>OX424545.1:7230284-8661795 GCA_949152445.1 Cerastis rubricosa | reverse complement strand
CCTTTGCGTACGGAACCCTAAAAATGGTAAAATTAAAACGGAAGCCGGTTATTTTTTTTTCTAAAAAAGTTTTTTTTTTTTTCATTATACCATGGAAATCGTCATGCTATCATTTAGTCTCTTCTTCCTTCATATCTCTTGTCATTGTATTGTATTTATTTATTTATTTCTTAGTATATGGTACATTGAGATCTTATATTAAACTTTGTTTCACACATACTACCATTGCTGGTGTAGAAATATTAAATAATAAGCTAGGTACATGCAAATCAAAACTAGGTAAGTACATTTCAAGAATATTATATAAAGATATGAAATATGAATTTATAATTGTAGACTGTTAAAAAATTCATAAAAAATGCATTATTTATAATAAAAAAAAATTAAAATCAAATGTTCATTCAAGAATATAAATCATAATGTAAAAAAAAAAGTACAAATAAATCACTATGTCCAAAATATAAATCAATGCCAAAATAAAAATTACTATGTCAAAAAAGAAAATCGCAGTAATGTCAAAAATATAAACCAATGTCAAAATAAAAATTACAATGTAAAAAAAAGCACAATCATGTCAGAGTACTAATGTCATTATTAAGATTTTAATTATAATATCAAAATGTATGATTTAAAAATTCATTGACGGAGTAAAAACACATGTCTAAGAGCCAAGCAAACATTTTACATTTAAACTTATTAATTGGTAACATTCTCAGGGCTGGCGGTAATTTATTATAAATTTTAATTGTCATACAACTGGCATTTCTACTGTATAATTGCAATCTCTGAGCAGGTACTAATAATTTCCCGGTATTTCTTTTTTTCAGTCTTTCAGAGACTTGTTCATTTAATAGAAATAAATGAGGGTATTTTTTGACAAACAAGCAAATTTCAAAAATATACAGACACGGGAGTGGGAGAATTTTTAATTCCTTAAATAAAGGCTTGCAATGGTCAAAATATTCTGCTCCAGTCATGGCTCTGATACATTTTTTTTGTACTATGAATGCTCTTTCTACATCCACCGAATTACCCCATATCACTAGACCGTAACGCAATACTGATGAAACATACCCATGATAGGCATTAAGGACTGTTTTTTTACTGGACACTAGTCTTAACTTGCGAAGAGCATAGACAAACTTATCAAGCTTACTGCATACTCTTTCTACATGTTCCTTCCAGTTTAATTTATTGTCATACAATCCATTAATCTTATCTTTGATCTTCCCCTCCCTCTCCAGCCATCAAAATTTATACTCATCATCTTTTAGTCATTCCTCATCAGCATGCCCGTACCAAGACAAAACATCCGCAAATTGTAACAGTTGCCCTGTTAAATGATGATAATATACTCATTTCTTACTTTGTCTGTTCTTGTCACTTCACCCATTCATCTCAACATAATCATCTCCGCTACATGCAGTCTTTTCATCCGTCTTCTTCACAGCCCAGCGTTCATCATCATCATCATCATCAGCCTATATTGTTCCCACTGCTGGGACACAGGCCTCCTCTCAATGAGAGGGAGTGTGCTGTAATCCACCACGCGGGCCCAGTGCGGGTTGGTAGATGTCACATGTCTTCGAATTTTTAGTTCTAGAACATGCCTGTTTCCTCACGATATTTTCCTTCACCGTTACCCACTGGCCAGCATTCATTTGTTTTTAATGACATCATCGCCTAAAAAGCCATTTGTATAGAAAACTTCACAAAAGTGTTACGCCATCGAAACGTACATAAAATCAATCTCTTTTACTATCATTATAAAAGTCTTCGAAGTTGAAATTGGGTTGAATTAAAACTAAAACACTGTGAGTATTTTTCATTCAACACTTTGCCAAGACATTTTAGAAAAGTGAAAATTACGTCATCTTGGTTATCATCACATACATACCATCACGCATGTAAATCCCAAAGGGTTAGGCAGAGAAGTAACCTAATAGGAATTACACCCATATTTCGCCAGTAATGTTTAAGTGGCGAGCCTATCGCCATCACCAAGGCAAAAAGCCAGACTCCGTGGCTCCTACTGAGAAATTCGTGGTGTAAAAACCCAATAACACTTGACCAACTTGGGAACTGAACGCAAGACTTCACGCTCAGCAGTTGGGCTTGCTACCACGAGACCTACGAGGCAGTCATTATTCAATAATTGTTTTCATCGTCTTGCATAATTCCACTGAGTCTGCTGTACACCGCGCCGTTTCTCCAATCACATGCCATTCTAATCGACCTTCGGATACTCTCATGCAGGTAGTCATCATCTCCTTAGCCTTTTTCCAGCCATGTTGGGGTCGACTTCTAGTCTACCCAGATGCAGAAGACCAGTATTTTATATAAAGTGACAGCTGGAATTTCAATCAGCTGGGGGCCTAAAATAGCCAATTTAACGGAATCAAAATAAGATTAAGATATTAACCACGTTAAAATTCTTAAACTGGTCACAGACGTAGTTACTATGAACATATATTATTATGAACTAGCTGTACCCGCGACTTCGTCCGGGTGGATTACTTTTTTTATAATAATTTTATTATTTTTTTCTAAAATAGAAGTAGCCTTAATTACTCTTTATTACATCAGCTATCTGCCAGTGAAAATCCCGTCAAAATCGCTCTAGCCGTTCCAGAGATTAGCCTAGATTAGGAACAAACAGACAGACAGATAAAAATTGTAAAAATTGTTATTTTGGAATATGTACCGTACTTTACATTCTTAAGCATGTAGTAAAAAGCAGTTATTTTAATATTACAAAGAGACACTTAAATTTTATTTATTTGTAGTTATAGTATGTATGTATGATATGTATGTATGTAATTTTGTATGTATGTATTTATGTAGTTTATAATATAGATGTATAGATTGTCAAGTTGTAAGCATTTTACATTGCAACGTAATTCGTATCATTAACTTATTCTGCTAAAGCGGCCAAAAACGCACCCTGGTAACAAGATCTCTAAATACAATCTTGATCTGATTCTGTAATCATTTCACTGCGAATTAAATTATGATTTATCTCTCATCAAAAGAAACTATTGTTTACCATCCAGATTTTTCTGGATCAAGATTTGACGTTCGAGAAAAAAGAAAAAATGATCGTAATAATCATTTTTGAGCAAACTTGATTGACATCAAAGACTTTGATCTATTTCCACTATGATAGTCACATTTCATCATTCATCATCATTTCAGCCCAAAAGACGTCCACTGCTGGACATAGGCCTCCCCCAAGTGAACATAAGGGGGGTTTTGCCATAATCGCCACGCTTGGCAGGCGGATTGGCGATCGCAGTACGGTTGTTACAAAAGCACAGAGAACGCTGCTGCCCATTCTCTGGCAAGTCCCTTAGTCGGCTCTTACGACACCCACGGGAAGATATGGGATGGTGCTATTATTTACGTCCGACACCATACAGATCTAGTAGTCACATTTAGATGTAGAAGTTAGATCAAACGGATGTATCCTATTTTGGCTATCCATCAGCGTTGGTGGGTTTCGATTTGAAGAGTATGTTTGATGTAGTAACAGGCACATTGGGTGGACGGACACGGAGAGGACGACCAAAGAAAAGATGGATGGATTATGTGATAATCTGAAGGAAAAAGAAGTAAATGATAACGTGACAAATAACAGGGGAGATTAGGAGAAAAAATCGTGTTGTCCCGACCCCAAATAACATGGAACAAGGTCAGGAAGGTGATGATAGGTGAAAAAATTGGGCTTTGTCTGAATTTGCTTACATATAGAAAAACTCCCATACAGGGTGGAATCGAATAAAACGGCTCGCAGTCAAATGAGGCGAGGCATATTACGTTACGATTCCGATTTGTGTGCGTTGGAGGAGCTGATGGATGCTACTGAAAGTGCCAAACTCGTCGCCAAATTTTGGGCTGACTCAATTTAAATTGCTATCGACACGCTAAGAAGAAGGAGCGTTGCAGTAGGGAGGGAGTTTGAGTAGTATTGTTAGAGTTTTATACAAATAGTACAGAATGGCTCGAGTTGACACGGAGACGATCCCGTTCTGACTTGATACGTGTTATTTATGTCCTTAATACGTATTCATTACTTCATTTCGAATACCCCCACATGGAAATTAAATAAAAATAAAAATAGCCTTTATTTCCCTATAATTTACATATTTAAATAATTTCACAAAACTTAACCTATTAAGGGGTCATCCATCTCTGGACGAAGGCCTCCTCCATCTGTTTCCATTTATCTCTATCTTGGGCCGTTCTAGTCCATTCTATCCCTGCCAGTGCAACGATATCGTCTCGCCATCGTTGAAATAGTCTTCCGCGACGTCTGTTTCCGTTTCGTGGATACCAGTGCAGGACGCGCTCGCTCCACCTGGAAATTAGACATCGGTTATTTCAAAAATAAATCATCAGAAACGACTTTTTTTTCACGTTTCAAATCACGTTTACGCTAAAACTCAAATTGAGTCAATGTAAACACTCTCTAAACATTGTGATGTTGGATACATTGAATTATAACATTCTCAGCCCATGCCATGATAAAATTTTGTTTAAATATTTATTTTCTATTTATAAAGATTAACATTAGAGCTGACTAATTTTATGGGCTTACTAAAAGGGAGCAATAGAGATACCGGTTTTTAATAACTTATCAGTTGAGAAGCTGCCCTAAAACTTGTAATCATGAAAAAGTAAAAAAAAGAAACAAGTCCTAGTCTTCTTATATTTAAATTATAATACTCCTAGAAATGAATTTACTAAAAAAAAATGCACTATGTAGGGATTGCCGTCTGTTGCATCTGGATATCCATAGATTATTTTCGTTGAACGTCAATGTAGAGTTAGCCGTCCAGATATGTGGGTAACCGTAGTTCATTTATGTTGGGCGCCAACCCTATACTTTAGCGACCCACGTCGGGCGCCAACCCTTCATTTCGGCACCCCGCGTCGGGCGCCAGTGTAGGATTGACCGCATGATCAAGTCATGTATGTCATAAAAATGTATTGTTACCAGCACCAAAGGTGTTTGCAAAATTTAGGCTCAATCGGATACCAACAAGTGGCCAAAAAATTGTTTGTAAAATTTTGAAGCAGAGAACTTACATACATACGAATAGTTCAAGTTAGATAAAAGCTTGTAATTAATACGAAACGCTTTCCGAGCGATTGTGTGATTCTTGGAAGTTTGACATTTCAGGATATTAATGTTCTCTCGACCGTTTGAAATAAATGCTGAAAAATTAAACACCACTTGAGCGCGAATTCACGAATTGAAAAGACTGGTACTTCGGTACACACATTCATAATTATTGAGTGTTGCTACTAATTTAATTTCCACACGTAATTATTCTAGAAGCTTTTTAAAAGTCATTCATAATTGTAAGTTTGCCAGAAAATATTTTAAAATACCGACTTTGTAACTGGATCGTGACGTGCGAGCATTGTCTTTTGGCAATCATTCTTTTTTTTATTTATCAAAGGATTTTCCACCTTGTGATGTGGACATAAAGCATAGTATATTTTGAAAACGTACACGGAAATGAACTCACGAATTTGCTTTTTAATTTTGTGTTTTCATTTATTTTTTACCATCCACTGAAAAATTATCCTATTAGGTGAATAGTAAATTCTATTCTTGTTAATATTGTCTCATCATTTCTCCCACCTGATGGCCTATCATGACGTCTTGAAGCAGTTTTGTTTTAGTATTATTTCAGAGTGAGAAAGAGATGGCACTAGACTCTATAGCTCCGTCTCTTTCCTACATTGTAGACTCTTTTCTACACTTAGACGTCATGGTAACACCCTGGTGTGAATTATCCCGGCTACTGCCAGACCAAGTTCCGGCTCTTTAATTACAAATGAGGTAAAAAGAACAATACAAATATAAAAACAGCGGCCGCTCCAAAAACTTTCCATAAAAGGAACACAATGAATGAGTACGTCCGCAGAATATTATTAAAAATAATATTATTAGTAACTAAAACTTAGTGATTCAGCCATGACACTGTGAGAGACATAATACTAGCTAAACTTTTTATATCGACACGAGTTATTTTCCTATCGTCTTACATGAAAAGATAGTACACACGGCGACACATCGAACTATACATTTCCAGTATAACATGGCTTTTCTTTGTATAGATTTTCCATAAAATGAACTGGTTTTCAATAGCTTGATTGGTCGCCGAGTGTATACCTTTACCATCTTCAGTATTACTAAAAAGATATTTGTAAGAGACTAGCTTTTAACCTCGACTTCGTCCACGTTGAAGCCGAAAATTATGCTGCGGGAACGTAGTGTAGGTATTATATCTCCTAACCTAGGTTATGGTGCGTACGAGTGCCAATTTTGATTAGAAAATGTTCAGTCGTTAAGATGTGAGATGTTACCCAACAAACAAACAAAGATACTTTCGCATTTAAAATACGAGTATGGAGTATGAATTCTCCTTTTCATGCATCACGTGGAAACAACAGATATTTCCTTTATTCAAAGGGCTCTCCAAAAACAGAAGACGGAAACGTCAATTATTATACAGATACACCGAAACGTCTTTTGGACAAAAGCGTCACAATTTATTTAAAAACGGAATTCGACGCAGCCATATTGTGAAAGATGACGCAACTGTTACGTCAGGCTGGCCCTGACATCTGTCAAAATTGTGAGTCAATGTCAGATGAACATCTGTTGACGTTGGTCGGTCAACGTGCTGTGGAGGCAAACTGGGGCCAATGAACTGTGGTCATAGGAAGTCTCCTCTATTTGTAAAAGATTGGACAGCATTGCTTTCCATCATCGCTATCGGCTTTCTTTCTTTATCGTGTGGCCATTGCCTAACCAGCCTCCGTATTCACAAACGCTCGGATTCGATTTCGATTCGGAAAGTCGTATGTCTATTCGTAATGCCAAAACAAGATAGACATACGACTTATCGAATCGAAATCGAATCCGAGCGTTTGCGAATAGGGAACCTGATGTCAGAGTTTGTATGCCGCCCATGGGCCTCTGACTTGGTTTTAGAGGCAGTGGAGAAATATCTCTCCGGCATGCTGATTTCCTCACAATGTTTAAGTTCACCGAAGCAAGTGCTAATATATATTACGTAAATGAATCCTAAAATTAAAGGTGCGTGTATTTTAGAATCCTTAATATTATTCTTGAGGAGCTGTCTATAGACATAATTATGTACGTTTTCTTAACCTTCAGTTTCACGTCTATTTTTTATAAGACACCTGCTGGTTGCCCTCCAAATTTTAACTGTCTGGTGCTAACAGTCATCATCTGCCTAGCCTTTTCCCAAATTATGTTGGGGTTGGCTTCCAGTCTAACCGGATGCAGCTCAGTACCACTATTTTACATGAAGCGACTGCCTATCTGACCTCCACAACCCAGTAACTGAGTAACACGATACCCCTTGGTAAGACTGGATGTCAGACTTTCGGCTTCTGAATACTCGTAACGACTGGCAAAGATCAACAAATGACAGCCGGGACCAATGGCTTAACGTGCTTTCCGAGACACGGAGAAAATTTGGTATGTAATTCTGGTCACCCATCCACGGACCAACCTCGGCAAGCACGAGTCTGGTGCTAACAGTCTCGGATTAAAATATGGCTGTGAAAAGCGGCCATGACGAATCTAAAAGGGTTCTGGCATTTGATAAAGGAACCCTTCAAAATGATTAGAAAACATAATTTTCGTAAAACGTTGTAGTTTTTAATTAAATCTGAACCAAATTACGACTAACTACTCCGAAAATCTCTTAGAATCTCAAAACAATTTAGCTGCTATTAATTACTTACTAAAGTTACTAATATAACCAAGCTAGGGATACTATTACGCAAAAATTACTTCACTGGGGTTATTTACTCTATATTAATTACTAGTAATTACGTAAATCTCGCGGTTTGATCTGTAATTTTATTTCTAATAAAATAATTAATTATGAGATGGAAGCAAGGCCGGGGTAGTTATTACAATTTTGATCCCTAATAAGTATTTATAAATAGCGACCCTAGGAGTCTAGATTATTAGATCATCGATTATGAGTTATGATATAATATAATCGAGCTACTGCTTAAAGAACATAGTTGAGAAATGACTGGATAGATGACTTGTATATGTCGGATCCGGCCATAAATACGGACAGAAAATGAATCGAAAGCGCACCAAAGGTGGCATCAATCGACCTACTTACCAGTCTACCCACACCTAAGCGCGCTTACTACTGTCGTGATGTTTCGAGCTCGCTGCGAGGAGGACAATGAGTGTCTGATCGCGGCGGAGTCAAAACGTCCCGGAACTGTACCCCGATTCATGGTGCCTAGTATTATTGTGTTGGATTGTAATTTCAAGTAATTTGTTAGTTCGATAAAAGCAGTGTACCGTGTTTAGTGTGTGTTTGCATTGCACGAAACCCATGTTTTGCCCACATGATGACCGAGTGTAACGGAATAAATCATCAAACTACGACATATATATTTCGATTTAAAAAAGACAGAGTATTATGTCAGCCAGTGGTATATTTAAGACCTTTCCAACAATATCTTAAGTGACGATAAAAATAAAACTTTTAATAATTAGGAGACAGAATTTGTTTTGAATCACGTAACTGACAGGTGTATATACTCGTCGAACGTAAATAACAGCTATCATTTGTCAAAACCACATTGATCGTGGATACGTAACCATGATATTGTGTTTCTGTGAGACTCCACTCCTCAAGGTTATATTATTTCTTATGAAGTATGAATACTTATTAATTTCTTGTAATTCATTTATTTATAGACCGTGTTGTTAGAGACACGAGGAGCTCGTGGCTAAATAATAACAGCTGCTCGGGTCGATCCTTAGGTTAAACCAGGCTTGCCTAGGTTGGTACGTCGATGGGTGACCACCCATTACATACACAGTTCCCTCCGTGTCACGGAAAGCACGTTAAGCCGTTGATCCCGGCTGTCATTTGCCTAACTAATATTATAAAGAGTAAAGATTTGATTGTTTGTTTGCATTGAATCGGCTCCGAAACTACTGGACCGATTTGAAAAATTCTTTCAGTGTTAGTTAGCCCATTTATCTAAAAAGGCTATAGGCTATATATCATCACGCTACGACCAATGGGAGTGGAGCAGCAATGAAAAATGTATCGAAAACGGGGAAAATGTGACGCAAATGAAGTTGCTCCGGATAGCTAGTATATAATAAAAAAATAAAATAATTTATTTGCAATTCAATTATTAAGATCTTTGATAGTTGTTGTAGTCAGTGGCCCGAAAGTCTGACAACCAGTCTTACCAAGGGGTATCGTATTACCCAGTACTAACTGAATTGTGGAGGTCAGATAGTCATTCGCTCCATGTCAAATACTGGTATTCACCTGCATCCGGTTAGACTGGAAGGCGACCCCAACATAGTGGGGAAAAGGCTGAACAGATTATGTTGTTAGAAACACATGACTGTTTCTACTGCGAGCATAACACGCTGAGCTAGGAAGATAGGATGGCGCAAGAATACCGACACATATTGCGCCCCATATTAAAATAAGGTTAAAAATAAATTAAATTAGTTTGTCAATAAAATGAAGATTTTAGGTCACTAGTAGACATATTGTAGGCGTTGACTAGCATGTACCTATTACTTAGTTTTGTATAATTACAGTCTTTATACAAAACACGGAACCGCTATTTGCTTCGAGCGGTAACTCTTTTGAAAACATACGTGTTCCTTATAATTATTTAATTAGCCATCGAGTAAGCAATAAGTTCTCTCACAAAAATACCATCTTTAATGTTATTCTGTTCAGTTTCCTTGAAGACATCTTTTCATGATAAGCTAAAGTGATAACCATTCTTGTGATGTTATTTTCCTTTTAATTTTTTATTTTGTAAAAGCGTCTGAAGGCCCAAACAAGTTGTTTTAAGGGCTACAAATTATAGGAAATAAAGGTTACTTTGCTTAAAAAAAAAGGATTAGAGTACCTTGCAAATAAAATCACTTGATTTTTCAACAAAATTCGAATTATATAGGGAAGTAATATTTTTATAAAAATTTCACGCGGTTAAAGGTCGCGGGTAACAATTAGTTTCAGAAATAAAGTATCTCATTATTTAGATTTTTTATTTCTAGAGCAGGATTGACGGGAATGCTGGTAGTTTGCGAGCTACGTCGTTTATTAGCGTTTCCATATACTTCACACATAGTATGCTCAATAGTGATAGATAAGAGAGGGTTACGGCATGAAAAAAATGCGGGAAGGGTTTTGACCTTAGGCCTGCCTAAGAAATAGCCTATTCTAATTTGAGTCTAAATGATTTTGAATCAAAGAGGTTGGTTGCTTTTACATTGATCCGCCGAAATTTGAGCCCATCCCTTATTAAACGAAAAGATTCTGCATCTGTGGTATAAGAGCCCACGACCAAAACCATGTTGCATCGTTTTACTCTTCAGGTAAATCTGAACCTGACTAGGTGCAGTACTGGCCAGAAACGTCGCAATTTTGTTAGGCATTTATACTGTGTCAAAAATAGTTTTATATGACGGTTTTATCACAATATGTTTGATATTATATATCCCCCTCCTTTCTATCTCCCACATAGAAATTTTTTAATCGGCAATTTAAAAACAAAACTTCAGTTATATACATTTTGACGTGTAGGTAGGTATTGTACATTTGTTGAAACAGCATATTTTTTAAGTGATGAAATATGTCTTTGGTCAGAATGATGTACTGAACACGTGGTAACCGTTTGTGTATCGGCACCCATCCACCCTGTAAGTATAAAGGTTTCGTTATTTTATTACGATAATTCTCTTTCAAACATTTTACCCGTCACGTGTGGCCAAAGATTAAAAAAAAATCTTAAGTTATCGTTTTGGAAACATAAAAACCAAATCTATCGATATCATACAGTTTTGGTCGTAAAAGAATGAGGCAAAAATTTTGGTCATGGGCTCTAGTACTTCTCATGAATCAACATCCAATCATCACATTATATTTCACTATCTGTTATTTAGCTACACTATGACTTTAATATGATTTAACGATGCATTGTAACGCGATATCCGGTTAATTAACTTAACTTCCGGTGTCATGAGAGAACGGTTTTTATTTTAATTGTTACGATTATCTTCAAGGTTTCCTTATGAGGTAAACGGTGCATGAAGATAAGCAAATTATTTAATTGTATATTGTTTTCAATTAGTGGCTGTATGTGATGTTTGATTGGGGTCAAAACATGTTGAAAGATGAAAAAAAAACGGATCTATAGCCTGCCTGAAAAAATTAACGTGCTTCTTAAAGAAATATAATAAGTTTGTTATAAATACTTTCAGTGTTTTTCTGAAATGCTAAGACACCAATATAAAAAGTAACTTGTAACTATTTTGTAAAAGCTTGATTTGTTATTGTTTTCCGATGGCAAACATGATGTCAGCGCATCTGATGGGAGAGGTCCATGCCGCCAATCTTCTTCTTCTTCTAAATGCTTTTTTTTGTATGACATCTCGCAGTTCAACCTAAGAGATTGTCGTCTGCTAAACCGGACTGTCCTGTGGGTGCCTTGAGTTTAAGGCCTTCAGCTAGAACATAAAACTACTTACAAACTAAATGACTACACGCTAAGGGCACCCATTGTGGGGTACGAGCCTCGGCTTAGGGTGTCGCTAGAGGACAGCATGGGGACAGGCTGAATCTGAATGCTTCTAAATGCTGAACACTCCCTCCCTCTCTTAAATAGCTTGTGGCGGGCTGGTGTCTCAGCAGTAGGAACATTACAAGCTGATTATGCTTATTAAGTATAGATTGGTTATCCGTAATTTCTCATAAAACTATGAATACGAGTATGAACCACTTCTATAAATAGGTATAGGTACCTACATTAATCGTATAGATTTACACCAACATTCATAACAGGTGATCAAAGTTTAAAATTTTATTTTATAGCTGTCTAAAACTCATACAAAATACTTATGTATTCTGTATCTCGTAGATACATTGAAGGTATATAATTACAGTTTTCACGTTTTTTACAAATTACTCTGAAGCAAAATATATTAAAATCGGTTTTTAGACCAAGAGTCGTGACTCTATTAAATATTAAGTCGTCAACGTTCTAAGCATTTTGTGAAAGTAGTTTTTAAAGTGGTTATTTTCTTACTATGTTATGTTTCCTATAAGTATTAATAACAAATTCATTGAAAAAAGAAAACTAAGTAATATTTTTCTGTAGAAATACTTATTTTTATGTCCTCCCATTTTAAAAAGACAAGTTTCAAAATTCTATTATAAATTATTATACTAAATTTATATTATTATTATGTTATATTTTATTATTTGAAAGTATTTTTTTTATTAATTGTGTCATCTCCAATTTCTTATAAAATTATTTTGTATCGAGAAGTGTCAGTCCTACATTATGTTCTTGATTGCAACAAACGTCTCCAGACATAAGAATGTGGGCATATTTTTTTATCTTTACTCTATTAATTTATTACATCTGTGACGACTCGTTTCTCCGAACACAATCATCATAAATAAAATGTCAAGTGTTCGGCGCCATAACTCGCACTGGGTTAAGTGTCTCTTTCCTACTTATTTCACTTTTCCTGGTTAGTCAGGCACTTGAACATCCACTACTTAGCTACTTGCCTGCATTGGCCCGTGTTGATAGTAGAATAAGGGTATCATTTAAGCTATCACCAATTTAATTAGTTTTGTGTTTCTTAAATAATAGGGTTTGTCCTCAAAATAGTAGATCTGTCACCAAAATGTAGTCACCAAACAATACAAAATCAGTTCCACAATAAATCACCTAAAATCCTGAGATATAAGGTCTAGTACCAAATAAATGTTTTTGTATGTATTATAATAGGTGTGTCCTAATAAGTATTTAAGCAAACTAATTTAAAGAGATCACCAATAAATCATATTATGTTACTAGAAAAACTAAGGCGTTGTCGACGTAGCCCCGCTACGCGGGGCTCCTATTTCTGTCTGCAGGGTTTACAGTAACCTAACACGAAGGGGATGTCGGGGTCTTAGTTCGCTCGCTCCGCTCGCTCACTAGACCCCGCCATCCTCTTCGAACCTAACCTGTCCGAGTCGGTGTGCCCAATGTCTCGTATAAAGCATTTCTTCATAGAAATAAGGAACTGATCTATTTATTTGGTGACAGATCTACCATTCCGAGCACAAAGCTATTATTTAAGTAATAAAACTATTATTATAAGAACGAAGTTTATATTCATCTAATGCACTACAATTTTATTGGTAATCCATCTCTTATTTTACACATGTATCAACATTTATTTGATAATTCATAACTGGGAACACTTTTTGTTTATCTGAGAACGAAAATATTTCGTGGCGATAGATCTATTTACTAGGTGATACAACTTTGATGACAAATATAAATTTTGGTGACAAAAAATATAGTTCCCGTAGAATAATGATCAAGTGAATTTTGGTACAGAAGTTTATATTGTTAGTCGTTTATTATTTTTTGGTCTGTCCGTCTGTCTGTCTGTCTATCCGTCCGTAGGTCACAGAGTTATCATTCCGAGACTTTTGGCAACACACTGTTGAAATTTGGAAAGTAGGTGCCTTCTATAAATTGCTACACAAATATGATGCGAAATAATGAAAAAAAAATTTGAGTGATCCCCATATACATATACATAACTGAAACGCGACTTAGGACTATTTTTATTCTTTATTGCACACAAAATTAAAAAATATACACCCTAATTGCAATATTATATGGCATAGGCCATATAATATTGGAATTACGGTGTATATTTGAACAACGGCAAGCTTAACCCAGAATTGGGTTTTCTTACAGTCAATATTTCATCGATTGCGAGATTTGCAAAAGAGGATAAACTTAAGAGTGTGTGAATTAACAGAAAATTAAAAAACTTACTATATAGGGTGACTGGCAATTAGACTTATTTGACCGATACTTAAAACCGTGATTGTGCTCATGATAACAATCAACTTTCCCAAAAAAACATACTTTTTTATCGTTACAAGTAGTCAGAAGCCGAAAATCTGACATTCAGTCTTACCAATGGGTTTCGTATTACCCAGTTATAGGATTGTGGAGGTCAGATAGGCAGTCGTTTCATGTAAAATACTTATACTCAACTGCATCCGGTCAGACTGGAAACCCCTACAAAGTTTAGAAAAAGGCTGGGCAGATGATGAGGCGTGATTAATAAATATTTATATATTGTCGGATTCTTTTCAATATAAATGGCTTTAGATTAAAAGCATACATTTTCCTAAAATATAAGTCTATTCTATTCTATTTTTATTTGATGGCAATTGAAGCCGATGTCGACTATTCTGCCAATGCCGAGTGAATGAAGAAAACAAGTGTGCAAAATATAAATCGTGTAATAGTGGACGAACGTGTTGTCATCAAACGGGCATAGTGACAAATTACATCTTCTACTTACGTTTTATAATTAGATATTGTAGATAAGTTGCAATTATTTCTAATTACATGAGTTTTTTTCTTTGTATGTTTTGTTTTGTGTGTTTTTGTGTGTTTGTTGACATAACCAGCATTACATTTGAATGAATAATCCATTTATGCATAAAACATTGTTTATCTTGTCAGTTCAGAGTTCTTCTGATTTATTTATTCCGGTTTTTATAATAATTTATTGGAAACCTATACATCGTTGTAATTTATTGATTTACATTTACGAACCAAAAAGAGGTTGAACATTGACCTACATTTTTTTTTTATGTAGGTAGAAATTACTGTTATTATAAAATCATGCTCCTAACATAGTTTAGAACACCTAAATTTCTGAGTGAGGTAATCTAGAAAACATTTTGATTTAACAGAAGATATATTGTTACTTACTTTTCTATTTCAGACCAGCTTTTGTCTTCTGTTTCGTAACATGAGTAGGAAATTATCAAACGGGAAGTTTACACAGATTACAAAAAAATCTTTTTCCTAAACTGTCTGTCAGACATGTCGCTTATTGTCTACTTGTGCGCAAAATTGTATGGAATTCTGTCATACGAGTACCTAAGTTAATACAAAAGCACAGAACGCAGGAAAACTCTGGAAGACCTACATAAATTAAAAATGTCAACTCCCGGTCTATAAGGATGCCACGAGAGCTAAGGTATTCAAGTCTTATAAGTCTATAAAGTATATATGTTCTGTGTTCTATAGAGTGCAAAACGTGTATAAATGTTACAATGGTATCATATGATTTCACGTACCCAAAGTTGAATTACAGCGGTTTCCAAGTGCCTTTCTTGGATAAAACTAATCTTGCCTACCCAATCTTTTTCTTCAGTTTATGAAACGTCTTTCGAAGCGTTTCTTCGATAACGCCATTAAACACCGTAATCCCCTGATCGCAGCGGCCGCCCATTACGAACCCTCGCGCATTAGTACAGTACGCCGTCCTCGGCATACCCTCGTCACTCCCGATGATGCTATCACCCTCCTCCAGGAGAGTAGCAAAGAGACTAGCACTCTTAACAAGTTCAGACACAAACCGCCGTCTTTCCGCCCTCGCCGTCGAGGTCCGTCGCGACGTCCCGGTCCATGCCCTCCCCGACCCTCGCTCGAGCCAGCCCGCGATGTTGTGCCAGTAGTTTTAAATCAGCCCCTAAATAATGATATCATTCAGATCCAGCCTGTCACCAAGCAGTCCTCAACCAGCGACGCCCTAAGCCGAGGCTCGTACCCCACAGGAGGTGCCCTTAGCATGTAGTCGCTTAGTTTGTAAGTTTTTATTCCCTGGCTGGAGGCCTTACTCTTAAGGCACCCACAGGATAGTCCGGTTAAGCAGACGACCACCTCCTAGGTTGAACTGCGAGAAGCAATTACCAAAAAAAAAAAAACATTTGTTTTTAAATATTATTTTGCCCGTCTAATTGTTTTCTTTATCGCATTATCTTCACCCAAGAAACTGTTTCCAGTAACTAGGTAATATTCTAATATTATTTATACAGGGTAGTTCTTCAAGCACACTAAAAAAATACAAATAGGTACAACGTCTCAGTTCCTCCAGCACGCGTCTCATTTTTATTGGTAACAAAATATCGTAATGCGCATATATCGTCTGCTTACTGGTAAAACAAGATAAATGCATTTTTTTACTAAATCGAGTTAAAAATGCAGTTATATGTATTTTTTTACGCACTTTCGACTGGTAAAACCGAATAAATGCTATGTCCAATGGCTGCAGAGATAATGAATTTGTAAAAGAGATATCTACTCAAATTTTGAAAAATATATACTAGAATAACATAATAAATAATCTTATGCCTTAAATCTTTTTCAGTTTATACAGTTAAACAACAATAAATGCGGTTAAAGCTTTTTACATGTTATAATTTAAACAGTAAAATGCTATGAATTATTCTGATAAAACGTCATAAACGCATTTATTATTATAAACCTTAAATTATTTTAACAACATAATCGTATTAAAGTTATTTATTTCATTTTCAGTTAAATACTTCTACTTGGTTTGTTATTGTCTATACAGAAAAAACGAAATAAATGTCATTTATGCTTTTTTAACAGTAAGAACGAGAGCGATTGATCGCTGTTGTCACATTGCGTACGCGCGCACTCCACGTGTTCCGCGTAGAAATACATACATAAATACTAGAATAATTTAACAAGAAGCTGTGTTTTGTGATAACTACGGAACACAGAGGAAAAAGATTAGTGTCCATGATAAACAAACCTAAAATAATTGAAGGTAAATGACATTTGTAAATTTTGAAGTTTGTGTGGTAGCTTTTGTTTTTTTAACGATTTACCTATGGAATGTTTGCTTGTATGGTGGCTATAGTATGTACATAGCTTTTTCATAATATAATGTAGGTACGTACAGGGTTCTATGACGACGGAGTTGCTCCTTGTCACTTGGATTCAGTATGCGTACTGCTGAGACATTGGTGGCCATTACCAGAGTTCGCGCCTGGAAAATCATTGTTCACCCTTCCTATCACAACACATCGAACTTTGTGTCCAGAGTTCTGGGGTAGAATAAATGGCATGATTGTTTCTTATCTGCGAGAAAGAACAATCTTCTTCAAGCAATACACTTTCTGAACCACATTTTAATACTTGGTCGATCCCACAACGACGTTGGCGCAAAAACCCAAGCCCAGGATGCAGTCGTCCACTATGTCGGCCACGATGACATCATTCCGGTAAATTCTGTCACCTAATTTTAACTCCACTTCTCTTTCTTGCCTTGGACGATTATGTCCTGACCGGTAGCTGTTAGTAGTTGCAAACGGTCGTGGTTATTAAGTTTATTAGTCCCAAAGAAACAGACTTGCTAAGTGAGAATTGATGACCGTGTGAGAAGCTCCAGTATCCATCGTCAGCTTGCATGGCATTCCATTGACTTCGCCTTTGATGGTCATGCTGTTTCCATCATGTGCTGCGAGATCGAGATCCTCCGGACTCTTTCAATATCAGCCAGCAGCCGCCCTTCCGCCCATCTGCCCGTCCTGGCGTTTACTCGTTTACCTGCTGCTGCTGGGTAGTCACTTCAACCACCCTTCTATTTTGATACAGATCTTCTCTCGGTGTGCTCCGCTTAGGACAGCTTGACCGATGATGACCCCTTTCTCCACAACTGTAGCACCTAGGGCTGTAACTTCGGGCGGTCGAATACAGGTGAAGGTACAACTTCTCTGATGTGGTATGTTCGGTGGTCTTGCCTCACTGCCTCTACTTCTGAGGCATGGGCAAAGGCGTCTTTTAGTGTCTCATGATGCGCAAGTCTCACAGCGGCTCTAACTTCCAAGTCACATATTCTGTCGATGAAAGCCTGTATAAATTTCCATCAATGAGTACAGGGGCAGACTGTTATGCTTTCCGAACCAGCTTTTCAACTTTCAGGGCACACTACTGTAGATTCTCGGCACTGCTTTGAACGCGATCCTTCAGCTTAACACGAAATACGCACCACACGCTGCGGACGCGCACTCCAGGTGCACGTCACCGTATCTGGACTCTAACGCCACCAGCAGCTGCTCGTAGGTTACATTCTTGCCGCATAAAGGATGGTTTACGGATTGGTCTCGGAGGCCCAAGGTCATGGCTTGCGATTTGGTCCACCCATTCGCCTTCATAACAGTTTCAAATTAAAATATAAGCCAATCACGTTTCAGACTAATTCTATTATCTTAAAACACCTTTACCTGAATCCTTTACCCATCAGTGAAGCTAAAAAGAGAATCTTCTCAGTTATGCAGTAAGAAAATAATTCCTGAGGAATAACACGGTTGGTAGATACTCTTCTTTACTAACTGCAACCAATGAGGCAGATCGTTTACCTGCGCCATCAGTGGACGAAGAATCATCGGAAAATTAAAATACTTAATTGAATTAAATGTCGTTAACCCACCCGTGGGTTCTGTATAGTGTCGGACGTAAAGAATAGCACCATCCCATTTCTTCCCGTGGTTGTCGTAAGAGGCGACTAAGGGACTTGCCAGAGAATGGGCAGCAGCGTTCTCTGTGCTTTTGTAACAACCGTACTGCGATCGCCAACCCGCCTGCCAAGCGTGGCGATTATGGCAAAACCCCCCCTTCTTGGGGGAGGCCTATGTCCAGCAGTGGATGTCTTTCGGCTGAAATGAACCCAATAAATAAGTAATAAAATTGATTGATCATTAAGAAATCGTTTCTTTATTATCGTTTCATAGATCACCACCACAATCAGTTTTTTATTTAATTGATCACTTTGGATGAAGCTTATTTAGTACATAATAAGTGACTTTACACTAAAACTCTACAGATAAAAAAGGTTATATGTATCAAAACTATTAATATTTTAGGAAATTATGCAAAAATAAATCTTTCCTATCAAGTAATCGGTGTAAAATACAATAAGCTATTAAACAAAACTGAAATAAGCTTTTAAAATCAATGAACTAAGGCGATAGAACATGATTGTTAAGTACAGGTAAAACATATTAAATGCGACCCCCTTTCGATCTTAATTTAATTTTATACAGTTTTTACTTACCACAAATATTATATATTAGTAAATCTTAAAAGTAGGGAAGTTAGTGCAACATTTTGCTTTAACAGTTTTTCAATTAAAGAGTTAGAAATAGATCAAATTAAAATGTAAACTTTAAAATGTCATTTACTCGAATTGACTCCAACTGCACTTATTACTTTTTACCCGTAAGCAGACGATATTATTAATTTTTTGAAGGGCAGAAGGCCTGATATAGGTACGCACGCCAACCAACCAAGCTATGCAAAACCAGACCTTATTCTCAATTTTTAATGGTTCGTTATACTTCACTCTCATATTTCATCGGAACCAACACTGGCACGTGCTAACAAATACCACGCGCCACTGTCATGCACCTAGGGTAGGTACTCTAGTGTCAGATCAGTTCAATGTCATAGTGCTAGTGAGCACACTGACACTAACTGGGTAATGGGTCATCTACTGAATGGACAGTTCCGTTTACATGCAATCATTGTTAAGAGGAACTGAGGGATTGATGAAAGAGAAGCAGACATTAAAAAAAAAAACGTCTCGGGACGCTCGACAGAAGTGATAACTTAAACTAATCAAGTTGAACTATTTAATATAGGACGAGCCTGCCTACTGCTGCACTATGCGTGAGAGAAAGGGAAGCCAGACAGAGTGGCGCCGTAACACGTTACATTACGATGCGGTTTACCCTCCCATAAGAAGTTATCACTTCAAAAGAGGTCCTAGAAAAGTTACATACAGCTCGTAGTCGTAATCAAAATTCGTAGCCTTGTGACAGACAGATCAATCCTGTTGACAGCTGTTTTAGAAATAGGAATCATATTTAAAATGTACCTACATGTCGACCTTTTCATCAAAAATCTACTTTACTAATCTCTAAAAATTTACTTTAAACTAAATTGCGTAAAAGAAACGCAATATAACATAATTTCTGTATTTACAAACTCAGATATAAACTTTAACCAAACTCGTGTAACCTAGAAATTATATATATTTAGAAATTCGTCACAATTATTGCCATAACGCCAATAATTGCAAATGGTCGAATATCTGCTAATGATGTGCACGATAGTCAGTGATATTCGAGACAAAGCATCGAATATCGATCACCCATTTATAAAGAGCCTGCTTCACTTACCTGAATTTAGTCGATAAGAACCTGCTTGTTCCACCAAGCACTAAATCTGTTTAGTGCTGTACATTATAATTAGAACATTAATTTTTTTTGTCTCTTAAGGCTTCAAATAGTTGACGCTTGTCGGGAACAGAACGATGTTTTTTTGTTTGCCTAAATGGCTCTACTAGAAAGTGCTTTATTACTTTTTACACCAAAAAATGAACACAACTGTTATACTATATTGCTAATTGTATGGGTGTTATTATTTTCAGCCCAGTTAGCCTTCTAAAAAGTAACCTGAATTTAAAACAAGAAATTTCGCGATACGTCCATAATAGTCATAATCTTGAGAAAAGGGTTGTCAACAGATGGTGAACTACAATTTGCAAACAATATTCTGTGATGACTAGCTTTGTCGTATCTGCAATTGTATTCATAAGAAATTCAATCTAATATATTCAAAAGCCTTTCTCAAAATTCTATTATTTTTCAATTAACACAAAAACGCGACTAAAGGGGGATCCCCATAAAATGCCTGAAATGGACAAACACTTAATTGTTTTTAAAATAAAATATGTATAATGCAATAATTCTCAAGTTTGTTTATGTAGGGCATAAAATACAGGAATCATTAAAATATTTAACTTGATATTCGTTTAAGTCATTTTTATTTTTATTGGAGGTCAGTGTTTATTTGACACGAGTAAGTGACATTCAGCCAAGCAGGAATCGTTAAATAATCCATAACGAACTATTTTATAGAATTAGTGCACAGTTATCATTAATTTAATATAATTCGACCTATTTGTACCACAAATATAATTCAAATAATATACGCATGTCAACATTAATTAAAATCAAATTATTTTTAAAGAGAAAACTTATCGTGGGCTGTATTAATCACTTGTCCTTTGCCTTACTGACGGTTTGACATTAAGTACTGCATTTTCTATTGTTTGTTTACTTGCTTTTTGGTTTTGCGCTTGCGACTTGCTTTAACTACCCTGCTTTCAATACGACGTGGTTGTGTGTTTTGGGCTTTTACCCCATGTACATTTAAAAATGGATATAAACCTGCACTGTGTTAATTGTTATCCTTAACCTGGACTCGAAACTATATTTCAGAAAAAAATGTTTGTAACTGACTTCTACCTAGTTTTTTGATAATTATTAAAATTGTAATGGGTCACCTACGATATGTAGTAAAATTTGGCGTATATATTTCACTGTTGTTCATTTCAGGCATTTTTTTATATGGTGGATGGGCATTCCCCTTTAGTCAACTAAATTCAGTCAAGTGAAGTATCCTCTTTATACTCAATCGATACTGCACGTGAACTCACACGCGCTTCTGTCACGAGGCTGCGCTTGCGCATAAAATGTGGGAAACTTGTGTGGTAGAATTTAGTAATTGCCGCTTAGGTTGTTTTTTGTTGCCGAGATTGGATTTATAATCAGGTTTAGCTATAACTAAGTAGGTATAGCAGTAGGTGGTGTTCTGTATGGTGTCGGACGTAAAGAATAGCACCATCCCATGTCTTCCCGTGGGTGTCGTAAGAGGCGACTAAGGGACTTAGCAGAGAATGGGCAGCGGCGTTCTCTGTGATTTTGTAACAACCGTACTGCGATCGCCAACCCGCCTGCCAAGCGTGGCGATTATGGCAAAACCCCCCCTTCTTGGGGGAGGCCTATGTCCAGCAGTGGACGTCTTTCGGCTGAAATGATGATGATGATGAAGTAGGTATAGCAGTTATGCCTGGATAAGAATAGTCTGTCTATGCATGGTATGGAGAAATAAGGGGGCCCTTGGGTAAATAATAACATATTCTGAACCACACAACATAGAATTTTTACATGGGTATTTAAAAAACCGGACAAGTGCGAGTTCCGAGTTCCGTAGAAATTCACTTTTATTAAGCGCGTTAATTACAAATTTTTAGCTTCAGATTTTTTCCCGGTACTTGTAGTATAAGCCGATTATACTTTATTATTGATATTGATTGTAATGTTAATAAAAGTGTTTTTAACTGATAACAGCTGTTTTTTATGTATTTTTAGCACCTGGAATTAAGAATAGTATAAGATGTCAAACTAAAAAAAAAAAAGTCATAACAGTATTAATTTGCAGGATTAGAGCTTATTTATGGTAGGACAAAAATATTTAGAAAAAAAAATTTTGTGCACTTGACTTAATGGTAGTTAACAAAAACAGGAAAGTGTTGCAACCAGCACCCTTAGTAAGTTATGAAATAATTTGTATTAAGGGCAGTGGTACAAGCCCAAACATACTCTAGTATCACAAAAGAATTGCAGGCAGAACAAGACAAGTGTTTTAAAACAAAAATTAACATAAATCCTTAATTGTACAATATAAAAAAACACAATTCATTTATTTGAAATTTTGATTATTCGTGTATGTGTGTGAGTGTTTGTGTAATGGTGATCGTGTGTTGCGTCGATGCATAATGTATTATAGCAAAATAACCCCAAGGATTTTTCACAAAAATGAGTTAATATCTTTAAATTTAGTGTTGTACAAGTATATTTAAAGTACTTCTTACATTTTTGCCCATGGTCCTTTCATAGTTCTACGTCAACGGGATGTACCATATACATTTTGATTCTCTTATTTATGAGTGTGGAAATATACGTTTTTGCGGGTTTAACGGTCATATCTTTTTTTACGTTAACTTACCGTTATGATTTTTTAACAACTTGAAGGGACTGTAGGGCTTTTTTATTTCAATTTGATACATCCACGCATTCCGGAGATAAAGGGTCTAGGCAAACAGACGAACCACAAAATGACCCTATAAGGGTTTCGTTTTGTCCTTTTGAGATACGGAACCCTAAAGAAAAGGTATTTTTAATTCAATAAAGAAAGAGAAACAAAATTGTTTAAAATGAGAATTGTGCAAATAAGAAGCACCAAACCTTATAACAACATAATGTTAATGAAATAAATCTCACATTTGTGAAATTAATTACCCCAACGACCCTTGTAAGACTCAACAAAGTGATTTAAACCAAATGTTTTGTATTTACAGAAGCTGCGGCGTCTGAGTCATCTCGTGTAGAGTTGAACCAAGATTGAAATGTAGCCGAAATTAAGTTTTGTTGCAACTTTTGATAGAATAATAGAATAGAATATACATATCGGCGCAACTACAACAATTCGTCTAGAAAAACCTAGAATAACTAAGTTTAATCATTTAATTGTCCTAAAAATTAGTTTAAAAACCATAAGTTGATTACTTTGAATTTATTACGATGTAAAATGAATGTCATCATTGTAATTTCAATACTTAACCTAAAATTAAACGTTCACGTACGTCGAGCCCTATAAATACGGCCGCACTGTAGGCGATCGAGTCAGTCTTGCTTGAGCCGCCGAACTGTACGGATCTATGTAAATAAGTCGTTACGCTGTCGGTTGAATAAACGAGTCATACAGTGTACTTGTGGTGTTTTACTTGGAAGATCGAAGATGAGTGATCACCCTGAACATAGTCAGTGACGTTAGCTATGCTGACGTCACGCTTTTTAAAAACGGAACGGAGACATTTTCTCCGTCATCAGAAGTGGGATCGCAAGAGATTTCTACTCAAGCCACTTCCTCATCAGCTCGTTTACCACCTGAGCAACTGGAACCAGCCAACATTCGGCGTCAGGAGCCTGGACTGGTCTCCAATACATCAATGGAAGCCATGAATCAATCAAGACCGCATACATACCCTGATCAAGGAATGCAGATGGACGGAATACCACCACAATTCCTTATGCAGATGATGGAAATGATGCAGAGAATGTCAGAGCGTTTGTGTGCTCCGCCTACCGAATCAAAAATAAGGATCAAAGGCATTTACCTGCCATCTTTCGACCCGGATACCCATGTCGGAGTACGTGAGTGGTGTCAACATATTGATCAAGCCATTGAGGCATATAAGTTGAGTGATTTCGACGTTCGTATGAAAGTCTGCAGTCTGCTGAAGGGACGTGCGAAAATGTGGATCGATGATTGAATGGTGACCTGGGAAGAGTTACGAAAGAACATCATCACCACATTTGAACCTGAGAACAGATACTCCCGAGACATTGTTAGGTTCAGGGAACATTTTTATGATTCCTCAAAGGATATTGCCGAGTTCTGGTCACGGGCATGGATTTTATGGAGAAGGGTACCAAGGACAAGTTGGAAGATGAGCACGCCGTGGAGGCAGTGATTGGATGTGTTAATGATAGAGCGATAACGCATCGATTTACTGAATGCCAGAACAACCACTGTTCCTAAACTGATTTCAGTAGCAACATTTATACGGAAGAAACGTTCTCATCCAAACTCAAGTTCCACAATACCTAACAACGATAGATATTTTGAAAATGACCGATATTTGGTGAAGAAGGTGGTCGGCAGGGGGCGACTTCGCAAGGTGGCTCATGATAAGCTGCACCACGCGCCACAACCAGGTGAACAGGTGACCGTATCGGCGGGAAATGCATCACCTGGTCATCAGGAGTCTGCTGCAATTAAGCCCATCCCTTCGACTTCACGAGACCCAGAAAACCACCAGCTACATATCCCTCCGATAACCTCCGAGAACTCTACGAGAACCTCCGAGAACTCTACGAGAACCTCCGAGAACTCTACGAGAACCTCCGAGAACTCTACGAGAACCTCCGAGAACTCTACGAGAACCTCCGAGAACTCTACGAGAACCTCCGAGAACTCTACGAGAACCAGAAAACCACCAGCTACAGGGTGAAAATAATTCATCAGAATAAAACCGTAAGTAACTTAATTCAAATATTCTAAATATCCCTCCGATAACTCTTCGAGAACCTCCGAGAACTCTACGAGAACCTCCGAGAACTCTACGAGAACCTCCGAGAACTCTACGAGAACCTCCGAGAACTCTACGAGAACCTCCGAGAACTCTACGAGAACCCTTTAATAAAATCTCCGAGAACCTACTAACCTTATCAGAATCGATATTCTCAAAAGACAAAACAACGCAAGTTGTTTACAGATGTACTACTCAGAGGAAGTTTTGTTTCTATTCTTTCAGGTCTACGAGAATCCACAAAAATCGACGAGAACCAACAAGGCTGGTGCAGAGCGCGCACCGCCTGTCAGTGTGGCCGTATCGGAATCGGAAAACCGTAATTCATCAGAATAAAACCGTCTACGAGAATCCACAAAAATCAACGAGAACCAACGAGGCTGGTGCAGAGCGCGCACCGCCTGTCAGTATGGCCGTATCGGCGCAACTACAACAATTCGTCTAGAAAAACCTAGAATAACTAAGTTTAATCATTTAATTGTCCTAAAAATTAGTTTAAAAACCATAAGTTGATTACTTTGAATTTATTACGATGTAAAATGAATGTCATCATTGTAATTTCAATACTTAACCTAAAATTAAACGTTCACGTACGTCGAGCCCTATAAATACGGCCGCACTGTAGGCGATCGAGTCAGTCTTGCTTGAGCCGCCGAACTGTACGGATCTATGTAAATAAGTCGTTACGCTGTCGGTTGAATAAACGAGTCATACAGTGTACTTGTGGTGTTTTACTTGGAAGATCGAAGATGAGTGATCACCCTGAACATAGTCAGTGACGTCAGCTATGCTGACGTCACGCTTTTTAAAAACGGAACGGAGACATTTTCTCCGTCATACATAATTGTACACTAAAATTGAAACACAACAGTTTTACAATATTGTTAATTCGATTCATTTTTTTATCGATCTATTTATTATGATCGGCTTCATGGTTAAGCAGTGCTTGCCGAGGTTGGTCCGTGGATGGGTGACCATCATTACATACCGAGGTACCCTTCTGCCTTGGAAAACACGTTAAGCTGTTGGTCCCGGCTGTCAAAGATTTACAAAATATAGAAAGAAAGAAAACATATTTATTTGGCACATGCCACAAAATGCACACAATAAAAAATAAAACATAAAACTTTAAAATAAAACTGAAAAAGATAATATTGTGTGTCTCACGGCTGCGCCAAATAGGCCCAGTTCAGCAAACTGCCGAGCAGCTAGTGCCCGACGCTAATAATATGATTAAAATAATATATAATAATAATAATATTTTATAATATGATTTTGTAAATCTTTAACAGTCTTGACGAGTGGTCAGAACCCCGTAGGAAAGTCTGAAAACCAGTCCCCAAGGGTTACCGTATCACCCAGTTAATTGATTGTGGAGATCAGATAGGCAGTCGCTCCATGTAAAGTATGTACTAGTATTCAGCTTCATCCGGATAGACTGGAAGCCTACCCCAACATATTAAGATGACGGGACGTTTGGCGCAGTGGCTAAATGAATGATTGCTGCGCTGCGTGTCGCGGATTTGATCCCCGTGTGGATT
Organism: Cerastis rubricosa; assembly: GCA_949152445.1. Classification (NCBI taxonomy): domain Eukaryota; kingdom Metazoa; phylum Arthropoda; class Insecta; order Lepidoptera; family Noctuidae; genus Cerastis; species Cerastis rubricosa. Next base: position 8,635,287 of record OX424545.1, on the reverse strand, counting down.
AAATATTTATATGGTCTACAGATAGTTGTTCCGGATCTGGCTGTTTGTATGGGTGAGTTTAAATGTTACCCACGATATAGGAGAAATTCCTAGTGTGGGGTAAAGATAAAAAAAAACTGGCCAAGTGCGAGTCGGACTCGCGCACGAAGGGTTCCGTACCATTATTTATAAAAAACGAGCAAAAATATCACTTTTTTGTATGGCAGCCCCCTTAAATATTTATTTTATTCTGTTTTTAGTATTTTTTGTTATTGCTTCAACAGAAATACATAATCTGTGAAAATTTCAACTGGCTAACTATCACGGTTCATAAGATACAGCCTGGTGACAGACGAACGGACGGACAGCGAAGTCTCAGTAATAGGGTCCCGTTTGACCCTTTGGGTACGGAACCATAAAAACGGCAGATAAAATAATTCCATCACCACTGCTATCAAAATGGTGAAGCCCCGCTTGAGGTTGATAAAGTTATGATACTGATAAATGATATTAAAGAGAAAGGAGTAAATGATGGCGTGACATCTGACAGGGGAGAAGACGAGGCAGAAAACGTGTTGCGCCGACCCCGAGTAGAATGGGACAAAATCAGAAAGATGATGATAAAAGTTATATATGTACTTAAATCGGTTGTTTTCGGTAACTTTCGGCAATCAACGAAGTTCAAGGCCACGGTTTCTAGGTGACCTCCTTTTTGAAACTACACCATTACGACGTGATCTGCTAAATGTTACCACTTGATATCCTAATGGACCGTTAATGTCTTGCTACATATTATCATTTGACCTAAAATTGAGCTATTTATTCTATTTTCTCCTAGCTCGTGAGTTAAGAGGGGCGGATAATAGTATACACGGTGTAAGGGACATTGTTCAAGCAAATCATTTTAAAAGAGTAACCATGGAGTATCTTGCCAGTTCTTCTCCATAGGAATCAACCAACCTGGACTGTGCACCTTTTCTCGACGTTTTATATGTGCACATGTGAAAAAATATTTTGATTTTCATATTCAGCCAATAATGTTCCCGCTGCTGGGACACAGGCCTCATCTCAATGAGAGGGAGTAGGGTGAAAATGCTGTAAACCACCACGCGGGCCTAGTGCGGGTTGGTAGATGTCGCAAGTATTCGAATTTTTAGTACTAGAAACATGCCTTGGTTTCCTCACGATGTTTTCCTTCACCGTTTTTGGGGGGCAGCGGTGATGAAATAAATTACACAAAGTAATGCGCCTGCCTGCCGCCGCTGCTCTCTGATTTTGATTTTGATTGTGATAAATCTTTTACCAGGAATTCAATACCCGATGTTTATAGAATTCAGAATTGAATTTATGCGCCGGGGTTTTAAAAAAATCAGCTGTTCCTCAAATGTCTACACGGATTACAAAAGTCCTATACTCACACGGCCAAAATGAATGGCTGACGAAAAACCCGACTGCTGGTAACTCCAAAATCATTGTATATTATCCAAGACTTGTATTTTGCAACTCACTACAGATTGAGATACCTACTATCAAGACGGTTTCTTAGTTCGGGGTGGTGAACAGAAACCAAAAACACGTCCAAGATGATACATGGTTGTAAGTATCGCAAAAGCCGAAAAACAACCGAAGCTTACTAAAAGAAAGCCGAAGTACAATTCTCCCCTCTACCGCTATTCAAGCAAAACATAATCTTTAATTAATCAATAAACAATTTGATCGGGGATGCATTGTTAAACGCATTACCCGCCTCCTTTGAAGTCGGTATGCACAATGTAGTATTTTTAGAACGTGGAGATTTTAATGTGCGGTCGCGTTTAAAACGTTTTTTATGAGGATCAAACAAAACGTTGTATTTCATTATTTTTGAAAAAGGATAAAGTCTTTTGTTTGTAGTTATTAATTTCTTTAGGAATTATTATTGTTTTTTACTCAGTAAGTTGATTCTAAAAGTACTAAGTTATTTCATAGGCACGTTGTGAGGAGACCGGCTTGTCTTATAACCAAAAAAATCGAAGACTTGTGACATCTACCAACCCGCAATGGGCCCGCATGGTGGGTTACAGCCCACCCTTTCTTATAGTGAGGAGGCCTGCCACAAAGCGAACGTAGCCAGAGGCAAAAGCTAGTCAGACATCACAGTGCACGAGATTTCATACTGTACTAGTTAGTACCTTCAGTTGAGTAGGTACCCAAAACCACAATCGTTGTTGACCCTCGACCATAAAAGAGGGATGTTATAAGTTTGATGTGTGTGTCTGTGTGTCTGTCTGTGGCATCGTAGCTCTAAAAAGCATGTTCCGATTTCGAAAAAATTGGTTTCGTTTGAAAGGTGTTTTAATCGACAGTTGTCGGCGTCGGGGGACCGCTAAGAAGACCGCTTAGTACAAGCACAGAACAAAGCGGACCCCCGACGCTACGACGCTTGGATTAATTTATTTTTGGCTTTTCAGAGGTTTTTTGTGTCGGGGGTTTCTTAATTTTTTTTCTTGCTTTTTAAACTTATATTATTTTTTCTTAGCCTTGACTGTTCTACTCCTGGGCATAGGCCTCCCCCCTTTCCTTCCAATTTTCTCGGTGTTGCGTCTCTTCTCGCTAATTAAAGAAACCAAGGAAAGACATAAATTAAAAAAAAAGTAAATTTTGAGAGGAATTTTGGGTGTGTACCCCTCTGCAATACCCATGGTGACAAGCGACAACATTTCAAATTTCAAATAGACTACCTGTGTAAGTTGTTTATATCCCTTCATCAACTAGATAAGAGGTGATGATCTTCAAACGGCTGAGCAGATTTTCTCTAAACATAGCTAAGAACACTCTCGATTAAAATACCTTTCAAACGACACCACTTTAATCAAAATCGGTTCATTCGTTTAGGAGCTACGATGCCTCAGACAGACACACAGATACACAAATGCACACGTCAAACTTATAACACCCTTCTTTTTTGGTCGGGGGTTAATAAAAACAACTTCCATAGGTCTGGTCAATTCGAAATTTGAAATCTTAAGTCACTTGTTAAACAACATAGCTATACATAGATCACTCGATGACCCAGTTTTCCTGGCCAAGGATGGACCGACCTATTAAACTCCAGTACCTGTAACCCGTGTCTTTGAGTGGATCAACACGTGTTTATTTTAACACCACTTTAAAAGGCACATGTTACGTTTATATTTTTTTTCATTTTCCACTGTATTTTAGCACGTTTTTAGGGTTCCGTACCCAAAGGGTCAAACGGGACCCTATTACTGAGACTTCGCTGTCCGTCCGTCCGTCCGTCTGTCACCAGGCTGTATCTCATGAACCATGATAGTTAGCCAGTTGAAATTTCTAAAGATTATGTATTTCTGTTGATGCTATAACAACAAATACTAAAAACAGAATAAAATAAATATTTAAGGGGGGCTTCCATCTAGGGCTGCGGGTTGTTCGAAAGAGATACCGTGGCACTGGAACACAAAGGGCTAAGAAGGAACATTACGAAACCCTTCGTGCTCGAGTCCGACGCGCACTTGGCCGGTTTTTACACATATGGCTAGCCTTTTACCAACTATGTTGGAGTCGGCTTCCAGTCTAACCGGATGCAACTGAATACCAGTATGTAAGACAGTACGTATGTATATCATAATATCATGACCCCAATTCAATCTATCTACTCCGATTTATGCTAATAGTATATCCACATTTCGCCAATTATGTTCAAGTCCCATGTAATTGGGGATGAGCCTATTGCCATCAAACGGGCACAAATTTTGTGTCTGTGGCTGCTACTGATAGAAAAATCCAATAACAAATTGCCTGACCCGGGAGTCGATCACAGTACCTCCTGCTCAGCAGTCGCTATTGCTACCACCTAGACCAGTGAGGCAGGCCACGTTTTTAAATATTCCTTAAATATGATAGCACGTGTTTTGGCACGCGATTTGACGAATTTGTGTCTCGGTCATTTGTAGAGGTCAATGATCGGTGTTTTAGTGAGTAGGTATTACGATTCTAAATTAGTAATCAATTGTGCGGATTAACGAAGTTTTATTAAGATTCGATTTAACTTGAATGTCCTCTACATATCTTTTGTAATGTTGCTACCCTAGTAACATGGTCGCAAGGCGAATGCTGGGCATGAGGTCCTGGTGTCCGATTCCCGGGTTGGGCAAAGTGTTTCTGGATTTTTCCATCATTTCTCAATAGCAACCACGGAAATAGTGTGACGGGCCTGATCATCTGCCCAGCTTTTTCCCAAACTATCTTGGGGTCGGTTTCCAGTCTAACCGGATGCAGCTGAGTACCAGTATTTTACGTGAAACGACTGCCTATCTGACCTCCACAACCCAGTCAATGTTAGACTATCGGCTTCTGACTACTCGTAACGACTGATAAAGCTTTACAAATGACAGCCGGGACCAACGGCTTAACGTGCTTTCCGAGGCACGAAGGAAACTCGGTATGTAATTATGGGCACCCATCTACGGACCAACCTCGGTAAGCATGGCTTAACCTTAAAGATCGACCCGTGCGGCTGTAATTATTTAGCTACGAGCTCCTCAATGGGGTCGGCGTATACCTACGTGTGGATAAAAACCCTGAAATGGCCGAACAGAATTAAAAAAAAAAATGTGCATACCCGTAAAGTCACAAGGAAAATCTCTCCAATTGTTACCCGACATTCCATAACAAATGGGAATGCGTGTGTTTATATCAGTTCAGCTGTGTTGTACTATTAAAAAAACTAGGTTTCTAGGGCTCGTCAATCGTACAGTCACAATGAGTTATTGTATAAACTATCTATTCTTTGTCTCAAGAGAAATGCAGGAATTTTGTAAAAAGGAATGTTATTTTAACCGATTTTCTTTGAACTATTGTAGAAGTAACGTCGATGTTTTAATAGTTGCTTTTGAAGAGTATTTGTTAGGTTACAGGTTTAAAACCAGGTAAATAGGTTGTCGTAATCAAAAAATACTTTAGTAATATCAAAGTTTTGCGAGGCCGGAACCATGTTCAAGCATTTTCAGCAGAACAGATGTGATGCTGATGTGTCACAATTCCATTCATATTTATGCCACGTCCATAAGGTTTGTATGAACCATAGCACACTACTCGGGAGTATAACTCTAAGCACGAAATTCGTAGTTCCGGGCGAAGTTACGGTAGTTTCCTAGCCCGTGTGACTTACGGACATAGTATTCGTTAGATGCCTGAACTAAAAATGAATGATAACACGATTGGACATTATTGTCATTACTCCCGATGTGTTTTTAGAACTTATGAATCCGAAAATATTAGGGATTATGGTTAATTTCAAATAATAAAGCTAGTTACGGACGGACCCGTATTTTCGTAGACGGACTTAGAGTTAGAGAGTAGACCCCCAGGCGCGTCGCACCGCCTTTTGATAACCGACTTCTAGCATTTGCTAGAGGATGACAAAAAGAGGCCATATTTTCAGATAATTTTATGTCGTCTGTCTGTCAAGATCCTTTTTCTCAGAAACGCGTAGAAATAGCAACTTGAAAATGAAAAGATATGACTTTTTATGTCGCATATTTTGCTATTTCAATCTAATAATTAATTAGTAATTTAGGGAATCAAATCCTAGACGATTTGATTCCCTTGCAATGAACTTGACCTAGAATCATGAAATTTGGAAAGGAGAAATGTCTTACAGCACATGTAAAGGAAAAAAATCGGAAAATCGTAAAAATTTTACTACTTATATAACAAATTACCTACATATTTGCAAGGAACCCTCGGTGCTCGAGCTCAACTCGCACTTTTATTGTATAACTAGCCGCTGCCCGCGACTTCGTTCGCGTGGAAATTTTGATGGGTGTTAGGGGAATGAAAAATAGATGTTGGCCGATTCTCAGACCTACCCCATATGCACACAAAATTTCATACAAATCGGTTCGGCCGTTTCGGAGGAGTTTGGTAAGAAACACCGCGACACGAGAATTTTATATATTAGAAGATACAAGCTGGTGTTCGCTACTACGACTGCTGTCCAGGTCCAAAGCGCGTATTTTGCGTACGTAACTGCACTTGTTTTGCGTTTTATTTACTTTTTGGGATGCATTGCGGGCAGAGATGTGACTTATCTAAGATACAAGTATCTGAAATACAGACACAAGATTATGTATTTCTATCTTGTATGTTAGATACTTTAAAAAAAAGCATTTAATATCTTGCATTTATATATATTTTGTTTGGTATCTTAGTATTTTATAAATACTTTTTTCTGATAAAATACTTATAGTAATATGAGTAGACATTTATAAAATAAATGCGTACAACTGAACGTGTCAATATTACAACAACATACGTTTATTTGCAGGCAAATTTGGCCCAAGATATATAATATCTTACTGACTAACATACATACTATTAATAACAATTTGTGACGTTTTAATAGTCCAACGACACATTGATAGATGGTGACTATTTCTTTCTACTAATGTCATACATATGCAAGCACTGACCAGTATCTACACAAGATACATGTCAGTGTAAGCAAGGCAATGAACATCAATGCATATATTTGAATACGCCCTCCGCGAGATGAAAAAGACTACAGACCTAAAAACTGCATTGGTAACGTATTACGCGTATACGCATGGCTGAAGTACGGTGTCATATTATGGGGCAACAGCACTGACGCGCCCACGCTATTTACTCTACAAAAAAAACTTATTAGAATCTTAGTAAATTAATAAAAACATTAATGTCAATCGTTTGGTCAAAATAAACTTAAATTCATTAAAATAAAATCTTGTTTTCTTACAAAAGTATTTTCATCCTAAGAAGTATTTAGAAGATACTTATTTTGTTTCTAGTATATTGTATCTGGTATCTGAAATGGGATCCCTTCTTTTCGCATAATGTTCTTTGTCCTAATATACTTCGGCATAACGATTTTGGCACAATTTGTTTTGGCATACTTCGGCATAACGTTAGTAGGCCTAATGACTATTACCATAATAATATTTAGGCATACAATTAATATAAATAAAAAAAAAACAATTTTCATGGAAATGATTTATTATACATAACATTATGTAACTTAAATGATTTTTCAATCGCGAGATAACTTTTATCTGAAGAATATATTAGATGTTGTGAGACTTTGGGTGGAAATGGTGGTGGTGAACTTGTAGTGCCCCATACATAATTCTGATCAAACCAGTTTGCTATAGTTTCTGTAACAATTAAATAATATTGTTGGTTAAAAATTTAATATGCTGTGCAACAAAAGATAGTGACAGAATCGAATTGCTGCAAAACCAACTCCACGTAGTCTTGTTTGTCCTACCACTTTTTTTTTTTTTTTTTTTTTTTTTCTTTTTTTGGATGGGAAATCATCAAATGACTTCTTCCGCTCTGGGCGGACCGGAAGGGAGTGTCAGACTTGACTGACTAAAACCCATCCATGTTCCTTCTTAGCCCTTTGCGTTCCAGGGGCACGGTATCTCTTTCGAACAACCCGCAGCCCTGGCAGGCATCGGCCCTCTCGGACCCCTTCCGATTTGCTGACATCTCCTTGAGGCGCGCGTGGAACACGAACGCGCCGTCGGCACGGTCTGTCGTCATAAGACGGACGGACGGTGAGCTAGCCCATTACTCACCGTCCACAGGCCCGCGCCTACGGTGGCCGGGGGCCACTGGTTGCCCCCCGACGCCCGGGGCGTCTCCCGCGGCGGCTGGGACGTGAGGTTCTCTCCCTCTCACGTTCCGCCACCTCCTTCGCTAGCATGACTGCTTCGCAGAAGGAGGCGACGGCTTCCCATTCCCTCTCGCTCCGGACCATGGATTGAACCAGGGCCGGACGCGAGAGGTCGCCGCCGCCAATCGCCGCTACGAGGACACGGCGGTGCTCAGCCCAAGCGGGGCATAGCTCCACAGTGTGCTCCACCGTGTCCTCCGGCCGATCCTCGCAGTGGTGACACCCGGGCGTTTCTTCCCGCCCGATTCGGTGCAGGAACCTCCCGAAACAACCGTGTCCGGTGAGGACCTGCGTCAGGCGGAAGGTGAGGGCGCCGTGGCGCCTCTCTAGCCACTCCTCAAAGAGGGGACTTATCGCCACTATTGTGGCGTGCCCTGCACGGGGTTGCGACAGTCGCTCTCTCCATGTCGCCATGAGATCGCGCCGGAGGTCTGTCCGCTGAGCGACAATTTGCCGCGGCAGCGGAGTTTCCCCCCGGCGTAGTGCCTCCGCGCGCCATTCGTGCAGGCACGCGAGGACTATCGCCTCCAGATCCCATGGCGGCAATCCGGCCAAGAGGCTCGCCGCCTCGCCGGAGATCGTGCGGTACCCCCGGATCAGCCTTACGGCTACCACCTTCTGGGGCGCGTTCAGGTAATGGGCGGCTCGCCGCCTCAGAGAACGCGCCCACACCGGGGCCCCGTAAAGGGCCATGGACCGCACGACCCCCGCGTAGAGCCTGCGGCAGGAGGCGTTTGGACCCCCCAGGTTGGGCAAGAGCCGCTTGAACGCAGCCCCTGCCCGTTCCAGTTTGGGGGCCAAACGTCGGAAATGCTCCACGAAGTTCCACCGGCTGTCGAGGACAAGCCCTAGGTACCTCAGCGTCGACTCGACGCCGATGGGAACCCCTCCTACCGTTGGTATGGATCCCGACGGTGGCGCATTCCGAGGCCCATGAAAGCACATGGCCTCGGACTTGTGCAATGCCACCTCGAGACCCAGTTGCCGGATTCTCTCCACGACTATCGCAACCCCGCGTGTCATCAGTTCGGCCGCCGCCTCGTGCCGGGGTGCGTGGGTGCTGGGTCAGAAAACCTCCTCGAGAGCCTGATGGCGCTGGTCCCTCTCGATACGTCTGGAGAGAACAGTGGCTGTTGGGACGGTGCACCCTGGGCGCCGGCAGTGTCCTTCCCCGAGGAGTGGGAAGAGATTCCCATTCTCCGGGGAATGTCACTGCCGGTGGCGAATATTCTGACGTGGTGGGGTCCTTGGACCAACGCGGCGTTTCTCCGCGTGACCCTCTGAAAAGCAGAGGGTACAGCGGAGGAGCAAGGGCGGGCTCGGAGTGCACTCACCCTGCCTCCGAGCAGACAGCGAGGGACGCAGTCCTTCTCTGTCCCCGTCGTTCTCGTAATCCCATCATCGGAGTGTCGTGGATCACGTCTCGCGGCTTCGATCGGGACCGAGGGTCTTGGCTTAACCGCCTGGACCGCGAGGTAGAAAACCTCTATAAAAAGCTACCCCGAATCTCAAGCGGCGGCGCACCGTGAGGGGATGTATGGCTGACGGGTGTTCCCATGGAACAATCAGTCTTTAGTGCGACCACCGCCAGAGTACCAGCCGACCCTCTGGCGGGTTATAAATGTCCAAGGCTTATCCGGGTACAGGGGGCAATGCCCGGATGGACCTCTTATTTCCCCCACACTCGTGGGAACAAAATGGAAAAACCCTATAATAAAAATCAAGCCGGTGACGGCAAAGAGAGGGAGAGGAAGGATGCGGGGTCGGAGTCCGACGTCGCATCCAGTGAGGTGAGCGCGGGATGCTCTGAGAGCTCCCGCGTCGAGAGGACTAGGGCTGCTGCGGAGGAACGCAAGCGGTCCAGACCGGAAGGCGACCGCGAGTCGTCTTCCGAAGGGGAGCTTGCCTCGGCCCCTAAAATTTCCACCAGCAGGCGTGGTGGAATAAGGGGCACGGGGAGGGGGCTCTCGGCCTCCGAGAGATCGGGGGTGGCCGGTCGCGGGCAGGCTCGTTTGGGCACCTGTGATGACGCGGCAGGTGAAGTTGGCGGCTCCGACGTGGAGCGTAAGGCCAAGTTTCAAAAGGAGGTGGAAGCTGCGATAAGGGTCGTGGCCTTGAAGAAACTGACATCTTCAAAACTCGGGGCCATACCTGCGGCTTCCGCCTCCATCATGGCGGCGGTGGAGGCAAGTTATCATCCACCAGGCGAAGTGGCCAAACTGCGGGCGGAGGTCGCCCGCCTGACGGTCGCAACGGAGCTTCTCCGCGAGGAGAATCTGAAGCTCCGGGCAGACCTGAGTGGTCTGCGAGAGTCCGGCTCCCGCGAGGTGCCCCAGCAGCGGCAGAGCCAGCCCGCGTCTGTGGAGAACCAGGTCCTGAACCTGGTTCGGCAGGAGCTGGCTGCCTTCCAGGCGCGGTTTTCCGTTTTGGAGGGCATTGTCTTGCGTCCCCCCCTAGCGGCAAACAAGGCGGCCCTGGGCCCGAGGGCAAGCTCGGGCCCGAATGCGATCCCGGGCCCGGGGGTGGTCTCGGGCCCGAAGGCGGCCTCATATGCGGCTGCGCCAGGAACAGGGCAGTCTCAGCCCTCCGGCAGGACTAGACCGGGCCCCGGAAAGTCGGCTCCGCCAAAGTCGACAGCGGCCCAAAAGAAGCAAGGCAAGGCGGCTCCCCAGGCAGTGACGGCGCCTCCGCCAGCAGCAAGCCAGCCGCAGCCACCGCCGCCGCCTCCCCCGCCAGCCATGGCCGAAACCGAGTGGCAGGTGGTCGGAGAAAGGAGGAAGGGGCGAAAGGCGGCCAAAAAGGCCCGAAACGAGGAGAGGAGGCGCCGGCACAAGGCGAGAAGCGTCGCGGCTAGACTCCGCGCCCCGAAGACCGCAGCTGTAGTGATTACGCTACAGCCGGAAGCGGCAAAGAGGGGCGTATCCTACTGCGACGTGCTCTCGAAGGCAAAAGCGACGGTGGATCTCGCAGAGCTCGGGATCACTGGGGGCCTCCGGCTTAAAGTCACTGCAACAGGGGCTCGAGCGCTAGAGATCCCTGGTGCAAATAGCGGCCCGTCCGCTGACGCTCTGGCTGAAAAGCTTAGAGCGTCCCTAGATGCGGACGAGGCCCGAGTGTCCAGGCCCGTCAGATGCGCAGACCTGCGCATCCTGGGTCTGGACGACTCTGTGACCCAGGAGGAGGTGGTCGCCGCCGTCACCAGGACCGGAGGGTGCCCTGCCGAGCAGGTCAGGGCAGGCACCCTACGTCCGGACCACTCGGGCATGCGAACCGTGATGGTAAGCTGCCCTGTGGCGGCGGCGAAAATAAAATAATTTGTCCTACCCCTAGAGTGTTATTTAAAATCGCGTAGGCGCGTAGGGACGAGGCGGCCCGCGGGCTGAGGAGCAGGTGGCTGCGAGCGAGCCAAAGCGAGCGAGCGAAAGCCGTCTGCGACGATTAGCACGCGTGGGGCCGCCGGAGGCCCGCAGCGCCGGAGCCGTGACAGAAACCCTGACTGCTGCATGTTGCATGCTCGCTTGAATGCTGCATGCTGCATGCTTGCTTGCATGCTGCATGCTTGCTTGCATGCTGCATGCTTGCTTGTTTGCTGCATGCAAGCAAGCATAAAAGCAAGCGTAAATAAATGTATGCTTTAGGATATTATGCTTAAAAAAGTTATGCTTTAGAACTTTATGCTTAATAAATTTATGCTTTAGAATATTATGCTTAATCATTATTATGGTTAGACAAATTATGCTTTAAAAATTATGCGTAAGCTGTTATGCGTAATTATATTATACGAAAATATAATTATGCCAAACAAAATTATGCTAAGTTATATTAGGTCTTAAAATTTTATGTAAATGAATAGGGAACCATCTGAAATAATTAATTCAAAAGTATCTTGCATTTTGTATTCCAGATACTTTGTACAGGGTATTTTGTACATCTCTGATTGCGGGAAGCTCAATGCGGCTGTAACGTTAAGGAAAACATTATCAGGGAATAGTGATGTTAGTAAGACTGAAATCTTATACCGGTCTATACGTAGAGAGTAAACATAATGATCGATGATCGTTCTATATCTCACTGAGAAAAGAGTTCGTTGCCCTGTTAGTGGGGAAAATTATAGGAGTAAGTTGTTGTTAATGATAATGACAGATGTAGGCTACATAAAGTGTAGGCGCTTTGTATTAAATATACATAACTATATTATACTAAGAATATGATTCGTGGCTCTGGTGGTCTTTGTCTCTCAATATTTTTCTAAACTCAGCAGCTTATACACGGACTATAATCAGCAAAAAAAAGCAGCATTTATTAATTAAGTACCGTAATTTATATTGATTATTTATGTGTTTTCTGACAACCTCCTGAATTTTGACGAGGATGCAAAACAAAACCTTGTATTTAGACCCAGTTCATTCTTATTTTCGTATCGACTTCACATCTTTATAAATACATCTATCCATCTGTTTAGGCCCAATAGGTTGCCACGTTTGTTGTGACGTCAGAGGCGTTGTTCGTATCGCCAACAGATGCAGGTGAACAGAGATTTGGGACACTCCAACCAGTAGGACATACTTAACTAGTCTATTCTTCGGTTTCATTCACGTGAAAGGTAGATAACCTAACCCGATAATGTTTTATTACTTTATCAGTTCTGCAACAGTTAACAAATGAGCCATCTTATCTAATTCCAATATGATTATATTGATTTTTTCGCGGTTAACCTCGAAACCATAGAGAAAGAGACCATAAACTCTATGGCGCATTTATGGTTTTGATCTAGAAGTCAAGTAGACCGCTTTGCCCTTATCACGTCGTGCCCATTCATTGATTAAAGAAAGGGGTTATAAATTATGCTGAAAAGAGGTTTCAGGTCTAATCCATGATATTAGACGGTTATCAATGAACTAAAATATATTTTCGTAGTACAGACAGCGTCATGAAGTAGTTATCCCCTTGGCGTACTCGGCCGGACTGTAGAGGGGTTAGCACATACTGACGCTGTCTGTACCTACATAATTTAAATAAAATTCATTCTGAATAATTTCATGTCATCACCCGTCTAGCCAACTATGTTGGGCTCGTCTGTCAAAGATCTACATGATGACAGCCGGGACGGCTTGTGCTTTCCGAGGCACGGAGTAAACTCGGTATGCAATAGGCGGTCACCCATCCACAATTCATGTACTTACCTATTATTGTTTCAGGTTAGTAAGATATTTTTGAAAAGATGGTGGATATTTTTTCTGTAGATTATTAATGTTACATTTTCATTTTGATACTTGTCCAGGTTTTCAGGGATTTTTGCTGTTCTATTTATGTCGAGAAATCTTGCTCCTGTACAAAAATGTACCTACGTAACATTTTTCGGTACTCGCTCCGGAAATCAGATCAAGAATTCAGGACCGGAATTCCGGATTCGATTCCATGAAATATAAGAAATACTTTTCTTAGAGTTCATCGTATTTTCGCTGTTGATCTAGATACTTCTTTGTCTCTCAATATTTTTCTAATATTATTCTTTTTTTTTTTCTAACCTAGGCAGCTTTCGAGTGCAATTAGACAATAAGGTGGTACGAATTTTATAGTGGTCGGATTTTATAGGGACGTTTTTATTGATTTTCTACAGACGTCGAGAAGAAAGTTTAAAAAAAAACATTGCTCAGATTTTTTTTTTGTTTCGAATTTCCTTTGTAATATTTTTTTTTGTTTATGAATAACTTGAAATTCGCCGAATTTATGTTTTGGTGGAATAGTGTGACTTGTGTGCATCCATTAAACTCGAGTTTGACCAGTTTCCTTGTTCATTGTGGTCGATGAAATGGAATAGGAAATTTTCAAAAAACCTTGCAGTGCGTATTTTATCGACAACAATGACCAAATTGGCGTTCAATGAATACATACAGGTCAAACTATTATCCCACCATATAAATTCATCAAATTCAAAGATTTTCAAAAAACGATCAAAAAAAATCTTGCGAAACTCAAGAAAACATAAAGTAACGTGCGTCAATTTCTTTTTTATCGCTACTTCTCTAGGAACTCAATAAAAAAAGTCCCATGAAAATTCGACCACTATAAACTTCGTTCCACCTTATGAGTATTTTTTGTCTAATTGCACTCGACGATTATGCTTTAAGGCTGTTCAGATTAAGGGCTGCGGGTTGTTCGAAAGAGATACCGTGGCCCTGGAACACAAAGGAACATGGATGGGTTTTAGTCATTCAAGTCTGACACTCTCTTCCGCTCCGCCCAGAGCGGGAGAAGTCATTTGATGACTTCCCAAACTAAAAAAAAAAAAAGTGCTGTTCGGATTTTACAAAAACGAAAATGTAAGTATTATGTGGTATGTTGACAAACAATACTCTAGGTTGGTAATCCAAGAAAAAATGCCGAAATACTTCATGTGTTCACATTGACTGGCTCCTTGGTCTAGTGGTCACAAGCGTGACTCCTGATCATGAGCTCTTGGCTTTCATTCCCACGTCGGGCATAGTGTTATTGGGTTTTTCCAGCAAGAATTTCTCAGTAGCAGCCACGGAGTCTGGACTTGTGCCCGGTTGAAGGCAGTAGGCTCGCTTAGAACAAAGATAGATAGATAAATTCGATTCGATACATTAATCATTTATTTAGTGCCCACAAAAGACAAAGCACAACACACAGAAGCGCAATTAAATGATGCAGATTACATGAATGAAAATAATATAAAAACAAGGTGCCGATTTACAAAAAGAAAATACTTAGTATATTTCATTACGAGTGCGGAAAGCCTGTCATTGCAAAGAGTTCCGACAAATGTCTACGCCAGCCGAGGCGCAGCCGAAGGTGAGGGTTGACAGTCGGAATAAGTTGCAATGACGGTTCCGCACGTGTACTGAACAACAATTTTTAATACAGTTGCGAAAAAATTTTAAGCAATTTAGTGAAGAACATTTTTGGAAAATGGCGCCAACCGCAAAAGAATATAAGCAGAGATTTTTTTTTGTTTTATTCACTCATTCGGGTTTTTTCTTTTTAATAGTTTTTTTTTAACAGTTGGGAAAGAGAAGGCACGAGTTCGGAAAAGGTAAAGAAAAAGCTCGAGTATGTAATAATAGCCCACATCCCGAACGCTATACGTCCCGGTATTACGTCACTTTTTGAGCAACTGTATTAAATAAAACATATTTACGAAACAGATAGAGCAACACCATGACATACTTCAAATAAACAGTATACACGGTGCAGTGTGCGTCTCAAGGTTGCTCCAAATGGGAGTCCAGCTCAGCATGTGTCCGGCATGCACCTGACGCTGATATTCTGCTGGATCCCTACACATACATAGGACTACAACATAACTGGAGTTAGTGTGTGTAGTATGTACAGTCACGAGCAGCAATATGTAAACACTTAGCAACTTTGAAACAAGATTATCTACTACTGTTATTGTGTTAACATAGTAATTTGGAACTCATGTTATTATGAAACTAGATCCTATCTCAAGCTTACAATCATTATTTCTCGCGAAAACCTTTTAATTTTAGGAAAGTGGTGATCGTGACTGTACTCGTGTACTTCTACCTAACTCCTCGGGGGTACAGGCGTGAAGTTATGTAATGTAATATGATAATATTATTCTTGATATTACTAAACTCAGACATTTCATTCTGTTTTTCGTTCAAGTGTTTGACCTCTGGCTTCTTTAACAATCATAATAGTTTCTAACAATAGTCTTATAGATATTCAGGTTCTTGTTGATTTATTTACTGTCAAAATTATGAATAGCATTTGTGATTTTCGACATTGGAATATTAATACATTTCGTGATATTATTCTTTTACTAACCTCTCAACATAGCAGTTTAAAAAAAGATTGACCTTGTGTTCGAATCGACAGATAATAATTATTGAAAAATCATCATTATCTTGCCTTTATCCCAATTTATCCGTGGTCGCAGCATGTCTTCTACTTCCATACTTCTTCTTTTACTCATCTCAGTAGTCAGAACAAATAAATCTTAGATTTACCTTGGAATATGATAGTTTCATTTGTATAGAAGAATAGAACACAATCCAGACATATTATGGGGCTAGTGGCCTACCATAACTTCTTAAAACAGTATTGTTTTAATCTTATTCCAGAGTGAGAAAGAGATGGCGCTAGACGACCTCAACAGCCCTATCTCTTTCCCACACACTGAAGTGACATTATAACAATACTGCTTTAAGTCGTCATGGTAACCCATGTTATGTTTTTCTATACTTTTCAGAGCGTTTACGCCTTACGGCATTTCATACAAACTTTCAAGTCCTAATTAAGTTACTGAAAACATTGTCGAATTGTCTTTAAAAAAAGAAATACTTGGACATTTCTGTTTGCACTGAAAATTTATAATCGGTCTAATTTAGCTGTTACACTATTTTTCGATAATGTTTTTTACGGAGGGACCCTTGGTCATTATAGTACGACTCGACACCCACTACAAGAAAAACATTAGTCTATTTCATACTGTAAACCACACTATTTAATTATTTTACTATCCTATCCTATCCTAACCATAGTAATATTATAAATACGAAAGTCACTCTGTTTGTATGTTTGTTTGTTTGTTACCTTTTCACGACTAAACGGCTGATCGGATCTTAATGAAATTTGACAAGAATATACAAGGTGTTGTTTTGCAACCTCGTCAAATTCTAGGAGGTAACTATGCTAATGATTCTCGAACCGAATCAATAATAAAATGAGTAGGTAATTTTTTCATTTTTATTTGTTTACTGAAATCGGTAACTGTGAACCACCCGTGTTTTAAACACGGGCCGTCTGATCCCTGCCTTATAACGTCGCTTACACACAAACAAAAAACCTCAAACGTTTTTTCGATAATTTTATAATCCCTAAACCACGCTATGCGGGTTATTCTGAAATATTGACAAATTTAAACAACAAAAAAATGCAGTGTTTTTTAATAATTTACTAGGTACCGTAATTTATATTGAATATTTATGTCTTTTGTGACAACATCCTGAATTTTGACGAGGATGCAAAACAACACCTTGTAGATTTCAACCTGGGGAAGGACTTAGGCTATATATCATCACGCTACGACCAATAGGAGCGGAGCAGCAACGAAAAATGTTGCGAAAACGGGGAAAATATGACGCAGACGAAGTTGCGCGGGACAGCTAGTACTATTATAAATGTGAATGTAAGTTTGTTTGTTACGCTTTCACGCGAAAAATACTTAACCGATCATCATGAAACTTTGTACACATATTCTTGGAGGTATTAGAAGTAACATGGCTATGTATCATCACCAATAGGAGCGGAGCAGCAATGAAAAATGTTGGAAAAATGGGGAAAATGTGACGCAGACGAAGTTGTGCGGGACAGCTAGTTTTAATATAAATTAATCACAATGCACCCATGTGTAAAACATGTGACACTGTTGATAAACGCATTCAGTAATTAAAGTAGAATCCGTCTGCATTACCAGGAATGCATAGAATGAAGAGTATGTTGATTTTTATCTCATGTTGTAGTATTGAAATGGATCATATTATTATATATGCACTAAGAGAATACGTGACCATATTATTAATAATGTGAGTAATTCTCTTTCCATATTAATGTAAGGAATGAGAAATCAATTATTTATTACAATTATTGAGGAATGAGGTTATACGAGAACAATGCAGTTTAAAAGAAGATGTAGTGACAAAAATTGAAAAAAGAATGCTTAGCTTTTTTGACTTCACTAAACCATCTGTATGGTGTCGGAGTTCTGTATGGTGTCGGACGTAAAGAATAGCACTATTCCTATATCTTCCCGTGGGTGTCGTAAGAGGCGACTAAGAGAATGCCAGAGAAAGGGCAGTAGCGTTCTCTGTGCTTTTGTAACAACCGTACTGCGATTGCCAACCCGCCTGCCAAGCGTGGCGATTATGGCAAAACCCCCCTTATGTCAATGTGGCGTTGGGGGAGGCCTATGTCCAGCAGTGGACGTCTTTCGGCCTTAATGATGATGATGATGATGAAACCATCTCATGGTCATGTCATCATGTGGAGAGGATGAGTGAAGACGACTAGCAAAAGGTATTTACAAGGCAGATGTGAGTGGCAACGCTGGGAGGGGCGTCCCTAGAAGGATATACACTGACCTTATTGATGAGGGTCTTCAGAAAGGTCTGTTGCGTAATACTCGCAAACCGCGTGCATGTATAACCAGATTTATGAACGTGGATGAGGCAAAAGGAGTATGGAAAGATCATAGCAGATGGCGTTCTGTGGTTTCCACCAACTCACATGGGAAAAAGGGGTGAGTTCATGTATGTCTTTAAGTATGTAGTACTAGTTGTCCCGCGCAACTTCGTCAGGGTCACATTTTCCCCGTTTTCGCAACATTTTTCATTGCTGCTCCGCTCCTTTTTGTCGTAGCGTGATGATATATAGCCTATAGGCTTTCTCGATAAAGGAGGAGCTCGTGGCTAAATAATAACAGCCGCCCAGGTTGATCTTTAAGGTTAAGCCGTGCTTGCCGAGGTTGGTTTGTGGATGGGTCACCATAATTACATATCGAGTTTCCTCCGTGCCTCGGAAATCACGTTAAGCCGTTGGTCTCGGCTGTCATTTGTAGATCTTTGACAGTCGTTACGAGTAGTCAGAAACTAAAAGTCTGACATCCAGTCTTACCAAGGGGTATCGTATTACCCAGTTACTGGGTTGTGGAGGTCAGATAGGCAGTCGCTTCATGTAAAATACTGGTACTCAGCTGCATCCGGTTAGACTGGAAATCGACCCCAAGATAGTTTGGGAAAAGGCTAGGCAGATGATGAGGTTTTCTCGATAAATGGGCTATATAACACTGAAAGAATTTTTCAAATCGGATAAGTAGTTCCTGAGATTAGCGCGTTTAAGCAAACAAACAAACTCTTAAGCTTTATAATATTAGTTAAGAAGTAAAGATAAAGATTGTCTATCGGCAGTGTACAAAAGCCTCAACACACAAGTCTGCATAATTCCTGCAGTTAGCAATATAGCAGAGTTACAATAATGTGCTTTAGTCAGCAATTAAAAGACTCGTGTAACACAGTTACAATCGACATCCGGGTCATTTTGTCTATTTGCTGAATAATTTTAATGATTAATCGCAATTTTTGTTGCGTCGTCATCGACACCTGTCTTTATTGGTTTCAGATGACAAGAAACATATGAGAGATTTTTGCCGTTGCTAGGTCAGTACCTACTTCATCATCAGCCTATAATGTTCCCACTGCTGGGACACAGGCCTTCTCTCTATAAGGGTTAGTGGGCTGTAATTCACCACGCGGGCCCAGTGCGAGTTGGTAGATGTCACATTTCTTTGAATTTTTAGTTCTAGGACATGCCGGTTTTCTCACGATGTTTTCCTTCACCGTTTTGAGAGCAGCGGTGATGAAATAAATTACACAAAGTAATGCGCCTCCCTGGGTTTGAACTCACGGCTTACTGGTCGTAAGTCGGGGCTGCCACCTCTAGGCCACCGCTGCTCTCCAGTACCTACTTAGCAGGCTGAAACTTTCTCTTTCTTTTATTTTCGTGTCCATGGGCCTCTCACTTGGCTTTACATGCCGTCGAGAAATATCTATCAGGCATGCTGGTTACCCTACGCTGTCTTCCTTCACCGAAGCCAGTCATAATTATACAATACGCACATAAATCTGAAAAATCAAATGTTCCGCGTCTTGGGTTCGAACTTGAGACCTTTAACTGGGCAGTCCGACGGTCACGCCACTATACTAACGGCTAACATGGCGATAAACAGGTTAATTTAAGAAGTTGGTTACCTTAGTCCTCTTTATCTTCCTGATATTATAACGCCATAAGAGTACGAAAATTGCCCATCATCTCAAAATCAAAATATTTTATTTTACTTATAAAACGTCGACAAAAGGTGCACGGCTCGGGTTGGTTGTAACTCTTGTTTTAAAATAATTTGATTTTACAATATTTGAATGTTATAGCGTTAGTATAATTAAGTATGGGAGGACAGCGTAGGCCCGACAATAAGTCGTTGCTTACTACAAAAGGTAGAACAAGATAAAAAAAAAACTCATTTTCCCAGTGATTTTAAAATTCTGTTTCGGTTGGTTTCCATTTTAGCTGTATGTAGTTAAGCTATTATTTTACAGTGCCTGCTATGAGAATAGCTTATACCACAGCAAAATATTTTTACTGAGGAGCTTCGATAACTGAAAGTATGGTCCACCTGCCCAAGCAACTGCTGTTTGTCATCCACCTTGGTTCTGTTAAGTCTTGTTACCTTCTAACTTTTTCAGGACCAATATATCAACATTTCGTCCCTATTACCATTATCTCTTCTAAATAACATCTACTGGATCATTCCGTTACGAAGGGCTCAAATAATAACAGCCGCTACGATCAATCTTCAGGTTATGCCGCGCTTGCCTAGGTTGGTCTGTGGATGGGTGACCACCAATTACATACCGAGTATCCTCCGTGCCTCGAAAAGCACGTTAAGCCGTTGGTTTCGGCTATCATTTCTACAAATGATAGCCGAAACCTCCTGTAACCTCCTGTGGCCCAAAATTTTGACAACTAGTCTTACTAAGGGGTATCGTATTACCCAGTACTAACTGGGTTGTGGATAGACAGTCGCTCAATGTAAAATACTGGTATTCAGCTGCATTCGGTTAGACTGGAAGACGACCCCAACAAACTTGGGAGGAGGCTAGGCAGATGATGATGGATCATTACGTTACGTAACATTTGAAAGAAGCAATGATATCATTTCATTCATTATCTTCTGATGAATTTTAGTCGTAAGTACATACCTACCTAACTATAAAATAGGTACCTATATATATTCATAATGACAATCGTGTTCGTTCATTACTTTTTATGCACATTCAATTCATTATTTATAAGTGCGTTGGTGAGTTTTAATCCATCTTACTTACCTACTGCTGACATAAGTATAGTGTAACATCTAAACTAATATTATAAAGAGGAAAGATTTGATTGTTTGTTTGTTTGTTTGCATTGAAATTTTATTTCAGTGTTTAATAGCCCATTTATCGAGGAAGGCTATAGGCTATATATCATCGCGCTACGACCAATAGGAGTGGAGCAGTAATGAAACATATTGCGAAAACGGGGAAAATGTGACGCAAACGAAGTTGCGCCGGACAGCTAGTGTTTTATAACACATTTGCTCATAAAGGGTCTCTTACTTCACCAATTTCAATATCGTTTTGTATCTCATAACGGACTTGTGCGTTATTGTAATGTAAAACGACACGAGTTTCTTTATAATAAGGTAAAACGCACGGTTTATCAAGATGGTTCGTCTAAAACGAACGGTACTTTTTTTAATCTTAGCAAAGAGTTTTTTGTCAGAAAAGTGGTCAACCATTATATGAATAAAATTAACTTTGGGAGGTAAAATATAATAAATAAACATTTAATTTCATTAATTTTGACCATAAATTACAACCATTTATCTGTAACAAAACACAAAAATATTAATTTACTTTATTAGTAATACTTTCTGTTTTTGTGCCTTTGCCTTAAAAAAAAAGTGCATATGCACGCGCATCGCTAATTTGTGAACAAGTAAAAGATTTATTCGTTTAAGAAAGTCCGAGTTTTATTTATTTCCTCGCAAATATGTTATACAACGTCGTATGACATACGTGCGCTTTGATAATTACGGAATCTGCTTTCTTGTAGCCCTGGCATCCGGCTTAGGCTAGATATCGTCTCGCCTATAATTTTCAACTTACCGCACTTATATCATAATGTACTATTATATCACCAATACAAGGCTCCGAATTTGATGGCCACAATGACTTCTAGCCAGGAGAGATGGAACGCATGTGACGAAAAGAGTAATGGATTTGAATGTGGATAGAGGGAGAGGAAGACCACAGAAAAGAAGGGATGGATGGTGTGAGGAATGATACGACAGAGAAAGGAGTAAACGATGCCGTGACGTCTGACAGGGGAGGATGGAAAAAGGAAACGTATTGCACCGACCCTTAAATAAAATAGGACAAAAACAGGAAGATGATGATGACTTCTGGCTAGATGGCCTATTTGTAAGTCAATGCAGCGAGTTAATTCGGCAGTATGTACTGCCTTTTTCTTATTTACCGATTGTTTGTAAATGTGTTTATTATTATAACGCGGGGCAGAAGATATCACTATTGGCTTCCGCAGTTGTAATTTTGAAGACTGAACATGGACACACTACTGTTCTAAGAGCGCTGATAGACTCAGGATCGCAAGCATGTTTTATAAGCGAGAAGGCAACTCGGATCCTGAACCTAGAAAAATCATCAGTAAATCTAATTGTCTCCGGAATGGAACTCTGCAGGCCTTATAGATTCCTAGATCCCTGGTAACTTTTTATTTCGTTCTACGTTTTGTAATAAGCAACGACTTCTTGTCGGGACTACGATGTCCTCCCATACTTAAGTACCTACTAACACTGTAACAGAAATGTTGTAAAACCTAATGATTTTAAAAGAGTAACCATAGAGTTTCTTTCTGGTTCTTTTCCATAGGAAACGATCAACCCGAACCGAGCACCTTTTTGTCGACGTTTTATAAGTGCCTGTGTAGGCCTATGTAAAATAAAAAGATTTTGATTTGATTTGAAGTATTATAGTGTGACAGTTGTTAGAGGAGAATGGAAGACTGGAAATCGTGTTGCGCCTACCCCAAGTAACATGGGATAAAGGCAAGAAGATGATGGTGTATGACAGTCGGTGTTGAACTGTTTTAAGACACACAAAGCAGTCATTGTTTTATTAGCGGCCGTCATCGTCGTGTCGTGGCATGTGCGAATCTCATTCAGATCTTACCCTTCATTTCCTTAAAAGTCGTTTCGATCTGGCTCTGGTCTGCCACAGGCCCACCGCATCGTAGAACACTTGAGCGCTGGCTTCCAGCGTGGAGCGATGACGGGTGTATTGTTTTTCGACATAGCAAAGGCATTCGACAAAGTCTGGCACAACGGCTTATTATATAAGTTGTACAAACTGGGAGTGCCAGACCGTCTCGTGCTCATCTTACGAGACTTTTTGTCGGATCGCACCTTCCGCTATCGCATCGGGAAGGCACTGTCTTCCCCCCACCCCATTCGAGCCGGAGTCCCTCAGGGCTCCCCGCTCTCTCCCCTTATCTTTACTCTGTTCACCAGTGACATCCCCAAGAGCAAGAAGGCACAGTTAGCCCTGTTCGCGGACGACACGGCCATCTATTACACTGGCCGTAGTCACGACGCTATTTACAGCACCCTCCAAACCTCAGCCAACGTCTTAGGCGCTTGGTTCCGGAAATGGAGAATCGAGGTGAACCCCGACAAGAGCCAGGCAGTTCTTTTCTCTAAACCGCGTAAGAATAAGCCACCCGCGCTCAGCCCGATCACTATGTACGGTAAGCCTATCCCTTGGGAGAAGCAAGCCAAGTACTTAGGAGTCTTACTTGACAACCACCTGTCTTTCGCGGCGCACATCAAAGCAGCTCGCGACCGAGCTGCCTTTGCTATGGGTAGGCTTCATTTCATGATTTCGATAAAAAGCAAGTTGTCACTCAAGTGCAAGTTGCGCCTTTACACCGCGGTGAT
The DNA here is from genome assembly GCA_949152445.1 of Cerastis rubricosa. NCBI lineage: Eukaryota > Metazoa > Arthropoda > Insecta > Lepidoptera > Noctuidae > Cerastis > Cerastis rubricosa. The sequence continues at coordinate 8,611,993 of OX424545.1, read as the reverse complement.
CCGCCCCATTATGACGTACGCTTGCGTCGTGTACGCTCACACCAAGCCTAAGTACATCCATAGGATGCAAACCTTGCAGAACCGGTTCTTACGTAGAGTCACGGGAGCCCCTTTTTATGTCCGTAATGACCGTCTACACGTAGACCTTAGAATGCCCACCGTCCTTCAGTTTATGAAACGTCTTTCGAAGCGTTTCTTCGATAACGCCATTAAACACCGTAATCCCCTGATCGCAGCGGCCGCCCGTTACGAACCCTCGCGCATTAGTACAGTACGCCGTCCTCGGCATACCCTCGTCACTCCCGATGATGCTATCACCCTCCTCCAGGAGAGTAGCAAAGAGACTAGCACTCTTAAAAAGTTTAGACACAAACCGCCGTCTTTCCGACCTCGCCGTCGAGGTCCGTCGCGACGTCCCGGTCCATGCCCTCCCCGACCCTCGCTCGAGCCAGCCCGCGATGCTGTGCCAGTAGTTTTAAATCAGCCCCTAAATAATGATATCATTCAGATCCAGCCTGTCCCCATGCAGTCCTCCCCCAGCGACGCCCTAAGCCGAGGCTCGTACCCCACAGGGGGTGCCCTTAGCGTGTAGTCGCTTAGTTTGTAAGTTTTATGCCCTGGCTGGAGGCCTTACTCTTAAGGCACCCACAGGATAGTCCGGTTAAGCAGACGACAACCTCCTAGGTTGAACTGCGAGATGCCATTCCCAAAAAAAAAAAAAAAAAAGCTCTGGTCTGCCAAATCACTCGGCAGCCATTTTAACACCAGACAAGTGAAAGATTAAACTAAAACCATCTCTCGGGTCTGCAATTTCAACTCCTGGCCCCCTATTCACAAATGCTCGGATTCGATTTCGATTCGATAAGTCGTATGTCTATCTTGTTTTGGCAATACGAGAACGAGCGAGATATATGAACGACTTTCCGAATCGAAATAGAATCCGAGCGTTAGTGAATAAGGGGGCTGGATTCTGCATTCAGTAATACTTGCGGCTGAAATAGTTATGATGGTAACACTGCATCGTTTCGCATGCGGTCCTGGTCCCTTGATTCCGAGTGCAAAAAATTATTTTTAATACAGTTGCTCAAAAAGTGGCGTATTGCAGGGACGTATAGCGTTCGGGATGTGGGCTATTACACACTCGAGCTTTTTCTTTACCTTTCCCGAACTCGTGCGTTCTCTTTCCCAACTGTCAAAATAATGTCTATTAAAAGAAAAAACCAACCACGGAGTTTTTACTAAAAAATATCATAGAAGTTTTTATGATTCATGCAAATATTTCTAAAAAGAAGCTACTAATTTGTTTCAATATCAGATTTAATGATTTGATTCAATGAGTTAGGTTAGGTTTCATTTCATTTTCATTTCATATCAATAAAAAAAATCTACTGAAGACTTGGCTGTATGGGCATAGTTCCCTTTGCCTACCCAGAATGGGTAAAGAAAACAAAAAAATCTCTGCTTCTATTCTTTTACGGATGGCACCATTTTCAAAAAATGTTCTTTATTAAATTGCTTCATTTTTTCGCAACTGTATTAAAAATAGTTGTTCAGTACACGTGCGGAACCGTCATTGCAACTTGTTCCGACTGTCAACCCTCACCTTCGGCTGCGCCTCGGCTCGGGTAGACATTTGTCGGAACTCTTTGCAATGACAGGCTTTCCGCACTCGCAATGAAATATACTATAGCTTTTTGGATCAGGAATTTGTTAGTCAGAACCCAGAGTGTGCATTTATTCCAGGTTGATTAAAATACCTTTTTTACATGAGACCTAAAACATCAATGGCGAACTGTAGGATGTACTGTAAAGGGTTCTTTAGGATAACAGTTGTAGTGTTAAGTAATTTGGTAACACGTAGAAGAAAATGACAAGATAAAGTTCGTCATCACAGAAGATATCTTATTTCTTACAAAACTATTATCTAATGCCTGTAAAGAGTATTATTTACCTATCACTACATATGTCGTAATAGGTAAATAAGATATATGTATGTGAAGATACTCTGTACTTAGATGATGATATGTTATTTATTAACTTGGCTATAATTTTAGTTTCAAGTCCCTTGGAATATTTCCTTTACAGTGTACACGGGGAGGGCGGTATGGAAAATTTTATAACAGCGGAATCATTACCCAAGCTTTTCATTATATTAAACTTGGCCTTTCAATTAAGGCAAAGACTGGCCAGTAGGTATTATGGATAGAGTGGTTCAGTTTAATGGTCTGTACACGTCCTCAAATCATGCCTAGGTTTTTCCAAAGTAGCTTGGGGTCAGCTTCCAGTCTTATCATCATCATTTCAGCCGAAAAACGTCCACTGCTGGACATCATGCCATGACATGCCTCCCCCAAGTGTCGCCACATTAGGGGGGTTTTGCCATAATCGCCAAGCCTTGCAGCGGGTTGGCGATCGCAGTACGGTTGTTAAAAAAGCACAGAGAACACTGCTGCCCATTCTCTGGTAAGTCCCTTAGTCGCCTCTTACGACACCCACGGGATGATATGGGATGGTGCTATTCTTGACGTCGGACACCATACAGAGCTTCCAGTCTAACCGGATGCAACTGAATACCAGTCACATGGCAGTCATAGAGTGACTGCCTATCTGAACTCCACAACCCAGTTAGTAATAGGTTGACTGAGGACTGGTTGTCGGATTTTCAGGCCACTGACTACCTGTAAGGACTGTCAAAGATCTACAAATGACAGCCGGAACCATCGGCTTAACGTGCTTTCCGAAACACGGAGAAAACTCCGTACGTAATGGGTGGTCACCCATCCACGGATCAACCCAAGCAAGCGCGGGTTAACCTAAAGATCTACCGGAGTGGCGGTTATTATTTGGCCACGAGCTCCTGAAATATCACTACGTATTTCTGAAACACTCGGTATGAGGACTTTAGTGCAAATCATGCTTCTAGAGTCTCTACACCCAGCGGTTTTAGGCAGTCCATTATGTCTACTACGGACTTAAAGAATAGCACTATCCCGTATCATCCCGTGGGTCTCGTAAAAGGCGACTAAGGGACTTGCCAGAGAATGGGCAGCAGCGTTCTCTGTGCTTTTGTAACAACCGGACTACGATCACCAACCCGCCTGCGAAGCGTGGCAATTATAGCAAAAACCCCCCTTATGTCAATGTGGCGTTGGGGGAGGCCTATGTCCAGCAGTGGACGTCTTTCGGCTGAAATGATGATTGTGTCTAGACGATTCTCGTGCTTGTCTGATTATCTTTCACTATTTGCGATTTAGATAATCCTAAGTGCCTACAATATCTGTCATAATGTGAATTGTTATATTAAATGTTTAAATATTAAGTAAGTTTTTGCCTAATAATACGGGAGGGCAGAGGTGAGCTGATTAGTGTTTTAATGAGTCATCATTTGATAGCTGTTAATTGTCATACAAATAGGTACGTCTACTGTCAGACCAATATTCATAAAGAGATAAATAATCAATTTTATTGACTTGATAATAAGCTTGATAAAAAGTAGTCGGATTTATTCAAACACATCGGGAGTAGGAACAACAGGCGTAATTCATTCTTAGTTCGGGCCTCGAACTAATGTTACGTCCGAAGGCATAACTGCGGAGTAGGAAACGCCCGAAACTTCGGCCGTAACTACGGGTTTCGTGCTTAGAGAGTAGAACTCCTGGTGTCGACAGCTAGTCCGCCGTGTGTCCAAACCAGTTGGACTGAACCTTAAAAGAAACAATAATTAGGCTACTACCTAATTATTGTTTCTTTTTCCGCACCCTAATAGGATAAAGAAAGAAAAATGATGAATCAGAACTGCTTGACTGCTTGCTTGAGATGACTAGGTTATCAGAAATCCAAGAGAGCTCAAAATTGCAAGGGACGTGATAACTTCATAATTCTTAGCCTTAAGAAAAGAGGGTGTTCCACTCTTCAAAATCTCATCGTTGATGTTCATAATGCGTATGTTTTACTCAGCCAACAACATACCTATTTACTTGTCGCCAACTATTAGTAATACTACCGAGACATTATGATGATGCATGATGACTTGAAGAATGGTCTGGACGCTACAGCCTTGATAGATGGATGGGATTTTTTTCTTGATTAGTAAGTACATAATATCAAGTGTTTAAGTTCTTATGGCTAAAAAAACTATGGCTGTTTCATGTATCAGCCGATGGCTTTCTTTTGCATATCTTATATTCGAAGAATTCATCCTTTTTTGCATTTTCTCTCTTATTGTTGACGTTATATTAAGACCAATAATACTGACTACCAAAACCACATTACTGATTTCCCTACAAAATAATGAAGAGGACAATGCAAATCTCTTCATGCTACTCGTAATAAACATCTCTTTAGTTCTGTGTTCCTAGTAGCTTTCTTTGCGATTAGAATAGAATAGAATAGAAATTTACCTTTGCAAATATGGGTACACAATAATTCTTATAATGTAATTATAATCAAGGCTCAGCCACATTTTATGTACTTAGGTACCTACTTTACATTTAGCATTTTAGCATATTCTTTTGCGGACACAAAAACAAGTCCTTTTACAACAAAGTAACTACGTTGAGGTCAGAGAAGTCAGGAATGACAATCTCTTACTTTTTTCTGCATTCCTGGTACTCCCGGATACAGAGTAACCATACATCCTGTTTTTACCTACCCCACAACAAAGCAGTGTTTGTGACAGAATATCATTTCATTGTCAATTTTCCTCGTAACCATTGTTTGGTCAATTATTTGCACATGGCACGCTTCTGAGATTGTTCACTCGATACGGGCAGGTACTGAGAAATAGTAATGATTAAGACTTGTTAGTAAATATTATGGATGAGTTCGCGAAAAACTTGGTAACACTTGGTGAGGACCTGAGGTCTGCTTCTTACCTATGTTTTACCTAATACCAGACAGCATTACTGAAAATCTCATTTTTAATACAGATGCTCAAAAAGTGGCGTATTGCAGGGACGTATAGCGTTCGGTATGTGGGCTATTACACACTCGAGCTTTTTCTTTACCTTTCCCGAACTCGTGCGTACTCTTTCCCAACTGTCAAAATAATGTCTATTAAAAAGAAAAAAACTAACCACGGAGTTTTTAATAAAAAAAAACATGGAAGTTTTTATCATTCATGCAAATATTTCTAAAAAGAAGCTACTAATTTGTTTCAATATCAGATTTAATGATTTGATTCAATGAGTTAGGTTAGGTTTCATTTCATATCAATAAAAAAAATCTACTGTAGACTTGGCTGTATGGGCATAGTTTCCTTTGCCTACCCAGAATGGGTGAAGAAAACCAAAAAAAAATCTCTGCCTTTATTCTTTTACGGTTGGCGCCATTTTACAAAAATGTTCTTTATTAAATTGCTTCATTTTTTCGCAACTGTATTAAAAATAGTTGTTCAGTACACGTGCGGAACCGTCATTGCAATTTGTTCCGACTGTCAACCTTCACCTTCGGCTGCGCCTCGGCTAGGGTAGACATTTGTCGGAACTCTTTGCAATGACAGGATTTCCGCACTCGTAATGAAATATACTATTTGAAAACTCGAAAATCAGACAACCATCTTACCACACGGGTCGAGTTATGTCGGCTACTTGGGCTTGGCGATCAGATACGCAGACGCTCCTAGTAAGATCATGTGCATTCAACTGGATCGGGTTAGACTGGAAGCCGACCCCTAAAGTTAGGATAAGGCTACTCAGATAATGATGACGACGAGTCAAAAATTCAGGGTAAAAAAAACATTGAAAACAAAAAAATAGTTTTACTTTGGCCTTTGCGATTGATAGCCCTATCTATACGACTGTTTGACATGACAATATTTGCAAATCCTTGACGAACGAAACTACAGCTTACTAAGTCAATGGTGGCATCAAATAAATCCGAGAAACAGAACTTTGTTGTGTAACTGACGCATAAAGTCAATATTTTGAACAAGACGACTTTAAATGAATCATCAAAGTTGCACTTTAAGTCTTTAGTTGAAGGTGGAGTTCTTCTAGCGTGTCGATGGCAATCTAAATTGTGTCGGCCCTGATCTGAGCCACTACTTTGGCGCCCTCTGTAGCGTCCATCAGTTCCTGTTATGAACAAACAGCAGGACACGCAGGACACGCAGGACACGATATTAAGTGCCCCATCGTTTGTGGAACAGCGCCACATTTACACTCCAGGGCAGAGTCAGTAATGAATCTTCACCTGAGCAGGTTTTCCTTGCTAGAGAATTGCTCGTCAATATAATTTGCATCGATATGTTAAAATTGGTATATTTGCCTTTGGTTTTTTTTTTTGTTTTTTTTTATTTGGTTTAATTGTTTTGCCTGCACCGATAAATTGTTTGAAATGTACACAGTTTTTATGAAAGTCTTTTTGCAGTGTTCAGTTTACAAAAAAAAAAACAATTTATCAAATTCTTCTGCTTCATACCGAGGAGAGAAAAGCCGTAATCATCATAGGTATACGTCATAATTTTAATTGAATAATTTAGCAATGTTTCTAAGATGTTTTTCACTCATTTAATAACGTAATAACTTCTCAAGGACCGGGAGACTTCACATAAGCGTTAGTCAACATACTCAGCTACTTCCAATTAGTGTTATAGCCATTAAACGTTATTTTACATGACTTGTGGGTGTGTCTGTGCTCCTAGTACCTTTCCATTATAATATTTTTTTTACTGGAAAAGATCCAGGTGGGCCATGACGTTAAAGAAAAGAGTCTGGTTGCAAGAAAGTTTTGTTTCAAGCATAAAGTAATCATTTTATTATTACTCTTGGTATGATGATAATTATTAACCGTTAATGAATGACTTCTACATAACAACATTGCTTTACTCCAACTTAGTGCAGGGAAAGAACGATTTGATTTATACGACTGAAATTCAAAATTCGAAATTTTACGAAATTTGTCTATTCCCGCTGTAAAAAAAAGTAAAAAGCATATTGTTAGTTCTTTGGTTTCAATCACAATTTAAACAGTCCGAATCGTATTTCGAAGTCAAGTCTTCAAGCAAAAACAGCTATAATTAACGTTAAGTATATTATTTCGCATCAAAAAAGTAAGTAAGGGTTAATTTTCATAAATTTTATAAAATCCATCGAAATCTTTGAGCTTTTTTTCCAAATAAGTGGGAGGTTGCGACCTTAATAAAATTTTAACATTATTTAATCTAAGTACCAAATTACTTGTAGGCTAGTAGAACGGATGCAAGAAGTTGTGAATGACAAAATAGCCAGCGTTCAGACAAGTCGAGAACCGCGCGGGTCTTATTCGTACAAAAAAAATATGAAGTACCTAATCGGTGAGTCAAGCGGTTAGTCAACCTACGCGGTAACCCCCCCCCCCCTTCAACCGCCACCTACGTGATAAACCCCTCCTCCCCAGTCCCCTCAACCGCCGGACTCGATCGCGCGATTCTATTACTTTGAAGCGGGGCAGTTGCGCCGCGGCCCCGCGCGGTTCGTACGTCACAACGAGAGCACACGCGACCTCACTATGGATCACTTCGATTCTGAATTCTTTATTGACGAAGTGGAAAGTAGACCTGCAATATGGGATCTTCAATGTGAGGACTATTATAATAAAAATGCCAGGGCCCGAGCTTGGCAGGAATTGGTGGAGATTTATGGAACTGAGGCAGACACGGCAGAAAAAAAGGCTATTTTAGGTAAGTTGGTATATTTATTAAGAAAAATGAGCTGACTAAATTATATTTTTGTGTTGCCATGGAACACGCCCGTCGTTCGAAAGTAATGAGCGAATTTATCTCAAAGGGCTCATTTACAGAGACGCGGCGCTTCAATTCAAACATATGGCGATGTATGAGAGCGTTTATGGAGAAGCGATTTTACGCGCGTTTGATTGAAATGCAGTGTAGCCGGCAGATGACACAGCCGCGTCGCACGCGTAGGGGACCGCTGGCTACCCCACACGTACCGCCGCACCTGGTGCCGCGTCACGCGCAACGTCTTCGTAAACAACATCGTGTATTGCCATATGTATGTGTTTGCGCTGGTGATAACGCGGGCCGCTGCACGTGCCTCGTCTTCGTAAACGAAAAAAACGCGCAACGCGCCGCCCGACGCGCCGCGTATCAGTAAATGAGCACTAATATTCAAAGATCGTCATCTTTGTGTCCCTCTTCCTGAATACAATGTATTTAGACTAGTCATTGGTCCAGTATTTAAAGTGTTTTTAAAGAAATAAATTTAAAAAAAATCACGGGTGAAATGCATTGCATTCTAAACCTAATAGTAGTGCATCGCCCGACCCTTGCTCAACAAGCCAGACCGTGCCAAGCTTGTCTATAGCTACCCTCTCCTCAATGACGCCCTAAGCCGAGGGCCGAACCCCACGCAGGTGGTGCCCTGGGCGAGCGGTCATGTAGTTTTATAATATAGTTTGTAAGCCCTGGCTGGGGGCCGTAAAGTCTTTTGAGGTCACTACGGGATAGTCTAGTTGAGCAGTCCTGCAACCTTTTCGAGTTGAACTGCGAGTGGCACCGCTAAAAAACGAACTAAAGGTACTGCAATAATAGCTAGTTTGGGAGAAAGTATATTGAATAATTTATAATTATATTATTTTCAGTTACATTACTGCAAAAGAAATGGAAGAACATACGGGATTGTTACAATAAGGAATTCAAAAAAGGGAAAACAACTCCTTACAGTTCAGGTGGCCGTAAAGGATCCCAATACGTGTACTTTTCACGACTTTCTTTCCTGCAGAAGAATGCAGGCATTAATGAAACTACTAATATGGAAGAACCGCAAAATGAAAGTCCGGTATGGCAAAGTGATGTCAATTATGAGACAAGTCAATCCAATGCAACTGAAGCAAATGAAATACCTCATCCTAAAAGAAAGAAAACATGTACGTCAGAAGATCGAATTATTGATTTAATAGAAAAAAACATTCAGTCACGTGAAAGACTTCGGAATGAACTTCAAGTAAATAATATTTCGAAAGAAGACGACGATAGAATTTTTTGCTTGTCATTGTACAAAGAACTGAAAAAAGTACCTGACCATTGGCGCTTAACTACCAAAATTGAATTACTGCAAGTGTTACAAAAAGGACAAGCCAGGGGCGGCGTCAGTTGAGTATTGAAGCTGACAGCTGACTGTTTGCTTCAATACACAGCTGATTACGCCTAACACAAGGTATTGCCATAGCATGTGGATCAGCGTCACCATCGCCATCGTCACAGCTCTGGCTCGCAGTCTTCTTCTATTATAGAAAATATTTTTAAATAATAAATAAATATTATTACCTCAAACTTACTGTTTTCTTCTGGTGACAAGCTTGCCCTCATGTGTTTCAGAGTAAGAAATATCCTCTGAAATATAATTAGTCATTCAGTTAGTTAGTTAGTAGAAATATAATAAGTAGTAATTAGTGTTACGCAGTAACTGAGTTAGAGGTTTGTATAAGCAATCAGTTGTTTTTGCTTGTTCATGAAACATACAAAAAAACAGACAGGTCAAAAGACCAGCGGCTATAATATCATGAAAGTGAATATTATCTATCATGCAATACTCAAACAATCGATTGTGATCTTAATAATTTGATGATAATGTGGGATAAGGGTCGGCTGATAACGAATATTATTTATTACTGGTTGAGTTTCTTTCTCCTTTAAGTAATAAAATGGTGAATGAACCGATGGTTCGTTGACAGAAAGCGTTTGCCGGTAACAACAGACCACCACTGGTTTCTGGGAGCCTAGTATCTGATCAGTAATTCTACTATCAAATCTCAACTTTAAGGTCAATAATTAACACTAATCAGCGAGTAACTAAGTTATCAACACTTTACTTGGAGATGGTGAATGAAACCATAACTCTTGTAATTAGATGAGATTCGATGAGAGACATAGCAGAGTAAACTAAACCTAATAGTAGTGCATCACCCGACCCTTGCTCAACGAGCCAGACCGTGCCAAGCTTGTCTTTAGCTACCCTCTCCTCAATGACGCCCTAAGCCGAGGTCCGAACCCCACGCAGGTGGTGCCCTGGGCGAGCGGTCGAAAAAAAGAACTAAAAGTACTGCAATAATAGCTAGTTTGGGAGAAAGTATATTGAATAATTTATAATTATATTATTTTCAGTTACATTACTGCAAAAGAAATGGAAGAACATACGGGATTGTTACAATAAGGAATTCAAAAAAGGGAAAACAACTCCTTACAGTTCACGTGGCCGTAAAGGATCCCAATACGTGTACTTCTCACGACTTTCTTTCCTGCAGAAGAATGCAGGCATTAATGAAACTACTAATATGGAAGAACCGCAAAATGAAAGTCCGGTATGGCAAAGTGATCTCAATTATGAGACAAGTCAATCCAATGCAACTGAAGCAAATGAAATACCTCATCCTAAAAGAAAGAAAACATGTACGCCAGAAGATCGAATTATTGATTTAATAGAAAAAAACATTCAGTCACGTGAAAGACTTCGGAATGTACTTCAAGTAAATAATATTTCGAAAGAAGACGACGATAGAATTTTTTGCTTGTCATTGTACAAAGAACTGAAAAAAGTACCTGACCATTGGCGCTTAACTACCAAAATTGAATTACTGCAAGTGTTACAAAAAGGACAAGCCAGGGGCGGCGTCAGTTGAGTATTGAAGCTGACAGCTGACTGTTTGCTTCAATACACAGCTGATTACGCCTAACACAAGGTATTGCCATAGCATGTGGATCAGCGTCACCATCGCCATCGTCACAGCTCTGGCTCGCAGTCTTCTTCTATTATAGAAAATATTTTTAAATAATAAATAAATATTATTACCTCAAACTTACTGTTTTCTTCTGGTGACAAGCTTGCCCTCATGTGTTTCAGAGTAAGAAATATCCTCTGAAATATAATTAGTCATTCAGTTAGTTAGTTAGTAGAAATATAATAAGTAGTAATTAGTGTTACCCAGTAACTGAGTTAGAGGTTTGTATAAGCAATCAGTTGTTTTTGCTTGTTCATGAAACATACAAAAAAACAGACAGGTCAAAAGACCAGCGGCTAGTATATCATGAAAGTGATTATTATTATCATGCAATACTCAGACAATCGATTGTGAGCCTGTTATCTTAATAATTTGATGATCATGTGGGATAAGAGTCGGATGATAACGAATATAATTTATTACTGGTTGAATTTCTTTCTCCTTTATGTAATAAATTGCTGAATGAACCGATGGTTCGTTGACAGAAAGCGTTTGCCGGTAACAACAGACCACCACTGGTTTCTGGGAGCCTATTAGCTGTTCAGTAATTCTACAATCAAATCTCAACTTTAAGGTCAATTAACACTAATCAGCGAGAAACTAAGTTATCAACACTTTACTTGGAGATGGTGAATGAAACCATAACTCTTGTAATTAGATGAGTATATTTAAAAAAATATTGTTAGTTACCGACATAGCAGAGTAAACTAAAGGAAAGTGCCGGCCATGTTTTTTAAGGACCGTTGACCAGTGCACCAAGCTAGTCCTCGTATCAGCAAGCATAACATAGGACAAAGGTAGATTGGCTGGTAGGTAGAAGGTAGATGTAGTATAGAGATGGGATGGCCAATGGAGGATAGAGGGTAGGTCCAGAGCCTTAAAAAGGAAGCTGGATGTGGGAGGAGGAGGACAGGGTGTTCTGGCTCAGCTTGGGTGAGGTCTATGTCTAGCAGTCAACTGTGGTAGGCTAATTTGATTAATTGATTAGTAGTTGAATATTGGCCTGGTGTCACAGTTTCTATGGACCTCTGACTTGTCTTTCATTGCCGTCGAGAAATATCTCTCACGCATTTTTGGTTTCCTCTCGGTGTTTTCCTTCAACGGAGCAAGTGAAAATTATACAATAAGCACATGAATCTGAAAAATCAGAGGAGTGGCTCTTAGGCCTGAGAATAAACCAGTAATCTATACTTAATAATAAAAAGCTGAAGAGTTTGTTTGCTTGAACGCGCTAATCTCAGGAACTATGATCCGGTTTGAAATTCTTTCAGTGTTAGATAGCCCATTTATCGAGGAAGGCTAGAAGCTATATATCATCACGCTACGACAAATACGAGCGGAGCAGCAATGAAAAATGTTGCGAAAACGGGCAAAAAGTGACGCAGACGAAGTTGCGCGGGACAGCTAGTAGATAATAAATGCAGAATTTGAGATTCAACAAGAAACTATATTATGGAAACTTTCAGAAACAAAGCAGCTGCGGAGTGATTAACTAGCAAATCTTTCCTGAAGATAATAATTTATTGGAAGTAAGTTATTAGCTGCTCTACTCGAATACTACTGCGTAGAAAACGTATCGAAAACAAATCAGAATAAAACGCTGCATCCATTAACTTGAGAAAACGAACATAAACCAAATCTGTTGGTGACAGATGTTTTAGTAAATCAAGTAAAAGAAATGTTTGGGAAAAAAAGGAATTAGATGGATGGCTCACGTTTTTGGCGTTTAGCCAAATATTCAGGTAGACAGTACATATCTATAATTCTATACGTATTATATAAATAACTATAAAAATAAAAAAAAATTGGGTGTCTGTTTGTAATTTCAAAAATCTTTTTTTTACTGAATGCATATTTAAAGTAAATACGGTACTTATAAACAAAAAGACATTTTTTTATCTTTCTGTCTGTTTGTTCCGGCTAATCTCCGAAACGGCTGGACAGATTTTTACGGCACTTTTAGTCGCAGGTAGCTGATGTTATAAGGAATTACTAATGCTACTACTACTATGTTACTTTAGAAAAAATATTAGGATTCCGTGCAAACAAATTAAAACAGATGTTTTTAACAAATTCCGATTAAATAGGGAAGGTTTTTGTAATAATTTCACAAGGACGAACGTCGCGGGCAACAGCAACTTTATAAGATATACAACGTGTAAATGCACAAAACCTCAGACACCCCAAATTATTTTTAATTCAATTTACCTAATTCTGAGAGAAAACAAATCATTAAAAAAAAACGTAATAGTAGATTATGCACCGAGGGGCTATAGTTGTGTCTTATGTCACGGGCGTCATATTAAATCTCGAGCGCAATGAAGGATTCGGGATTTAACTCACGAGCAAAGCGAGGGAGTTAATACAAGAATCCTGAATGCAGCGAGGGATTCAAGCTAGCCCAAGGCAAAGACACCTTTAGCCCAGAGGCGGATACTCTACTTTTTACACCTACTGTGAGAAAATAATAGCCATAGTACGAAAAACAAATAAATTAACTAATGTTACAGCCAATTACTATTACGGTATTACGGCGCGGTACGGTATTTGTTATTATTAATGCCAGTTTTAATGTTAATCCATTCCTTTTAAAAATGGTTCGTAGTTATCTAATTATTCTTACAATATTATGTCTTCGAAAACATGGCAACGATATGAAGAAGCAGTCGTTATGATTTTGTAGGAAATCGAGAATATCATCCACGTGTAGTAAGGTTATCGAGAATAGCTTTCCTCTTTCTGGCACCAAAGGGTGTTTGTTAGTACTATACTGCCAATTTAGCTGAGCATGTGAGATTCCAAATTCAAATCACATTATTGACCAGCGGGTCATAATGAAATCCAGTACACCATTATTGACCGGCTGTGCCCCCGGTCACTAATGACTCACTTTAGGTTAAGGTTGCTTAACATCAGTGGCGAAGGGTGAAAATATTGAAAGGGGAAGCCGAAGAAAAAAATGTGAATTTTAATTTTGTTTTTCTTCATCGCATTTTTCAATTTTCGTTTTGATTATCAGCCAACCCGAAAACCCCGAAAATGACACCCATGACGAAGAAAACAGAAATTTACGTCGCGCGTCGGCGCTATGTTTAATTTTGGTGTCTGTATCAGCGACCTCGAAAACCACGAAAATGTCACCCATGCTAAAAGTACCAAAAATTTTCGAAGGATCCAACTTGATCTTTTTTTCATAACTTATGTAATGAAACGATTAAATGAACAAGAACTACATAAAACACTGTATAAAAAATAAGAAAATAATATAAAAACCTTTTTGAAACACGCTTTTATGAATATGAACTGAAAAGAAGGAAATAAATCTTTGAAAAAATTAAAACGATGTAGGATAATTTTCACAAAAGCTTGTCGCGGTTAGTTTTTATAGCATTTACCATTCACGCGACAAGCTTCAGGTATTATGTTTATTCATAAAAAGTGAACGCGTAAATTTACAAAGTTTCATATCCGTGCTATTAACCGCTGAGGAGTTACCTCGTGAGGAGATGATCCTGGCGGTAGGATGAGTTCATGATACAAATTGTGATTATCCATCAAATATGAACTTGTATGCAACGTCACGTGTCTGTGCTATTAAATGTTGAGGAGTTCCCTCGTGAGCAGACGATCCTGGCTGCAAGATGAGATCATGATAAAATTCATGTTTATCCATCAAATATGAACGTGCATACAAATTTTCTTGTCTGTGCTATTAACCGTTGAGGAGTTCCCTCGTGAGAAGACAATCCTGGCTGCAGGATAAGTTCATGATACAAATCGTGATTATCCACCAAATATAAACTTGTATGCAAAGTTTCGTGTCTGTGCTATTAAACGTTGAGGAGTTCCCTCGTGAGGAGAAGATCCTGACTTCAAGATTAAGTTATGTTTGTCATAAGAATGTATTGTTCTTAGAAACAAAGGTGTGTGGAAAATTTTAATTCAATCGGACATCGGGAAGTGGTTCTAATTTAACTTTCTATACATACAAACATTGTCGTAACTCGATAAACTTCGGCTTACTTAGTCCCTACAAAACGCTGCTGATAGCCGCGAAGTCACGTGTCCGCGTCCATACGAATTTAGTTCTGAATTCTGACACCCGAGCTCCGGCTTACTTTTGGCGCCACATGTTGCTTTCTTTGTTGACATGAAAAATGTTGGTTTTTTTTTTTCAATTCGATGTATTTAATGCCTGTACTGTAATGTGATAACCACAGATGTGTACATAATTTACTAATTGACTACAGTAGACACTAGACACTACGTACATTGCCTCGTTCCCAAAGGTAAGCCGGCAGGAATCGGCTTATTAGGTGCCTTCGGGCCTGCTTAACATATAATTTAACATTTTCGAGCAGGTGGTGTGAAAAGGTTTTATATGCTGTTTTAGTTTTACTGGCAATTCTGATCATTTCTTTCTTTTTTCCTACGTATGAGAAAATTTTAATTGGACGACAAACATTTGTGTTTGTTTACGTGTTTTGGCGGGTTTGCGCACGTGATGGCTTGACCTATGAACAAAAATAGACAGGCCAACATTTTTATTTTATATTTGAAAAATGTGACCTATATTAAATTGATTCTGCTCGTTATTCTGATCAAACTATTTTCAGGTTTTGCGCATTTAACGTTACACGTTGTATAAACCTGAAGGATTCGTTTGTTTGAACACGCTAATATTGGGAACTACCGTTCAGGTGGCCTACCATGACGTCTTAAAACATTATTGTTTTACTCCTTTTCCAGTGTGGGAATGAGATGGCGCTAGACATCCTGTATAGCTCCGTCTTTTTCCCACACTGTAATAAGGTCGGGGTCACCAATATAGAACTTTGTCGGGGTCACCAATATAGAACTTTTGTTAGGGTGTGTTAAAAGGTTCTATATAATATGAAATGAAATGATCATTAGAATATAACACACTGAATTTAATGATACGGTAACTATAACTAAATACGGTTTATAAACAAGACTATGACTACATTAATATAAGTTGACGCGAGTGACGCGGTTAGCGCGGTTATGACCGGCTGTGTGTGGTAGCGTATTTGAACTGCCCCGAACTCATTTTTTTTTTTTTTTTTATGAATGGCATCTCGCAGTTCAACCTAGGAGGTTGTCGTCTGCTTAACCGGACTATCCTGTGGGTGCCTTAAGAGTAAGGCCTCCAGCCAGGGCATAAAAACTTACAAACTAAGCGACTATACGCTGAGGGCACCCCCTGTGGGGTACGAGCCTCGGCTCAGGGCGTCGCTGGGGGAGGACTGCATGGGGACAGGCTGGATCTGAATGATATCATTATTTAGGGGCTGATTTAAAACTACTGGCACAGCATCGCGGGCTGGCTCGAGCGAGGGTCGGGGAGGACATGGACCGGGACGTCGTGACGGACCTCGACGGCGAGGTCGGAAAGACGGCGGTTTGTGTCTGAATTTTTTAAGAGTGCTAGTCTCTTTGCTACTCTCCTGGAGGAGGGTGATAGCATCATCGGGAGTGACGAGAGTATGCCGAGGACGGCGTACTGTACTAATGCGCGAGGGTTCGTAACGGGCGGCCGCTGCGATCAGGGGATTACGGTGTTTACTGGCGTTATCGAAGAAACGCTTCGAAAGACGTTTCATAAACTGAAGGACGGTGGGCATTCTAAGGTCTACGTGTAGACGGTCGTTACGGACATAAAAAGGGGCTCCCGTGACTCTACGTAAGAACCGGTTCTGCAAGGTTTGCATCCTATGGATGTATTTAGGCTTGGTGTGAGCGTATACGACGCAAGCGTACGTCATAATGGGGCGGATCACCGCGGTATAAAGGCGCAACTTGCACTTGAGTGACAATTTGCTTTTTGCCGAGATCATGAAATGAAGCCTACCCATAGCAAAGGCAGCTCGGTCGCGAGCTGCTTTGATGTGCGCCGCGAAAGACAGGTGGTTGTCAAGTAAGACTCCTAAGTACTTGGCTTGCTTCTCCCAAGGGATAGGCTTACCGTACATAGTGATCGGGCTGAGCGCGGGTTGCCCCGAACTCATAGACTGCATCGTCTTAAGTAGTTGAGTTCGCAAGGGTGTGTGCATGTGTGGGTTCCATACCACTACAAGTAAAACAATACTGCTTTAAGACGTCATAATAGGCCAGCTGATTTGAAAAAATCATTTTGCTATTTGATTACCCAATTATTGGGAAAAATTATAGGAGCCGAATAATGGCGGGTGGAGCCGCGAGGCATGGCTAGTCTATCAACAAAGCACGTTTTGATACCACGTGTTGAGGTGCGGTATCTGTTATCGACTGATTATTTAACCATAAAATATATTGAATTGCAACAAATTGGGGGAAACGTGACGGGCAGGCCTGTGTGCGGTGTAGAGGTTAAATGTTGATGTTTAGTCTTTATATACAAGAGTTTACTAACTAACGGGAATATATTGCCTATGATATTGGTTGCAGAATTTTGGATAAGCTAAGACAATTAACTATTTACTGATCTAAAAATATTGGAAAATGGAAATAAAGGCAAATCAGCTATCTGCTCTATCTGCTAACAAACAGAGAGACAGACAAAAAATTAAGAGATTTTTTTTGTTCTATTGTACCATATTATTATACTTTCGGCATTCAAATAAAGCTATAGTATTTTGAAATTATAAACAGACACTTCAATTTAATTAAATAATTTATTTGTATAGATTCACCTTCAAGCACCAAAGCTTTATAAAATATGAAGTTCTTTCAACATAAACATAAATAAATCTGCCTTCTATACTGTTCCTACTGCTGGCAAAAAGACCTCCTGTCAGTCTGTCTACATACATACATATTAGGTCTTTACCTATGAAATTGCCGTTTTGTTTGAAAAAAGTTAAAGTATTTTTTTTTCGAACTTATTTATTTCTTTTATTCAAAGTAATCACCCCTGCAATCAATGCATCTTTGCCAACGCTGTGGCAGTTTATGGATGCCCTTCTTGAAAAAATCAGCTGGACGGGAGACAACAAACTCTTCAAAGGCGTTTTGTACTGCCTCTCGGGAATTGAATTTTTTTCCCGCTAAAAAGTTGTCCAAATTTTGGAAAAAGTAATAGTCGGAAGGCGCAAGATCTGGTGAGTATGGCGGATGAGGGAGAGCTTCCAAACCCAACTCATGCAGCTTAGAGACGGTCTGTTGTGCAGTATGGGGCCGCGCGTTGTCGTGAAGTAGCAGTGGAGACGACCGATTGACCAAAGCTGGTTGCAGACGTGCGAGTTTCGCCATCATTGTGGTCAGTTCTTCAATGTACCGACTGCAGTAATGCTCTCGCCGTTTTGTAAAAAGCTATGATGAATCACACCAGCACTAGACCACCAAACTGTGACCATCACCTTTCTAGGGGTCATTTTTCGTTTTGCACATTGCTTTGGTACCGAACCAGGATCTAACCAACTTGCTGAGCGCTTTCGATTGTCAAAAAGAATCCATTTTTCATCGCACGTAACAATTCGGTTCAAAATTCCTTCATTTCTGTGCCCGTTAAGCAGCGCAAGGCAAGTCTCGACGCGTACGTTGCGCTGGCGATCGTTAAGTTCGTGGGGCACCCATCTATCAAGCTTTTTTATCTTGCCAATCTGTCGCAAATGGACCAATATTGTTTTAATGCTAACATCAAAAGCTGCTGCCAGCTCAGCTGTAGATTGAGTTTCATCAGCTTCAACAATCACCTTTAATTCATCATTGTTGACCAAAGTTTCCGGACGACCACGAGGTTCATTTTTCAAGTCAAAATTCCCAGAACGGAACCGAGCAAACCAATAACGGGTTGTGCGTTCGTTTGTACAGTTCTCTCCGTAAACGTCGTTGATGTTACGGGTCGTTTGTGCCGCGTTGGTGCCACGACGGAACTCATATTCCATAAATAAACGAAATTTCAAAGTATCCATTATGAGGAAAAATGTTGTAATGAAAATACAACGCTAATCAATAAACAAAAGACTGAGTTTGTAAATAGAATGTCATATTTTTAAAACAAAATTAATTTGAATTTAGAACTCATAGCCAATCAAAACTTTTTTTGTTTGAAAAAGTCTGTACTGCAATACGGCAATTTCATAGGTAAAGACCTATTATTTCTATCCACTGAATATCAGAGAAATCGTTGAGTTATCAGTACATACAAGGCTGCAATGCCAGGTGTTAAATCTATACAAGGTTAGAGAAATCCGTAAAACTAGGAAGCGTTTTTTCCCAATTGGTGGTGTATAGAATAACAACATGCACTTCAAATATTACTTACCCAAGCTAGCAGAACACAAAAACATTAATAATGGCGATACCTTATCACCTAGGGAAGCCAGCTAGACTATATTGTTATAATAAAAACCAACTGAGAGCCTGATAGTAATAACCCAGAGGAAAAAATCAACTTACCAACTTTCATCATCTTTCAAAGTTCCATTCCTGGCAAGCTCAAGACTGTCATATTTGCATTCTGTTTGTAATCTTTAGGAGTTTGCAAAGTGAAGCACGTTCGATACCCACATTGCTGCGCGCTCGCTGTTAAAGCTACATCGGGCCTGTGGACGGTGAGTAATGGGCTAGCTCACCGTCCGTCCGTCTTATGAAGACAGGCCGTGCAGACGGCGCGTTCGTGTTCCACGCGTGCCTCAAGAAGAAGTCAGTAAATCGGAAGGGGTCCGAGAGGGCCGATGCCTGCCAGGGCTGCGAGACTCACACACACCTTCGTTTTACAACGTTGAACAGAAAGCGCGTGGTCTTATTTAAGGGTAGGCTACAAACCATCAAAAAGAACCACATTCTCCATGGAACCAATATTATAATCGCGAAAATATGTTCTGCTGCTCCACGTAAATGCTGATGATGCTATACGTACAGTCATCATCAACCTAAAGTGTTCCCACTGCTGGGACACAGGCCTCCTCTCTATGAGAGGGAGTGGGCTGTAATGTACCACGCGGGCCCAGTGCGGGTTGGTAGATGTCACATGTCTTAATTTCTTTTTTTGGTTCGAGGACGTACCGGTTTCCTCACGATGTTTTCCTTCACCATTTTTGAGGGCAGCGGTGATGATAAAAATTACACAGAGTAATGCCCCACTCCTTACGTGCAGTCACAAGATAAAAATATAAATTTGAATGCTTCCTTGATAAACGCTTAGTCGGTTATCTGGCTGTGCGTTGCCTCATCTTACTTTCTAACTTATTTAACTGCCTGTATGTCTCAATTGGTTACCTACAGTTGTTGTGAGTTACTATAGTAAATCTGGAGAGCAGCGGTGTCCCAGTGCTGGCAGCCCCGACTTACGAGCAGTAAGCCGTAGGGTCGAATTCAGGCAGGCGCATTACTTTGTGTAATGTATTTCATCATCGCTGCTCTCAAAAACAGTGAAGGAAAACATCGTGAGAAAACCGGCATGTCCTGGAACTAAAAATTTGAAGACATGTGACATCTACGAACCCGCACTGGGCCCGCGTGGTGGACTATATCCCACTCCCTCTCATAGAGAGGAGGCCTGTGTCCTAGCACTGGGAACATTATAGGTTGATGATGATGATAGTAAAACTCTCATTTAAGTGTACCTTTTGGCAATGGCTTCTTTTAGCTGCTTCCATTGCACTCTATCACGAGCTATTCTACTCCAATGTTACAGTGAGTTTTAGTTCGTCTTCCCATCTCCTTAGTAGCCTTCTCTGCTCCTTGTACTGTTTCCGGGATACCACCACTTAATTTACTATACTATCATCATTCATTCATTCATCAAGTTAGCCCAAAAGACGTCCACTGCTGGACATAGGGCTCCCCCAAGTGTCGCCACGTTGACATTTTGGGGGGTTTTGCCATAATCGCCACGCTTGGCAGGCGGATTGGCGATCGCAGTACGGTTGTTACAAAAGCACAGAGAACGCTGCTGCCCATTCTCTGGCAAATCCTTTAGTCGCCTCTTACGACACCCACGGGAAGATATGGGATGGTGCTATTCTTTACGTCCGACACCATACAGAATACTATACTATATACGATAATACGATATTGGATATTAATTTATACCATTTCTCCTGGTTTGCTCTGGGCAAATATTTCCTCATCCGATGTATCAATAAATAAACGATTCACAATCATTTTCGTACCTGGAATCAACGCTTTGTAGAGCCCTTGTATCACTATTGATCATCAATACACACCATCAAACAAAAAACCGAAAAAAAATCTGAAAATAACCCCCTTATCTAATTAATAATGAGCTTATCTCGCCAATATTGAAGTAACTAGATGAGTTATCAATTTCGTAATAAACCTTATCTCAGTATTATTACAGTGGTTTTAGTGCAAATGTACTTGATGCACTTAGTATGCACTGATGGCTTTAATTACAAACTAACAACAACATCGACTGTAAGGTTCGCTCGCAAATGTTTTTAGTAAGTTTTTAGACCTATGTATTCTGCTTATGCGTATGAAGCTCTGTATGGTGTCGGACGTTAAGAAGAGCACCATCCCATATCCTCCCCTGGGTGTCAAAATCAAAATCAAAATAATTTTATTTTACATATTAGGCCTACAGGGGCACTTATAAAACGTCGGCAAAAAGGTGCTCGGTTCGCGTTGGTCGTTTCCTATGGAGAGGTGTCGTAAGAGGCGACTAAGGGACTTGCCAGAGAATGGGCAGCAGCGTTCTCTGTGCTTTTGTAACAACCGTACTGCGATCGCCAACCCGCCTGCCAAGCGTGGCGATTATGGCAAAACCCCCCAAAATGTCAAAGTGGCGACACTTGGGGGACGGCTATGTCCAGCAGTGGACGTCTTTCGGCTGAAATGATGAATGATGATGATGTATGAAGTTTCGTTAAAATCGTTTCAGTCATTTCGGAAAATAAGAACTAGAAAGTTTGTATGAAATGCTGTAAACGCTCTTAAAGATGACAGAGACAAACTGATATTTTAATGTTATGTAGTTAAAAGCGCTAAATACTTTTATTTTCCTGACAGGTGATACTTCATACAAACCAAAAAATGTAGATGCAGTCTAAATCCGCTCTTTTAAGCGTCTGTTTTTCTGCACAAGAGTTTGTACTTTAGAAGAAGTATTTTCAAAAAACCCTGTTCTGTTGCTCTTCCTTCAAACAAGTTTCGAACAAATTAAAGTGGGTACTTTCTAAGCACTGAGCCAACATTCCTCAGTAAGCGCGTGTGCGCAATTCCTTAAGGAAGTATTCCTGATATTAATTTTAGCTGTAAATTCTTGAATGAGCAAAGAATAATAATATATTATTAAACGATACATTAATAATCATATCGGATGTTTAACAAAATACATTGTTTTAGTTCCGATACGCGTGGGGTTATAGGTCAATGTACTATTAGAATGTATTATTAATTAATTTATCATTACTGTAATTGCGTTTAACATTATTGTTGAACTTGATAATCTTTGTGGATCATTTGTTTAAAGCGTGTTTCGATGATCTATATAAAATTCTTGACAGATTAGATAGTTTTACTAAGTAGGTTTTGAGCACGGTTTCGCTCTGGAGGTGTTCAGAAATTATTCCACGCATATGTCTTACCGGAATTAAAGTATCCCATATCCCAAACCTAGGTTATGGTCCCCCCGTATGCTAAACTTCATTGATATCTGTTACGCCGTTTTTGCAGAATTCAGTAACGAACGAACAGAACGATGTTTATAGGAAGACATTTAATTATTATTTTAAGAAATTACTTACACTTTTAGTAATAATATTTTGGTTTATGACATGTCACATATACCTAGTCAAGAATAGTGGCGTGATGTTTGATTACATGCGCCGTAGGTATGACAGGGTCGGCTTCGAGTCTAACCAGACGCACCTTAATATCAGTATTTTACTTTGAAGACTGCCTATCTGACCGACCTCCTCAACCTAGTTAAGTGGGCCACCGCTAGTCTAGGGGCTGGAGCTGAAATCCCTCTTAAAAAAAAATCTTAAAGTAAACTTCTGTAAAATACCACCAATTCTTTCAGATAATATTGGTAGATGCTAACATTGGTACGATAACCTTGAGTTAAAATTGACAGGAAAGTCGATAATAATATATGATGGCAAGTTCAATAACAAAACTGCCCGCGCTGTCTGCGTTTTAGTAGTTTAAATAAATAGGTATAATCATATTAAGTGTGCCGTGCTTACCTCAAGACTTCAAAACATAAAATTAAGATAAGACTTATCAATTCAAAAAGCTTTTAGTTCAATTTGACAGATCAATAATATTCATTGCTTTGAAGTCAATTTACTTACCCATAAACATTAATCATACTTGATGGAAGCATGGATTTGTTATTGACCTACTCCCAAAAGTCATTACATAAATAACTCACCTACTTCCTAAATTAGGCGCCAAAAATATTCTGATACGATACCTACCGTTTATTATCACAATGTACGCAAAATAAATAACACCAAATCCCCAGTGACATAATCTGGTTGAATGCGATGACCGTAATAAGAGGACATTCGTCAAACACGTGCTGTGTGTTTCTGTTCTCCTGGTACAAGATAATGAATATTGCGCTTCCTCAAGGCGGAGTTAAGAGTTGACTAACTTCTGTATTGCCGTCGGTTCCGTCTGTCTGTCTATTTTTGTTCGTCGGTCTATCTGTTTGTTCGTTGGTCTATCTGTTATAACCACGCCTGAACCCGATACATTATGTCCTAGGTTTTGCAATTTTAAATTGCGGTGTATTTTAATTAATGATTTTTTCGTTGAATAACGTGTCGCTTAAATATTTTCGAAATAACGTTACATAGAACAAACGTCGAAGAAACAAGGGTTTAATGTAAAGCTATATTGATATTAAGAAACAGCGAACAAAAAAGCCGTAGTTAAAACATAACATTATTTACCAGTCTATTCATCGATGTAACAATTTAGGCAGAATAGTATTTCGAACACACATAACCCGTGGTATAAACTAGTGAAGAATTAAACCAAAACCGTTTTTTTTTCTCGTGAGTTAGAAATCCCAAACCCCGCCACCCGGTCTTACCACCAAAAACAAGTCACACTTTGAAGGTTTCCCAACGAAAACAAAAAAAGGTACTTCTAGACACTGATTGAATCCAAAACAGTGCCATTATCATGGACTCCTAGTAAAATTCCTCAATCAAGGGCAGAAACAAAATATAGCTTTCAAGAAAATTATATTCTTTTACGATGTTTTATCTCCGAAAATTATTATTATTTTTCTCTCTTCTCGTATTAAGATTACGAAGTTATTTAAACAAGAAACCGTTACTGTAGTCACAACAATCTATTTTTAAACTTGAGCCCATACCTTCGTATAAAAATCTGCCTGGCGATAACCAATTTAAAGTGTTTTAAATATATTTTACATTATTGTGATTTATTGACCAATTAACGACTCGTTTTGACATAGTATTGATGTGGTGTGTTAATGATTGTATTTAAATGTGTTGAATATTTAATTATTGTAAACTAGCAGTCCCCGGCATGCGTTGCATTGCACATTTACCTACCAACTATCTTCTACCCTAACTAGCTACCCTACCCTACTTACCTTTTAAACCTTCCTTGGACTTCTACAAATATTTCAAAACCAAAATTAGTCAAATCGGTCAAGTCGTTCTCGAGTTTTAGTGAGACTAACAAACGTCATTTCATCAACCATATTAGGGTCGTCTTCCAGTCTTACCGAATGAAGTTGAACACCAGTATTTTACATGGAACGACTGTCTATCTGACCTCCACCACCCTGTTAGTACAGGGCTATACGATACCGGGTAAGCCAGGTTGTCAGACTTTCGGGCTACTGACTACCTGTAACCACTGCAAAAGATCTACAAATTCTACAATACAGGCCGTTGGTCGAGCAACAGTCTAGCGTGCTTTTCGCGGCATGGAGGAAGCTTGGTATGTGTTGTGTGGTCACCCATCCGCGGACCAACCTAGGAGAGCGCGGCTTAACCTGAAGTGTGGCTGTTATTATTTAGCCACGAGCCCCTTCGCAGTTTGGGTAATTCTTATTAATTAATCTCCGTCATTATAATGCTAAAGCAAACTTCTAAAGACAGATCTCAGGAGCAATCAAGGATAATTAGTCTAAAACAAGTATCTAAACACTGTTTAGAACAGCTGTTATATATTTAACTAATCTAACAAGTACATGAGCTAAGTTAAAAATCAATAGTACTAGGGATGCATAGTACCTTGCATTTGTATCGATACTTTTGATTGATCCGGATCACAACTACATGTACGAGTATGTGATACGATTCTACGATCGTATCGAATGGCTAACATCCGACTTTCCGAATATCAAAATAGTGTATCATCGTCTGGGTGATTTATTAATTCCTCTAAGAGCCTAAAGATAATTCCAGGAATTATTTTGTAATCCGTTTGTGCTCCCCCGTTTTTTTTTTTGTTTTTTAACTTTCCTTATCCTTGCAATTTGGGAAAGTGTGAATACGATAATTAGGATCCATTCATTCGAAAGCGTACTTTTGTATCGATCGTAAATATCGGATTATCGCATCGTGTTTTATCGATAGAGTAAAGCATTAAATTGGATCGCGCCTCACTATTAGAAACTCAAGTGTACCTAAATGATGGATGAGTTTAAAAACTGCATCCAATTTTAGGGGTCGTTGACCTGACCATGGTTCAACTTGTAAACTGTGAACTCTAGGGTTCAGTAGACCTTTGAACCTTTTGATATCAAATCGTAACGTAGTTTAGTACTTATAAATAAGTCATATTCCTGAAAGTGTCTTGAAAGATGGTTTTTATTCGGTTATGATAAGTGGATTTAAGATCATCTCGACGTGGCAACTTGTGGCAGTATGTTGGAAAATAAAAGTTATTTTTTTTACTATATCTAAGTCACTCGAATCACTTTCTTGCTCTTATCTTAATTTATTTGGGATGGGTCCAGCCTTTCGTCTTTCATACTTCTATTACACACACAGTCCATCCATAGTTGGTAATTCTGTTGTGAGTATGTTAGGTATATTAGTGAGTACAAACTAGTCCCATGAGAGCTGATGAAAGAGCAGTGCACCCAAGCGCTCACCAACCCTACGAAGTCACGAATGCTGTCGCTGTGAAAACCGCAATCGGTTAGACAAACTTTCCATAAACCATTTGCTTGTATTCTTTCCATTATTTTCAAGTATTCCGTGACACTATATTTTACTTAACTAAAACAAATGACTGTTACTGTTAACCTGAGTCATCCCACAACTGGGCAAAGGGTTCTCCAAATGACTTCCAAATCCTTCGATCCCGGGTGAATGTGGACCACCGGTCGTTGGTTCTGTCCAGCTCGTCCCACCATCTCCTGCGAGGCCTTCGGCGTCGCCTTTTGGCTAGGTCAAGGTGGGCCGAAAATCCACATTGTGGTTAAACGGCCGACAGTGCTTTGGGCATGCAGCAGATATATATATTACTGTAACCCAAAATTATCAACAAATCGAATACGGAACAAAAACTTGATAAAAAGAATAAAAGACGCGTGAACGGCAGAAAATCCCAATCAAGAATGAAATCAATGTCCAAGACAAGGAAAGCTACTAAGCTTTTATAACCCTGTGCTGAGTGTAAGCCTGCGTTGTGCAGTAACCTTGTCCGGGGGTAACCTTACCAACCGAGGTCAATTGTAGCGGTTGACTTATTTACTGAAAGGATTCTGTTACACCATCGTGTAAGATTAAAGGTGTAATAGTTGATAATATGACGTTCATTGCGATTTAGAATAGAAAATTGTATCCTTCTCTGGCTCTGGCTGCGGGATCGCCAGAAAGCTGTAAAAAACCACAAAGAGAAGATCTCTTTAATTCTAATGTTACGTGGTATATGATTTCCAGGGCCACGGTATGTCTTTCGAACAGTCCCGCAGACCTGGCAGGCATCGGCTCTCTCGGACCCCTTCCGATTTGCTGACATCTCCTTGAGGGGCGCGTGGAACAAGAACGCGCCGAGGACACGGCCTGACGTCATAAGACGGACGGATGGTGAGCTAGCCCATTAATTACTCACCGTCATAAAGATAAACCCTACTATCGCATTTACACTCAAATAACGTTAACCGCGAAATCTCATTTCTGAAAGACATTATACAGAGATATTTTTTGACAAGAAGGATATTCAGTTACCATCAATTCGCAATTATTTCTCTGTTACGCGCCAGTGTGACAGAAAGCCTATGGCCTCGAATGCCATTTAGTTTTATCGGGTGCTTACACAACCTCAGTATAAGGGGGTGGGCACAAGGTGAACCCATCAGTATATTGTGATAATGAGGATTGTGTGAATTGAGCCTTAAAAATAACTGCATTATATTCAGCATAATATCAGCTGACATTTGGATCGAATAGGTATTGACATTTTGTATGGGGCAGCAGATAATTATTTCGCTATTATGATGTTTGTCCGATGGAGAAATATGTTCAGTTTGATGGTCTCCTGTAGCACACCCTTAAGTATGTATATACCCTTTCCGTTACATTCTGTATATATATGGAGTCTTATTATACGGCTAGAAAGGAGGTGACTGCTGAGATGACGATAGAGAAGTATGGAAGATGGAGATATGCTGGGCCGACCACAAATAAATTGGGATAAGAGCTGGAGAATGATGATGATTATATGGAGACTTATATGGAAGGTCTAAGCCAGCAGTGGGTGATAAAGGTTTTAGATAAGAAGAAAAGTTTTGGTGCATGCTCTATTACGATCGCTGATGCATCGTGGAGACTGAAGTACTGGAAATCTCAGTGGCTGAGGTTTTCAACGAAGTTTTACTATTGTACTAGCTGTCCGGCGCAACTTCGTTTGCGTCACATTTTCCCCGTTTTCGCAACATTTATCATTGCTGCTCCACTCCTATTGGTCGTAGCGTGATGATATGTAGCCTACAGCCTTCCTCGATAAATGGGTTATCTAACACTGTAAGAATTTTTTTAATCGGACTAGTAGTTTCGGAGCCTATTCAATGCAAACACAAACAAACAATCAAATCTTTCCTCTTTAGAATATTATAGTTTAGATGATGTGAGCTAATAAGCATATTTAATGAACCTCAGACCTCAAAAACCAGACATCCCTAAAAAAATTGTTTACTCTGCTAGAATCGTTTTCGTTTCCCGCAAAGAAAGTGTAACGAATCGTTATCATTATCTGCTTTGTCTCAACTATATTGAGGTCGTCTTCCAGTCTAATCGGAAGCTGAATACCTTTACAAGCTAGTTGCTGACTAGGTAATACAAAACCTATTGGTAAGACAAGTTGTCAGATTTCGCGCGTCCGACCACAGAAACCAGAATGACAGCTGGGACCAAGGCACGGTTTTTATAATTTTCTTCATGAAAACCCATGACTTCGATTAATCAGTCTCCAATTTATAACATAAAAAGCCTTTGAATGTATTAAGTAAGCTGTTGATCCAATATGTCATCTCATTAAGCGGCATGGGGTGCGCGCAAGGTGAATGTCTCTTGTTTATGGTGTAACCTTACCATAGATAATGAGGTGTTTGCGATGTTACCATGATCGACGCCATTTTTTATGTCAAAGCAATAAGGTTAAGGTTTATTGAGTTCACGGTTAAGTTCGTTAAGTTCTAGCCTATAAACAATTACTTACGACATTTTTGAATAACTTTTTTGAGCTATATTTTATTTTCTTTTCCAAATGATTCCGATTTACGTGATGTGTAAAGAAAAAAGTTGGTAGATCATCATCTGCCTAGCCTTTTCCCAAGTATGTTGGGATCAGCTTCCAGTCTAACAGAATGCTCCTGAATACCAGTATTTTACACGGATCGACTGCCTATCTGAGCTCCACAACCCAGTAAGTACTGGATAATACGATTTCCTTTGGTAAGACTGGTTGTCAAACTTTCGGGCCACTGACTACCTGTAACGACTGTCAAAGATCTACAATGACAGCCGGGACAAACGGCCTAACGTGCTTTCCGAGGCACGGGGGGAACTCGGCATGTAATGATTGGTCACCTATCCAAGGACCTAACTAGGCAAGCACGGCTTAACATAAAGATAAACCAACTCGAGCGGCTGTTATATTTAACCATGAGCTCCTCTAACTCTCTATTATACTGTTATATATCACGCTTTCCACCGACGATATACAATAAGATCTACCTCCTGAAGAGATAAATATGTAAATAAACTAATGTCCCTTAGGGTTGGTATTTCAGGCAAGAGACACTTCCAACAAATATATTATATTTTATACTGTCTAGAGGTGAATAAACTCATTGTTTGTTGCTTATACGATTTTCAAAGAAAATGTGTATGTGAAAACGTATGAGAAAACGCTCGTTATGTAGTAGATAAGGTTGTTTTGTATGGAGTCGGACGTAAAGAATAGCACCATCCCATATCTTCCCGTGGGTGTCGTAAGAGGCGACTAAGGGAGTTGCAAGAGAATGGGCAGCAGCGTTCTCTGTGCTTTTGTAACAACCGTACTGCGATCGCCAACCCTCCTGCCAAGCGTGGCGATTATGGCAAAACCCTCCTTATGTACACTTGGGGGAGGCCTAAGACCAGCAGTGGACGTCTTTCGGCTGAAATGATGATGATGAAGGTTGTTTCCGAAAAGCTTTTTTATAATTCATCTCCGTTTCAGTCTCATGTTTGTTTCAGTTATAAGTATCTCGTGGTTAAATCATAACAGCTGTTCGGGTCTATTTTCAGCTTAAGCCGCGCTTGCCTTGGTTGGTTTGTGGATGGGTGACCACCCATTACATACAGAGTTGATTCCGTGCTTTGGAAAGCACCTTGAGCCGTTGGACCCGGCTGGTTTATCTCTGACAGTCGTTACAGGTAGTCAGTGGCCCGAAAGTCTGACAGTCAGTCTTGCCAAGTGGTATCGTTTTAAGAGTACTAAGTGGGTTGTGGAGGTCAGATATGCAGTCGCTCCATGTAAAATACTCAGTTGTATTCAGCTGCATCCGGTTAGACTGGAAGCCGACCCCAACATAGTTGGGAAAAGACTAGGGAGATGATGATGGTTTTAAAATCATCAATGGATTAAGAATTTCCTTCGAAATCCTTCCCATGGTGATTGAAATTACGTTACGCATGGGGTGCTGTCAAAACTGACGCAACAAGCCATTATTGTTCTTGAGTGACATTTTGCTGCTGTCATTGTTCCACTTCACAGTACTTTGTACCTACTTTAGAGTATATTACAAAACAATGCCTAATACAGGCAACTTTATGATGACCTAGTACATTATATAACTCAAAGCATTGTCAACCAACGGCAGTTTCACTACAGTCCATCCACATTTGGTTAACATCCAACAGTAGCAAATCAACAACAACCTTATCCTAATGACAATATAGATCAATGTTATTTGACCGACTTATCAGTGGCAGCAACTGAATAACGACCTTATTCAAATGTGTTTAAAGATCATTTTCATTTCAACAGTAATGCCTATCAGAAATAAACGTACTCTGAAAGAATAGCAGAAAAAGACCTTGTACTTTTCCACGCTAAACATCTGCCGAAATTATGGGACTATTTGAACATTTTATTATTTTATTTTTATTACTGTGAAGTAGGCATAAAAGCTGAGTAGCTTTGATGGTCGTTTATTTCCACGCGAAATAGGCCATTAAAACCTCGTTTTAGGAACGAATTTTTAAGTGATGACAGGATCGAATCCTAAATCGACGTGGGTGATGGTCTATACAGCTTGTGGTCATATTTGAGGTTATAATTTAGACCATCCAACCAAAACAAGTTTCTCCATGGGTCCACCATCAAAATCATTAAAGCTGTCAGCTGTCCAGTTCAAAACTTCAGTACCTTCTCGACCCAGCGCTTGGGACAAATGATTATTTTTCGCGAAGGTCCCACGGAGAAAGACGTTCAGTTTAATAGTCAGAATTTGAGCATCAGTTTCTGGTACACGCTGCAGATAAGTCCAACAACTTCTGAAAACAGACAGAGATTGATTAGATATTGTGGAAAGCTGAACCTGCCTTGGTGTGCTTGGCAACTTGGGAGCGGTCTTTAGGCTTGGCCACGAGCTACGTCCTCAAGCGTTATGCGCGTTATGACTGAGTCTGTAGAGGAAACAATTAATTAAGTTGTTTAAGCGGGCCATAGACGAAAGGTTATGCATGACATTTTTGAATGAGCATGTAAAATAGAGGACACATATGTAACTGCAAGCTTGTCGGTTGGCTCATTTGCAAGCATGTACCAACAGACGACGTTTTATTACTTTTTATAAAAAGAATAAAAAAACTGAGTACTGAGAACTGTGCATGCGGCCCGTGACTGTGATGCCTGAACGTTGCATGTACAGGCCAAGAAACCAGTACAGTTATCTCATTCACACGTTAATGCATGCCTGCATAGTTTGACTCTACAGACAAAACTGAACATGTATTAACCTATTGTCTGACCAACAGTAGAAAAAGCGACGAGTCACTAGACGCGATGGTGCTCATGCGAAGGTAGAAATGATAAACCCGCTTTCGTGACGCATTATATGAAGTTGTGATCTAGCAGTAGCCCGCGATCAATTAATTAATTGATCACACTTTTAAACAAGGCATAACAAACCCATTCGGTAACCCAAGTAACCAGGTTAACAGAAACAATAGAAGCATTATTCAACCATCACATTATAATAAGTATTCCTATTATATTCCTCGCATTGTAAACTACTTTTACTTTAATTAAATATTAAAGGAAAAGTAGTTTACAATGCGAAATTATACAACCAAACCATCATGTAACCAAACTATTGTTGAATTTAGAAGCCCAATAAACATACGTAGTTGGTCAAGGTTTGCAAATAAGCCAAGTCGGGGGTAAAAGGCAGTATTGTACCTCGATCATTGTAAAGGTGCGGTCAAACCGAGCGAACTGGGGAGAACACAGCGGACTTTGACAGGTAATTTACGTTATGATACTGAAATAACTGTCAAAAGATGCGTCTAAATCAAGCGAACCGTACTGCGGATAGCGGACTAAGACATAAATTTTAGTACAATATCTGTCGTGGCTAAATAATAACATCCACACGGGTCATACGTCAAGGTTAAGCCACACTTGCCTGTTGGTCAGTGGGTAAATAACCATCATTACATACCTACCTAGTTTCCTCCGTGCTTTGGAAAGCTCGTTAAGCTGTTGGACCCGGGTGTCAATTGGAGATCTTTGACAGTCGATACAGGTAGTCAGTGGCCCGAAAGTCTGACAACCAGTTTTACCAAGGGGTACCGTATTATCCAGTACTGACTGGTTTGTGGAGGTCAGATAGTCAGTCTCTCTATGTAGAATACTGCTATTCAGTGGCGTCCGGTAAGGCTGGAAGCGACCCCAATATTTGGGAAAAAGGCTGATGGGAAATGATGATGATTTGTTAAAGTTTGGTGGTTCGGTGGGGTTTGACCGCGTAAAGTCCGCTGTCCGCAGCTAGTCCATTATCCAGTCTACTTAGTTTGACCGCACCTTTACGCGGAAATAAGCCTTGACCCAAAACGGGATAGGCAGAAACAATGTGAGCAATTATCACTTGAGACTATCTTATACAACACCTTTTATAGAGATCCTTGAGAACGTACATGGTGTTGCGAATTGGTAAGGTTTGGTATACGTGGTGATATAGTTGGCGATGATTGTGATCCGTTTCCTTAATGTGCAATTTTGTATATTCCTTCTCCATTTCACTGGTCATCATCATCTGTCTAATCTTTTCCAAACTATGTTTGGGCCAGCTTCCAGTATAGCTGGACGCTCCTGATTACCAGTATTTGATATGAGCGATGGCCTATCTGACCTCCACAAAGCAGTTAGTACAGGGTAATTCGATACCTCTTGGTAAAACTGAATAATGGAATATTTAAAGGATAAAAATCAATGAATAAACATATACCTCGTCTTGGCTCACGAGGTTGTCGATATGTGGAATGTGGACTCGGCTATAATTGTGCCGATTGTCGTAACGGCCAATGGTCTTATGGCCAAGAGCTTCGACGAACATCTGTCGAAGCTCTCACTTAGCGGTTGGATCAAGGGCCAGATTCAGAAGGCAGTACTCCTCGATACGGCCCGCATTGTGAGGAGGTCTTGTCTCTGCAGCCCTAACCACCGGTAGCTTGGACCCTGCTCCCGACACCGAACCCTATTTTTTATATATTTTTTTTTTATATTAAAAACAATATGAAATAATGTATTTATATGAATAAAGGAAAAAAAAAAAAAACCGCACGTAGCGATCTTCTGACTAGAAAGAAACTAACCTAAAGGAGGTTATCCGTAAGTTACAGTTTAAGTTTAATTATAAATTGTGAAAGCTAGCTGTGTTAGAACTTTTAGTTAGAGCTTTTGTTGAGAGCAGTCTGTGAATGGTGCCCAACCATATTATTATATTATAAATTATAAATATTTTTTGAAGACAATAGACAGAATTAGTCACCTAAGTATGCACAATAGTTTTTTACAACACCATATCGAATCATCCTTGAGTACCTACATGGTTGCTATGAATTTGTCTTTAGGCGCGGTGTTGGCAAAAGACTAGGAGTAAAGAAGCTTATCGGGGTTCGATTTATAGGTCTTCAATGACATTTAATAATAGATAGGATTACTCATAGATGAGGCGTTTCTGGGTATCGTCATGCCTTGCGGTTTTCTTTATCGTGAGCCAGAACGGAACTCACGTGGTGTTTTAGTCACGTGCTATAGCTGAACACGAATCTTTTAGCGCAGCATTTTTTTTAATCTTTGCCCGACACTAGAAATTTCTCTAGTATCGCGAGTGCGTTTAAAGCATTTAAACTCACATACTCTAACAGCCAGACCCGGAAAAACTACAAGGCGATACAAATATTTCTTCCATGCAAGAATCGAACCCGCGACACGCAACGCCAATCGCTCAACCACAGGCCTACCGTGCCGTCGAAATCGGAACTAACGCCGCCATGCTACTTTTTCAATACATTTCAAAAAACCGTAGAAGTCCCACACCCCACCTGTCTTACTCTCAAAGACCGGTCGCCTTTCGAATGTAACTCGCGAGAACAAAAAAAGGAAGAGAGTTACTATTTATTCACCATTATTTATTGGTGACCATAATTACATACCGAGTTTCCTCCGTGCTTCGGAAAGCACGTTAGGCCGTTGCTCCCGGCTGCCATTTGTAGATCTTTGACTGTCGTTAAAAGTAGTCCACAGACCACCACTGGGCCACCGCTGCCTCTCCATTACTTAAATATCAATAATTATCTACAGCAAAATAACTCGAGTACAAAAATTCAGAGAATGTCAGCCTTATTTCACACATCACATGGCCTTATTTGCTAAAAGCATTTTCTAGGAGTGCGTTCCTGTTTGGAACAGAAATTAGTTCACGATACTAATTGGACATCAATTGGATTAAGTTTGTTAAGTGTTTTGGTCTGGATTAGTTCACTATAAACTGAAATATTTAACTTAAGTTGATTCGGGGCAGACTGCCTCCTAAGCAGAGTTGTTGCAAGTGCGACTGCTGAGGTCCTGGGTCCGATTTTCTGGTCGGACTAAGTGTGATTGGGTTTTTCCATCAGGAATTTCTCAGTAGCTTGATTATAGTAGCTTGATTGATGACAATGGGCTCATCCCTTATTACATGGGACTTAAAACATAAGTTGTGAAATGTGGGTATACTGGTAC
The DNA here is from genome assembly GCA_949152445.1 of Cerastis rubricosa. Lineage (NCBI taxonomy): Eukaryota > Metazoa > Arthropoda > Insecta > Lepidoptera > Noctuidae > Cerastis > Cerastis rubricosa. Next base: position 8,577,589 of record OX424545.1, on the reverse strand, counting down.
ACCTCAACCTAAATGTTAGGTTATGTGTTGATTCCGGGCTTTTAATAAGTTTTAACTTTTGTATGATAAAAGACAAATGAAACATCTTTGTCATCCTCATCTGCCTAGCCTTTTCCCAAACTATCTTGGAGTCGGCTTCCAGTCTAACCGGATGCAGCTGAGTACCAGTATTTTACATGAAGCTACTGCCTATCTGACCTCCACAACCCAGTAACTGGGTAATACGATACCCCTTAGTAATGTGGCTCGTGGCCCCGTGGCTTGTGACTACTCGTAACGACTGTCAAATATCTACAAAATATGACAGCTAGGACCAACGCTTAACGTGCTTTCCGAGGCACGGAGGAAACTCGGTATGTAATTATGGTCGCCCCTCCACGGACCAATTAAATGTAATAATCTAGCTGTAAAACATTGTAGAATCCATACAAAAAAAAAAAAGAGGCCATATAAGGCTGTTTTTGCGTGATTCAGTCACAAACATACTAGGACAGCAGGATTTATCAATCGTTAAATATAATATTTAAAGTAACATGACTGAATGAGCGAGCAATCCATTATTATTTACTTACATTTATAAAACTTTCTACAGTTCTTTTCTATGAAAATGTGAGGTCCCCCTCATAATTTGCATGATGCTGCGGGTCAAGCGTCTTGTTGGTATTGTGAAGACACCAAAAGGAAAGGTTGATGACTTTTGATTGATTCGTCTTTTCATGCCCTCCTAATAGCTTTTATTTTTTCGATGGTTTCAAGAGGAAGGATTGGGTTTCAAATAGGCCAGCGTAATAAGGCCAAACCGCAGGATAAAACTCACGTGCATTGATCTAATATTTTTGGTCAAAACTTATTAAACCGACTTTTATTTATTTACTAGCTACTGCCCGCGACTTCTTCGCGTGAAAATTTTGATGGGTTTTAGGGGTATGACAAATAGACGTTAGCCGATTGTCAGACCTACCCGATATGCACACAAAATTTCATACAAATCGGTTCAGCCGTTTCGGAGGAGTTTGGTAACAAACACCGCGACACGAGAATTTTACTTATTAGATTTTGGATTACCAACAAGTTTATATTACAATTTCTTAAATGAAAATGAAAAAGACTACATAGTCCTGGTAACGCACACTTAATTACAGGTAACCACATCTTACACATTACGGAGAAGGTAGGTCCACATGCTCTATGCTCTAATTTAAATTACAAAAGTTTATATTGTCGAATGGTTAGATAAGATAACCAACGTCCAATACATCTAAAATCAAATAACCTACAAAAGTGACATCGAAAGACCTAAATATCGAAGTAAAGAGTATCGAATGTCCTAAACATTGAAATACAGAGCATCGAATGTTCTAAATGTCGATGTTTATTTATTGGGAATCCCACTCTTGAAATCTATATAAATAAAAAGAGAAGTCCTGACTGACTGACTCATCAACGCCCAGCCCAAACCCTTGGACCTAGAAAGCTGAAATTTTGCACAGAGGTTCCTTTTATAATGTAGACAAGGAATAAGGAAGGATTTTTTGAAATTCAACCCCTAAGGGAGTTAATTAGGGGATGAAAGTTTGTATGGAAACCGGTAATTTTTTTAAGTTAAAAGCATACAAATTCACATACAAGGTTCTGGTTAGAAATAAATAAATACGTATTTGAGCGTTTTTGAGAATCTACCCCCTAAGAGGGTTAGATAGGGGTTGAAAGTTTATATGTAGATTCCGTCATTTTTGAAGCAAGAAGTATGAACTTAAATATTGAAGGGTATGAGTAAAAAAAAAATTAATATGTATTTCATTGTTTTTGGAAATTCAACCCCGAATGGGCGAAAAGGGGTGAAAACATTAGTATAACAAAAATGGTCTGATCTGCTTGAAATTCACAATGTGTTTCTTGATTGAATTGATAAACATTTAATTCAAAGTTTTTGGAAATTCCACCCCTCAGACGATGGTTTTTTTTTGTATTGTTGTGTTAGTACGTTTTGTACGTACAAATACGCTATTAAAACTTCATACACATACTTATAGGGGATCTGGGACATTTGTGCAAAAGACATTTGCGCGAAGGACACTTGCGGGAACCCACTTGCGCGACAGACACTCCCGCGACTGGATACTGGCGCGACTCAATGGCTTCATGGGTGTCGTTTTGGTGGGTTTCGAGGTCGCTTACTATAAAAATCAGGTCAAAATTAAAATCCAAGATGGCACCGAAGAAAACTTTCAGTTTTTCCTTCACGGGTGTCGTTTTCGTGGCGTTCGGGGTCGCTCATAACGAAAATGAGGCCAAAATGCAAAGACAAGACGGCACCGAAGAAAATTTACTATCTTTCCTTCACGGGTGTCGTTTTCGTGGTTTTCGGAGTCGCTAACAATAAAAATAAGCCAAAAAGAAAACCCAAGATGGTGCCGAGGAAAACTTTCGGATTTTTCTCCATGGGTGTCGTTTTCGTGGTTTTCTGGGTCGCTGGCAATGTGAATAAGGTCCAAATGAAAACTCAAGATGGCGCCGACGAAAACTTTTGGTTTTTCCTTCATGGGCGTCGTGTTCGTGATTATGCGAGTCGCTGGCAATGAAAACGAAAATCTAAGATGCTGGCGCTGAGGAAACTTTTTAGTTTAGTTTTAGGTCAATTAAAAATACAAGATGGTGCCGAGGAAAACTTTCGGTTGTTTCTCCATGGGTGTCGTTTTCATGATTTTCTGGATCGCTGGCAATAAAAATAAGGTCCAAATGAAAATTAAGGATGGCGCCGACGAAAACTTTCTGTTTTTTCTTCATGGGTGTCGTTTTCGTGGTTTTTCGGGTTGCCGAAAACAAAATGAGAATTTTTTTCGGCGCCATATTGTATTTTCAGCTTGACCTCTCTTTCTAGGTGCAAATAAGGAAATTTAAAATACACAATGTCTCAATATCGTCCCCTAGGCTTTGGCTGGCATTGATTCAAGTGAGAACTGTTTCTCACATGTGCAGTTTCATGTAGCTTTCTCCGAAAGGAAATACCGCAAACGACATTTACAAAGAGATGCTAGGCAAATTCATTATTAAAATAGTTTTGTTTTACTCTGAATATTTTTTAATTAAACAAAATTGTAAGCTAGCTCATTTACACTATTAACTGTATCAAAAAGCGTGGATGGATAACCGGGGCATTTGAGCTCCGGCATCGTAGCTCGCAAGCTATTTAAGTCACTATCAGTATAAAATAATAAAAAAACGCAGCGATATAAGTACTTTTTCTAACCAGAATTAATTATCTGGCTTCTTACATTGAAAATCATAGACTTTAACACAACTATTTATACTATACATACACTTACGTGCGAGCGAAACTGCAGGCAACAACTATTATCTATAACATTTAAATTACTATTTTCGACATTATTTTGCGAGGGTAACATATATGTAGGCAATTTCCGAACTCCACGCGGGCGAAGCCGCGGGCAGAAGCTAGTAGAATCATAATATTGTTTGGCATAACTTTTTCGTATAACTTTTAGTAGCATAATATACTGTAAGGGCACAAGGAGTTAGCACCCCGACACTGATAGGTTAGGGTCTAGTTGCGCGAGCGGAGCGAGCGAACCTAGCTATCGTCAAGCCATTCATTGATTCATGTAAACAGAAAAGGTCAGTCGGCGAGTCGTCGTCGACCGTTATAGACGCATAATCTCAATTATCTAATTAATAAGTATACAAGAGCCTTGACGACGGAGCCCAGCTACGCGGGGCTCCTATTTCTGTCTGCAGGGTTTAAAGGCACTTATCGTGAATGTCACGCCGCGCGCCGGGGGCTAAGTTCGCTCGCTTAGGTCACTCACTCTAGCTCCCGTCATAGCTTTCGAACCTAACCTATCCGTGTCGGAGCGCCCTATGTTTGGCTACTTAACCTGATTCGGTATTTTAACTAGTAGGTATTGTTAACGTAAATAATAATAACGTTATCTAAATTCATAATATGTAATAATATTATGATGAATTTAGATCTATTTAAAGTTTTCATTTTGATCTAAGGTATAATGACTATCGATATTTTTAATCGTTCGATATTTATATCACTCGGCAGTTGGCATTTTAATCTTAGACATTATTAGCTTAAGTAAAAAAACTTTCGATATTTTATTACGAGGTTCATTGAATTTTCGATGTTCTCAACATCGACATTTTAAGCGTAGGTATTTTAATTTTCGAAATTCAAATATGTACCCTAAGAGCGTTTTTACACCTTACGGCATTTCAAACAAACTTTCAGGTCCTTATTTTCCGAAATGACTGAACCGATTTTAATGAAACTTCATATGCATAAGCAGGATATAGGTCTAAAAAGTTACTAAAAAACATTTTCAAAAAATAGTATTGCAGCTAAATTAAACCGATTATAAATTATCTATAGAAATGGAAATATCCAATTATCTTTTAGTTAAAAAGACATTTCGTAAATGTTTTTATTAACTTTCTAGACCTCGGTATTCTGCTTATACGTATGTAGTTTCGTTGAAATCGGTTCAGTCATTTCGCAAAATAAGGACTTGAAAGTTTGCATAAAATGCCGTACGGCGTAAACGCTCTTAACAAGAACAAGTTAAAGATTAAAATAGCCTAAATACAGTCAAAACAAATTAAAATAAAAAAAAAAAAACAGAGTGAATTAAAATGCTTGGTATTGGAATTCTAATTTCAAAAAAAAAAACGCAGGTTATTATATTATTTATAGGTTCACGGACCACGTTACTACATCGTAACTAATTTATTTAAGGCACAAAGAAAATAAACAACAAAAGAATGTATGGTAGGTAGGTACTTTTTTTGGATTTCAATATTATTATAACCGCTTTACCACTTGTTCAAAACATTTTATTGTTGACTGTAAACACCCATGACTAATTTATTGCAAACAGTTATATTAATTATGCGGAAAATAATACAATAGAATTCCAATTATTGATACAAGTTCAGTGACAGAAATAAAATAAATAAAACGAATGACTGACTGGTGACGGTTATTAACGTTTTCTTAAACTTCATTCATTCGTCGAAAAAGCATCCAACAAAACGCATTCATTGAAACTAAAACAAAAGGACCGTAACGACCACGGAACGAAAACATATGACCGAGGTACTAGGGACACAGAATACTACAAGCGATTTCGCTACCAACCCAGCGGGAAAAATGAAATCAAACCAATGTGATCCGTGCCACATAAACATAAAGTCTATTCAACACAGCACAGTCGAACAGCTGTTAACCGAAAGCACGGCATCAATAAAATGATTCTTATTGCTCACGACTTAAGGTTTCCTGCACAGAAAATTTAATTCTCTGCTCTTGTCAGTGGCACGTAGCAAATTGTATGTGAGCTCCTATGCATGTCTGTCCGCCTGGTACCGTACGGTGGGAAGAGGGTCGGGATACGTGGGAATTATCGCGGAACTCCTTAACATCTCTACTTATGTCATAAATTTAATAGTGGTTTAATAAAATCAACCTCTTGAATTATGTTATTATTTTATGAATAATATTTTAAGGTAAGGTAATAATTACCTTACCTTAAAATAATGAATTATTCATTATTTTCATTGAATGCTTATTTCATTAGTGTCATAAATGTCATGATGAATGAATTTCTAACATAATAATGACTTAAATGTGGAACCAAACCTCGCTACCTTATTTAGCACGTTCATCTAGCAAGAATAGTACCTATAAGATCCTATTTGTCCTTTTTTTTAAAGACGTCGACGCACACTGGGAATTTCTCCCGTATCGTCCGCGTCGGTGCGTTTACAAAATTTAAAGTCACATACACCAACAACCAGACCCAGAACAACTATCTGTAGGCCATACAAATATTTGTTCCGTGCAGGGATCGAACCCGCGAAACGTAGCATAGCAGTCAATCGCTCAACCACTGCGCCAACCTTGCCGTAATTAATGCGCCTTCGAATTTGTTTTAGTAAGTTTTGGATTTCTTTGTAGTTCGAGGCGCAATTTTAGTAAGTTTTGGATTTCTTTGTAGTTCGAGGCGCAATTTAATCAGTCAGCTAGAAAATATTCCGTTGTACCCTGAATTTTGCCCACAAATGATTATTTCCACTATTTCGATCTTTAAACCCAACTAATAACATGTACTTTCATGATAACCTTATAGAGCACGTGTTTATTACTCACAATACATAATAAAAGCTTCCCGTTCCTTACAAAATTCTAAGAAAACAGCCCAGTACTTACCTAAATAAAAACAAAAATATATTCCAATTAAAATTGCGACCAGCAACTGAAGTTATCAATTAAATTGCTTCATAATTGTTTGGTTATCTCGATTGTTTAGTAAACATGCTAATTATGTCTTGACAAATACCGGAAAACTACACGATATCGCTCCTTTAGAGTTGAAAGGTCCAAGGACTGAGTGATGACATGTGCCTATGACATTGATAATCATTTTATGCCCGGTGCATAGTTGCTGTCCCATGTTTCATGGGACATCATTTTTTAAAAAAAAAAAACAACAAAATTGGCGAATTTGTGGTATTATTGTGTACTACACAGTTAAGGAGAGCAACGGTGGCCCAGTGGTGGCAGCCCCGACTTACGAGCAGTAAGCCGTGTGGTCGAACCCAGGCAGGCGCATTACTTTGTGTAATTTATTTCATCACCGCTGCCTTCAAAAACGGTGAAGGAAAATATCGTGAGAAAACCGGCATGTCCTAGAACAAAAAATTCAAAGACATGTGACATCTACCAACCTGCACTGGGCCCGCATGGTGGATTACAGATCACTCCCTCTCGTAGAGAGGAGGCCTGTTTCCCAGCAGTGGGAACATAATAGGCTGATGATGATGATGATGACACAGTTACACCTCTGCCCTAATTTCGAGGATTACTGGCTAGGCTGATCCGGGTTCTACAAATAAATTCCTCATGCCTCCCTCTTTGTATTCCTATTTGCCTGATAGGTACGGGATACGAGTATGAACCCAATTTGAGACTCGGCAGCAGCACATACGACCAGGAGCCCAAAGAAGCAGTTTCACTGTGATATTACAGTTGAATCATTACCTAGTTATAAATATACAGATACATTGTATGTAAATATGCACATAACTAGCGTAGGTACCGCGTACCGGAAGCCGCAGTGTGGGTAGGACCTACCGCAATCAAGTGAAACTAGTGAAGGTCGCGGGAATCCGTTTGATTGAACCTTTTGTATGGTGTCGGACGTAAAGAATAGCACCATCCCATATCTTCCCGTGAGTGTCGTAAGAGGTGACTAAGAGACTTTCCAGAGAATGGGCATCAGCGTTCTCTGTGCTTTTGTAACAACCGTACTGCGATCGCCAACCCGCCTGCCAATCGTGGCGATTATGGCAAAACCACACTATTACGATTATGTACACTTGGGGGAGGCCTATGTCCAGCAGTGGACGTCTTTTGGCTGAAATGATGATGATGATGTTGAACCAGCGGGCAACATAAACTGGAAGAGCCAGGCTAGCCCATGAAATTCTAATTTTCTTCTGTTTTTGCAATTTGCCGTTCAGTGTCAGGTTGTATATTGATTAAAATGATAATGATTCGTGACTGTTACAAATATGGTTTTACTGAGTTTATAATTATCAAAATCATCAGTACAAGAGTCAACCCTCTGAGTTCATTTTAACCCTATTGAATGACTCTTTCAGGCAGTCGGCTTCCAGTCTAGCCGGATTAGATGAAACGACTGCCTATCTGACCTCCAAAACACAGTTAGTACCAATAAAACGATACCCTTGGCAAAACTAGTTGTCAAACATTCAGGTCACTGACTACCTATTAACGTCTGTCAAAGATCTACAAATGACAGCCGGACCAACGGCTTAACGTGCTTTCCAAGGCATGGAGGAAACTCGGTATGTAAAGGGTGGTCAGTTGGTCACCCATCCACGTACCAACATAGGCAAGCCCGGCTTAACCTGATACTCAACTCGAGCACCCGTCATTACTTAGCCAGGAGCTAATCAAAAAAAAAAAAAAACTAATCACGAAAACGAAATTCTGCGTCTAAGTAATCAAAATCTAATTTATGATAGAACCATTATTACTGCCTTTTGAAAATCAAATGTATTTTCCAATATAGTCATCATGCCATACATTTGATAGGTTTATCAACCTCTAGCTCCATAGTCTGCCCCATTAAAACTGTTTATAGTTATTGCACCTAACTACTAGGTTTTTCGATAAAAGACTAGCTTATGCCCGCGGATTCGTCCGCGTGGAGGCCAGAATTTATCCCACCAGAACAATACTACGTCCTTCATACATCCTAATAAACGCAGATCGTGGTCTATCCATGTGTCGAATTGCATCATAATCCGTTCAGGTGTTATCGAGTTAAAAATTAATAGTCAAACATAATTACTTTCCCATTTATAATATTGGTTTGTATCTCTGAAAAATTTTGGGTGTATTATGTGCCTTGTTATAAAGTTGTTAGCTCTAGTGTGAATTTGAATAAACTCGTATATTTAGAGGGGTTTACAATTTTTTATTAGAATTGCAAAATTTTATTGCACTCATTAAATTTTTTTTCGGGGAAGTTTTAAAATATTTTCAGCAACGAACACACTGTGTTTGCATCTATTCCGTGATTATTTTCAGAAGTGTTATGTAAAAGCGGGTAACACGATTATCAGATATTCTCAAAAGGTTTTTGATTTCCTTAATAAACTTTCAATCAAATTAATTACAATAGTTTAATTATTTTAATAATTTCACCTTCGTCGAGGTAGATTGCGGCGAGGAGGTTTATACCTACTGCGGAATCGTAAACGAGACTCTTGAGCTATCACTGATAAAAATATGAAAATATAACTAATACTAGTGAATTGTACCAGGTTTGTTTGAAAGATAAACAAGACGATGATGAAAAGATTGGATGGTTCAAGTATTGAAGAAAATAAAGAATAATTTGTGACATAGGCCTAAGGGAAAGTCGCGAGTGCAAAAAATATATTCTTATCAGTGGCGTATTTACGTATCCCAATTTATTTGGAGTTGGCGCAGCATATGTTCTTCTTCCATACTTATCTATTACTCGTCATCTTAGCAGTTATCTCCTTCCTAGCCATATCATCCTTCACTCAGTTCATCCATCCATCATGTACGGATTTGAATAATGGAAGATATTATTTCAATCGGTACTTACTCACTGTAAGTACCGATTTGTAAAAAATAAGGTTACTGTGCTTCATTGAAGACAGCAATGCGTAAAGCACGCATTTTTCGATCTAGTTATTGTATAAATCACAGTATGGTCTAGATCACAAGGTACATAATCTATAACTAAAGAATGAGTACCAACATCGACTCCTAAACGGCCGAAACAACTGCCTAACGCTTTCAAAACGTTTCGAATTTCAACAACGGGTTTCAACAAGATTAGCATATTATGGTTTTTGGTGTTCTTCAATCAACTTATTCGTGAAGCGGGGAACACAGAACTAAAATAAATGTGGCTAGTTTGACATATGGATGCATATTTTCTTGACAAACAGCGCCACATTCAACAGCAAACTTAAAACTTATTTTTAACGTTTCCATCATGGTTATCGGTGAATGAATGGGCCTCAAGCCAGCTATTTATTACAATAGTGTCAGAATGGCCTATCATTGATTTCATAATTGTTGATTTTTACAATTTTGGTATACTACTAACATAATATAATGGCGTCATTATGACTTTCCAATGGTCAACCACTGACACTCCATTGAAAGAAATGGCTTAGAATGGTAATCTCGTACATAATTACGAATTAATGACTGACTTGACAGACAATTTGAATTTGACAGATAAAATATTGAGTTTTCTAATTTCACATTTATGATTTCTGCTATTTACAAAGTTCTTACTACTTCAGATTGCTTTTAACACTAATAAATAATTTGTAAAAATCTATAAAATGTAATCTGGCATGAATAAATGTTCAAATTTAGTACATAGTAGTTTTTCGAAAATCATTTCTACTAACGGGTTTTATAATAATGGCAATACACTAATGACATTATATTATAACACAATTCGATGACGAGACCATTGACAGACCAATGATCGACCATTATGATTTTAGCAAATTAAAAACTTTTAGCAAAATGACAATGAGATCGTGTTGGAATGACGATATTTATAATAGCAGACTTGAGGCCCAGTTTGTTCAGCCTCTCTCAGGTTGGAAACAATATTACATCATTTTATATATTAAAAAAACAATGCAAATGTTGATGGGTCTCGTGTGAATATTGTTGATCAGTTTGTGGCCAAAATAAAGTCTGAATGTAAAAGTAGCAAACAAACAGAAACATTGATTACAGTTTGTCGAGTAATCTTTTACTACGTACTATTTACGTCATTTGATAACTTATCACAACTTTATAGGTACAACGTTATCATTTACTACTACTTACTTTATAATCTGAGAAACAGCTGTTTTGTAACACCACTATAAATAGAAGAAAAATCGCTTCTGTTTCTAGCTTTTTCTTCCAATAGAGTATTACCATAATTAACCATAATTAGTAGGTACCTACCACTAGAAGGACAACTAACTAATTGAAATATTTGATGTCACAAAGTGCAAAATGTTTGTTTTGGCGTTTACATGACATTGTAAGATGGGTGCTGTTGGTAGACATTTATGAATATTGGAAATTGAATTGATAAAACAAGATGGAGGCGTTATTTCCAACTATGGGCACGCTAAAATAACTTGCAGCACTATAAAAAGCTACAAATATTAATTCTCGTTATGGTTTTTTGACAGAACCGTCATAATACAATGGCGGCCGGACTTCACATCACATGAACAGAAAAAAAACAGTTTTTTTTTTCCCAAATAAACAAAATAATAAGAAACAGATTTTTTTTTTCCCAAATAAACAAAATAATAAGAAACAGATTTTTTTCCCAAATAAACAAAATAAAAATAAAATAATCCTCAGAAAATGAAGGCCTGGCCCCATTACTATTTTTACTGTTTTAATGGTATCTGTCGTGGTTTCTCATCATAACAAACTAACGTTTTTCAAATCTTTTTGGTTTTGTGGTTAGTCCTCTTAATTATTTCCAAAAATCTTGAACCATAAGCCTTGATACACTGGTATTAACCGCCTTTCAAGCTATATTTAACTTTTGAATCGAAACCAACAACAGACAGGAATATTCCTTTGGCCGGGAAATCTTTAGGTTATCATTATCAGCGGTCCTTGTGTGGTACTGTCTGACTAATTGAGGAATGCCTGTTAACAGATACTGGATGCAATTATTATTGTATGCTTAGTGCATTAAAACACATGTTTTAACCCCTGGCCAAAATTGAGGGGTGTTATAAAATATTTACGTGTGTATCTGTGTATCTGTCTGTGGCATCGTAGCTCCTAAATGGATGAACCGATTTTTATAAAATTTGTATCGTTTGAAAGGTGTTTTAATCGAGAGTGTGAGATGTTTCGAGACAATCATTCTACTCAGCTGTTGATGAAGGGATATAAATTATACCAAGCGTCGAAGCGTCAGGGGATCGCTAAATAGACCGCTTCGCACAAGCACAAAACAAAGCAGACCGTCAACGCTACGACGCGACGCTTGGATTCATTTATTTTTGGTTTCTACGAGGTTTTTCTACGGCGGGTTTTTTGCTTGATCGAAACCATACGCACTTTTTAGCTTTTAGAGTACGAGTACCGGTTTCGATATGTACTAGGGTATCATGAATCTGAGGTAGTGTGCAAGAATGAATGGACGTTTTGTGTGACCGAGTGATTTCGTCATCGTTCTCTTTCTAAAGGACAGTTTTGAATGTGATTGGGTGTAATACTTTTCTAATGAAAGTTTAGTAAACAATAACAATGCAGTAACTTGCATTAAATATGGGCAAAAATAAACAATTTCCCAAGAGTTCTATTTTAAAAATAAATTGTGTTTTTATTTAAACTTTAAAGTCAAGTGGAAGAGCTATAATTGTAATAACTTCTTTTAGAAATCAATTCAGGATCCTGACAGCTTATAAGTTTTTTTGCAAAGTAAGCTCCGAAAGATTTACAATCATAAATTATTATTATTGTGAATCTATTTATTATTATTATCTGCAAACATAAGAGAGTGTTTACATTTATTAATAAATTAAACCGACTTCTTTATAAACATTTCTTTAAATAAAGGAGTAGGTATTATACTTAAAAAAAAAACTAACTTTATTATTAAGCTTTTTGCTTTGCACACATGAGGTAGTAGACTAGATTTAGCTAAGACAAATTGGTATATTTTTTTCTAAAAACAAAATTCTATGAACATTTAGCATTCAAAACCGTAAACACACAATGCATAACAAGCACAATGACTCCATAAATCCATTAATAAAAAACAGTTTTGCGTGAAAAGCGTCGGACAAAAATGTTCTACTCGTCACATAAAACCGTCATTCCGTTCGTCCTCAATTGAATAGGATTGAACCGATCAATCTTTCAATGCTTATAAGGCCTCGATTAAGACCAATGCCCCGGTTATCCACCTCTCATTGTAACCAGAGTCCCAATCTTTCTATTTGTTCCTGGTACCATTTCCGTAAGAAAAGAAAGAAACTCTTGCCTTGCAGTGTAAATAATATGGTAAAAGAAGAAACCAAAAGACAAGCCGTTGCTAGGTTTTCAATAATAGAGATAATCATAATCAGGTCTATTTCACTAATATTACTTGAAGATACCGTTATCTACTAAACAGCGTTTGTTAAGAAAGTTACTTGTACTTAAAATGTCTCTCAAACTTTACTTTCTATTTTCTGTATTCTTCCCAACCTCCATTAGATTAGACTTTAAATCTAATTAGATAGCACCTATTCAATCAAAATGTCACAACTTAAGTGCACAAACACAGTTCACACACTAATCAACTGCACCCACGTTAAGTGTACAATATTCCTAACAATAATTGCAGACGACTGATAGGAAAATTCCCTGAGTTATAAATAACATAAGGTCATGAGTCAAATTATTCGTTGGTAAATAAACACTTTTATAAATCTATATTTAAAACAGCAAATAAAAAAATTGATTGCTCGTGACTTGCGATTGTTCTCCTATTATTCAATTGAGGAGTTTATTTTTAGATTTAAATTGTGTTAAGTTTTTTTTTTTTAAACCGACTTCTTTATCTTTGTTTTTATATTTAGAATGGAATTCAAGAACAATAGAATTTTGATCTTTATTCTATTTTTGAGTTTCACCATTCGGACACGCGTGTGTTGAGTCTCTCGTTTCGAGTTGGTAACTCTAACCCTTGACACTGGCGTCTTTTTATATTGTCGCTAAAAGCATGTCAAACAGGAACAATGCTAATCATACGACGTCTACTTGACCTATGTGTGCCTAGTAGATTAAATACTGAGCTGTACGACATTTAACTTTTTCTAAGAATGTGGACGAGGATTAGATGGCCGAAAACTACGACAACGACGAGGCGCCTTACGTCCTAGTAATTCGCAGTCTTTTCGTGACTCCTAGAGCTAAGTTATTATAGCCGCACGTCTAGGTCGAAAGGTAAGCTATGCTTGACGAGGCCGTTCTATGGATAGGTGACCATAGTTACATATCGAATTATCGATACCCCTTCGTGCTTCGAGTATTTACTATTAAAAAACCATAAAGTTTGACAACCAGTCTTGCTAAGGGATATCGCGTTACCAAGTAACTGGGTTGTGGAGGTCAGATAAGCAGTCGCTTCATGTAAACAACGGGTAATCAGCTGTAATCATCCAGACTGGAAGCTGAAGGTTAGGCAGATCGTAGATCTAAAAGGATTTTACGATTTAACCTTTGAAATAAATTGATTAACATAAACATTGTCAGTCTCGCTAATTTAACCTGACAAACAAATTGACCTATTTCGCACTGGACATATTGCGTGGGACGATAATGTTTTACTTTCTATCCGAGGTCAACGAAAACGCCAGTGACATAGATAAAATTATTTAAGCTGTAATTGTTAAATCATAGTTTATGGGTCATTTGCGATTACAAGTTAAGTGCTATAATATTCCATAATCACATAAAAATACATGTATAAGACGATTCGAAGCTTGGTGACCAATGTTTGTGACCTAAGTGTTGGTAGGTAAGAGGAGGAGCTCGTGGCTAAATGATAACCTCCGCACGGGTCGATCTTTAAGGTTAAACCCTGCTTGCCGAGGTTGGTCCGTGGATGGGTGACCATAATCACATACTCCTCCGTGCCTCGGAAAACACGTTAAGCTGTTGGTCCAGTCTGTCGTTTGTAGATCTTTGACAGTTGGTATGAGTAGTCAGAAGCCAAAAGTCTGACATCCATTCTTACCAAGGGGTAGGTATCGTATTACCCAGTCACTGTATTGTGGAGGTCAGATAGGCAGTCGCTTCATGTAAATTACTGGTACTCAGCTGCATCCGGTTAGATTGGAAGCCGACCCCAAAATAGTTTGGGAAAAGGCTAGGCAGAGGTATAAGTAAAAGCTTGTTACCACTATGTGATGTTAGCTGTTTGCGCCAAGTCCTCGTCAATCCGATCAGTTTAACATCCGGAACGGCGGCGTAGATTTCTTACAATCAGCAGTTTATGGTGGGGAGGTGTAAAATTTGCAAGAGTGCTTAAAAAAAACGATTTTTTCAAAACAACTCAGTTTGGACCCCAAATTAGGTCATGTATCACCGTTTTCAAGGAATGCGTCCAATTACCAATCATAAGCTAATGATACATACATTATATAATTACTATAAATGTGGTTATACTCAATATTTCCATTCACATAAATGCTAAAACCACAAGAACCAAAGGCAAACCCACAAATGAATTATGTGCGTATGAATTGCGGGACCAACTGGTATTTCGCAAAATAAAAATTATAGGATTTAGCAGTAGACGTAAAACAATTGTAGAAAAAATCTGGGAATTTGTAAACAAATATATTAATAAAAACTACAGCCCTGAAGGCGTGGTCCCTCAGTCTTCACAGGCCATCAGCTCGATCTCGGAAAGTATCTGAAAAACTAAGGGATTGTGACAACAGACATTTAGTAAAGACTTTGTAAAGATATTTAGTGAAAAACAGACCACAAAGCATCAATGATAAAAAGTATATAACGACTAAATTGTGGTTCCCTTATTCCACACAAAAATTATAAATAAATAAGTGAATGTTACCGAATCAAATCATAAAATCTTTCTTTTTCTACATGAAGTTTTAATAAGAGACTTATCACGTATTGTAAAAAGAAATGAAAAAAAAAAATCGACGCGATTTGAAGACAACGATAATTAAAACTTTTTTTTTAATTAAAACCTCAATCCTCACCTCTACTGACATAATGATGTGCAGGTACTAGTTGCTAGATTAGAGGAATATCAGGAAGTCTAGTGTACATAAATTTTAGTAAAAAGTTTTTACTAAATAATAAGTTTATTTTTATTATTATTTATTTATTTATTTAGACACAAGGTATGAAAAATTATAAACTAAGCCCCAACCGTAGTAATGGTTTGACTGTGGGGTCGGTGAGTCTCTATACATTCATTCTAAAACATCGTACTAAAGACTAAGAATAATAAAGTTCTTTAGTGTAATAAAACGCTGAAGGCACCTTAACAAATTTCATTTTTTTTTAACTATCTGAAGTTATATATTTCATATCTCTGAGCTGAGATAATATTGTTTTTTTTTATTCCTATGAATATAGATAGAGTAGTGTGACCACACAATGAAACAAAATGTAAACAGTACAATTATTCTTCATTTTAATCTACAAAAAAAGGATGTCCACACAGTGACATACAGGAACACATGAAGGATGTACATACAATACACATACATATACACACCATTATAACATGAGCTCGCTTTGTATAGATTCGATCCGCATAAACTAGTTTTGTACAGCTTGATTGGTCGTCGTATATACCGACATGCATGTTCAGAAACAATAATTTTAGAACAATGTTGCCTTCATAGCCAAAGGAATGAATTCTTTGTTTTCCTTTATAGAGCATTTAGCCGTTACCTACTTTTATACTCATTCGTATGCATATCGACGCATAATCACATTGGGAAACTGTGACAGCGCAAAATGTTTAAGACATTTCACAAATGAGATGTAAACTTCAACATATTCCTTGGAGGCAGGTGCGTCATTCATTGCCACCAAGGCGTTACATGTTTCTTCATAATTTGTTTTAATATTTTGAGCGATATCTCTCGTGGCAGTAGATGTTGAAAATTTCTTAAACGCTCTCTCTTGTGTAACATTAAGGGGTACACTATGTCTGATATGGAAAGCGCTTCCACCACAGACGATACAATCCTTGCAGATTGTTCTATAATGACGGAATAATGGTATAGCTCGCATTAAAGCTTCCTTTGGGACCACTTCCAACCAATGGCCTCTGAAAAAGAAAAAATAAATTGTATATTATTGCAGGCGTCTGTGTTTCCCGATAGCTACAATCTAGGGGTCTTTAAGTCAAGAGTGAATAGGTTTCTTCTAGGCAAGCGTGCCTCACCGTCGACCACATCATCGCTTACCATCAGGTGAGATAGTGGTCAAGCGCGGGCCTATAGATAATAAAAAAATAAAAAAGGCGCCTGAGCTACAGCAACGAAGAAAATTCATTGTTGTGGCTGAACGATGTGATATTTATAGTGTTTATCAAACAGTCAAGACGAACATGCGTCCTCTACGCCCCTCTGAGGCCGCTGATACTTAAAATTGTGTTCTGCGCTGCTTTAAGTTAAATGCTCCAAGCCGCCATAAAGTTTGAACTCCTGTACCTGCACAGAGCGTCACTCGCAGCTAACTTCCGAGCCGCCATAAAGTTTGAACTTTAACAGAACTATACCCTCGAAAGTCCGGGGAAAAAGGTCAAAATGAGCGACAAATATTTTGGAGGCTTTCACGATAAAGATTCGCTTGTACCTAGCTATCTATTATAGCCAGACACAAAAACAAAAAAACAGACTTTTCGTTAAAAATAAGATCCCGAACATTTTTTAACGGTAAAAACAAAGATCTACAATTAGTCAACCTGGCAGCTATTTGAGTTTCAAAGTACCAAAAATATCTTCATGTTTTTGCCAGAAATATTTTGGACATTCGTTTTAAACCATTTGCTCATAGGATGATTTGCTAATAGCACTTTTTCTAGTGTCGTTTTGATAATAGGTCGTTTTGCTAATAGGGCGATTTGCTAATAGGACGATTTGCTAATAAGATGTTTTGATACGGAACTGGGGCAGACTAGGCTAATAAAAAACATTAAGTACTCACATATAAGAAAAGGTTAATTCAGCTCCCTTTTTCACTGGTGATAGGGTGACCAGCGCTGCACTGTTCCTAAGCCCCACCACATAGGAATTCGGTACACATGAATTGGCCAGGCTACCGATAAACGGGAAATATCCACCATTTAGGTGGTCGTGCAAAAGTTTGCCATAATCAGTGCATGACGAGGTGGAATGCTGCAGTTGTACTGGAGTACAATAAACCGACAGGTGCATCATCACCCTGGACACTGCATGTATGGCTGCACTCTTGTCGTCGGGAGAATTTGGCAGAAACGATGTACGTGTATCCAAATAATGTATGATATTAGCGAAATACATACATCGGTTAAATAAAGACCCATAAATAAAATGAGTGTCATAATGAGAATTCAGCAAAGAAAACTTTTCTGAACCAAAAATCTCAGCAAAAATGCTGTTTTTCATCCGATCAGTACCTAAAGCATAAGATTCTGTTATAAACTCATCCCAAGAGCCACACAGTTGACGAATTTTTAGAGTAGCTTTGATCGCTAGTTGAATATCACCTGGCAGTAAGACTCCTATGATTTTACACATAATATTATGCCCCTCCTGCATGGCTTTATCTTTGCATCTTTTGTCACAAAACATGACGGCACAACATTCTTCACAAGGAATTAAATTAAAGTCCATCTTGAGACAGTAGTAGCATGAAGTGACCTGATTCATAATATGAGCAGCTACTGTAAATGCTGTCTCTACTGCTACAACAGTACCAACAGGTATATCTCTGGCAGCAACCACTTTTGGCTTTCCCGCTTCCATCATTACTTCCACATCTGAAGTAGCACATGGTATATCCGGGTTGCGAGGTCCTTTGACTTTAAAGAATTCTTCAGCAAAAGGAGTGGATCTGAAAGATGATTATTAAATTAATGTAAATAACAATATTATCTCACAAATAGCTCATGATTATAATTTGCTTAGATTCTGCTTTTTACTTTATTTCTTGTCTGCCCTTATCCCAGTTTATTTGTAGTCAGTACCTAAATATTTATTTATTAAAACTTTATGCACAAGTATAAAAAAAACACTGTACAATTATATCTACTTTTCAGCATACTAATTTAACACCATTAAGAATTTGGCCCCCACAATTTTGTTGGTGTTGAATTGGTTTGCTTGCTGTCTGATAAACATGTAAAATTACCAATTCAATAATACAACAGCAACCGTATAGCAAGCAATGAAGACAGTGCAACACATTGTTCAGATGTTATTGAAATCAGATCTTGTTGGTTTAATAAAAATATCCAGTCCTGACAAAGTTTTATTTTCCCTAAGAATAATACACACACTACAGAACACTGACAGAACACTGTTCTTACAGACACAGATGCAAATCATTTTACTGTGTTCCAAAATGTAAGTATGTAATTGTGAAATGTTATAGAAAAAAGCAATAAGGACCTTGACTATTTTGGTTTATTTGTCTATTAGGTAGATTATTAAAAAGTATTAAACACTTTTTTTTTCAGCGAATGAAAAAAATATGGAGATATATTGAGTTGAAAAGGTGCATCACGTCACAGGTAAGTAAATTTTATACCTACTTGTGTCGTAGTGAGCTCCCACTCTCCAACTTAACTAAGTATTTTTTTGTTAATTTGATAAAACAAAAATACATGTCTAATATTTTTGTATTACCCAGACATCAACCCTATTAAATCATATAATAATAAATAACAAAATTTGGAGGAAGGAGAAAGAAATCATGATAATTTTGCATGAATCTGAATCTGTAATTGCATTAGCTAGCTCACAGATTGCGATTAGATTTATATTTTGAATGAGAACCCGGTATTATATTCATAAGAAGTGGTCCTAATTTGATTTGATTGGCGCATCGATAGTGTGTTTAAAAGTTTCTAAAGTAGATAGAAGAGGGCAATAGACCTATACATAACTTATACTTACAACTGTTTGCGTGCCAGCTGTATCATCCATGTATAATGAGAGGCTTCGGCCCTCATCTTCAGCAGCTTGTTGACCAAGCTGTCGGGGCAGCTTAGGGCAAGGCAGGTCTCAATATCCTTGACACAAGCCAGGAACTGCTTGGTTTTCAGCAATAGTTCTGCTCTGCTATAGTAAGTCAGTCTCATGGCTTCTGAATTAGGTGGGGCTCGCATTAAAGCCATGTTGTATTTCATCAACGCCATCTGATAATCTCCTTCGCAGAACGCTTTTTTACCTTCTATCCCAACCTGAAGGGCTGCCGAAGTGGACTTTTCTTTGAATTCACATTTTACGAAGTTGTTATTTTGTTTAAGTGCTCTTATAGCCAGTACTACACAGTCTGCCAAGTCCTTATTGCGTAATGCTTTGTAGACGCTGTCTAAAGGACTTCGTTCATATTGTTTATAGATTCCTGGTAGCTGTAGCATTTTGATCAGTTACTTGTAAAATGCAGCACTACACCAAATGAAAACTTCTGAAGCACTTAAAAGGTTCGCGTTCACACTGTGAGATTGTATGACAAACTGTAGCTTTATATTGATTCTGGCAGGCACATAAAATCGGTAATTAAGAAAATGATCGTTCGCCAAATTCCCCACAACTACTGTTTCAATGTTACCATTCGCTAAAATCAATTCTACTCTTTGATTTTAGCGAATGGTAACATTGGAACAGTAGTTGTGTGTGGGGATTTTGGCGAACGATAATTATCTTAATTGTGGTGTAGTGCTGCATATTTGGATATATATATTATTATATTTATATTTAGATAAGGATTAATATCATGTTTATAAAAACACGTTCGAAAGTAATGCATTATTTTACAACTAATTTGGTTAGCACGAAAAGGTTATAGCGAGTCAACCTTAAAATATAGACTTGTGCTGTCGCGGACTTTTTTTAGAACTTTTAATGCGAAACAATTCTGTCATACATGATTTTTGCAAATTTTAACCGTTTACGCAGCGCACGCCACGGAAGCTCTCAAACGGAAAATAAAACCTCCGATTTTGAAACATTTTTCATTGGTGCTCCGCCAATGAAAACTGAAGCCTTTACTATAGCCGTCTTCAATAAATGGGCTATATAACACTGAAAGAATTTTTCAAATTGGATCAGTAGTTCCTGAGATTAGCGCGTTCAAGCAAACAAACAAACAATAAATAATTATAAAAATATACTTATTATTTAGTAAAAACTTTTTACTGAAATGTTTGACTAACTTACACTAGACTTCCTGATATTCCTCTCATCTAGAAACTAGTACTTGCACATAATTATGTCAGTGGAGGTGAGGATTGAGGTTTCGCGTTGTTTTTTTTTTCATTTCTTTTTACAGTACGTGATAAGTCTCGTATTAAAACTTTATGTAGAAAAAGGAAAGATTTTATGATTTGATTCGGTAATATTCACTTATTTATTTATCATTCTTGTGTGGAATAAGGGAACCACAATTTAGTCGTTATATACTTTTTATCATTGATGCTTTGTGGTCTGTTTTTCAGTAAATATCTTTACAAATTCTTTACTAAATGTCTGTAGTCACAATACCTTAGTTTTTCAGATACTTTCCGAGATCTGTGAAGACTGAGGGACCACGCCTTCAGGGCTGTAGGGTTTATTAATATATTTGTTTACAAATTCCCAAATTTTTTCTTCAATAGTTTTACGTCTGCTACCAAATCGTATCATTTTTATTTTGCAAAATACCAGGTGGTCCCTCAGCTCACACGCACAATCAATCCCAATCAATTTTTATTTACACGTTTCCGGGTTGATACAGTACCAGGAGAACACGGCTTCAAAGTATCAACAATCAAAAAAACATTCTAACAACAATATGGACTGAATCATACGGTCAGAGACTAGACAGTTTTTTTTAATATTAAATTCACGTCGGCATGACGTAACGTTGTAAAGCGTGCAATACGTAGTTGTACACTATAATACGATAAGTGATGCGGATGACACATATCTACATGTGAACAAGATTTCGCAATAATAATAGTTTGGGCGTTGTTGCCGTCGCGTCATTTCAAAGTCACGGCGTGGTATCGACTGTTTTAGATTATAGTAGTGATCGAAGTTTTTTTAGAATTTAGTCCAATAATGCGTGACAAAAAGAAATTAAATTTATAAACACATAAAATATCAGGTATTTATCGTTATTGCTGTTGTTAAGATAACAGGAAGTGGTCTAAATTAAACCATTTACGTTGATATAAAAATAAAATGTTGCTAGAACAATAGTTTTTCCCATAGATGTGGTGCAATTAGGGATAATTCTAGGATTTCTACGCTTAGCAGGCGAAGTGGTAATCATTAAGTTATTATGTAGAGAAAATTGTTACTGACTATATTTAGATCATAATCTGAAATGACACGGCTTTTGTAGAAAATTCGCTACTTACGAGATAAAATCTTTAAATTGGACTATTGCCAAAAAATACGTTTTGAACGAGGCGAAATACGCACATAAATATAAAATCCATTATTTTAAGTTCCCCAAAGATGGCCTATTAACTGCCTCTACTGGACTGGTTTAGTGGTCGCAAGAACGACTGCTTAACACGAGGCCTTGTGTTCGATTTCCAGGTTGGACAAACTGGGATTGGGTTTTTCCATCAGGAATTTCTCAGTAGCAGCCATGAATTCTGGATTTCTGCGCGGTTGACAACAAGACAAGAGTTGAGAGCAGCGGTGACCCAGTAATAGCAGCCCCGAATTACGAGCAGTAAGCCGTGGGTTCAAACCCAGGCAGGCGCATTACTTTGTGTAATTTATTTCATCACCGCTGCCCTCAAAAACGGTGAAGGAAAACATCGTGAGGAAACAGGATGTTCTAAAACTAAAAATTCGAAGACATGTGACATCTAAAAACGCGCACTGGGCCCGCGTGGTGGAGTACAGCCCACTCCCTCTCATTGAGAGGAGGCCTGTGTCCCAGCAGTTCAGAACATTATAGACTGCTGATGATGACAACAAGGTAGCCCCTTTTTATATGGTACTTAAACATTATTGGGGAAATCTGGGTGTACCTTTTACGTAAACTTTTGCCGAATCCTTCAGAAAAATACAGGTGTGATCTTATGATACCTATGGCTTTTTGCCGATAGCGTCTACTGCTGGATAA
Organism: Cerastis rubricosa; assembly: GCA_949152445.1. Lineage (NCBI taxonomy): Eukaryota > Metazoa > Arthropoda > Insecta > Lepidoptera > Noctuidae > Cerastis > Cerastis rubricosa. The sequence continues at coordinate 8,555,139 of OX424545.1, read as the reverse complement.
GCAGAGGTCTATCCAAATGCAAGCCGTTTACTTCGATCCTCGGCAGCTCCCATCCAGAGATGCCTCTGGATCCGAGGATCGAGTTAAATGTTAGTTACCCTGCGAAGACCGTGACCCTTCGATCAATAATAGTACTATTATTGATCGAAGCCGTGACCCCAACTAGACTAAGATCATTCCTTATTCTAGTTGGACCCAGTAAAGGAGAGGGCATTATAACCCACGCTCTTTGATTCGCGGAACGTTTACACCTTACGGCATTTCATACAAATTTTCAAGTCCTTATTTGCCGAAATGACAGAACCGATTTTAATGAAACTTCATACGCACAAGCAGGCTAAATAGGTCTAAAAAGTTACTAATATAAATTGTCGAAAAATAGTTTTACAGCTAAATAAGACCGATTAAATATATTACCTAGAGAAACAGAAATTTCTAATTATCTTTTTAGTTAAAAGACATTTCCAAACTGTTTTTAGTAACTTTTTAGACCTCTGTATTCTGCTTATGAGTATTAAGATTCATTAAAATCGGTTCAGTCATTTTGGAAAATAAGGACTTGAAAGTTTGTATGAAATGCCGTACGGCGTAAACATCTACCCCAACGGTCATCGTTTCTAGGACAAACATGGCCGTCTCATTTTCTGAAACGATGATGATGCATCACACATTTGTCAAAACCGCAAAATGAGTCATTAACGGTCCCTATTCCCAGATTGTACCGATTATAATACAACAAAGAAGCAACTAGTAGAATCAATAATGTGTAACAAACGTATGTTACATGCTTATGTATTAATAATATGGTAAGTACTATTGTATTCATGTAACGTATGCACATAGGGAATAGGTAATAAACTGATGTCATTGTTGTTTCGTCAGACAATAAAATTTATTACAAAATCCTTGTTAGAAATGTGGTGACATGAGTTACATTATTAGGAACACATTATTATAATGCCCTAGCTAATGCCAACTGCTTCGCCCGCATTTTGTTCGGTAATTGTCCCACGGGATCGTAATAGCGGGATAAAATGTATCCTATGTGCTTTTTCAGACTATTATCTATCCCAGTGCCAAATTTTATCTAGATCTATACAGTAGTTTTTGCGTGAACGAGTAACAAACATCCTTACATCCTCTCAAATTTTCGCATTTTTAATATTAGTAGTAGAAGTGTTATGACAAGTAATAGAGAAGTATGGAAGAAGAAGACATGCTGCGCCGACCCCAAATAAATTGGGATAAGGGCAAGAAGAATGATTATGAAGTATTCAAAATTGATGAATATAAATGTCGATGAAAGGAGAGAGAGATAGAACCAAGAAAATTAATATGTATGGATTGTGTGATGAAGGTGTTATATGAAAGAATAGGAGCAAATGACAACATGACGGCTGCCAGGGAGATCAGAATAAAACCCCGTGTTGCGGCATCTCCAAGTAACATGGTACAAGACCAAGAAGATGAAGATGGTAATATTTTACTCTACTACCACTAATATTACTTCTTCAATCTTTTACCACCCAATGCTGAGTGTAGGTCTCTTCCAAATCTCTCCACTTTTGGCGTTTATGTGTCATGGCTATCCAGTTTCTTCCGGCCACTTTAATGAGATCGTCTGTCCACCTAGTCGGTTGCCTTCCTACATTCCTCCGTCCCGTCATTGGTCTCCACTCCAGCATCTTCTTCCCCCATCTTCCATCCAGTTTACGGTGTAAATATGGCCCGCCCATTTCTACTTGCTATATTTTATTCACTAACTTATAAATCATTAGTATTCAAGAGCTGAGAGAGGCGAACATCTTTAGAGAGATAGGCAGACGAATAGTTGTGATCTCAGGAAAATCAGGATGAGTTTGGTACAGGAAAGTGTAGACGTGGTTTCACCAACTGGTGGATACAAACCTAGCATTGGGTAAAGTCAAGCTAAAGAGCCTGTAGATGATGGTGATTCCAGCTAGAGCTCTATAAGTAAGTTTGTGTGCATCAACATAAAAAGCCTGGAATATTCTCACTGCTGGGACTTAGGTCCTGGTGACCTACCATGACGTCTTAAAACAGTATTGTTTTAATCTTATTCCAGAGTGGGAAAGAGATGGCGCTAGATGTCCTCTATAGCTCCGTCTCTTTCTCACACTGGAATATAATTAAAACAATAGGTACTGCTTTAAGATGTCATAGTAACCCACCAGGTGTCCGGAATGAACACCCACTCCGTACCCCTGCGCGAGTTTAAGCGTACTGACACCAGGTTAAGCCCATACCACACGAAAAGAAGTAGAACAAGCGTACCATCAGCTGCCTAGACTTTTCCTAAATATGTTGTTGTTCGGGTTGGCTTCTAGTCTAAAGGGATGCAACTGAATACCTGTATTTTACATGGATCGACTGCCTATCTGACCTCCACAACCCAGTTAATACTGAGTAATACAATACCCCTTGGTATAAGACTGGTTGTCAGACTTTCTGTAAATTATGATCATCATCAGCCTATAATGTTCCCACTGCTGGGACGCAGACCTCCTCTCTATTAGAAGGAGTGGGCTGTAATCCACCACGCGGGCCCAGTATGGGTTGGTAGATGTCACATGTCTTCGAATATTTAGTTCTAGGACATCAGTTTCCTCACGATGTTTTCCTTCACCGTTTTTGAGGGTGATGAAATAAAATTACACAAAGTAATGCGCTTGCCTGGGTTCGAACCCACGGCTTACTGCTCGTTAAGTTGGAGCTGGCACCACTGGGCCACCACTGCTGTTTGTAAATACTGTCAATGATTTACAAATGACTGCCGGGACCAATGGGTTAACGTGAGGCACGGAGGAAACTCGGTATGTAATGGGTGGTCACCCATCCACGCACCACCCTAGGCTTAACCTAAAGATTGATCCAAACGGCTGTTATTATTTAAGTTTTCCTTTGTAAATGGTGTTGTAATGCCGTTTTTAGCTAGGACTGTTTTTCACGATGAGAACTAATGACTACTAGGGTACCATCAAAGTCTCGGAAAACACTTTGATGATGGAAGCAAGGCATCGAGAAAAAATCAACCCGTTAAGGGTTCGCATTGTGAAGAATGGCCCACACCCTCTTACGTGGACTTATTTCCCAGCAGTGGGAACGTTACAGGTTGATTACGCAGTCCAAAACGACCAAATCCCAATTTTTTCTAGAATGAATCACAGTAGTTTGACGCATGTTGGCAGTTTGTTGATCGTTCGCAAACAATAGGATTTTTTTGTTATCGAAATGATCAAGATAGGCCTGCGCATACGCAGTCACGCGTTTAACGAGATTTAATTTTTATGATTCTCCACAAATAGTGTTTGCTAATGGCTTGTTGATAACTCTTTTTAAATTATACCTAGACAATGTTTTTTTTAGGGTTCCGTACCCAAAGGGTCAAACGGGACCCTATTCCGTCCGTCCGTCCGTCTGTCACCAGGCTGTATCTCATGAACCGTGATAGTTAGGCAGTTGAAATTTTCACAGATTATGTGTTTCTGTTGATGCTATAACAACAAATACTAAAAACAGAATAAAATAAATATTTAAGGGGGGCTCTAAATATTTAAGGGGGGCTCCCATACAAAAGTTTTTTTTTCGTTTTTATAAATAATGGTACGGAACCCTTCGTGCGCGAGTCCGACTCGCACTTGGCCGGTTTTTTTTTACTTTTTTGTCTCCGAAAAACAGGTACTTACAAAACGTTTTTTTTAATGAATGACATTCAATTAATGTCTATAAAAAGGTGATAATACAAAACGTCCATTGCAGGTCTTTCAGTTTATTTGAAGATGACGGGAAAACTTTTTTTAACCTTTATTTATTGATACTTAACTGAAATAGTTACCATTATGAATCATAATTTAAAATGAGATTTAGAAAACAGTTTCATTATTTTATTAATTTTCTACTACTACTACTTACTTCTGCTAATTTACGGCTTAACACATCATAAAGATACTTCTGCCTACGCCTTTTTGAATCACAAGCGTAATGGTTGTGTACAATAATTTATCTAGCAAAGAAAATTCTAATCATAGTGATAAGAATTTCCTAATCTCTTCTATGTAGATATGTATTTACATGAACATATAAATCCCACATGAGGAAAACCCTCAGTTAGTCTAATAATTATTATCTGATAATAGCTATAATTAATTATATGCGTACCTAAGTAAATATTTTAAGGCCAAACCTACTTCAAAATCAATAATAAATGAAATACTAACGAAAAATCTTATGAATGAAAATTTTCAAGTGCCTACTTATCTACCTACATACTTCAAACAATTAATTTACTCGTAATTAATCGCCAAATTAATTAATTTTCCTTATCCAATTAAAATACTAAGAAATTTCCTTACATTTACCTATTAGTGGATTATCTCAACAATTATCTTCTTGTATATAAAGAGTATGTAACTAACAGTAATTATGTATTTAACCTTGTAAGAATAATCTCATCATGACATTCGTAAGTAAATAAAGATATTAGAGAAACGTGAATGAAAACTAAATTATCGGAAAACTCTAGGTCGCTACGGAGCGGGTGAACGACCTTGTGACGTCATCCGTGACGTAGCACGCAGGAGGCTCGCGTAGCCGCGTATATTGACCTATTTCGCAATATTACTCAGCGACCGTGTGGCCTAATGGATAAGGCGTCGGACTTCGGATCCGAAGATTGCAGGTTCGAGTCCTGTCACGGTCGAAAAATTTCGTTTTGGATTTTTTGCTTCGGGTATTTTCTTCAATAAGTTTACAGTTATATTCGTCCTTTTATAACTGAATTTCAAAGTTTAAAATTAACAAAAATAATTGTTGTCTTGCATGTTTTCTCTTCTAATTTCCACCATTTTTTCATGTAGTTTTAAGACGAGTTTCCAAGTCTTTTTTAGGGTTCCGTACCCAAAGGGTCAAAGGGACCCTATTACTGAGACTTCGCTGTCCATCCGTCCGTCCGTCCGTCCGTCTGTCACCAGGCTGTATCTCATGAACCGTGATAGTTAGCCAGTTGAAATTTCTACAGATTGTTTATTGCTGTTGATGCTATAACAACAAATATTAAAAACAGAATAAAATAAATATTTAAGGGGGGCTCCCATACAATTTCTTTTTTTAAAGATTTTTTTTGCTCGTAATCGTTATAAATAATGGTACTAAACCCTTCGTGCGCGAGTCCGACTCGCACTTGGCCGGTTTTTACTTATTTATTTCTAGTGGTTTTTCAGAAGATTTCTTCTGTGTTAATGATTTAAATTTAAATCATAAAGTATATCCTTAACAGTTAAAAAACGATTTGCTTTCAAGTGTAGTAAAATTGACACTGTGCTTAATTTTGAGGATAAATAAATGAATTAGTAAATTAAATAGGTGGGTTATTAATATTATTGTTGTTTTAAATTAATTAATAGAATAATTATATTTAAAAAATTTAATTGTGTTATTTTAAACTGAGTACTTACTTAAAAACACAGATTTCATTTCAAAAATAATTATAATAAAACAAGATTTTGATAACCTTTGTGGGGTATTCCACACTTTTGACTACGGTATTTGGAGCACAATAAAACAAACGATTGAGATTCAAAATGGGAATATTTATTGTCAAAATCCTAGGTCCTATATTACAAAATGGAATGTGGATGTAGTTGCTTATTGGAAAACATACACCATATTAATCATCCAATCAGACGTGCGGTTCCTGCTGGTCTCCTGGCGTTCGGAGTGCGCCGACTATAAATAACTTGCAGCGCCCCTGTGCGGTGAGTAGTGTCTCAACTCTCGGCGCGCGCGGGCGCGCCCGCTGACCGGCCGGCGGCCGCACTCCATCGCCAGTACGTGCCGCGCGCTCCTCGCGCGCGGTCGTTTGATGCTTGCAGGTTGGCGGTACGCGGGTGCGTCGAGTTTACGCATGTCCCACATCACTCCCCCTTAAGCGAAGCGAACAACGGGCTTTACGGTTCTTCCAGATCTTGTGATGTATGGTCGTGTTTCGCGATCAGGGGTGCGTTGATCCACATCTTCAGACTCGTTGAATATGTAGGCCGGCTTGAGTCTATCCATTGATATTACCGATGTGCGTAGCGGCAGCTTTATTTTGTAGCATTTGTCATAGCGCTTGATTACTTCGTAGGGACCTTCATACGGCGGTGTTAACGGGGAACGAACTGTATCGTTGCGCACGAAAACATGTGTGCACGTGGTGAGATCGTGATGTATGAATGGCTCTGTTCGACTGTTGCTTGATCGCGGCGCACTTTTTAAGGATGCCATGGTTTCTGAAAGGCGGCGTATGTAGTCGTTCTCATCAATGTTTGACTTGGTTGGCACGATGAAATCCGATGGTATGCGAAGCGTTGTGCCATACGTCATCATTGCTGGGCTAAAACTGTTGTTGCTTCGCAACGCCGTGCGTAATCCTAACAGTACAGTAGGAAGCTCTTCTGTCCACTGTGTGGTGCATCGCGCCATGAGTGCTGCCTTCAATGTTCTGTGCCACCGCTCGATCATACCATTGGATTGGGGATGATATGCCGTGGTCCGGATTCGTGATATCCCAAACTTTTTCATTAGTGATCGGAACAATGATGATTCAAATTGCCGTCCTTGATCGGTTGATATTCTTAGTGGGCAACCAAATCTGGCAATCCAATTTTCGTAGAGGGCTTTTGCTACTTCCTCAGCAGTGATCTCTGATACGGGAACGGCTTCTGGCCAACGGGTGCAACGATCGATAATTGTCACACAGTATCGTCGGTCATTAGACAATCGCAGTGGTCCCACTATGTCCACGTGTATGTGTTCAAAACGCGCCGACGGTGGGAACTCACTCAATGGTGTTACTACGTGGCGATGTACCTTCGCTCGCTGGCAATTGATGCACACTCTCGTCCAGTTGTTGACATCTTTATTCATGCTCGGCCAGAAGAATTTGGAACTCGTCTGCTTTCGGGTTGATCTGACACCGGGATGACATAAATCATGTTGTGCTTTGAATGCAACAAAACGATATGTACTCGGTAAGTACGGCCGAGGCGTCCCAGTTGACATCTCGCACGTGATTGGTCGGCTTAAACCCGGCATCGTGACGTCAGCGAACTTTAAGTTGACTTGGTTCTTCAATTGTTTTAATTCAGGATCGTTTGCTTGTTCGATCGCTAATTTATCGTAGTCGATTATTGTAGGACATTGAATGTCTTCTATGCGTGACAACGCGTCTGCCACCGAGTTATCTTCGCCTTGCACGTACTTGATGCTGGTACAAAATTGGCTGATGAAATGTAATTGCCGTTCTCGACGCGGAGTGTCGCTGCTACTCGGTGGCCGTGTTAGTGCATTCACTAGTGGCTTATGGTCCGTATACACTGTGACATCGCCTCCTTCAATAAGACTCCTGAAGTGCTTGATAGCTGTATAGATCGCTAATAATTCGCGGTCATATACGCTGTAGCGTTGCTGAGTCATACTCATCGCTTTTGAGTAATAAGCGAGAGGTTTCCATTCGTTTTCTATTCTCTGCTGTAAGACAGCGCCAAGGCTGTAATCAGAAGCGTCTGTCATCAAGGCAAGGGGGCTTCCTGGTAATGGGTGGATCAGCTGTGTGGCTTCCAGAATGCTTTGGCGGCACTTTTCAAAAGCCAACTCTGCCTGTGGTGTCCACTCGATGGGCGTTTTATCATTGCGTTTCTGATTATGTAGATATTTATTTAATTCATTCTGCTGCTCGGCTTGACGGGGTAAGCAATTGCGATAAAAATTTATCATGCCCAGAAAACGTCGTAGATCAGCTATTGTCTTGGGTTTGGGGTAACTCGATATTGCTTTGGTTCTCTCTTCAGTGGGCCTGATCCCGTTACCTGATACTTCGTAGCCGAGAAAATCAATCTTGTCCTTGCCGAATTCACATTTCTCTATCTTTAACATGACGCCGTAATTCTTTAGGCGCTCTAGGACTTGCCGTAGAAGTTGTCTGTGGCTCTCTTCGTCTTTGGAATACAGCAGTATGTCGTCGACGTAACAGAAGCAGCTGTCTATGCCACGTAGTACTTGATGCATAAATCTTTGAAACGTCTGACTAGCGTTGCGTAAGCCGAACGTCATGCATGTAAATTCAAACAGCCCGAATGGTGTGATTATTGCTGTTTTCTGGGCGTCTTCCTCTGCCATTGGGATCCAATGGTAGGCCATTTTGAGGTCAAGCTTCGAGAATATCTTCATATCGTGCAGCTGGTACGTGAAGTCTTGTATTCGTGGTATAGGATAGCGGTCTGGTCGTGTTACTGAATTTAATCGTCGGTAGTCGCCGCATACCCTTAGGCCTCCATCCTTCTTCTTCACAATATGCAGCGGGCTTGCCCACGGGCTCTTTGATGGCCTGCAAATGCCGAGTTCCAGCATGTGGTCGAACTCGTCCTTAGCAGCCTTAAATTTGTCGGGGGGCAAGGGACGGGCTCGTGCGAAGACTGGAGCGCCCGTCGTCTCAATATGGTGCACTACGTCATGTTTGGCTGGCTCCTTCAAAGACATAGGTCGCAGCACCTCCGGGAATAACTTCAAAATGTCATAGTACGCTTGGTCGGTACTAATGACATGTATGGTTTGTTCATTCGTTGTAACTTCAATGGCGTCGATGGATATGTCAGTAACCTTATCGATGAGCTTCTTTTTATGGAGGTCGACCAGGAGCTTGAAGTGTCGTAGGAAGTCAGCCCCTATGATCGAAGTTTTCACGTCTGCTACGATGAATGTCCATAGAAAACTGCGTCTTAAGCCAAGATTTAGCCTTAGCGTTTTTTCACCGTAAGTGTTGATCGGTGTATTGTTTGCAGCGTATAATGTGTAGGCGCTTGATGCCTTAATTTTTCTTTTGTTTATCGCGGGTAACACGGAGATTTCGGCGCCGGTGTCTACGAGGAAACGCTGTCGAGTGTCGCGATCGAAGACACATAGGCGGTTGGAGGTGTTGGGGACATCGACATCCGCCACAGTCGATGTCGTAGCTAGTTTAACGTCGTGTGATTCTTGTTTCTTCTACAACACGGTGACTCACAACGTTTTGCTTTATCACCGAAACGAAAATGGTATCTACACTCCCACGTTGGATCGCCGGGTTTGACAGACGTCTTGCTGCTATGCCGGCGAGACTGTGATCGTGACCGTGATTTGAACGGTGTGAAACGGGGTCTATGGCGCTCCCTTGAACGTCCACGTAGCTCAGCCACTTCTAGGCAAAGTTTCTCCATTTGCTTCGAAAGTATTTCTAGCTGTGATGACGTCACGGTATCTTGCGTGGTTGTGGACACTGCGGCAACCGTTGCTGGTTCGGTGTATTCTGCCATCTTATCGGCCATAGCAGCGAGGGTATCTAGGGATGCTTCCGTGTTGACCGACAGCACAACGCGCATCTGTGTGGGTAGGTGATTGAGCCACTCGATTTTCAATCCTTCATCTGTGATCATGCCGCTTCCTAGTTCCCTCATCTTGCGTAGCAGTTGTGTGGGTTTTTGATCACCCAACTCTAGGCCACTGATTAGCTTCTGGAAGTTCTTGACATCAGACTTGTCGTACACGGTGAGCAGTCGATTCTTCACAGCATTATATTTATCCGTGGAGGGTGGATTGTATAAAATGTCGGTTAACTGTTGGAGATCGGTATTTTGCAGCTGTTGTAACACGTAGCGGAACTTCTGGTCGTCCGAAGTCTTTAAGGGGTCCACGACAGCTTCAAATTGGATAAACCAGGCTCGTGGAATCTCCCGCCAGAATGGTAATAATCTGGACTGAACCGATATGGCAGCTAATTCGGAGTCCATCTTCATGGGATTGCTTCCTTCACTAGTGGTCTTCTCTTGCGACATTTTCTTCTCGGGGTCACCAATTGTGGGGTATTCCACACTTTTGACTACGGTATTTGGAGCACAATAAAACAAACGATTGAGATTCAAAATGGGAATATTTATTGTCAAAATCCTAGGTCCTATATTACAAAATGGAATGTGGATGTAGTTGCTTATTGGAAAACATACACCATATTAATCATCCAATCAGACGTGCGGTTCCTGCTGGTCTCCTGGCGTTCGGAGTGCGCCGACTATAAATAACTTGCAGCGCCCCTGTGCGGTGAGCAGCCCGATCACTATGTACGGTAAGCCTATCCCTTGGGAGAAGCAAGCCAAGTACTTAGGAGTCTTACTTGACAACCACCTGTCTTTCGCGGCGCACATCAAAGCAGCTCGCGACCGAGCTGCCTTTGCTATGGGTAGGCTTCATTTCATGATCTCGGCAAAAAGCAAATTGTCACTCAAGTGCAAGTTGCGCCTTTATACCGCGGTGATCCGCCCCATTATGACGTACGCTTGCGTCGTGTACGCTCACACCAAGCCTAAATATATCCATAGGATGCAAACCTTGCAGAACCGGTTCTTACGTAGAGTCACGGGAGCCCCTTTTTATGTCCGTAACGACCGTCTACACGTAGACCTTAGAATGCCCACCGTCCTTCAGTTTATGAAACGTCTTTCGAAGCGTTTCTTCGATAACGCCAGTAAACACCGTAATCCCCTGATCGCAGCGGCCGCCCGTTACGAACCCTCGCGCATTAGTACAGTACGCCGTCCTCGGCATACCCTCGTCACTCCCGATGATGCTATCACCCTCCTCCAGGAGAGTAGCAAAGAGACTAGCACTCTTAAAAAATTCAGACACAAACCGCCGTCTTTCCGACCTCGCCGTCGAGGTCCGTCGCGACGTCCCGGTCCATGTCCTCCCCGACCCTCGCTCGAGCCAGCCCGCGATGCTGTGCCAGTAGTTTTAAATCAGCCCCTAAATAATGATATCATTCAGATCCAGCCTGTCCCCATGCAGTCCTCCCCCAGCGACGCCCTGAGCCGAGGCTCGTACCCCACAGGGGGTGCCCTCAGCGTATAGTCGCTTAGTTTGTAAGTTTTTATGCCCTGGCTGGAGGCCTTACTCTTAAGGCACCCACAGGATAGTCCGGTTAAGCAGACGACAACCTCCTAGGTTGAACTGCGAGATGCCATTCATAAAAAAAAAAAAAAAAAAAAAACTGTGCGGTGAGTAGTGTCTCAACTCTCGGCGCGCGCGGGCGCGCCCGCTGACCGGCCGGCGGCCGCACTCCATCGCCAGTACGTGCCGCGCGCTCCTCGCGCGCGGTCGTTTGATGCTTGCAGGTTGGCGGTACGCGGGTGCGTCGAGTTTACGCATGTCCCACACCTTCAATCATTGTGCACTAAATCACACGAGCGCCTTAATCTACGGGTCGTTGAACCTTAAATGGCGGATTGATTGTACATTTCAACTCCGAGAACTTTGTATAGAAAACACGTTTATCAAATAAATCTTGACAGGCCAAAATAATGACATCTTAATATCTATACTAACAATAAAGCTGAAGAGTTTGTTTGTTTGCTTGAACGTTCCAATCTCAGGAATTTCTGGTCCAATCCAAAATCAAAAAACGATTGTCGAAAGTCCGATTTGAAAAATTCTTTCAGTGTTAGCCTTTTTATCGAGGAAGGATAAAGGCTATATATCATCACGCTACGACCAAAAGGAGCGGAGCAGCAAAAAAAAATGTTGCGAAAACGGGGCAAATGTGACGCAGACGAAGTTGCGCGGGACAGCTAGTTACTTATAAATGCGAAAGTTTGTTAGGATGTTTGTTACTATTTTAAGCAATTACTACTGTACGGATTTAGATTAAATTTGGTAGATAGATAGTTTATAAATAACGTAACATCACGCCTGTAATCCCAGAAGGGTTAGGCAGAGGTGTACCTAATAAGGAGAGCAGCGGTGGCCCAGTAGTGGCAGCCCCGACTTACGAGCAGTAAGACGTAGGTTTGCATCCAGGCAGGCGTATTACTTTGTGTAATTTATTTCATCACCGCTGCCCTCAAAAACGGTGAAGGAAAACATCGTAAGGAAACCGGCATGTCCTAGAACTAAAAATTCGAAAAAATTCGACGTGACAACCACCAGCCCGCACTGGGCCCGTGCGGTGGATTACAGCCCACTCCCTCTCATAGATAGGAGGCCTTTGTCCCAGCTGCAGCAGTGGGAACATTAAAGGCTGATGATGATGATGATGTACCTAATAATAGTACCCCCACTTTTCGCCAGTTATGTTGAAATCCATGTGGGAGCGAGCCTATTGCAATCAACCGGGGAAAAACACAGACTCCGTGGCTGCTACTGAGAAATTCCTGATGGATAAGCCCAAAAACACATTGCCCGACCCGGGAATCAAACTCATGTTCAGCAGTCGCGCTTTGCACCACTATACCTAAGAGGCAGATAGTTTCTAACCTGGAATAACACATAGGATATTTTTTACTATCCCAGTATTACGATTTATTACAATTACCGAACACAACGCGGGCAGAGCCGCGGGTATAACCAAGTTAAATATATCTATTCTATTTTTATTTTTAAGACAGGTTTGTTTTTTTTTTACTTCGTTTTGCAAATTATTGTCTACTAGCTGTCCGGCGCAACTTCGTTTGCGTCACATTTTCCCCGTTTTCGCAACATTTTTCATTGCTGCTCCACTCCTATTGGATGCATGATGATATATAGCCTATAGCCTTCCTCGATAATTGGGCTATCTAACACTGGAAGAATTTTTCGGAGCCTATTCAATGCAAACAAACAAACAAACATTCAAATCTTTCCTCTTTATAATATTAGTTTAGACGTACAGTCACGTCTACCAATATTATGTACATACACTTGCCTAAATTTAAAAGCGATTTACGCGAGAAATAATGAATGTAACTTCAAGATAGGATCAATTTCATATGAGTTCCGAAATACTATGTTTGCAACAACATGAAATTTAAATGAGAACAGTAGAAGATAATCTTTTTTTTAAATTGCTAAGTGTTTACATATTGATGTTCGTGACTGTACTTACAACTGCCTTCAGGCATGACACGAACCATTACTGCAAATAATTATTTTAAAAATAAATTAATGAATACAAAAACATTTTTGAAATAAATAAATGTCGATGAACTTTATTAAACTTTAATCGTCTGAAGTCAAGACTGTCAAGAGATATCAGATTAAAAATAAAATAGTTTGTGTTTAAATCCTAACATAATCTAATTGAACCTATTTACATTAATATTCTCTATATGGTGGTATTGCTCTGTATGGTGTCGGACGTAAAGAACAGCACCATCCCATATCTTCCCGTGGGTGTCGTAAGAGGCGACTAAAGGACTTGCCAGAGAATGGGCAGCAGAGTTCTGTGTTTTTGTAACAACCGCACTGCGATCGCCAACCCGCCTGCCAAGCGTGGCGATTATGGCAACACCCCCCAAAATGTCAATTCGACACTTGTGGGAGGCCTATGTCCAGCAGTGGACGTCTTTTGGGCTGAAATAATGATGATGATGATGACATTAAAGTTCAGTGTAACAGAAACGTAAAAGAAATTAAAATTTTAACGAAAAAAAAGCTTAATCCCATTGCTAACCTCCCACGACTGAGCATCGGCGTTTTGAATTAAAATTACTTTATTTATTATTTATTTATGTACACACAAAACACTTAAAAGGACAATACATTAAGATACAAGAGCACAAAGGTATTGCTTATTTCAAAAGCTTCCAGCAGACCTGCGAATGGAAAGTTGGATTAGAAATGTAGACATAGTGTGTAGAAAAGACAAAACAGGAAAAAAAAATTAGAGCTTAAAACAAACATTAAAGCTATATAAAATAAACATACATACAAATAAATACACATATAAAAACTACTAATTACTTTAATTTGTCTAGTGATCGCAATCGCGTCCTGAGGAACTGAGTACGATTCCAAGGTCCAGGCATAGTCATCATCATCATCATCATTTCAGCCGAAAGACGTCCACTGCTGGACATAGGCCTCCCACAACGCCACATTGACATAAGGGGGGTTTTGCCATAATCGCCACGCTTGGCAGGCGGGTTGGCGATCGCAGTACGGTTGTTACAAAAGCACAGAGAACGCAGCTGCCCATTCTCTGGCAAGTCCCTTAGTCGCCTCTTACGACACCCACCCCGGGAAGATATGGGATGGTGCTATTCTTTACCTCCGACACCATACAGAGAACATGGCACATACGCATCTTAAATTCTCTATACATGTTAATACATATCAGACATTTTGATTGTGATATTAAAAACGTTTTCCTGCCACACGGTGCCTATATTTTTGAATTGTGATATTTTCCTGGTTTAAAATATTGTGTCAAATAATGTTTTACATTCAAATCACGTTTTATCAAATCTTTACTGTACTAGGTTCTTCACCGTGTATTTACATAATTATATACAGCATTAAATACATGTATTTTTAAGGAAAACCTCTACTGAACATGTTTGTATTAAGTGATGATGTATTTAAATTAGGCAAACGGGGAAGATTTTTCAATAGCTGTTGAGAGTTTAAATGAATAGGTAAAACAAAGAATTGTGTAATATGTGAGTACATAGAAATATATGTATTATATATTAAACGATACATAACAAGATGACGTACGCTGTAAGCGCTGTTATCCACCAAAGCACCAAGACTAACAGGAGGTTAATTGTCGCGATGAGTTATGCTACTGGTTAATTTGAGTCTGAAAGTCCGAGTTCACATGCATACTCGTACTTCATAGGTACCGTAATAATGAGTAAAAAAGTAATATTTGAAATAAACAAAGCCAGTTTCCTTGACAATACTTTTAAGACAAAGGTTTACATAGTAACAAGCTGACCACTTAAATACAACAGTGAGGAAACCATTAAAAATAAAACTTCTGGCAACTTTGGATTCAAAACACAATAGGAATAATGTCAGATAAACACCGTACTCATTCAGATTAGTTTTGTGGTCAATGTAACGTGTTTTTCATGTACAAAAATATACGATTTATCACTACATTATACTTAATGTAACAAGGAAAACTTCTTACCTAAAACTAGTACGACGTGTGTAGTAAAACGTTACGTGCCAATGTCCTAAGTACAGCTAGGTGACACCTCCTGAGTAATCATGAGTTACTGGTACTAAGGTGTTAAAAACACACCTTTGGGGGCAATAACTATCTTTGCCTGAAATATACTTTAGGGGCCACAGGCCGATTTGGATTAAGACAATCCTACAAAAATTATTCGTCGATTCTTGCTGTAAAAACACAGCAAGAATCGACGAATAATTTTTGTATAATTTTCTTGGCTTACCTAGAGTTAGTTCTACGAACTAAGAAGCTTATAAGAACTTCCAGTAATACACGAGTTATTCCTATATTATACTCATCCTGTGCTATGTAAACAAGTACAAAGAGGCGACTAGTAGTCTATTAATAATATCTTATGAAGAAAATTATATTAGACGTGCGTTCAAAATATTTTCTCTTTCGCGAGAGTCCGTCTAAACTTAGAACAAAAAAGATTTCACTTCGTCATCATGACGAAATCCTCTTCATATTTTTTTTTGTTTCATAATCGTTATGTTAAGTAACGTCATCTACTCTTATTTATAACCTTGTTAAAACGCGTGGGTTGAAGCCAATTGTTCATTAACTTCGAAGTTTCTACTTTCAAAGAGTTAAGTATCGAGAGTTATTTCTAAGAAAATCTACTTTCAATAGTTTTGAGTCGTTCATCTTGCATCGTTCATCTATTGTTTTTAATAGTGAGCCTATCAACATGTAATGGACTTCTATTGTGCTTCTGAGTACCTGGTATTTTTACTACGTCATTCCGCAGCGTACGCCCTCTGTCTGCTCAGAACATATTTAGACGATGATCATAAAAACTTAGTCTTCTTCTTAGCGTGTTGATGACAATTCAAATCGACTCCGCCCAAAATTTGGCGACGAGTTTGGCACTCTCAGTAGCGTCCATCAGCTCCGGTGAAGTCAAGCAACAGGACTGGCAGGGCACGATGACAAGTGTCCCATCGTTTATGGGGCAACACCACATTTACATTCCACTGCTAAACCGGACAATCCTGTGGTGACCTCAAATGAATTTAAGGCCCCCAGCCAGGGCTTACAAACTAGATACAATTAAATGACCGCTCGCTTAGGGCACCCCCTGTGGGGTTCGGACCTCGGCTTAGGGCGTCATTGAGGGGTGGGCAGGAAGGGACAGGCTGGGTCATAATATTATTATTTAGGGAATTTAACGTTACATGCTCAGCGGCGCTGGCTGGCTCGTCGAGCAAGGGGGGGGGTTGATGTTACTAGGGCGTCGCGACGTAGAGTCTTGGCGAGGCCGGAATACGGATCGGTTTCTGACATCCGGTTAGACTAGAAGCGGACCTCAACATAGTTGGGAAAAGGCTGGGCAGATCATCATCTGCCGAGTCTATCTGACTAGTTTCAAATAATTATTGGTGAGACAATGACTCAGCAGGCATTGTCTCACCAATAATAATTATTTGAAACTAATTGACTTCTTTAGACACTGATACTCATTTTCACTAACACTAGTTTAATAAACTGTGGGAATTTTAACTTTGGGCATAGGGACGGGCGTGGCTAAATCAAAGAGTGTGCTTCTATATTTAGGCATTCGTTTAGGTGTCTTTTATTTTTAGTAAATACACTATTGCGTTCGTTTACTATGAATGACTAATCCTGCCGAAAAAGGAATACTTAATATTGCACTAGAGTTGGAACGACCCATGTTGGGCATCTCTCTCTACGACCGGAAACCAGCGAAATACGGAGACGAATAAGACTTACAGACATAGCAAAAGCTATAGCAAAAAGAAAGTGTAAGTGGACTGGCAATATATGCCGTAGACTGGATGGAAGATGGGTGAGGAAAGTGCTGGAGTGAAGACCACAGACGGGACGGAGGAATGTGGGAAGAAAGACTTAGTGGACAGACGATCTCATTAAAGTGGCTGGAAGAAACTAGATGACACAAAACCGCCAAAAGTGGAGAGATTTGGAAGAGACCTACACTCGGCATTGGGTGACCAAAGGTTAAAGACGAAGAACATTGCACTTTCAAATTTATCAATCTAAAAAATCATGATTCACACAAGCTATTTGAAAAAGCCACTGACAAAGTCACTAATCATTTCATCTTTAGGAAAGCCCATAGATCAGAATAAGTATAACTACAAGGAAAATTTTAAATCTCCTAAAATTAGAAACTGTCTTATGAATGGATGACCTGTCGAACCTCATTTGGTTATCACAATCTTCGTTACAATGGCATGTACTTTAACAATAGTATCAATTAGAGATTGGAATCTGTGACTGACTTGTATGATTTGACTAACATGTCAAATATACAAGTAGGGGGAGAACCGACGCGGGCCTGTGGACGGTGAGTAGCGAGGCTACGGACGGTGAGTAATGGGCTAGCTTACCGTCCGTCCGTGTTATGACGACAGGCCGTGCCGACGGCACGTTCATGTTTCAAGCGCGCATCAAGGAGATGTCAGCAAATCGGAAGGGGTCCGAGAGGGCCGATGCCTGCCAGGGCTGCGGGACTGTTCAAAAGAGATACCGTGGCCCTGGAACACAAAAGGCTAAGAAGGGACATACGTGTTGCGCCGACCCCAAGTAACATGAGACGAGGACAGGAAGATGTGCTGCGGGACTGTTTGAAAGAGATACCGTGGCGCTGGAACACAAAAGGCTAAGAAGGGACATACGTGTTGCGCCGACCCCAAGTAACATGAGACGAGGACAGGAAGATGTGCTGCGGGACTGTTTGAAAGAGATACCGTGGCGCTGGAACACAAAAGGCTAAGAAGGGACATACGTGTTGCGCCGACCCCAAGTAACATGAGACGAGGACATGAAGATGTGCTGCGGGACTGTTTGAAAGAGATACCGTGGCGCTGGAACACAAAAGGCTAAGAAGGAATATGGATGGGTTTTAGTCAGTACAAGTCTGACACTCCCTTCCGCTCCGCCCAGTGTGGGAGGGGGGGTCATTTGATGATTTGCAATCCTTAAAAAAAAGAGGGTGAGAACCGAGTTTGGTGGTGCAACTGACAAGGTATTTAGGTCAACCAGACTTAAGGAAGAGTCTGAGTGGTACATACATACTACAGACAATAACATCACGCTCGTAATCCCAAAAGGGTTAGGCAGAGAGGTGGTGTGGTACACCTCTGCGTAACCTAACCTAATAGTACACCCACGTTTCGCCAGTAAAGTTTAAATTCCCTGGAATAGGGGGCAAGCCTATTGCCATCAACCGGGCAAAGTGCTACTGCTTCTGAGAAATTCCTGAGGGAAAAACTCAATAACACTTTGCCCGACCTGGGAATCGAACCCAGGACCCAGCAGCCGCGTTTGCGACCACTAGAACAACGTGGCAGTCCAAAGTGTTGTACTAAGTTATTAATGTCATCCTGATAAAAGACAATAATTTTATCACATTTTAATCGATCGATGTTGTCTATATCTAAGAGTTCTGTATGGTGTCGGACGTAAAGAATAGCACCATCCCATATCTTCCCGTGGGTATCGTAAGAGGCGACTAAGGGACTTGCCAAACGGGGCCAAACAAAACCCCCCATGTTATGTCAATGTGGCGAAACTTGGGGGTGGCCTATGTCCAGCAGTGGATGTCTTTCGGCTGAAATTATGATGATGATGATAAAACATAATTATTTTACCACTTTTTAATCGATCGATGTTGTCCGTTTCTAAGAGTGATTTCATTGATCTAAATAGCTTCTCGCAGCGATTTGACCCGGCCGCGTGAAGCTTCTTACTTTAACTCAAATATCATAAAGCAACGGCAATATTACTAGCTTCGGCAATATTACTAGCTTTATAACAGAGCAAGAAGTCTTTAAATCGAAATAAAAATTTCAAAGATTACCTTCCTACGAGTACATCTAAACTTTACATCTTTACAAGATGATAAGCAGTCATAGATCACGAGTTAGAACTCAGACACGCACCTCTAATTTTGTAGATTCATGTGCGTATTGTGTAATTATCCCTAGCTTTGCTGACAGAAAACATCGTGCGGAAACCAAACATGCCTGAGAGATATTTCTCGATGGCATGTTAACCTAATACAAGTCAAAAGACCCTTGGGAGCGGCATAAAAACTCTGACACTCGATTATGCAATAACCACACGAAAAGAAGATCTTTATGGATATTTATTAGTGAAGATGTATTTTTGCTTTTCTGTGCAACAACAAATAGTCAGAAAAGACTTTAGTAACTAACCTACCTCCTGCTTGTCCTGTTTTTCCAGTGAACCATGACTGTCCTTGTCATACATTTTATGTTCGCAAATATCTCAAATGACATTGAGATCTTAATGCGTCTTTTGTTAGTTTTCCTTTGAAGTTTGTAGTCATAAAATTTCATTACATCTATTCAAGGTGATCAGCACTGGAGTAAAAATAGGTCGAGTGCATCGGATGAGATCACTTTCACCTATACTTAGTATCATGAAAAGTTTCGTCGCTGATTAGCGGGCGAGACGTCTGTCTGGCCTTCATGTTTTATGATAGCCTGGTACTCTCAGCGTGATATACACGTGTCGTGGACGGTAATACCCGTCTGTCTGTCAGACTAAACCACTTTTTGTCTCCGATTTTGGATCTACAAGGCCAAATAAACCCAGACTTAAAATAGTGCTTTGCCTTTTGCCCACCTTTTTTTGTCTTGGTATGTAAGAATTTGCCAATAATAACGAAAATCGTAGAAAAAAAAGGCATAGAACATTCTAAAACTTAATATCTTTCTTTATGATCGATTTTGAACAATTGCACAGTGGGTCACCCGCTAATATCATCTGGAAAAAACTTGTGAATGCCGTGTGGGCTGGATTGAATTTAAATTAGCTCCCAGAACACGAGATACTTTCATGTTTTTTGAGCGCCACTTTATGGGCACAGTTCTGGGAATACATGCATATAATCAATCAATGTTCGACAGAATAGTGACAGGGACCAAATTACAGAATGATTGGCCTTAAATTTTTGGGTTAAAAAAGATGATTTTAGTGGGAAAGTGGTCGATGAAGCAGTTTTTGCAAGAAACTTTAGGTGTTTTTATCAGTCGCCAGCCCAAACTTCTTAGGCCTTATTTTCTAAGCCGCAATCGTTTTTAGTATCCTGGAGTTAAGATTGGAAACTGGTAGTGTCCTTGGTGCCTCGGAAAGCTATTAGTTCTGCGCCTCGTTTCTCCCCGGCCGGTGTAGGGGGCGAGCCTATTGCCTCCTCCGTGGCTGCTACTCAAAAAATCCTGATGTAAAAAACCCAATAACACTTTGCCCGACCCGGGAATCGAACAGAGGATCTCATGATCAGCAGTCGCCCACTAGACCAACGGGGCACTCTGACTATCATTATCAGATTTTTTTCTTCGCAGTCAGTAAAAATATGGAACAGTAAACCTACATAGGTTTTCCGCTTATTGAGGGTATGGCCCGAGGTGATGACTAACATTGTTAACTCTTAACATAAACAACACTTCCACTAACATACCTGGTAAGTACACAGCTAATAACAAGATAAGTAACTAACTTTGCAGGTAATTTCCCGCGTAGATTTAGAACACTAAAATATTCATAGCAATTATTTAAACGACAAACAGTTTGCTAATTACATTTGCTTGTAACTTTAGCACATATTTTTTTATACTTAAACATTTTTGAAGCTTTATTTCTTACCACTTTGTTTTGGAATTATGTCATCAGCCATTTTTCAAGCGGGAAATATCCCTGTCTACTCTCTATAACTTATAAACACTTTTGTGTAAGTAAATTGTGTTTGAAACCAGGTGGTTTCAAACACAATTTACTTACACAAAAGTGTACTAATACAAAAGCTGTAAATTAATTCTTCATCTTCACCCTCTAAAACCATCTAACGCATGCCTCCTGTCTAAAAGGGAGTGCCCCATTACACCTTGTGGTTTCACATGTCTTCAAACTTTTGATTCTAGGACATGCTGGTTTCCTCCTCCAATTACTTCAACGTAATAAGAGCAGTGAAATTATACACAGTAAAGCGCCTGTTTCGGTTAGAACCCAAGACAACAATCGAGGCTGTTAGTGCAGGGCAACCACTCCTCACATATCGCTGAAATTATTAGAGTTCTCATCTCCTCATCTCATTATCCTCATCTTTTTCGAAAACGGTTTTTAATAAATATACAATGAAATCATTTGACAACAGATACAATTCAGTACCAGGCATTCAGAAGTCAGGTGGTGGTAACTGTAACGTCCAACTCTTGCATAAAGTTACGCAACCTATATAACTTTTTATCTGACAAATTAAACGGTTATCAGAACTAATTCACTTAACGCGTCTAAGCAATATGCCCTTGACCCTTGATACCGATACCAATACCGATACCGATCGATACTGACCACAGTTAATAATGGTTTATAGATCTGTGTGTGTCCATTTTTTGGGAATACACGGTAAAGTTATAATCTAAAATTAATTTGTTTGACTGAAGTCGTTAGGTGGAGTCACTTACCAAAACTTATTACTGAGTAGAAATATTCATCAATATTATAAATCATTAAACAGATGAATGTAACATAACATAACTTATTACCTAGCATCAACGGGGCACAATTTATTTCATCACCGCTGCTCTCCAAAACGGTGAAGGAAACATCGTGAAAAAACCGGCATGTCCTAGAACTAAGAATTCGATGACATGTGACATCTACCAACCCGCACTGGGCCCGCGTGATGGATTGCAGCCCACTTCCTCTCATAGAGAGGAGGCCTGTGTCCCAGCAGTGGGAAAATTATAGGCTGATGATGAACCTGGTACAAATCAGAGTCCATTGATCTGCTACTGAGAAATTCCTGATCGAAAACCCCTTATAATAACAGTTCCTACATGACACAGGAATCGAATCCTAACACTTAAAACGGGTTTTTTACTAAATTATTTCCCTATCTTTTTCAATGATTCGACGATTTCCCTTGGCAACAGATTTAGAGATTTTCGGGCTTCAGACCTTTAAACTGCAAAGATTTTACTGAAAGTGACGACTGAAGCACGGAGAATTCAAATAATAAATGGAAATACTCATTTATTAGAAACCGTCTTTCATAATTTCACCAGAAAGACGTCCACTGCTGAACAAAGGCTTCCTCCAAGTGTCGCCACATTGACATAAGGGTAATAATCGCCACGCTTGGCAGGCGGGTTGGCGATCGCAGTACAGTTGTTACAAAAGCACAGAGAACGCTGCTGCCCATTCTCTGGCAAGTCCCTTAGTCGTCTCTTACGACACCCACGGGAAGATTTGGGATGGTGCTATTCTTTACGTCCGACACCATACAGACCGTCACCGTCTTTAGTCACAATGGAAACACATCCTACACGTGGGTATTTCCCCGAAGTGCCCATTGATATATCTTCGTACAAGTGGTGTACTCAGAAACAATTAACAGTATGGTAAACAGGGATAACTGTCAGACGCCATCTTTGTACCTTATTACTTAACCTCACGCCGCTTTCTCGGAAGGGGCGGGCAGAATGTAGGGTATCTGGGAAACTAGATCAATTACTTAATCTATTTGACCTATATTTAGTTCTTTGTAATGTTTGTAATGGGTAGTGTTTGTGGGTTGCAGTTCTGCGAATAGAATAGTATAAGACAGATTGTTTGTAAGCGAGCATATTTTAAGTTAGAAGACCAAAACGTTGATATAAATTGAACTAAATTTTACGGATCTTAATTGAATTGAATCAATAATTGAATGGAATTGATATAATTTGTATTTAATATTTACTAATATTGTTTGGTGCTCTGTATGGTGTCGGACGTAAAGAATAGCACCATCCCATATCTTCCCGTGGGTGTCGTAAGAGGCGACTAAGGGACTTGCCAGAGAATGGGCAGCAGCGTTCTCTGTGCTTTTTTTAGCAACCGTACTGCTATCGCCAACCCGCCTGCCAAGCGTGGCGATTATGGCAAAACCTCCCAAAATGTCGTGTGTGGCGACACTTGGTGGAGGCCTATGTCCAGCAGTGGAAGTGTTTTGGGCTGAAATGATGATGATGATGATGAATATTGTATTTAATTGATTACCCATTAAAGACAGCCATCACAGAAGTATTCTGTATTCTTTCTGTATTCTGTAAAATCAGCTGTCTACCATAGTCATGTCATGTACCATTGGTCTGTTACTCTTTTATAAGTTTTTAAACTGACATGGTCACTAACACTATCAATAACACTTGTAACGGGATATTTACCATGTTTATACATGTTCATGGCGTTTGCAACAGCGCCGAAATATCGGGAACTCATAACTAATAATAAACATGGTACAGTACCCGGCGATAAATATTGCACATCGACCTTTGGAAAGAGACAATCGGCTAATTTCGGTTTCGTGGAGCGTTATCTCTGTCGCACGAAATACAAACAGTCCGGTATCTATTAAGAGCTGTTAAAACAATTATGATTTGCTTCTTTTGATAATTCTTTTTATTGTTTGGGTAAAAAAAAATGTTCACATTATGTTTAGGTATTTAATTATTTTGGAAAATTACAGCTGTAGTGCACATTATGAACACCATTATATCTATTGTCAGAATGAGACATTATAATAAAAATAATAATAATTCTAATTCTCAATTACTTCCATTTCACTATCTGTGCTCTCAAAGAGGTCACTGTCACTGTCAGCCGTATTTATCACTAGTCTATCAGTGTAATTGTCTAAACCGTGTTGAATGCTTCTATATTCATTCTCACATTTGATTGCATGATCGCAAACCTTTTTCCACTCTTCAGCCCCGATCATGTTTACTTTTTCAGTCAATAATGGTTTTACTGTAGTTAAATTCATACCCACATTTCTAGAGGCTACATAGCCTTTCAGTTAAGACCATACATTTTCAATTGGATTAAAATCCGGATGATAAGGTGGCAATCGCAACACAGTCTGCCCATGTTCGGCAAGTACTTTGTCCACGGAAAACTCTGTATACCTCTCCTTGTGCTGACATATAATAGCGTAAATCTGGGTTTTTGTTAATTTTGGATCAACTGGAATTTCGTGTCTGTTTAACCAGTTGATCATTTCCTGTTTAATGGTGTTTGAGTTGGGGGGTTTTTCAACATATTTGTTGTGATAGGGTGCGTTGTCGATAACTAGAACAGAATCACTGGGTATATTTGGGATTAATTGATTAACCAGCCATTTTTCGTAGTTATCGTCATTCATTTCATTGTGATAGTCACCTGTAGTGTCCGTGGATTTATACGTTAAAAAGGCACCGGGTACAAAGCCTTTTTCATTTCCCGCATGAACTATTATCAAACGTTGACCTTTTGAAATTGGCTTTTTTACTCCTTTTTTCTTATCATCACTCCAAGATTTCCCTTTAGTGTGGGATGTATGTATGTAAGACTCATCCATGTAGACGATATTTTTTCCTGATTCGCGAAATTTGCGTATTTTATCGAGGTATTCCATTCGTTTGAGACTTACATCGTGCTTTTCCATTAGAACTTTTCGATTATCTTCCATTTTAGTGAACCGAAATCCCATCTCGTGAAGTATTTTTCTCAACGTCTTTTCAGACCCATTGTAATTAATAGCTTCAGATAATTTAGCTTTTAATGATTTTATTGTTGGCAGTTCATTAAATCGTAAGTGAAAATCATACACCATTCTTCGAACAACATCATAATCAAAATCGTCCATATCCAAACGAAATTGCTTTTTTGGTCTCCCTTTTTTTGGAGTGCTGATCTTAATTTCAGTAGAATGTTTTTCAGTACTGACTTCGTTTAATATATTGTTCAAAGTTCTTCTTGAAATTCCAGTGGCATTTGCAACTCGCTCTTGAGCCTTCTTAAAATAACAACTTACATTTTCATCTACATTTTTTTTAAATCTGTCAGCTTCGGTTACAAAATATTTATAAACATTGTAGATAATTTCGCGTTACTGACCTCGTAAAGGTTTCCCTCTTTTTCCTAAAGATGCCATAGTACAACTTTAAATTATTTAAATATATGGGTATTAACAACTCTAATTATATATTTTGAACTGGACGCGGCCGCACTCTATCGCACTTGGACAACGACTGACAAAATGTCACATAGATAGTGTGTGACAGAGATAACGCTCTACGAAGCCGAAATTAGCCGATTGTCTCTTTCCAAAGGTCGATGTGCAATATTTATCGCCGGGTACTGTAAATATCCCGTTACAAGTGTTATTGATAGTGTTACTCTTTTGTTAAGATGTCAATATTGGTGTGGGTTGCATGCTTGATAACGTTGTTTTCTGTATCATGTTTAACTGGTTTATGTCCCTAATAAATAAATAAAAATGCTTGGCTCAATGCTGCATCCAAGCTCACGAACTGAGACTGATGTTTGGAAGAAATGTTCCCCCTCCAGTTCTTTCTCTTTTCTGAATACTGTATAACTTTGATTACCATTGAAGCATTATTTCATTTTTGTAGAGAACCAGTGTAGACTTTCTATTATGATAAGTAGGGCTTATCCTAATCAATTGTTATTTTTCTATGTCTACACTGTGCTCACATATACAAGGTCTTGTTTTGCATCCTCGTCAAAATTCAGGATTTGGTCACAAAAGACATAAATAATCAATATAAATTACGGTACTCTGTTAATTTATTAATAATTGCTGTTATTTTTATTTTAAGTATTTCAGAATAACCCCCTTAACGTGGTTTAGGGAATAAGAAATTATCGAATAAACGTTTGAGATTTTTTGTTTGTGTGTAAGCAAGGTTATAAGGCGAGGATCGGACGAGCCGCATTTAAAACACGGGTGGTTCACACTTACCGATTTCCTTAAATAAGAGAAAAAAAAACCTACCCATTTTATTATTGATTTGGGTCGAGAATCATTAGCTAGTTATCTCCTTGAATTTGACGAGGATTCAAAACAACACCTTTTAGGTAGAAGCAACCTAACTTGATTTGAAAAGATTGTCCATGGAGTTTCTTGCCCATTCTTCTCCGTGAGACCTATGATCTTGGAAAGGACAACTACAGTCCATTCACAGTTATTACGCCTGTAGCTAGATTGTAGGTAGCTTATTTTTGACCTTTTGTCCTACGCAAAAGTGCCTGTCATGGGCCAATTTGAATTAAATGCATTGTGTTTGAGATTGTTCGGAGGGCTTAAACAATTGCCGATCGCTTTCAAACCGGTTCGTATTTCTACATGGATTTTCAACAGTATTGACTTAAATTTTCGGAGCTTATGTCATTTCAATACATTTTCGACTTATCTTATTATCGTTGACAGAAGACCCTACTCTCACGCTCTACCTTCTTCTATTCTCTCTCTCTACCTTCTTTTAGGTCTGCCATGTTCGTCAAGCGTTACGCTTGTTTTGGGTGCGACTCCTAGGTCATGCAATGAGTGCTTTTGGGTTTTTCCACCAGGAATTTCTCAGGGTTTTGTGCCCTGCTTATGGTAATTAGGCTCGCACCATAACGTACCTACTCAAAATGATTCCTCCTGAAAACATTGGGTAAGACTTATAGATCTATCTGTAAACAACAGTAAAAAAATCCCAAATCATATATTTACAAAATATTACCCATATTTGCCTAAGCGATTACTGTTCAAGTTTATCGAGGTCCTCGAAAAGGCTGTAACCCGTCGTCCTAAATCTCGGGTCTAACAATAAAAAGTACCCCTTTCTATCGTTGCGTTCCTGGTAATTTACTCGGAAAGTAGGTCGATGGCCACTTTAAGGGTTTCCTCAGTTTAGGGCTGGGCTAAGATAGCTCGTTTATGGAGAAGCCTGATAGTCCGTACAACATTATTGCCGGAATGGTGGCCCACATTCTTGATGTTTGGGGTAACATAAAAACGGAGGTAGTTTTTTTTGCCAACGGGCAATCAAAGCATGAATGTTTGAATTTGCAGTGTCTATCTAATGTGTAACTTTTTCAAAAAGTATCTTATTTACCCGGTACATGAAATCACGAGCTCGAGGCTAAATAATAACAGCCGCACGGGTCGATCTTTAAGGTTAAACCGTGCTTGCCGAGGTTGGTTCGTGGATGGGGGTGACTATAATTACATACCGAGTTTCTTCCGTGCCTCGGAAAGCACATTAAGCCGTTGGTACCGGCTGTCATTTGTAGGTCTTTGACAGCCATTACGAGTAGTCAGAAGCCAAAAGTCTGACATCCAATCTTACCAAGGGGTATCGTATTACCCAGTACTGGGTTGTCGATGTCAGCTAGGCAGTCGATTCATCTAAAATACTGGTACTCAGCTGCATTCGGTTAGACTGGATGCCGACCAGGATAGTTTGGGAAAAGGCTATAGGCAGACGATGATTAGGCATGAAATCATGAAGTGCATTTGCTGTGAATGAAATCCTAGATTCGACTCCCAGGTCGTATTTTTGGGTTTTCCACTGAATTATTCAGTAGAGTCTGGAATTGTGCCCGGTTGATGGCAATAGGCTCGACCCCTAAGATGGGACTTAAACATAACTGGCGAAAAACCATCGTCTGCGCAGGCTATTTATTTTATATGAAGTGTTGTTCCCATTAAATTCATGCCGACATAAAACAAACAGGTATTACCTAAATAACAACAATATAAGCCAGTTAAGAAAGTCAAATGAGATAAAAGAAAATCCAATTATGGTAAAAAAAAGCTTTTTGGATACACACTAATCTTAAATAAAAAAAGGCTAAAAACCTATTATTTTGCAAAAAAAAAATACAATTATAAAAGTTAAAGAAGGGCTCTAAATTTAAAAACTGGCCATCCTTGAATAAGGCAATTTAAAAATAAAATAGCAGGTGCTAGAAAATCTGAAATCTTACTCGAAAATACCCTTAATGTGATTCTGTTTGCCTTGTACTCAAAAAAGGATATGTCCTACTTTTGGTAAGTAATTTTCATCCTGGGATTACCCTCATATGCAAAGGATTGATGGATAAAGTTGTTTGACAACGATTCCAGATCAGGTTAAGCAAATCTGTCCTGAAATCGTATCTACCCACCCTAAACAAATATTTTGAACAGAAAGGCGTGAAATCTTCTGTGACCTGTAAAAAATTCGAGAATGATGGTTGGAAAATTTACAGTCCGACTCTAATAGGTACCTTATAATAAAGTCACAGAGCTTAATAGTAGATTGTTGCATCGAGCACAAAGTGAGTAATTAATGCACGAGTGTTATGTTGGTGCCCGAGCGCATGCGAGGGCACTAAATTATCACGAGTGCATTAATTACTCACTTTATCGAGGTGCGTAATCTGCTTTTCTTTCAACTACCCTGACAAAATATACCTACTCAAAATAAAAACACAAGTTAATGAAACAAAGTTTAATTCATCTTCCCTTCAAACATACAATTATTATAAGTGCAGTTATTAAACGTTATTAACAACTTCATTTGCAGCTGTTTTATATTTTCTGGAGTTGAATTCATATCGCTGTCAATTTCCACGATTTTTTACCGATTTATTTGGTAAATAAGAAGTATCAAAGTTTTACAATGGTACAAAATGCGCGCCATTTGTTTTTTTTTTTCATCAAGTCAGTTTTATTCAGCCGATTTTAACTTTCTAATGCATACATTTTATTAACTTAATAGGAGACATTACACCTCTGTCACAGATTACTGAATAGTTACCCTCTATGGTAAATTTAATTCCAAATTTAAAATTTAAAACAGTGCAGTAATGAAAAACAGTGCAATAATGAGATTTCATATAACTTTTCTGCACTGTTTTGGTTCTAAGCAAAAAAGACATCCTTTGTGATCGGTTTTGTAGTGATTAATGATAACATTACCGCGTAGTTGAAAAAAAATCATCTTTACGTCTAGTTACGTGTTGCACTCGAGTGCAAAGATTTTTCTCCTCGTGCTCTTTTGATTCCTTCGCTAACGCTCAGGATTCTAATTTTTGAATCCTTCGCTTGCTCGGTCATCAAAATTGAGCACGCGGTTAAAAAGCAACTTTGCACTCTTGTGTAACAAATAGCTATTGCAGTCCTTTTTTGCAGTTAAAAGTACGTAATAGACCTCTTAAGACTTGATTGCCTAGTAATACTTACAGACTAGTTGCCACGTGTTAAACGTATCGTACTGTTACAAATACTTCTCGCGTGATTGTTGAGGGAGCATTATTAACAGTTTCAGTCAATTCTGTTGGCGTCATATAAACTGCCTCGTCGCTAGAATCACTCATTTAGGTTTTTCACTTGTTTTTAACCTAAGGTTTTAACAATATGACGTGAAAAGAAAATAGCGCGAACAAAGCATTTAAAAAAAAAGTAGGTAAGTACACCAAGAAAGTCTGAGTTTTAACAAATTAAAAAAGTTTGTATGATTAATTCGACACCATGGAGGTCGAAGTAAATAGGTTTAATGGTGATTTGAATTCACAAACTTAGTGCACACGATGTTCTAAGTTCAATTTACTTTATCATCTAGCGGGTAAAAAAGGCTTTTGCACAGATCAGATATCGAAGAGCAAAAATATATCCCTACATCTCTTTCCGAGATGGAGGGATGAAAAGATTTTTATTATAAAGGCTACATAATTATTGCAACTCTATGCCTCAAGTAATTTGCGTCTTTATAAAAGTAAACAATAAACTATACTAAACAACTTGAAAACAAAATCGCTTTAAATAACTTTCAAAGAAGATAAAAGGACACAAATGGAAGTTGTTTGAGAAAGTTGAGGCAGATTGCCACGAGGATAAACAAAACTTAATTTAATTTGCCAACTACAACCTTAAATGCAAGGCACCCGCTTTCTTTACAGTCTGAATAACTAAATCAGCTTCTTTAGATCTTAATTCACTTCACCTGATATAGCGAAATTGCACTGTGAATACGGGAACACCCAAATTAAGCGGACGTTCCCCTATGCCCTCTCTGTCTCTTCATACAACCCCTCTCGCTCATTGCAGTTCCATATCCTACTTCCTATGCAAGCCTGGTACCCGAAGTCATGGCGCGGGGAGATTTTTCCGTGAAAGTGGAGTTTATTATATGGGAGGAGATTAGAAAGAGACAAGAGATGACAGTTAAATACTTCATCGTATGACCCGATTGATGGATCGTCTGCTATCGGGAAACTAGTGTGGAAAATGTAGCTCTGACTTTATCGTTGACCCCTTTTCGATACGAGGAGAGCAGCAATCGAAGGTGCTTCAACACTAGATTTATCTTTGTTTGATGCAGCCTCAGACAGTAACGTGTGAAAGTGATAACAGATAGTTTATCAATGGGTGCTTGTAGGCTCCGCCCCATTACTACGACTTCCGTAGTGCGTAGCGAGCGCTGCACACACTGACATAACGAGGGCATTCATTCATCGCCGGATCGCCAAACGAAAAGGTTGACATCCGTCTGAAAAGTTTTGATATAACAGCGTTTGCGAAAACAGGCATATGCACCCTTAGTCACGAAAACCGTTGATATCCGTGAAAACGGCGATGGTTCAAAGATAAATCGGATGTTTTGGTAAATTCTGCAGATTAAAGAAAAAAATTCATTATCTTGTTTTTCAAATAATGCCTTTTTCCTTGTACAAGGAAAAAGGCATAATACGGTCAATGTTTACAGACAAAAACAATTGAAGAAAGTTAAGGAAGTGAAAAAAGGGGTGTTTGAAATACATGGATTAACATGTTAATTGTTTGTTTCCTTAAATGAGTCTGTACAATCATGAAGTATAAATAAACGAGGCTTTTGCGTTCCGTGTAAAGCAATCGTAGGGATTTCGTTTATAAATAGGTTTACTTATAAGCTTACGGTTTGTAAAACCATGTGTTTTTACAAACTGTAAGCAAGCTCAGGTAGGTATTAATTAATTGTCAATAAATCATATTAACGACCCTTGCCCCATGATGCTCTAGTAAGATTTTAATTACCTAAGTTTATTTATACAGCCTACACACTCTCGCAAACGGGTGTGTAATATATGCCATAACAACAGATAATATATTATCACTTGAAATAATTTTCATATGCTATAAAAACAAATACTTAACCAAATTTCATGTGATCTAATATTACATTTCATATAAACTTCTTTTGCTCTAATAACTTTTAGTATAACGTTCAGTTGACCTAATTTTCATTTGACCTAATTTTCATATTTACTCATTTGTTGCCCAAATTCTGTAGTGAATAAGTAAATATCAGAAAACATCATACTGTTATAACGTCATCTAACCCAAACGATTCACCAACAATAGAAGGGGTCATGGTTCGAACCTAACCTAACCCAGATGGTTAACCCACAATAGGGGGGGATCTGGCACTCCGCGGCCGCTGCCGCGGCACGCTTGATTTGCTCGCTCACCTTCGCGCGCTAATGTTCATGGTTCTAACCTAACCTAACCCAGATGGTTCACCCACAATAGGGGGGATCTGGCACTCGGCGGCCACTGCCGCGGCACGCTCGCTTTGCTCGCTCGCCTTCGCGCGCTAATGGTCATGGTTCTAACTTAACCTAACCCAGATGGTTCCCCAACAATAGGAGGGATCTGAAACTCGGCGGCCGCTACTGCGGCACGCGTCCTACGCTCGCTCGCCTTCGTGCGCTAATAATGGTCATGGTTCTAACCTAACCTAACCCACCAACCATATAGGGGATCTGACGCAGGTATGTATGAGGAATAATATACGAACTACTACTACTAACTGAATATTAGTTCAAATGTGCATTACAGAAAATGTTTATTAGGCCATATAAAATTAGGTAAACTGAAATTGTATCAATAATTAATTATATCATTTCATCGTTATACTAATCAAAAATTAGATCAAATGAAAATAGGTCAAATGATCCTTAGAACTTTTGTTATTATATCAAAAGGTACGCACCCCTCGCAAAAGTATGCTTTCCCATTAGGAAACTCAGTAGCAATTCGTAGTATAGATTATTTTGGGCCCCGTTGACAGAAATGGGCTTATTCTTTTCTCCGTTGCATAACTCCTTAATGATTTACATTATATCTGAACCATGACAAAACAATCGGGACGTGTGGCAAAAAAAAACAATCGAGAAGTGTGGCAAAAAAAACCCAGCAGTGGGTGATTCCGGACTAATAATTATGATGATGATGACATAAAGATTTCCATTGTTTTATCGTGTTGGGATACCTAACCCGTTTGTTAACTCTTGCTAGTTAATTAACTTTGGTAAATAACATATTATGAGACCACGTCTTGTCCTCTGGCTTCGGGAATACGGGTGTTATTTTCTGTTATATATTTTTAAGCTTAGGTAAGTTTACTTGCTTTGCAAGAAGGTTTCATTTCATTATTGAACTAGTCCACTGACACTAGATACGTCTAACACCAATTAACTAATTAAATCTAAGCACTATTTTGGTAAATAATCATCTGCCATGCCTTTTCCCAAGTATGTTAGGATCGGCTTCCAGTCTAACCGGATGCAGCTGAATACCATTATTTTACATGGAGCGACTGCCTATCTGATCTCCACAACCCAGTAAGTACTGCGTAATACGATATCCCTTGGTAAGACTGGCTGTCAGACTTTCGGCCCACTGACAACCAATAACAACTGTCAAAGATCTACAAATGACAGCAGGGACCAACGGCTTAACGTGCCTTCTGAGGCACGTAGGAAACTATTTTCATAAATCTGACATCCTAAGTCAGGGTTGACATTTCAATAGACTTTTTAAAGGCCAATGAACCGATGTGAACTTTGCCACCAGTTGCATGTAGGTATCGCCCAAAGTTCATCGAAGTTCAAGACGTACTGAATTGAGACGTAATACGTTTACCTGTCAGGAATTAATTAATTAAGCGATTTAGAAGCTTTTGAGAAGTTTCAGATGACTAATTTATAACTACTTAATTATGTAAGACGTGATTAACTTTTTGTTCCAGTTCTATTAAGGTAGATAAGAGAAGAAAAAGAGAATTTTCTTAAAATATGTTTCCTACAACATGTGTCCGCCGACCACCAAAGGGCGCCAGCCATGGTTTCTCCTATAGGTCCAATTCTACACCAAAAATTTTGGGAATTGGGATGCGAATTTGACCATAGTTAAAATCAAAAATCAAATCAAGTTAAATTTGATGCATAAAAGCCATAACAACGTTTTTCTGAAAAGACTCAAATTGACAAATTTCATACGAAACACCTAAAATAATCGTGATATCTTCTTTTCTTCTATATCTTCTATATATATAAAAGAAAGTCGTGTTAGTTACACCATCTATAACTCAAGAACGGCTGGACCAATTTTTATGATTTTTGTGTTTTTGGATTTCTCTTCGTCCGGAATAGGATAATAAGTATTAAAATATGATATTCATCAATAAAAAAATAGCTGTTCATGTGTTGTAGATGGTATAAAACAAAACTGACATTGTGTCAGATTCCTAGCGGTGAGGTGCCAACGAATTACTAGGAGATCAGAAAAATTAAGGGATTGGGGTGGGGTAGGGTAGGTAGAGTAGGGTAGGGTAGGTTAGGTAGGTAGGTAGGATAGGGTAGGTAGATAGGTAGGGTAGGTAGGTAGGGTAGGTAGGGTATGTAGGGTAGGTAGGTAGGGTATGGTAGGTAGGTAGGGTAGGGTAGGTAGGTAGGGTAGGGTAGGTAGGTAGGGTAGGGTAGGGTAGGTAGGTAGGTAGGGTAGGGTAGGTAGGTAGGGTATGGTAGGTAGGTAGGTAGGGTAGGTAGGTAGGGTAGGTAGGTAGGGTAGGTAGGTAGGTAGGGTATGGTAGGTAAGTAAGTAGGTAGGTAGGTAGGTAGGGTATGGTAGGTAGGTAGATAGGGTAGGTAAAAAGTGCATTGCAACGCATGCCGGGGACAGCTAGTTATTATTAAATACAGGAATTTCATCAGGCATTCGTAACAATGATTTCCGAGTGACTAGGACAACATAAACGCCACGGTAATCTTACTCCGTCCTTCGGGATATTTTGATTGAGAAAGAAAAGGTTTATTATTTTTGTTCTCGGCGACCAAATTGGACTTCTTCGGATTGTAGGTTAATAAAATACATTGAAGGTTTCGAATTTGGGAAAATTGGGCTTCTCCCGCCGTGAGTAACATGCTTTTGTTTTTCTTAAACAAAAAGAATCTATTTTCGTACCGTTAGATATAAATAGTAATGGAACTTTAGGCTAGGAGTATATTTGTGTCGATAAGTGTGTCACTAGAACAAAACAAATTGGACATGTGAAGGTTTATGGCGAGACATGACTTGCAATTATACAAGGATAACATTAATTTAGGGCGGTACCATCTATTGTAATAACCGGTGTATATACCATAAGTCGGGTAGCCAAAGATGTTCTTTTCAAAAATAAATAATACACGTATAATAATAATAGTAGATCGCCCATAATAGTAGATCGTTTGAGCTCAATAACCTACTTTATAGGTCGCGCAGAAACTTTTAAATGAAAAAGAACAAGCTCACACAGCCTGCAAGAACAATCGATACGATTTGCAGCGAGACCATATTATTCAATCGCAACGAAACCAAATCGTGGGGATTTTTTCACGCGGTAGAACAAATCTATGGGGCTGTGTGGAGCTTATGACACTCGAATGACACTGTCAGGCAGGACGGCGCTGTTGGTAACCATTTGTGAAATTGTCTGTGGAAAAAGATTAAGCAGAAGCCAGCCTCATAGGTTGAACTGCGATGCCAATGCCATACATTAAAAAAAAATGATTTGAAAACAAGATTACGGCGTTAATTCCATTAAAAGTAAGCGTCAGGGTAGAACGCGAAATTAAAATGTTCTTATTTTTTTTGCAATTTGCAGATCAGTGAAACAAATATGGCTTTACAGACTTCTAATAATGAAAATCGTCAATACTACTTCCTAATTTCATTCATCATATCAGCCGAAAGACGTCCACTGCTGGACACAAGCCTCCCTCAAAAAGGGGGGGTTTGCCATAATCGCCACGCTTGGCAGGCGGGTTGGCGATCGCAGTACGGTTGTTACAAAAGCACAGAGAACGCTGCTGCCCATTCTCTGGCAAGTCCCTTAGTCGCCTCTTACGACACCCACGGGAAGGTAAGGGAATTAATTTAATTTCATTCAATGCCATTGAATTACTTTTTCATAAACTAGTCATTGAATAGTTTTAAATCGCACGGTTCCCTGGCCCTGCCCCTAAAAGGCCACACGCAAAAACCATAGAGCACTAAGGCGATTTAAATGTTTGACGTAGCCCTAATCATAGTGAAACTATGATGTCACATTGAGCCTTATTACCTTATTACCCCTAGCAGCATCATCACACGTTTTGTAGTTATTGACATACCAATGTTTATGGTATTGTCCGTGCGGGCAATAGAACGTTATTAGCTGTTTTATTGCCATTCACATATTCTTGCATAATTTGTGGTATTGGCAAAGGGAAAATTTTGGATCTTACACATTTATTTATACTTATTTCTCATTGGAGGTCCTGGACCGGCAAAAATCAAAAAATCCAAATATTTTATTTTACATAGGCCTACATGGGCACTTGTAAAACGTCGACAAAAGGTGCACGGTTCGAGTAGGTCGTTTCCTATGGATAAGAACCGGCAAGAAACTCCATGGTAACTCTTTTAAAATCATTTGGTTTACAATATTTGAATGTTACAGCGTTAGTACTTAAGTATAGGAGGACAGCGTAGGCCCGACAATAAGTCGTTGCTTACTACAAAAGGTAGAACAAGATAAAAAAACAGCATTGGCAAACTTGATCCTGCCTTTGTCCTATTCTACATGGGGTCGACGCAACACGATTTCTTCTTCCATTCTCCGATGTCACACGTCACGGCATCATTTACTCCTTTCTCTTTTATACACTCACCGGCACGGAATCTTGGCCAAGTGCGTATTTCGCGATAACAAGAGCTTTAAGTGTTTCCTATGATTATTTATTATGAAGGTTGGTCTAAAAAATGTTTACCTTTAGTTCAAGAGGGTAATTTATCATGTTTGAGTGCAATATGACGTTATTTTTAAGTTTTAGTTGAACCCGGTCATCTGAGCGACTAAGTTGCTGTTTTAAATTTGTGTTTTGTGAAAGTTTATTGTTAGGTTATGCAATTATTGTGATATCGTACTGTTAATTCAATAAGTAAAGGTGATTTAATTCCAATAAAAATGCCATTAACACCATCACAGGTTGCACAAGCTGTAGCATTGATCGAACAAGGGCTGACACAGCGAGAAATTGCTGTTATACTGAATGTACCACGTTCATCGATGCAGTATGCGCTGAAACGATACCAGGAGACAGGCCGCTACTCCCGCAGACCAGGCAGCGGAGGCGTCAGATGCACATCAGCCCGGGATGACCGCTTTATTGTCCTGGAAATTTTGAGAAACCGCTACCTCACCGCTGTTGAGATACGCCAGCGACTCCAGTTCACAAGAGGTGTCAATGTTAGTGAACGTACAGTGAGAAGACGAATGGAGGAAGTGAATTTAAAAGCTCGTAGACCAGCACGCGGCCCAGAACTTCTCAGAAGTCACCGAGTAGCTCGACTTCGATTCGCACGAGAACACGTCAACTGGACCCATGAGCAGTGGGCTCGAGTACTGTTCACAGATGAGTGTCGAATCGCTTTACGAGCTCCAGATGGTCGGGAGCGAGTGTGGAGAAGAAGAGGAGAGCGGTTTTTACCCATTACCACCACACAAACTGTTAGTTTTCATGGAGGCTCTATAATGGTTTGGGGAGGAATAAGTTCCGATGCACGTACGGAGTTAGTTATCGTCGATAACCGATTAACGGCAACACGATACATCGAGGAAATTCTTCAGGAACACGTGTTACCATATTCAGGGTTTATTGGGTTTGACGAATTCCTCCTAATGCACGATAACGCGCGCCCACACGTTGCACATTGCGTGGAGGAATACCTTACAGAGGTTGGTATTCAAAAATTGCAGTGGCCAGCTCGTAGTCCAGACTTAAATCCAATAGAGCATATCTGGGACATGCTTAAAAGAATAATAAAGTCCTCCTCCAACCCGCCTGAAACTCTGAACCAGCTTCGAAATGCAGCACTAACCGCTTGGGAAAGCATACCACAAGTTGAGATCAGAAACATCATCCAAAGTATGCCAGAACGAATGCAAGCTGTTATCGGGGCTAGGGGAGGAAACACCCGATATTAAAAAGCAAACACAACGAAGACTTTGTGGTTATTTTTCATTTTGTGTTCTTTTTAAATTGACAGTGTTAAAATCAATATTTATGTGAAACTGCTTATTTTTTAAAAGATTACTGCTGGTGCATCATTTTTTCAATAACTGAGTTACAAAACCATAAAAAAACCCTAATTTAGTGCATAAACCCATAATATAGTGAAAATTAAATATTTAAATAGAAATTATCGGCATGTTATTGGTGGCCAAGTTTCCGTGCCGGTGAGTGTATATAGACTAGCTGTCCCACGCAACTTCGTCTGCCACTCTGCGTCACATTTTCCCCGTTTTCGCAACATTTTTCATTGCTGCTCCGGTCCTATTGGTCGTAGCGTGATGATTTGTGAATCTAAACCATTCCCAGATCCCCTTGAACACACACAAAAAATTTCATCAAAATCGGTCCAGTCGTTTGAGAGAAGTTCAGTGACATACACACTCACAGAAGAATTATATATATAAAGATTAGTGGGATACTTGGTAGTCTAACAAAAAAAATATGATGAGGAACGTTAAAAATCATTGTCAAACTCACAGTTTTGAAATTCCTCTAGCTAGTTTGACCCAGTCTATCCGAAGGCAAGAATATAACAATCTTTCAGACAGGCAGCAGTTGCCCAGGTACTCAAATCGACCTTTTCAACTTATCAATATTGAAATCCTTTAAGTTTTAATATTACCGTTAAGCTATTCCCGACTGTGTCAATACCAAAAAATATTACAGCATATTAGTTTTGGCAGGCATTTCAATATTTTACGGATCATAAAACTATTTTATTGCAGAAGCTGCCCTTGACATTCTTAAGAGGAACCGCAGTAAAACATTATTGTAAGATTAGATCTATACCTCTTGTGTTACACTTTGACAAAATGTTACTTTTATTAAGAAGAGTATCCACAATGTTTGCTCATCATCATTCATCATCATCATTTCAGCCCAAAAGACGTCCACTGCTGGAAATAAGCCTCCCCCAAGTGTCGCCACATTGACATTTTGGGGGGTTTTGCCATAATCGCCACGCTTGGCAGGCGGGTTGGCGATGGCAGTACGGTTGTTACAAAAGCACAGAGAATGCTGCTGCCCATGCTCTGGCAAATCCCTTAGTCGCCTCTTACGACACTCACGGGAAGATATGGGTGCTATTCTTTACGTCCGACACTATACAAAGCACAGAGAGTTTGCTCATCAACCGTATTTCTAAGTCATCATCTGCCTAGCGTTTTCGCAACTATGTTGGGGTCGATCCAGTCTAACCGGATGCAGCTGAATACCAGTATTTTACTTGGAGCGACTGCCTATTTGACCACCACAACCCAGTTAGTACTGGGTTATACGATATCCGTTGGTAAAACTGGTTGTCAGAGATTCGGGCCACTGCCTGTACCGAATGTCAAAAATCTACTAATGACAACCGGGATCAACGGATTCTGATTCTTCTTTCTTTTCTTTTAATTTGCGTCAACGTCACGCACTTGTTTCCTTCGCGTCGCAAGTCGCGTCACGGTGAATTGTGACGTAGCTACTTTCATTTGTTTTCTCCACAGTCGCTGTAGCAACTCGCAAGTCGCTTGAACGTCTGCTTGAACACAGCTTTACAGTTTTATTGTGAACAGAGTATGTTTTTATGAGAAAATGGTGTGAAGCGTTGAGTACTAAAATGTGGTATTTGAACCATCATGTTACGGGACGTTAATTTCCTGTGGACTTTGTTTAAGTTTATGGTTATAAAGATGCTTTGATCTGGAAGTCGCATTAGGAACAATTGAATCTCAAGAAATTCAATCACTGTTCAATATCCATTTTCTTAATGGTATTCATTTATTGATTAGGTTTAGTTTTCTCTGTTTTGCATAATAAATACAAAGTGAAAAACAGAAAACGATAAAAGTTTCACACATTCCAATTTCATAACAACAAAACAAACACCTTTTTTCTTCCTATTCTATCTCTATTATTATCTGTGTTTATTAATATTAGCGTAAAGAACTACAAGAAGAAGTAGAAAAAGAACGTAAACTCGGGAAAAATGTTGTTTTACGCTACGACAAAATAGTAACATTACCAGGAAGCCCCAAAAATAGTAATTACATAGCAGACACACGAAAACAAAAACGGTTTCTGTCAGAATCTCCTGATCACCAAACCACCGTTATCAGCGAAAACAATGTCAAACAGGTATCGAAGAAAAATAAGACCAACAATATTACCTCCTATATGTATAACGCACCACCAAAAAAAGGGGCGGAGTCAAATTCGATTGAGATACACTCATCAGCAAAAAACGATTAAAGACAGCCCCTCTTCATCTTCATCTCCCAATACGGCTTGTCACCGCGGGGGATAATGACTACAACCCTCCATCTCCACTACAAAATCTCTACATCTGTACCTACAATGCAAGATCGCTACTATCAGACGAAAGATTACTCGATTTTAAAAGAGCGATTTCAAAAATAAAATACGACATTATTGGCCTTGCTGAAATAAGAAGAACGGGATATAATATTATAGAAGAAAAAGAGCATATTTTCTGCTATTTTGGGGAAACAAAAGGTCAATATGGAGTCGGATTTCTTATAAAAAAGGAATATAAGCCAAACATTGAGAGCTTCGTTGGAATATCCGAACGCATCTGCATTTTAAATCTCAATTTCGACAACACAAAATTCACCATTGTACAAGTACACGCGCCAACTGTTGATGCTAGCAGCCAAGAAATAAATAACTTTTACAGCCAACTGCAGAATGCACATTGTCAATATAATAACCAGAAAATAATAATGGGCGATTTTAATGCCCGTGTTGGACAGCGGGTATCTGGTGAAGAAAGAATACTGGGCAAATACTGTTACGGAAATAGAGACAAAAGAGGTGAAACTTTGCTTCAGTTTTGTTGGGAAAATAAACTATACATTACAAACAGTTTATTCAAAAAGAACAATAAAACTATGTGGACATGGCTCTCGCCAAAGAAAAGAAAAAGTCAAATTGATTATTTACTAACAAATAGAAAAGAAAACATCTCAAACTTAGAAATTATATCAAACCTAACGTTTCCCAGCGACCATCGACTCTTGAGAAGCACACTTCAGATTACACCGATAGAGAAAAGTAGAGCAAATTTCAAAAATTATAAAACCAATCTCAGTACTTCAGAAGAAAAAGAACAATTCATACAGACCTTAAGTACAAATATAAACGAATTTGAGTTAGAAAAAAATGAAAATATAGAATCCATATACCAAAAAATTAAAAATCCAATAATCACCAGTTTAAAT
This sequence comes from Cerastis rubricosa, assembly GCA_949152445.1. Lineage (NCBI taxonomy): Eukaryota > Metazoa > Arthropoda > Insecta > Lepidoptera > Noctuidae > Cerastis > Cerastis rubricosa. Next base: position 8,514,669 of record OX424545.1, on the reverse strand, counting down.
TCAATTCGACAGAAACCAACACAAAAACGGGAGACCATCCCTGATTACGTAAAATGTCTTATTGCAAGAAGAAGCGAATTGATTCAGAAGAAATCCCTAACAAAAGAAGAAAAAGACGAACGTACATACCTATATAAAAACATCTACAAATTAATGAAACGGGAAAGCACGGAACGCAGAATAAAAGAAATCGAAAGCCACCTCGAATCAACAGGTAGTTTAAAGAAAGGTCTTAAAAATCTTAACAGCACCAAACAATGGATACCCTATTTAAAAGATGATACTAATGGCAAGAAAATATTATCAAGACCAGATATAATAGAAAAGGCAACAACATTTTATAAACAATTATACTCAGTAAAAGATGCTACCCCGGAAATCGAAGCGAAAAACCAGGACTCTACTACAACTCTAGATAGATTCTCTACATCTGAAATAATAAAGAAAATCGAAGCTCTAAAATCCGGCAAAAGCAACGGGCCAGATGGAATCCCAAATGAAGCACTTAAATTGGGGAAAATGATACTAGCACCATACTTAACCATCTTATTTAATGAGATTCTAAATCTCAGAGCAATACCGAAAGAATGGGCGCAATCTGACATAATTTTACTCTACAAAAAAGGAGACCCTGCCGATATTGGAAATTACCGACCAATAAGCTTACAACCGAATATGTACAAATTATTTGCTTCATGTCTTGAGGATCGCTTAGCAATGTTCACAGAGAAATTTCAACCGCCCGAACAAGCAGGTTTTAGAAAAAACTTCTCAACAACAGATCACATGCACACTTTAAACTTGATTATAGAGAAATACTTAGAGCACAAAAGACCACTCTACCTGGCATTTATCGACTACGCCAAAGCCTTCGACTCTATATCACATAAGAGCATGTGGAAAGCTCTACATGAGTGCGAAGTACCGTCGGAGACTGTAGACCTTATAAAAGACATCTACTACAAAAGCAAAAGTCGTGTAAAGTTAGAGAGACAAGGCCCTGAAATAAACATTTGTAGAGGCGTCAGACAGGGTGACCCCCTTTCACCTAGAATTTTTATTGCTGTGCTTCAAAGTATAATGAAAACGCTGAACTGGGAAAGGGAAGGAATTAATATAAATGGGAAGCTCCTCAGTAATCTTCGTTTTGCGGATGACATCATACTCTTCTCTGAAACAGCATCTCAACTGCAGAAAATGATTAAAGAACTGAACGATGTAAGCAATAAGATCGGCCTAGAATTAAATACTACCAAGACTAAAGTCATGACGAACCACCATATCATACCAATAAGGGTCAATAACAACACATTAGAATACGTTCAAAGCTATGTTTACCTTGGGCAACAAATATCTTTTTCTAAGAAAAGACACGAAGATGAGGTTAAAAGGCGAGTTAACATAACCTGGAATAAATTCTGGAGCAATAAAGAAACCCTAAAATCAAAAATCCCTTTAAAACTCAAGAAAAAAGTAATGGACTCATGTTTACTACCTTGCCTTACGTATGGCTGCCAAACATGGATATACAATAATGACACTAAAAACAAAATACAAGTATGCCAGAGAGCGATGGAAAGGAGTATACTGAACATACAAAGAAAACACAGAAAAAGAAACACAGAAATAAGAAAAACAACAAAAATAATAGATGCTTTGGAACATTCACAAAAACTTAAATGGAAATGGGCGGGTCATATCGCACGTATGGACAAGGAAAAATGGGCACAGAGAGTAACCACATGGCAAGGGCCAACAAATAAAAGAAAAAGAGGTAGACCAAAAGAAAGATGGGTTGATGAATTAATAAGAAAAGCTGGTAAAAATTGGTTCATAAAAGCAAAGGACAGACAGACGTGGAGCAAAATGGAGGAGGCCTTCACCCGTTGAGGGGTCCATATTGAATTTTGTAAATTGTTTTGAATATTGAATTTAATATTATATAAAATGAATTTATTTATTTAGATATAATTATTATGAAATTGTAATTTATAATCACGAGATGAATTTTAATATTTTATTTTTTTCATGCATGCACAGAATTGAAAAATAATTGTTTTATAAATCATTCATTATGGAAATAAAGAGGCTTTATTATTATTATTATTATTAATAAACCACAAACAACAATGGACTAGGGAATAAGAATAGATTGATTGGCCTATGATTAGCTTGTCGGTCTCTCGGGTACTAGGCTCACATAAAAGTAGAGTAAGTTAATGAATTTTCAATTTCATGCCACCTGAAAAACCAGAACAACGTGTTGATCATAGGAAAACGATACACAATAAACTAGTAAAAATTCATGGAATTCACTATAGCAACTTGGAGCCAATAAATTGTTAAAATCACAAAAATAAGTAAGTACATAGACTTATGAATGCATACTATAGTGAACATTACAATGACATTGAATGACATAGCTTCTGTTATGTCAAAACGTAAATCGATTTTTATTTGGACATTAAGGTGGAAGCGAAAGGGTGGCCCGCGAAATACATTTTTTTTTACTTTTTTGCAATTTGGCGGTCAGTGTCAGGTACTCAGGTTTTATGTTGAATAAAATATGTTACGCGGCCGTAAAACATGCGTATTTACATAATTGTAGTCATTAAAATCATCAATACAACTCTTTATGTTCATTTAATCCCAATGAATTACTATTTCATGAAAAAGTGATACTATTCACTACTTAATGATTATAACTCAGCAAAGCCATATTAATTACGGCCGCGATATTGCATCCTTAAGCATTTGCATCCTTTTTATTGTAACACTAGCTGTCTGGCGCCACATTTTTTCCGTTTTCACAACATTTTTCATTGCTGCTCCACTCCTATTGGTCGTAGCGTGATGATATATAGCCTATAGCCTTCCTCGATAAATGGGCTATCTAACACTGAAAGAATTTTTCAAATCGGACCAGTAGTTTCGGAGCCTATTCAATGCAAACAAACAATCAAATCTTTCCTCTTTATATAATATAGATATATTATATATTAGTTTAGATTCCAACAGGTTACAAAGTCAGCCAAGCTTGTGTATCACATTCAGCCCCGTTGTGGTATGTCGTTAGTCTTATTACTTAAAAGCGATTTAATATTTTCCCAGAGTGACGGCAAATGGTACACACCTACACAGAAGCCATTATATTACCCAAAAAGTAATGTTTCCATTCACAAGAATTTACGAGCAATTTATTTATCAAAGTAAGCATAACCTTGGACTCATTTCCAATAAAGAATCAGCAAAAAGATGGTGTCCAAGTAGCACATGAATAATATCTAAAACTAGGACTTCAGAAGTTACCAGACACCTTTATCACTAACTTGAAATGACAGCTACTTATAATATCAAACAATGAATAATAGCAATCGTAAGTAGTTCTCGTGTTAAATGTGTCACTAAACGTAACTATAACTTATGGACAATCGTAACTGGGTCAGAATGTGGCCTTGCGTTTCGGATTTCGTGGAATGTTCCATGGCAAATGTCGCACAAATTGTCCTTAAGCTAAGGGCTCGTATGTCGCAATTTAGGGGAAACTCGAGCACACCTACCTTCAATTGCAATTTATGGTTCTTGGCGCTCATTGGAAATACATAGAGTACAACTCTTCTCCGATTATGATGTCTTGGTAAATCTAAACTCAGGCACGTATTCTAAAACGGATTTGAGTTTAGAAAGTTGTCTGTACACGGGATATTTACCATAATTACTATTTATTTTGAGTTCACATTCACAATCTTTTGCCGCTATTGCAAGCATGACCAGTTTAAATAACTATCAACTTATCATGTTATCATCATCATCATCATCATTTCAGCCGAAAGACGTCCACTGCTGAACATAGGCCTCCCCCAAGTGTCTCCACATTGACATAAATTGGGGGGTTTTGCCATAATCGCCACGCTTGGCAGGCGGGTTGGCGATCGCAGTACGGTTGTTACAAAAGCACAGAGAACGCTGCTGCCCATTCTCTGGCAAGTCCCTTAGTCGCCTCTTACGACACCCAAGGGAAGATATGGGATGGAGATATTCTTTACGTCCGACACCATACAGAACCACATCATGTTATGATAGTGTTTAAATAGTTACTCACAAATCTTTAATTGCTTAGGGAAAGACAGTCAGGAAATGCATCTTAAACCTTTTGTTAAACCCTGTTGATTCCCACCGAAGGTCCTTCTCCTAACTATTAACCTATCGGCGAATCCCAAACAATAACAATCCTTTGTCCTTGATTCCTAATTCCTCCTTACATCCTGGTACTCCTAGCTACATTTCTGATAAATTGTAACAACAGCTGTCGTAACATATACATTCGATGGGTAAATATTCCATGTCCTATTTATTTTCCCCAATGTCCAGTGGAACAATATTATGTTGTGACACCTATAAAATAATAGGGTGCTTTTTTCTCTTGGTATTATAGGGAATCGAGGTCAAGAATTGAATAGGTATTGTTTTATTTATCCCATTGCTGAGAAAAAAATGGTGTTGATGATTGTATAATTAAAAAATACATGATCTTATGGTCGTTGACCAAACAAGAATACCTACCTAATTATTTTCTCTATCCACCTTGATATTCAATTACAAAAAAAAAAAAAAAACTTAATTTAGCCAGCAATTTCATCGAACAAAAAAAAGTACCTAGGTACCTATAGTATAGTGTTTTATGAAAAAAAAAAAAATTTTTGCAAAATACTAAATCCGATTTAAAAAAAAACAACAACGATTATAACGATATTAATGATAGAAGTCACCTATTCCTCGGACATTAGCCGCTATTAACGCTCTCCTGAACTCAAACACAGATTTTGATATGTTTGCGAATGAATGGAAGGTGCTACGAGTACTGTCCAGAATGTTTGAATTTTTGTGTGAAGAATGCATGACTGTGTTAATTAAATTACGTGTTTAAATAGTGTAATTGGCTTCGGCCGTTCTATTTAAATAAATAAATAAATGTCATTGTTATAGGGTTATCCCCAGTAAAAAGGAACTTTTAACATACCTAACTGTCGAAATGTGTACGAGCCTACAGGCGTGATGATAATTATGTTATGATATTGTGTTAACAATAAATATCCAAACGATTGCAGCAATCCTGACAGATTTGCTGTCTATTATTTCCATTGTATATCTGCGAAGATTCGCATCAGCATCTTCACCAACTTTAAACGGAAACATCGCGGAACATACTTACTAGAAAAACTTCAGGCTAATTATTGATAACCTTTCTTCTTTTGGAAGTCGCTAAAAAATAACATTGTAAGTACCCATAAAATATGAGGGTACCCTTGATTTTTCTGGGATCCCATCATTAGATCCCGACTTATACCTTTCATCATTATCTCAACAAACATGAGATGATGATTAACAGGCATAATGCGAATGTGTCTCTTTAAAATCTTATCATAAGATCTTGACCTTATGACAGTATACTCGTTGATCCTGTAGCGACCTACAAAAAGCAACTTACAACAAAAGTACTACAGCGCCATCTATAAGACGACGGAAGTACTAACATGAATTTCCTACAAGTAGCAAGTAAAGTTCACATCGACTTAAGACTATATAGGAAAAACCCGACAACAACTGTCGGGCAGTTGCCCACCAGACATAACAACTGTCTGGTCGGAAGATCCTCACTTTTCTATGGAGTATCGAGGAACTTTACACTTTGTTCCTCATGCCCCTAAAATCTCATCACATGGAAAGTATACTGTTTCAAACAATACCCATTAAAAACTGAGATTTGCCAGTAATTTTGCTGGGATCCTATCATCAGATCTTAACTGATACCTTCCATCATCAGCTCAGCAATATGAGATGATGATTACCAGGCAAAAATATCTGAATTACATTAGATAGTTTACGAAAAACATTGTATGTGCTTACAAAATTTGAGGGTTACCCTTGATTTGCTTAGGGTCCTATCATCAGATTCTGACTTGGTGCCAATAGGACCACGTTGGGAGTATAGGCTATCGAATAAAAAAGAATTTTGTAAATCGGGCCACAATTAGCGGAGAAATCGGTGAACATACAAAAAAAAATACAAACATCAGAATTGCTAACTTCTTTCTTTTGGAAGTCGACTAAAGAAGGCTCTGATTTTTAAATGTTTAGAGGGTGCGAACAATATTTTTGTACGTATGCTACCTTAACATAGATTATTTTACCACGGCAATTCTTTATGAGGTGAAGACAGCATATTTTATGAAAAAAAGGATAAAGTTACGAGTAGTATTCGTGACCTCAAATATTTAACAGTGGATGTTTTCAGGTAAAGCAAGCAGGATTATGCTTCATTTTGGTACAATAAACAGAACATTAACAATAGCCCAGGGAACAACATAATAAGCTCATATATGCGACGTAATTTCCGAAGAAAGAAAATAGTTTAAAACTACTTAATTTACGATACAAGTACGTAACTAAATAAAACAATGTTTTAGCACTTGGGTTTTAATTTACAAAAGACTTTTGTAAATTAAAACCCAAGTGCTAAAACACACACACACACAGACTTCGACTATTTAAAATTAAATTATTTTTGCACAACCCTATTCATAACACGTTTTTAATAAAACTTCAAGCGCTTTCTTTTACTTCGAAATAAAACAATTCACTTATAGAGCTTCACGACGACCCCAGAGGGTGAGTACTGAGTAGAGATAAAACTTGTAGGTCTAGTCAAGAAATGCAAGTGACTGGCACTGGCTACGCTTGAGGCTCTCTCCTATAGGCCTGCTCTCCTGGTGATTATAGAATGATTTCCCATAAGCCCCATGGGTACAGACAGGACTTTTAGGTGTAAAAATTGCCAACAAACATCCCGGGAAATTTCTACGATTTATGTATTCCCAGGTGCCTTTTAACTGGTCGAATTTAGACCATCAAGGCCGTTGCTATAGAAACCCCATGATTTCTACGGTAAGCATTGATAGAAAGCCTTCAAAGATTGGAGTGGACACGTGCTAGTTGTTTGTTTTACGAAGCCTATTAAATGACGAAACAATGAAATTGTATTATGTAAATGGCGAGTTTATGTTTAACAATGTTTTTGTACTTGAAATTTTGAACATAATCAACGAGTTTCTTCAAACAATGCATCCAACTTCTCTGTTCGGCGGTTTGGCCTGTACCGAACTTGAACACTGCTCCGCTCCCGATCGCACGCACACTAACACAGCCAATTGTATCGGTATGCACCGGGCCACCTGTCGAATTTGCTATGTGTGAACAGGATGGGGGAGAGCACGGGATATTGGTAATATTGATCGGTTCGAAACAGCTCCTCGCGCTTCATGTGAGCCTAGTACTTTCCGATCAGTTGTCCATTATCGGTAATCGCCGATACGCTGCCAATACGATTCGGTTGAATTGTTTTCGTTTCGATTGTTGATCATTGGGATCGTACGCTAATTTGTAAGTTGCTTTAAGTTTATGTAGATACTAAACAAGCAGAATGTTAATTTGTCAGTAATTCTTATTAGTGATTAACTTTAATAAGCTTTTAGTAATACAACGAATGAAAACCCAACCTTTTTATTACCTATATCAACATCCAGACATCTAAATAAACAAAAGTTTACCAATAATATTAATTAAGTTAACGTCATTATTAAGTTTAAGTTATTACAGTATGTGTTTAGAAAATTTTAGTGGGTTATGATAACTTAGTGTGAAGCAAATGTTGTTCGCACGTTTAATTAAATTAACTTGTACTTGTTAATTTTTAGTAACACAACATGTGTTTTTGTTTTTAACCGACTTCTAAAAAAGGAGGAGGTTCTCAATTCGGATGTTTGTATTTTTTTTTTTATGTTTGTTCGCGCATAACTCCGTCGTTTGCCAACCGATTTGAAAAAATATTTTTTTGTTTGAAAGCGTATACTTTCCAAATGGTCCCATGAAAATTTTATCGAAATCAGATAAGCCGTTTCTGAAAAAATCAACAAAAATTAAATATTTCTAACTTTTAGTTAACTCTGCATTGCGTTTTTTGTTCGCGCATAACTCAGTCATTTACGAACCGATTTGGAAAATTATTGTTTTATTCCAAAGCCTATGCTTTCCATTTGGTCCCATAGTCACCAAATGGGGATCTGATGATGGAATCTTGGCGAAATCGAGGGAACTCTTCAAGTTTTATAGGAAACGTACAGCGATTTTGGTATTTTCTACAACAAGTGAAGCATTTGCGTTCAATAAGAACCATTCTACCTAATCTGATGATCTGATGATGAAGCCAAGAGACAGGCACTGGAACTCCATAATAAGACAATGTATCTTAGCTGTGTTTGGGCTTGTTGGAATTGGAATGATATGCACTTTCCACGTGTACCACAGACTAACTTTTTGACTTTCCTTATTCAACCTAAGTAACAAGTGGGTCCTCTGCTTTGATAGTCTGTTTTCGCGATGATCAGGGTTCTTATTCAAAATGCGTTGATCATTCCTTTCCCTTATTTCTTTTAATGGTTTTTATTTTTCTCAGTTTCAGTTCGACGCCTTTTCTCACACGAGAATCATCTTTACTAGGCCTACCCATATTTTATTATTAGATTAAAAATATGTCACTAAAAATTAACAAATAAAAATATTTTTTACAAAAAAAGAAACCGACTTCAAAAAACACTTAACGCACTAAAAAGTTAAAAATAATACTACAACCTACCTATATTAATAAACCTAACCTAACCTACGATTAACCTATAATAAAATTTAATAATTCTTTGGAGTCGGTGCCAAGCAATATACGATACCTACCTAAATGACTATATACAGACTAAGGCCAGAAAAAAGCAAAACATAAATCTTACAGCTTCTAATTTTCTAGTTCTTATATAGTAGCTTTCTAATTCTAATTATATTGCTTGGCACCGACTCCAAAGAATTATTAAATTTTATTATAGGTTAATCGTAGGTTAGGTTAGGTTTATTAATATAGGTAGGTTGTAGTATTATTTTTAACTTTTTAGTGCGTTAAGTGTTTTTTGAAGTCGGTTTATTTTTTTGTAAAAAATATTTTTTATGAAACAAACTTCGTATTCGTGTAAACATACATAACAATGAAATGAAACAATAATATTTATGCCAGACAGCAAGAGTTACTTAAATATAAAGCAAGAGTGTCCTTCTACTATGATCTAATTTTCCACTTAAACCAGAGCAATCCGTCTCAGTCAATTGACTTCTAGTACCAGGACCTTATAGATAACAGCTGGCAGCTTTAAGTTTCCGGAAAATTGACAAGTAGGACAGCCTAGGTCCTCGAAAAATAAAATAGATATTTGGCATATTTGCGAGGCGAAGTCATAAAACTATTTTGGGTATGTTTCAAACGAGAAAAATACTGAACATTTTCATAAATGTATGACATGTGAAATAAAAATATGAAGACATTAATGTAGATACTTACATTAATGTTTTCATATTTTTTTTTTTTTTTTTTGGAATTCATTATTATTTTAAGTCCCACTTTATAAAAGTCAATCAAATCTATTGCCAACTCCACGACAGCAGGTTATATTACCATTCACGGCAGATTTGACCTGGCTCTTAAAAAGTTAGCCAATCATGTTTTCATTTCAGAAGAGGATTTTCCTGTAAGCTCTCTTAATAATGTTCGTTTACGCTATTACAGCTCTTATTCAAATTTACATTCGTCCAAAACAATGATTCATAGGGTTGTCCCATGCGTGTTTACAAACATAGCGAAAGTAAACACTGGGTGTGCACTTGAGCAAAACATTTTTATGTAAATAGGGCAATCGATTCCCACTTAAGGCCCCCGCAGAAAGGCGCAACGCGATGCGATGCGACGCGATAGTGCGACGCGGCATAGCGGTGTTGCTGCGTCGCGTCACCGCGCGGCGCGGTATCGTATCGATTACTCGATCCCAACTTATCCAAAATTGATAGATAGATTAGGATAGTGCACAGGAGTACCGCTTTCTGAATCAAGTCCTTCATCCATTTCCCTAACGAGAGATTGAATAAGTATATAATATTATAATTACCTACCTACTTTGGCCTATAAAGGCCATGCTAATGTGTTGCAGACGATATCTTAAAATTGGGTTGTCCTATGGATTTAAATCTTTTTGGATAATCATTTTTATGCCTTACTATAACTTTCAAAATTAAAATAAAATATCTATTCAATAAAAAAGTCGATTTTAAAGTTACGTTATTTTCGATCTGTTTTCTATACGTCAGGATTCTAGGATCAAGCAATCGATCAACGAGTTGATGCCGCGACGCGTTACCACGCGGCGCCGCACGACAGGGTGCTTCAGGCTCGGCTGCATACAAAATGTTCTACGAATCTTTTGACTCTTGTCGCGGAGCATGTTGCGGCGTGCGGAGCGCGGCGTGCCAGGTCGCGTCGGAGAAAGGAGGAGAAAGCTACAGGTTTGCTCAAGACGTGGGGCGTTCTTCGGGGAATGAGTACATAACTCGTATGTAGGTGGAACTAAGGTATTGGTTGTTTTTGTTTCGCCCTGTATGTTTTTGTTTGGAACTGAATTCAATTATGTTCTACGTAGTTCGTGTAAAAGGTTAATAAATATGGAAAAGTGTTTTTTTAGCTCGTAAGTAACTCATAAGCAGCCAATTTTCTTAAGAAGTTTTCTTTTTATTTTATTTATTCGTCTTGAATAAGACTCTGATGCAAACAAATATTTTAAGACCGGCTTCCACTACTTGGCTTAAATAAATTCAGTTGTAAGCGAATTTAAAACATGGTCGTTCTGTGCTTCTGTCATTTGTATGCCGAAAACATAGACAGAGCTGTTTTGAAAAACATACAAGTTATAATTATTTTATTCGGGAATAATTTCATTCGCGCACAAGAGTACTAGGCTCACATAAAATGACAATGTCGTTGATCATTTCGCCCGCATGCCGTCTATGTAAATTGGTCGTTTGTGTACTAGAGCATAAGACGTAATGAGTTAGTAGTATTTTTGCTACATACAAGCTAATTCTAGTTTTGTGTAAATTAAAGTCGGGGTTCCGGGTTATTTTTCGGGGAAGTAGATTGTGAGCTAGCTTCCACAGCTTAATAGCAACACTAAACAATCATACAATCAAACTTAACTGTATTAGGAGGTATCATTAAAATACACAAACAATTTTCTAAAAGCCAAAAAACCCTATTTAACTTTCTAATATCAGTTTCCTTACAAAATAAATTCCTCTGATCTTCGTAGACACTGGATATTTTACTAAAATCCTCAACTAAAGCAAACATCTTACTTTAATAACTCTCGTTCTACAAAAACCTTAAAGCTAAGAATAATAAACGTTACGTAATTACCAATTAATATTTATACAATATTATGCAAATTATAGAAGTAATAACAAACTTGGGGTAAGGCAAGGTGCTATTGTAAGCTAATAAGTCAGGGCTTTTTTCTGAAAAACGTATTTAATTTTCAGAAGTAATTCATCTCCTTGCTTAATAAAAGGTGATCTCTAAATTATGTGTGTTAAAACTTTATGTAATTTGAAGTAAACATTTTTTGTAAAATAAATCATCATCATTTTAACCCAGGGGACACGTAGGTGTCCCCTGAGAGAAGCGTACTATACCCATGGGGGAGTACACCTATGGGTATAGTACGCTTCTCTTATCTTCTGCGACTTCTGGATGCCGTGCGTTAGCCAAGTGTTTCCCGAGACTTTAATGATATCGTAGCACTACTTATCTCGTCGTGAGAAAAAGTCCTAGATAAAGACGGCTTTACAATGCCATTTACAAAGGATATCCTTCAAAGAAACTCAAGATCGGAAGGTTCTATTAAACCTTTCAAGGCTTATTACCAGAGGTCGGAATTAGGTAGAGTTATTTTTGTACTTGCATCGTAATTTATGGGTCTTTCCTTGCGTGCGCGTATTAATTTGATCTTTATGAACGGTTCGTAGATCGTTCTTATTACCTACTACTCTCCTAGTAATACAAAACTAGGCTATAAATAAAATATATGCATTAGATCAAAAAGATTACCGGCTGAAAGTAAAAAATAATAAATAAATAATAACTGCATTTTAATAATTGTATGTTTGAAGGGAAGATTAATTAAACTTTGTTTCATTAACTTGAGTTTTTATTTTGAGTAGGTATATTTTGTCAGGGTAGTTGAAAGAAAAGCAGATTACGCACCTCGATAAAGTGAGTAATTAATGCACTCGTGATAATTTAGTGCCCTCGCATGCGCTCGGGCACCAACATAACACTCGTGCATTAATGACTCACTTTGCGCTCGATGCAACCATCTACTAATAGTCTACCTTTCAAATCAAATAAAAGATGAAACTGAAGTGGGTATTATATCCACCCAGCCCAATAAAAAATGTAATTTTAGTATTTTTATGTCTGAATTTTCTGGAAAACTAAACTTAAATACTTATCCACTCGATACGGCTTTTAAGTACATTTAAAGCTAAGAATAAAAGCACTAACTAGGTATAGAAATATGATGCAAAGTTTCCATGAGAGTGCACGGCGAAATGGAACAGACGAGACGGTTTTAGTTCACACGGTAGCTCTTGTTGAATCTGTGAGCCTGGTATGTCCCACAGGTGTGCTGAGATTTCTCCACCTGTGTGCTCTTTTTTTACAATGGCGTTTTCTCAAACAAAAATAAGTACATTTTTGCTACAATTTTTAAATGAATTAGTGTGTGAGTGTGGTGTGTTCACTTTCGCATAACAAAATAGGTTGCTGAAATCTGAAAGACTAACAAAAGCTTACAATTACTTTTTAAAAGTTAACTGTATTAGACAAGCCGTAATATAGCAAAAAGATCTACCTCATGCATGAACTAACCCCATACTACTGACTAAAGATTGACTAAAGATCAACCAAACGCCATATATTTCAGGAATATCTAAACACAGTAATAAATTCAGGAACGCACTCTTTTGCAAAATAGAGCACTATTTACGATTCCCACCTGCCAATATTTTATGCTTTATCTACAGCCATCAAGACGTATCTCGTCTCCGTGTCAAAGTTCTCATTTCGGCAAATGATTACGGCACCGTATTTGCCGGAGGTAAAAACGGTCAATGACCTGACCTTCTACATTTTGGGAAATCGCGGCGTAGTACTATTTTCCTACGTCGCATTTATTAGGTCTATCTTCTTTTTTATCGTGTGGTAGTGCCTAACCAGGGGATAGAGTTATTATTCCGCAGGGCCTCGGCTCGGACTTGGCTTTTCATGCCGTCGATTAATATCTCTTAGGCATGCTGGTTTCCTGACGATGTGTTCACTGAAGCAAGTTATTATGATACAATACGCCCATGGATCCGAAAACGACAACGACTAGAGACCTATGACTTGGCAGTCCGAAGGTCACACCACTGTCACTACTAAGCTATTACTGATCATTTTTAACAGCAGTTTGGGATCTGAGTTAATAGATTTAAATAAAAGAAACGAATTACGTTTGAAAGGAAAACGATAAACATGACACAATAAGTTTTTAGTAGTTCATAGTGACCATTTACGAGTACGTAACGATAACTGTGAGTATAATTTAAAACATTAAAGACATTTAAATAAAACATTAAACAAAACATTTTTTTTGGACAATGATAGTCGAAAGGGGTTGGAAGATTTTTGTATGAAGCGTGGCCTGTGTAACTTTCGCCATTTTGATATTTTCTCAAAGTTGCAGCCAGGCAAGACATCTATTTATTAATCAATAGTTGGTAACAACACAAACACGTTTTGGATGAGACAAAATCTCCTAAAGTGTCACGTTTCTGAGATATAGTCGTAGGGACAATACAGCATTTGAATTAAATAAAATTGTTTTGCTTATTTTTACAATTCTTTGAAAAATATCGTTTTCATTTATCAATCATCAAGCGTTGGCCAGAAACTAGAAATAAATGTAGTCAACTGTAAACTTACTTTATCTCTGACAAGTATTGATTTGTTTATTTCCCATCTATAATTGCCTATGTTAATTGATTTTTAATTTTAACATTTAACCAAGTCAGGTCGTCGAACTTTATGAAAGCCTAGCGCCCTGAATTAAAGGCTTACTACTTAATTAGTAAGTAAAGTGGGCTAATTATGTTCTTTGTTCTCTCCTTTTATATTTCGCTTTTAAGTTTACGCCAAAATTAACAATAAACAATGGGTTCTTAAGTGGAATGGCCCCAAGTTTTACTTAACAACATAAAAGGAGTGTAAGTTTTCAAGCTTCAATAAATTCCTTTTAAAGGTGGATGAACACAAGTTAAAAAAAAAAAACAAAAAAAACCGGCCAAGTGCGAGTCTCACTCGCACCCAGGGTTCCATAGCTCCAAACAATATAATAACAATATTTTGAACTGTCATTCATTAGTTAGTAGTATTAGTTAGTAAACTTCCACACAACTGCAAAACTAAATTTGTTTTTCATAGTATGTTTATGAAAAACAAAGTTACTGCTGCAGTTTGATGAAAAAGTCCGATATCTCAAAAACTAAACATCATATCTTATTGAAACCAATTTTCGTTGATAGTTTTTTTTACGTTCTACAATCCTAAATATTTTCAGAATTTTCCTCCTCTTACTTTAGAAATTAGAGGGGGGGGGACACACATTTTACCACTTTGGAAGTGGCTCTAGCGCAAACTATTCAGTTTAGAAAAAAATGATATTAGAAACATCAATATCATTTTTGAAGACCTATCCATAGATACCCCACACGTATGGGTTTGATGAATTTTTTTTTTTTGGTTTTCTGTTCTAAGTATGGGGACCCCCTTAATTTATTGTTTTTTTTTCTATTTTTGTGTGAAAATCCTAATGCGGTTTACAGAATACATCTACTTACCAAGTTTCAACAGTATAGTTCTTATAGTTTCGGAAATAAGTGGCTGTGACATACAGACGGACAGACAGACAGACAGACAGACAGACAGACATGACGAATCTATAAGGGTTCCGTTTTTTGCCATTCGGCTACGGAACCCTAAAAACGTCTTTTGGGGATTTCAAACCCTTCTAGAAAGGATCGCTGCCTACCTTATAAAACAATGTTGACAAGGACCTACATACAGGAGACACATTGAAACAGAAAAGGTCAGAATAATTAACGAAACCTAACTGGTGAGAATGAGAGAACCACATTTTTCTCTCCCTGTGTTCTGACTCCGCATCAGAGCTCCAAAACTCCAAAAGTACCAGGCAACCAGAGCCAACAAGCAGGTAGCCGCATTCCAATGCCGCGACCTTCCTTACTCCGGATGCGCTAGTCGCGCCGGTCAATGAACCAATTTATAGACAGAGACGGAAACGGGACGTCTATTTCTATCTCCCTTTACATCTGTAAAGGGAGATAGAAATAGACGTCCCGTTTCCGTTTTAAGGGAATTCGAAATTAAGTTTTATTACAAAGTCATAACGGTGAAAGTTTGGTTTGCAAGGGACAGGATGCAGGTAAAATTTATAAGAAAACACCAGATGATTTCCTGTTACGGGCAATAAGGACCGAAGTCTCGCTTATTAAGATGGAATCAGAGCCTTGTTTTTTGAGCAGTAAAGTTTACATTGTACGTGTAAACTTATTTTGGTTTTGTTAAAAATAGGGGATAGAGCGTGAGAAATTCGGGAAGAAACTTCTTCGGAGCTACTAGGCAAACATGGTGTGGAAGGATAATGTTTTTCCCACGTCGATCCTGTTGAACGTTCTCACGGTTCATATGTGATAATAGGTTCGTAGACAGTGCACATGTGTGTTGGTAACCGATGCGAACCATTGAACGATTTTGAACTTCGGTTCAGCCGATTAGGTGCTCATTACTTTGTTGCAGGTTGGTTTTTATTTAAAGTAGGTACCAAAAAGTAAAACCTTTAAAAAAAATCTAATCAGTGAGGGAAGAAAAACAAATTGAATTTCATAAACTTTGTTTCGTTATGAAAGTGTCATTAATAATACAATTATGACCAATAATATTTTGCCTATTCTCCTGTAATTTCATTAACTATTGTAATGAATAAGGATTTTGAAATAAATCAGCCTCCAAAATAAATACATAATCAAACATGGCATCGCACAGTGGAACGAATGTATGGGAGCGGTTGGACGTAGACATGTCCGAAAAAAAAGAGTAAAATTATGCCAAACTAATGATGCCATCTTATTCGATTACTTAATGCCTTCATAACTTGTGGTGATGAATTTCTTCATAACTCCCATATTTCGGGAGTAATTTGAGAAAATGTGAAATTTTACTATGAAAATGAGTGTATCGAGCTCTCTCCCTCCTGATTCCGGGCTTGTTTCAAGTAGCGGTCTCTTATATCATAATGCTAATACTAAGAGCTATATTTAATACTAAGACACATAGTGCGCCAAATGTGCACTTTCTGGGATAAAGAGTGATGTTTATTTTAGAACACAATTTTTTTATTTTTTGTTTATTTTGTTGATTAAAACCGTTTTTCTAAAGGTTTACCTTATTACAATAACATTTCTGAGCAGCCAATTAGAGAAGATATAAGCTAATTAGGATATATAATTAGGGACTTAAGGTTTACATATAAAACTGATGCACTAATGATTACTGATAAGAACATTGCTATTATTTAATTACTAAATGGCTCTTAATACACTAATTTAGCATGCATCATTTACTAATTATCACAATAACTAATTACCTTGCAATATTTAACAAAGGATACCTGGGATACCTGGATTTTATATAAATAGGTCACTATTAGTAACTTTAAAATCAGTGTTGATTTACACCTCGTTGTATCCAAGCTAATCTCGCAATGTATTTTCCAAATTTTAATACAAATCTTGATATTCACGTTGCTTTATGCGCACGCGCACATAAAGATTTACGCGACTTTAACTATTTGTTCAGTGTTTTAAAAGATAACAGTTGTGTTCAGTTATGTGAAAGTGCTGAAACAAGTTTAAAAGACTGGTGTCGTCGATTTTGCTACCGCATTTATGCAAAATGGACACAGTCTGGAAGAAGCACAGATAAGTTTCGGAAGAAACATGAGATTTGGCTACAGGCTGCAATTCAATGGCCGGAATTACAGAATGAAAATATGAAACCTTCTACAGAAAATATAAGTGACGTCATCGAGCCCATAATTTCTCCTGCTAAATCTGATGCTTCAACTTGTACACATCCTAGTCCTCGTAAATCTTTTGAGGACCTTAGTAACCGGCAAAAAAGAAGACGCACTGAAGATAGTCTTTCATGCAGCAGTAGCAGCGCTGAAATTATGTTTTCGGCCGAAAGGGCGCTTCAAAAGGCAGGACAAAGCGATACAGCTTATGTTATGAAATACTTGACGGAGAATCCAGAAGAGGCCTCAAAAATCAAAGCCTTCATTGAAGGTAAATCAATTCAGGTACGGGAAATATCCCCTTTGAAGGCATTGGCTCTTTATGTATCCATGAACTTATCGAAATGGCGCTATAACACTCTTCGGGATTTCAACACTCAAGAAGGAGCTCTTCAATACCCGAGTTACTACATGTTGGTTAAAGAAAAAATTAAGTGCTATCCGGCCAAAGAAGATCTCACAGTTACAGAGAGCTCTGCAAAAATCAAATTACAAGCCTTGATGGATTTAACCTCAAGAAGACTTATTAGGTCGTTAGAAACCCCTGTTGATCCCAATCAACAGCTCGTATTGACCAACAAATGGGGTTTTGACGGATCATCTAGCCAAAGCATTTATCATCAAAGGACGAGTGAAGATGAGCAAATCGATCTTGCTAGTAATTTTATGATTAGTCTTGTACCACTGCGGCTCGTCTCAAAAGGTGTAACAATTTGGGAAAACGAGCGACCATCTTCCACTTCATTTTGCCGGCCAATATTGTTTAAGTTTATAAAGGAAACCAAAGAAAATGTGCAGAGAGAGATGGCTGAAATCGAAGCAGAGATTGAAGCCTTAACTCCATCCACCATCACTGATGGAATTAGTGTCAAACACCAACTGCTGTTGACAATGATTGATGGTAAAATTCATTCCATTATATCCAATACAGCAGCTTCAGTGTGTGACATATGCAAGGCTTATCCTAAAGAAATGAATAATTTAGAGTTAATCAAAGATAAACACGCAAACGAGGACATGTATAAATATAGCTTAAGCACCCTTCACGCTTGGATTCGCTCAATGGAATGCTTATTACACATTTCCTACAAATTAGACATAAAATCATGGCAAGTAAGGGGTGATATAGCAAAAAGGCAAGTTGATGACAGGAAGAAAAGAGTTCAAGAGGCTGTAAGAAGAGAAACGGGCTTACTTCTCGATGTTGTGAAACAAGGCAGTGGATCCACCAACAATGGCAACTCGGCAAGGAGATTTTTTGAAAACTACACTAAATCTGCTGAACTGACCGGAATAGATGCTATGCTTTTAAGAAAAATCTGTGTGATCTTGCAGTGTATTTCATCAGGAGAGAAGATCAACGTAACTAAATTCCGAGAGTTCTGCTTTGATACTGCTAAGCTTTACGTGGAGTTATACCCATGGTATTATATGCCTTCTTCACTTCATAAAATTTTAATGCATGGGCCAGACATAGTTCAGAACATGTCAATTGTGCCCATTGGTTTTCTATCCGAAGAGGCATCTGAGGCTAGAAATAAAGATTTTAGAAAATATAGAGAGGGGCATTCTCGAAAGCATAGCAGTATCTCATGCAATGAAGATATTATGCACAATCTTTTACTGTCTTCTGATCCACTTGTTACAAGTATCCGTCCAAAAGGAAATAAGTTTGTAAAAAAATCTTCTTTTAAGGAATTTTATGAGCTTACGGATTCTGAGAAAAGTGATATCGAATTTGTTAACATAAATGATTTAGCGGACATCGATTCTGAATTTGAATTAATTGATGATGATGATGATGACGAAGATAATTAAATGATGTTATTGTTTTAAAATGTGTAACTTAGTAAATTAGAGCTTACATCTTAATTATTTATTGTACTTTTAATGAAACTAGGTAATTTATTATCAACTTACTTAAAAGTCATACTCTCATCAGTTCTTGTGAATATTTTTGTTAATATATATTTCTGTATATATATAATATATTTATAGACCTCTTAATAAGTCTGTCTGCGGTTTAAAGTAAATACAAATGGGGAAAAAACGTTTTTTTTTTAATTTTCATTTCCTTTTATCCCAGAAAGTGCACATTTGGCGCACTATGTGTCTTAGTATTAAATATAGCTCTTAGTAATAGCATTACGATATTAGAGACCGCTACTTGAAACAAGCCCGGAATCAGGAGGGAGAGAGCTCGATACACTCATTTTCATAGTAAAATTTCACATTTTCTCAAATTACTCCCGAAATATGGGAGTTATGAAGAAATTCATCACCACAATTTATGAAGGCATTAAGTAATCGAATAAGATGGCATCATTAGTTTGTCATAATTTTACTCTTATTTTTCGGACATGTCTACGTCCAACCGCTCCCATACATTCGTTCCACTGTGCATCGTGTTTATTTACAAACATTCCGAAACCCTCATGTCCACCGTGAAAGCGCTTGAAATCGAACGGTATTGGAAGTATCGCCAATCGCCAATAATGGAGGACCGTTCGGAAATGTACTAGGGCGCCATAAACGAAGAGAGGTGTATCGAACCGATCAATATACCGATATCGTATGGCTATCTATCTATGGGTCGCTCGTATGTGAACGGTTCTCCGCCTCCCCTTTCATGAATGCTTCGTACACGCTACGTGGTTTGTGGAGTTAGCAACATGAGAAAAAAATCGTTTTCTTTCAACTACGCAGTAATGTTATCATTAATCACTACAAAACCGATCACAAAGGATGTCTTTTTTGCTTAGAACCGAAACAGTGCAGAAAAGTTATATGAAATCTCATTATTGCACTGTTTTTCATTACTGCACTGTTTTAAATTTTAAATTTGGAATTAAATTTACCACAGAGGTGTAATGTCTCCTATTACGTTAATAAAATGTATGCATTAGATCAAAAAGATTACTGGCTGAAAGTAAAAATCGGCTGAATAAACAGACTTGGTGAAAAAAAAAAAACAAATGGCGCGCATTTTGTGCCATTGTAAAACTTTGATACTTCTTATTTACCAAATAAAAAGGTAAAAAATCATGGAAATTGACAGCGATAGCGATATGAATTCAACTCCAGAAAATATAAAACAGCTGCAAATGAAGTTGTTAATAACCTTTAATAACTGCACTTTTAATAATTGTATGTATGAAGGGAAGATGAATTAAACTTTGTTTCATTAACTTGAGTTTTTATTTTGAATAGGTATATTTTGTCAGGGTAGTTGAAAGCAAAGCAGATTACGCACCTCGATAAAGTGAGTAATTAATGCACTCGTGATAATTTAGTGCCCTCGCGTGCGCTCGGGCACCATCATAACACTCGTGCATTAATGACTCACTTTGCGCTCGATGCAACAATCTACTAAAAAATCTTCATAGGTGGACGGACGATGAACTTGGTATTCATTTTCCTTATTTACACATTTCAAAGAAAAATCCAAAACCGTCTATAAAATATTTTCTTCTCAATTTATTATTTTCAAAGATTTGGGTGGGTATCGAACTCCTGCAATCGGGCATCGACTTTATCGCAGAAAGCGCTAAAATTATTTGAATAGAAAATAATTTGATTGTCAAACTAAGTTTATGAATAAAACTCTTCAACTTTTGTAAAATATTGGATATAAAAAAGATTATCTTGAGAAATAATGTCTGTAAAAATAACTTGTTTTTACTGGCAATCAATTTTAAAACAAAAAAAAAATATAATAGGATTTATTTAGTTTGTAAAATTGGTGAATAGGTACTGCGATAAACTTATAACAGTTATCTTATAAGAAAGATTTAAACGGTAGAAGAAGACAGTCAAAACCGTTATTAATGGTTGTACGGAAGTTTGTTACACTTCTCTTTCTATTAAAATATTGTCGTTTCTTCACTGTTTAAAAAACCGACTGAGTCGGAAAGAGACAATCGTATTAACCACTAAATAAAATTAAAATAATATCTTTTTATTTCAAACACTGGTCCATAATGTTTGTTAGAAAACGACTTAAAAATTATGTTACACTGAAATATTAAAAAATACACAATATTATTATATTACATAGCAAAATTAAAAATTCCATTAAAAATTGCATTAAAAAGATTAAACATTACATTTAAAGAAATTAAAAATTACATTGAATTATTAAAAATCATCATTTCTGCCGAAAGACGTCCACTGCTGGACATAGGCCTCCCCCAAGTGTCGCCACATTGACATAACATAGGGGGTTTTGCCATAATCGCCACGCTTGGCAGGCGGGTTGGCGATCGCAGTACGGTTGTTACAAAAGCACAGAGAACGCTGCTGCCCATTCTCTGGCAAGTCCCTTAGTCGCCTCTTACGACACCCACGGGAAGATATGGGATGGTGCTATTCTTTACGTCCGACACCATACAGAACAGTTAGATAGTAGTTATTAAAAATAAATTAATTTAAATATTTGCCACCCACTGGGGCACTTTTGCTTGAACCCAGTGCCCCAGAAGGGGTGCGTCTCATTTCATATTAAGTTATTTGGTATATTTTCATTTCAATAACGTTCACAATATATAATAAACTTGAGTTATACCAACTGTTAATATAATTTCTTAAGATATAACAATTATATACTCTAAAACTTATTTCGTATAACGTTATCGGATATAACGTTTATTTAATCGAAAATCATTAGGCCTACTGTTTAAAATATATAATATTGATACGATATGCGGGAGCGGCGTGACAGAAACGAATCGCTGTAAAACCGACTTCACGTAGTCTTGTCTGCCCTATCCCTAGAGTGTTATTTAAAATCGCGTAGGCGCGGAGGGGCGAGGCGGCCCGCGAGCTCAGGAGCAGGTGGATTCAACACTTGCACTTGCTGCATGCTTACTTGCATGCTGCATGCTTGCTAATGTTATAATGCTGAAATTTTGCTTTGTGTTTTATACTAGGCGTTTTATCATATTAGATTATATAGGTTTTATGTCTTTTGAGTTGTATATCAAACAATTTTATATTCAATGTATGTTATGCTTATAAAAATTAGTTATATTAAAATTATATCAATCGTAATAAACGATTGATATAATTTTAATATAACTAATTTTAATGTATTAACTGATAATTATATCGAATAAAATTATAGATTCAGTTGTTATATCTTGTAAATATTAGAGATTTTGTAATTATATCATGACCCCCCCAGAATGGGGCTGTCCAGCTTGTGGCTGAGCACATTCAGGATGGTGTTTACACTCCCCCGCGTACGGAGCATCAACGAAACAATGCGGCGCCGCAGCACAGTGTGAAAGCCATTTGTGTGCGCGTGCACAAACATCACAGACGCACGACAGCAGCGGAGGAGCCTTCTTACTTCAAAAAATCGTACTTTACAAAACTTCCAATGCTTTCGGAAAAAATGATAGATTTCATGCAATCATGCGTAAAAATTCATTTAATACATTCAATGATCAGCTAACGCAAACACTAAATGTCAAGCCACAAAACAAATTACACTAATTCGGGGCATCGTAACAGGGCAACAGCAAATTAGGGGGATGGATACAAATAGTGTTAATGGATGTCACACTTCCCAAACATTTTATGAGGTCACAGTGACTTAATCAGAACGTAATAACCGTTTGAGCCTGTAATATTAATGATTGTTACGCATGTTCGCGGAATTGGGAGTAATAAAGTTGCAGGCGCTTAGATGTTTCTGATAATTATAACCGTTTGTGATTAAAATAATTATTTATGTATTGTTAGTGCCTTCATCATAGAAGTACTGTATATCAGGTCAGGATGAGGTGGGAGTATGTATTTATTTTGTCATGTACGCCATGATGCATAGGTATAGGAAAATCGACTATTCTGCAATAAAAGCGTAAAAGGTAAATTCTAAGTCTTTTGAGATTTTGATTGTTAAATAGGTCGGTAGGTGGTATTGGTGGATGATGATTCATCCATTTCAGCCGAAAGGCGTCCAAAGCTGGACATTGGTAATTACAATAGTAGCTCTATTATCATATCAACCATTTCAAGGAATGCACCCAGTTACCAATTACCCCGTATTCAGTTCATTCATTCAGATTTAATATGTATCTGCAAAAAATCTTAAGGCTTTGCTTGTATCTAAAAAAAGAAAGATATTAAAATCTGGTCATAAATAAATTTTTGATTTCATAAGTGTACTCACTGCCAAGTAATAAGTCCTTGGTTAACCAAACCAAATCAATCCGATATTAGGTGCTTACTGTTCTCCGAAGCAAACCAGAATACATATTAAAATATTTGTTTACAAATAAAACACAAATCGAATCATAATGTCGAGTATATATTTTTCTGACAGACAAAAAAATGTGCTATATTATGAACAAAACAAAATAGCAAATAAAAGTATACGCTTATGAAGTATTTCAGTATTAAATGCGATATAATAAAATCTTGCGTCATCAAAGTTCAATTCATCCTGAAACAATAATTTTTATGGTTAGAAGGCATATTTTTTTTTAGAATTATTTTATTTATTTGTTAATGACTTAGTACGAGTACCAGGGAACCATGACAAGTGGCAATTCGGTTTCAAAGTGTTTAAACTTTTCTATAGTTTTGATATTTTCATACTCGATAAAGCTGATAGAATGTCTCTCTCTAGGGCTCTGTCGCAAAATGACCACTTCTTAAAAGGACAAACTACTAATTTACTTCTAATAAAGTAAATTAATATTTTTGTGTTTTGTTACAGATAAATGTACAAAATTTATGGTCAAAATTAATTAAATTAAAGAATTAAATGTTTATTTATTATATTTTATCTCCCAAAGTTAATTTTATTCATAAAATGTTGACCACTTTTCTGACATAAAAACTCTTAGATTTAAAAAAGTACTGTTCCTTTTAGACGGAGCATCTTGATAAACCGTGCGTTTTACATTACAATAACGCACAAGTACGTAATGAGATAAATATTGAAATTTGTGAAATAAGAGACCCTTTACGAGGGAAATGTGTTATAAAATACTTTTATAGTATGGGATAGAATCCGAATACGCAAATAGACCAAATCGGCTTTAAGAAAATTAAAATCTGTGTCACTTAATTGCAATATAGTTGTATTTCGTAAGTGTAACGGGCGCTAGGTACATAAATATCGACCCTGTAAGGGGACAGCAA
Source organism: Cerastis rubricosa (assembly GCA_949152445.1). Lineage (NCBI taxonomy): Eukaryota > Metazoa > Arthropoda > Insecta > Lepidoptera > Noctuidae > Cerastis > Cerastis rubricosa. The sequence continues at coordinate 8,490,403 of OX424545.1, read as the reverse complement.
AGTAAGAGATTAAGAGATGGCTTTAATTTTACTATTTAGTCGGTATCCAAAATTAATAATAAAATAAAAAATTTAGTTAATAAACATTTTTATTTCTAATTTGTCATTTAGGTACTTATTAATAGTGCAAAAGTATTTAAATAATAAAAAATGTTGTAATTTATTTATGAATGTATAATTATTATTTTTTTAAATAACTCAACATTTTTACTGTGGGGAGTGATTACTGTTTATTACGGCATCTTCCATTTCAGCTATCGACATAAACGAGATTAGTTGACACGTTAAAAATAAATAAATAAACACAAAACCACGCCCTGTAAACAGCGAAGATTCAGACAGAGGTATACCTAATAGTTCGCCAACATTTCACTGGTTATGTCAAGTCCCATGCATGTCATTGGGAGAGGGTCAGCAAAATCCAAGTCATTTATTCAAATTAGGCTGATAACCAGCATTTTTTGAAGGTCAAAAATATTACAAAAGACCGTTCCCTCAAAATTCACTTCGCCACTTCATAGGAAGAAGTGGTGGAACAAACTCCTCGGCAACACATCTGTCTGTTAGATTAAACGCTGTGAGGGCTTATTGACTTTTTTCGTGACAAATAAAAAAAACACCAACAAAATCACGACGTTTTCGGCAAAAACTGTTTAGTTTTGTGTACTAAAACAGCCCAAAGCTTCCACACATAGATATGTTAAAGGTCCGGCCTTCAAAATGTAAAGAATTAACAGCATTAAACCCAGCTTTTCGTTCCATGTTTAAGTAAAAACCGTATCAGTTTCATAAGCCGGTGTGCCGTAAAACAAATCCCTATAATTGAGGCCGGGGTGGAAGGCGCAATTAAGGGCATTGGGACGGACATTAATTAGCACTCATTGTTTTTACCATACGACGCAGTGGCATAATAATATTGTAGATGGGTGGAAAAGTTACAAATACGGAGTAAACATACGCGCGAAATAAACGTAAGGAAAAGTGGGAACCTCTCTATGTTTATACAGCAGTTATGGAAGTCATTTGCACCGCGCATAGTACTTGTATAAATTTTTACCTTATTCCTAACATTTATGCTTTATGAATTCATGGTCAGCCCACGGGAGCTGTCAGACAGTCGAGGAAGTACCTTGAATGACAGCTAAGCAAAGCATGGTTCTACTGTTCACTTGATAGTGACAAATGTAGGTACTTTTATACTTCTTATGAGAGTGTACCTAAAGTTTTTGGAACGTCCTCTTCTGGTCAAACAAAAGATTGAAAGCTCATGAATCATAATTGGCCAGGAACAGCGAGTACTGACATCAGACATAACATACTCCATGTTTTTTAGACTAACAGTAGCACTGAAACGAGCATCGGTCATGTCGATGAACCCTGGAATCCTAACGTGAAAAAGCACCTTCCTTTCACATGTCCTTCTAATCCACACCATTTACCAAAACATTTCACTCGCAGCCAACCACATTTTTTCTCTACATCTAGTCCACTTAAACAATAAATCACTTTTTCACAGCCAACAACAGGTACACCTACCCTGCTATAAATCTTCCGGCTTAATCCCATTGTGCGGACAAATCCGGACAGAAACGGTCGTAACCGGTCAGTCGCCTACATACCAGGTCTACATGACGGGTAGGAGGTGAAGCAAAAAGAATGATTGAAATCTTCATAGGGGATGAGAATACAAGGGTGGCTTATAGACGGTTAATTAAGAGCAAAAAGCTTAACTACCTATCTCAGGAAAAGTCAAATTATTTATTTAGAACACTAAAAGGAACGTTTGAAAGTCAAACTGTTCTTGAAGCGAAAACTGCAAACCTTATATATTAATCTCTATTGAAAAAGTTTAAAACTTTCGCACAGGCTAAAGCCAAACGACCTGCGTTATATTTATATAGGTGGCAATGAAATGGAATTTTACTGAACTGTCTGAAATTTAAAATTGTCATTTTCAGTTAAGGCACTATTACGCGATAAATTCTTAGGTATCTAGATTTTACATCGGAGACCAAAAATGCCAAGTAAAAAATATCTGCTCATAAAATCATGAGTACCTACAATATATCAAAAACCCAGTAAATAGCAAGAAAAAAGGAAAAACTTTACCAGTTCCTTAACCCCAAACAAATTCACATCGCACAAACGCCTATCGAAACTTTTCTCAGCAATTTTTATCAGATTTTTCAAGAATAAAATCACGCGAATTCAGAGCGTATGCAAATGCCGCCGGGCCAATGACTCGATCACTTTCAAACCCAAAGGTGGGTGAAATGGGGACAAACAGCCGAAGTCAATGCCTTTAATTGTTGTGTCGTGAATGATCGAGCTTCCTTTTGAAGGGGAAATTGGCCGAAACGCCTATAGCCATTTATTTCAGATTAACGTTATCTATATCGGAAGATCTACTGATTATAGGATGAAAACAGTTGGTTATTTTGTTTATTTTGACTTTAGGCCGATTACAGAATGCTATGCCTCGATGTATCTTTAGCGATTGACCACTTTTACTGACGCGGTATCGCCTTAAGCCGGTCAGCAATAGCTTATAATATGTGGCTATCCACTCTCACCGAGACAGGGAGAGGCAGGGCGAGTGTTTAAAGGAGCGCTCGTCTGGCCTTGGCATTCCTCGCTTGGCTGTACCCTCTCGCACTCGCCCTGGCAGTGTCGAGGCGAGAAAGAAAATTCACCATCATTTTAAAGTCGATGCAATAATGTGTCCAGGAGTACCGGTCTCTGAATCAAGCACATGATCCAGCTGCCTAACGAGAGCATCCTCAGCATTCATGTTTTCATTATTTATTTTTCGAACACATACATATTAAGAATAATTTGAACTGTTGACCGTTTGGTGAACCAATTGTCTGAACCAATGTGTGGCGAAAATTTTGAAATTAGTTTTGTTATCTGCATTTGAGGTTACTAGCAAAATGTCTGCGTGCTCTGTGGTTTTTACATCAGAATAGAACATTTTAATTTTAACAGGGGTGCTAATGCGCGCTTAAGTTTTTAGAACTCTTGGAAACTTGATTGAGTTAAGACTTTTTCTAAGTATGTTTTGTGTCGGTTTCAAGCATTTTGGAATGTAGGATCTGGCAGTACCACCTAGTTACTGCCACATGCAGGTAAAGGTTACCATTCCATAGTCCATAGGCACTAAAAAACTACTCACCAGTATTTTTTAAATTTTTTCGGCGGTATGCAAACGTTTAGCCTTCAACTTTCTTAATTGAGACGCATAGATTTATAAAATTGGAACTGTTTTTATTTTTTACAGACTTCAAAAATGTGGTTCTGTATGCAACCTGTAGGTATGGTAACATTAAAGTCCAGTACCTACCAACTTTATTATTTTATTGCCTTTATGGGAAATTGTACCAGAACTCATAGAAATTTACCTACGCCAGATAACGACATGGGAACGGCGGAAAAATATATTATGATAATTAGCTAGATACCTCAGTCTAAGGAACGGTTTGCACTGGAAGAAACTGATTTAGACGCAAATATACACCAGGGAAATAAACTGCCTAGGTACTTTAAACGAAAAAACATCAATGTCTTATGGCATTTAGTCAGCCCGTGAACCCAACATGAAATTAAAAACAAACAAATATTGAAGATATAAGGATAAAATCATTTATTCCTTAGAAAGTAAATAACAGGTAGGTAATAAGACTAACAGAAATAACACAATTCAGTTGTAAACTTGGAACTGCAGTTTTACCGCATACGCATGCTGGAGTCAAATGCGTCTGCAAACAAAAGTTACAGTATTATTGCTGGGAAGTGGATAAGAAATAGAGAGAAGAATTTTAGGTAGGTAATTTGCCAGGGCGGCGAATTTGGGGTTGAATTTTGGGATCGGCTGTACCTACCATACTTGGTGATGGAGTTTATCAGGCGTAACGGGTTGATACTAGGTAGAGAGTACGGGTACGTATTACAATACCAAAATTTAAAAGACCGTATTTAAAAATACGTATTATGGAAGAAATCCCGAAAAATTAAACGCCGAATGGTTGTTTGGTCGGAAGTTTTAAATCCCGAAAGTTTATTTCCCCGAAAGCTTAAAATCCCTAAGTTCCATATCCCGTAGTTCAAAATCCCCGACCGATTTTAATACGTTCCCGAGGGTACGCGCCATTGTAAGTACGCACTTACTTGAGTCTCCTACCCCCCCCCCCCTTTTGTAGTTGGAACAGCAGTGGGGTTTTATTTGGTAAGAGTCTGACGTAAGCCCCGGGTCCCGGCTCAACATCACGAGATTTTAATTTTGGCCGCAGGGTTTCGGTCGGCAGACGTATTTTGTTTTTAATATGTATTACTCGTAGTTAATTATTGTACCTATCTAATATATAAAATTCTCGTGTCACAGTTTTCGTTGCCATACTCCTCCGAAACGGCTTGACCGATTTTGATGAAATTTTGTGTGCATATCGGGTAGGTCTGAGAATCGGCCAACATCTATTTTTCATATCCATAAAAAACCCCGCGAACGAAGTCGCGGGCAGCAGCTAGTAATATATAAGATTATGTATCTATGTTGCCTGAAAATTTAAATTAAATAATCCTCCGTTCTCCGGTGTACGTAACACCCACATTTAGCCATTTTTGTTTTTAAGTCTCGTGTAATAGGGGGCGAGCCTATGCCATCAACCGGGCAAATCCTGGTTCCGTGGCTGTTACTGAGAAATTCCTGATGGAAAAACCCAATAACACATTACGCACACCACATACATGCTCAGCAGTCGCGCTTGCGACTACTATAAGACCTACGAGACAGTAACTCTTTCCTGACTAAAATGAAATTGGATTGTTACATTATAGCATCTTCAATTTCACACACAACTCTCGCTCGCACAGCTCTCTGGTGTAAACGCAGCCTTACTCGTCTAGCTAGTGACTGGCTTGACTATGTTCAATTAATCGGTTCATCAAGCAATCTAGTTCGTCTGCATACTAATGTTCGAGCGTTTGGAAAACTTTCCACGTTACTGTCGAGACGAGTTAGGCACACTATGGTTTTGAGAATTCAGTACAGGCTTATAATGGGGGCATTTGTGTCACAGTTCAATAAACTTTATGGTTAAATTCAGAGACTCATACGAATTACCTAGCTTTTTTCCAACTAGGTTGGGGTCGGCTTCCAGTCTAACCTGATGCAACTGAATACCTGTAAAAATGGTTTTCAGACTTTAGAGCCACCTGTAACGACTGTCAAAAATCAGGCACGGAGGAAACTTGGTATGAAATGGGATCAAGTTGAACGTTTGTATCTATAAACAACATCATTCTCTTGCCCTTTTCCCAATTCACTTCGGGTCGGCACACTAGGTCTTCTTCTTCCATACTTCGCTATTTAAAATTCTCGTCATGTCAGAAATCACCTCCTTTCTAGCCACATCATCCTTCACACAGTCCATCCATCGTTTCTTTGGTATCCCTCTACTCTTTAGCCATCTATTCGTACTCAAGATTTTCCTCATTCCTCCTCACAATGTACCACGATGATAAACGATTACCACACAACTAACAACGAAAAACAAAAAAAAAACACGCACTTAAACTAAACTGGTCCTGTACGTCACCGGCGGCGGCGCATCTTTCAGACTTATCTATTCGCATATACCACGCATAGCATTCTCATCTCAGCTATTCGCATTGCCCCGTGACCTGCCGCCATTTCATCCATTCAGTATAAACTCTGTGCTTATCACTCCGATCTATTTCGCCATCACTTTGCACCGAGTGACCCTGAGATATCGAAAGTCGGACTGGACTAGGAGGAGCGTCATCTAGCGCTATGACTCCAGAACTGGAGAGACCGCCGAAATCGCAAAACATGTATTCAGTTTTACTTCTGCTGATTTTCAAGCCAACATGCTCCAGCTTTTGACATGACTGAACAGAAACTGGGCAGCTTTGCTGGATTTCAGGTCCATCTTCAACAACTACATCAACAACAAGTTTGTTCTTCAAGAACAATGACGTCGGCAAAAACCATGCACTAGGGCGCCTCTTCCTGTATTTCCGCCGACAGAGTGTCCATAATGAACAGGAAGGACTTTAAAGCCCCCACCCTTGATACAAGCCTACAGCCACACTAAACTCGTCAGTGCTGCCAGCACCTAATCGAACGATAGTTTAGACATCAAACCTAAATCATTTGGACGGATAAGATAAATGAGGGCAAAGACCTGAATCGATACATTCAGTGGTATTCCCTGTTCATCGGGGTCCTGCTACGATACCACACAGGTACCTAAACCTCAACCAGATAGAAAACCTGGATATACAGGACATACAGAATGAAAACCAGAATTGTAGGTGGTCTGTTATTTCTTCTGCAGAGAATCCAGACGAGAAAAGCAAACTTACAGAGCTACCAAACTTTTTCAGAAGTTAAAGTATAAGGAAATGATAAATTTTCCGTTTTTTATGGATAGATAGCATACGATATTCGTCGGTAGTTATTTATTTTCTTAATGAGGGTTGAATAGGTTTATCTAAATATAAGTATACCAGGCCCCTCAGAAAGTATTGCGAAAAAAAGTTTTTATATATGGGAGACTGGCCAGTTATTATGTTTTTCGAAAATATGATTATTTATAAGTAAAAATAAGTAAGTTCCAATTTCAAAATTTCCCTCCACATTTTTTGCGAGTTAATTCAAAGTATTGTGTCTCACTGAAATATGGATCTGCGCCGGGAACATTTTAGAGCTATGATTTTATACGATTTCAAGTGTCGCCTGAAACCGGATGAATCGTACGATAGACTTCAAATGGCATTCATGGATGAAGGCCCTTCCAAGGCAACCGTGTATCGTTGGTATAACGAATTCAAGCGCGGTCGACCAACTTTGGGGGATGACGAAAGAAGCGGTCGCCCTTTGACGGCTGTTACCGAAGAAAACGTGCTAGCAGTGAAAAATTTAATCCAAGACAATAGGCGAATTACATATCAGGAGATTCAACACATATTGAAGATTGGATCGGGAAGCGTTCACGAGATTCTACACAGCCATCTTCGCGTGAGGAGGATAGTATCACGCTGGGTGCCGCACAACCTCACCGATGCTCAGAAGCAGGCCCGGGTGGAATGGTGCCGTGATATGCTTAACAAATTTGAAGCAGGCTCGTCTCGGCGTGTTTACGACATCGTTACAGGTGATGAGTCCTGGATTTATCAATACGACCCAGAAACCAAGCGCCAGTCGACTGTTTGGGTGTTTCAAAATGAGCCAACGCCTACCAAAGTGAAGCGATCTAGAAGCGGGGGTAAGATTTTGATCGCTAGCTTTTTTAATTTGACTGGCCACTTGGTATCAATTCCCTTACGGGATCAAAGAAGCATTAATGCCGAATGGTATACTTCCAAATGTTTGCCAGAAGTTTTCTCTGTTATAAGCAACAAGCGACCAAACACAGGGCTCCGCGGGTTACTGCTCCACCACGACAATGCACCTGCGCACACCGCACTCAAAACGAGGGACTTCCTGGACAGCACGCCAGTCAAACTCCTGGGTCACCCTCCTTACAGCCCTGATCTAGCACCGTGTGACTTCTTTTTATTCCCAAAAATAAAAAATCAGCTCAAAGGGATACAATTTTCGTCGCCGGAAGATGCGCTGGCTGGGTTCGAGCAGGCTGTAAACGAGGTGTCTGCGGCGGACTGGAAAAAGTGTTTTGAAAACTGGTTTAGGCGCATGAATCTTTGTATAGAGGCTGGTGGAAAGTACTTTGAAAAGATTTAATAAAAATATATGTACGTAGGTATAGAACAATTTTTTTTAGTTTCGCAAAACTTTCTGAGTGTCCCACGTACATCTAATGAAATGAAACAAAACTACCTGATCAATGATTAATATATTTTATACTCTTAAAAATATCAAAATAGTTTACAAACTAAAAATGATATTAAATAAATCAATAGATACAAAATTAGCTTACATGATGTTCTGATTTTAAAAATAACATTTTCTATACCTTGTTTCTTTTTAAATAAATTAATATCAAAAATCTAATAATTTCTTTTTAATAGCACAATAACAACATTTATTTTTCAACCACTACAATTAATGCGACTATTAAATACAATTTTCTAGATGTTTTTCAATAAATAACTTCAAATCTAGGTCTAATTTCATTACAAATACGTATGCATGAACATACAAGAAGCAATTTGAGAATATTGTCTTAAAACTAACATTTTGCTTATAACCTCTAAACCTTTCGCGCCAGTTTTCATACTTCATAAATGGAACTTCATTCTCGGCGCGAAAACCGAATTGTAACTAAAGGTGACATTCTCGGTTGAATGACATAAACCGGCTGTTATCATTGTCGCGATAACCGAAACAAAATAATGCTAGCGTGTTATAATTTGTTCTGTGGCGCTTGACGGATATTCTCGTAGCGACGATCAATGTGTACTACTTGTTTCTAGCGACATAGTGTAGTGAATGCTGTGTTGTGCGTTTAGTACGCGTGGTTTGCTACAAAAAGACCGGCTTCGGCGCCCACACCTGTTACTGATCCCGCCACGTATTTGCCCTGCGACGCCTGGCCGTTACCCTGGAAAGACAGAAAAAAACGTATTTTAGTTATGTTGAATTATTAAGTATGGCCACTTTGAGTCATATAGGTATTTAAAACAGAGGATTAAAAAACAAAGCTAGTAGATAATGTCAAGTGACTGATTTCTAAAATAAGATTGCAGTTGTATTGTCGTAGCTGCCAAAATATCTATGGTCATAACAACAGCACCTGTATACACCTTGTTTCCCAACCATTCGTACATCCTCACAATCTCAATAAAAAGTTCAATTTGGGCACAAACGAACCAAAACTAAAAAAAAAAAACAGTAAAACAAACGTGTAGGAATTAAGATTAATTTGTACAATTTAATTTAGTAATATTGTACACAGTATGGCACTTGTACACAACTAGATACTATAAAACATAAATTAAACCATGCTTAAATGTTGCCAAAATAAAATAGATCATATTGTATGTAACTGGCAACTTTTTAATGTCAACCAAATATTTTAAAGATCAAGGTCGAGTTGATTAGACCCGAAATTAACACTTCATGACGGTACTAATAAAATAATAATAGTTGATAGATTTGTATGTTTTAAACTATATATTTATAACGTTAGTTTTTTTTATGGCTTGAGGCTCCAAAGGTTTAGGCAGACGATAGCCACCGCCAAAATCGGTATTTATTTTCTCAAAATGAAACTGTGGTTTATTCCAAAGCCGCAAGCCTAAGTTTTATTGAGACCCACGTCTAAGAGTTGGAGTTACGGGTCTGAGATTTTTTGGACCAATTTAGGGAAGGACAGGGGATATGATCTCTCTTTATAAGGGTGGTTTCAGATTAGCGTATTTTCGGAGTGTATAAGATCGTTTTTGGAAGCCCGTGTCAGGTACGCTTTTTGACACACTTGTAACTCGTACGAGCATTGACGTGGATAAAAACATTTAAAACTCGTAACAGCGCGAGGCGCGAGACACGCCTCCTCGCGCGAACATGCCGAATAAGCGCGTATAAGCGCGCGGTTTTTTGAAGCAATATGAAGCGCGCGTGTTAGCCCGTTCGCCGATACGAGCTTATACGCGCAGAAAATAAACACTAATATGAAACCACTACGTTTCAGAATTAACCAGCGGGCTGCTTTTATTTCTATATACCTACCTAGGTCAAAAAAATATCGTACTCAAACGCTGAAAAGCGGTTTCTAAAAGCTTGTTCATTTACACGTTGTCTAATAGCAATTAAAATTATTTGATTGGTTTTCACTTTTGTAACTATGGTCAACCAGTCACTAAAGCTAAGACGATTCTACTAGAGAGCCAGAAACCTCAGCACTGAAAGATCTTTGACATCAGCTACTAGGATTCGAAATTCGATCGGATCCGATCGATCCGATCTTGATGTAGAACCTTACTCAAGTGAATGGCTTTAAAGTATGAAAAGGTTCTATAAGGTTAGATAAAACAGGCACGGACATCTCCATACAAATACTTAGTATCTGTCAGATTTCGGTTTCCACAATTTGTCCGAAGCAGTTTGACTGATCCGCAGTACAGGGATTGATTGACATTAAATAACCTTCTCAACAAAATTGTACTACTAAGGGACTAGGCTTTCAGAAACTAGGTGAAGGTATTTCTATAACAGCAACATGATTTACTACTGCTACACGTTACATAACTACAACAAAAAGGTAAAATAAACACAAACGCAAACGATATTAATTATTTATTTCAACAATGTCAAGCACACAAAGCTATTAGTGTTGGTACTACACTATTCAGGCATTCTAGAAATTAGATACATGTACATGCAAACTACAATACGCTTCAAAATAGAATTGCAAATGGCCGCTGCACTATTTGTTCTTCGCTCTCGCTTGCACTTGTTTGGTAGAGCGAGAGACGACCATTTCTTACTCTATTTTTAAACGAGATGTTGTATTATAAGGATGGTATGACTCAATTGTATTATTTGTAAAATAATCATCATAATAAAAAAACTTAATAAAAAATATGGTTAAATAAGTTTTAAGACGAAGGGAATATTTTTACGAGTAATACAACTAAGCAAAAAATATTAATAAAAAATCGATCGTGGTTAAGTTTTAGTTTAGTTACACGTAGTTTTTTCATTCATATTTTTCTTGATAAAACAACTTTAAAACGAATAAAATAAAACAAATATTGTAAATACTAATTGAATAAAAAATAAATGCCATTTTATGAATCACAATTCGAGATATTATTATGTGATTTAAAACTTAATTGATTTCATTTAAATTCTCATTAATAAAAAAAAAACTTTCAATTAAAAATTCATGGAATGTAAAAAGTCCAAATATAAAATATTTTGTAAATAATAACCAGATATTGGAAAAGGTAGAGCATTTTTGCCTAATCTTCAAGGAGGTAAGAAAAATGTGAATACCTACGCATAAAATCACGGAATTATTTTTTAAGTGCCGAAATAAAGTTGTTAAATCATAGGGGGAGGTATTATCCACAAGATACTAACTTTCTTGAAGTTTAGGTAAATATACTCTATCTACCTATTCCGATCTCTGATAATAACAATAGCAAATAATAATTAAACAGCGACATTCACGGTAATTTATTTCGTCGCAAAAGTAGATGTATAGTTAAAACTTTTATTTTAGTAGGTATAAATAAAATTGTTCAGACTTAGATTTTGAAATAGGCAGTAACATTAAAAGAAAAATACACACTAAGGAATAATAGACTTGTCTACCAAATTTTTTTTAAAAGGTGTATAGTTTTATCTGCCAAATTCATAATCCATCTAGATATTAAGCCGACCATACACCATATTTTGATGTCCATCGATTTTGATACATACAAGGAATACAAAATATTATACTGTCTTGGAAAACATCGAATTATGTTGATGGCTTCCGCCATTTGTAATATTTAAGACTTACTAAATAGGTGTACGGTTAACTTATGCTATTCTAGTACGCATGCGATTTCACGAAGTTAGACTTAGATGCGGCCAACGATGGGATGGACCCGGCCTCGTATTTTCCAACGCAGGCCAGACCGTTAGCCTGTGACGTCACGATTGGCAAGAGCACACGTTCCAAATTTAGATGTTTGGATTTAGAATCATCGAGCCGACACGTGATTGGTGGGTTAAAGATGCGCAGGAGTGCAGCGTCGTTGGTGCAATGTTGAATTGTGAGGGTTGGAGAAAAAAAATCGTTGATTAGTAAACTACCTTCTAGGAATTACGATGGTTTTATATGCGGGTAGTGCAAAACAAATATTTTTCATGTTGACACGAAATGATGAAAATGTCGTAAGATTCGTATGACATGCATCCGACCCACAGCTTTGTTCCAGAAGAATTTTTTATAGACTCGTTTTTTTCATGGTATTGCTTGACACTAGCCGCATATAAAACATTCTATGCAAATTAGTCACAAATAAGGACAGATACAGGACAACACAAATGCACATGCTAACTATAATGGATGGAGTAAGTTGGTAATACTATTAGATTACGTGCAAAATCTGAACTGCTTTATTTTGTTCAGTGTCTTTTTTGACTTTGTTGTTTGGCAATAATTGTTAACTTACCTTCCTATTTTGCACTGTAAGAAAATACTATGATAGCGTAGGTTAGATTTAAGGTCTTATTGTTAAACTTCTTTTACCTCATTCATTCCTGGTACAAACTAGTTACCCCACGATATTGCAGTTTCTTTTTTTGCAACGACATCCTTCACCTCATAAACTCCTAGTACAATCAAGCCACGTTAGTAGGCTTGCATTCTCTGCAGTCCGAGGCTTTGTAGCCTACTACATTATTTCAGTACCTTCAATCAAGTAACGATGGCACACTTTCCTATTCTGCATTCGACAGTACAGTCTAGCATCTTTGAAGATTTAGTACATCTTTCACCTCATAACCTCCTAGTATAATCAAGTCACCTTAGCGCGCTTGATGAGCTCCTGCTGTCCAGCGAGCACGTTTTCGGGCTTGCCGGCCCACGCGCGGAGCACGGAAGCCTGGAGGGCACGACCGTAGCTGAAGGTGAGGGCCCACGGCCTCTTCAGCTCGACAGTGTTGATGGCGTTCAGGTGTACTGACGCCTCTTCCTCGGACTGGCCTCCAGACAGGAATGTGATGCCTGGGAAAGATGAGGTATTGAGTTGTTAAAGACTGTGGAACAGAACTAGACAAGAACAGACTTACCTACCAAAACTTATAATATTCAAAGCTTAAAAAACAAAGGTTTTGGTGTGGCAGTTACGTACCGGGAACGGCAGCGGGTACAGTTCTGAGCAGAGCGGTGACCGTGGCGCGGCCGATATCCATGGGAGTGTAGGTCTTCTTGCAGCTCTGGCCAGCGGTCACCTGAAGAGAAATGGATAACATACAATTTAATAAAAACTTCTTTCACTCAAACCAGCTAATTTGCAAAGAATCCCCGAGCTTTTTGACGGCAATTTCAATGCTTGAAAGCATTGAAATTGCCGTCAAAAAGCTCGGGGTCTCAGAAGAGTATAGGAGTTCAAAATTAAAACCAGCATAACGACTTACCATGTTGGGCTTGAGGAGGGTGCCCTCAAGGTATACGTGATGGTCACTGAGCGCCTTGTAGACGGCGGCCAAAACAACCTCGGTCACCTTCTGGGCGCGGTCGAGGTCATGTTCACCTAGAAAACAGATTTTAAGCCTTTTATTGATGTAGTGTGTTTTATTGATTGATAAACATAAAACAATTACCAAGAGGTTATTTAAGTACAATGTAAAAAAAAATATTAAAAGGTAAAGTACTAGGGTGACATTACCCAGTAGGAGTTAACTCACCATCAGGCAGTACTTCGGGCTCAACGATGGGCACGATACGCTGGCTCTGGCAGATGGAGGCATAGCGAGCCAAGACGTTCGCGTTCTCCATGATGGCCTGGTAGGAAGGCGTGAAACGGCCGATCTTGAGCACGCAACGCCACTTGGCGAAGTGGCAGCCGTCCTTCTTGTACTGGGCGCAACGCTGGGCAAGGTCATCGAGACCTGGTTAAAGACAGGAAATTGTTGAAAACTTTTAAACTGAGGATAAAGCATAATTAGTTCCTCACTGGGTTGGATTTCAGACTACAGTTACAAAGGCTGACAAACCGGTCACATACTACATAGTTTTAGTTATTAGTAAATCAGATTTTTCCACTGATAGTCTTGCCATGTCATCAAAACTTGCAATATGTTTTGCCCAGTTACACCTCCAAAGTATATATTATTTTTATCATCTACTTTGGGGGTGTGTCACCCTAGGCTGATGCAATGATTAAGTATCAGTTGAAAAATAAGTTACTACCGACAACAAAATGTAGAACTGATAATGATATGGCAAACATTATTTTATATAATGAGGATAATCACTAAAACCACTTTAAAAACAGCATGATAAATTGTGATGTTTATCTTGAAAGTTAATGTTTTGATGAAAAAACTGTTTCTTGCATACGGCAACATACTTTCCAGCACCAAGCTGTAGGTAAACCCCAGTAAGTTTTAGATTTAGAGCAATTCAAGCTTGAGACTGGAGAAAGTAATATCAATTGAGACCAAATTCATTTTTATTAAAACACGACGGACTGACGATTTCAATCAATGTAACAAACAAGTATTGCAGCAAGAATTCTATACAGCTTTCTGGTTATCATATCACTACGGTCAAAAGTTAGTAAAGTGTTCTGTATGTAAAGAATAGCACCATCCCATATCTTCCCGTGGGTGTCGTAAGAGGCGACTAAGGGACTTGCCAGAGAATGGGCAGCAGCGTTCTCTGTGTTTTTGTAACAACCGTACTGCGATCGCCAACCCGCCTGCCAAGCGTGGCGATTATGGCAAAACCCCCCAAAATGTCAATGTGGCGACACTTGAGGGAGGCCTATGTCCAGCAGTGGACGTGTTTTGGGCTGAAATGATGATGATGATGACGGTCAAAAAGGATTGTTCTACAGTCTGAGAAATACCTTCTAAATTCAAGCTAGAGTAAGCTGTTAATTTCCTTGACATGGTCGTGGTGATTATGATTACGCATGGCAATAACAGTAAAAGACAACATAACGACCTTTGTCTCATTATTTCAATATCAACCTCATAACATACCTATACTCACATAAGCATTACGCAATCACTTGTTTACGAACTTCAGTAGAAGATAAGGAGAGATAAAAAGTCGAGCCCCCTCGGCCTCATTGCGTATAGCACGATCACATTTTTGAGTTTGACTATTAAAATACCGAATCGTTATTCAGTCCCCCATTTCAATACACCTATGAAAGAGTTTCAGTTCAATCAGGGTTCTAAAGACCTGATGTCCTGGTGTGGTCTGTCCACAAAAATTCAAGGCTTTCTGGGCTTCGCAGATCCGGGCATCTCCTAGTGATTTCAAAATAACAGGGACAAAGAGAGTTTAGGAGTATACACTGGACGCGTATTGACACTGAATTCGTAGATAGGAGCTATGCAATGAATAATGCTAATAGCAAACTACTAAGATTTTAAAACGTACGAGTACGAGATCGGAGTACCGTTCGACATGTTTTCTCTTAAAGTCCAAAAGGTCAGCGTTGACGATAAAAATGTTTATACACGATAAAAGTGAGGCGGGGTCATTTTGTAACGATTTTATTTCAAGATATTGTTATGCATTGTTATTATGTGGTTATTATAGACCTGTTTCCAACCCAAAAGATGCGAACATTCATTACTACATAACGCGGCTCTTGAAATACAACTGCGCCATTGATTTTAAAAAACTTCTATGAATTAACTTGATGTTCAAAGAATTAAGTTCTCGTTCGGGGAAATTTTAACAGTTATAGTTACATTAGGAGAAAAAACAAACACCGATTTTTTATTTATACCGGCTTCCATTTAATCGAAATGACTAGGGCAGCATAATACAGGAGTAAGTACTTGTTTGAACAATCTAATCTGCCAGTATTACTTATTTATCCAATCCAACAAAGCATACAACGGAAAACTATCAAAGAGTTTATAAGTGCTGTCATCCGCTCAAATCCCTATTCTGAAGATAATAATGTCATAACAATCGGTATTTACTTTGACAATTATTATTATCTTCACCTCCTGTCTGAGCTAACCAATGAAATGAGATTATATTTAAACAGTATTTATTTAAAGAAATGAAACGGTTATTGTAATTGGCTCAAAAGAGCTTGTGTAATTGTTTGTTGGAAGCAGTCGTAAAACCAGTTCTTTCATGGACATCGATTGGCCGGTTTCTGGTTTTCTGGCAACAAATACGACGCAACTGTTTTCTGAATTATCCAAACCAAAAATAAATGTGACATTTTTAAACCTTGTAAAGATTGTGCGTAAATAACATTAATATTCGTTTATTTTGCATTCCATATTGTTAAAGATGTTATAAAGGTACATAAATGCAAACAGGACAGCTACTATTTTAAGCCTATACCTTGAATTTATTCACTCATATTTAAAGCATCGTATTCACGACAAACATCGTATCGAAATCAAGTCAAGTCGCATTCATTTATGCATAGCAATATCGATCGAAAACTGTCAGTTTACTAACTTTGGTAAAATGCGACGAAATTTACGAGGCATTCGTCCCATCATTGTTGTACGTAAAGATGCTTGTATTTAAAGAACTAGTGCAAAAAGATCAGAAGCTGAAAAAAAAATTGTATTGACGGATAGAACAAATGTTCTATCCGTCAATATAATATTTTTTTTTGTTCAGGACCTTACGTGTTTTCCGAGTTTTATGTTTTTGAAAAATAAAGTTGTTTCTCAGTATTTATTTTGGCTTAGAGTTACTTAGTTTGATGTACAGAATGCCTGGTTGACGGCTTCGTAAAGGGTCCGTTAAAACCTTGGATTAAGGTTCATTTTAGTGTTGCAGACATCTGAGCAACTCCAGCAGGAAAGCAGTTTGAGAAAACAATGGACGAACACTCAAATGTTCGTCATTGTTACGCTATGTTTATAAGAGAAGAGGAAGACCTAAGAAACGATGGATGGACTGTGTGAAGGATGATATGGCAAGAAAGGAGGTGTCTGATATGAGATGACGAGTAATAAAGAAGTATGGAAGAAGAAGACATGCTGCGCTAACCCCAAATAATTTAGGATAAGGGCAGAAAAATGATGATGAAGAATGAAACTTTCTCCAACTCACCCTGAGTAGTGCACTCATCCTCAGATCCGAACAACGGCACGACACCCTTGTCGACCTTGATGCCGGGGATGATGCCACGCTTCTCCAGCAGACCCACCAGAGGTGTGCCGTCGTCGGCCTTCTGGTACAGGGTCTCGTGGAACAGGATCACGCCGGAAATGTTCTCGGAGAGGGCCTGAAAGAGGGAACTGGTTGTAGGATTTGGTACCAAAGAGTTTTTGAGCAGAACCGCTGCTGTTTCTGATGAGGGTTAATTTATGTCCTAACTTAAGGCTTATATGGCTATATCTGGGGTTTCTAACTGCTCTCAATTTTCAGAAGATGAAATAAGTAATTGTGTGTAAAGGTTTTATTAATAGGATCGACGCAGGTGGCGTGTCCTGTGGTTTCTCCCTATCTAAAGAATGCCATATTTATTAAAACTTCAGTCAAGTTTTGGACAAATTGGACAAAGGATCTCCCAAAATTATTAGGAGGAACTTTTGGTAACCCAGAAGGGGTCAATGAATCTGTCGCCTAGTAGACTATTAGCCTCTGTTATAAACACTTTCAAAAGTGTAAAAAGTGAAATTGCACCCTTCGAGTGTCCTAGTTCACTTATTGACATCCCAACACATCCATTTACGTCGAGTGTTATTTGTTATCTAGGTAGGTACTTAATCTTGTTCATAACATTGTATGAGTACATCGGCTACGTTCTAATCAGTCAACAGTTATCACCAATTTAGGACTTCTTCGACTACTCAGACTAACAATAAGCCAGTATTTTAAACGATAGTGTAACATTATAATTCAGACGTATCACATAGTTTGTGGAAATCGCTTCCAGAACTTTAATATTTAGATATAGAAGCCTATTCGAGATCTGACCACGAGGTCAGATCTCGAATGAATAGCCAGAAATAGTATAGTTCATTTGAAAGAATACCAAATATCATCATTTGCCTAGTGTTTTCCCAAATATGTTGCGGTCGGCAGCTGAATACCTGTAATTTACATGGAGCGACTGCATATCTGACCTCCACAATACAGTTATTATAGTACTGGGTAATACGATACCCCTTGGTAAGTGCAGAATATCAAATAATTAAGTAAAAAGTCTGTTGCACTAAAATGGAGGGAGAACCATGTCTTTCTTTTCTATTTATTATCACATTTATAACAAACAGCTTTCAAGGTCGACCGGAAAGTCAAGATAGAAAGTCATTTATTTCTTTCCTATCAAACCATATTTGGAGCGACAACAAGTCAACAAGAAAACAATCAAGCCAAGCGTATCAAATAATGATGTAAAGGGGCGCCACGACGTTTAAATATTATGCTATATGGATGCCCAAAACATGTGCTATTTTCAACTAAGTACCTATTTATGAATGGGCATTGAATACTATGACGAATTGCCAAAGAAAACTATTTTGACGCACTAATTGGATAAAAACACTCAGGTGTTTGTTGCCAGCAAAATGGTTCTTACTACAAAGAAATAAGGTACATCTCGATGTGAAAAGGAAATGCCAAGACACGAGAAAGATCATGTCGCTTGAATATGCAAGACATTTTAAGTTGTTTATCACTTTCATTTCACGTGTTTATTTACCTATTTTTGAAGTGAAACTTCTTATGCGACTTCCAACAAGGTTGCGTTAAACGTTTAAAGGTTGCGTTAAGTTTCACTTCTTCCGCGCGGAGGGACTCAACGCACAATTTTTTTAGTGTCAAGATGCACGTGATTTAATAGTGAACAACACATTGTAAGGCGATTATAAAAAATAACTTTAAAAATATAATATGTCACTTGCAATAACATGTGTTCTGCCCTCTTTTTAGGGTTCCGTACCCAAAGGGTCAAACGGGACCCTATTACTGAGACTTCGCTGTCCGTCCGTCCATCCGTCTGTCACCAGGCTGTATCTCATGAACCGTGATAGCTAGGCAGTTGAAATTTCTACAGGTTATGTATTACTGTTGCTGATATAACAACAAATACTAAAAACAGAATAAAATAAATATTTAAGGGGGCTCCCATACAACGAAGTGATTTTTTTTCTCGTTTTTATAAATAATGGTACGGAACCCTTCGTGCGCGAGTCCGACTCGCACTTGGCCGGTTTTTTGTAACTTGGTGTACGTGATTTTTACAAGGTAGTAAGGTCATTGACTCACTTCGCCAAAATGGCGCTTGCAACAACGTCGATATGTGAACCATGGACATAGGATTGCTTGCGTTAAAAGGAAAAAATTAAATTAGTGATGCAATATAGAGAAATGTGAGAGAAGTCAGGTGCAATTTGTGTCATTGTAGTATTTAAAAGTGTCAGCTAAGTGCGTCACATTCCACTTTCACTGTAAATACGTTATTGTTTCCTTATTCTAGCTAGCAAACATCTCGTGACTATAGGAGACGAACTAAGGAAAGTGAGCATTTAAACTAACATCTGTGAAACATTGTTGGGTGACATAATGATACCTAAGATAAAATAAATAAGATCTATGAACTGTACACATATGCGACATGCGAGCTGCTAACTGAATTTGGGTTCCTGCCCCTCTCCTGCGGTACCCTGCACCTTCCAGGATTAGAACAAACCAATGTTAGCTGTTGACTGTAACTCGGATTCGACAAGTCGTATGTCTATCTTTTTTGGCATTACCAAAGCGAGCGAAATAGACATACAACTTTCCGAATCGAAATCGAATCGAAGCGTTTGTGAATACGGGGTCTGGTGGCCACATAATGGCCTGACAAAATTTGAGAGTAATCGACACGTAAAAAAGAAGATTATTGTGGCAGCAAGATCTACATCATCATCTGCCTAGCCTTTTTTCCCAAACTATCTTGGGGTGGGCTTCCAGTCTAACCGGATGCAGCAAAATCTACATACAGAGACTAAATTACTGCGTTATTCTATACACAATTACACATGGTATGTGCACAGTAATTGTGTATTGCAAAAGGAAAATATCATAATAAACTATTTCTAACTTCAACACTGTAAACGTGACTTTAACCAAGGCAAGTTACACTTATACTATACACAGTCGATTTCAGACCAAAGCATCATCATTCTTCTGTATTCCATCATCATCATTTCAGCCGAAAGACGTCCACTGCTGGACATAGGCCTCCCCCAAATGGGGGTTTTGCCATAATCGCCACGCTTGGCAGGCGGGTTGGCGATCGCAGTACGGTTGTTACCATAGCACAGAGAACGCTGCTGCCCATTATCTGGCAAGTCCCTTAGTCGCCTCTTACGACACCCACGGGAAGATAAGGGATGGTGCTATTCTTTACGTCCGACACCATACAGAACAACTTCTTCTTTTATTCTTCTGTACTTGTTCCATGTTCTCTGGTGTCGGCGCAACACGATTTTTCCCCTGTCAGCCGCCACGCAATCATTTACTCGTGTTTTTTTTTCTTACATAATTTAATTTTCATTCTAAAGCAGAATATTCTAATGACTCGCCATAAACGGAAACCGGTTATTCTGGGGGCTCGTCAGCCACGCCTCGAAATACTTAAGTATCCGTAAATAAACGACGTAACAGAATTCGATTAACATTTGGTAACTCGATTTCCTTGACGACAAACTCCTTTTTTATGACACGTTTCCTGAACCAGTAAAAGGTCAGGCCGATAATAAAACCTATAGAAAAAAAAAAAGAAATCCGATTTTTTTTTTATTATTTTTTAATTTTACAGCATCATTTTGAGATGAGAAACAAGACAACCGCAAAGAGTTTTAGCAAAAAAAAAAAATCGTCCTTGAGGTAAACGTCCTGAGGAGGGAGGAAACGCATGTGACTAAAAGAGTGATGGACATGAATGTTGATGGATGGAGAGGGAGAGAAAGGTCAAGGAAAAGATGGATTGTGTGAAGAATGAAATGAAAGAGGAAGGAGTGAATCATGTCGTGACATCTGACAGGGGATAATGGAAGAAGAAAACGTGTTGCACCGACCCCATGTAGAATGGGACAAGAGCAAGACGATGAAGATGTAATGTAACCGTCCTTCAGTCCCTAGTAAGATACACCAACAATCTTAAAAAGGTGGCTAGGTCATACTAGATGTAAAGGCTGGAGGGACAGGATGTTGTAGTGCAAATTGGGGGAGACCTAAGTCCAGCAGTAGACCACGGTATGCTGAGATGATGGTCGATTGAAAAAAAGCTTACCGCGTCGGAGCTGAAGAGCAGCTGGCGGTACTTGCGGCGGTTCTCCTCTGTGTTCTCCACACCGATGTCCTGGAGACGCTTGCCCATGGTACCTGTGAGAAAGACCTTCATTAGAATCTCAAGCTTAGCCTATTGCAGGATGTTTCGAGAGCATAGAGCCCTGAGAACAGATAACCGTACTGTTCACAGGGTAATGCTCTGTGCTCCACTTAATTAAGCCTTGACTTTGTATTGACTTGACTTGCCTTGGTATTTCTTTTGCATTTTCTAGTACTCTAAAGTAAATTGGCAAAATAAAATACTATCTATGGCTCTTAAAAGAGAAAGTTTCAATAGACCTATTTTCGGTAGCTACAGCAGAGAAGGCCCTTACAGCCCTCTCAACAATCTACCCTGTACACAAATAAATTTAATGTACCTACATTAAATTAATATTTAAATTTATTTTTTTAATTATTAATTTATTTATTTTTTCAAATTAATAATAAACCTCTAATAGTCCTTGGAAACACTCAAAAAGAAAAACGAAAATTGACGTCCAATCTGTCAAAAGAGAACAGTTCCCTCCAAAATTTCTAAAATGGTGGTTAAAAACAAGATGGCGACTCACCAGTGGACTCATCAGCGGCCAGGATACCCTTGCCAGGAGCTACGATCGCTTGAGCGATCTTCCTCAGCTCCTCCTGCAACTCGGGAGTAGGGTACTGGAAGTAGGTACTCATAGTGGCTGCGAACAAAAGATTTGACGTTAGTGACAGATGAGGTGCCTTGTGGAATCTAAAGACACGCGTCAAAGACCTCGCTTTTTTTTAACAGCAATGTCCCATACATTCATACAGGCAAGAGTAGATGCAGCTTCTGGAATAATTGGCTATACCAGTTTTTTTTTTTAAACGGATTTTCTTAAATGGAGTTTATAGGTGTCCTTTTTTTAGATGATCAATAAACACTTTTTAATGTGTTACAAAGGATAAATTGGAGAATAATATATAATTTTTTAAGTAAATCCATCTCACTTGAGAATAAAATTAATATTTTTAACCCAGTCTTATTTATGTCTTCAATAAATTTATATATGATCCATAAAAACAAAATTGTAAACTCAAACCTATAAAGATAGCTTACAGTAACTGTTTTACCTATTTATTGATAAATAATAATAATAACCAAATGATAAGATTAATCAAGCATTATTTTTATAGAAACTGCGACAAGTAAGCCAACACGGACTGCTAAGGATTTGGTGTTGTACAATTTTTAAAACTTTGTTATACTTACTGGCAGGTTTTGTTAAGGGGGTTTTAAGTAGTTGATTTTCAAAACAAGAAATATTGTAATTTGAAAGAAAAGTTGACATTCAAGATGGAATTGTTTTATAGTATAGTTTAGAAAACGGCAAATTGTTTTGATATAAGTTTTGATGGTGTGTAATACAATAAAGAAAACAAATTATGCATAAAGGGTTTTTAATGAATCAAGGGGATCCCAGGGTATTAAATACAGTGAGTTAGGAATAATGTAAGGAGGAAATCTAACAGGAAGAAAAGGTAATCCAACAAAATCATATGAGGGGTGATCCTACAACTATAATACGGACAGACTGACAAACTCTGAAAACTGTCACAGATGTTATTAATGAATGATTTACTTCATTAATAATATTCTACAGAGTTTGTGACATATGTCGCTTGTCATAAAATGTCAGCTATGGCCACAGCTGATTGGAAATCTTCCAGAAATCAACCCTCATCCTTAACTTCCTACCTAAGGCCAACATCTATTAAAATTAAACATCTCAAACTCTCTCTCAGTATTCCTGTTATTATAGCGAACTGTCAAACTAAAAGTGCATGGTAGATACAGAAATATGTTTTTAAGGGCACTTGCATAAAGAAACAGGTTCCCAGTACAAATAAATCGGAAGGGATTGTGACCAATTTTTATGAGTACAATAGACTCATTCAAAAGAGCATAAAAAGAATGAAAAATAAAAATATACAAGCTTTGACGAATCTGTAACCTGTATCTAAAGCACACTTGCACAACTGTAAGCACACTTGCACAAAGCATAAGACCAAAAGCCATGTAAAATTTATAGATCTTAGTCTGATAATGTTAACAATAGCTAAGCATGCTCACGGTTGACCAGGCTTGGAAAGTTGAATTATTCCTCAAACAAAAGTTACTTTTGTTATGAAATTGACATTCTTGAGGAGCTATTTAATTACAAATACAGGCTTTAATTTGTTTGTTTGTTTGATTACCAACATAACTTTAGTATTGTTTTGTAAATGAACTTTGTGAAAGTGTTGGGTTGAACACAGAGGCACATTTTCAGAATAATATGGCCTCGCTTCAAATAGATTTCCAATACAATGAGAGATCTGCATAAAATGGTTTTGTATAGCTTGATTGGATGCCGAGCATACAATAAAGAATATTATTCTATTTAACTTTGAAGTTCCTAAATATTTACAGCTTTGGTAAAATCTATGGACACATCATTAGTCGGATGACATTTAAATTTTGACTATTATATAGCAAACAAGCATTAAGTATTAACAGTATTGAGAAGACTTTGAGCTCTATTTACTGTTTACTTTCTTCTGCTAAGTAACTAATAAATATATACTATTGTTTTTCCATTTATATACATATAACATTGGGCAACAATGTCTAATAAGAGTAACCATGGAGTTTCTTGCCGGTTCTTCTCCATAGGAAACAACCAACCCGAACGAACCACCTTTTTGTCAATATTTTATAAGTGCCCATGTAGGCCTATGAGAAATTATGTTGAGGGGTTGATGAGGGGTTGTCGCAGACATGCTGCGACAACCCCTAATAAATTGAGATAAGGGAGAATGATGAATAGCACTAATAGTTGTTTTAAAGATACGAAGATATAAGATTATTAAGATATAAAGGAAACAAGTACTAATAAAGATTATGTTGTTTTGTCATTAATTCTAATTATCTCAAGAATCAACGATGGATGGACTGTGTGAAGGATGAAGGTGACCGCTGAGATGACGAGTAATAGAGAAGTATGGAGGAAGAAGACATGCTGCGCCAACCCCAAATAAATTGGGATAAGAGCAGAAGAATGATGATGATATCTCAAGAATCAAGTGCGTATTAGTTCTTATTAGAAGATGCTATGTTAAACATGACCTTCCGATGACCATTCTATAATAAGATTGTGTATCTTATTTCCAATATTATCACCACTCTTGGCAACTATATTGGTGATTAAGATTATACAATTGCATGCGTTTTGCTTTTCAGAAATACCAAGAAAAACACTTTTTGAATTGTATTGGAATATTAAATTATCAGCCTTCAACCAGGTTACTCAAATTATTTTGCTCACAAGTTTATTTCTAGATGTAATAATAACCCAAATGTTTTAGTCAAAATCCGGTAGCGCAGTGTTGTAGGGAGACACATTCTACAGATTATTGCATTGACAAGATTCATTATGTACAAAATCCATGGTTAAGATTAAAGCTGTCAGGAAGTCCTCATTGCGGTCTACATTAAGAAATCTTAACTTTGATGATTCAAGGCAAGACGTATTCTTAGAAATAAAGCCACTCAGAGCTTTGTTTTCATTTCATCACATCAAGTTTCTTGGTCATTGATTGCTAGGTAGAGGAATAAAAGTAGCCTACCCTTGGTTCCAAATCCTGGCCACCATCCTGACTCCGGGGGTCCCTTCTTTCCCTTCTTTTTTTTGCCTTTGGCACCCATTGTGTTTATAAAATATTGATTAAAAAAATTTACTTAAAAATAAATTGAACTTAAAAATATACTCGACATTATAAAATGATGTTCTATCAAAAACTCACCATTAAAAACTGACTGTTTCTGTCCAACCAAGTTGTTCATTCGTTTGTTTTTAAAATTAAATTACGAAGCTCGTGTTTCTCGATTGATGAAGTTCCCGATTCTGTTGTGTTGTCTATTTTTTCTTTGCAAACGTCAATCGATTTGACATTTAGCTTTTTTTGACAAAATCATAACCTTAGTTAGATCATAAATAAGAAATTGCCTAGTGATGTGTAATAGGTAAATTATTTCGATTTAATTTATCCAGACAAGATAAAAAAAAAACATTATCTCATCAGATCACTTCCTCATTCAAAACATTTCATCAGTTCATGATAAATTCAAAGTCTGGATCATTTAAAAAAAATGGGTAAGACTGGCAGTTTGAGTTTTAACAGTTTTTTCAATTAATTATTATTCCTGATAGCGTTAGTGGCGATGGGCTTTTTTGTTAAATATTTACTAAAACACAATAAGTACATGATTTATAACACCACATATAACAAGCAGAAAAATATTTGAAAACTTGTTTTATTTCTAACCTACTATATTATCCAATTTATTTGACTTTGTACAATATAAACTCTCCTTAAAGGTGACCTTGAAAGGTCATTGAAAACAATATGGGTAGGCATCTACACTCAAGCTCTAGCAAAATATGCAATAGGTATATAGGTTTATAAATATGTACATTTTCTCTAAAAAAAAATCATAAATTGATTGAGAACTGACTGAAAAAAATAATGTTGTTTGAATGCAAATGTCTCAAATCTTTAAGTCTAAATAAAAATAATTGCGATATTGGTTTGTTACAATTTTTCCTTACTACTTATGAACCTTTAAAGTAATTTCTGAAAAATGAGCAATAAAATAAAAGTATGACGCCACAGTCTCGTCAAGATTGACTAATGGTTTTTTGATTCGTATTAAAACAGAAATAAGAGCTTCTTTTATAGGCATGGCAAGATTATAAAATATAATAATTAAAATTCCAATACGTAATTGCGTAGATTTTTTGTTCTAACCTTAAATTAAATACTAACCAAGCCGTAAATTATATAACTTTTGCAACATTCTTGAGCATATCCGCCGAAATAATGGCGAATGCATTTAACTAATAATTTGTGAATAATCTAATAAACTTACTTTTTTTATTAATTTTATTCGGTGAAACACAGACACTCCCGAACTGCTACGTTGGTACTGTCAAATAGTAAGTCGTCGAGAGGACACACATCAAAGGTCATTTGAAGGTCTAGTGATAGCGCGACGCGCGAAACAGTTCCACCTACCGATTGAAGCGCTATCTAGCGGAAGCTATCAGAAGTTTAAAGATAAAATGTCAGTTGTTTTTATGCGTGGATGCGGTTATTGTCATGGTTTGAACGTAGTTACTCATTACCACGTTAGATAGCGCTGCATTTAGTAAAAATCAACAATGGAAAGAGAGTGAATTGGGAAAGTTACTCATATTATTCATAACATCAACACATAATAAAAAGAAAGGGTTCTTTTTTTTTTTGTAAATTATCGAGCCAAATCAATATAGTGTGGACATCACTAGTACTTTTCATTTTTGTTTGGGACCCTCAATGTTATTATTTTGTCTATGAGCATTTATTATTAATTCTTGTAAGAAAGTATAGTTGTAAGTATAATTATGTATATTTAAACATAAGTATGAAATCGAATTTCTATCACAGATTAAGTTTTTATAATTGTTAATGTTAGTTCTGAGTTTGACCACGCGCCAAAAGATCCTTTTATCGACAACTGTTGCCCTTTTTTTGTTCTTCTAAAACATTGGCCCACTATAAACATACAAACATTGACATGATGGCCTTTCTTTACTGGTTGTCTGTGATAACTTCTTGTTTTAAAGAGTTAATGAGCTAAAGGAACTTTTGGTGTCGTCTACTCTAAGAAGAAAACTTGACCCTGCGTTACTGGCTATAGTCCTCTTAGCATAAAAAAAAAAATTTGCTGTCAAAATCACACTCATCAATAAACTGCAAGCAGCAGTAATGTTGCTGTTAGATGTTATTAGTTTGTGACCTGCTGATACCACATCTGTCAATATGATAATGATCTTTATCTTCGTTGAGATAAGGTTGCTGATGTACTGCAACCGTCAAAGGTAAAAGTAAATACCTACCTAAGCTGCTGATGTAGCCAGTGAGTCGGAGAGCCTGAAAGGTAAGCAATTGTCCCAAGCTTTGGGCGTTGGGGACCACCGAACTAACCGTTATTGTAGAAGGCAACTTTCAAAAATATAATTAATATAGCCATTCCAAAAAAAAAAAAATAGTCATCAACTATGGAGCAGGAATGGCAATACGTCTGCTACATTAAAATGAAATTGTGTGGGTCATGTATGCAAAAAAAGTCTAAATAGACTGGCCACGTTCACGCAGACCTACTGCGTGAGCGTGGCCCATCTATTTAGACGTTTATTGGCTGGATGCCCAGACCCTGGAAGCAGTTTTGAGCTCCCAACTGGAAGCTTTTACACTCAAGGCACCCAAAGGATAGATCGTTTAAAAACGAAAACCTCCTAGGTTGACTTGCGAGAGGTCATATACACAAAGGCACCGAGCCACACCAGGGAGAGCATTGTTATGCCCTGCAGTAGGAAAATCATCATCATCTTCCTACCCTTGTCCCAAGTTATTTTGGTGAGCAAAACAAGTTTTTTAGGGTTCCGTACCCAAAAGGGTCAAACGGGACCCTATTACTGAGACTTCGCTGTCCGTCCGTCCGTCCGTTCGTCCGACGTCCGTCTGTCACCAGACTGTATCTCATGAACCGTGATAGTTAGCCAGTTGAAATTTTCACAGATTATGTATTTCTGTTGATGCTATAACAACAAATACTAAAAACAGAATAAAATAAATATTTAAGGGAGCCCCATATTTTTGTATGGGAGCCCCATACAAAAAAGTTATTTTCTTGCTGGTTTTTTATAAATATTGGTACGGAACCCTTCGTGCGCGAGTCCGACTCGCACTTGGCCGGTTTTTTTTCCATACCTACCCCTGTCATTCGTAACGCTATCATTTATTTATTTTTTTCTTCATAAATCATTCCTCACAAAATCTATTCATCTTTTCTTTGGTCTTCTCTCTATCCATCAACATATATATTCATCACTCTTTTAATCACATGTGTACCATCCCTCTTCATCCCTGGAGTAGGACAATACTGGTTGATAAACAAAAAACTATTTTACAGAAACATTTTGTGTTGTTACCAACATAAAAATTACATAACTAATCGATTCGATGTCAAAAGTTTATCTGTTTAATGTTTATAAAGTTGTTGTGTGTACAGTTGAGCATGAGATGATAATGTACAGTATGATCCATATCCTTAGCGATTCTGTGTGTGTCCAGTGAGAAAATATTCGACGACCACGCGGGCAAAGCCGTGACCAAAAGTTTGTGCTAAATAAAACTACTTTTAACAATCAGTGATATAAATTTAGTCCATTCAGTTGATTTTTAGGCCGAGGTCACATTGACAAAGCGATGGAGACAAGAAAATAACATAACATAACATCTGGGGATCGAACCCTGGATCTCGTGCTCAGCCAGCAGTTCTAGCTTTTGTGACCACTAGACATAAATGAATGTCGACTGTCCACGGCGTCAACTGTCCACGGGTTCAACTGTCTACGGCGTCAACTGTCCACGGGTTCAATTGTCTACGGCGTCAACTGTCCACGGCGTCTGCTAGGTACGTAAGATGTGCACAAAGAAATGAGCATGTGAGTTGCTGAGCTCATTTGTTTGGCGCATACATATGCGTGCACCAGGTCGCAGTCGCAATAGAAGATCCTGCCTACATTTTTAATAAGGTTTTATAATAAGCTCCCCAGTACCTAACTAAGTAAAAAAAATCTTAGAAGTTGAATTTGACACTTTTCCAGGTTTTCGTTAGAGCTTAAATTTTTGCATAACAATTTTATTGAATTTAATTGCACAAAAATTGCGCTTGGATGACAACGCATGGTTTGTTAAGTGACGTCATTCCAAATCCAATATGGCAGACTCCTAAAGATGGCGGACTAGTAATTATTATACATTCCCATGATATGGGTATCAAATGAAAGGGTTTGTTGTGAAGTATAGCAGAAATAAAATGCCCTCACTCTAAACCATGTTTTTAGCGCTTTTTAACTATTGTATTTTAATAAATAAAGCGATGCTGAGTACCCTAGCATACGTACACTGTGGAGCCGCCTTGTTTTAGGCCTATGAATTCTATGCCCATAGGCTGATGTGATCGCTAAACGCTACCACTTTAACAATGAAAGCATGGCCTTACAATTTACGGCGCTCTTAAATAACTGATGCGATTCAATGTTCTAATAATGTGGGACTTCAAAGTAATGCAGTAGTGTGTTATTGGTAGTCAAGAGAGCAATTGAAGATAAGTGTAGAAGAAAGGTACCTAGGAACTAGAACTAACTTCTCTTCATCTGTTTTATAACAAGGTATGCGCGGCGTCCAATGAAGATAAACAAAACCTGTTCACAAAAAAACTGCTTTAATGCGAATCTCTCATTGTACGGCGAATCTATACAAAGTAAGGCCAAGTTATACTGGAAATCTGTATCTTATTAAGCGACTTCGTGTATGTCGATAATTGTTTTATGGAAACATACTACTAACCGAGATAAAAAACGTAGATAGGTACAACTATTCCTACCTTTATTTCATCGAAATCTGATTAGCTGTTAAGGCATGAAAGGTAACAAACAGAAAGACCGATTTACTTTCGCATTTAGAATATCAGTTGGCTAAAGATCCAAGGAAAGAACAACATTGATTAGTGATTAGCAGTCTCTAGTTGTTGGGATACTGATAATCCATCCAGACGACCTCCTGGCCCTGGGGGCCGGTGACGCTGGTACTCCGCCCGTACTTCGATGTCTTCTGAAGAGGTACACGACGGAGCCACCCTAG
The DNA here is from genome assembly GCA_949152445.1 of Cerastis rubricosa. NCBI lineage: Eukaryota > Metazoa > Arthropoda > Insecta > Lepidoptera > Noctuidae > Cerastis > Cerastis rubricosa. The sequence goes on along the minus strand of OX424545.1, from coordinate 8,460,680 downwards.
GATAACTGAAGCTACACTGATGTACAACACAGTATAGTGATGAATGTCGTGGATGCTCAGATCTGTAGACGATTGTTCGGGCTCTCCGATCAGCTCATACAACATCAGACATACATACGGACATACCTAGGTAAATTGCCAAACATCATTATCCTGCTTTTATCAGTTTATTTGAGGTCGGCGCAGCATGTCTTCTTCTTCCATACTTCTCTATTACTCGTCATCTCAGCTGACACCTCCTTTGTAGCCATATTATTCTTCACACAGTCCGTCCATCGTTTCTTGGTCTTACCCTGCTCCTATACTTTCCTCACAACATTTTCCTCATTCTTCCGCATCGCAAAAGTGGTGTCGTAATCAGTTGTTGTAGTCAGACAGGCGTAGACACCTAGACACTACTTTTCAGACATCGGCGTCACTTTCAGACTTCTTCTTATTTTATCCATTATCCATATAACTAGCCAGCCACAGAGTCAATAAAAAAAACTAAATGAACAGATTTTCACAAAGAATTTATCATCTGCCTTGCCTAGCCTTTTCCCAAACTATCTTGGCGTCTGCTTCCAGTCTAATCTGATGCAGCTGAGTACCAGTATTTTACATGAAGCGACTGCCTATTTGCCCTCCGCAACCCAGTAACTAGGTAATACGATACCGCTTAGTAAGACTGGATGTTAGATTTTTGGCTTCTGACTACTCGTAACGACTGTCAAAGATCTACAAATGACAGCCGGGACCAACGGCTTAAAGAGCTTTCCGAGGCACGGAGGAAACTCGGTATGTAATTATGGTCATACATACACGGACCAACCTTGGCAAGCACGGCTTAACCTTAAAGTTCGACCCGTGTGGTTCTTATTATTTAGCCACGAGCTCCTCCTCTCACAAACAAACTGTCCAGCATTAATCTGTGCAATAAAACAACCGCCCGTATCATTGTGATAACAGCGGTTTATCTAAATCATCACAGAAACAAATAAGAATTACATGTTCAGTCGAGTTTAGTGCTCTAACAAGACGAGGTAAGTTTTAACAACTATTTTCTTTAAACTGTCGTGCGTGACTACCTCATCATCATCTGCCTAGCCTTTCCCCAACTTTGCCAGGGTCAGCTTCCAGTCTAACCGGGTGAAGCTGAATACTTACCAGTGTCTTACATGGAGCGACTGATGGGTGACCGCCCATTACAAACCGAGTTACGTCCGTGCCTCGGAAAGCACGTTAAGCCGTTGGTCCGGCTGTCCTTTGTAGATCTTTGACAGTTTGAAACAAGTAGTCCGTGGCCCGAAAGTCTGACAACCAGTCTTACCAAGGGGTATTGTAGAGCCCAGTACTAACGGGTTGTGGTCAGATGTCGGTGTGGGAAAGAGATGGCGCTAGACTTTCTGTATAGCTCCGTCTCTTTCCCACATTGGAATAAGAGTAAAACAATACTGCTTTAAGACGTCATGGTAGGCCAGCAGATGTATGATCATGAAAAACATTTACTTAAACTGCCAAAATCATTATCCTTCCTTTTGGCTTCGCTGTAATCGGGTAAAAATGGAACATGGGCGAAATAAAAGAAGTAAATGTAAATATATCGTAGCAGAGCGGGCCGGTCGGTAGTTTTTACCCCCATGCAAAAAAGACGCAGTTCTGGTATTTTTGTATAAACTTTAAAAATACACACATCAAAAGTGTCTAGGGATCAAGCATTTTTATGCGGATTTCTTGAGATTGAGATGTGGCTTTGTAATAAATTTATGATTTTATAAATTTATATGGATCCTTTTTGGTGCATTTCATAATTTGAATCAGGAACTGTGAATCAAATTCGAGTAAAAGATGAAAATCAGCTGTCAATATTTTCCCTATAAAAACATACAACGCATTGAAGACATTATTAGTGCTACTGTTTCCCTACTACTGATTAAAACCAACGTTATTATGGAGCGGCGACGTCATTTAAGCAGGGAAGAAATGCTCAGAGCCGTGGGAATGATAGAAGCTGGTTCCCGGCAACGTACTGTGGCTTTAGCTCTGAATACAAGTCAGAGTGTTATCAGTCGACTTTGGACACGTTACCGAAGCACTGGTACCGTGGCTGAGCGCCATGGAGGACGGTATCGCTGCACCACACGGAGACAAGACCGATACATTCAAATCTTAACTCGAAGAGCTCCAACAATAACCGCCATGATGTTAGCCGTGAGGCTTCATCACTCTTCAGGGAACTTAATTAGCGACCAAACAGTCAGAAACCGCTTGCATGAAGTGAACCTTCATTCCCGAAGACCGCTACGGGTACCACCTATAGCAATGCACAATCGTAGGATTCGATATCAATGGGCTCTTGAACACAGAAATTGGGCAGAAGAACAATGGCGTTTCGTGTGCTTTTCTGATGAGTCTCGTTTTGGTATGAGACCGGATACAAGACGTATACGACACTGGAGAACCCCTGGACGCCAACAGCGATTAAAATCCTGCCAGGAAGTCCATCCTTATAGTGGTGGAACCATCATGGTATGGGCGGGTATTTGGATCGGCGGAAGAACTGAGTTGATTTGGATCAGAGGCAACCTCAACGCTCAAATTTATGCTGAGACGATTGTATCAGACGTCATCGTTCCTCTACAAGTGCAAATCGGTCCCTTATTTCAGTTAATGCATGATAATGCACGACCGCACACCGCAAGAGTTGTAAGACAGACTCTCGCCGCAGCTAACATCAATGTCCTGCCCTGGCCTGCTCAGTCGCCAGACTTGAACCCGATTGAGCATGCATGGGATATGCTACAGAGAAGAGCTCTGCCGAATATGGAGGGTATCCAGTCGCAAGAAGACCTTTTTTTGTTGTTGCAACGAACATGGGCGGCCATTCCACAGCGTGATTTGGATGAACTCATTTTGAGTATGCCAAACCGATGTTCTTGTGTTGTTAGTGTTCGCGGTAGAAACACGGATTATTAATTGTTTAAGTTACCCAATAAAATTTTAAAGAAAACTGTTATTTCAGTCTTTTTTTCGAACTTTAATGTTAGTGGTTCAAATGTCAAAAATCCCTTTATTAGAAAATGGCAAATTTCTTTATTAATGCAAAGGTGACTTGGTTTATCGTTACTGTGACAAACGAAAACACTTTATTTGATGAATCCTTAAAGAAAATTTTAATTAATATCAATCAGGAGAAAAGTTATTGCAAAAATATATGTTGATCCCTAGACACTTTTGATGTGTGTATTTTGATAAACATCTATACATATAAATAAAATTGAAGTGTCTCTTTGGAATTACAGCTTTTTACTGAATGCATGCAAGTAGGCACCTATATACGGTACTTAAAGCAAAAAGAAAAATATTTATTTAAATTTTTGTCTCTCTGTCTGTCGGTTTATTCCGGCTAATCTTCGAAACCGTTGGACCGATTTTGACGGGATGACATTACTGGCAGATAGGTGACGGAAGAAGGAATACTAAAGCTACTTTTGTGTTTGCAAAAATATTATGGTTCCTTGCAATATTAAAAACCCATGAAATTGTTAACAAAATCAGATTCAAAGAAGAAAGTAATATTTTACAATAAATTCACGCGGACGAAGTTCGCGAGCAACAGCTTGTGTATTATAGACAGGTAATATTAAATTAATGTTTTTTAATTATTATTTATGTATTCAAAATCGTTATTCATATGTAAATTAATAAAAGCCTTATTCTCATAGGCACAGTTTTTAATTTTAATTGTACATAAAGTTGCCCCAGTACAGTTGCCGAATTTCGTAACTTTTTTACAGTGAGTTGCTGTGTAAAAAAGTTAGTTCATCCGTCCAAATGTAAAAGGTTTTAGAATGCATTCCATACATTTTTTACTTTATTTTACTTTTGCGATGTAGTTTCGTGAAAATACCGTATTTTTAATTTCGTTGTTCAGTGAAGTTTATTTTGAGCGTCGGGGTTTCAAATTGAAAAACTGAAAGTTGTGAAGCCGCATCCAGGAACTAATTGCTTACCTACTAGTAGTTGCTTAATGAAAATAAATACCATGAAAATATGAAGATTTAAACCGATAGATGTCCCCATCCCGTTATAAGGTCGCTCCAAAAACGAACAGAATCGTTAATATTTTAAGACGAATCGAATGATTTAAATCATTGTGAAAACAAACAACATTCATGTTTATATTATTTATTAAAATTGAAGCTTTAAAATTCATAACGAATCTATTACACAAACAAATACAGGTAAAGCCAATAAAGCTATAAGCTAAATAATACCTATTCGCCAATGAATAATGTATACCTCATTAGGTAAATAGCCTCGGCTTTCATAAGGTATTATTGTTGAATTAACTATTCCTCAATACGTAATACGTATTTTTGGCCTAACCAAAGCCAACGGCCGCGCTAATACGCGATTATCGAGGTCATAATTATGTCAGTAAGTAATTATATTGTTCAAAAAACGGACGCGTTGAATGGGCCTAGCTCGTAATATTTTAATGGGCCTATTATTATCCCTAGAGGTTAAATAATCACGATTCTGAAGACTTTGTTACACTGCGTATTTTAAAAAGCACGGCGCATTCTCCGCCAGGCGTAAAATCTTTTAAACCCATTTAGTTCACCGTGTTCTTGATAGATGGCGCTTTGCATTGACGTCATGTTTCTGAATCGCGGTGTTAAGATTCTCCGCCGTTTGGTTGGGTCACTTGTATTGAGTGTGTACGGTATCTCTAGTTTCCCTTCAAAACGTATAAATCTTTCGCCTTTTACTAAAGATTTCCGTGGAGGGGAACACTCAAATGAGTCTTTTGTATTTTTGAAACACTCTGCTCCGGCAGAGTTTGTAAATGTTATGACAGAATTAGTGTTTGATTGAATTATCTGATCTGAATATTTCAACTTCGTTTCGTTTCACTCACTCACTAATTCACTGAATTGATAGTTCATCTCTTAAATATAATTGAACTGAATATTCTTATGAAGTCTGCATTTTTAATTTTTACGCATTGGAGTAAGAAGCTATGGGTAATCATTCATTAAGGACCAATCTATACTAATGTTATAAAGTGTTTGATTGTTTGGTTGAACGCGCTTAACGCAGGAACTACTGGTTCGAATTCCAAAATTCTTTTGACACCCGGGGATAATGTTACTACCCATTAGTGAAAGAATTTCCGGAAATGCATCAGTAGTTTCGAAGATTACTCCCTGCATCCATACTTACAAACATACAAATTTTATCACCTTATTATATTGGTATAGATTATTTTAATCATTCTTTTGATGGAGCTAGACATACTGTAAACATTTTTAACTTAATAACGTTAGGACGCTGGTTGGTTTTAGATGTCGTAACAGAACTTGTTGAACTAGTAGGGTTTGATTCTCAAGTTAGGCAAAAAGTTAATACATATAAATTATCGATTCCTTAATTGTTTTCAGCTGGCCTACCATGACGTCATAAAGCAGTATTGTTTTACTCTTATTCCAGTGTTTAAGAGACGGAGCTATACAGGATGTGTAGCGCCATCTCTTTCCCACACTGGAAATGGAGTAAAACAATAATGTTTTAAGACGTCATGGTAGGCCAGCTGATGGTAATATATTATAACAATGCTAAAATATTACAAAGGTCATGATTATTTTGTTTTATTATGATCTCTATGGAAATGTTTTTAAGACCACGGATAGATATAAGAGTAGATGTTGAAAGGTCGTTTATGTGCAGATTTTCTTTTTACCATCAGTCTATCTGCTGTTTAATTGCCTTCGTAGATAAATACATAATTTTTAAAATCTAAGGAAGTAGAACAATTCTGTACCTCAGAGGTATATAGTAGGTACTAATTAGTAATAGTAAGTAAGTAGTAGTAATAGTAACTATTTTTTTTTCTACATATTGTTTTTTGCACCTCATCCCAGTCCGCTGGTAAGGGTTCGATGAATACGTTACGGACAAATAAAGACCCCGCTCCGGACATCATCATCGTCATCAGCCTCAAATGTACCCACTGCTGGGACACAGGCCTCCTCTCTATGAGAGGGTGAGCTGTTATCCACCACGCGGGCCCGGTGCGGGTTGGTAGATATCATATGTCTTTGAATTTTTAGTTCTAGGACATACCGGTTTCCTCACGATGTTTTCCTTCACCGTTTTTGAGGGCAGCAGTGATGATATAAATTACACAAAGTAATGCGCCTGCCTGGGGTCGAACCTACGGCTTACTGCTTGTAACTCGGGGCTGCCACCACTGGGCCACCGCTGCTCTCCGGACATTGACAGAAAATATGCTGAAATATCTATCAATGTCCAGTTTCCACTGTCGTTCTGCATTTGTCCATGTCCATATTGGTTGGAAAAATATCTATCAATGTCCAGTTTCCACTGTCGTTCTGCATTTGTCCATGTCCATATTGGTTGGAAAAAACATTAAGTTGCGCCGTATCATTAATACATAACATCACGCTTGTTGTCAACAAAGGGTTAGGCTGAGATGTAATAGTACACCCACATTTCGCCGGTTATATTTTAGTCCCTTGGTTACTTTTTGTTTCGTTCTACATTTTGTAGTAAGCAACGACTTATTGTCAGGCCTACGATGTCCTCCCATACTTTAGTACTAACGCTGTAACAGAAATATTGTAAAACCAAATGATTGAGTTTCTTGCCGGTTCTTCTCCATAGGAAACGACCAACTCAAAACGAGCACCTTTTTGTCGATATTTTATAAGTGCCCCTGTAGGCCTATGTAAAATAAAAAATATTTTGATTGATTTGATTTGAGTAGCGACCCTAATGAATTTGAAGATAGAGAAGTTTGGCTTTAGCCCCTTCGCACATGCGGCTTCCCTGGTAGCTCATAAATGGCACAAATGTGTGGTTGTCTCTAACTATTCTCAATGTTATTGTATTTTTTTTTTCTAAATAATGATACTTTGAGTTTGATTTTTGATTTTAATTGCGCGAACACAGACAACGTGGCAGCTACGGAGAAATTCCTGATGGAAAAACCCAATAACAGAGCCCGATCTGGGTATGCCCGGGTATGGGTGTACTGGGTATGCTGGTCATGCACATTAGTCGCGCTTACGAACACTAGAACAAAATCAATAGTACATTGTTACCCCAGGGGCGAAAGTAACTTTTTTAGTCCCGAGACGGGGTTTATACTTCGAGGGACTAAATAAGTCTTTAACCCGAGGTAAACACTGTGCTTTTCATTACGAATACAAGGAAAGTAAAAATAAAAAATGATAAAGAAAAAAATTGTAAATTTTATTTCGGATTGCCGCTCCCGCCTGTTTTGTTTTCTTTTCTGTGGCCAGCCAGCTATTCAGCCATTATTTTTCATTTTCATCATTGAAAAAATTGTAAATATTTTGCCAAACTCTATGTTACTTCTTCAGTAGTTCTTTGTTTCAGCTAGTTGAGCGATTCAATAGAGAAATGTGTTGTACTTTATTCTCACCAATCTTAGAGAATGGGCAGCAGCGTTCTCTGTGCATTTGTAACAACCGTACTGCGATCGCCAACCCGCCTGCCAAGCGTGGCGATTATGGCAAAACCCCCCCTTCTTGGGGGCTATTTTAAAGAAATTGTTGAAACTAAATTTTAATACTTAAAGTTATTCAAAAAATATATATTCTTTAATCAAGACTTAACTTTAAGTTATTTCAATTTTACATCGTGGCTGCATAGAAAGTTGGAACATGGTTCAATAAACATGTGTAAATAGAACTAGTTTTTTTTTATAATTTGACATCTGTCAGTTGAAAGCGATTCTCCCTAGGGATGAAAAGTATTACTTTCATCTCGCTCCTCAGGCTACTTCAGACCTACTTTCAGAGTATGAGTAATGAAAAATATTTTATTTCACTGAGCCTACATGGGCACTTATAAAACGTCGACAAAAGGTGCACGGTTCGGTTTGGTCGTTACCTATGGAGAAGAACTGGCTAGAAACTCCATGGTCCACTCAGTCAATCAATATTACTATTTTATATAAATGTTCCATTATCTGTCTCCACAGGATGACCACCTTCTTCTCATACCCTGAGCCTGCGCTCCAGAAGGAGTTGAAGAGCACAGCTGAAGCTATTGTGGCTCCAGGGAAGGGCATCCTGGCTGTTGATGAGACTAATGGTAAAGTCATAATTATGTCACCAGCTGGCTGTTGATGAGACTAATGGTAATGTCATAATTATGTCACCAGCTGGCTGTTGATGAGACTAATGGTAAAGTCATAATTATGTCACCAGCTGGCTGTTGATGAGACTAATGGTAAAGTCATAATTATGTCACCAGCTGGCTGTTGATGAGACTAATGGTAATGTCATAATTATGTCACCAGCTGGCTGTTGATGAGACTAATGGTAATGTCATAATTATGTCACCAGCTGGCTGTTGATGAGACTAATGGTAAAGTCATAATTATGTCACCAGCTGGCTGTTGATGAGACTAATGGTAAAGTCATAATTATGTCACCAGCTGGCTGTTGATGAGACTAATGGTAAAGTCATAATTATGTCACCAGCTGGCTGTTGATGAGACTAATGGTAATGTCATAATTATGTCACCAGCTGGCTGTTGATGAGACTAATGGTAATGTCATAATTATGTCACCAGCTGGCTGTTGATGAGACTAATGGTAATGTCATAATTACGTCACCAGCTGGTCTACCATGACATCTTAAAGCAGTATTGTTTTACTCTTATTCCAGTGTGGGAATGAGACGGAGCTATACAGAATGTCTAGCGCCATCCCTTTCCCACACTGGAAAAGGAGTAAAACAATAATGTTGGAGTCATGGCAGGCCAGCTGTTTCTTTAATTAAAATCACACCGTACTATAGTCTTCTTCATCTGGAATCCCCGAAGGGTTATGCAGAATTGTACCTTAAACACACCAATCTGTTTTTGCCAGCTATCTTTAAAGTACCTCGTTATGGGAGCGACTATTGACTTTGGCCAACACGGCGACACGGTTGGCGCAGTGGGTGAGCGATCGACTGCTGCGCTCCGTGTCGCGGGTTCGATCCCCGCACGGAACAAATTTTTGTATGCACTACAGATAGTTGTTCCGGGTCTGTTTGTGTATGTGAGTTTAAATGTTTGTAAACGCACCTATGATACAGGAGAAATTCCTAGTGTGGGGGCAACGTTTGATAAGGTAATTCTAATTTTTGCATCTGAAACAGATATAAATGCGAAAGTAACTCTATTTGTTTGTTTGTTACATTTTCACGGCGAAACGGTTGATCGGGTCGTAATGAAAGGCGAGGAGATAGTTTATATCCCGGGGAAGGACGTAGGCTATCTTTTTAAAATTTTCTACGCGAACAAAGTCGCGGGCAACAGCTAGAAAAGAATAAATAAAAAAAAACTGTACTTTCATATTTTCAATTTGTGCCATAAATCTTGGTGTAGGAATAGAACCACTGAAGGAATTTTATTGGAGTCTTGTTGAAGAAAAGCTTTGAAAGAAAAAAATTGTGCGTGGAGTCCTTCCGCGGAAGAAGTGAAAATTCGTAATGTGGAAATGAGTGCCTTCATACCCCCTCCATGGAAGCGTTAAACGTTTAACGCAACCTTGTTGGAAGTCGCATGAAGTTTCACTTCAACAATCAAAGGAAAGATGCTTGTTTTCTAGAAAATGCCTAACGACTACCTATGCTATTTATTTTACTCAATAAACGGTCCTGATGGCCTACCATGACGTCTTAATATGGGAAAGAGATGGCGCTAGACATCCTGTATAGCTTCGTTTCTTTCCCACACTGGAAAAAGAGTAAAACAATAATGTATTAAGACGTCATGGTAGGCCACCTGTACTAAATGATTTAAAAGTTTTTAGTGGGATTACAGCCATGTTGTTGGGTATAGTTTATTAATTGACCATCATGTTGTTTTTCAGAGGGCATCGGAAAACTTTTGGCCGCTGTTGGACAACAGAACACTGAGAATAACAGAAGGAGATACCGCCAGCTCCTTTTTACCACTGAGGTGAGTGGAAAACCAGATAGACGTCAGAAACCAAAAGTCTGACATCCAGTCTTACCAAGGGGAATCGTATTACCCAGTTACTGGGTTGTGGAGGTCAGATAGGCAGTCGCTCCATGTTAAATACTGGTATTTAGCTGAATCTAGACTAGAACCCGACACCAACATTGTTGGGAAAAGGCTACGCAGATCATGAAAAAAGTATAAGAAAAACCTGATTCTCATTCGTAAAGCCATGTGAAGATCAAAAACAAAAAATATTCTGTCAAAAAGGAAGGAAACAACATGAGGGTTTCCTATTAAAAGTTTCCTCACGTGCCTAAGGGACAACATAGCCTTGCTTTTGTTTTTGTCGTACAAATGCCTCACAAGGGATTCCTGTACTTTTCGCTGATGAATGTTTCACGCCCCGGGTGGAGGTAAAAAACCCCGTGTACGCTTCAGAAACTTTTAATTCTTTGTGGGAGTTGTCAGGGTATTCCCTTGTGTTGGCTTTTTTGTCGTTACTTACCTGAAGATTGTAAGGAAAGTTTTGAGTATGAATGCGGATGCGTATAAGAGTCTAGGAAGACCTAAGAAATGATGGATGAACTGTATGAAGGATGATATGGCAAGAAAGGAGTGGTCTGATGGGTTACAACATGTATCAAAAAGGGTATATACAATTATACATACTTAAGTGTGTGCTACAGAAAGTCAAACTGGACATGTTTCTCCATCGGACAAACATGGTAATAGCGAAAAAAATATCAGCTGCCCCATAAATTTGGGTCAAATAAATAGGTATTGAAATTTTGTCTAAGGCAGCAGATATTTTTTCGCAGTATAAGTAAGTATAAAGAAGAAGTATCTGGTACCATTACAGAACCTCTCAGAACACGTATCAGCAACAATTCTATTCGACGAGACGGTCTACCAGAAGACCGATGATGGCACACCTTTCATTGAGCTGCTGAAGAAGAAGAACATCATTCCTGGCATCAAGCTGGACTTGGACGCAGTTCCTCTTTTCCTCTCGCAGGACGAGGTTACGACACAAGGTATTAACTTACTCTTATTTTAGTTCACTGTCAATCTGTCTCTACTTCACACCGGTGTAGGTAAACTTGATGACTCGACGATGTTCTATTCGTTGGTCTACTGGTCCCAAGCGCGAACTCCTGAGCATGAGGTCCTGGGTTCGATTCACAGGTCGGGCAAAATGTTATTAGGTTTTTCCTTCAGGAATTTCTAAGTAGCAGCCACTGAGGCTGGATTTGGGCCCGGTAGATGGCAATTCAACATAACTGTAATAATACTGGCGAAACGTGGGTGTGCTATACAGGGTGTAAAGGAAAGGGTAAATACATACTTAAGTATAATCATACAAAATTGAATACCCATTCGACCCAAATGTACGGGGCAACAAATAATTTTTTCGCTATTACAATTTTTGTGCGATGGAGAAACATTTGTTCAGTTTGATGGTCTGTAGCACACCCTTAAGTATGTATTATACAACGTGTAACGTTAAATGCGCAAAACCTGAAAATAGTTTGATCAGAATAACGAGCAGAATCAATTGAACCACTTTTTAATATAGGTCAAATTTTTTCAAAAAATCTTCATTGAAAATGTTGCCCTGTCTATTTGTTCATAGGTCAAGCCATAACGTGCGCAAACCCGCCAAAATAGGTAAACAAACACAAATGTTTGTCGTCCAATTTAAATTTTCTCATACGCGGGAAAAATAAAAAGAAAGAAAGAAACAATCAGAATTTCCAGTAAAACTAAAACAGCACATAAAACCTTTACGTTTTTTTTTAATGTTTTTTTTTCTCTCAGAATTAATTATATTAATTGAATTAAAAATCATTTGGGGTGTCTGAGGTTTTGCGCATTTAACGTTACACGTTGTATATACCTTTTCCGTTACACCCTGTATATTAGGTACACCTCTGTTCAAGCCCTTGTGGCTTACAGGTGTGATGTTATGTTATGTTCAAGTGCCATTTTAGCTTTCTATACACATGATCTGCTTAAATTTTTTCAGGTCTTGATAACCTAGCCACCCGTTGCGCCGAGTACAAGAAGCAAGGTTGCAAGTTCGCGAAATGGCGGTGTCCTCTCAAGATTGGGGAGAACATTCCATCAGTCCAGGCCTTCAACGATACGGCTCAGGTCCTGGCGAGGTATGCCTCCATCTGTCAGAGCCAAGGTTTGGTACCCATTGTGGAGCCTGACGTGCTATTAGATGGTAAGTAATTAAACCCGTTTATGCTTCTTCCAGGAACACAGATTATTTCAAGAGTCGTCATTATCATTTGCCTAGCCATTTCGACTGTGCTGTAAGATCTGTCAAGGATCTGCAAATGACAGCAGGGACCAACGGCTTAACTTGCTTTCTGATTCACGAAGGAAACTTGATATGCAATGGTTGGTCACTCATCCACGGAGCGACCTCGGCAACCACGGCTTATATGTATTTGAAGATCGATCCATGTGGCTGTTATTTTTTACAACGAGGTCTTTAGTTTCGAAGTTATTCGAAGAGTGTCCACAAGAATAACTATCACCCGAAAACCGTAAATCCTGGAGAGATTTTTAACACGCAAGCATTGGATACTGTATACGACTACTGGACACCGTATCCAACGCCAACGATTACAACGATTTTTTTTATTTTCGTGCGGGTCGAGCGCAGCTTAACCAGAAAGCTGCGCTTACTTAGGTTGGTCCGTGGATAGGTTACCCTGAACACCCATTACATACCGAGTTTCCTCTTTGCCTCAGAAAGTACGTTAAGCCGTTGGTCCCGGCTGTCATTTGTAGGTCTTTGACAGTTCTAACGTATTCTGATAACCAGTGTAGCCAAGGGGTATCTAGTAGCTAGGTTAAAGAAGGACACTTAAGAGGTCGCTGCTGAAAAAAAAACAAACGAAAAATTGCTGGTTTTCACATTCATCATGGTGAGACTGGAAGCCGATTCTAACGTATTAGACAAAAGTCTAGGCAGATTGACGTAGAATTACACGTTCTTATCGAAAACAAATAAATAGCAAAGATTCACATTATTTTTACTTTTTTATTCTTTCCTCAGTTTTCATACATTGTAAGAACTAATCCAAATATTTTGTTACCAGGCGATCATGACATTGCAAGAAATCAGAAGGTGACCGAAACTGCATTAGCAGCGGTGTACAAGGCGTTGAATGACCACCACGTTTACCTAGAAGGAACGCTGTTGAAACCAAACATGGTTGGTATAAACGATTGACAAAACGGAAAAATATAGGTATAGCTCTTAGCTCGTTGGTAGCGGTGATATCGGGTTTTTTTAATCAGGAATTGGTGATTAGCAGCCCGGATCGCCTCCTATTGCATGGGCCTTCAACATAACTGGCGAAATGAGAGTGCATTACAAAAAACAGCTGGCCTACCATGACGTCTTAAAGCATTATTGTTTTACTCTTATTCCAATGTGGGAAAGGGACGGAGCTATACAGAATGTCTAGCGCCATCTCTTTCCCACACTAAAAGGAAAAAGAGGAAGGAAAAGGAGTCAAACAATAATGTTTTAAGACGTCATGGTAGGCTAGCTGGTCTGCCTAAGGGATTAAAGATATGTTGGTGAATATACTTTTGTATTTTTACTGAAATACTGCATTTGTTTCATAAGATAATATTATTTTTATCATTTAATAGAACAATGAAACTCCTTTAATTTAAATTATAATTTATTTGAATCAAGTAAGTGCACTTTTTACAGATTTAAAATAATAATAAAATATATACAACTTGTACCAAAATAGGATAGGAATTAAAGGTTGTCAAAAAATTCTTCCACATCGTTGTTAATAGAAAAAGTGCCCAGGAGGCTGGCAGTATTTATTTTACACTAGCTGTCACATTTTCCCTGTTTTCTCATCATTTTTCATTGCTGCTCCGCTCCTATTAGTCGTAGCGTGATAATACATAGCCTAATACATAGCCTTCCTCGATAAATGGGCTATCTAACACTGAAATAATTTTTCAAATCGGACCAGTAGGTCCTGAGATTAGCGCGTTCAAGCAAACAAACAAACTCTTCCGCTTTATTATTAGTATACTAGTATAGATATAGATAATTATAATGTACTATAATACTATTCCTTCTTTAATCTCTTCATGAGTCGTTGTCCTAATTTAGTGCGATTACATGATCGCAGTCTCGTGGGCTTAGTGCACGAACTCAAAGCGAAATAGGTCAGTCTTAACGTTCGGATTAAAAAGCATATTGAAGGCGAACAAGCTTAGCACCCCTTTGCCCTATTTAAACCCCCTTCCAGGGGGACTAAAGCTCTCATCTCTTTATTCCTAGCGAACGTGATCTCGCATAATTAGTGTTCCCGATGTATACAGTTTTATTTTGGTTCTTTTATTGGATGTTCTGGTAGTATGAATGCATAAATTCTAGGTTGTTGGTAAATATTTATGTAGGCTTTTACTGTATTTATCATAGTACAGAAATCGCCCACGCCCGCTTTAAAGAAAATATAATTATTTATTATTCGCGTTTTACAGTAACTTTGATAGATTGCAAATATGCAGTTTGAAACTATAACCTCTTCTGATACAGATATCAGAAGAGGTTTTAGTTTTGTTTTCAATTCTCTATAAATTATGAGGTCAATATAATCTTGTGTTCTAGGTGACACCAGGTCAAGGGTGTTCAAAGAAGAACACTCCACAAGAGATTGCATCTGCAACTGTGACTGCTTTATTAAGGACAGTCCCCGCTGCCGTTCCTGGTAAGCAACATCTCCTAGATTCCATGAAGTCTTGGTATTCATCAACGCTCTTTAAGAACCTTGGCCTTGTTTTTAGGGTACCGTACCCAAAGGGTCAAACGGGACCCTATTACGAAGAGTTCGTGGTCCGTCCGTCTGTCCGTCTGTCACCAAGCTGTATCTCATGAACCGTGATAGCTAGCCAGTTCAGAAATTTCTACAGATTATGTATTTCTGTTGCTGTCATAACAACTCATACTAATAACATAATAAAATAAATATTTAAGGGGCTCCCATACAAAAACGTGATTTTTTTGCTTGTTTTCATAAATAATGATACGGAACCCTTCGTGCGCAAGTCCGACTCCCACTTAGCCGGTTTTTTTAGTTCAAAATGCAAATTCCCCAATGCACGCCATGCATACATATGGCTGTTACATTCGGTTTGCCGAAAAAAAGAAAACCTGTTTAGGTCCTGTGCAGATTCATAGATAGCTCTGCCCAGCTGGCCTACTATGACGTCTTAAAACAGTGTTGTTTTACTCTTATTCCAGTGTGGGAAAGAGACGGAGCTATACAGGATGTCTAGCGCTATCTCTTTCCCCACACTGGAAAATGAGTAAAACAATAATGTTTTAAGACGTTACGGTAGGCCATCTGGACTGTACCTAAATGTGGTGTTGCCTCACAAACGATGGGACACTTCATATCGTGTCCTACCTGTCCTGTTGCTTGCATATCACAGGAGCTGATGGACGCTACTGAGAGTGCCAAACTCGTCGCCAAATTTTGGGCTGACTCAATTTAAATTGTCGACACGCTAAGAAGAAGGCTGATGAGATACAGGCTTATCAATAAGAAAGAGTGAAGGGAATGTCACATATCTTCGTTTTTGTGATTAATAAAGAAAGAAGTTAAGGTAAAGAAATAATTATAATGTGCCACGATTTCAGTACTAAGTTGTCTTAAATCTAGTCTTTTTTTCCTCCAGGAATCGCCTTCCTTTCTGGCGGTCTGACCGAAGAGGAAGCCACGGTATACCTGAACGCTATTAACCAGGTGTCTCTGAAAAAACCCTGGGCATTGACCTTCAGCTACGGAAGGGCATTACAAGCGTCTGTCTGGAAGACCTGGTCTGGCAAGGATGCTAACACCAAGGCTGCTCAACTTGAACTGTTGAAGAGGACAAAGGTAGGTCCCTCATCTATCTAGTGGTTGCAGGCGCTGCTGCTGGGCTTGAGGTCACGAGTTCATTTCCCAGGTCTCTGCCCGGTGTTTTCCCACGAGAGAGCGCTGAGTGTTTGGTATTTATTCAAGTCATCTTGAGTGAAAGCGACCAATGAAATCAATTAAAAGAGTAGAGTGTTGCCTGGTGGCCTACGAGTACCATGACGTCTAAAAACATTATTGTTTTACTCCTTTTTCAGTGTGGGAAAGAGATGGCGCTAGACACCCTGTATAGCTCCGTCTCTTTCCCACTCTGGAATAAGAGTAAAACAATACTGCTTTAAGACGTCATGGAAGGCGAGCAGGTCGCCGGTTTATTAACAGGATTTTAGGTAATAGCCTATTTTTGTGCCCTCTTGGTGGGAATAGGCTCGCCCTTTATTACATGGGATTAAAATGTAACTGGTGAAATGTGGGTTTAGCAACATCTCTGCCTATCCCTTCAGTCAGTGATTATTGGTGTGATTTTATGTTAAGATATTAAAGACGTTGGTTATCGTTCCAGGCCAACGGGCTTGCTACCCAGGGTCAATATGGTGGAGGAGCAGCTTCTTCGGCCGCCACCAAGTCAAACTATGCTGCGAACCATAGATATTAATCAGTAAATAGTTTGTATATTAGTAAGAGATGCTTTTTGTACTAATAAATAACAACTAATATCAGTATTTGTGTTTTTTTTTTTAAAGTGAAATCTTCTTAAACCGCGATTTTTGGTAGGGGAAAAAACCTTAGGGTTCGCGTGACCGAAATGCTCGTGACGTATTGCGCCAGACTTGCAACGCGTTTAAAAATTCAAAAAAAGAACTCAGTAATTTTCATTGTTTTGAGTTTTCACTTCTGCCGGCAGTCCTTATGATTGCCTCTGTTTGTTGTTTGTTTTTTTTTTTTTTTTAATTTGGTTATTGTGAGTATTCATTTTGGATCCCTGAACACTCTTAATTTTTTTTAATGGTTTAATTAGAATACGTTGGCCATGGCCATTCAGTTTTATCTGCTTCGATTTTGGATAAAGGGTGTAGATAGACCCTTAATTTATTAAGATGAAAGGCACTTGTTTTTCACGTCATTGCAATATTTTTTTTGTTCTGGACCATACCTGTTACTGAGATATTGGAGGTCAAAGTTCCAACTTGTTCACAAGTCTTTTTTGCTACTAGTTTTTAATTTTATAACTGTACTTTAAATACCTACATGACCCGTTTACTATTCAATCAGCACAATGTTTTGAGTGCGTTACATTGAGTTTTACCGTAAAACTTAACCCCCCTCCCCAAAGGCGTCTCCAGCAAAATTTTTTGCGAAGGGTTACTTAGTTTGATGTCCAGAATGTTTGTTTGACGGCTTCGTGAAGGGTCTGTTTACACCTTGTATATGTAAGTAACTAAAATGGCTTATAAACTTGAGTTCGAAAATAATATTTTAATTCTGGAATCCTGAACACTTAAAGGCCAATCATCATCATCTTCCTGTCCTTGTCGCATGTTATTTGAGTTCGGAGGCACGTTTTTAGGGTCCCGTACCCAAAGGGTCAAACGGGACCCTATTACTAAGACTTCGCTGTCCGTCCGTCCGTCCGTCTGTCACCAGGCTGTATCTCATGAACCGTTATAGTTTGCCAGTTGAAATTTCTACAGATTATGTATTTCTGTTGATGCTATAACAACAAATTCTAAAAACAGAATAAAATAAATATTTATGGGGGGCTCCCATACAACAAAAGTGTTTTATTTGTTCGTTTTTATAAATAATGGTACGGAACCCTTCGTGTGCGAGTCCGACTCGCACTTGGCCGGTTTTTTACATCCATGCTACCCTGTCATTCGTCACGTTATCATTTACTCATTTTTCTTCATATTAATTGTCACACAATCCATCCATCTTTCCTTTGGTTTTCCTCCCCTCTCCAATCATCAACATTTATATTCATCACTATTTTTAGTGAGCCAACATGGGTTCCCTCCCTCCTCATTAAATGTCCATACCAATACAGACGACTCCCTTTCATGTTTTCTGTAACAGGCGCCACTTTCAAACTTCCTCTCCTCAAACGCTACATGCCCTAGAACCCCTGAATATCTTCAGATGAAAAATTCTCTTCCCCAAAAGTCTCAACTCAATGCTTATGTAGGAGCTCAGTAAACAACGGGTACAATAGCGAGAGATCTATAGAAATAGCAGCTGGTCTAGTTCTGTTCTTTCTTTGTCAGCCAAGAGACACGTTTTGAATAGTAGGCTCGTCAAAATCCGCGGGTTTTATGAGGCCAAGAATGAATGCCAGGACCCCTTATAACTTCGTCTTGACGTTATATCTGATCTTTCACAATATCACACAGCCAGTCTACTCGAAGACTTAGTTATATCAAAAGAAGGTGAAGGATAACATTGGCGAGGAAACCAGCATGCCTGAGAGATATTTCTCGACGGCATGTAAAGCCAAGTCCAAGCCCATGGACATCATAAAAACTGTGACACCAATTTAGACACTAACCGTCTAGCTGAAAATCTCCCAAGGAAACGTCTTAAGTTGTCTATTATGCCCCCGTTCACGACTCACTAACCACTCACTCAAGTGAAGCGGTTTTTTTCAGGCATTTGTACGGAGTTGATATGTATCACATTTTTTGCTTGTTAATTTTGGGATCACATGGCCGTTCAATACTGTGAGTGTTACAGAGCCACGCCGTGTATGTATTGGTCGGTCACTTGTTTCCTTGGCTACATCCCGCGGGTCCGTGCCCGCTTGGCAACATTACCTATAAGCCACCTGAACAAAAGACGACATAAAATACATATGAAAAAAAGTGCCTTTTCGTCACTTGGCAAAGGTCTCCCCCATTCGTTCCCCTTCTCTCGATGATGTGTTATGTCTTTCTACTAAAATGTAAAAGTTTGTTCTACTTGTTTTTTTTACTCATTGAAAGAATTTAATGAAACTTTACTGTAATATTATAGCTTCTACACACATAGGTAAAAAAGTACAAAGCTATTGTGTATAAAATGAATTTTCTGCAGGTAAAGGTGGAAGTCTAGTTTATATGTTCCCCATCAAATCGCTTTTTATGTAGCTTTGCATTGCGTTTGACATTTGCTAAAATATGTGACACGGAATGTGTACGCTAGCTTCAATTTCAATCTCAACGCAACGCCGACTAACTCAACTAGAAGAGACATTAAAAGTACAGAAATACTAGCTTTTATCCGCAGTCTCGCTCACTTTTAATTCGATTTGAGTAACTTATGTGTTATTCCATAGACTATTTGCGTACCTACTAATGGTTCACGGGCTATTTTCTTTGAAATTTGGGCGTAAGACCAACAGTATTGAAGTATACTTAAACGTTGCTTATAATTACAACTTCACTTAATTCTATACCCTAGCGGTCGTCCGCCACTTCGTTCACGTAGAAATATTGATGTGTATGTGTGAAACTGTCTCGTTGGTCGAATGGTCGCAAGCACGACCACTGAGCATGAGTTTCGAGTCTCAGGTTTGACAAAGTGCAGTCAGTATCTATGACTGTTAAGATCTATGACACGTATAAGTTTTTAAACTGATATGGTCACTAACACTATCAATAACACTAGTAACGGGATATTTACCATGTTTTTTATGACACGTATATTGGAATTGTAACCACCGAGCCAACACTGTTACGCGATAAAAATGAAACTTACCACTGTTTCCGTCAAATCTTCTACATCTATGTTACAACTTCAATTCGATCAAGCGTAACTAGTCTATCAGCTACGTTGCAACTAAATGTCAATAGCAGACATGATTTTCGAGCTGCTGATATTTTCAGAAAAAAAAAAACTTAATTACTAGGCTACCAGATATGTCTAGAAGGTCTAAAACCAAAGCGTTTCCAGAAGTTACGTCATTACAAAAAGATTTATACAATAAATTCCTACGGCTTCGCCAACACACAATAAATGAATTCCTGTGTTATTTTAATAGTACAGTTAAGAATATATAAGACTAGCTGTCCCCGGCATGCGTTGCAGTGCACTTTTTACCTACCCTATCTACCTACCTACCATACCCTACCCTACCTACCTATCTACCCTACCCGACCTACCTACCTACCATACCCTACCTACCTACCTACCATACCCTACCTACCTACCTACATACCCTACCTACCTACCATACCCTACCTACCTACCCTACTCTACCTACCTACCCTACCCTACCTACCTACCCTACCCGACGTACCTACCCTACTCTACCTACCTACCTTACCTACCCTACCCTACCTACCTATCTACCTACCATACCCTACCTACCTACCCTACATACCCTACCTACCCTACCTACCTACCCTACCCTACCTACCTACCCTACCTACCTACCTATCCTACCCTACCTTTCCTGAATTTTCTATGCTATAAACCTCACGGAGCACGAGACCTTTCCAACGAATGCAAAACCGTGGAAATCGGTTCGTGCGTTCTGGAGTTATAGCGTCAAGAAGGAAAACCCGACTTATTTTTATATAATTAAGAATATATATGTCGCTGCAAGAGCGTTTACCTGCTTAGACTATTCGTTAATCTAATTAAGAACCAACTCATAATTCTCATTTGTGATAATATTGATGAACTTGCCATGCCATCTGTGTAGTGGCAGTGCAATTATTATAAAGAATCTAGAAACGTCCGTATCGATTATCAAGAGACTGAGCGCCATCTATTAGGTTGTGTGTTAACTACTGCTTAGATGGGGCTTGATCTTTCAGACAACTCATTGAGTAATTTAATAACTAAAGCCTTTCGCTAGAACTATAGTTACAATTAAGATTAGCATTTTATGATAACTGGGATTTTAGCAATGGCAATTTAGATTTTAACAATGGCAATATTTAATTTAAGCAAGCAATTATTGTTGTATAAAGTAATTAAGCTTTAACTTAATAACGCCTTTGCATTTGTCGATATTGGTACTGTTTAATTACTAAAATAATTAATGGTGAAGTTAGTATTGTTTAATTGAAGTTTTAATGAACTTACGATGTAATAAATTACTGTACTGAACTATTGAGTGTGTGTGCGTTGCGTACTTCCGCCCACTTAGAACCGCAGGCGAAACGAGCAAGATGTCGTTCGAGCTAGCTCGCGAAGTCGCGATTAGACAATTGAAATATTAATAAATTGAAAGTAGTTTTTGAAGTGAGCAATAATAAGTTATGTTAATAAGAACTGTAATAATTGAAAGACAGATCCAAAAGACACACATTACTGTATCAACCATGTTTGTGAATGGGCGGCTCAACCTATGGAAAGTTTATAAGTGTTAAAGTGCCTGTAACTGGTTTATTAGAAATAAACATAAGGAGTTTGAGTCAAGTGTTGTGTGTAGTTTCAACTACCCGTCCACCTAATTAGCAATAATGAAGAATAAAGTTGCACAGTTAGCGACTGAAAGGCAATATGGCGTCGATATTCATTTATGGTGGAATCCCCGCCTTGATATATAAGATATATGTATATGATAGCAGCGGTGGCCCAGTGGTGGCTGCCCCTACTTACGAGCAGTAAGCGTGGGTTCGAACCCAGGCAGGCGCATTACTTTGTGTAATTTATTTCATCACCGCTGCTCTCAAAAACGGTGAAGGAAAAACGCACTGGGCCCGCGTGGTAGATTACAGCCCTCTCCCTCTCATAGAGAGGAGGCCTGTGTCCCAGCTTTGGGACCATTATAGGCTAATGATGATGATGAGGAAGAATAACTTTGTGAAAGGGACAACAGGCGGTAATGTTGCCATCTTTTGAAGCGATTTCAAATGACAGCGGTTCGATTTGTCATGCATAAAAGGAGTAAACCACGACTTCTCGAAGCTATCAACCAAGCATTCTGTACAAAACTCAAACTTAGTAACCCTACGCAAACGTGTTTGGGGTGAAAAATCACGTTTTACGGTAAAACTCAATGTAACGCACTCAAACATTGTGCAGATGGATGCAATGAATAGTACGTGGCCATAGAGGTATTAATAGTATGTAGCTTTAAAACGAATATTAAAAAAATTACTTGTTAAAAATTTGAAACCTTGACCTTCAGTATCTCCGTAACTAGATGCTTCCCAGGTATGACCCAGAACGAAAAAAATATCGCAATGACGGAGGGAAAAAAATAGTGCCTTTCGGAAACGTTAAGGACCTTTTCATTACTCATACTCTGAAAGTAGGTCTGATGTTGCCTAAGGAGCGGGATGAAAGTAATACTTTTCATGCCTAGGGAGAATCGCTTTCAACTGACAGATGACAAATTATAACAAAAAACTAGTTCTATTTTCACATTTTTATTGAACCATGTTCCAACTTTCTGTGCAGCTACGAAGTAAAATTGAAATAACTTAAAGTTAGGTATTGATTAAAGTATATATATTTTTTAAATAATTTTATTATAATTTAGTTTCAACAATTTATTTAAAATAACATAGAGTTGGGCAAAATATTTAACATTTTTTCAATGATGTTAATGAAAAATAATGGCTGTATAGCTGGCTGGACACAGAAAAAAAAACAAAATAGGTGGGAAAGCGGCAATCCGAAATAAAATTCATGTTTTTATTTTTACTTTCCTTGTATTAGTAATGAAAAGCACAGTGTTTACCTCGGGTCAAAGACTTATTTAGTCCCTCGAACTATTGGCGCCCTCACTACATTCGGGCGTCAAACCCCGTCTCGGGACTAAATAAGTTACTTTCACCCCTGGGGTAACAATGTACTATTTTACACCCATGGCTTAATATTTACCTTTTCGTTCTGTTAATAAAATTCGGTTCATTCATTAAGTTATGCTCTGTAAGCTGCTGTCTTCAAAAGTTTGAGTTGTAAGGGAGCTCGCGCACTACGTAGCGACTACGACTACGACTTGTCGCAACAAAACTAGTCGGATGCCTGCAAGACCAGGCATCCGACCAGTTTTGTTGCCAACCTTTCTTCCTGGTTCCGATTAAAAGTCGCTTTTATGGCCAAAAGTCGTGAGCGTGGCCATGTTGTGCAAAGTCCATAAGCCCGCTAAATTATTTATACAAGAAGTATTGAAAAACAAAAGTTCTTCTCGTTAGTCACTTGAATGAGTGACAGTGATCTTGCACTGTCACTCATTCATCATTACATCTCTTTGAATTTAGAAACTTTGCTCAAGTTTCGTCTCTATCGGGTTGGAATTTATCAAAATTCCTATTGCTTCAAGAGGGCAGAAGATGCGACGGAGTGTTGGCCATGGAATTAGCGGATTATTAACCAAGTTATAACACAAACCATACGAATATAAGCTCCACTTTGTACCGGAAAGCCTGTTCAAGTCTCCGACAAAAATGGATACAAACTTCTTTGTTTCCCGACTTAAAATTAGTCTCGAAAAACATAATGATTTTTTAGTATTTGTGTGCTTCTTGTGTAAAATCTTGAATTCCCAGAACTTCCCTTTTGATATTTCAGGGTTTTGTAAGTGACAGTCACATGGAGTTCGGAATTTATTCCACAGGAACGTCGTACAAGAATTTTATAATTGCAGAAAAAAAGTATCCTTTATCCTAACCCTGAGCATGGTCTATCTTTGTATTCATCCAATCAATCATGCCGTTTAAGCGTGAATGAGATACAAACAAACACATGTATCGACATCTCATCTTCGTCCCTTGTCCCATGTTATTTGGGGTCGGTTCAAAACGTTTCTTTTATCTTCCATTCTCCTCTGTCAACCGTCACGACTTGCTCTGCATGGTGTCGGACGTAAAGAATATCACCATCCCATGTCTTCCCGTGGGTGTCGTAAGAGGCGACTAAGGGACTTACCAGAGAATGGGCAGCAGCATTCTCTGTGCTTTTGTAATGACGTACTGCGATCGCCAACCCGCCTGCCAAGCGTGGCGATTATGGCAAAGCCCCTTCTTGGAGGAGGCCTATGTCCAGCAGTGGACGTCTTTTGGGCTGAAATGATGATGATGATGATGAACCGTCACGCCACTTTCATATAATTTGTCAGACAATCCTATCACCATTGCTTTGGTCCACTCCCTCTCCATCCATCAATAGTTACAAGCATACACACTCATAATAACTTTCGCATTTATTATAATAAAAATAATTAACTCCGTAATCTTTCGCTTCTCTCATGGCTCCTAAACTTTTTAATTTCACAAAAGCGTTTAGTTTTCATAAAACGCAGATCATTTTATTATGGATACTTGCACGAATAGATAATGCTGATCCTAGACCGACTTGTTCATAGTTTTAATGCATAAGTTATAAGACGAACCCGTCTTATATCAAACTTATGCATTATCTAGACCAGGAGGAGGCTCGTGGCTAAATAATAACAGCCGCATGGGTCGATCTTTAAGGTTAAGCTGTGCTTGCCGAGGTTGGTCCGTGGATGGGTGACCATAATTATAAACCGAGTTTCCTCCGTGCCTCGGAAAGCACGTTAAGCCGTTGGTCCCGGCTGTCATTTGTAGATCTTTGACAGTCGTTACGAGTAGTCAGAAGCCAAAAGTCTGACATCCAGTCTTACCAAGGGGTATCGTATTACCCAGTTACTGGGTTGTGGAGGTCAGATAGGCAGTCGCTTCATGTAAAATACTGGTACTCAGCTGCATCCGGTTAAACTGGAAGCCGACCCCAAGATAGTTTGGGAAAAGGCTAGGCAGATGATGATGTGCATTATCTAGACCAGACCATTCACGAAGACTTTTTTGCCAACCGGCAAAAAAGTCTTCGCGAATGGTCTGGGCTAGAACAAAAGTTGAAAGTACTAGGTTACTAGGATCATTTGAAAGGTTTTATAAGTTGGTTTAGGCAAAAATTTCTTAGTAACAATACGGAGTTCGGATTTGTGCCCAGTTTAAGATTCTACCCGTTTTTAAAGACTTCAATATAACTTGGTAAAAATATGTGGCTTTTGCTTTACGCCTCTGCTTGAACCTACCTTGGAAAACAGAAGCGTGATGTTAATAAAATATAATTTCAACAAAAGTTTAAAAGCCAAAAAGTCTATAATAAGTATCGAGGATACTTCGGTACTTTCGGTATTCGTACTTAGGAAAGATAAGGTACCTACAAGGTTACCAGTAATGTCTAAGAGGTCTTATATTAGACCAAACCTTTTCGAATAATTAAAGAATTTGGGTTGGAGAGATTGAATAGAAGGTGTGTCTGCCATAGAGGATTTACTAAGGTAACTATCACACCCCATGAAGGTTTAGTTTTCCTCAATAATAAAGTTGCGTTTTTAGGCCAAATATTTTTTTTTTATGAGTTGAACTCTTAAGGCAGAACCTACGCACCAAGTTGCCGTTCCAGTAAGAAAGCTTTAAACTCTGATGTTAAGAGATTCAGAGAATTGAGACTGCCGAAATTTTTCATAAAAACATTCTTCATCAACTTGTGCCTGTGTATTGTTTCCTTTGATTTTGTGCGTTGCCCGACTTTCTTTAACCAATAATCAATTTCTCACTTGGTCTAACTTGTTAATAAACAGGAGAGATCTACAGCCATTTAGCTATTCCCTCTCAAAGATAAACTATTCAATGCTATTACACAAACCACTAAGGGTTTCCAACACAATTATTATTCAAGGTACAAACTAACCGCTTGGCCACGACGTCTGCACTCAAGCGACGCGTGGTACAGCGGCTGCGGAGGAAACAAATGTGAAATGTTAGTAGAGCATGCCACGAATTTACGCGATGCAAGTTGCGACGCGACGATACTCAAACGAAGAAAACAAGTGACACGCGCATATTTGCTTTATTTTAAGAATTTCTTCATGCAAGATATGAAAAAATTGGGGGCGGGCTTATTGCCATCACTGAGAAATTCCTGATGGAAAAATCCAATAACAATTTGCACGACCCTGAAATCGAACCCAGAACCTCATGCTCAGCAGTCACGCTTGCGACCACTAGACCATCGAGACAGACAAAAAATAAAATATAGAATTTAATTTTTGTTGTACCAAAATGTTATAGGAGGTCGTATTTTCGTTAAAAAAAATATTTGTATTTAGCAAGTGCCCAAACTCAAAAGCAAGACATGTTCGCCTGAAACCATCAACCCTATTAAAATACACACTACGATTTAAATCAGACAAACCGCATATTTAATACTGGCCCGGACAGCGGCTGTCCGGCCGGACGCTGCAAATAGTGCTGTCCGTTTTCCGGACACGTAATTAATTTAAGCGTCCGTCGGATGAACCGTGTTAATTATTTTTCCGATTGGATTGGATCCTCATTTATGTGATGATCAATGTTTTTAAAATATCTATTGGCTTCAGATTTAAGGATGACGTGAATGGTAAAGTCAGTAGGTTAATAGAGTTCAAATCTTTAAAAAGAGGAGATCGTGGCTAAATATTAACAGCCGCTTGGGTCGATCTTCAAGTTAAGCCGCGCTTGCCTAGGTTGGTCCTTGGATGGGCGACCGCCTACTACCTGCCATTACTCGGAAGCACATTAAGCCTTTCGGCCCGGTCATTTGTAGATATTCGATAGTCGTTATTGGTTGTCAGTCGCCTGTGAGTATGACAACCAGTCTTACCAAGGAGTACCATATTGCCCAGTACTAAATAGGTTGTGGAGGTCAGATACGCAGTCGCCATGTTAAATACTGGAATTAACCTGACCCCAACAGTTGGGAAAAGGCTAGGCAGATGATGCATAAGGTTGCTCTTAGGTCACTGACAAGTCTGTCAAAATGACACTGATCTTTATTCCCAAAAACATAGATTCCAACAGGATCGACATGAGCTTTTCGGTAGCCTAAATAATCCACTACGGTTTGGAGTTTTTAATCGTCGTTATCAATATTAAAATGTCATATTGCAGACAATGCAAACAATTCAAAACAACCTTCTGCACGGGTAGACCTTACCGGTAGACCTCAGCGTCATCATCATCATTCATCATTTCAGCCCAAAAGACGTCCACTGCTGGACATAGGCCTCCCCCAAGTGTCGCCACATTGACATTTTGGGGGGTTTGACCTCAGCGTGTATGGTTTATATCATGCTAAGGCTCAGGGCAGTTAGCACGTAGGTGAGATGAGGACGCAGCGTCCCTTTGCTAGCAGTGCCCCGCGATTTCACCTTTCTATGGTAGAATATGATGTCTACAAAGGTATATCTCAATCATAATCATATCAAAATAACACCAAATAGTCCCCCAAAACGCTCGTTTTTCACTGTCGCATCCACATCTCTTCCGCGTCGCGTTCGCATTTTGTCCTCGTCTCACGTCCCTTCCATCTGTCCTGCGCCTAATTCTCCTAGTGCCTAAACGCAACAATGTCTCAAGTTATCTTTCTATAAACTAATTACTTCAGCAATCTTAACGAACTATTGATCTAGTTTCATAAGCATAACAATCTATTTTTAAATTAATATATTAACTGAGACCGCGACTTTGACCATTATTGTTTCATCGTCATCTTCCTACCCCTGTCTCATCTTACTCCGGGTCTGTACACGATGTTTTGCTTCCATTCTCCCTTGTTGATCGTTACCACCATTTTACTTCCTTTTCTTTCAAATAATAAAACCAAAGATCATCATCATCATCATCATCATCATCATCATTTCAGCCGAAAGATGTCCACTGCTGGAATTAGGCCTCCCCCAAGTGACGCCACACATTGACCGGTCTCGTGCGCCTCGCATCCAGCGGATCCCCGCAACCTTCACCAGGTCATCGGTCCACCTAGTGGGAGGCCTTCCAACGCATCGTCTTCCGATTCGCGGTCGCCATTCCAGAACTTTTCGGCCCCATCGGCCATCCGTTCTGCGAGCAATGTGCCCTGCCCATTGCCACTTAAGTTTGGCAATTCTTCGGGCTACGTCGGTAACCTTGGTTCTCTTGCGGATGTCAAACCAAAGATAGACTTAACGATAGATGGATGGATTGTGCAACGTAATCCATCCATCTTTTCTGTGGGCTCCTTCACCTGCTCTATCTGTTCTTCATTAAATATTAAAACTTTTATTTAGTTTCATAAGATTGCTGCTCTGAATCCACAATACCCACTCCGTGGTACCACCGTCGTGGAAGACGAGATGACTTGAAAGTCTTCCCTATGAATTGGCAAGAATTAGTGCAAAGCTACAAACTATTGAAAGAATGGAGGCAGATCAGGCAGACCTCGATTCAGGAGTGGAGGAAGACCATGCCCATGCAGCAGTACGACAGTTTAGGCTTGATATTGTTACACGAGGTAGTTTCACAGTTAACTTAATTTTGCCTTATCAGGTTAAGTTTTCAAGGACCGTTTCGTTCCGAGACATACATTTGGTAGACATGACCAGGTCTAGCACGATCACCTAATGATGGAACTATGTGATTGGTGCTGAGGGCAAGAGCCTGGAGATGTAGCACCAGTGGTGGTCGCTTTCGAAGCATTTCGTGTTTTTTTAACCTTTTTTTTTAGGTAGCTAGCAGGTAGCTTAAGTCAATCCTATGCATCATCTTTGCTTACTCAACTTATTTATTGCTCCATCTAATCTTGATCAACAGATTAATAACTATAAAAGCTGAACACTAGTTTCTGGAATTGAAACATAGCCTATGAGAAACCCTGTTAATCTGTGAAGTTAGTACCAGGCTGAAATGAAAGACTTTTTAACTTCTAATAATTTACTTCAAAGCAATTCAATATACAAGTTGAACTGCATTGTTGGTCCAGGTCGCCTGTGACACTTCTGGGCTTGGGTCTTGGGTTCTAGTCCCAGGTCGGGCAAAGTGTAATAAGGTATTCCATCGTCGTCGTAGCGTCTGGATTTGCGATCACGAGACTTAATTATCACTAGTGAAATTTGGGTGTACTATTAGCCTTAACCTTTTCTTGGATTTCATGCGTCATCATAATCATCATCATCAGCCTATAATGTTCCCACTGCTGGGACACAGGCCTCCTCTCTATGAGAGGGAGTGGGCTGTTATCCACCACGCTGGCCCAGTGCGGGTTGGTAGATGTCATTTTCGAATTTTTAGTTCTAGGACGAGCCGGTTTCCTCACGATGTTTTCCTTCACCGTTTTGAGGGCAGCGGTGATGAAATAAATTACACAATGCGCCTGCCTGGGTTCGAACATACGGGTTACTGCTCGTAAGTCGGGGCTGCCACCACTGGCCCACCGCTGCTCGCTTTCATGCGTTTTTTTATGTTATGATGACAAATTAATCAAATCACTGAAACAAAATCCGATTGAAATAATATTTTTATATTATAATAATATCACGCGGACGAAGTTCGCGGGCTAAAGCTAATACTAAATAATTATAATACTATGTTTTTACAAAACGTTAAAAGGCAGGATGTCTGCATACTTTGATAATTCGTTGTTATGAGGCCCAACGCTACAAACAAACCTACATTATGTAATTGGTACACAATAGCGAATTGTCAGAGACAACACAAACTTTATTGTGTTTACTATCTATGCAGTGCAGTGCAGATATGAACTTTCGACATCCGGCGATAAAAAATAGATTACATACAGCATGTTACGTTCCTAACTAACCTCTTAAAAATAATGGGATTTTGTATTTATGCGTATTTTTTTCTACATTTAGAAATTAAAAAAAGGCCGATTTGGCGCAGCCGTAAATCACACAGTATTTCTTGTATAGTTTTAAGTTTTTTATTTTTTAATATTGTGTTTAGGTACTTGTTGCATGTACCAATAAACGTTTTCTTTCTTTCTTTACATTTACGTAAAACGATTGTTGTGATTACTGGAGCAATTTACATTATTCTTGTTTAATTTGGTAGAAGAAGTCCGCCGAGTCGTCATCTTCCTGCTCTTGTCCCATTTGATTTGGGTACGCAACACGTCTTTTTCCTCCATTCTCCTCTGTCATTCGTCATGCTATCATTTACTCTTTTTTATTTCATATATTTTTTCCCACAATCCATCCATCTTTTCTTCGGTCTTGCTGCCCCTCTCCATCCATCCACGTTTATATTCATCACTCTATTAGTCACATGTGTTCCATCCCTCCTCATCACATGTCCATACCAAAACAGACGATTCCCT
The DNA here is from genome assembly GCA_949152445.1 of Cerastis rubricosa. NCBI lineage: Eukaryota > Metazoa > Arthropoda > Insecta > Lepidoptera > Noctuidae > Cerastis > Cerastis rubricosa. The sequence continues at coordinate 8,430,680 of OX424545.1, read as the reverse complement.
TTCATCTTTTCTGTAACAGGCGCCACTTTCACTCTTCCTCTTTTAATTATGCTCATTTCTAACTTTATCCATTTTAGTCACTCCACACATCCATCTCAACATTCTCGTCTCTTCTGCATGCAATCTTTTTTCTTCCGTCTTCTTCACTGCCCTGCATTCCGATCTATACAGTACTACAGGTCGAATTACGGACTTCTATATTTATATCCCTATAACTTGAGAGGGGCATTCGTGGGTCGCAAGTTGTTCCAGTGACCTGTCGCCATTTCATCCTGAGTTGATCCGGTGCGTTACGTCCCGGTCTACATCGCCATCCCCTTGCACAAGCGACCCGAGGTACCGAAAATCGGAGCAGATCGGTACAGGCGTTCCGGCAAGGGCTATAGGCACAGGACTGGAAAGACCGCCGCAATCATAAAACAAGTATTCTGTTTTGGTTCTGCTTAGTTTCAGGCCAACATTCTCCAGTTTTTGCCACCACACCTCTAATCTGCTCTGAACTTCTAGGCCATTCTCAGCAACTAATACAATGTCGTCGGCATATACCAGTGAACCTCTTCCTGGATGTCCGACGTAATAGCGTGGAAATTATCAAATGACTTCTCCCGCTCTGGGCGGAGCGGAAGGGAGTGTCAGACTTGACTGACTAAAACCCATCCATGTTCCTTCTTAGCCCTTTGTGTTCCAGGGCCATGGTATCTCTTTCGAACAACCCGCAACCCTGGCAGGCATCGGCCCTCTCGGACCCCTTCCGATTTGCTGACATCTCCTTGAGGCGCGCGTGGAACACGAACGCGCCGTCGACACGGCCTGTCGTCACAAGACGGACGGACGGTGAGCTAGCCCATTACTCACCGTCCACAGGCCCGCGCTTACGGTGGCCGGGGGCAACTGGTTGCCCCCCGACGCCCGGGGCGTCTCCCGAGGTGGCTGGGACTTGAAGTTCTCTCCATCTCACGTTCCACCACCTACTTTGCTGCATGACTACTTCGCAGAAGGAGGCAACGGCTTCCCATTCCCTCTCGCTCCGGACCATGGATTGAACCAGGGCCGGGCGCGAGAGGTCGCCGCCACCAATCGCCGCTACGAGTACACAGAGGTGCTCAGCCCAAGCGGGGCAGAGCTTCTGAGGCTTATGAAAGCACATGGCCTCGGACTTGTGCAATGCCATCTCGAGACCTAGTTGCCGGATTCTCTCCACGACTATCGCAACCCCACGTGTCATTAGTTCGGCCGCCGCCTCGTGCGACCTCCGTTGTGCCAGCACCAGCGTGTCGTCAGCGTAGCAAACTATGCTGACACCGCTAGGGAGGTCAGCGCGCAGCACCCAGTCGTAGCCGATGTTCCACAAGGGCGGCCCCAGAACCGATCCCTGTGGAACACCGCACGACACGTCTCGCCGGTTCCATTCTCCGGTGTGACTGGGGTTGATGATGGCCCTATTCGTCAGGTATTCCCCGACTACACGACAAAGGTAGGTCGGCACCCGGTGATACCGGAGAGCCTCCCTAATACAGCTCCAGGGCATGGTGTTGAAGGCGTTGGCGATGTCAAGAGTCCCGGGCGGTATTTTTGGCCTTAAGCCTGCATACCGCCACTCTCAGGTCTACCCCAGTCACCTCCGGAACGTCGTCATCGTCCTCTGTATGTTCCGCTTCCGGCACCGCACGCAGCGGAGCCATAGGTGGGGGAGGATGTTCCCCTCGCGAAGGGAACAGAGCGCTCACCACGTCCTCCACAAGCTCAGGGCGGAGACTCTGCGTCAGCGGGGGGGCCCAGGTGCGGAGTTTGTCCCGCACCATCTTGTAAGGGTGCCCCCACGGATCTCTGTCGATAGTCTCCAGCATCTCCTCGCGGCCCAGGTCCCTGGCCCGCTGGACAGCCTCTAAGAGGGCGGTCTTCGCTGCTCTGTATCCCTCGTACAGCTCCGCCTCAATGGCTGCCGCATCCGGAGGGCGGATGCGGAGCCTGCTATGCCTGGCGTACGGGTGCCGCGCGGCGACGCACGCCTCGCGCAGAGACGTCAGCTATCGCGACCACCAGTACACCTGACGCCAGGCGCTTCCTGGCCGAACTCGCGGCATTGCGATGTCGGACATGGCCTCCTGTAACCACCCTGCCTCGTTGTTGATGTCGGCAGGCCTGTTCGGTGATGTCACCCAGGCCTGCACTAACGAGGCTTCCAGGAGGAGCTCCCGGTCCAGCTGCTTTTTAGAGCCGACCCTTGGTGCAAGACAACTGCCACATCGAAGCTGCCGGTAGTGCCCGCTGTAGACCGTACTTGGGTTCTACATCGACTGTACATCGCTCGGATCAACTGCACATACTTCCAAGGCACACTTTTCTCCTTAAGAGCCCACCACAAAACCTCACGGGGCACCCGGTCCTATGCCTCTTTGAGGTCGATGAGCACCATGTGAAAGTTTTTATGCGCACCTCTGTATTTTTCGCATAGCTGGTGAATAGCAAAAATAGCATCCGTCTTTCCCCGACCAGGCATAAAAACAAATTAATTCCGTGAAATCTCGCTCTCTTCACTCAGTCGCCTTAATAACTATGCTTATTAATGTTACTAGTTAGTTTCTTTTATACGTATTATGTATTTTCCCGAGTCAAACTGACAATGATAAAATCTCAATCAATGTATGAGGATGAATGGATGATTGTAAGTCTTTCACTCAAAAATTACTGGACGGATTCGGATGAAATGCCATACAGATATTTTATGACCTGGTAACATCCACGCTGACGAAGCCGCGGGCTTATGAAAAGTTCCAGGAAAAATACTAAATAGTTTTTAGTTCTTTGTCTATTCTATGTTTTTGAACCTGCTAAGGAATTGTGTGCCGAAATGACTCTCTGCTTACTATTGCTATTTTTTCATACCAGAAAATGCTTTTTAAATCTGTATAAATAAAAAATAATCGCCGTTTGTATGAAAGAACTTCACATAGGTAGGATTCTTTTTTCAATTGTGTTCGCAATTGGTTTTCGTTGGGTTTTTTAACTTAAGGACAAGGTTTATAAGAATGTCATTTTTTTTGTTTTTTTTTTTAAGCGCACTTTCTTGCTAATTAAATTGAAATCGTGCGAAGCTGGGGCGGGTCGCTACTCTTTATCTAATGCTTTAAGTAAGTGTGCTATCTAAAATACATTTTAACGAGAATGTAACAAGAAATCAGCCTGTATATCAAATATGTCTATATATCTATGCTTTATCTTCGGTTATTACCCGACCATAAACAAGAAAGATCTTTAGAAATAGAGTATAAAATGTGTTGTTTGCCAAATAAGTTCATTTAGTACGGTGTAGCATTTTATGTGAAGATGAAGTACATTATTTTTGCCGCATTTATTTTATGTAAGTACTTTATTATTTTATTATCAGTAGTTCTCATCAATCATCATAATTTGCTTAACGTTTTCTGAGAAAACTAAACGCTTACTGCTTTTCAGTCTAACTGGACAACCAGAATATACTAGTATTTTACATGGAGCGACTGCCTATCTGACCTCTTAGATCGAATATCTTGGTTATTCGATAACCCCTTGGGAAGAGTGGTCTATTTAATAGACCAGTATCAAAGTATACCTACGATAGAGGCCTAGTTTCTACAATTGTTGATTATTTTTAGAACAAAACCCCATTTATCATCCATCAGAATAATAAGAAAAGATAAAATTTTAAAATATCCGAAAAATAAACATGGGATGAATTTCGAGGTGCAGAATTTTTTATAAGCTCCTTTAATATATCGCACCCTGAGAACAAAGTGACCCAACACGAAATTTGAGTTTGGTGGGAAATAACGAAATACAGTTCGAGTTTCGTGTGAGTTTCAAAAAAATATGTGATGAAATGGTTTTCATTATCCATTTCAAGCACAATATCGTTACTTTTTATTCATTATATGATAGATGACATGTTATTAGGATAAGTTTTTGGGTATTTAATGCAATTCACCGTAATTTTGAGTTTGGCAACTTTCGTTTTGACTGTGCGATATCATTCATATTTTGGCAAATAAAGGTAAAAAACGTATCCCCTAACTTAACCCATAACGTCCCATGTAATATCGGGCGAGCCTATATCAACCTGCCACAAATCCTGACTCCGTGGCTGCTACTGGGAAATTCCTGATGGAAAAACCCAATAACACTTTTCCCGACACGGGAATTGAACCCAGGATATCATGCTCAGCAGTCGCTATTGCGACAACTAGACCAGTGAGGCAGTTCAATGCGACTAAGACATTCAACTCTGCTCTGTATGGTGTCGGACGTAGAGAATAGCACCATCCCATATCTTCCAGTGAGTGTCGTAAGAGGCGACTAAGGGACTTACCAGAGAATGGGCAGCAGCGGTGCTTTTGTAACAACCGTACTGCGATCGCCAACCCGCCTGCCAAGCGTGGCGATTATGGCAAAACCCCTCTTATGTCCATGTGGCGACACTTTGGGGAGGCCTATGTCCAGCAGTGGACGTCTTTCGGCTGAAATGATGACGATGATGAAGACATTCAAACAATTTTCAAATATTCCTCTACAGGTATCTTCCTACCTTCGTCATACTCTCGTAATGTGCAGTTTTTTAGAAAAGACTACACTTACATTGAGGAGTTTGACGCCTTCTACAAGGTTCATTGGGACTCCAGTGGATCCTCATGGAATACGGCTTTCCTGACGTGCGATGATGAAGGAGCAACCCTTTTTTATCCAAAGACCAAGGGAGAGTGGACTTTGGTCCAGAACTTAACCACTAAAATGATCGAAGCTCCCAATGTTACTCACATCTTTGTGGGGCTGCACGATGAATTTAAGTTAGGAGAGTTTTTAACTGTCGACGGTAAGTTGTCATAATTTTACAACAAAATTAAACAAATGCTGTGACATCAAAGGCCTAAATGACCTTTCAGGCAAGAAAATGATTCACAAATTACTTCTCTCCGTATCACACAACGAAAAAAAAAATTTACCAGTTAACACCTGAAAGTTTGTATAAAATGTTGTAAGGCGTAAAAGCTTATTTTTCGTATGTCGCGAGCAAATGTTTAATTAGCTCGTAGGAGATAAATAAAAGTGGACTGTATTTAGGGTATAGGCTTGGTATATTGCCGATTAAATTTACAATATAGGAACAGTCACGGACAAACATAAAATGTATTAATAAAGCATTTGAGAGGGTCGTCCGTCGCCGTGATGTCCGAGGAAGCGAGCATATTGTCTGTATGGTGCCGGACGTAAAGAATAGCTCCATCCCATATCTTCACGTGGGTGTCGTAAGAGGCGACTAAGGGACTTGATAGGGAATGGGCAGCAGCGTTCTGTGCTTTTGCAAAACAACCGTACTGCGATCGCCAACCCGCGTGCCAAGCGTGGCGATTATGGCGAAACCCGCCCTTGGGGGAGGCATATGTCCAGCAGTGGACGTCTTTCGGCTGAAATGATGATGGTAATGACAGATATTTTTAATCTGGGTATTACAATCCTGTGGGATAATTACCGAACTCCACGCGAGCGAAGCCGCGGCGCGCTTGCTTAAGCTATAGTCATACATAAATTGCGATCCGAGTTTGGACCACTGTAATCTTTTTATTCCAGGACAATCAACGCCGTATCCTCTGCCCGCTGAAGGTAGTCTATTGCCAACTATTAACGACAGCTGCATAACGATGAATATAGATACTGGTGTGTTTAATGTGGACGATTGTTCTGCATTCTATGACACACCTTTGCCGTTCGTCTGCAAGAAAGTTGACGAAAAGTCCTGTCCGACTGTCGATCACGGTAAGTGGTGTTTTCTTCGTTCTGGGGGCTATACTAGAGCTGTATCCAGCCTCCTGTAATCCTCCATTTTTTCCACAGTGAAGTAATATTAAAGTAACAGGTACTGCTAAAAAAAAGAAAAAATATTTATTTGTCGCAGGAGCATGACGTGCACAAAAAATAAATTACAAAAAAAACTAATTATTGTAATTCACTGACCACTTTTTTAATTTAAATAGCAAACCTATTGCATGCCCATGTGACAGTAAAATATGGAGAACCTTATTATAATCGAACATCTATGTACCTATTACCCATGTTTGCAAAGAAATAGATGATTTGATTTGACTTGATTTAAAAAAGGTACCAATTAACATAGAACGTATAACAAATTTTTATAAGTACAGTCACGGACTTTAATTGATGAGCCACTTGCTACTGTTCGTAATTTAGCCGTGTAATGCAAATCGGGTTTAGTCGGTTATATTCGTACATAGTACAGAGTGACGACCCAAAGTCAACGAGTTGCAGGTCTAGCAACCATTACCTAGCGACAATTTGTTTTAGCGTAGCCATAGTAACGCTTAGCGTACGGAGACATTTTGATTGGTAATTTAACCAAAAGAAAAACTCGAACCCACGATTTTATCCGAACGCGTGGCGTCCAACATGACGTTCATAAGTTTCATGATAATTATTCGATTCACCAAAATTCGGAGTAATCATCTTTGACATCGACACTTCAACTGTTTGAAAACCTATCCAAGGTTTCCAGAAATAAAGAGTATTTAATGAGCTCTAATTCAAAGGAAGTCAGTGAGAATTAGTTAGGCTAAACCTATGTAAAATTGTATGGTTTTTCTTTGACAACTTATTAGTCATTGTTCAACATCTATGGATAAGACTATTTCCAATTATTAGATATGACATATGTTTACGAGTATGTGGTTTGAGTTCGTGTTTAATCGTGTAATCCCGTGAATGTATAAAACTGCAAAATTGGAAAGTTTGAAAGTGGCTCATCAATTAAAGTCCGTGACTGTACAATAGGACGGAACAAAATATGTTGACAGCTTGCACGTCGTGAAATTGACAAATAGTACCACCATAACACCACCAAGAGGAGGTGGCTCAGACCTTGCTCCTTACTGTATCAATTGCAAAAAGTTACGTCAAGAAAGTCCAAATATATTTGTCAGGTCCTCAAGTGCTCACATGGCCAAGTGGAGTGGGTGGAGCAAGGCCCCAAAATATTATAGCAGATTTTTAACTATCAAAAGTTAATATTTGTCTCCCACGCGAGAAGAGTCTATTGGAGTTTGAATAAAATCTGTAAATCTAAATGCGAATCAAAATACCTTTTCAGGTTACAAATTTTTGAGGTTATCGAAAAAATGCTACAAAAGAAATAAGATGCCTCAAAACTGGAAGGAAGCCATGAAAACCTGCTTCATGGAAGGAGGAATACTGACAGTAATAGAGAACCGTTTTCAGGCCCAAGAAATTGCAGACAATATCCTCGAAAAGGGAGAAACTTATTTCGTAGGAGTTCGAAAGCTCTTCCCTCGCGATGATTACTACTCAGTTACAGGTAAAATATCCATATTTTTTTGTTCAAAATCGTTTTTGTCGGTTTTTGTAAAAAAATCAAGAAACATCATTATGTATTGAAGCACAAAAGCAAAAAATAAATGGCGTTAAAAAATTCGTCCGCATCGCTGTCAACGAGGTAAGTGCAAAGACGACACGGTTGGCGCAGTGGTTGAGCGATCGACTGCTGCGCTGCGTGTCGCGGGTTCGATCCCCGCACGGAGCAAATATTTGTATGGCCTACAGATAGTTGTTCCGGGTCTGGCTGTTTGTGTATGTCAGTTTAAATGTTTGTAAACGCACCCACGATACAGGAGAAATTCCTAGTGTGGCGCAACGTTTTTTTAAAAAAAGAAAAGAAAAGAAAAGAAAAGAAAGAAGGCTGGCAGCGTTGGAAGGCAATGCTGATTTTTTGGAAAAAAAATAGGCCAGCTCTCTGGTCACAGGAGGAGTCCAAAAACCGCTAGGACCTCATGGCATCAGTGTTTCAAGGACTCAAACATAACTACCGATAAGGTATGGCGCCCTCAGCTGTTTTCAGCACCTGCAGCAACCGCCTCTGCAGCAACCGCCTCTGCACAGCCTACTAGACAAATGCGGTGGCGCAAGGGTGTCTACACATAATGCCCACAACAAAGGCCAAATTTTAAGGCATTAGAGTCACGCCATCCGTTCTCTTCCCATCGTCGCGTGGTGTTGGGATCTAACACAGCTGGCACCCCGGCGGCGGTAGTGGCGGTGGCAAGAGCACGTCGGGAGGTGTCCAACCTACAGTCTTACTACACTAAAGCCCATGGTGTCCGATGCTGTCAACTGCCTCACCACATTGACAGCGATGGCGAATTTTTTGGCGCCCTCTAATGTTTTTCTGCTACTCGTACAAATTTTTATATTATTACTTTACGCATTTCACTGGCTAAACACTTATTTTCATTTACAGGCCAAAAATTTAGCGACATGTATCAACTCCCGTACAGCGACGGCCAAGTTGAGTATAGTAACGTTCAGAACGAATACGGCTATTTACCGGACAAAAACGGCTATTACCCGAACGAAAACGGTGAATACCCGGACTACCGCGGGCAATTCAACTATGGCAACTGGGCACGCCGCGCCCAAGTTGTAGGTCAAGATTGTGGGGCTGTTTCTAATAGGGACAGTAGCAATCTGTACACTCAGTATAAGAACTGTGATGATCGTCTACCGTTCATTTGTGAAATGGAAGTTGGTATTTAATAAACAAAATGAATCTGCGTGCACAAAAAGGGAAGGTAGCGTAAGCATTAATTGTATTGCCACTTTTAAACTTGTCAAACTATGAACTGTTTTGCTTGTTGCAAGCTATATAAAAAAAATATGTGTAAGTTTAATATAAAAGAATAATTACGTGATAATGAACAATAAGGTTCTTTGTGTCCTAGATAATACATAGTTTTGGTATTGCCTACTGAGTAAAAAGCAAGTTCCTTTATGTAAACATTAATGATACGAACACTGAACCAATATAATGCTTTGTCAAGATTGTTGTTCTACTTTAATAAAGAAATTTCAATATTATACTTTTTTCCTGACGTCTATGCCTACATATTTACTTCTGCAAGAATCATACTAGCTTACTTCTGTACTGTTTCCAAACTGAGTAAAAAAGCAGAGGCAGTCCTAAGGACTGCCGACAGAGGTGAAACACAAAACAATGGAATTACTGTGTTCTTTTTAGGGTTCCGTACCTCGATAGGAAAAAACGGAACCCTTATAGGATCACTTTGTTGTCCGTCCGTCCGTCTGTCCGTCAGTCCGTCTGTCTGTCTGTCAAGACCCTTTTTCTCGCGTGAAGGTATGAAGCTGGAATTTATATGAAATACTCAGGTCTACTGTCCCTTAGAGCAGTGAAAAAATCAAACTTCTAAGCCAACGCAATCAAAAGATACAGCCGTTCATGCCGCAAATTTTTTGACATTCGCAATGGAATCAAAACCTACAAGGTACTTCCCGTGAACTCAGAATCTTGAAATTTGGTACGAAGCAACGTCTTATAGCACAGATAAAGGAAAAATTTCGAAAATCCGTAAATTTTTAGTTACATCATCTAAACTAATAATATAAAGAGGAAAGATTTGATTGTTTGTTTGTTTGCATTGAATAGGCTCCGAAACTACTGGTCTGATTTGAAAAATTCTTTCAGTGGTATATAGCCCATTTATTGAGGAAGGCTATAGGCTATATATCATCACGCTACGACCAATAGTAGTGGAGCAGCAATGAAAAATGTTGCGAAAACGGGGAAATGTGACGCAAACGAAGTTGCGCCGGACAGCTAGTATAATATAAATATTTTTACTAAATTTTGCACGGAACCCTCGGTACACGAGTCCGACTCGCACTTGGCCGGTTTTTTAATGTTTAAATCAGTACACAGGCCTCTATACTGAGCGTCAGTCTGGCGCAATACGTTAGGAGTATGTCGAGGTCATCGGTGATGTGAACCCATAGTTTTTTCCCCTACCAAAAATCGCTTAACGCGGCTAAAGAATTTTGAACGACTAAAATCTATAGTAGACCTCTTTCGAAAATTCTTTTACTAGCGGAAAGCTACATTAACAATTACTACTACATTAACATGAGGCTAATGATTTCAGTAGATTTTGGAAAAAACGGGGCAGTTGAATCCTAAGTCGAGCGTTCCTGTGAGCGTCGACGGTGCCGTAGGGGATCAAAATATTGCAAATGTTTTTAAAGATCTGTTTACTGTAGAACCATTGCCATGTGATTTAAATAATTTAAGTGGACCAGACGTCAGACCTGTTGAGAGGTACGGTCGAATTAAGCTATCAGATGTGAAAAATGTTATAAGTAAGAAAGATGAAGCGGGGAAAGTCACCAGGTCATGACGGTATAAATATAGAAAATTTGCGATATGCAGGTGTACATCTGCCCAGAGTCCTGAGTCTACTGTTTAATTTTTGTGTCGGACATTCCTTTATTCCGGATGATATGATGAAAACAGTACTGTTTCCAATAGTAAAAAACAAAACCGGGGATCCATCTGACAAGCATAATTAGCGCCCTATATCATTGGCGACAACTATGGCGAAGGTCCTTGACAGTCTCATGAACGCGCAGCTAAACGAACACCTTCAGATACATGACTTGCTGTTTGGGTTCAGACCCAACATGTCAACGGAAATGGCAATTATGTGTCTGAAACAAACTGTAAGGTACTATACCGGAAGACACCAATATATGCGTGTTTGCTTGATCTTCCAAGGGCCTTCGACCTGGTGTCGTATGATATTCTTTGGCATAAACTACTTGAAGAGACCACTGTGCCGAGGGAGCTGGTATCTCTTCTCAAATATTGGTACAGTAATCAAAGGAATGCTGTCAGATGGGCCAACACACAGAATCAGGAATATTACTTGAAGTGCGGGGTTACGCAGGGCGGATTTACCTCCCCGAATTTGTTTAACCTGTTTGTTAATCAGCTGATTGGCAGGCTCAGCGGAGCCAGGGTTAGATGCTCAATAGACGGAAAAATTATCAACAATATTAGTTATGCGGACGACATGGTTCTGCTAAGCCCATGAGTAAGTGCGCTCAGGAGACTTTTCTTCATTTGTGAATCGTATGCCCTGTCACATGGACTTTATGGAAGTATAATGCGAGTAAGAGTGTTCTCATGCTATACAAAGCAGGTAACAAGGCTCCCTTAAATGTGCCTCAAATTAAGATCGGTGGGTCGGTACTCGAGAGGGTGTCAAAAATAAGATACTTGGGTCTCATACTGACAGATCGGCTACAGGACGATGAAGACCTAGAGAGGTAAAGGAGGGCGTTGGCAGTCCGCTGCAATATGTTGGCCCGCAGATTCGCACGATGTACCACAGATGTAAAACTGTTACTTTTCAGAGCCTTCTGTCTGTCATTTTACACGTGCAGTCTATGGATCAACTTTACGCGGCGGGCTTATAACGCCCTGCGTGTTCAGTACAATGACGCGCTGAGGGCAGTGTTGAAGAAACCTCGGTACTGCAGTGCTTCCGCAATGTTTGCGGATGCTTACATCGATGACTTCTTCTCCATCATCAGGAAAAGAACTGCATCGATGATGAGCAGGGTCCGTGATAGCACCAACGCTGTCCTCGGCACGTTAGCGTATAAAATAGACAGTCCTTTTACTGTGTACTGGGCAAGTGTACACCTGCACAGAAATAGGAAATAGGTTATAATTATTATTGTAAACTTGTTTTGTTGTACTAACAAATTACTAACACCTTTTTATTTATTTTTTTATTTCTTAATTTTTTGCGTGTTTTCTACTAACAACCATACTAACGCTTTCTTTGTAGAAATTAAAGACGTATGTCTGAAATAAAGATATATTATTATTAAACCCAAGAGTTACATATTTAACCCACCAAAAGTAAGTAACCAATGGTTTAAAAAAACAATGGCGGTAAAAAACACGAGCCGCCATTCTCTCGTTACACATATGCATATCACGTCATATCCATAATCACGTGAAGTTTTTGAGACCAGTTTCCCCTTGGTGATACATCGTGAGGTTTCAGGCCAACCCTCCTCCCTCACAGCACCACGTGTATTTTTTTTTAAACATCAGATGGTTTCCGAATCTGTTTTATTGAAAAAAAAAACCCGGTAACAAACAGGAGAATGAGAATTTTTAATAGACTATTTGCGAAACAAGCTTTTCTCCTACATCCTGAATACAAAATATAAAATTACGTGTAACATTTCTCTCATTTACACGCAAAATAAGCTTCGTTATCGTACCCAGCGAATCTTGCGTTACAAAAGGGGAAATTAAATATACTTAGCACAAGATACATTGAAATGTACACTTGTATGTGAAAAGGTCTTTACACACCAAAGTCAGCGGCCGAGCCGTCGAAACAGGCCTTATTTTAATTTTATACAAAAAAATTGGCTGTCTGTAAAGTCGGTTTATGGACGATAGTTTAAAGTGACATCATCATCATCATTTCAGCCGAAAGACGTCCACTGCTGGACATAGGCCTCCCCCAAGTGACGCCACATTGATCGGTCCCGTGCGACTCGCATCCAGCGGATCCCCGAAACCTTCACCAGGTCATCGGTCCACCTAGTGGGAGGCCTTCCAACGCATCGTCTCCCGGTTCGCGGTCACCATTCCAGAACTTTTCGGCCCCATCGGCCATCTGTTCTGCGAGCAATGTGCCCTGCCCACTGCCACTTAAGTCTGGCATTTCTTCGGGCTACGTCGGTAACCTTGGTTCTCTTGCGGATGTCCTCATTTCTGATTTGATCACGCAAGGAAACTCCGAGCATAGCTCTCTCCATTGCCCAAAGTGACAACGTCATAACAAAACATTGATGAAATGATTGCATACTTTTATGAATAGCAAGCCCAACGCTCAAGCCGATCGTGCCTTTCACTCGCTCGTGCAGCGCTCTCGCTCCGATACAGAAACGTTACAACGAGTCATCCTTTTTCGTGCGTGCAGCAGGCGTTCATTGATTTATTATACGTCGTCACGTCAAGAAAATGCTGGTTGGAGGAATTTTGGCGACTTGTGTACGCGCTCAGTTGCCGGGCGATACTCAAGCTGTCTTGTAAAAATAGTGGCCCATTCTTTCTTTTCTTTTCGTGTGGTCATTACACTAACTTACCTGGTATCAGAGTTTGTATACCGCCCATAGGTGTCTGATTTAGCTTTACATGTATGTAAAGTTTTTCGAACTTGTAATAACTTGGAGTCGCAAATAAGCCTGCCGACAACGAAGTCGTTGATACATGCCTTTGGTATATACAGTCACGGACTTTAATTGATTAGCCACTTTAAACCTTTCCAATTTTGCAGTTTTGGACACTCACGAGATTATACAATTAAACACGAAGTATAATAATCGAAAATAGTCTTATCCATAGAGATTTATTTATTTATTTGGATCGCCAACAGAGGCTACTCAATTACATGCATGCTAACATACACAACGATAATACAAGTGTGCGCTTCCAATTTAGGCAACCACATCATTTACTTAATATCTAGGTAGGTACAAAAAGTTTGATAAGGAGGAAATAATTTAAAAAAATCATTAAAAATAATACAGTATACGACAATCAATCAATTAATGAATTATTATTATAACATAATTAATTAATTAATATAAAAATCAGAACAATAAGGGTACAAAATAATAAAAAAAGAAACATAAAAAATTATACAAAATTATACAAACTAATAATAAACCAATTCAATAAAACAAAACAATAGGCACAGAGATCTCCAAAAAACAAAACAAAAAATTATAACTTGGAGAGAGATTGCAGAATAGCTATCAATGAAAAATTCATAAAATGTTACATACGTTTATTCAATCTATTTCTTGCTGACCTCCTTTGAATTAGACCTTATTAAATACTCTTTATTTCTGAAAATCTTTGTTAGGTTTTCAGATAGTTAAAACGTCGATGTCAGAGACGATTATTTCGAATTTAGGAGAATCGAATAATTGTCATGAACGTCATCTTGGACGCCACGCATTCGGATAAATCGTGAGTTCGGGTTTTGTTCCGTACGCTAAGTGTTAATGTGGCTACGTTAAAACCAATTGTCGCTAGGTAACGGTTGCTAGACCTGCAATTGGTTGACTTTGGGCAGTCACTCAGTGCTATGTATAGTGATCGGATATTCGGACGCATATTTACCTAAAGTACGTTCTTTCCTGGCAAGAGGTACAAAAGTATGGAAGCGGCTATATAAATGCCAATTTTTGTCGCGGGATTGCGAAATTTCATAATTCTTTAGTAAATATAAAATGTTGTATTCAAATTTTCGTTACGAATATTTTAAATTTACTTAAAACCTGGCAAGTTTGTTGAAAATAACAAGGAAAAAAAAACAACAACTATTTGAATTCGTATTTTTGTGCTGAAATGTCGAATGCTAAAAAACAAAATGGTATATATCTGGGCATAATTCATTTGTAGCTAAATGAAAAAGTATATATTATATAATAAACTGCTTTTCCAATACTGACGCACGCTCCATACTAGTCAACACTCAAACTTTAGGTAAATATGCATCTGAATATCCGATCTCTAGCTATGTACGAATATAACCGACTAAACCAGATTAGCATTACACGGCTAAAATACTGACGCACGCTCCATACTAGTCAACACTCAAACTTTAGGTAAATATGCATCTGAATATCCGATCTCTAGCTATGTACGAATATAACCGACTAAACCAGATTAGCATTACACGGCTAAAATAAACAGTGGCAAGTGGCTCATCAAATAAAGTCCGTGTCTGTACCTGTACATCTCTTAACAGACTTCTTCAGTGCTCTGTAGCGCCCGAATATTCTTCGTAGAGCGTATAGCCTAATATTGGAACCCCGAGGGTGATACAGTGATTGGGGTGCTAGTGACAACGGTAAAACTTTCCTTTACCTATGTTATTCTTTACATCTGTTTGTCTCCCATTTTAATTCGGCCTTCAGCATCGTGAAACCAGTGATTGGATAATTTTAAAATATTTGTAGGCTTTAAAAGCCGCTTTAGCAATTTACGGAATGTAATGTGGTTTATATTATTCAAAACTCAAACTCAAACTCAAAGCGTTTATTTCAATTAGACCATTACAGGCACTTTTGAAAGTCAAAAATAATAAAAAACGCTAAGCTAAAGCTACAGTCCCAGTCACAAGGCATAATAACTTGTGAAAGTACTGTAGTTGCCCATTCCAAAGCGTAGATCTCTATGGAGAAGAATGGGCAAGAAACTCCATGGACACTCTTTTAAATCAAAATATGTTACAAAATCTTGGTTACATCATTCATGTTAAAAATTACAAATATGTGAGAACGATGTAGAAATACGGGCAAGTTAAGAGCGTCCAGAGTAAAAGATTAAATCAGTAATACAAAAACAAAGTAATTAAAAATAAACCGTGGTAGCTAAGAGATGACCAGTCACAACTAACAGCGCCCGTTCACGAACATCACGCATGTATCAGCCATCATTCAACTCAACCATATTGAAGGGAACTAAATGCATTAAAAATGCTATATTACACTGTTATAATTCTGCTAAAAAAGCCAATTGATTTCTTCAATTAAGTGGACTATTTGAATAATTTCTTCAAGTGTAAGTTACCTTTTCAGCGGAATTCGGAGATTTTACATCACGGGACTTTGTTATAACGATATCAGAGGCCCGCCTCTCCGTCTAGCGACCATTCTTACCTCAGTAATGCTTAAGGGGTCGTTGTTGTGTTGCCGAGAAACATCTCATATTGAGTTTATAGGTAACTACACACATCAAAAGTGTCTAGGGATCAACATATATTTTTGCAATAACTTTTCTCCTGATTGATATTAATTAAAATTTTCTTTAAGGATTCATCAAATAAAGTGTTTTCGTTTGTCACAGTAACGATAAACCAAGTCACCTTTGCATTAATAAAGAAATTTGCCATTTTCTAATAAAGGGATTTTTGACATTTGAACCACTAACATTAAAGTTCGAAAAAAAGACTGAAATAACAGTTTTCTTTAAAATTTTATTGGGTAACTTAAACAATTAATAATCCGTGTTTCTACCGCGAACACTAACAACACAAGAACATCGGTTTGGCATACTCAAAATGAGTTCATCCAAATCACGCTGTGGAATGGCCGCCCATGTTCGTTGCAACAAAAAAAAAGGTCTTCTTGCGACTGGATACCCTCCATATTCGGCAGAGCTCTTCTCTGTAGCATATCCCATGCATGCTCAATCGGGTTCAAGTCTGGCGACTGAGCAGGCCAGGGCAGGACATTGATGTTAGCTGCGGCGAGAGTCTGTCTTACAACTCTTGCGGTGTGCGGTCGTGCATTATCATGCATTAACTGAAATAAGGGACCGATTTGCACTTGTAGAGGAACGATGACGTCTGATACAATCGTCTCAGCATAAATTTGAGCGTTGAGGTTGCCTCTGATCCAAATCAACTCAGTTCTTCCGCCGATCCAAATACCCGCCCATACCATGATGGTTCCACCACTATAAGGATGGACTTCCTGGCAGGATTTTAATCGCTGTTGGCGTCCAGGGATTCTCCAGTGTCGTATACGTCTTGTATCCGGTCTCATACCAAAACGAGACTCATCAGAAAAGCACACGAAACGCCATTGTTCTTCTGCCCAATTTCTGTGTTCAAGAGCCCATTGATATCGAATCCTACGATTGTGCATTGCTATAGGTGGTACCCGTAGCGGTCTTCGGGAATGAAGGTTCACTTCATGCAAGCGGTTTCTGACTGTTTGGTCGCTAATTAAGTTCCCTGAAGAGTGATGAAGCCTCACGGCTAACATCATGGCGGTTATTGTTGGAGCTCTTCGAGTTAAGATTTGAATGTATCGGTCTTGTCTCCGTGTGGTGCAGCGATACCGTCCTCCATGGCGCTCAGCCACGGTACCAGTGCTTCGGTAACGTGTCCAAAGTCGACTGATAACACTCTGACTTGTATTCAGAGCTAAAGCCACAGTACGTTGCCGGGAACCAGCTTCTATCATTCCCACGGCTCTGAGCATTTCTTCCCTGCTTAAATGACGTCGCCGCTCCATAATAACGTTGGTTTTAATCAGTAGTAGGGAAACAGTAGCACTAATAATGTCTTCAATGCGTTGTATGTTTTTATAGGGAAAATATTGACAGCTGATTTTCATCTTTTACTCGAATTTGATTCACAGTTCCTGATTCAAATTATGAAATGCACCAAAAAGGATCCATATAAATTTATAAAATCATAAATTTATTACAAAGCCACATCTCAATCTCAAGAAATCCGCATAAAAATGCTTGATCCCTAGACACTTTTGATGTGTGTATATAAACAAAAACTCAAACTACCAATTAGTCTTCCGTGTTATGAAGAGAAGAAAGCTACTTGATGAGTATTTTGATTTGATCTTTGAATAACAGCAAATAGTACATAAATCTCCGAGTCATTATATTGTAATTTTAAAATGATTGTTTGGCTACTCATATGATAAGTAAACGTTCTTTTTCAAAGACAATTTATATTGTTTCTGCCTCTTGTTCTGCTGTTAAAGTGACCCCACCTTTACCCTCTATAGAAAACGTTCTCTGTATAGTCAAACAAACACTTTTGTGTCGAAAAAAATCGAATTCAATTTCTTTAGTGCTTATTTCGCGCGCCAATATTTGTTCGTGTCCGATAATTTATTGAAAAAAAACCGGTCAAGTGCGAGACGGACTCACGCACGAAGGGTTCCGTACCATTATGTATGAAAACGAAAAAAAAAAACACTTTTGTATGGGAGCCCCCCTTCAATATTTGACGGTGCCTTTGCAAAAAGGCTTTATATGATTCGCGTTGCAAACTAAACTGGGCGTCTACTCTCTAACTCCGTCAACGAAGACACGGGCCCGTACTAAAGACGTCCGTCACTAAGAAATAAACCCTACTCCCTAGTGACAACGGATTCACGAGCTACGAACGGGACCGTAGACAATATTAGTGAACGAATGAAAAATGGCGATAGAGTTGGGCTATTTTACCGGTCCATTACCGGTTTACTTACTTTATGATTTTGATGATTTTAAACAAAAAAAATGACATTGTTATTGTTAGAAAATGACCAATTTAAAAGAAAATACCTTTTACTATGTCTTTATATGAAGAATTGAACTATTTTTGCCATTTTCGTCCGGATTGAGGCTTTATACTGTTAATACCTTTGCCTTTTTTCTTTTGTTGACAGCAATGTTGGTTTAATGAAGTGTCAATTTTTTGTTTACAAATTTTGAAATATACATAATTCGCTTTATTAATACGACACGGGAACTTTCCGTAATAAATTGAACGATTACACATCAACACCGGGACGTGCTTAATCGGCCGCCGTTATTGCAATATCAGCGGCAACCAAAACACACCACGGGTGCCAGGGTCCTCGGAGCGCGTTGCCACCAGTATCAAGCCGAGGACAGCCTGATAAAGAAGACTGCATGCGTGTGTAAACGAGGAAGAAGAAGCCTACTCGCATCAGTGCGGTACCGCATTGACAGGTCCGATTAGTTGTTGCGTCCGGCTATTCCATAGACGCAGCTTTACATGTCCCATCTACATCATACCACGACGCCAGAGAAGGTCGTGGAGTATATAAGGAGCAACACCAAGTTCACTTTAAGAATGGAGAGCTTATAATCGTGCCTCAAGATTAACTTCAAGTCTTGTGTGGTGCGTGTCACAAGTTCACAATACTCCACCTCAAGGCTTTTATGCAGGAGGAATTTTGGCTGCAGGGGATCGTGAATCGGTATTTTGGCGCAAGGCTATACAATTTCTCAGCTCAGCGCAATATGTGGCCGACCAAGCTACAATAGTTTTTTGTAAATGTGTTCAACATGTATTAGTTTAGTAATCATAAAAGAATATTTTGTAGATTGTATTTATGGCCCTTTCATGCCTGAGAATAAAAGTGATTGATTGATTGAAACTAAGTTTGTTGCAATAATTTAAGACTTCAATATTCAAGTTATCGGTGGTTATAAAACAGCACTACTTAGAAAAAGTGTTTTTTGCATGGGTCAAATAATATTAAATAAACTAACAAACAGCATAAAAAATTGAAAATAAACTCAATGCTTTTTTGATACAAAAAATATTATTTGTAATGTGTTTTCTGAATATGTATGTCATTTCATCAGTAAAATTTTGTAATGTCATTATTTGATATCTACTATTGTGTATAATCTACCTTGTTAAAATAATTTGATAGTATTGTAATCTTATAATTTCATAATCTTATTGATACTAACATTTGTTGAATATTGCATGCCAAAACTCAGGCAGAATGTACCCGGCTCACTGTATTTCAGAAAACTTTTTTGTGCAATATCTGCATTCTATGCAAATAAATGGTTTGATCCATTAATTTATAATAATACAGTTGAGTGAGTTACTGAGAGAAAGAGGGCTATCCTCTCTCCTAATGTTGCTGTGCCAGACAGGGTCCAAACTCTCTTATTTAATAACATCTTTGTACACATATGGAATGCAATAAATAATTGAGTATTGAAATATGTTTTGCTTGTAATAGTGTATAATCTATCTTGTTAAAATAATTTGATAGTATGGTAATCATTTTATTTCATAATTTTACCCATAATCTTATTGATACTGACATTTGTTAAATATTGTAAGCCAATACTCAGGCAGAATGTACCGGGCTCCCAGTATGTCAGAAAAACTTTATTGTTTCTATTCTATTCTTTTCTACAATACATACATTAATGATTTGATAAAGGAAATATGTTTTGCTTGTAATAGTGTATTGTTGATTGTATTTTCTTTTTCAATTTTATTGGTGTCTAATAAAAAAAAGTCTCCATTTATGAAAAAACAATGCTTTTATTGTGTAAATCTTTATTTTTACTTATATCAGAATCTTCCTCCAGTCCCAACACCCATTATGTCCTGTAAGCAAAATAAACAGTTTGTAAAATATTTATTATATGTAAGTACCTATCAAAATCAAAATGTTTTTATTTTACATAGGACTACACGGGCACTTATAAAACACAGACAAAAATATGCTTGGTTCGGGTTGGTTGTTTCCTATGGAGAAAAACCGGCAAGAAACTCCATGGTTACTCTTTTAGAATCAATCAATAATTTAAATACAAAGTTATTGACATTTTATTATTAGAAGTGTGGTTTTCTTAGAAGACTGCATAAGTACTTACCTATTTCCATAGTATACATAGTCTTTCACCTATTTCCATAGTCCCTTGTTCAGCAATTGCACGAATATGTCTGTCACTCTTAGCCCTTGCTAAGGAGTTTGATGAAAATTGAGAGCAGCAAAGACCTAAAAGTAAACAAAAACAACAGTAAATAGGTGGGACTGATTGGTAATACAACTCAATAATTTGCAGAGCTTAGTCCTTGATACTTGGATCAAACCACTACCTACCTTCATTCTTGGAGGTGATAGATCCTCCCCTAGATGTTTCAATATTTTCCGTATGAGCCATTAGTTCCCGTGAATTCAACATCGGGAATACTCGCCAAATGAAAGTTTTAGTGCAAGATAATCGACGGCATCGCCTTCGATCTTCCTGTAGAGCTTCTTCGAGCATTAAAAAGCACCCACAGTATCGATTTTCTCAAAAAACTTAACTTTCGTCGACAAAACGATAACCATTTTCATGTCGTATCAAATGACATAACAATCCGTCGTAACAACTGTCAAATTCAATATTACGAACGGACAAAAACACTTAGCGAGTAGGCAGAACTGTCAAATCGAGTTGTCATTCATTCTTAGTACGGGCCCCGAACTAATGTTATGTCCGTTGGTGCTGCGGAGTAGGAAACGCCCGAAAGTTCGGCCGTGACAACGGGTTTCGTGCATAGAGAGTAGACGCCCTGTTACCACAGACGAGAGAGAAGCGGTCTACAATACTCTCTGGCGGAACGTCAAGTCGTTGCGGGCTTGAGTAGTTGTCAAGGAAAGTGGCGCGTAACAGGACATTGACGGATCGCCGACGTCTGTTTGCTTAATCTAATTAAATCTGGTGCCACATATCATAAGTAATTCCGATGCGGCGGGTAAGAGCCTTTATATTTTTTTTTTCTCTTTTTGGTATTTGTTGTTATAGCGTCAATAGAAATACATAATCTGTAGAAATTTCAACTGGCTAACTATCACGGTTCATGAGATACAGCCTGGTGACAGACGGACGGACGGACGGACAGCGAAGTCTCAGTAATAGGGTCCCGTTTAACTCTTTGGGTACGGAACCCTAAAAAATCAACGTTGTCAGCATTAAATTTCATAGAATGTGTTGGTGGAAAAGTAATTTTAATAAGGGATGAGCATTACCAATCAACAAGGCGTGGCCAGTCGTGATTGATGACAGCGATGTGGAGGAGTACAACGACGCTAGAGTGTCCTTTTGTTTTAAAAAGTTTATTTATTATTTAACTTGATTTGTTCGTATGTATGTATGTTGTCCGATACAAAATTTGCAAATCATTTTTCGACCACTTATATCTATCTGATTGAGCAGACATTTTACATTCACTTTTAGTTCTGGTGACTTCATCTGCCTAGCCTTTTTCAAAACTATCTTGGGGTCGGTTTCTAAACTAACCGGATGCAGCTGAGTACCAGTATTTTACATAATGCGACTGCCTATCTGACCTCCACAACCCAGTAACTGACTATACGATACCCCTTGGTAAGACTAAATGTCGGAGTTTTCGTTCCTGGGGGTCTACTCTCTAACTCCGTCAACGAAGACACGGGCCCGTACTAAAGACGTCCGTCACTAAGAAATAAACCCTACTCCCTAGTGACAACGGATTCACGAGCTACGAACGGGACCGTAGACAACATTAGTGAACGAATGAAAAATGGCGATAGAGTTGGGCTATTTTACCGGTCCATTACCGGTTTACTTACTTTATGATTTTGATGATTTTAAACAAAAAAAAATGACATTGTTATTGTTAGAAAATGACCACATTTAAAATAAATTCCTTTTACTATGTCTTTATATGAAGAATTGAACTATTTTTGCCATTTTCGTCCGGATTGAGGCTTTATACTGTTAATACCTTTGCCTTTTTTCTTTTGTTGACAGCAATGTTGTTTTAATGAAGTGTCAATTTTTTGTTTACAAATTTTGAAATATACATAATTCGCTTTATTAATACGACACGGGAACTTTCCGTAATAAATTGAACGATTACACATCAACACCGGGACGTGCTTAATCGGCCGCCGTTATTGTAATATCAGCGGCAACCAAAACACACCACGGGTGCCAGGGTCCTCGGAGCGCGTTGCCACCAGTATCAAGCCGAGGACAGCCTGATAAAGAAGACTGCATGCGTGTGTAAACGAGGAAGAAGAAGCCTACTCGCATCAGTGCGGTACCGCATTGACAGGTCCGATTAGTTGTTGCGTCCGGCTATTCCATCGGCGCAGCTTTACATGTCCCATCTACATCATACCACGACGCCAGAGAAGGTCGTGGAGTATATAAGGAGCAACACCAAGTTCACCTTAAGAGTGGAGAGCTTATAATCGTGCCTCAAGATTAACTTCAAGTCTTGTGTGGTGCGTGTCACAAGTTCACAATACTCCACCTCAAGGCTTTTATGCAGGAGGAATTTTGGCTGCAGGGGATCGTGTATCGGTATTTTGGCGCAAGGCTATACAATTTCTCAGCTCAGCGCAATATGTGGCAGACCAAGCTACAATAGTTTTTTGTAAATGTGTTCAACATGTATTAGTTTAGTAATCATAAAAGATTATTTTGTAGATTGTACTTATGGCCCTTTGATGCCTGAGAATAAAAGTGATTGATAGATTGAAACTAAGCAATTTGTTGCAATAATTTAAGACTTCAATATTCAAGTTATCGGTGGTTATAAAACAGCACTACTTAGAAAAAGTGTTTGTTGCATGGGTCCAATAATATTAAATAAACTAACAAACAGCATAAAAAATTGAAAATAAACTCAATGCTTTTTTGATACAAAAAATATTATTTGTAATGTGTTTTCTGAATATGTATGTCATTTCATCAGTAAAATTTTGAAATGTCATTATTTGATATCTACTATTGTGTATATCTACCTTGTTAAAATAATTTGATAGTATTGTAATCTTATAATTTCATAATCTTATTGATACTAACATTTGTTATATATTGCATGCCAAAACTCAGGCAGAATGTACCCGGCTCACTGTATTTCAGAAAACTTTTTTGTGCAATATCTACATTCTATGCAAATAAATGGTTTGATCCATTAATTTATAATAATACAGTTGAGTGAGTTACTGAGAGAAAGAGGGCTATCCTCTCTCCTAATGTTACTGTGCCAGACAGGGTCCAAACTCTCCTATTTAATAACATCTTTGTACACATATGGAATGCAATAAATAATTGAGTATTGAAATATGTTTTGCTTGTAATAGTGTATAATCTATCTTGTTAAAATAATTTGATAGTATGGTAATCATTTTATTTCATAATTTTACCCATAATCTTATTGATACTGACATTTGTTAAATATTGTAAGCCAATACTCAGGCAGAATGTACCGGGCTCCCAGTATGTCAGAAAAACTTTATTGTTTCTATTCTATTCTTTTCTACAATACATACATTCTATGCAACTAAATGATTTGATAAAGGAAATATGTTTTGCTTGTAATAGTGTATTGTTGATTGTATTTTCTTTTTCAATTTTATTGGTGTCTAATAAAAAAAAAGTCTCCATTTATGAAAAAACAATGCTTTTATTGTGTAAATCTTTATTTTTACTTATATCAGAATCTTCCTCCAGTCCCAACACCCATTATGTCCTGTAAGCAAAATAAACAGTTTGTAAAATATTTATTATATGTAAGTACCTATCAAAATCAAAATGTTTTTATTTTAAATAGGACTACACGGGCACTTATAAAACACCGACAAAAATATGCTTGGTTCGGGTTGGTTGTTTCCTATGGAGAAAAACCGGCAAGAAACTCCATGGTTACTCTTTTAGAATCAATCAATAATTTAAATACAAAGTTATTGACATTTTGTTATTAGAAGTGTGGTTTTCTTAGAAGACTGCATAAGTACTTACCTATTTCCATAGTATACATAGTCTTTCACCTATTTCCATAGTCCCTTGTTCAGCAATTGCACGAATATGTCTGTCACTCTTAGCCCTTGCTAAGGAGTTTGATGAAAATTGAGAGCAGCAAAGACCTAAAAGTAAACAAAAACAACAGTAAATAGGTGGGACTGATTGGTAATACAACTCAATAATTTGCAGAGCTTAGTCCTTGATACTTGGATCAAACCACTACCTACCTTCATTCTTGGAGGTGATAGATCCTCCCCTATGTTTCAATATTTTCCGTATGAGCCATTAGTTCCCGTGAATTCAACATCGGGAATACTCGCCAAATGAAAGTTTTAGTGCAAGATAATCGACGGCATCGCCTTCGATCTTCCTGTAGAGCTTCTTCGAGCATTAAAAAGCACCCACAGTATCGATTTTCTCAAAAAACTTAACTTTCGTCGACAAAACGATAACTATTTTCATGTCGTATCAAATGACATAACAATCCGTCGTAACAACTGTCAAATTCAATATTACGAACGGACAAAAACACTTAGCGAGTAGGCACAACTGTCAAATCGAGTGGTCATTCATTCTTAGTACGGGCCCCGAACTAATGTTATGTCCGTTGGTGCTGCGGAGTAGGAAACGCCCGAAAGTTCGGCCGTGACAACGGGTTTCGTGCATAGAGAGTAGACGCCCAGGGCGTCTACTCTCTAACTATCTCTCGAACTAATGGCTCATACGGAAAATATTGAAACATCTAGGGGAGGATCTATCACCTCCAAGAATGAAGGTAGGTAGTGGTTTGATCCAAGTATCAAGGACTAAGCTCTGCAAATTATTGAGTTGTATTACCAATCAGTCCCACCTATTTACTGTTGTTTTTGCTTTTAGGTCTTTGCTGCTCTCAATTTTCATCAAACTCCTTAGCAAGGGCTAAGAGTGACAGACATATTCGTGCAATTGCTGAACAAGGGACTATGGAAATAGGTGAAAGACTATGTATACTATGGAAATAGGTAAGTACTTATGCAGTCTTCTAAGAAAACCACACTTCTAATAATAAAATGTCAATAACTTTGCATTTAAATTATTGATTGATTCTAAAAGAGTAACCATGGAGTTTCTTGCCGGTTCTTCTCCATAGGAAACAACCAACCCGAACCAAGCATATTTTTGTCAGTGTTTTATAAGTGCCCGTGTAGTCCTATTTAAAATAAAAACATTTTGATTTTGATAGGTACTTACATATAATAAATATTTTACAAACTGTTTATTTTGCTTACAGGACATAATGGGTGTTGGGACTGGAGGAAGATTCTGATATAAGTAAAAATAAAGATTTACACAATAAAAGCATTGTTTTTTCATAAATGGAGACTTTTTTTTATTAGACACCAATAAAATTGAAAAAGAAAATACAATCAACAATACACTATTACAAGCAAAAAATATTTCCTTTATCAAATCATTTAGTTGCATAGAATGTATGTATTGTAGAAAAGAATAGAATAGAAACAATAAAGTTTTTCTGACATACTGGGAGCCCGGTACATTCTGCCTGAGTATTGGCTTACAATATTTAACAAATGTCAGTATCAATAAGATTATGGGTAAAATTATGAAATAAAATGATTACCATACTATCAAATTATTTTAACAAGATAGATTATACACTATTACAAGCAAAACATATTTCAATACTCAATTACTTATTGCATTCCATATGTGTACAAAGATGTTATTAAATAAGAGAGTTTGGACCCTGTCTGGCACAGCAACATTAGGAGAGAGGATAGCCCTCTTTCTCTCAGTAACTCACTCAACTGTATTATTATAAATTAATGGATCAAATCATTTATTTGCATAGAATGTAGATATTGCACAAAAAAGTTTTCTGAAATACAGTGAGCCGGGTACATTCTGCCTGAGTTTTGGCATGCAATATTTAACAAATGTTAGTATCAATAAGATTATGAAATTATAAGATTACAAATTATTTTAACAAGGTAGATTATACACAATAGTAGATATCAAATAATGACATTACAAAATTTTACTGATGAAATGACATACATATTCAGAAAACACATTACAAATAATATTTTTTTGTATCAAAAAAGCATTGAGTTTATTTTCAATTTTTTATGCTGTTTGTTAGTTTATTTAATATTATTGGTCCCATGCAAAAAACACTTTTTCTAAGTAGTGCTGTTTTATAACCACCGATAACTTGAATATTGAAGTCTTAAATTATTGCAACAAACTTAGTTTCAATCAATCAATCACTTTTATTCTCAGGCATCAAAGGGCCATAAATACAATCTACAAAATAATCTTTTATGATTACTAAACATATTTTACATTATTATACATGTTGAACACATTTACAAAAAACTATTGTAGCTTGGTCGGCCACATATTGCGCTGAGTTGAGAAATTGTATAGCCTTGCGCCAAAATACCGATACACGATCCCCTGCAGCCAAAATTCCTCCTGCATAAAAGCCTTGAGGTGGAGTATTGTGAACTTGTGACACGCACCACACAAGACTTGAAGTTAATCTTGAGGCACGATTATAAGCTCTCCACTCTTAAAGTGAACTTGGTGTTGCTCCTTATATACTCCACGACCTTCTCTGGCGTCGTGGTATGATGTAGATGGGACATGTACAGCTGCGTCGATGGAATAGCCGGACGCAACAACTAATCGGACCTGTCAATGCGGTACCGCACTGATGCGAGTAGGCTTCTTCTTCCTCGTTTACACACGCATGCAGTCTTCTTTATCAGGCTGTCCTCGGCTTGATACTGGTGGCAACGCGCTCCGAGGACCCTGGCACCCCTGGTGTGTTTTGGTTGCCGCTGATATTGCAATAACGGCGGCCGATTAAGCACGTCCCGGTGTTGATGTGTAATCGTTCAATTTATTACGGAAAGTTCCCGTGTCGTATTAATAAAGCGAATTATGTATATTTCAAAATTTGTAAACAAAAAATTGACACTTCATTAAAACAACATTGCTGTCAAAAGAAAAAAGGCAAAGGTATTAACAGTATAAAGCCTCAATCCGGACGAAAATGGCAAAAATAGTTCAATTCTTCATATAAAGACATAGTAAAAGGTATTTTCTTTTAAATGTGGTCATTTTCTAACAATAACAATGTCATTTTTTTGTTTAAAATCATTAAAATCATAAAGTAAGTAAACCGGTAATGGACCGGTAAAATAGCCCAACTCTATCGCCATTTTTCATTCGTTCACTAATATTGTCTATGGTCCCGTTCGTAGCTCGTGAATCCGTTGTCACTAGGGAGTAGGGTTTATTTCTTAGTGACGGACGTCTTTAGTACGGGCCCGTGTCTTCGTTGACGGAGTTAGAGAGTAGACCCCCTGACTACTCGTAATAACTGTCAAAGATCTACAAATGACAGCCGTGACCACGTTGACCACGCTTTACGTGCTTTCCGAGGCACAGAGGAAACTCGGTATGTAATTATGGTCACCCATCGACCGACCAACCTCGGCAAGCACGGCTTAACCTTAAAGATCGACCTGTGCGGCTGTTGTTCCAGCTACACCTTTGGTTCTGGTGACAATACATTTTTATGACAGACATGACTTGATCCTGCAGCCATGATAGTCTCCACATGAGAACTCAAATTCAAATTCATTTATTTTTTAACTCAACGGTTAATAGCCCGGCCACGCAAGTTAGTGTACGCGTTCAATGTTGGTAATGTAGATAAACCTATTTTACACTTTTTATTACACAAAAAGCTTGCGTAAAAAAAAAAAAAATATTATACAGGATTATTTATTTATTGAGCCTACAAATGCCGTATGTACATAGCAAAAGTGTACTTTACTGCTGTGTCAATAAAATCGATATTATTTTTGGAGTTCGAGGTTCGAGGACAAGGATTAACGAATGTGCTTACCCAAGTTTCTATAGCATAGCCGAACGTGGTATACCTCGTTACCATGTATCCAAAAACGCCTCTCATAGAATATTTTTTGTCTTGTTGTCGACCCGCTATCCAGTTCTACCCCTCTCCCTCTCTCCTACTACACGCCCATGTGACAGAAAGAGACGGAGCAAGAGAGCCAATCAAGCTCGCGTCCATCGATGATCTGGCAGAAACAATTAGTTATAAACTCGAGGTATAACCGTCAACTTTAACCACCGCCCGCAACCGCCGCGACAAAACTTTACTACAAATTAAACGCGTCGACCGGCACAAGGGGGATTTTAAGGGAAGCAGGAAGAAATCGCTGAACAACAACGCATCGCGCACTCCAGTCAGCGATCGTTTCAGACGATCACCCACCAGCTTCCAAGTAAGTACTTTTTCCTTAAATAACCTGCCCGTCGACAATATATTCTCATATAGATTGTTACCCCTCAAAATTACACAACGCTAATTGGTCCTTCGACAACCGCTCCCGCTTAAGCTTGTGCGTTCACAAGCAAAATGCTTGACGGGTTTAGTCTGTTAAAGTTAGTATAATCAAAATACATTTTAGTAAATATACAATAAATAATTTGATCGTTTATATAGTAGAAATGCTCTTACATATTAGTCATATAATCCCCTGTGAATTTTCTTCGTACTTTTATATTATCTCTACGTTACCTCCCCCAAGGGAAAATAACATACTACATACCGGTTAATAATTATATTTACATACCTAATGTAGTTAAGTAAGTCGACGATCCTATTTCAGACTCATGTCTTACTTTTTTCATACGAAAGAAAATTTGTGCACATAATAAAAATATTTCGGTTCAGAGAAAAGCGGATGATTTTCCGCGAACCGATTTTTTTTTTTTTTTTTTTTTTTTTTAAACCTTGCCCCACACTAGGAATCTCTCCTGGATCGTGGGTGCGTTTACAAACATTTAAACTAACATACACAAACATCCGCCCGATTACTCCGCTCCGATTACTGTGAAAGTGTGTTTAGCTCTTTCCATGGAAGTAATTTATTTGTTTGTGAGAGCTACTAGGAGATTATCAGGTCATGAGCGATGGGATTTACGGTTTCTGAATAATATTTAGGTTCCTAATGTAATGATGAAAGTTTTTCTCGAATTTCTTTACTGACATGTTTTCTAGTGATGTGGTGTTTAGGACAGGGTTATTTGTTTACTAGGAGTTATCGATTTAATATACATCATCATCATCTGTCTAGACTTTTCCCGAAATATCTTAGTTCGGCATCCAGTCTAACCGGATGTAGCTGAGTACCTACCAGTATTTTACATGAAGCTGTAGCGACCTACAAAAAGCAACTTACTACAAAAAGTACTACAGCGCCAGCGACTGTATATTGAAGACAGTACATATTTACGTCATATTATCACTTGCTTCGGCGAAGTAAAACATTGTGAGAAAACCAGCATCCCTGAGAGATATTTCTCGACGGCATGTAAAGCCAAGTGAGGAGCCTATTAAAATGGGCGGCATAGAAACTCTGGCACCAGGTCTAGCACTAACTAACGATAAAGAAGGAAACTACACACATCAAAAGTGTCTAGGGATCAAGCATTTTTATGCGGATTTCTTGAGATTGAGATGTGGCTTTGTAATAAATTTATGATTTTATAAATTTATATGGATCCTTTTTGGTGCATTTCATAATTTGAATCAGGAACTGTGAATCAAATTCGAGTAAAAGATGAAAATCAGCTGTCAATATTTTCCCTATAAAAACATACAACGCATTGAAGACATTATTAGTGCTACTGTTTCCCTACTACTGATTAAAACCAACGTTATTATGGAGCGGCGACGTCATTTAAGCAGGGAAGAAATGCTCAGAGCCGTGGGAATGATAGAAGCTGGTTCCCGGCAACGTACTGTGGCTTTAGCTCTGAATACAAGTCAGAGTGTTATCAGTCGACTTTGGACACGTTACCGAAGCACTGGTACCGTGGCTGAGCGCCATGGAGGACGGTATCGCTGCACCACACGGAGACAAGACCGATACATTCAAATCTTAACTCGAAGAGCTCCAACAATAACCGCCATGATGTTAGCCGTGAGGCTTCATCACTCTTCAGGGAACTTAATTAGCGACCAAACAGTCAGAAACCGCTTGCATGAAGTGAACCTTCATTCCCGAAGACCGCTACGGGTACCACCTATAGCAATGCACAATCGTAGGATTCGATATCAATGGGCTCTTGAACACAGAAATTGGGCAGAAGAACAATGGCGTTTCGTGTGCTTTTCTGATGAGTCTCGTTTTGGTATGAGACCGGATACAAGACGTATACGACACTGGAGAATCCCTGGACGCCAACAGCGATTAAAATCCTGCCAGGAAGTCCATCCTTATAGTGGTGGAACCATTCTGGTATGGGCGGGTATTTGGATCGGCGGAAGAACTGAGTTGATTTGGATCAGAGGCAACCTCAACGCTCAAATTTATGCTGAGACGATTGTATCAGACGTCATCGTTCCTCTACAAGTGCAAATCGGTCCCTTATTTCAGTTAATGCATGATAATGCACGACCGCACACCGCAAGAGTTGTAAGACAGACTCTCGCCGCAGCTAACATCAATGTCCTGCCCTGGCCTGCTCAGTCGCCAGACTTGAACCCGATTGAGCATGCATGGGATATGCTACAGAGAAGAGCTCTGCCGAATATGGAGGGTATCCAGTCGCAAGAAGACCTTTTTTTGTTGTTGCAACGAACATGGGCGGCCATTCCACAGCGTGATTTGGATGAACTCATTTTGAGTATGCCAAACCGATGTTCTTGTGTTGTTAGTGTTCGCGGTAGAAACACGGATTATTAATTGTTTAAGTTACCCAATAAAATTTTAAAGAAAACTGTTATTTCAGTCTTTTTTCGAACTTTAATGTTAGTGGTTCAAATGTCAAAAATCCCTTTATTAGAAAATGGCAAATTTCTTTATTAATGCAAAGGTGACTTGGTTTATCGTTACTGTGACAAACGAAAACACTTTATTTGATGAATCCTTAAAGAAAATTTTAATTAATATCAATCAGGAGAAAAGTTATTGCAAAAATATATGTTGATCCCTAGACACTTTTGATGTGTGTATTTACTTCAAAGGTTAGGTAAGAATGCTACACACTTACGTCCCGATCGTCATGATTCGGCATTCGGTTGGAAATCCGAGAGGGCCAATGCCTGCCAGGGCTGCGGGACTGTTCGAAAGAGATACAGTGGCCCTGGAACATAAAGGGCTAAGAAGGAACATGGATGGGTTTTAGTCAGTACAAGTCTGACACTCCCTTCCGCTCCGCCCAGAGCGGGGGGGGGGGGGAAATCTTATTCCAATAATTTTAACACAAGTTTTTGTTTATAACTTTAGTTTTAAAACTTATTCAATGCATCCGTCAGCTCAAGGTATTGAGTGCGTTACGTTGGGTCCTACCGTAAACTATTTAATTTTACAGCTCTTCATCTGCCTAGCCTTTTCCCAAACTATCTTGGGGTCGGCTTCCAGTCTAACCAGATGCAGTTGAGTAACAGTATTTTACATGAAGCGACTGCCTATCTGACCTCCACAATCCAGTAACTGGGTAATACGATACCCCTTGGTAAGACTGAATGTCAGTCTTCTGGCTTCTGACCACCCGTAACGACTGTCAAAGATCTACAAATGACAGCCGGGACCAACGGCTTAACATGATTTCCGAGGCACGGAGGAAACTCGGTATGTAATTATGGTCATACATCCAAAGCCCAACCTCTGCAAGAACGGCTTAACCTTAAAAATAGACTCCTGCGGTTGTTATTATTTAGCCGCGAGCTCCTGATTTTTCAGCTATCATGAAATAGTTATGTTCGGGAAAAAACTGCTCTGTAAAATCCTAATTGCGCTCAACCAATCCAAACATGGTTCCGAAAGGAATTTGTCGATGGCAAGAGAAAAAAAATACTGATATATTAAACAACAATAGTAGTAGTACACGGCGACATATCAAGCTATACATTTCCAGTATAACGAGACCTCACTTTGTATAGATTTCCCAAACAATGAGAGATCCGCATAAACTGGTTTTGTATAGCTTTATTGGTCGCCGTACATACCCGTAACTAAATAAACTGTCTTTGTTTACTACCTGTCGCCTCTAGACTCTGTTGCTGTGGGAATTCCACGTTCTGTAATCTGACTTGTAGCCTTTACAATACTGGCAGGTTGCCAAAAATAATATTTTTTTCCGACATTTTATGACATCAATTCTTAACTTTTTGTCTCCTTTTTTTGTTCAACAATATCCAAATTCCCGAGCGATGTCAAACAACCTTAACAGCACTTGTTCTTCTGAAACTTTCATAATTTCAGCTTCTATTTCGGGTTTATGGTTTAAGTTTGCGAAATAAAAACAAAAAGATTATAGTGGACGGGACGTTGGCAGTAAATCTTTGGGTTGACGATAAAACCTAGGGTAGCTAGAGGTAGCTAGGGTTCATCGTAAAAATGTTAGTGTCGGATTGTCGAGTAGGTGATGTTTATGTAAGTAGGTTTGTGTTAAGCATATTAATGGGGATCTCGTGTTTGGTATGTAAGAATAATATATAAGTTCTTCTTTAAATTACCTGACACACAGATAGTGGCCGAAAAGTCTGACAACTAGTCTTACCAAGAAGTGTATTTAGTGTAATCCAGTATTAACTAGGTTGTGGAGGTCAGATAGGCAGTCGCTCTATGTATAATATGCTCTGGTATGTTATAGTACTGGTATTAAGCCGCATCCGGTCAGACTGGAAGACGACCCCAAGATATAAGTTTTTAAACTGATATGGTCATTAACACAATCAATAACACTTGTTAGTTTGTGTTGTTGAGTTCCCGATATTTCGGCACTGTTGCAAACGCCATGATCACGGATAAACAAAAAAAAATAATGGTTAATATCCCGTTATAAGTGTTATTGACCCCAAGATAGTTGGGAAAAAGGCTAGGCAGGTGGAGTTGTAATTTTTTAAACAAGCGGGGCGTTGTTATTTAGGCAATCATTTGAGTATCATATCATCTAGTAGGTGGTGTTTTCATGACCGCCATTTTAAATGTGTATTCAGTTTGGTGTTTAATGTCTGTTTTCACTAACACCTGGCTTTCATCTATATGGAAGCCTAAAATGGGCGTTGTTAGATTTTTTACTTTCAACGCAGAGCTGAGTGTTGTTTACTACCGATGTAACTTTTAATAACGATCCCGATTGATGGCGATAGGTTCACCCCTAGTACCTAAATAGAATTTCATCTTATAACTGGCGTTATGTTCTAGAAGTACCAACACTCCCAAAAAAAAATCAGGAAAAAATGCTTGATGTTGTTTTTTACAGTAATGACTGTGGTTTAGAATCGCTGAAAAGTGCTGAAATAGAGACGAGGGTTTCATGACTTTGCTAGCTTGTTGAGAGAAGGCTTTAATTGCTTAAAATAAAAGTTACTTTTCGTTTTCATACGTACGAATACATACTCTTGTTTCAGATACACCACGATGTCACTCCGTATATCAAAGTAGCTGTCGTCAGCACATACAAAGTTAAAACATTTTTGAAGTGAAAACTTCTTTGGCCGCGTTGAACGATTTTTGGTAGGGGAAGAACCTATGGGTTTGCGTCTTGACGTATTGTGCCAGACTAGCAACGGGATTGATTAAAAATTTCAAAAAAGAACACACTAATTCCATTGTTTTGAGTTTTATCTCAAAAACTACAAGACCGATTTTAAAAATTCTTTCACCATTATAAAGCTCCATCTAAACCGAGTAACATAGGCTATATTATCTCGAACGAAGTCGCTGGTGAAGTGCTAGTTTTGTATAAATATTCCATGTTGAATGTCACTGGTTTTTTCATTGATTCTCCTGTGAACAGCTTGACACTAAGAACAGCGAAGTCCTTAATATAGGTGTTGTATTCTCGACATGATGACGAACGACGAAGGAAGCTTTCCAAAAGATGGCGCCACTAGTACAGCTAGTACAGTGCTACATGGATTATTGGCACTCTAATAACGTTGCGAAGGGTGCGCTGCTGGGAAACATTTGTTGAATATTCTTTTTTGGATTGTTCTTTTTAATACTAAATACTATTATATTATTAGCACATTATAATACTAAATAGGCTTGCTTTGGGGCGCCATTCTATTCTGATGTGAAGCGATGATGCGGCCTATAAAAGGATGAAATATAGCGTGGAGCGTAAGTGGAATAATTGTATAATTACTCTTCTTTTGACAAGGAAAATTAGAGAAACACTCTTCCTCTCTGCATATATTTAAAACTTGGTGTGCCCGACAGGTTCCATAATTGTGTCTTTTATTTTTTATTTGACCACCTGCTAAATTTACATTATGGATGCAATAAATGATTTGATTTGATTTGAGCACACTTGCCTAGAGGGCACCGATTGTATTGAAAAACTAAAATGGTAGTGTTAGGTAAAATAAATCTACCTACGAAAATACATTAAATACTAGCTAATGAAACATTTAATAATTAAACCTTATAAGTATTAATAATCCTCAAAGAGCTTGGAGAATAACTTCGGAAAATCCACAAAGAAAAATATTTCGATCTTTTTTTCTTTGAACCGGAGTTCATTATAATTTACTGTTACAATGAAATTAAACTCATTATTTTGTACAAAGAAATCTTGAATTATGAGCAACGGTTTCGTATGAAAACATATGGGACAAAAGTTTAAGCGTTTAGTTGAACTTTAAAGATAGATAAACGTTTCGAAATAAAAGTTGAAAACAAAACCCAATTACGAAAAATGCGTCAACTACCTAAAAGTTAACGTATTTGTCAACTTTTAGCTGACGTATGTTTTTTTTGTGTTCTTTTTAGGTAAACTAGACATCGATATCGATGTTTTTCGGTTTTCATGTAGCAAGATCACGTCATTACATATAAAAATAATATCTGTCGATATACATAAAACACCAAACAAAACTACCTACGTCCGTTATATATTTTGAAACCATCCAACCGTTGTGCTCCAAACCGGTTACATTAGAAAGGCAATAATACGAATATAGTTTTGAACCACTAGAACAATGAAAAAAAACCCGAAAGCATGCCAGGTACAGCTGGTTACATATACTTACGTATGACTCCTGTTTATCGAAACCATAAGAAACTACTTAAAGGTAGTCTTGTAAAGAATAGCAATATAATCTTGGAGGCGTCTTAATTTCCTTTCACCTTTATTGGTAACGTTTTCATCGAATTTTCCTCAAAAGCCTGTAGCTATGGGTTAAACACCCTCGAAGTTTCTGCTTGCCTGGTAGCATAATTATGTGAAATGTTTTTTTTTCTCAATTAACGCCGATTTAGAATTATTTAGGTAGTAGGTACCCAGATTTTTAACGACACGGTTGGCGCAGTGGTTGAGCGTTCGACTGCTGCGCTGCGTGTCGCGGGTTCGATCCCCGCACGGAGCAAATATTTGTATGGCCTACAGATAGTTGTTCCGGGTCTGGCTGTTTGTGTATGTCAGTTTAAATGTTTGTGTGTACCCACGATACAGGAGAAATTCCTAGTGTGTATGTAAAAGTTCAGCCTTATGTCTGTGTACCGAATCTATGTTTGAACGCAGTTCCCACTGCTGAGAAACAGGCCTGCTCTCCATGAGCACAGAAGAAATGGGTATTATACCTCCACGCTGGCCCAGTGTTATCACAAATGTCTACGAATTTTTTGAAGTGAAAACTTCTTTAGCGGCGTTGAGCACTTTTTCTGTAATGGGTATAAAATCTTAAACTCGCGCCAGGTCACGTGTCCTGATCGAAAATTCGTAAGACGAATTGACATTAGGTTGCGAAGGAATTTGAACTTTATGACATCTGTCATTGAGTTTGGTTTTCCAAAACTGGATAATTATCTTATGCACAAACAAAACCTTCGATTTCTCCAAAGAGGTAAAATTCGTAAAACGTATCGTAATATTTCTGTGTTAAATTTGTTATGTAATGTAAGTTGTCATGTTTGTGTATGATAGCGCAATAAATGAATATTGTATTTTACCACATAAATGATAGAACTAGATAATTAAAGCAATTCGTTCAAAATTATTTCCTAACCATATCCAAAAATGCACAACGTTACTATTCAAGTTTTCACTTCTGCCGGCACTCCCGGAGTGTTTTTCTATTTTAAGAGTATGTGAAAAATAAGCTGCCTGTGATGGTCGCAAAGGTTAAAATGAGTGTATTTGCATGGTTGAGAAAAAAACAAGAGCTGGGTAACATACATTTTGGTCTACAATTTAGTATGCATTATATCTATGTAACAATACTATTTACATGCATTAGCAAAACCAAACGCTGTACTAATATAGGGTGACTGGTAATTAGTGACCGATACTTCAACACGTGGTTGTACGCACATGATTACTAACGAACAACCTTCACTAAGAAACATTTTTTTTATACTCGTTCTCTTTTACCACATTTTATATAAAAAAAGCCGGCCAAGTGCGAGTCGGACTTGCGCATGAAGGGTTCCGTACCATTATTTATAAAAACGAACAAAAAACTTTTTTGTATGGGAGCCCCTCTTAAATATTTATTTTATTCTGTTTTTAGTATTTGTTGTGATAGCGGCAACAGAAATACATAATCTGTAGAAATTTCAACTGGCTAACTATCACGGTTCATGAGATACAGCCTGGTGACAGACGGACGGACGGACGGACAGTGAAGTCTCAGTAATAGGGTCCCAAAACCAAACCACCATTTACAATTTCAAAAAACCATTTATGAACACTGTTACGTCGAAGCATTATGTTACACTAATATAAATAAAGAGGTAAAGTTTTAAGTTCGGATGTATTGGGTGATCTTCGGTACGGGTGATCCATTCCGAAGCTTTTTGTAGAGTCCGCGCGTCTTAAGCAATATTTAAAAATAAAAATAGGTCGTTTTTAAGTATTTCAGAATGTTTTAATGACAAACTGTAATATTAATATTTTTATAATTTTTGCAATTTATAATTACAATTTAATTCAAGTTTATAATTTATTGTTTGCGTGAGAATTTAAAATGTTTTAAGCTCTGTTTTTTGTAATAACTTTTATTGTATATTTGTATGCCACAAAAGCTGAACATGATGGAACTTATTTTTTTTGTTTATGAACAACCTGCATGCCTTGTATGTATACTCATGTTTCCACAAATAAATGTCTTGTCTTGTCTTAACGTGGGATAAAAAGTGACGCCACGGCCCAGCTTACATAAAAGCAGTCCATCCTACATACAGTTCAATCTCCTTTCAAAGAAAGTCACATTTCCTGTTGAGATTGGATAAGAATTCCGATTCAATTACTTTAATTCCTTCCTGCGGAGTTAAGGGTGAAGGAAATGTGATTACGTTTTTGCCCATCCTAAGCAGTGTCCGCCCCTGACTTCTACGCATGTAGCTGGGTTTTATGGTACTAGCGAGGAGCGTTTAAGAAAAATAAACATGGTTAACTGTTTCGTTGGTCGAGTGGTCGCAAGCGCGACTGCTGAGCATGAGGTTCTGGGTTTGAATCCCGGGTCGAGCAAAGTGCTATTAATTTTGATTTTGAAATATCTTCATTACACATACTTAAACAAAATATAAACGACAGTCAGATCTTTTTCTAAAAGCATTACAGACTATGATATGGTGTTTTGTGCAGACTATGGCGCCTATATAAAACATTTACGTATTCATAAAAAATGTAATGTATAAAATTTAATATTTCTTATGAAACAGACGACAATAACACAGACAGACAATGACAGACGATAATATTATTTACGTTAAATAAATATTCTACTGCACAGCGCGATGAATAGACACAAAACGAACTTAAAGTGCCATTGGGGTTTTCCATCCGGAATTTCTCAGTAGCAGCCACGGAGTCTGGATTCTAGCCTGGTTGTTGGCAATAGGCTCGCCCCCTGTTACAACGGATTTAAAACATAACTCCCGAAATGTGGTTGTATTTGTTAGGCATAGCTCTGCCTGAACCAACACACAAGGCGTGATATTATGTTTTGTAAACATGATGAAAATTACGCCCCGATCACGATGAATATCAGTACGTTACTTGGAGTGACTGTCTATCCGATCTCCACCATTCAGCTAAAGGTTTGTAAGACTTGTTAATGCTGGTCAAACTGTTGCGCTTGTCCGAATGTCAAAAATGTACGTTTTACTAAGTCTGTTGCTGGCTCTTGGGGTCGCACATTTTACAACCCAGAACCCCAGTTTCTCATCGTCATTCATCATTTCAGCCCAAAAGACGTCCACTGCTGGACATAGGGCTCCCACAAGTGTCGCCACATTGACATTTTGGGGGGTTCAGTTTCTTATAATCCCACGTTAAACGAAAACGCTTTCCCCTTACCACTTACACCATCAGCTCATCCCTTTGAAGTTACCAATGCTTCACACGTGCCCACGAGTTTCGTAAGAACGTATAGTAAGGCATACGTGACTCTCCTGCATAACTGCTTCCCTGGTAACCGGGCCGTGTCTTTGTGTTTACGACAGGCAATTTATTTCAAAATGTTGCAATAGGGGATGATCACTATTCTTTTTCTTTGTCTGTCGGGTTAATTATTGAAAAGTAAAGGACATGTATTTTTTCTTTTTTCACGTGTTCATAAAATTACGGAGATATATTGAGTTGAAATGGCGCATGACGTCACTTGTAGGTAATTTTATGCCTACTTGTGACGTAGTGAGCCCCCACTCTCCAACTTTAATGAGTTTTAACTAAGTGATTTTTTGATAAAACAAAAAATACGTGTCTAATATTTTTGCATTACCTGTTTGACGGACGAAATAGAATTTCGTTTTCTTTACCCAGTATTATCCCCTA
Organism: Cerastis rubricosa; assembly: GCA_949152445.1. Taxonomy (NCBI): domain Eukaryota; kingdom Metazoa; phylum Arthropoda; class Insecta; order Lepidoptera; family Noctuidae; genus Cerastis; species Cerastis rubricosa. The sequence goes on along the minus strand of OX424545.1, from coordinate 8,391,817 downwards.
CTGTTATAGAATGAATGTGGTGGTATTTCACACCTCCTCGAATTTATATGCGCCTAGTATGTTGCTTGTAGTTTTACTTGGAAAAAATATGATAATAAAATAATTTTCATCGCTTTGAGGTCTTGGGCAGATAGCCAGCAGTGACGTAATTTAGACTGATGATTTCAACACAAAAGCGAGTTTAGAATCGAGTTTACTAACAGAAAACCTCATTGCAATTGCAAAAGAGGGTAGTAGAGAGCACAAACGATACCTACGTTTACAAACTTAAGTTGATAAAAACCGGCCAAGTGCGAGTCTTACTCGCACACAGGGTTCCATAGCCCCAAACAATATTTTGAACTGTCATTCATTAGTTATTAGTATTAGTTAGTAAACTTCCACTCAACCGCAAAACTAAATTGGTTTTTCATAGTATTTTAATGAACAACAAAGTTACTGCTGCAGTTTGATGAAAAATTCCCATATCTAAAAAACTAAACACCATATCTTATTGAAACCAATTTTCGTTGATAGTTTTTTTTACCTTCTACAATCCTAAATATTTTCAGAATTTTCCTCCTCTTACTTTAGAAATTAGAGGGGGGGGACACACACATTTTACCACTTTGGAAGTGGCTCTAGCGCAAACTATTCAGTTTAGAAAAAAATGATATTAGAAACCTCAATATCATTTTTGAAGACCTATCTACAGATACCCCACACGTATGGGTATGATGAAAAAAAATATTTTGGTTTTCAGTTCTATGTATGGGGAACCCCAAAATTTATGTTTTTTTTTTTCTATTTTTGTGTGAAAATCTTAATGCGGTTCACAGAATACATCTACTTACCAAGTTTCAACAGTATAGTTCTTATAGTTTCGGAAAAAAGTGGCTGTGACATACGGACGGACGGACAGACAGACAGACAGACATGACTAATATAAGGGTTCCGTTTTTTGCCATTCGGCTACGGAACCCTAATTTGCCATTCGGCTACGGAACCCTAAAAACGGTTTAAAAACTAAAGAGTATTTAAAACATCTTGTAGGTAGGTATTTGTTTCAATGTTTGTTTGAATCAAACATTTGATACGGTCGAAGAATTTCGACGAACGCCGTTTATTCGTCATTCAGCCGATGACGGAATTATGATACTATTCCGAAAGCGCAATGACCGAAACACGTCAGGTTTCTAGGTAATTATCTGACCAGAAACTTGTCTGCCTGCGTATACGTCATTGACCCATGGCGTATTGCATTACCCGTTACCTAACTTGGTTGAAGAGGTCAGATAGGCAGTCGCTCTATGAAAATACAGGTAATCAGCTGCATCTGGTTAGATTGGAAGCCGACTCCAAAATATTTGAGTAAAGACTAAGCAGATGATGATGATGAAAAAAAAGTGTTTGAGTAAGTGTGATTGTTATAATGTAACAAAACCCGCTAATTTAAATTCTCTTCATAAAAGATAAAGACACGTCTACAAACAATATGGCAAATTATAACAAGCTGATATTGTATATAAATAATATTGCTCTATGGTGTTGGACGTTAAGAATAGCACCATCCCATATCTTTCCGTGGGTGCGGTAAGAGGCGACTAAGGGACTTGCCAGAGAATGGGCAGCAGCGTTCTTTGTGCATTTTGCAACAACCGTACTGTGATGTGATGTGATGCCAGCCAAGCGGGGCGATTATGGCAAAACCCCCCTTTGGGGGAGGCCTATGTCCAGCAGTGGACGTCTTTCGGCTGAAATGATGATGATGATGATATTGTAGACGTCTGTCAAACGAGATTGACTTAACATTATTTTCTAGTCTAGGTAGCTAAGTTAATTAACTGAATAAAATGTGAAACGTAACCGCAGTGTTTGTTCGGGTCTAGATTAATTAAGGTTCTTGTAAGTCTAGATAAATTAACATTCCGTCGTTGGTATACCCAAAAGAATTTGAGGAACTTTTAATTACAATAGTGAAAATATTAATGGTTGTAAGTTTAAAAATGTAGGGGGTAATTTGAGGAGCTACTGATCTGAATCCGAAGATTATTATTTCACTAATAGGAAGCTAAATTATCACCGAGTGTTATATTAACGGTGTTCCAGTGGGAGAATTTCACTAATTGGAAGCTACTTTATCACCGAGTGTTATATTAACGGTGTTCCAGTGGGATAATTTCACTAATAGGAAGCTAAATTATCACCGAGTGTCATATTTACAGTGTTCCAGTGGGATAATTTGACTAACAGGAAGCTACATTATCACCGAGTGTTATATTAACGGTGTTCAAGTGGGATAATTTCACTAATAGGAAGCTACATTATCACCGAGTGTTATATTAATGGTGTTCCAGTGGGATAATTTCACTAATAGGAAGCTACATTATCACCGAGTGTTATATTTACAGTGTTCTAGTGGGATAATTTCACTAACAGGAAGCTACACTATCACCGAGTGTCATATTTACAGTGTTCCAGTGGGATAATTTCACTAATAGGAAGCTAAATTATCACCGAGTGTCATATTTACAGTGTTCCAGTGGGATAATTTCACTAACAGGAAGCTACATTATCACCGAGTGTTATATTAACGGTGTTCCAGTGGGATAATTTCACTAATAGGAAGCTACATTATCACCGAGTGTTATATTAACGGTGTTCCAGTGGGATAATTTCACTAATAGGAAGCTACATTATCACCGAGTGTTATATTTACAGTGTTCTAGTGGGATAATTTCACTAACAGGAAGCTACACTATCACCGAATGTCATATTTACAGTGTTCCAGTGGGACAATTTCCGATTACGGGGAGCGAAGCTGCGGACCAGAGCTAGTCATATCATCACACCTGTAATCCCTGAAGGGTTAAAAATAAGTGTACTTAATAGTAAACCCACATTTGTGTGTTTTCCTATGGGTGTTGCTGTTAATAGTGAAATTGAAAAACCAAGATGGCGACTTTAGTCACGATTTTACTAACGCGTCAAAAAAATCTTGTCATTTAATTTTAAGCTCTATCTACCCTATAGGGTTGCTCTTATAGAGTTAAAAATAAAATGACATTTCGCGGAATAAAGTAAGGTGCAATAATTCCAGGGCTTACCTCATCATCATCAGCCTATAATGTTCCCACTGCTCAACACATGCCTCCTCTCTATGAGAGGGAGTGGGCTGTAATCCACCACGCGGGCCCAGTTTTGGTAGATGTCACATGTCTTCGAATTTTTAATCTAGGACGTGCCAGTTTCCTCACGATGTTTTCTTTCACCGTTTTTGAGAGCAGCGGTGATGAATTAAATTACACAAGTAATGCGCCTGCTTGGGTTCGAACCCACGGCTTACTGCTCGTAAGTCGGGGCTGCCACAACTGGACCACCGCTGCTCTCCCTAGGCCACCGCTGCTCTTAGGGCTTATCTACTGACCTATAGAAATAATTAATGCACAAAAATAATCCGTTATAAAAGCTGCACCTTCCCTTTATTTATAAACTAGCGTAGCGTAAACGTAGCGTGATGATATATAGCCTATAGCCTTCCTGGATAAATGGGCTGTCTAACACTGAAATAATTTTTCAAATCGGACCAGTAGTTTCGGAGCCTATTCAATGTAAACAAACAAACATACAAACAATCAAATCTTCCCTCTTTATAATATTAGTTTAGATGTTATTATAACAAAAATATGACTATTCTCAACAACTATAGAAGATTTTGTAACGGTTCTAACATAAGGAAAACAAAAGAGTGTCGAACGAGTCGCACAAGCCACTAAGTTGACAGTTTATGTGTTAAGTGTTCTCTCGACATCCAGGGAGAGGACACAGTGATGAGCGGTGCGGTTTTTGAAAATAGTACACAAAACATCACGCCTTTAATCCCCGAAGGGTTGTGCACAGGTGTACCTTATAGTACCTAATAGTACCTACACCCATATTTAGCAGATACGTTTTGATTCTCATGTAATAGGCGGCGATCCTTTTGCCATCGACCGGGCACAAATCCAGACTCCGTTGCTGCTACTAAGAAATTCTGATGGAAAAACCCAATAGCACTTTGCCCGACTCGGAATTCGAATCCAGTCTGAGCTCATGCTCAGCAGTCGTGGTTGCGAACCACTTTACCGATGAGGCAGTAACTTTTCAAATACATCATCATCATCATCACCATTTCAGCCGAAAGACGTCCACTGCTGTACATAGGCCTCCCCCAAGTTTCGCCACATTGACATAACATGGAGGGTTTTGCCATAATCGCCACGCTTGGCGAGTTGGCGATCGCAGTACCGTTGTTACAAAAGCACAGAGAAAGCTGCCGCCCATTCTCTGGCAAGTCCCTTAGTCGCCTCTTTCGACACCCACGGGAAGATATGGGATGGTGCTATTCTTTACGTCCGACACCATACAGAGTTTTCAAATACATTATTCTTTAATTAGCTGAAAAGACAGATTGTGGCCAAGGTGCACTGGTTCTCCAAATATTAAAAAAAAAAATGGTAAAACAGAGTGTTAACCTAATTCAATTTCCTTCAATTTCCACTAAAGTTCGACCCTAACTCTTAACCCTCGCTAAGTGCTGACTCCAATAAGTGGGTAGCGCGCAAACTGTGTAGTTTGAATATTAAATGCTTTATGTGTCAGAATAAACAAGATTATTGAAGTATTATAGGAACTTGGAGCTACTGACATGGTTATAGTTTGATCGGAACTTAAGACTTGGTTTTAATGTTTTGCTAAGTTAGTCTTGGATCGGCTGTGTCTTCTCAAAGTAGTCAGGTACGAAAAAATTGCCCCATCATCATCTGTTTATGCCTATTCCCAAACTATCTTGGGGTCGGCTTCCAGTCTAACCGGATGCAGCTGAGTACCAGTATTTTACATGAAGCGACTGCCTATCTGACCTCCACAACCCAGTAACTGGGTAATACGACACCTCTTAGTAAGACTGGATGTCAGACTTTTGGCTTCTGACTACTCGTGACGGCTGTCAAAGATCTTGTAATGAACGATGGCCCCATCAAGTTAAAAAAAGGAAATTTGACGTGTAAAATTAAAACCAATTATTTACAAAATGAAGATCATTAAATCCTAAGAATTATAAGTATGTTCAACGAATTGGATTAACATCGCTTTCTGAATTCAAGCAAATCCAATACATTTTCATTTATTTTTTGTCATCATGGTCGCTTGTACAACTTATTTTGGTCTACGCCCTTTGGACTAACTCCAGGATATCCTAAGAAAAACAACGATGACTTTGAAAAGCTTTTATCAGGTTCCAAGGAAAATAAGCTTGTTTTCACAATTTTAACGGAATAATATATAACAATCCATAGGTAAACAGAGATGACGATGTCTAATACAAGAGTATGGAAGAAGAACATATGTGCACCCACCCCAAGTAAACTGGAGTAAGGGTGGGAATGACTCGGAAGGGGTCGGAGAGGGCCGATGCCTGCCAGGGCTGCAGGACTGTTCGAAAGAGATACCGTGGCAATGGAAAGCAAATGGCTAAGAAGGAACATGGATGGGTTTTAGCCAGTACAAGTCTGACACTCCCTTCCGATCTGCCCAGAGCAGGAGTTGTCATTTAATGATTTCCCATCCGTAAAAAAGACAAGGTTGGGAATCAATCAAAAATCAAAATCAAAACATTTTATTTAAGATAGGCGTACACGGGCACTTATAAAACGTCGACAAAAGGTGCACGGTTCGGGTTGGTCGTTTCCTATGGAGAAGCACCGGCAAGAAACTCCATGGTAACTCTTATAAAATCATTTGGTTTTACAATATTTGAATGTTCCAGCGTTGTACTTAAGTATGGGAGGACAGCGTAGGCCCGACAATAATCGTTGCTTACTACCAAAACTAGCACAAGGCTAAGGAAAAAGAGTAAGCATCATCATCATCTCTCGATGAGTCATTAATTACCGAAATTAGTTTTACTAGATTGATTCTACGACTACTTGCAGGTTACTAAGTACTTGTGAAAACAATAACTTCTTAATACAACAAATGGGAGCAATAACTGACTTTATATAAGTCCCAGACAACGTTAATAGAATAATAAAAATGTAATGAAAGTCCATCTGGGATGAAACAGAACAAACTTATCGTCGTTTAAGTTCTAACAGCACGTAAGTAAATTTTTGGCGTTTTTGTAATTTTAATGCCGTTTGCTAGAGAATCGGAAGACGCGTTTTTTCAGCCAATCAGAAACAAGCAACGTCTCTATGTAATTTTAAGTGAACGCAAATCTCATAACACAACAAAGTGAAAAATAAGTTTAGGTTCAGAAGTCGGTGACTTTTGTTTAATTGATTCAGTTATTTTGCTACCGACGTGTTTTAGTAGTCGGTTTTATAACAAAGTTTTTTTATCTATTTTTAGTTGTAATATCCTATAGAAATATTTGCTATGCATTTATTTCACATTGTTACAATACATGTCATGGTAATAGATAATAATTGATTTATCCAGGATCTGATGATGAGATCGTGACAGTATAATTGTTGATCCCATCACATGGAAAGTATACTGTTTCAAACCGCTCTGTATCAGAAGGACAATCTAGTAAAATGCCCTTGTGGGATAAATGACGTTAAAGTAAAACGACCTACTAGTAAAACGTCTGATATTTAATATCGTCATATTAGTAGAACGTCTGAAATGTATAAACGGCATGTTGGGCAAAAGGTCTGGTACACTGACGCAGAAAATAAACCAAAGATAATAAAGTCAATTATTATAATTTTAAGTACAATTCCCTTTAGAATTGAGGGTTGATATTAATTTTCCTGGGATCCTATCATCAGATCCTGACTTATACCTTCCATCATCAGCTCAGCAACATGAGAAGATGATTACCAGGCACAAATAGCTGAATTACGTTAGAAAGTATATGAAAAACATTATATTATTATGTGCCTATAAAATTTGAGGGTTAGCCTCGAAATCCCTGGTATCCCACAATCTGATTCTGATTTGCTAACAATGGGACCACCTCGGAAGTACAGGCATTCGAATAAAAAAAGAATTTTGAAAATCGGTCCACAATTGGCTGAGAATTAACGGTGTACATACAAAAAAAAAAACAAAGGCAAGTCATAAAGACTGCCGGCAGAAGTGAAACCTCAAAACAACGGAATTACTGTGTTCTTTTTTTGAATTTTTAAACGCGTTGCAAGTCAGGCGCAATACGTCACGAGCATGTTGGTCACGCGAACCCAAAGATCTTTCCTCTACCAAAAATCGCTCAACGCGGCTTAACAAATTTTCACTTAAAAAAAATACAAACATCCGAATTGATAACCCATCCTTTTGGAAGCCGGTTACAAATGGTAGGTATCATGTACCATTACCTAGGTATGATTATGCAGTTTTTTGACACTCCTGGAAAGTTTCTATTTTTGACTTACGTGTTGTTATAACTTAAGCGACGTTATTACTACTATAAGTCCCTCGTGGGAAATAACATTATGTTACTGAAATAAATACTAAACTGCGTTTACTCGCCAGGGTCAATAGGTTTTCGCATTGTGTAAAATACTGGCATAACACACAGCTAAATCTCAGTGTCATTTTATTGCCTCTTGCTATCGCAAGTGCAAATGGTTGGTTGGTCATGGTTTCGATTCCAAATTCGGCCAAAGTGTAATTTGGTGTTTAATCGGGAATTTCTCAGTAGCAGTCACGGAGTCTGGACTTGTGTCCGGTTCATGGCAATAGGCTTGCCCTACATGGGACTGAGTGTATAACGTGAGGTCGACACACGGAAGCGCGATTAACGCTTGTGCGACAAAACTGTAATGCGACTCACTAAAGGTCGAATGCACGCTTGTGCGACAAACTGTAGCTCGACATCACCCTAGTGCGACAATCTGAAGATCGACATCACGGTAGTGCGACATGAATCTAGTGATTTCTAAATTAAAGTCAGTTTATTTGAGAGAGGACATAATAACAAGTTCTCACTGAAAATTTTGTGAGATTTGGCAATCAAGGAATCGACTTATAAGGAATATAGGAAAAGGAATTAAAGAAAACGAACTATTGACGCTTTTTAGGGTTCCGTAGCCGTAGCAAAATGTGCGGTCAGGATTGCACGCAGCCTGTTTATTGGCACCACATCGATGAAAATTGGAGAGACGGAGTATTCTGTGCACCGTGCACACTGAATAACAAAATAATTTTACTGTGATTAAATTAATGCGGTGCATACGTAAATCCCTCATCATTGCTATATGTATGGTGTCGGACGTAAAGAATAGCACCATCCTATATCTTCCCGTGGGTGTTGTAAGACTAAGACTAAGGGATTTGCCAGAGAATGGGCAGCAGCGTTCTGTGGGCTTTTGTAACAACCGCCTGCCAAGCGTGGCGGTTATGGCAAAACCCCCCAAAATGTAAATGTGGCGACACTTGGGGGAGGCCTATGTCCAGCAATGGACGTCTTTTGGGCTGAAATGATGATGATGATGATGATGCGTAAATATTCATTCCAACTATGGAACCCTGCATTGTACAAAGTGCGACACGTGCTTGGTCATTTTTTTGGCTTATAACCTGTCTGTCATTTGTCAGTGACCAGAGTAGTCTAATGTAAAATAATCATGGAAGTAAAAAGTACTAAGAAATAATTTAAAAGAACTTGATTCGCAACGTTCAATCGATTGATATAATTTCGTATTTTATCGATTATTCCGTTTAAAATTATGCTGCTTTTCGCGCTTTCTAGATTACAATAAGTTATATTTATTTTAAAATTGATTATAATAGCTGTGTTTTGGGATTATCTTGAGAAAATAATTATAGACATTGAATTCATAAAATATTACATTAATATTTGCTAATGGTTCATCATTTTAATTGTCTTTACTTAATTTCTGGAATTATCAATTTTGTTTATCTTGTAATATATTTTGTTTTGTTTATAAACTGAAGTTATTATTTTCATTCTTATTTTTATTTAAAATATAAAAGCCCTTGTCGAAGCCGAAAGGCACTGGTTTTCCCCTTCATTGCGATCATTTTTCTGTTGCGGTCCATACTTAAGCTAAAGTTCCAACTTTTTTAAAAGTTATTTTTAATGCAATTTTTTAATAATATACGTTCAAATACTTCATGACCCCTGTACTATTCAATGCATCCATCAGCAAGATGTTTTAGTGCTTTAAAGTGCACTAAAGTGCAAGTATAGTGAAATTTCACATTTGTCCAACAATAATAATTATATAACAACAATAATTCCTGAGCGATGCTGCTTATCGTCGTCAGTACATCAAACTAAGCAGCAGCGATGGCTTGTGAAGGATTATTTTACACCCTATTTAGGCGACGGTGTCGCATAAGCGATTGTCGCACTTGAGTAGTGTCGCACTTCAGTAGTGTCGAGCAAACGTCGCACAAGCGTTTGTCGCACTACCGTGATGTCGATCTTCAGTTTGTCGCACTACGGTGATGTCGAGCTACAGTTTGTCGCACAAGCGTGCATTCGACCTATAGTGAGTCGCATTACAGTTTTGTCGCACAAGCGTTAATCGCGCTTCCGTGTGTCGACCTCACGTTATACACTCCATGGGACTTATTACCTAATTTAGCGTATGTACTGCCGAAGCAATTACGTACACTAAATATCATGCGGTGTAAGCAGACAATGAGAGATATAAAAGAATAATTTAAATACGAAGAGCTTTTCTAAGTCGAATATATTTTTCTTAACTGACAAACGTGTTATTTTGAATCTTCTGTTGCTAGGCAACTACTTTAAGCATAGAGTAAATATTTACATTATAAACTTAAGTTATTAACCTACACCACATCACCCCCCTCCAGAGACCGTCACTACGGGCGATAATAGTCTGGAAAATGCACTTTACGACCAGATTTTGTCGTTCTGACATTAGTTCCTGTGTTTCCAGGTAATTCGGTGGTTGGTGCTGTTTTATGTAGTGTGGGTGATGGTGTGTTTGGGTGTATTTTTGTGTTGTCGTTTGTGTGAGTGTTTGGATCGTGTAGTATATAGGCCGGTTTAAGCCTGTCGATTGTAACTGTAACTGGTTTGCCATTAACGAGGAGCTTGAAGGTCTTGTCCCCGTGTTGCAGGACTTTGTGCGGTCCCGTGTATGGTGATTTTAGGGAGCCTGATGTTTCGTCTCTGAGGAAAACGTGACTGGATGTACCTAAATCTTTGAACACGAATGTTGATCTACTACCGTGTCGGGATGCTGGTGACGGTTGCAATTTTCTTGCGAATGCCCTGAACCGTGCCACATAGTCTGACATATCAATTGTGTCATCTACCTGTGGCTGAAATAATTCCCCTGGCAGCCTGAGTGTTTCACCATACAAAAGTTCTGCTGATGTAGAACCTAGGTCTTCTTTGTACGCGTTCCTAATACCTAGTAGAACTAGTGGCAAAGACTCGACCCAGTTTTCTGCGGAGTGGCAGGTTATAGCAGCTTTCAATTGCCTGTGGAATCTCTCTATGAGGCCGTTACAGGCAGGATGATAAGCCGTGGGACGCTTATGGTGAAATCCAGTCATCTTCGATAGTTGCCTGAAGAGTGCAGACTCGAATTGTCGACCGCGGTCCGTTACGATATCGACGGGGCAGCCAAATCAAGAAATCCAGCCAGTTACTAGGGCCTTTGCTACTGTCTCTGCAGTTATGTCGGGTGTAGGTATCACCTCAGGCCAACGCGTGAAACGATCGATGGCTGTGAGGCAATAACGATAACCTTGTGATAGCGGCAGTGGGCCTATGAGGTCGATGTGGATGTAGTTGAATCTAGCCCTCGGCAGCTTGAAGGTTCCTATTGGTGATGAGACGTGACGGGTTACCTTAGATCGCTGGCATGCTAGGCATGAACGGCTCCATTCTCTGCAGTCTTTTTTAACTGCTGGCCAAACGTACCGTTCAGTAACCATTTTGGTTGTTGCGTTTGCACCTGGGTGGCTCCACGAGTGTACGCTCTCGAAAACTCTGCGACGGTGTTCTTTTGTGACATAAGGTCGAGGGATCTTGCTTCTCTCATCGCAGTACAGTTCGGTCTCTGATCCTGGCAGTTTTGCTTTAGTGAGGCATAAGGACGTGCTGCTGTTGAGCAGTTGTTCCAGTTCAGTGTCGTGCTTTTGTGATTCAGCTAGTTTGTAAAGGTCTACCGGCTGAGTTATCTCCTCGATTCTTGAGAGACTGTCAGCAACGACGTTGTTCTTGCCTGATATATGTCTTATATCTGTCGTAAACTGTGAGATGTAATCCAGGTGCCTGAACTGTCTTGGTGAGCAATTTTCCTTCCGCGAGTGGAACGCGAAACATATGGGCTTGTGCTCTGTGTAGATGACAAAGTTTCGTGCTTCGACCATATGCCTGAAGTACTTTATCGCTTCGTAGATTGCTAGCAATTCCCTGTCGTATGGTGAGTATTTCTTCTGTGCCGGACTTAGCTTGCGGGAGAAGAATGCTAGCGGTTGCCATGGTTCTCCGTCCTTGCACTGCTGTAACACTGCACCTATTGCTATGTCTGAGGCGTCCGTCACCATTGCCAATTTGGCTTCGCAGTCAAGATGGGCGAGCAACGCTGCTTTGCATAGGCCTTCCTTGCAGGCATTGAAGGCTTCCGTTTCCGGAGTGGTGAAATGCACAGGGTGAGAGCCTTTTACTGACCCTACCAATAGAGCATTTAAGGGGGCCTGGTGTTGAGCTGCGTCGGGTATGAATCGTCTGTAGAAATTAAGCATCCCTAAAAATCTGCGAAGTTCCCGGACAGTTTTGGGTGCCGGGTATTTTGTGATGGCTTCTACCTTCTCGGGTAGCGGGCTGGTGCCATCGGCCGAGATCCTATAACCCAAGAAAGTCACTTCCTTTACTTCGAATACGCACTTAGCAGTATTGATCACCATACCATACTCCTGTAGGCGGGTGAAAAGTTGATGCAGGTGGTCTTCGTGAGTCTTCTGGTCTTTGGAGGATCAGGAAATCGTCAAGGTAAAGGTAGCAGAAGTCGAGTCCTCGTAGCATCTCATCGACGAAACGCTGAAAAGTCTGTCCAGCATTGCGAAGGCCGAAAGTCATGAAAGGAAATTCATAAAGTCCGAACGGCGTAGTGATAGCGGTCTTGGGAATATCCTCTGGGCTTACGGGTATCTGATTATATGCTTTGACAAGATCAATTGTGCTGAAAATTGTACATCCTGACAGACTATGTGTAAAATCTTGAATATGAGGAATTGGATAATTGTCAGGTACCGTCCTGGAATTTAGCGCGCGGTTGTCACCACAGGGTCGCCATCCACTGTTCTTCTTAGGAGCCAGGTGTAATGGTGATGACCATGGTGAACTTGAGGGTCTGGCGGTGCCGTCTTTCAGCATCGCTTCAAACTCGTCTTTGGCTATTTTTAATTTGTCGGGGGCAAGGCGTCGTAGTGTACATGAAACTGGTGGTCCAGGTGTAGTCTGTATGTGGTGGACTGTATTGTGTGTTGATGTACGGTGTATGCCATGTGGCCGGGTAATATTAGGATATTTCCGTAGTATGTTGTGGTATGTGGTGTCACCAATAATTACCTTAACCGAGGAAATAATGTCTGACGAACGGGTAAGTGAAGCCGGGGTTGCAAGCATTGTATAGTTGTCTAAAAGACGCTGGTTCCTGCAATCAACAATTAAATTGTAAAATGACAAAAAATCCACTCCTATTATTGCTTTCGTAACGTCGGCTACAATAAGTGACCAAGCAAAGTCACGGCGCACAACCCCAAGTTTAAACTTAATTTAAACCCGTATGTTTTGATGGGTGTACCGTTAGCTGCACACAGTTGATAATCTGTAGATTCACGTCGCCCCGGTAATAGCGATCGTGGGTAAACACAAAGGTCGCTACCGGTGTCAACCAAAAATTGTGTTTTTGATCGTCGATCGGTGACAAATAAGCGACCGGTGTTTAGACAATCGTCGGCCGCCATTACAGATTGCCCTTCGAGTTTTCCGCCGCTTTATAGTCGCACGGTTTCTGACATTTCTTCGCACGTTCTCTAAACCGTTGGTGGTACCAGCATTGTGGGAACTTGCTGTAACTCGACTGTGATCTCGACGAACTGGAACGATGACTTGAACGGCTGGTAGAACGTTGCCGCGGTCGTGAGTGTCGTGACACACGGTCGAACTTTGCGGTCAGCTTTTCCACTTGCCTGGCCAGTGCGGCTATCTCAGGATTCACACTGCTCGTAGGTGTTGTCTTGGTGATGGCGGATGTAGATGATACCTGGGGTCCGACGACGTCGTTGATTCGGTCTGCTAGCTCTGCCAATTCCTCCATCTCAGCCTTGGACTGCGAGGCGATGATGGCCTGCGTCCCGCTTGGTAGACGGCTCGTCCAAATGGTGCGGAGAAATTCCTCGGGGACACCCGGTCCCGCAAGGTTTAATAAGTGGCGGTAGAATTGCGATGGTTTACGATCGCCAAGTTCTTCGTGCATGAGCAGCTGTTTAACTTTCTTTTCGCGTGAAGCTGACATTCTTTTAGTCAATTCTGCCTTGAGCTTCTCGTATTTGTTGGTGGCTGGAGGGTTTTCAATAATTTCTTGAACCTCGGAGGCGTATTGTGGGTCCAAGTGGCCTGTGACGTAATAAAACTTCGTTTCATCTGCTTTTATGTTCGAAAGCGCAAATTGTGCTTCCATTTGCGAAAACCAAAGTGATGGTTTTTCCGGATAAAACGGTGGTACCCTCACGCCCACGCGGAATGATTCTAGGTGTTTCGCACCATCTTGGCCTGCTGCGATCACATTTTGCTCACTTTTGTCTGTCATTGTAGTGTTCTTACTCGGGGTCACCAATTTAGCGTATGTACTGCCGAAGCAATTACGTACACTAATGTTCATGCGGTGTAAGCAGACAATGAGAGATATAAAAGAATAATTTAAATACGAAGAGCTTTTCTAAGTCGAATATATTTTTCTTAACTGACAAACGTGTTATTTTGAATCTTCTGTTGCTAGGCAACTACTTTAAGCATAGAGTAAATATTTACATTATAAACTTAAGTTATTAACCTACACCACACTAAAATATAACGTGCGAAATAGCTGACGTTATATTGGGTTATATTTCGTCGTGTAATTTCTTGGGACTTATCAATCAATCATTCATTTTATTATCAGGCAACTAAGGCCCATACATAAAATACACAAAATAATCTTATACAATAAAAATAAGCTAATACATATTAAAAAAACCTTGTTTAACTAATAATAACTACACTACTATATTTACTTATGTTAATATGAGCATAGCGAAAGTTACTATTTAAATAAACTCCTCTTCCAAATACTCTTTATAGGATTAATAGCGTGATAATAAATGTTCATGCAAGAAAAAGTTGCACAGCTACATTATAAAGTATCGGTAAACCCTTGTATTGCACCATGTAATCTACAGGAAAACTTTGGGAGCTTCATGTACAAGGAGTAGATCCTTGGAACTTGGGAAGAGGGTGGGTACCTATGTAAGGTTTCTGTAGTTCAACAAAGTAGAAACCTATACCTATGTTATGGTACCCTGGTACCCTGGTACATTTCTGGCTGAAACTTTCTCATCAATTTGTAGTCCATCTAGGTAGTAGATTTATGATTTAACGTTCCTTTAAATTTTTATTTCTGTCTGGTGGATTTTAGTCAAGTTTTCTTTATTATAAGCTGTGTTGTTGATTGTATCCCCATTGGCAAAAATAACACCATAAGTACAAACTATTTTACCCCTTTTTCGTATCGATGTTACTTCCATTTTATACAGTTTTGCCCTGTAGGTGGCCACGTTTATCACTGCGTCAGAGGCGTTATTCAGATTGTCGAGAGTGCAGGTAAACGGACACCTTGGCCCACCTGCTTGAGTGAAGCAGGCGGGGCTTAATTAGACCTGGAGCACCACAATTGATCATTCCTCCTATTCAACCCTCTCGATACGAAGAATCAAAAAAAAATTCTTAGTGCTCTTACGTTTGTAAGTTAGGAATAGAGTGAAAAAAGAAGTTTTTGTTACTTACCGAAAAATCTGGTGCGGTAATAGCGTTAAATTAATTCTATAATCTTCCTTTTCTTTCCTTAGATACGCCATGACATAAATAAGGAAAGAAGGTATCCCTAATATTAAAACAAAAATATTTAATTTGACGCGAAAATGTGATGTTCGGATTACTGAACTGAAAAATAATTACGTCGGCGTCGTGTTGCGTCGTCAACTGATATTAATATCAGAGTCAGTCATTTTAAAATGATGACGTGCACGAACTAGTAAAACACTCTTGGAGTAAAAAAAAACGGGTTTCACTCCGGGAGTACCGGCAGAAGTGAAAACTTGAATATTAATGTAGTGTGTTTTTGATATTTTGGAATGGTTAGGAAATAATTTTGCACGAATTGCTTTAATTACCAATATAAAAGTACTATCATATAAGTAAAATACAATATTAATTTATTGCGCTATCGTACACAAACATGACAATTTATATTATATTAAAAATTCAAGACTTCAGAACTATGTATTACAATGCGTTTTACGAATTTTACCTCTTTGGAGAAACCGAAGGTTTTGTTTGTGCATAAGATAATTATCCAGTTTTGGAAACCCAAACTCAATGACAGATGTCATAAAGTTCAAATTCCTTCGTAACTTAATATCAATCCGTCTTACGAATTCTCGATCAGGACACGTGACCTGACGTTCACGTGTCCTGACGCGAGTTTAACATTACTTATCACAAATGTGCAAAACGCCGCTAAATAAGTTTTCACTTCAAAAATATGGAAAAATAATTACCTACTGAGAACCGCCATATTGGCATCACATCACGCCTGAATTGTCAGTAGACAGGAGTATGTTTTAAGGTGAAAGCGGCAGGGTAGCCCGTGAGATTCCTTCCTTACGTTTTTGCAATTTGCACATTGACTATTTCATGGAAAAGTCACGCATCATCATCATCATCTGCTTAGCCTTTTCCCAAACTATGTTGGGGTCGGCTTCCAGATGCAGCTGCGTACCAGTATTTTACTTGAAGCGACTGCCTAATACGATACCCCTTGGTAAGACTGGATATCAGACTTTCGGCTTGTGACTACTCGTAACGACTGTCAAAGATCTACAAATGACAGCCGAGACCAACGGCTTAACGTGCTTTCCGCGGCACGGAGGAAATGTAATTATGTTCACCCATTGACGGACTCAACTCGGCAAGCACGGCTTAACCTTAAAGATCGACCCGTGCGGCTGTTATTATTTAGCCACGAGCTCCTCCTCATAAAGTCATGCAATAGGAATAAATGAATTAAGGGGGTTGTATTGATGATTTTGGGCACATTGCTCACAGAACGGATAGCCGATGGGGCCGAAAAGTTCTGGAATGGCGACCGCGAACCGGAAGACGATGCGTTGGAAGGCCTCCCACTAGGTGGACCGATGACCTGGTGAAGGTTGCGGGGATCCGCTGGATGCGAGGCGCACGGGACCGATCAATGTGGCGTCACTTGGGGGAGGCCTATGTCCAACAGTGGACGTCTTACGGCTGAAATGGTGATGATGTGATGATTGATGACTTTAATGATTAGAACTCTGTAAAGCCATATTTGTTTCGGTCGCGAATCAAATATCAGCATCTTCATATATAATACTGGTACTCAGCTGCATCAGGTTTGGTTGGAAGCCGATTCCAAGGTAGTTGGGAAAAGGCTAGGCAGATACTGATGATCCTCCTAAATCCTATCGCTAAGATTTATGACATAATCTGCATTCAACGTTTCCATTTACCTGTTAGAAAGACTTTCAAACTTCCTCAAAACGTTTTTCACTTAAACAGTTCCACACTTCTCGTAATGGCCGCCATTTCGCGCACACGCTGGCCGCCATTTTCATATTATCTTCTCGTTTCCCTTTTATTCCCACAGATTATAATAAAATAAAAACCCTTGGCAGAATAATAAAAGAAAATTCTTCATTGTTAGAAAAAAAGACGCTGTGAAAGTCGTAAACGGCTGAGTTTCATCAAAAAAGGTTTTTTTGTCGAGATGCAGATAAAATTGGAATGTGAGCGTATGATAAAGTTTATTGAAGGGAGGTTTGATGTATTTTCACATAAATATTGGTTCTCGAAAAGATGTCTGAGTGACTGTGTATGTTATGCAAAATACGGTTCGGGCGAGAACAGTTTTCGCGTTTGATCAAATTTTTATTTTAGATAGATACTGTCAACAAAATAGTTAAGTATACAGGCAAAATTATCTATCCACTACGATTACATTATTCAATCATATTTCGTCTTCAGTAGCATTTAAAACATAAGGCCAACACCCTATGTGGATTGTTTTTTTGCCTACATACCCAACTATTTTGTTGACTGCACATTTTGTATTCTCTGAGAGTATGAGCCATGATTTGCCTACAAATTGAATTGATTAAAAAATAAAGTCCTTTTGTTTTGCAACGCTTTCTGAACAATTTCGTTTTACCCCATAGGTCTACTACAACATTTTTTGAGTTCAAATAAAAAGTATAGTTACTCTTCACTTATTCCAAGGCTCTTTATCAAATGTGGAACTGGATCTTAGACTAAGTCTCACCTCGTTTTTAGAATTTGTGCATCAAAAGCTTCAGTCGAATCGACATCTGCAGTGCCATCGCCAAGTGCATCCCAGTGTCCGAAGAATAAGATTATAGAGTAACTTCAATACGAAGAATAAGCAGTAAAATATTGCACTTTGATAATAATTTGTTCTGTATGGTGTCGGACGTAAAGAATAGCACCATCCCATATCTTCCCGTGGGTGTCGTAAGAGGCGACTAAGGGAGTTGCCCGAGAACGGGCAGCATCGTTCTTTCTAGGGTTGTTGCTTTTGCAACAACCCTACAACCAACCCCAACTGCTATCGCCTACCCGCCTACCAAGCGTGGCGATTATAGCAAAACCCCCCATGTTATGTCAATGTGGCGACACTTGGGGGAGGCCTATGTCCAGCAGTGGACGTTTTTCGGCTGAAATGATGATGATGAATAATTTGTGTGCTCTGGGGGAGAGGTAGGGCGGGTGGTCTGATAAGGCCATATTGAGCAATTTCCCAAATTAACAGAAAAAACTCCTTAAATTTTTATAATTCTCTTTTCATAACTTGTGTTCTTGCAATCTCATATTATCTTGAAAGTAAAAAAGTACTAGGGAAGCATGAGTTTACGGCAGCCATTACTTCGTCGTAAAAACATTACGACTTTTACTTTTCTTACAAAGTCTTGCAAGGAGTATTATTCAATGGAGAGTTTACAGACGCCATGAAGACAAAAATCATTCGAATTTCCTATCCTGCAGTTATGCTACAAGCAAAATTATATCACCCATAAATCTAAATCAAGGATTAAAACTAAGTAAATAATAATACCATTTGAAACATAATTTCTTGAGAATAATACTGCCACTCTAAATATATTTAGAAAAATGCTGAACACTACAGAATAAAGCCATAAGAGATTTTTTTAAGGATGAAACTTGCATCATTTGATGAAACACTCTGAACGTAAGAGCAAACCAATATCCACCGACCAGCATAGTCAGTACTGTAGAAAATGGTTTACCTGTCCTACTAGCCTACAGATGAACACTCCATCATTTGTTTTTACTCCATGTCCACGTGATGTGGAGCGTGGCCTAAAAGTTTGTGACATTTGCAGATATTTTTGTTACAACAAGATAATATTTTTGTTGTTTTACGATTTTTTCTTATGGCTTCATTCCTCATCATCGTTAAGCTTGTTAACTGGCTGGTTATATTTTCACCGCGGTATCAGAGTCCGTACCATGACGCTTAAAACATTATTGTTCCATTCCTATTCCAGAGTGGGAAAGAGATGGAGCTAGACGACCTGTATAGCTCCGTCTCTTTTTCACTCTGGAATAGGAATGGAACAATAATGTTTTGAGACGTCATGGTACGGACGCAGATTTTGTCAATAAAATACAGTGTCAATGGAGTTTCGTGTTAGTTCTTATCCAAAGAGATTTACGTTTAGGAACGGCAAACTGTCTTCGGCATTCTGAATTACTGACTGAGTTTTTAACAATTCAAAAGGGACAGTAGACGGATTCATTTATTAATCTCATTTAATTCAATCTTTGAATGATTCGAAAAGGAACACGCCGACTATAGCAAATGATTTTAGAAAATTCTCGAAATAAGTAAGTACTGCCACAAAAATTTTAAATGTATATCCAATTGAATATTAAAAAGTTTCTAAAAATAAAAGAAACCTTTGACATTATATTAATTTACAAAAACTTGAATTGAAAGTTTTCGACCCATTTCAGATCTAAATTTGTTACTTAGAACCTTCTAATTAAATCGACATAATTAAATTATGTATTAAATTATGCATCTATTGATGTATGACACAAACAAAAAAAAATGTTTAGTACTTTGTTGAGTAGTGCGTTGCAGCTTTTATATATAAATACACGCGTGTGTCCAACTTTATACCTTTTAGCCTAAAAGTACATATAAAGTATTTTTGTGCAATTGGCAAACCATAATAATCTATAAATCCAAATTGGCGCGGGTATACGAAGGTTAGCAGAAACGTTCGTAACTTCAAGATGCAAACCGAGGTCTGACCACTCTGACCAGTCTATTCATGTCTGTTTTTGTTGTTAACTTCGTTTTCTGAACAATTTTGAATAGATGCTTGTTTGTTTGAAAACTTTCTAGAAACATTGTTTTATTCCATGTTGGAATATTTGCCAGTAGAATGAGAAATGAAAATGTTGTTTTGAACTTCCAGTAAGTTGTTTGAAGAGTATATTCTATTCGTTTCAAGAACATCGATAGATCACTGTACTCGGTATTTGCCTACATATTCGGTGAGCAGTGAACGGTGTAATAGTAACGTTGGATAAATATTATCCTACGAATATAAAGGACCCAGACATACACTGGGTGATATTATCCAGGAATTATTATTATGTATATCATAACATCACGCTTGTAATCCCCGAAGGCTTAGGCAGAAGTGTAGGACCTAATAGTACACCCACATTGTGTCAGTTTTGATCAAGTCCCATGTAATAGGAGCGAGCCTATGGCCTCAACCGGGCACAAATCCAGACTCCGTGGCTGCTACTGTGAAATTCCTGATGGAAAAACCCAATAACACTTTGCCCGACCCGGGAATCGAACCTTGGATCTTATGCTCAGCAGTCCGGTTGCAACCACTAGACCACGAGCCATCCTGTATTTGTTCTACAACAAAAGTACTATTTTCAAAGTGTCTTGCTGCCGTAACGTGAAACGTGTCATCATTATACTTCAAAATGGTGACAAGGCTACAACATTGAATATTTTATGAAGAAACACTAGAACCGAGAACTTTAACGTAATACTTAACTATTAAATATTAAGGCAGAAGTAATCGTAGACCAGTTACTTTTGTCACTGTATTATTTCTTAATACGTTTATGTTACTAACACACGATTAATTCTTAGTTATTAATTAATAAAAAATGAATTTGCCTGGCTAGAAAAAAAAAGATGTTTGTTAAATATTTCTATAAAAAAGTTTCATCTAAGTTTTTAAACTGACATGGTCTCTAACACTATTAATAACACTTGTAACGGGATAGTTACCATGTTTATTATTTGTTTTGAGTTCCCGATATTTCTGCGCTGCACGCTGTTGCAAACGCCATAATCACGGATAAACTGAAGTTATTGCGGGTGGGTGTTTATGTGCAGACAAATCGGTCTACCCTCTTCCTTGTTCGTTTTTTGTGCTCCGTACCACTACCATTGTCACTCACAACTCGATTTTGATGATCCGATGATCCGGTTTCATGATATAGCGTTTGCAACAGCGCCGAAATATCGGGAACTCGAAACAAATAATAAACATGGTAAATATCCCGTTACAAGTGTTATGAAGAAGTTTTATTTCTATTATTTAGACTTTTAAGCTGACTTCTGATTGGCAAGATGCATAAAAGGAGCGTGGAAATAAAATTAACATAACATAACGCCTGTAATACTAGAAGGGTCAAGCTGAAGGATATCTAATAATACAAGTGCACCACCCACACTTCGCTAGTTATGTTTAAGTTCATGGAAAAGGGGGCGAGCCTATTACCATTTTTGGGGCAAACATCCAGACTCTGTGAGCGCTGGTGACAATTGCTGGTAAACAAAATACCACGTTCCCCGACCTGGTGACCTACCATGAAGTCTTTAAGCAATATTGTTTTAATATTGTTACAGTGTGGGAAAGAGACGCAGCTATAGAGGACGTGTAGTGCCATCTCTTTCCACTCTGGAATAAAATAATGGTCATGGTAGGCCACCTGGGCATCGAACCCAGGACCTCTCGCAACAGTCGTGCTTGTGACTTCTATACCAACGAGGCAGAGACGAGAGAGTCAAAAACATGTTCAAAAACTCATTTCAACATTATTTGCAAAATAAGTTATCTCATTTCCATTGAAAACTTGTATCATTACAAAATCATAAACTAAAAAATCATCACTCAAACTAATGGAATCCGCACATCTTAAATGAATATATGTAATAATATGGTTATGTAAATGTACCAGGCGAGCAGAAGTTAGCAAACAATCGCTATTATATGTCGTACAATAACATTCTAACTCAAATGTAAAGAATAAGAATAATTTGCATAAGAGAAGCAATTCAAGTATTTCGATCTGGCTCGCGAGGTTGTCGACATGTGGGACGTAAGTACAGCAGTCATTGTGCGATAGTCGTGTCGGCCAATGGTTTAATAGCCAAAAGCTTCGACCAACATCTCAGGAGTCTTTCGCTTTGCAGCTGGATCAAGGGCTTGATTCATAAAGCAGTACTTCTGGACACAGCACGTATTGTTAGGAAGTTCCTCTCTCAAGAGTCCTGACCACCCGTAGCCCGGACCCTGTTCCCGATCCTGGTCGGCTATGATTTTTTATATTTTTAAATGTTTTTTTTTATATAATTTTGTAAAAATATTTAATAATGTAAATAATAATTATATAAATGAATAAATGACATTACTATTTACATAAAATACAGGTGTTACCAGATATAAAAGTTGGTGATGTATGCACAAACTATGTTTTGCCTGTTTAGGGCGTGCGAATTAATTTCACATTATTATGTAACGTAATGCTCATTATGTTTAATTTGTGCCCGGTTGATGGCAATAAGCTCTCCCCCTAAGGCATGGGAGTATGGGACATAAAGGTAATTGGCAAAATGTGGGTGTACTTGTATGGTACACCTCTACCTAACCCTTCGAGGATTACAGGCGTGATGATATGTTGCATAATAAACCTTAGCCATTTCCACAGAACCAAAGAAGATACTATTAAGAAATATTTTGGGATGGTCTCGTTGGAGAAACGACGAGATATGTGATGATCAGTGATCGGAGTATATAGATTGTTTTTTGTTACTTGTATCTAAATTCACACAGAAAAAATAACATGGATAAGCCATTTTTCCGAAAAGTAATTCCGGTATTTTCAATTAAATATTGCTCATGTTGGTAGTGATATTATTACTACTCGATTCAAAATTTAAAGGAAGGTATCAAAACTAAATTGATTTATTATTTAACTATTGAATAATAATAACAATCAAATTCCGATCGAAGCATTAATATATTTTTAGACTTTTTATTGCCACAACTTTTTATAAATTGGTGCACTTACATTTCAATCAAATCAACCAATTCCGGCGGAATGTCCATATTAATATAAACGTTTAGGTTCAATGACCCCGATTCAATCTACCTACTCCGTTCTATGGTAACGATTTAATTTTCCTTGAACTGTCCTGAGTCGCTCAATAAAGTGTCCTTCCTTGTGCCACGAAATATACCAAGAACATCTAATAGGAAGCTGTTTTGCATGCTAAACAAAAAGGTAACATTGCCCACTGTATAGTATGTTTACTGTGTACAAAGAACACGATTAAGATATCGACCTATGTCACACATCTGTGCCTGCTCTCATCAATCTTAAATTGTAATTCGCATAATAATTAAGTATGATTCTATAATGTATGCTTCTGTTTGTTTACTTTTATTTTTAATCATTATTTTTTCTCTTTTTTTTTGTTGTTATAAGTAGCTGTTAGCTGTAGGCGCATAATATAGTGCATGTAGTGCTGTTCTTTAAGTGATTGTGTTTTCTAATATGTATAGTGTACTCATTGTTGAAGAGACAAATTAAATAAATAATTAATTTTGAAGACCCTTTATTTCACCGAAACCTTGTAGCTCCAAAACATTGTAAAACAATATTCCTTACACTTCGCGAATTCAGCTCGTTCAGTTTAGTTGAGAGGCTCTCAAGTCTTGACACCCTCATTACTGCTGTGGGTCACACTCAAGTGAGTGGCTACGACTATGAAAAGGTGCAAATCTTGGGTATTTTGGGGTAGGTTATTATTTTTTTCAGAACAACCCTTGTAGTAAGTATAAACACATTGACAATATCAATAAAAAAAAGATAAATACTTTTTTCATCATCATCTGCCCAGCTTTTTCTCGAACTATCTTGGGGTTGGCTTCCAGTCTAACCGGATACAGCTGAGTACCAGTGTTTTACATTTAGCGACTGCCTATCTGACCTCCACAACCCAGCAACTGGGTAATACGATACCCCGTGTTAAGATTGGATGTCAGACTTTTTGGCTTCTGACTACTCGTAACGACTGTCAAAGATCTACAAATGACAGCCGGGACCAACGGCTTAACGTGCTTTCCGATGCACGGAGGAAACTCGGTATGTAATTATGGTCTCTCATCCACGGATCAACCTCGGCAAGCACGGCTTAACTTTAAAGATGGACCCGTGTGACTGTTATTATTTAGCCACGAGCTCCTCAGATAAATACTTTTCTCAATAGACACATAAATTGTTGATGGTGATCTATGTTTTTTCAAAAAATGCTAATATGCTTTGAAAAGCTTAGAATTGGTTAACATCTAAATTAGATATCTACAAGGTTTCTGTATGGTCTCAGTCTCTGTATGGTGTCGGACGTTAAGAATATTACCATCAATATTACCAATATATAAGAATAGTACCATCCCATACCTTACCGTGGGTGTCGTAAGAGGCGACTAAGTGATTTGCCAGAGAATGGGCAGAGCGTTCTTTGTAGTTTTGCAACAACCGTACTGCGATCGCCAACTCGCCTGCCAAGCGTGGCGATTATGGCAAAACCCCCCAAAATGTCAATATGGCGACACTTGGGAGAGGCCTATGTCCAGCAGTAGACGTCTTTAGGGCTGAAATGATGATGAATGATGAAGGTTTAAACGGACCCTTCACGAAGCCCCAAGTACATCAAACTAAGTAACTCTACGCAAGTTATTGCTGAGAAACTTTTTTTTTTGGGTGATACGTAATGTTCTCAATGTGACGGACGAAAACATTGTGCTGGGGCTGAAGGGTGCATTGAATATACAGGGGTGAAGGAGGTATTTAAAGCAAAGTTATAAAATTAAAAAAAAAATTGTATTAAAAAAATATGGTTGA
This sequence comes from Cerastis rubricosa, assembly GCA_949152445.1. Taxonomy (NCBI): domain Eukaryota; kingdom Metazoa; phylum Arthropoda; class Insecta; order Lepidoptera; family Noctuidae; genus Cerastis; species Cerastis rubricosa. The sequence continues at coordinate 8,367,279 of OX424545.1, read as the reverse complement.
AAAAGTTTGAACTTTAATCCCTAATATCTCCGTAACTAGAAGGTACCCAGGTGGCTTACTACGACATCTTAAAACATTGTGGGAAAGAGATGGCACTAGACATCTTGTATAGCTCCGTCTCTTTCCAACACTGGAATAAGAGTGCGCAATGACGGGGAGAACAAGTGCCTTTCAGCTTCGTAATTTTACACCCATTATGCACAAACATCATCATCATCATCATCTGCCTAGCCTTTTCCCAAACTATCTTCTTATATTTATCCAGTTATAGCCTTCTGTAATATAAGCCTAAATACCCAAAAATTCTCGACAAAATCGAAACATGTGGATATAAATGCTTGCGTAAAGATACTAAACGATACTGACTTCTCCGCTGTTACGAACTGTCGCGATGCTGAAAATGCTGCATCCAACTTAGTCAATATTATCTCTTCCGTCGTTGCTAATAATTGTCGTAATTCGGTTATCCCGAGTAGGAAACGAATTATTAAACCCTGGATCACACCAGGTCTTCTAAGGTGTATTAGAAATCGAGATAATCTTTACCGTAAATCCAAAAGGGACCCAAATAACGAAACAAAGAAAATAATATACGTCCGATACAGGAATTTCTGTAATAATCTCCTGAAGAAATTAAGGCGACAGTATGAACGTGCAGAATTTGAAAAACATCGTAAAAATCCAAAGGCCACCTGGAACCTTATTAAAATCATCTCAAACTTGAAAACCAATAAAACTTCCGCCAGTGAGCTCGTGTCCATTACAGATGACCCATCTCGTTCGGTTGATTTTGTAAATGAATTCTTCGCAAATGTGGGAGAAAATCTGGCCTCTAATATTGTGCCTCCAGTGAGTAACGATTGTGCCAGCTCTTCCGTCCTTGGTAAGTCCTTTCCACATCATAATTCTATGGCCATTTTTCCCACGGATAATGAGGAGATTGATCGCCTCATCCTAGCCCTCAAACTGAATTGTGCTGTGGGATGGGATGGCATCCCTGCGACCCTGATTAGGGCTGCCAGGAAGATTCTTGTCCCTGTCATTTGTCACGTATTTAACCTCGCTCTTACAGCTGGAGTATTCCCTGCGGTCTTCAAAAGGGCCCTGGTACACCCAATTTACAAAAGTGGGGACAGAGGCAGTGTCAATAACTACAGACCAATTTCCGTTTTAACTATCCTTTCTAAGCTTCTTGAAAAAATATTAAACACGCGACTGCTCAACTACCTAAATGCACATAATGTTCTCGCTGTCAACCAATACGGTTTCAGAGCAGGCAAAAATACTGAAGACGCTGTTCTGGATTTATTGGGCTCAGTGGCTCAAAATCTAAACAATAAACAAAAGACTATTGCTATTTTTCTTGATCTTTCCAAGGCTTTTGACACCGTCTCTGTCCCCCTTTTGCTCAATAAGCTGGAAATGATTGGAGTTCGAGGCCTCGCTCTTGATATTTTCAAGAGTTACCTGAATGGCCGTTCACAATTTGTTAAAATAGATAATGTTACCAGTAACGAAATGTTTCTTAACTTTGGTGTCCCACAAGGCAGTGTACTTGGTCCCACCCTGTTCCTTATATATATGAACGAACTCTGTAAACTCTCCCTACCTAACTCCAAATTAATTTCATACGCTGATGACACAGTCATACTGGTACGTGGCAGGGATTGGGCTGAGGCACTTTTTGACGCCGAATCAGCGCTACAGTCTACTATGAAGTGGCTTGCACAGAATTTGCTTACCCTAAACTTGGATAAAACTGCGTTTGTCACATTTGGTCCGAGACTTAAATCACAGCCAACATCCGCTTTTTCTCTGACTGCGCATAAATGCAATGTTGTTACAAACGTTGACTGTGGTTGTCCCAAAATCAGGCGTACGGATTCTATCAAATACCTCGGTATACTGATTGACAGTGCGCTGACATGGGTTGGGCAAATTAATACACTAGTATCTAGGGTTAGAAAGTTAATATTTGTTTTTAAAAACCTTAGAAGTTCAGCCGAGTTTTCCACCCTTAGAACTGTTTATTTTGCACTTGCTCACTCTGTCATCACGTACTGTGTATCGGCCTGGGGTAACGCTGGGAAATGTCTCCTTCTACGCCTGGAGAGGGCGCAGAGAGCTGTGCTCAAGGTCATGACGCATAAACCTATTCGTTTCCCTACCGACGAACTGTACGCCCTATGTAAAGTACCCTCGGTAAGGCACTCATTCGTCCTAAACGTAATTCTACGTAAGCATGCTGAGCTTTTTTTCGATCCTGATTTGCACAAACATAAACGTAGGTCCGATAGAGTCTGCCAAACTTACTCGTCTAAACTCCAATTAGTACGACGACAATGGAAGTTCATGGCTCCTGTATTATACAACAGAGTAAATAGGGTACTTAATATTTATCCACTCACTTCTAGAGAGTGTAAACGGCTCACTGACCAATGGTTGGCCACTCTTACGTACGAAGAATTGGAGAACATAGTTAAAAACTAAAAGATAAAACCTTAGTCTTTTCCTCACACACACACACACACACACACACACACACACTTTCACTCACTCACACATACATACACACACTAGATCTTAAATTTAGTTATATAAAAAAAAAAAAAAAAAAAATTTAGTTATAACAAATTATAATCTGGAACCTATATGTCATCTCTGTCTTGGAGGTGGGCGTTAATAGCCACGACACAGTTTCTACTAATGTGGCTATTACCGATCACAATAAATTTGTAACGTGTGTTCTTGGTTCAAATAAAGAATTATTATTATTATTATTATCTTGGGGTCGGCTTCCAGTCTAACCGGATGCAGCTGAGTACCAGTATTTTACATAAAGCGACTGCCTATCTGACCTCCACAACCCAGTAACTGGGTAATACGATACCCCTTGGTAAAACTGGATGTCAGACTTTTAGCTTCTGACTACTCGTAACGACTGTCAAATATCTACAAATGACAGCCAGGACCAACGGCTTAACGTGCTTTCCAAGGCACGGAGGAAACTCGATATGTAATTATGGTCACCCATCAAAAGACCAACCTCGGCAAGCACGGCTTAACCTTAAAGATCGACCTGGGCGGCTGTTATTATTTAGCCACGAGCTCCTCCATCCATTATGCTCAAACAATAACCCAAATTATATCAATGAACCCCTATATTCTAAGAGCCAAACCAAATCCATTCTTGGAATAAGTTGGACTGTATTGCCATGGCAACAGTTGAAAACAAGCACCTAATCGTATTACTAGAATTTCTAGGCTAGCTTTGTCAAACTCATAGTTGCACCCTGCTTCAATCAATACTAAAGATGTCATATCTCAAATCAATGTATAAATACCTTTATGCATATATTAATTCTTTTCAGGTACTTCAAAGGGCAATGCCCACCCGCCATTTAAAAAAATGCTTGAAATGAACCACAATGAAATATACGCCGAATTTTACTACATTTCGTAGGTAACCCATTACAATTTTAATAATTATCAAAAAACTAGGTAGAAGTCAGTTATAAACATTTTGTTCTGAAATATAGGTTAAGTCCAGGTTAAGGATAACAATTACCAAAGTGCAGGTTTTTATCCGTTTGTATCCATGTACACGGGGCACAAGTCCAAAACACACAACAACGTCGTATTAAAAACAGGTCAGTTAAAGCAAGTCGCAAGCGCAAAACCAAAAATCAGTAAACAAACAATCGAAAATGCAGTACTTAATGTCAAACTGTCAGTAAGGCAAAGGACATATGTATATTATGATTCATAAAGCCTTCGATTAGATTTCTCTTTAAAAATAATTTGATTTTAATTAATATTGACATGCATATTTGAATTATATTTATGGTACAAATAGGTCGAATTATTTTAAATTAATGATACCTGTGCACTAATTCTATAAAATAGTTCGTTAGTGATTATTTGACGATTCCTGCTTGGCTGAATGTCACTTACTCGTGTCAAATAAACACTGACCTCCAATAAAAATAAGAATGACTTAAACGGATATCAAGTTAAATATTTTAATAATTCCTGTATTTTATACCCTACTTAAACAAACTTGCGAATTATTTTATTATACATATTTTATTTTAAATACAATTAAGGAATATTAGTAGTTTTTGTCCATTACAGGCATTTTATGGGCATTTCTCTTTGACAGATGAAAAATAGGCATTTATAAGTCAATTTATAAACAAACAGAGCAGAATGTGGGCGTGGTTAGTCTGACATAAGTTCAGTTCATGACAAAGAATACCAGTGTCAGACGTCAATCAAATCGGTTGTTATACAGTAAGGGTTTTCCATGAATGTACCTATATCGGCTTATACTGACAGATGCCTTGAGGGAAGGCTTCATTTGGAGCAATCAATGCCTACAGGGTATTTATGTCTGCAACAAGCTTTGGTTACTTCGCTAACTACATTATATAATTACTTGTTTTGGTTCCAGATGGTGTTAATGTTAGTCTAGTTTACATAACATCAAGCCTGTAATCCCAGAAAGGATAGGCAGAGGTGTGCCTAATACACTGCCGAGCAATGAAAAAGTTCCATCCACGAAATGCCGACAAACACCTTAATATCTCCTAAGACATAGAACCTAGCTTCATAAATTAAAAAGTATAATGAAACCTATTTTATTTTAAATACTGGTCTTTTTGATGCCATGGATAAAAAAAGTAAAAAAACAAAATTTTGGCGTTTGAAAATTTCGGAATACATTTGTTTCGTTTTTTGTTTTGCTTTTGATGTCATCCTTGTTCACGCCGTTGTGAAAGAATTCTTAAATTGTAAAGTCTTACGGCTCTCGTACCCATAAATCATGCCTCTATCACCCGAGGATTGTACACATATACTACTGTCCGACGAGTGATCCAAAGGTTTAGGGAGACTGGATTAAACCTGAGAAGACCAGGCACTGGCAAGCCAAGGTGCACAACAGTCCAAGAAGATCGTTTTCACTTCAGTAGCTCAAACATGTAGGTTTTGTTGCCTAAAATCAGTGAGCAAAATGCGATTTTGCTCACTGAGTGAGAAAGTAACTTTTTAATTGTTTTTTTAGAAAGCCGCGAATATCTTATTCAGCCTTGGGTTAATCATACAATTCGAAACATTCACACTCCATCTCTTTCCCGCCATTAGAAAGAGAGAGAGATACAAAGACCAGCCCTTTCGAAGTTCCTATTTTGAATTCGACCTCAAAGATAAACACGTTCGGAATTTCGTACTAACTAAAGAAATTTTGCAAAATGATAATTATGTCTTTTAATGTAATTTATTGAATTTTTAACTTATTGTTGTATTTAAACGAAAATAAGTATTTACTGCAAATAAAACTAATATTTAACCTGTAAATATTTATTTCTAGTTCAAATAATGTTACGTAATATATTTTGAATACTGAAATATCCCTTTCGGCCGCCATGGCAACTGAGTTTCGCAACCAGTTGTGAAAAAGGAATTTTTATTCTTTCTTGGCAACTAGTTGCGACTGAAGAATTTTTTTTCTTCATGCGCAACCAGTTGCCAACAAAGAATTTTCAAAAACGCTAGTTTCAATAGAAGAATTTCTTTTCTTCTTACGCTACCATATGGTAATGTAAACGTCATCTAATAAAATATAATTATTTTTAGTGCAAAAACTGATCCATAGGTTTATTTCCTTAATGGACCGTTCCATCACACCGCTTTTCACGATTAGTTAGAAGCCTAGTTCAGGTACTATCCCTAATATGTAAATTGAAAAAAATAATTGTACTTGATAATAGTGTTCATTTATTTTAAACTTAAGCTAACAAAGTAAGCATGCGCTGCAGGACCCCGATCCTGCAAAATAACCACCACATCAATACAGTCTAAACAGTATTTCTATTGGGTCTCATTAGAATATAATTATTTGTCATTCAGTATTCTCTATATTATTGAAACACTATGGAAATACTACGAAGACCCTATTGGCTTTGGTTATTTACCAAACTTTGGACCCTGACCGCTAGACATCATAGGTCTGTCAATAAAAATAAAAGTAAAAAGATTTTCTTAAGAGCCTATATTTCAGCGAATTTTTGCAGCGATGCAAACGCGCGATAGTATAGGGCCACCGCTGCTCTCATGCTCTACATTATTTCGTTAAAACGTTATTGAAAAAGGGCTTAAGATCTCAAAGCAGTGACCAACAGTTTTTTTTAAGGTTCCGTTGCCAAATGGCAAAAAACAGAACCCTTCTGACTGTCCGTCCGCATGTCACAGCCACTTTTTTCCGAAACTATAAGAAATATACTGTTGAAACTTGGTAAGTAGATGTATTCTGTAAACCGCATTAAGATATTCACACAAAAATTGAAAAAAAAGAAACAAACAATTTTGGGGGTTCCCAATACTTAGAACTGAAACTCAATTTTTTTTTATCAAATCCATACTTCAAAAATTATATTGAGGTTTCTAGTATCATTTTTTTCTAAACTGAATAGTTTGCGCAAGAGACACTTCTAAAGTGGTAAAATGTGTCTCCCCCCCTCTAATTTCTAAAGCAAGAGGAAAAAATTCTGAAAAAATGTAACATTGTAGAACGTAAAAAAAAACTTTCAACGAAAATTGGTTTGAATAACATTTGATTTTTGGTTTTTTAGACATAGGACTTCTTCATCAAACTGAAAAAAAAAACAAAAAAAAAAACTAATTTAGTTTTGCTGTTGAATGTAATGCAATACAACTTATGAATTAGCCTTCAAAATACTTTTATTATATTGTTTAGTGCTCCGGAACCCTGTGTGCGTGTGAGTACGAGTCGCACGTGGACGGTTTTTTTCTTTTCATTCACTCAATGCCTGGTCAATTTCCTCGTCGATTGCATTGTGATCTACATATATTCTATAAAGTTTTGAAATTTAAATCGTAAGGTCTATTTTCCGTTGACAAAATATCCAACTGATATATGAAAGAAGAAGATACTGATGATGAGGAAAAATAACCCTGGTATTTCTAGGAATAGGTTATGGATTGACCGCAAAGATTGCCAACAAATGAATAAAACTTCCCATTTTGCAACTGGTTGCGAAACTCAGTTGCTATGGCGGCAAAAGTAATATTTGTTGGCAACTGGTTGCGCATGAAGAAAAATAAATCTTCTATCGCAACTAGTTGCCAAGAAAGAATAAAAAGTCCTTTTTCACAACTGGTTGCGAAACTCAGTTGCCATGGCGGCCGAAAGGGAAATATCATGGGTGCTATTTCCGAACACGCCATAATTTAATTAAAAGAGCAGGAATAAAATTTCGTGGCTGGCGTAAAGACTTGAATAAGTTAAAAAATATTAAAATATGAGTGAAACTAGCGACGAGAACAGTACCTCTACCTACAATGTTAATTATTTTGATTCACAATAAATAGTTATTTCAATCTATTCCTGTTTATTATTTGATCTCCTAAAGTGTTCTCGCTGCTGAAGTGAAAAGTTATGTGTGTAACACGAGAGCAAAGTTTTATGCATCTCGTGCCTTTGAATCCCTCGCCACTCTCAGGATTCAAATTTAGAATCACTCGCTACGCTCGTGATTCAATCGTTGAATCCTTCGCCTGCTCAGGATTCAAAATCAGCACTCGCAGCAAAAAAAGGCTTTGCTCTCTTGTTGCACAAATAACTATTCATTGCGGCAGCCATGTTAAGAAATCGACATCAGACGGGAGTTGCGGTTCAACAACAACTTCTGCAAGTTCGAAGGGCGCCAATAAGCGAGTGGAAAGTCAGGAGTCGTCTCCTCATTCTCTTTCTTCTCTCGTCGACCTCTTTCGGCAGAAAGAGGATTGAAGCCTTACAGGCCAGCAAGTGGCCCAAAACTGGAACGGCATCATAAAGTTGCCCGATTGCGATACGCCCGCGAGCATACAGAATGGGGTGAAGACGAATGGGGCAGAATGATGTTCTCTGATCAGAGTCAAGATTTATGCTGTGCCATCATGATGGGAGGAAAAGAGTGTACCGACGACCAGGAGAACGTTTTGAGACAACGGGAACCTAACTGCTGTGTTCATGCACGATAATGCACGGGGGCCCACACTGCTCAAGTTGTAAATAAGTATCTTCAGGACGTAGGAATCCACAAAATGGAGTGGCCAGCAAGGAGCCCCGATTTGAATCCTATTGAGCATGCTTGGGATAACTCTTCGTGACTTGAATACGCGCTCATCGAAGAATGGGAGAACATTCCTCAGCATATGCTAAGGAATCTGGTATTCAGCATCGCCAATCGCGTAGAAGCTGTATTGAGAGCACATGGAGGAAACACCAAGTACTGAGTTATCAAAACCTACGTTTACAGCTAATAAAACCACAGATATTTGGTTTTATTTGCCAAATGACCCCATTTTTTTTAAAATATTTAATTTAACATTTGAACACAATATTTACGTTTTTAGTTCGTAATATTCTGATGCGCTGTTAAATGTACTTCAATATTGCAGACGGCGTCATTAAGCTAGCCTTTCCCGTTTATGAGTAATTTGGTGCTATGTCACTGGAACTTTTTCATTGCTCGCGAGTGTAGTACATCCACATTTCACCAGTTATGTTTAAGTCCCATGTAATAGGCGCCTGTTTTAAATTTAGTGGAATAATTTTGCAAAGATGCTTAAAAACAAAATTTCTTCTCACGATAATATAGTATTATTTTAGCACAGCTAAATTCAATTAGCATAAATACATACATATTCAGCCAACATTTTTAGCTTTTTGAGATGTAAAAAAGAAAGCTTTGATAGTTCAAAGCCTTAATCAAAAACTGACATTCCAATCTTGTGATTAAATTTTGAAACAAAAATTTAAGAAAACTTTACTCTCAAAAGATTTTTTTCATTTTAAAGTTTCTAACAGGATCAGGTCAATAAGAGGCTGAGAGGTTCAGACCTTTATAACGACCCCTCAGCAAAGGTAGAGCACTCTAAAATTGAAAAACAAAATAATGAATACCCTTGTGTAAGAGGACAAAGATGAATGAATATACAACACGAAACATTATGATACTTTTTCCACTTTCTTACAAAAAATGGTCTCACATCATAAAACGTAAGTTGGTGTGTCTACTGAAAGTTTCAGTGACTTTCAGTAGCTCCATCAGTTGCAAATTGCTGGTGGCAAAGAGTTACGGGTCATGTAAAGAAGGTGAGCTATGACCTGACCACCTCTCTTCAATTTAGACCTAAATCCAGCGTGCTTAGAGGATTCAAGGCTAAGCTTAATCAAAGTAGACTCAAACTATCGTCCTGAAATATATCTCGCTCTATCCTTATCGGCTCGATTTTCACATGACAACGTGTGTCCGCGTAGTCAGGAGGTAAAGCGGAGCGTGACCGAATCTCACGTCACATTGGCTTATATGAAATTCATTGATGTCTAACACACGTACACCAGTACACCACCCAACCGCCCGGACGAGCGGTGCTTACCACCTCTCCGCGCAGCGCACCGCCAATACAATTTCCTTCAATGCCTTCACTTTATTTCTCCTCTGACAGCGTACATTATCATCATCATTTCAGCCGAAAGATTTCCACTGCTGGAAATAGGCCTCCCCCAACGCCACATTGACATAAGGGGGTTTTTTCATAATCGCCACGCTTGGCAGGCGGGTTGGCGATCGCAGTACGGTTGTTCCAAAAGTACAGAGAACGCTGCTGCCCATTCTCTGGCAAGTCCCTTAGTCGCCTCTCACGACACCCACGGGAAGATATGGGATGGTACTATTCTTTACGTCCGACACCATACAGAACCCACGGGAAGATATGGGACAGCGTTCAAGCTAACCGAAGTTCGACAGTTTAAAAAAAATCAACTGTTTCATACAAAAGGGCAAATTAAATGCTTGACCTTTGAATTGAACGGCTGACCTCATAAACAACAGCAGTAAGTGTCCGGAAATCCCTAAAGCTTAAATACAATCTAGTCTACCGCAAAGAAAACAGTCCTAAAATAACATCAACCAATTTTCCCTAAACACAACATTTTATTAGGGCCTAAAAACACGTTGACCCCAAAAAAGGGAAGAAATTAAAATATATCAACTTCTTACGCACCCTCTACGACCGTAAAATTGGGGTCCCTAATGTGTTTCGTAGAAAATGTTCAAATATACATAAAACATTATTAGGAAACTTCAGTATTTTTCCGGTAAATACCCTCGAGGGAGAGAACCTCTTGCCCTGCTGTGACCCTCTTAAGGAGGCGTAATTACTCAATGTGTACTTTACCTTAAACTATCATTATGCTTTAGGCTTAGAAGGTTAGGTAGAAGTGCACAAGATTTCGAATTAAGATTGATAAGTATGGAACTAATTTTCTGTTTTATTTACCTTCTTTAAAAGAAGCCAAGTTTTTTTGCTTCTTTACTTTTAGGAAGTTCATAATATTCTTTCTGTTACTAAGACAAGATCGGTGTTTCCAATCCTATCCAAGTACTTACTCTGAAAAGAAACACCAAAACCACGTCAGAGAAGATTCCAAGAGAAACATAAAATACAAGTGATGATTTATCATTATTTCATGAATCAGGTTTATTAATCATGAAAAGACAGCGACTCACAAATGCTTGAACAGGAAACAGTTATTTTTTTAAATTACTGATGTATTTCAATGCGTTGTTGTCCTTTACATCCTGTATAGGCAGGTTTGGATATGATAGATATGATAATATTTTTTGAGACTGAAATGATAATGCAAGTGTGATCCGGGAAAAAAGAGAAATTCACGATACCCACATCGTTTCTTACATAAAACTACACTAGTGGACGGATCAAAAGATCATGTAGGGACTGTAGCAGGTTTGGACCTGTGGACGGTGAGGAATGGGCTAGCTCACCGTCCATCCGTCTTATGACGACAGGCCGTGTCGACGGCGCGTTCGTGTTCCACGCGCGCCTTAAGGAGATGTCAGCAAATCGAAAGGGCTCCGAGAGGGCCGATGCCTGTCAGGGCTGCGGGACTGTTCGAAAGAGATACCGAGGCCCTGGAACACAAAGGGCTAAGAAGGAACATGAATGTGTTTTAGTTAGTACAAGTCTGACACTGATGACTTTTTCTACCTATCGTCATCATTCATCATCATTCTCTTACCGTTATCACAGTTCATTTGGGGTCGGCGCAGCATATCTTCTTCATCCATACTTCTCTTTTTCTCGTCATCTCATCCCCTTCTTTTTTGCCATATCATCCTTCACACAGTCCATCCATCATTTCTTTGGTCTTCTTTTACTCTTATCCCCATCTACATTCATACTCAAGAGTTTACTCAAACCTATGTCTATTATAATATACTGTGGGTATGGGCAGAGGTGTACTATAGCTAGTACACCCACATTTCGCCAGTTACGTTTAAGGGCTTGTACACAAAACTGCGATGCGACGTCGCGTCATAAAAGTCTACGAATTCAAACAGTACAAACAGTTGCAGTTTCTTCTGCGTTGCGAATTCGCATCACGCTTATTCGCAGTTTTGTGTACAAGCCCCAAGCCCCATTTAATTGGGGGCGAGCCTAAAGCCATCGAGGGTACAAATTCAAACACCATGCTGGTACTAAGAAATAAAAAAGTAATGAAACAAAAGTTCTGTTTCTTTCAAGGGCCAAGGCTAAACCAGTACATCAATATCGACCGGCACTAAGTGAATAATTAATAAGAAACGCCATCTTGTGAACCACGTGTAGGCTCCCACATTTACTAGTAATTATTTAATCGTTCGACGTAGTTGATAATTCGATATGGCTATGAGTAATTGTTACAATTGTGTCAATTTTAATGTAATGATGGACCATAATTTAACAAACCATATTTGTACGCCGGAAACGGCAGAATATTATGATCGTAATACATTATTCACAACAGCTTTGTACAATATTCTGACAAATAAATGCATTCTATTCTATTCTATTCTATTCTATTCTATTCTATTCTATTCTATTCTATTCTATTCTATTCTATTCTATTCTATATTCTATTCTATTCCATTCTATTCTATTCTATTCTATTCAATTTCAGTGCTGTGAACTTGTAAGTGTGAATAATTTTGATTATGAATTACAAATTGTAAGGTACCAGGGGTCCATAATTTATGAGGACGTGGCATCGGTGAATTATATTTTCATGACTGAAATGGCCAATTTTTGGCACCTATAAAGTATTCAAACATTATGAATGCGTTGAATCACTTATTTCACACAACGAACACTAATAAATCTTTCATTTTAAAAACCTCACTATATTAGTTAATAAAGTAAGAAAGAAAGTAATAAGGATTAATATAGTAAGCGCCGTTTATGAAATATAGCATCCAGTCAATTTACTTTCAACCGCAAAACTAAATCTGGTTTCATGTTATGTTTAAGTAAAACATGGTTACTGCTGCAGTTTGACGACGAAGTCCCTTATATATCAAATACGGACGGACAGACAGACAGACAGACGGGCAGGGTGAATCTATAAGGGTTCTGTATGAGCTAAATGCTATGGAACCATAAAAATTATGAAGAAAAACCTCAAGTTCCACCCATCAAACAAAATAGCTACCCGTGAGACATGCAAATGATTCATTCAGCATCTATAAATTTATAGCAGCAGAACTAATTTACATGTAAATTCTGAATATTGCCTATCCATACATACATAAGGTGCATCTTGAGTGGATGAAATATTTCAAATTCCGAGAGAGGGGCTTTTTAAAGTTCCGGCAACCTGTACAAACTTATTAAAGTTTGCACCAGTGATTCGGGCAGTAAGAGTGCTCAATAGTGTCTCTCTGCGTTTGGACATATTTTCTTGCTCTTTGGTGGAATTCCAGAGGGTGACACTAAGGATGTTATCCACTGTATAACTTGTGCTTCTACCCAGACCCGTTACTTGGGACTGGACAATTAGCAATGTATTTATATGACTACCTTTGTTAGCTTGGGTTTTACCTGTCAAAACAAATGTAAGTGTTAATGAATAAATAAATAAATAATAAATTTTAATAACCATGAGTGTCAATGTCATCTAAGCATATTATTGGTTACTTTTGAGCATGCATAAGTTAGTTACTGGATGGCCGTTGGGAGAGACAACTTTGGGTCGTCTGGGTATGGGCCAAAACAACAAGAACACATCATCATCATCATCATTTCAGCCGAAAGACGTCCACTGCTGGACATAGGCCTCCCCCAAGTGACGCCACATTGACCGGTCGCGTGCGCCTCGCATCCAGCGGATCCCCGCATCCTTCACCAGGTCATCGGTCCACCTAGTGGGAGGCCGTCCAAAGCATCGTCTTCCGGTTCGCGGTCGCCATTCCAGAACTTTTCAGCCCCATCGGCCATCTGTTCTGCGAGCAATGTGCCGTGCCCATTGCCACTTAAGTTTGGCAATTCTTGAATATATAATATATTACATGAACACATGCAACAGTATAATAAAGGGTGTATGGAACAGCTCTTCGTAAACTGACAGGATGCATTCAGCTCCTTATTTTGAACTAGCTGTGCCCGCGACTTAGTCCACGTGGAATTAGAAAAAAAGTTTTTTCTTTTTTTTTTCTCAAATAGCATATACTCCTTAATTCATCAGCTATCTGCCAGTGAAAAAATCTCTGGAACGGCTCGACCGATTTTGAAATCGGTCGAGCCGTTCCAGAGATTTTTCGGAACAATCAGACAGACATAAATTAGTAAAAAATGTTATTTTGGTATATGTACCGTAATATACACGTAATATACATATTCTTAATGCACGTAGTAAAAAGCGGTTATTTAAATATTACAGACAGACTTCATTCTTTTTTTTATTGGTATGTATGTATAGATCATAATTATTCCACCGGATTTTATCTCAGTATTTTTTTTTTATTGTTTTTTCAGTTACTGTTCCTTTATTTCAATGAAAAGTTACATTCTCGTACGCAACACTCCATTTATGTAAATAATACAGCTGAAATCAATAAACAATAAAGTGGTTTGATATGTTTGTTTCCGTTAATGAGCCCTAAAAGATTCCTGAGAAAAAATCCTGTGGAATTTGATTCAAAATAAGGACCTGCTGGCCTACCATGACGTCTTAAAGCAGTATCGTTTTATTCTTATTCCGGTGTGGGAAAGAGACGGAGCTATTCAGGATGTCTAGCGCCATCTCTTTGCCACACTGGAAAAGGAGTAAAACAATAATGTTTTAAGTCGTCATGGTAGACCACCTGAGCAGTTTGCGGAGGGCTGTCCCGCACACCCTGTATTTTATACTTCAAGTTTCGTCCTCGAGATTCTACGTCTTCGTCCACACTATTTTGGGATTATTTTGATTTATTCAACTTACATTTTTTTTTCTGGTGGTTATTTCATGTGTAACGTCACCACACTATGCTACACTGTAAACAGTGCAGTAAATCCTCATTCGCATTTTAGCGTCGCACCGTTCCACGCTTGTTCGCTCGAAAAGGTTATTATTTAGTGTTTTAATTAATAATGCCAAAGAAAAGGTGACGATTGCGACCATATAAAACCAAAAATTAGAAGGTTGAAAAGAAAATTAAGACTCAAGCGGCATCGATCGCCTGATCATTATTACTTGGATGACTCAGAGTTATCGCAAGCAGCAAGTTTGTACTGCTGTCTAAGTGTCTACCATTACAAAGTATGGTTTGTTTTTGAGACTATAATATGAGTTAGTTTTTGACCTACTTACGCACTAATTTTATTTTAATTAGTTTGCATAATGGTCTGTTATTTTATTAATATGAAAGTATACGAGATATTTTACTTCTTGTTTAGTTTTTAACTAATATGGACCTACCCACCAATTCCAACAACCATGTGAGTAGGTACAGCCTAACTTACTAACGATTTTTTTTTTGTTTGTTACCTCTTCACGCTTAAACCACTGAACCGATCATCCTGAAATTTTGCATATACGTTGTCAGGTGTACAGAAACGGACATAGGATACCTTCAATCCCGAAAAAAGTACTGTTCTCGAGGAACACAACGTTCCTCTGATAATATATGGCGCCACGTGTCCGAGACGGGTATTGTCAAATTCAAAATTTTCCCGAGCGAAGCCTCGTGCAAACGCTAGTAAGTTCATAGTTTTATTTCTGCTCAAGATAATAATGCTAATACGAGCGAGGTAGAATAATTGGCTCCTTTGATTGTGAAGACATTTGCACGCCAGGGTATGGCAGGATATGCTGAAACAAAATGACTGTAATACCATATACACCATATTCTTGCAAATAAAAATGTTTTATTTGATTTCATTTGAGCCAGATGCCGTGGTCACTGTAGAAACGACTTTTTTCTACGAAAGAATCGACATAATGACAGTTAGACAATGACAATAACGTGTCAGTTGGTCGATTCTTCCGTCAACATGGCCCGTTTCTTCTGCGGTCATGCTTCGCGTGCTGACACAGTAAGATTTACTTAATTATATATTTTAGGGAATAAAGGTTTGCGGACAGTACTTGCATGCATTGCGACTATTTCTTACTGTTAATTTCCTACTATGTTTAACTAACTAACAATTTATTTCAGTCGTTGAGACAATTATGTAACTCACAAGTGTATATCATTAAACAGTCTAACCTGACTGTATTACGTTACTCCGAAGTTCAAAACACCGATGTACGGTATACATAAAGTTCGTTAGTACGAATTACGTTAGTCAGAAAGTACGCTATGACGAATTTCATTACTCATAATGTTCGTCACTCCGATGTACGTTACTCCGAAAGTTTGCTACGACGAATTACGTTATTCCGAAAGTTCATCATCGCTATGTACGGTACTCCGAAAACTTGCTAGGACGAATTACTTAATCGAGAATGTTCATAATCGACATTCAGAGAGAGTATTTCGTTTTATGTAGGTATATTGATGTAAGGAGAAGAAAGATAAGAATAAACAATATCAGTGTCTATAGCTACTGTTTCATGTGGCTAGATAAATTTCTTTATGGATAGTAATTGTTATCATAACTTGGACTGTCACTTTTTTTTTTTAAATAGTTTCCTCTCTACAGCTGGGCAAAGGCAACCTTGGGATTGTCACTCAAAACACAGGCTGTTATTTTGCATCCACGTGAAATTCAAGGAGGTAACTATGCTAATGATGCTCGACCCGAATCAATAATAATATGGGTAGGTATTTTTTAATTTTTTCTATATCGGTATGTGTGAACCACCCGTGTTTTAAACGCAGGTCGTCTGACCTTCGCCCTATAACCATGCTTAAACACATACAAACAATCTCAAACGTGTATTCGATAATACGTTAAGGGGGTTATTTCGAAATAAAGACAAATTAAAAAAAAAAAAAACAAAAAAAAACAACGTTCATTAATAATTAACTTGGTGCCGTTATTTAAATTGATTATTTATGTCTTTTGTGACAACTTCCTGAATTTTGACGAGGATGCAAAATAACATCTTGTATAATATTGACTCGCATTGCCAGAATACATGGGACTTTGTCTTCTTTTCAGACGTAGAATATATGGAGTGGTCTAACAGTGAAGCGATCATGTCAGACATATATCAGCCTTCTCCTGAGATACAAACAGTTGTAGACCTTACACACTCTGAGGAGGAGCTGGAACCAGATCCAACCCCCAGCACATCACGAGATGAAAACTCAGTCCTGATTCCGTTTGTCGTGATGAGTCCCAGAGCTTGTTCCAGCTGCAGACCCGACATAGACAACATCGAGATTCGTCTGATGGACAATGGAATCAAAATTCGGCTACCTAGCTACTTGACGATATTCGGGCGCCCACGACAGTTCCGTTCGACCTACTCCAGATAGGAATTACATTCAGTAAATAATAAAATAATAAAATTACAAGTTGCATTTTATATTTAAGAAAACCGATTGTGACAGATAAACCTAAACACTCCTTTACACCGAATCACGTTAAGGATTTATAATACGTGTCCCGTTTTAGTAACGACTGTAACTAAAGACTCAGGACTTGATATTAAGCTGTTGGATATATTAGGCACAGATCCTACAATAGATAAAAAATACGGGAAAAATTTACAAAAAGATTTGTCGATAAGATTTCAACACTGGATGACGATGGGGATCACAAAAAAGCACCGTAAGGAACTTAAACAAAATTATTTAACTTCTTAAAATGAAATACCAAGTTGATTGATCCTCCAAAACTGAAAGCAGCTATCTCAGATATTATTGTTAAACGCGATAAAGCTATTGAAAGAAAACAAAAACAACCTACCATAGCAATTAGTTCCCTAGGAGAAGCCATCACTCTTATACTATCCGCGGAGGAGAAAAATACAGTTCTTCTCAAACTTCTGATAGATTCTGCGCGTATCATCTGTGACCGTCAATACACTGACTCTGTGACACGGAGAAACTTCCTTTTAAATGCTGTAAAGAAAGAAGTTAGAGAGCTGCTACAGAATACAAAGACTGATAAACTCGGTGAGAACTTAGCGGAAACCATAAAAAATACGAAAGCCTTCAATGAATCTGGTAACGACCTTAAACGCTAGTGAAAAATAATAAAGCTTAGCAATATTTATTGTTAATCTATAGAATAAATAGAGCAGCGGTGGCCCTGTGATGGCAGCCCCGACTTACGTGCAGTAAGCCGTGGGTTCGAACCCATACAGGCGCGTTGCTTTGTGTAATTTATTTCATCACCGCTGTCCTCGAAAATGGTGAAGAAAAACATCGTGAGGAAACACAAAAAATGTTCTAGAACTAATAATTCGAACACATGTGACATCTACCAACCCGCACTGGGCCCGCGTGGTGGATTACAGCCCACTCCCTCTCATAGAGAGGAGGCCTGTGTCCCAGCAGTAGGAACATTATAGGCTGATGATGATGATGATAAAAGAATAAATAACTCGATAGCTAAAATCAATCAAACAAAGGCATTCTCTCACTTTTCTGCCCTCAACGAATCATCAATTGAGTCTCTCGATTTATAATCGGAAAGGTTAACAAATCTGATTTACTTTAGGGCTTAGTCGGAAAAAGGGATTATGTTCGGCTATAGAGTGTATTTTTATCCGAAAGCTTTATAACAGAAGGTAGTAAAGTATTTACTTTGTAAAAGTGATTTAATAGCGCTTTGTAGGTACAATACAATTTTGCGAATCGATCAATGAGAGTTCGAGTTCTAAAGAAGATTTTTATCTATGAAACTAAACGGGATTAGTACATCAAAACCACACTTAAAAGACTGTCATCATTGTTAAGGAATATTGATCACTATTCTTTAACAATGATGACAGTCTGACACCTCTTGAACTCAGTTTAAATGTTCTCTGTTTCATTGGCTTTTTTGTTTGGAAAAAATCTTTATTAACATTAAAATACACAAAGCTATGAGGCCTATGTCCAGTAGTGGATGTCTTTCGGCTGAAATGAGAAGTTCACCCTCACTTATTAAAACCTTAATCTTGATTCGCCTGCTTCTTATATAGGGCGACAGGTAATTAGTGACCGATTCTTAAACACGTGATTCATCATCATCATCATGTGAGCCAAAAGACCTCCACTGCTGGACATAGACCCCCCCCAACGCCACATTGACATACGGGGGTTTTGCCATAATCGCCACGCTTGGCAGGCGGGTTGGCGATCGCAGTACGGTTGTTACAAAAGCACAAAGAACGCTGCTGCCCATTATCTGGCAAGTCCCTTAGTCGCCTCTTACGACTCCCACGGGAAGATATGGGATGGTGCTATTCTTTACGTCCGAAACCATACAGAACCCACATTACAGAACATAAACACGTGATTATACTCATGATAACAAACAACTTTCCCAAAGAAACATTTTTTTTATTCATTCACTTTTATCACAACGGTACAATAGTAGATTTCATTGCGAGTGCGGAAAGCCTGTCATTGCAAAGAGTTCCGACAAATGTCTACCCGAGCCGAGGCGCAGCCGAAGGTGAGGGTTCCGTTTCAATGTCCAAATAGATTAGCGATTTGCGTTGTGAGCCTATAGATATGTTTAAATGGTAGCTATCTATATATGACCATACAGTCCACTATGTCAAGTAGAGTTGCGAATAAACCTGCATACTAAACACACGTTGTTTTCTTCCAAAAAATCCCGGTAAACAAAAGTCAACCCTATTTCTTCAACATTTTGGTCCATATTCGAACCGGAGCTTGCTAATGAGCCTCGAGCCCGGCCGGCTCGCGAGAACAAAAGAATTCTATCTACCTGAGTGCGATAAGGAGTCGTCGGGAGACACGTTTAGCTAAATAAAATGTGCAAGTTCTAGAACAGTTTAACAAACGAGTTATTAAGTACTGTGAAACTGATTGACTATAAACTATTACTTGTTTACAAGGTGTATGTGACTTTTGGTGCAAATCATAGTAACAGTACATTGAGTGAGTGTTTAAAGAAATTAAAATGATCAAACTGTTACTTTGTGAGAACTTATAACCTAAAACAAGTTACCGATCGGTGTGTTAGTTGCTGGGATTGCTGTGCAAGTTTATTTGTTACCACAATGGAGGAACTTTTTTCGTTACAAGATGAGTTGTTCAACAATTTGATGAAAGCTGAGAGAAATTTTAAGAAAACTCCGAAAGAAAGAATAAAACATCAGTACATAGAAACAAGATTGGAGTTATTAGAACAGCTATTGAAAGATTTTAAAGACGGACACAAGGAGATAGTTGCAAAAGCGAAAAATAAGAAAGAAACATATTTTACAGACGGAAAATATGAAGTTTTTGAGGAGTTATATGTGCAATATAAATCAAGTTTGCGAGAAGCTTTGCAACAGTTTTTACCGTCAGCTACCGAGTTACATAACCCAGCAGTTACCAAATACGCGAACAATAATTGCAGTGATGTAAAATTACCCCGCATACAATTACCAACTTTTGGGGGTACATATGAAGAATGGCCAACTTTTTTCGACATGTTTTCCTCATTAATACACAATAATAAGAATATTTCATCAGTACAAAAATTACATTACCTCAAGTCTAATTTGAGTGGAGAAGCATTCAATCTGCTAAGCAATTTTTCGACGACTGATGCAAATTATGAGGAAGCATGGAAGCAGTTAGTTCGGCGATACAATAACAAGCGTTATAACTGCAATGCTGTTATGAGGACTTTATTTGGGACAAAGAAAATTCAAACCGAGTCAGCCAATGCAATTAGGAGTTTGTTGGATACGACTTCTACCTGTCTTAAATCGTTGGAAAACTTGGGCATTAGTACTGTATCTAGTTACGCTGACGCGTCTGTCGTTTACTTAGTTGTTTCGAAATTGGACACGGAATCTGTTAAACAATGGGAACAGCAGTTAACTATGATGAGTGATGAGCTGCCCACATGGACACAATTGAGAGATTATTTAGAGTTCAGATTCAGGACATTAGAAATGATAGATACGAACGGGAACCGCGCCGCGCAACAAGCTAAGCCTGCTGCTAAGTCCAAATCTTTTCATGCATCAGTGGAGAAGGAGAAGGAGAACAAGTCTAAGGCTAAACAAGAGTGTCCGATGTGTCATGAAATTCATTATCTCAACCAGTGCAAACGTTTTAGTATTATGACACCTAAGGAAAGACAGAACTTCGTTCAAACAAGTAAATTATGTTTTAACTGCTTGGCACCAACCCATGCGGCAATTAAGTGTCGTCAGTCATTCAGCTGTAAGAAATGTGGGAGAAGACATCACACGATGCTACACTTTGAGAGAGACAACCAGGAGCCAGCCAGTAGCCTGGAGCAGGCAGCCGCCGTGTCACCGAGTGAACCACAACAGGACAGAGCGAGTACAACACGAGGTGACACAACCATAACTGCTACATTTTCTAGAGGAGAGCTACAACCCAACAGCGTGCTACTTGCGACGGCTAAGGTTAAGGTAATCCGTTCTAACGGTTTTAAACAAATAATTCGTGCTTTACTTGACCAAGGGTCACAGGCATCTTTTGTGTCTGAGTCAACTGTGCAATTATTAGGTCTTGTACGCAAACCAGTAAGTGGCTGGGTGTCAGGGCTGGGAAATGGCCGTATGAGGATAAAAAACACGGTTTCACTTCGCCTGGAATCACGTCATAAGCCAGCTAGTTACATCTTAGTTAACGCTTATGTTTTGCATTCCTTAACGTCGCTACTTCCTTCAACCAACGTGAGCACTTCCCAATGGGTAGAGATAGACAATCTTCCTTTAGCTGACCCTACATACGAGACGCCAGGTAAGATTGATATTTTGCTAGGTGCAGAGGTTTATAGCGAAATATTACTTGACGGCGTGCTGAAGCATCCTGATTGTAATGTAATAGCACAAAATACAGTGTTTGGATGGATTTTGTCAGGAAGAATGTCAAATGGGTCTCGAACGTTGGCAAAGGATAATCTCGTTAGCATGCACATACAGGTAAAAGAGGATGAGTTACTTAAAAGATTTTGGGAGATGGAAGATGAGCCTAATTTGATAAAGAACGAGATGACTAATAGCGAGAAGGTATGCGAGGATTGGTTTGACTTAACTACAGTGAGAGATAATGAAGGGAGATTTATAGTGAGATTACCATTTGCAACGGACGATCTTAAGTGTCAATATGGTAATACAGAAGAGAGAGCAGTGAAGAGGTTAGAATATTTAGAGAAAAAACTATCGAAAGATTCAAAGTTGAGAAAAGAATATAATAAGGTTATGAGTGAGTACTTGAGTATGAACCATATGAGACTGGTTTCTGAGAGTGAGTTGCAGAAGTCTAAAGCTGTGTATCTTCCTCACCATGCTGTGGTGAGAGAAGACAAAGACACCACTAAAGTAAGGGTCGTCTTTGACGCTTCGAGCAAAGGTGACAACAGTGTATCACTAAATGATGAGCTTCTTGTTGGACCAAGGTTACAACAAGATTTAAGGCACATCTTGATGAGATGGCGTCAGCATAAAATCTGTATCGTAGCCGATATTATAAAAATGTATCGGATGGTAAGAGTGGCGGATGAGGACACAGATTTCCAGAGAGTTGTCTGGAGGTTTGATCCTTTGGAACCAATACAACGTTACAAACTGTTACGTTTAACGTTCGGTACAGCATGCGCGCCATATCTGGCAGTCAAGGTATTGCACAGACTTGCTGAGTTAGAAGAGAAGAAGTATCCATTGGCAGCGAGAATAACTAAACAATGTTATTACATGGATGACTTAATGACCGGTTGTGATACGGTTAATGAGGCAAATAAAATTTATGAGGAGATGAATGAGTTAATGAGGAGTGGTGGTTTTGAGTTACAGAAATGGAACAGTAATAACGTCGGCTTATTGCAAGAACTCATTAAGTGACATAAACAAAACTTTGAGAAATCAATTAATTACTTTTGATTTCATTGGATGTCCTATAAAATCTTATACTATATATGTTTATAAAAAAAATAAACACCACTAGAAAAATAAATATGTTTATTAATAAAATCAAACATAAGCAGTTAAAAATAAAGAGGGATATTTTTTTAAAAGCTTAAAAACCAAGTTAGTGACTTCTTATCATTGAAAGTTTACACTAAGTGTGAATTAAACATTTCTTTAATAAGGCTAAGTACTAACACTAGACTAGTTTCTCAAAGGAACCAACTGGTATTAATCAGTCCTAAAAGTTAACGTAACAGTCTTCTTTACCTTCATAACAAATTCTTAAAACGTCAACAATCTAGAACTCAAAAAAATCACTTCGGCATATAAATCAGTAAAAATAAAAGTAACCATGGCACTTAACTCAATAAATGAAATAGATAGATCTAAAAGATCTAAAAAATAATTTGAGGTTGAATAGATCTCTTGGGCCTGATGGAGAAAGAGTACCTACAGTGGCTAAAAGTTAAAAGTTTTAGGTTTGAAAAAAAGAAGCCTAACATCGTTCAATATCGATATGACCATAGGTCAGACTATAAAGAACTGGATTTGTTAAATGGGAGCAACTGAAACAGCCACCCAAACTATAAATCTGCGAAAGCGAAAACCGTAGTTTGCTACGCTGACGACACGCTGGTGCTGGCAAAAGGGAGGCCGAACGAGGCAGCGGCCGAACTTATGACACGCGGGGTTGCGATAGTCGTGGAGAGAATCCGGCAACTGGGTCTCGAGGTGGCATTGCGCAAGTCCGAGGCCATGTGCTTTCATGGGCCTTGGAATGCGCCAATCCATACTGACGGTAGGAGGGCGGTAGTTTGGCCCCCAAACTATAACGGACCGGGGCTGCGTTCAAGCGGCTCTTGCCCAACCTGAGGGGTCCAAACACCTCCTGCCGGAGGCTCTACGCGGCGGTCGTGCGGTCCATGGCCCTTTACGGGGCCCCGGTGTGGGCGCGTTCTTTGAGCCGGCGAGCCGCCCATTACCTGAACTTGCCACAGAAGGTGGTAGGCGTAAGGCTAGTCTAGAGGTACCGCACGATCTCCGGCGAGGCGGCGAGACTCTTGGCCGGATTGCTGCCATGGGATCTGGAGGTGTTAGTCCTCGCGTGCCTGCAAATGTTACTACGCCGGGGGTAAACTTCGCTGCCACGGCAAATTGCCGCTCAGCGGACAGACCTCCGGCGGGATCTCATGGCGACATAGAGAGAGCGACACCACAATAGTGGCGATAAATCCCCTTTTTGAGGAGTGGCTGGAGAGGCGCCATGGCGCCCTCACCTTCCGCCTGACGCAGGTCCTCACCGGACAGGGTTGTTTCGGGAGTTTCCTACACCAAATCGGGCGGAAGGAAACGGCCGTGTGTCACCACTGCGAGGACCGGCCCGAGGACACGGTGGAGCACACCGTGGAGCTCTGCTCCGCCCTTGACCACCGCCGTGTCCTCGTAGTGGAGATTGGCGGCGGCGGCGACCTCTCGCGTCTGGCCTCGGTTCAATCCATGGCCCGGAGAGATAGGGAATGGGAAGCCGTCGCCTCCTTCTGCGAAGCTGTCATGCTAGCGAAAGAGGTGGCGGAACGTGGGAGGGAGAGAGCCTCACGTCTCAGCCACCGCGGGAGACGTCCCGGGCGCGTGCCTGTGGACGGTGAGTAATGAGCAAGCTCACCGTCCGTCCGTCTTATGACGACAGGCCGTGTCGACGGCGCGTTCGTGTTCCACGCGCGCCTCAAAGAGATGTTAGCAAACCGGAAGAGGTCCAAGAGGGCCGATGCCTGGCAGGGCTGCGAGACTGTTCGAAAGAGATACCGTGGCCCTGGAACACAAGGGCTAAGAAGGAAAATGGATGGGTTTTAGTCGGTACAAGTCTGACACTCCGCCGGTTATTCCGCTTATGCATTAAAAATAGCTTGCAACAAAAAGTTTCCTATAACCAAAGCGAAGAAAAATGATTTCTCAAAAATGTGCTCAGAAAAAATAATACCCCCGGAGCTGCATCACTGGTACCAAAACCTAACAAACAAGTTTTATTTATGTCACCTAATAAATTCTTGCAATCAGCTGACGACAAATTCATTAAAAGTCAAAAAGAGTGAAACCGGAGCCTATCAAAAGTAGTTAACTGCATTTAATTTGTACAAAAATAAATAGATTGCTTAAACCTCGAAAAACAAATAATCGCCAAGATACAATCAGTAATTTTAAGCGAACTAAAACTGTAAACAATGACCGTCACTCGTTATAACAGAAGTCGTTAAAATTGTATAATGTTTTATTTGTCATAGATCATAGATTTAAAGAAGTAATTATGTGCACTTAATGAATTTTAACCAAATGCTGTTCAAAAGCGATGTGCGTAACGCGTATCTTAAAAAGTTATTATGTTACTTTAATGATATTTATATTACAAAAAAGTGCCGTTTTGTTTTTATTTTTATTTACTAAAAACTATTATAGTACTTTATCGAGTTTATACGAACCAGATAATCCAAAATGGTAATTATCGACTTTACGTCTAGGTCATAACGGCCAAATTTGAAATGCTAGAAATAAATGAGTTTTTGCCCTTTATAGAGCTAATCGAGACGAGTATAACTGTTATAATAACTGTACTTAATGATTTTTTGCCATTAGTGAGTTCTTGCAATAAGCCGACGATAATGAGAAGTTTTTAGAGCAGATTGGGAAAACTGATTTGTGTGAAAGGCAAGCTATTAAATTAAATGATCTAATCAAGGTATTAGGTTTGAGTTGGAATAGGAAGAATGATAATTTTGAATACGTAGTAAACTTACCTGAACCTAAAGATTTAGTCACTAAAAGACAAGTCTTATCAGAAGTAGCGAGATTGTATGACCCTTTAGGCTGGATTGCCCCAGTCGTAGTTAATGCTAAGATATTAATTCAGAAATTGTGGAAATCTGGTCTGGAGTGGGATGATAGTTTGAAAGATGAATTACTTGGTGAGTGGCTAAAATACAGACAAGAGTTAAAAGGTTTAAAAAGTCTTAAGGTACCTAGGTGGGTAAATTTTACCCAAGAGTGTAAGAGAGAGTTACACGTATTTTCTGATTCTTCAAAATCAGCCTTTGCGGCAGCAGTTTACATACGAGTGATTGATAGCTCAAATAGAGTGCATGTTCATTTACTGTCTGCAAAGACTCGAGTTGCCCCAATTGTTAAGGAGATTTCTATACCCCGACTTGAATTGTGCGGCGCCACTTTAGCAGCCAAGCTTATATGTGAAGTATCACAAGTTATGGAGATACCAAAGAAACATCTCTATGGGTGGACCGATTCCACCATAGTGTTAGCATGGCTTAAGGGGGGCTCAAGTCGATGGGCAACTTTTGTTAGCAATAGGGTGTCCACTATATTAAATATTATGGATTACCATCAGTGGAGTCATGTCTCATCAGAGAAAAACCCTGCGGACTGTGCTTCGCGTGGTCTGCAGCCCCAAGAGTTGAGTGAGCATTTATTGTGGTGGAGGGGACCGCATTGGTTGTCAGAAACTACAGTACACACAGACAGTACACTGATCGAAGACACACACGAAGAGGAACGAATCCAATCTTTATCCGTTTTGTCCCACGTTGACGAAGAATTTGTTTGGTCAAAATATTCATCTTTAAATAAACTATTAAAAATTGTATCCTATTGTAGACGAGTTTTAAATTATAAATTAAAGAAATGTAATAGATCTAAACTACCCAAATATATCACTCCTAGTGAAATGAACGAGACTTTATTAGCATGCATTAAACAAGTACAAGAGCGCGAGTTTTCGTTTGAAATAAAACGGTTAAAGACTGGAGGATGTGTGCCTAAAAAGAGTAAATTAAGATCTCTTTGTCCCTTTTTGGACCAAAAGGGGATACTAAGAGTAAGTGGACGCATAGCACAATCGGACGCGTGTTATGACACGAAGCACCCGATAATTATGCCTGGTAACCATCATTTTACTAAGGTTTTAGTTGCGGATGCTCATGCAAAAACATTGCACGGTGGTCCACAGGCTATGTTAAATTATCTGAGAACCAAGTACTGGATCTTACGTGGTAAGGAACGAGTTAAAAAATATTTTAGAGAGTGCACTATTTGTTTGAGATACTCCACAAAGAAGACTACTCCTATAATGGGCTTGCTTCCAAAGCAATGCTTGCTGCAATGACGGTTCCGCACGTGTACTGAACAACTATTTTTAATACTGTTGCGAAAAAATGAAGCAATTTAATAAAGAACATTTTTGGAAAATGGCGCCAACCGTAAAATAATATAAGCAGAGATTTTTTTTATTTTCTTTACCCATTTTGGGTAGGCAAAGGGAACTATGCCCATACAGCCAAGTCATCAGCAGATTTTTTTTATTCATAAGAAATGAAAATGAAATGAAACTTAACTCAACTCATTGAATCAAATCATTAAATCTGATATTGAAACAAAATAGTAGCTTCTTTTTATAAATATTTGCATGAATCATTAAAACTTCTATGATTTTTTTTTAGTAAAAACTCCGTGGTTGGTTTTTTTTTCTTTTTAATAGACTTTATTTTGACAGTTGGGAAAGAGTACGCACGAGTTCCGAAAAGGTAAAGAAAAAGCTCGAGTGTGTAATAGCCCACATCCCGAACGCTATACGTCCCTGCAATACGCCACTTTTTGAGCACCTGTAATAAAAAAGCAATATCAAAATCGCATGAAATTCCTGTGACCTATCAGATTGTCATAAAAGTGTAGACTTTAAAAAAATCTTTAGGAAAGTTGTTTGTTATCATGAGTATAATCACGTGTTTAAGTATCGATCATTTATTTTTAGTCACCCTATATAAAGACATGGATATGTGCGTGTTATTTTTAAATAATTGAAATTAAATATTGCATGTACCTAAGGCTTTATATACAAAACAGGTGCATCTGAAAAGGCTTCTTAGAGAAGTATGCGCCATGTACCCGTTTTATTTACTGCACCAGCTTTGAAAGACGAGACAATAGGTCTGGTTGGTCGACGACTGCTGACTATGATGTTTTGGGTTCGATGCCCTGGTTGGGAAAAGTAGGTATTATTGGGATTTTTTATCGAGAACTTCTCCACGGAGACACTACGTAGTCTGGATTTGTGTCCTGTTGTTGGCAATTACATGGTACTTAAACATAGCTGCTGGGACAACTGACAGCAGCGGTGGCCCAGTGGTGGCCGCCCTGACTTACGAGCAGTAAGCCGTGTGGGTTCGAGCACAGGGAGGTGCATTACTTTGTGTAATTCTCAAAAACGGTGAAGGAAAACATCGTGAGGAAACCGGCATGTCCTAGAACAAAAAAATCGAAGACATGTGACATCTACCAACCCGCACTGGGCCCGCGTGGTGGATTATAGTGCACTCCCTCTCATTGAGAGGAGGCCTGTGTCCCAGCAGAGGGAACATTATAGGCTGATGATGATGATGAAACATAACTAGCGAAATGTGTGTATTATAAAGAGCACTTCTGATAACAGTCATGATGTAAGCCACTTTGGAGAGGTACACCTAGCTGATCCTTTATCATATAAGTGTTATAGAGCTGTCATATTCTCATTTGTACTGTAATCGCGACTATCGCCTAAGTGTCCCCGGCGTGCTCCGTCGTATATACTATCATAAAATGTAGGCTGAATATTGGAAAATCGTGTCAGCGATTGTAATTTCGTTGATGACGGTTTATTCGGTGCTTCTTTGCCTGTCGCTATGTAAACTATCGAAACATGTTTACTTTCCAGGACAGCGATTTTCAGTTTATTTTATGGATAACTTTTTCATTTATCTTCTATATACAGGGTGTAACGGAAAGGGTATATACATACTTAAGGGTGTGCTACAGACCATCAAACTGAACATGTTTCTCCTTCGGACCAACATCGTCATAGCGAAAAAATATCAGCTGCCCCATACATTTGGGTCGAATTGGTATTGAAATTTTGTATGCGGCAGCAGATAATTTTTTCGTTATTACGATGTTTGTTTGTGGAGAAACATATTCAGTTTGATGGTCTGTAGCATACCCTTAAGTATGTATATACCCTTTCCGTTACACCCTGTATATATAAATTACGCGTCACGTTGTTTGTCCGGGATGGACTCCTAAACTACTTAACCGATTTTAATCAAATTTGCACACCGTGTGCAGTTTGATCCAACTTAAAAGATAGCTTACATCTCAATTTATAGTCGTTTATTGCAAATTATTTGTTTATTATTTGACAGTAACAATTATCTGTTAGCTCCAAACGATTCTAACAGAGGGCGGTATCTAATGACTGGATTGAGTAAGTATTCAATAGATGGCAGTGTTTTAAAAGTACCAACGTTTCACATAAAACTACAATTTAATGGCATAACCACCACGTGTTGCTGAGGCTAAAGTATAAGTTAAATTTATTTTGTAGTAACGGGGAAAATGTGACGCAGACGAAGTTGCGTGGGACAGCCAGTATCTGTATTAAAATCAATTCCGATTTTACATTTTTATGAAAGTTCTCACCAAAATTATTTCTTTTCTACTAGTTTTGTTTTACGTATTTTTCAAGACATCTTTTTAATATTCCTTCCGAAGCACAGACAGGCATTTTGAGCATCAACTACCTCTTACCTTAACGGAAATGCCACAAACGCTTAAGAAATATTAAAGGCCCGTATCGTTTCAGGAGACAGGTATTAAATTCCACGTTCGTGTCTCCTTACCTACGTGACATACATAGGTTCCAACCAATTTGTTTAATACATGGGGGTTTTATAGAAAAATACTGAAGAGAAATGGTTCTTGAGTCAAGTTTTTAAACTGATATGGTCAGTAACACTATCATTGACTCTGAAAACGGGATACTCGAGGTCCCAAGCACCTAGTCCCAAGACTGTTGAGCAAGAGGGTCTGGGGTTTCGATTCCCGAGTCGGGCAAAGTGTTATAGGTACCACAACCACCACAACCACTTTCAGACATCCCACCACCACAACCACTTTCAACCTCCCACCACCACAACCACTTTCAGACCACTTATCACCACAACAACTCCCAAACCTTCTACCACCACAAACACTTCCAGACCTCCCATCACAACAACCACTCCCACCAACACAAGCACTCACTCCTTTTCCCAAACTTTTTTTGGGTCGGCTTCCAGTCTAACCGGATGCAGCTGAGTACCAGTATTTTACATGAAGCGACTGCCTATCTGACCTCCACAACCCAGTAACTGGGTATTACGATACCCCTTGGTAAGACTGGATGTCAGACTTTTAGCTTCTGACTACTCGTAACGACTGTCAAAGATCTACAAATGACAGCCGGGACCAACGGCTTAACGTGCTTTCCGAGGCACGGAAGAAACTCGATATTTAATTATGGTCACCCATCCACAGACCAACCTCGGCAAGCACGGCTTAACTTTAAAGATCTGGGTGGTTGTTATTATTTAGCCACGAACTCCTCATCATCAGCCTATAATGTTCCCACTGCTGGGACACAGGCCTCCTCTCTATGAGAGGGAGTGGGCTGTAATCCACCACGCGGGCCCAGTGCGGGTTGGTAGATGTCACATGTCTTCGAATTTTTAGTTCTATGACATGCCGGTTTCCTCACGATGTTTTCTTTCACCGTTTTGAGAGCAGCGGTGATGAAATAAATTACACAAAGTGATGCGCCTGCCTAGGTTCAAACCCACGGCTTACTGCTCGAAAGTCGGGGCTGCCACCTCTGGGCCATCGCTGCTCTCTCACAAGCACTACCAAGCCCCCAATGTACCAGTACATGGGTTTATTTCAATACATAACGAGAGCGGAGCCGCGAGTAAGAGTTAGTCATCTGATAAAGAAATAATGCGAGAATGTCAAACATGACCTTGCCTGTCTCAATGTTTTCCGATAAACAGTAAACTGATAGTGATTAGGTTTGATGTTTTTCCTGGTTGTCGGATTATCTTATTTCTGGTATTCTAAAATCGTTTATAATAAAATAAAAATCGGTTTCTAAGATAGCGATACTTATCTGTTACAAACCAACCAAATGTGATTCTGGGTCGTAATGACCCACGACGCGACGTTGGGATCCACGCAATATGAACCATTTTTTACAAGCTTTTATTTAACTTCCAATGTATGTATCTATATTAATATTACAAAGCTGAAGAGTTTGTTTGTTTGTTTGCTTGAACGCGCTATTCTCAGCAACTACTGATCGGATTTGAAAAATTATTTCAGTGTTAGATAGCCCATTTATCTAGGAAGGCTATAGGCTATAAATCATCACGCTACGAAATAGGAGCGGAGCAGCAATGAAAAATGTTGCGAAAACGGGTAAAATGTGACGCAGACGAAGTTGCGCAGGACAGCTAGTGTTTAGACATGTTTGTTCAGGTGGAATCTCGGAAGCTAAATTAGAACCACTTCCCGATGTTCGATTGAGCTGAAAATTTGCACACACCTTTGGTTCTAAGCACAAAACATTCTTATGAAATAACTTAGTCCTGCGGCCAGGATCGTCTCCTCACGAGGGAACTCCTCAACGGTTAATAGCACAGACATGAAAATAAGTATACACGTTCATATTTGATGGGTAAACATAAATTTTATCATGAACTTATCTTGGAATCAAGATTGTCTCCTTACGAGCGAACTCGACTGTATTACGTTACTCCGAAGTTCAAAACACCGATGTACGGTATACATAAAGTTCGTTAGTACGAATTACGTTAGTCAGAAAGTACGCTATGACGAATTTCATTACTCATAATGTTCGTCACTCCGATGTACGTTACTCCGAAAGTTTGCTACGACGAATTACGTTATTCCGAAAGTTCATCATCGCTATGTACGGTACTCCGAAAACTTGCTAGGACGAATTACTTAATCGAGAATGTTCATAATCGACATTCGGAGAGAGTATTTCGTTTTAACACAGCAACCGTTGGAACAGTTTGTTAAATAGAAAGCAAAATGAATATTTGTAAAATACTACAAGAATTAATAAAAGAGCAAAAAAATACATGTTTGGAAATAGAAAGAATAACGGCAAATAATAGGTCTTTACCTATGAAATTGCCGTATTGCAGTACAGACATTTTCAAACAAAAAAAAGTTTTGATTGGCTATGAGTTCTAAATTCAAATTAATTTTGTTTTAAAAATATGACATTCTATTTACAAAATCAGTCTTTTGTTTATTGATTAGCGTTGTATTTTCATTACATTTCAACATTTTTCCTCATAATGGATACTTTGAAATTTCGTGTAATTATGGAATATGAGTTCCGTCGTGGCACCAACGCGGCACAAACGACCCGTAACATCAACGACGTTTACGGAGAGAACTGTACAAACGAACGCACAACCCGTTATTGGTTTGCTCGGTTCCGTTCTGGGAATTTTGACTTGAAAAATGAACCTCGTGGTCGTCCGGAAACTTTGGTCAACAATGATGAATTAAAGGTGATTGTTGAAGCTGATGAAACTCAATCTACAGCTGAGCTGGCAGCAGCTTTTGATGTTAGCATTAAAACAATATTGCTCCATTTGCGACAGATTGGCAAGATAAAAAAGCTTGATAGATGGGTGCCCCACGAATTTAACGATCGCCAGCGCAACGTACGCGTCGAGACTTGCCTTGCGCTGCTTAACAGGCACAGAAATGAAGGAATTTTGAACCGAATTGTTACGTGCGACGAAAAATGGATTCTTTTTGACAATCGAAAGCGCTCAGCAAGTTGGTTAGATCCTGGTTCGGTACCAAAGCAATGTGCAAAACGAAAAATGACCCCTAGAAAGGTGATGGTCACAGTTTGGTGGTCTAGTGCTGGTGTGATTCATCATAGCTTTTTATAAAACGGCGAGAGCATTACTGCTTTGGTCAATCGGTCGTCTCCACTGCTACTTCACGACAACGCGCGGCCCCATACTGCACAACAGACCGTCTCTAAGCTGCATGAGTTGGGTTTGGAAGCTCTCCCTCATCCGCCATACTCACCAGATCTTGCGCCTTCCGACTATTACTTTTTCCAAAATTTGGACAACTTTTTAGCGGGAAAAAAATTCAATTCCCGAGAGGCAGTACAAAACGCCTTTGAAGAGTTTGTTGTCTCCCGTCCAGCTGATTTTTTCAAGAAGGGCATCCATAAACTGCCACAGCGTTGGCAAAGATGCATTGATTGCAGGGGTGATTACTTTGAATAAAAGAAATAAATAAGTTCGAAAAAAAAAATACTTTAACTTTTTTCAAACAAAACGGCAATTTCATAGGTAAAGACCTAATTACAAAACGGAAAAGAAATAGCTCGGTGCTCATAAAAAAGATTAAAGAACATATTATGATCAAGAAAGAAACTATGGATTTAAAGGAGTACTTAAGCGGTCTCGCATATATAGTTTATATAAAAACTTAACGATTTTCGTGTTTTAAATTACAGTCAAATTATTTATGTTATACTAGCTGTACGCTGTAGCTGTATGTGTAGCAATGCACTTTTTCCTAACAAACCTACCATATCCTACCTACCCTACCCTACCCTCTTAAACCTTCCTTGGACTTCTACAAATATTTCAAAACCAAAATTAGCCAAATCAGTCCAGTCGTTCTCGAGTTTTATTCATTTTTTTTTTTTTATATGTAAATAGATATATTTAGATTGTGTTCATGTAAAACTACCGCATGATTGAAGGTACTGTAACATATTTTGAATTATTATTAAACAACTATTACCTATTTACGTTATGATTTCTCATTTCTGTAGCTATAGACACTGATATTGTTTATTCTTATCTTTCTTCTCTTTACATCAATATACCTACATAAAACGAAATACTCTCTTTGAATGTCGATTATGAAAATTCTCGATTAAGTAATTCGTCCTAGTAAGTTTTCGGAGTATCGTACATAGCGATGATGAACTTTCGGAATAACGTAATTCGTCGTAGCAAACTTTCGGAGTAACGTACATCGGAGTGACGAACATTATGAGTAATGAAATTCGTCATAGCGTACTTTCTGACTAACGTAATTCGTACTAACGAACTTTATGTATACCGTACATCGGTGTTGAGTAACGTAATACAGTCAGCGAACTCCTTAAACGGACGGTTGACAGTGTGGACACGAAACTTTGCATACGAGTTCATATTTGATGAATAATCACGATTTGTATCATGAACTCATGATAGCCAGGATTGTCTCCTCATGAGGAAACTCCTCAACGGTTAATAGCACAGACATTAAATGTATACTTAATTATAAGAAGAAAATAAGTTTTGGAATACATGAAAACGATATAGGATAGTTTTCACAAAAGCTTGTCGCGGACAGTTTTTATAGCATTCACCATTCACGCGACAAGCTTTTGTGAAAACTATCCTGTATCGTTTTCATTTACTCCAAAACTTATTTTCTTTTTTCAGTGCATCTTTATAAAATGCATGCATGTTTTAAAAAGGTATTTTTACTTATAATTTTATTAAAGATACAAAAACAATTAGGTAAGGATACATTTCCTTCAAAAGTATGTCATGTTCAAAGGTCAAAAGTCTCGGTCATCATGTCTATAAATAGAACAACCGTGGGTATTCCTTAACTTATTTAAACTTTAGGTACATTAGTGGTGCATAGGTGAACTTAATGCCACAAGACATTCTCTACCAGACAGCCTTTGGGTTAAATAAGACAACATTGAGATGAAATAATCTATATAGATTAAAATGAATGTTGGTAAGTGCATACCTAACTCAAGAATGGCTGGACCAATTCGGCTAATTTATTTTTTCGTATGTTCCTTAAAGCCCACGGAAGTTTTTTTTTATATTTTAGTATTAAAATACAAAAAAAAAAACTTTTTACCGAACGAAGTCTGTCCGGGCAGCTAGTATCTAAATATAAGTAAAATACACATAAACGGTTAAAGGCTAAGTCGACCTATTCCTTGAAAGCGGTTATAGCGATCATTTGCAACAAATTAAGTCCAGTTAAGGGGTCAAAAGGGGTTACCGAGCCGTGTCGGTTCTTCGATTTTATTAATAATTTGAAAATGAATCTTAGTAAAACAAACAAAACGCATTTTAGTTAACGAGAAAATTTGCGTAATGCATCAAAATTTAATTTAGTAAGTATGCAAAAGTTAATATTTGTACAAAAAATTAGTATTTTATCTTAATTATTATTTATATTAATTTTATTGTTCTAATTATTTTGTTGTCTATATTTTTGGACTTGATTTCGTTCGCTTGGAAATTTTGAAGGGTATGTGTGAGAAAAAAAATAGCCTTTGTTCCCAGGATATAATCTACCTCCTTGCCAAACTTCAATACCATCCGATCAGCCGTTTAGTCCTGAAAAGGTAACAAACAAACAGAGACACTTTCGCATTTATAATATTAAGTATGGAAGTATGCATAAACTATTTTGTACGCCGAATATGGCAAAATATGTTAAACCTGTACTAGTAAACTAGTTTCCAGCCATATGTGCATATCTATGTATCTTGTTACACATGTTTAAACAAATAAACGCATCTTTATCTTATCTTCATTGCTTTCTGACTTATTACCAAAAACAATTCATAAGAAAACTCTACTCCACTCTACTGTTTTGATAGCTCATGAACGAATAAACCCTTCGAATACCAATTTGTTACAAAAGTACATATATGCCTTTGGAAATTAAGCGCCATAAAGATCATGATCTGATTTTTTTTAATCTCCTAACTTGGCTATTTTGGGGTCGATTCGCTTACTAAAAGCTAATGAGACAAGGAACTCGTTTCTTTAATCTATACGACAAGTGTGATACATTTATTTTGAGAATAGTGCCACGAAAAAACATGGGAAGACAATTAAAACAAACTTAAAATTCGTGAACTTTTCCAAAAATAAATATATTTAAAAAATAATACTATACAATTATGACTCTAAGTTTAGTCCTAACTGAGGCTTACTGCTCGTAAGTCGGGGCTGCCACCACTGGGAGAGCGGTGGCCCAGTGGTGGCAGCCCCGACTTACGAGCATTAAGCCATGGGTTCGAACCCAGGCAGGAGCAATACTTTGTGTAATTTATTTCATCTCCGTTGCTCTTAAAAACGGTGACGGGAAACATCGTGAGGAAACCGGCATGTCCTAGAACTAAAAATTCGAAAACATGTGACATCTACCAACCCGCACTGGGCCCGCGTGATGTATTACAGCCCACTCGATCCCTCTCATAAAGAAAAGGCCTCTTTCCCAGCAGTGGGAACATTATAGGCTCATGATGATGAAGCTACAGAACCAGCAAAGATAATTGTTGAGAAATCGATGCAATTTAATAAGAAGTTCTTGGGGAAGATCAGAATATCAAATATCAGCATTGTCAATAATGGGAAGCAAAAGTGACTGGACCACAGTGATTTTGGTGCTCGATAACAGGAAATACTTGAATCTATAGAAAGACCGCAGCGAGAACGTGACTTTTTTGCTCACCTAAGCCACGTGTTTATTCCAACTAAAACTGTCGTAAACCTTATCCGTTTCATCATCATCAATTCAGACCAGTTTCCGTTCATTAGGAGACATGTTTGTGTGTATGCGCGAGTACTTATACGATATTTTACATTTAACTAGTTATTATAAGCCTATCAATACAAATCACGTGGTAAATTCGAAATGAATCTGATTTTCACAAAAAAAAAATACAAATTGACGGCACAGTTGGCGCAGTGGCTGAGCAATCGACTGCTGCGCTGTGTGTCGCGGGTTCGATCCTCGCACGGAACAAATAAATGCATGGCCTACAGATAGTTGTCCGGGTCTAGCTGTTTGTGTATGTCAGTTTTAATGATTGTAAATGCATCCACGATACAGGAGAAATTTCTAGTGTGGGGTAACGTTATTTAAATAATTTAAAAAATATCCAAACTCGGATATCGAAAACAGAATTAGGATTATTTTTACTAGCGTTGTTTTGCCATGTTACTTTGCACATCTTATCGCCTAACTATTAACTTCTTATCGGTTAACAAATGTAGTTAATAGTTAATTATATCGTGACAAGGATTTGATTTTAATCTGAATAGTAATCGCATTATGGTATAAATAAGAAAGCTTCATTTTTCGACTAACAGTCATTCGCCTACAAGATGTTGACTAAATCGTGCTTGTTTTTATTCCTGCTGACTGCTTTTCAGGTAAAGTTTTCAATATAATATTCCCTATAGTTGCCTAGTTTTTTACACTAAAATAGGGTAAGTAGGTAATATAATCACAAGATAAAAAATGACAATTGAAATTATAATTTTATTTGAAATAATTATCAGTTAATATAATAAACGATTGATATAATTTTAAAATATTTTTTGTAAGCATAACATACATTGAATATAAGATCGTTTGATATACCACTCAAAAGACATTAAACCTGTTTAATCTAAGGCTGATGTTTATAACACCAGATAAAGTATATATAATACACATATAACCTTTTTTTGTTTTGTCTTGCAATCAGACTATTGACTATGAGCAGATGTTTTGTCAGAATGAGTGTGACCTATATCTTCCATATCTTCCCGTGGGTGTCGTAAGAGCCGACTAAGAACTTGCCAGAGAATGGGCAGCAGCGTTCTCCGTGCTTTTGTAATAACCGTACTGCGATCGCCAACCCGCCTGCCAAGCGTGGTGATTATGGCAAAACCCCCCTTATGTCTATGTGGCGTTGGTGGAGGCCTGTGTCCAGCAGTGGACGTGTTTCGGCTGAAATGATAATGATGATGATGAGTGTGACTTGGAGAGACCACATTAGAGCCAGAAGAGAGACTCGCTTAACATACGATATCGGGGGCTGTACTGGCTCCTCGGTAGAAATAGTAAACTGTGTCTGGGCAACAAACTCCTAATCCACGGAACTGTCCTAAAGTCAATTTATGGTTATATGGCATTCAGCTGTGAGTTTCTACCTGCGACTCCAATATAAAAATTATCGAAAGAGCAGAAGACTTTGATCCTTAAACAAATAGCAAATGCTCCTCGGTTCATAAAGAACTCAGAGGTTCATCAACACCTGAAATTGAGTATAGTAAAGGACGAAATAAGAGCCGATGCAAAAACATACAAAAGCGTCTTCAACACCATACGAACCCACTAGCCGCGCATCTCACTATTCCTGACACTTTGAATCGCCTGAAGAGTCGCCAAATCATGAACCTGGATAGCCTATAATAAGCTACCGAATGTAACAAGTCGATCCCAGTGGGAAACTGACACTCATATAATACATATATGTATAACCTTAAAAACACATTTTTATACTGCCAAAAATAGGTAATGATCACCAAAATTAAAACCTCATTTTAATGTGAAATTATAACCAAAAATTGCACTTTATGCAATCCTATAAAAGCAAACTCCAAACTAAGGCGTAGTCGACGTAGCCCCGCGTAGCGATAACGTTAAAACGTAACCTGACACGAAGGGGATGGCGGTGTCAGCTTAGTTCGCTCGCTTTCTAGACCCCGCCATCCCCTTTGATCCTAACCTATCCGATTCGGGGTGCCCAATGTACCGAGCTCGCTCCGCTAGCTCTAGTATTTTTTTTTGGTAACAGAGCTTACGATTTCAAAGTGTTTTTTGGTGGTCATTATATTTAAGCCCAAAGTCTAATATGAAAAAAAACGCCTAGTTAAAACACAAAGCAAAATTGCATAATATACACTGGACTTTGCGCGTTAATGGTCACTGTTCTAATCCAACCTAACCCAAATGATTAACCAACAATAGAGGGGATCTAGAGCTCCTCACCACCATAATTTGTTCAAATTTTTAAATTAATATTTTTTATTTATATTTAGCGGTAGTGCGCCCATGTCGTTGGCTGGGTGGAGCCCCATTTTCGGCGTTGAAATAAAATTATAAACAATAGAGATAGAGTTCCGTATCGGAACTTTTTATTGGAAAAGTTCTCCTCTACAAGGATTTTTTAAAATTCTTTAAGCATTAATAGTTTTTTAATTATTAACGAAAAACTAAATGCTATTTTTTTCCTCTTAATTTGTTAATAACAATTGCATTTTTTTACGTGCTAATACATACTTTCGATATACTTTTCTAGACGTCGGCGTCGTTCCGAATCGAATGAGCCATCGCTCATATGTTTAGGAGCTTTATCAAGAATTAACACGTTTTTGAACTTGTTGACTAGCTTAGTGTGTTTTTATGTTTGGTCCCCGTATTTCTCAAATTAAGGATTATCCTACTTATTTATATGAACAGCCTCGGATTTGCTTCAAACAAAAGACGACGCTAAGATTTGAAGGTTTGCCCAACATGGTGCCTCAGTTAAAGACTCTCAAATTCTCAATACCTACTTCATGCCACTAAATTTTAACTTTGCAGGTATCCGCGCGCTACAAAGTCTTGGAACCAACTAACTTCGAGGATGAAATCAACCCCGGTAAGACAAATCTAATTTTACCAGTGCGTGAGAAGGTTTAAAATAAAGTGACAGAATGAACTAATATCACTATGATGCTTTGTTTGCCTAGAACACACAGCAGTATCATCGTCATCGTTGCGATTAGGATCGGGATGGGATGCACAACCAGGCCAGTTCCCTTACCATGCAGCCCTGCGCACAGTTAGTACCCCCGGGGGTACTATATGGCGTTGTGGGGGAGCTATCGTGGCGCAGGAATGGGTCATCACTAATGGGCAATGCACTAGAGGGTAAGTCGAGAAACTAAAGCCATACCACCATATTACCGTTACCGTATTTTTGAGAGCTTATTTTACCATCGCCTTTCATGGACTACCTCCTTGGTTGAGGGTCGCAAGCACAACTGCTGAGCAAGATGTCCTGGGGTTTGGATTCCCGTGTCGGGCAAAGTGTCATTGGGTGATTCCATTTCCAGGAATTTCTAAGTGGAAGCCACGGAGTCTTCAGGAGCTCGCCCCCTTTTTTCATAGGAGTAAAAACATAACTGGCAAAATGTGGGTGTATTATTTATTATATTTAAGTTTACCTCGGCCTAATCCATCCTTCCTAAGCATAGCGTTGTTTCATGCTAACGTTACCACCATTTTTCCTCCTCAGCCTCGGATCTGTGACAGTTCGCGTTGGCTTGTCTTTTAATAACCCGGATGCCATCTATCCGGGCAAGGAATGGTATAGCCATCCCGACTTCAACGACTTTCTATGGGGTAATCAGCTAAACGACATCGCACTTGTGAAGACTACACGCCCTATCGTTTTTTCAAGTGAGTATTTCTTAGTCTTGTATTGAAGGGTATTATGGCAGTTTGAATTTATTTAAGTATGTAGGTTTTGTGATATCTTACTAAAGTAACAGTGTTATCATCACTCTCTTGCCTTTATCCCAATTTTTTGTGGTCGGCGTAGAATGTCTTCTTCTTCCATACTTGTCTTGCACTCGTCGTCTCACCAGTTTATAGCCATTATCAATATTTAATCTTTCGCAAAGTCATCCATTATTTCTTTGACCTTTCTCTTCACTCATACTAAAAATATTACTTATATTGTTCAAAAGCATCTTATGAGATTTTTGTTAGTGTGGAGCATGCTCGAGCTTTACGCTGTTTGCTATTTTATTTAGATTTTAGTTTGTTTGATGTTGTGTGCACTTGTGCCTTTTGCCAAATAAACGAGTTTTTCTGTTGATTTTGACGTGTTATCTTAACTTAGATTTGGTGAAACCGATCCGCATACAGAGCACTGCTGATGCGTACAGAAACTACGACGGCGAGCAAGTCTACTTAAGCGGGCATGGCAGAACAGGACCTCAGGGTGTGGGTCAGTATCTTCTACAACTATTATTCTCTTTATTCATTCTTCTTACAGACAATGTACATTTTAAAATATTTTTGTAAAATAGTTTTGTAACTATGACGGCGAGCGAGTCTACTTAAGTGGGCATGGCAGAACAGGACCTCAGAATTGGAATGGGTCTGTGGGTCAGTATCTTCTATCACTATGATTACAATTGCATGCTAAATAGTTTGGTTTTCTCCATAGAGACTACCTCGTTGGTCTAGTGGTCACAAGCGTCCTGGGTACGATTCCTAGCCCAGGCAAAGTGTTATTGGGTTTTTCATCAGGGATTTTTCAGTAGCAGCCTTGGAGTCTGGTCTGGGTCTGACAAAAACAATAAGATGAGCCTAACAGGGCTCATATTGTTGTTTTTGTCAATTCACAAGTACGTACATTACGCTTGGTAACTTTCCCATTTCGCCAACTAAACAAAAGACGTGCAAAACAAGTGAAAAATAGTGCCCTTTCGAAAATATTATAATCTACATACATTTAGTCCCATTTCGTCACCCGAAAATTCCAACAGATTTTTGTACGGTACATTCAGCTTCAAAGTTACAACTAAACTTTTTCTTGATGTTGTTATTTTTTGTCTCCCTCTGACACACTAAGTTTGTTACGTGATAACTCAATTTAGAATTTGGATGGATGATTTGGATTTAGGAGAGCAGAATCATGAAGACGATGTTGCTTCCGTTAAAATCGTCTTTTTTTGTGAATGGGCCTTCAAACAGCACTTGGCTTGCATGAATTAAATGTGGTATTTATTCTTATGATCAAAGAAGACTCACTTTGCTCGCTATGACATTTAAAGTGGCTGTTTTGTTTCAATTTCTGACTTTTTTTTATAATATTATTTTTGAAATAAGTAGATAGTAGTTTTTTATTCTCATAGCAAGAAGTTTTGGTTTTCTGTACCAAACTTTTTTGGGTATAAACAGTAAGTTATAAATAAATAAGAGCTTACAGTATTACATATGGCATTGTTTTAGTAGTTATCCTAAGTCCTAACTGTACTTGCCAAAAATAAGTTAAAAAACGGGATTGAATTCACGCATTTCAAAAGTTTACGAAACGAGACTCAATGTATGAAAATAAAAATAGTTGCGAAATGGCACTTTTATGATGCTATTTTGTTTAGCGTCGAAATGGGAAATTACCAAACGGGATGTAGCCCAAAGAATATTCCCTTTCTTCTCCTAGTTTTTTTTTTCCGAAAATCATTATTCATAACACGTTTGCTTTATACATCAGTAACCATAATGTTCAGAAATTCTAAATTTGGTTTTACATAACTATCTTTACTTCTAGAACTATTCTGTCATAACATCGAATACTATAATAATTGAATTTCCTAATTTTGCATGAAATAAAGTCATCATTTATAAAAAAATTGCAAAAAATTAGGTTTTAGTGACTGAATAAAATCTCTGTAAATCCGAATCCACCCAGTCTTGTCTGCTCAACCCCTAGAGTGTAATTTAGAATCACGTAGGCGTAGAGGGGCGAGGCAGCCCGTGATTTTATGAGCAGGTGGTGAGCCTTAAACCATCTGCAACGATAAGCTGGCGTGGG
This sequence comes from Cerastis rubricosa, assembly GCA_949152445.1. NCBI lineage: Eukaryota > Metazoa > Arthropoda > Insecta > Lepidoptera > Noctuidae > Cerastis > Cerastis rubricosa. The sequence continues at coordinate 8,325,514 of OX424545.1, read as the reverse complement.
TCCAGCGGAGCCCCGCAGCGCTGAAAACGTAACAGAAACCATGCCTGCTGCAAGTTGCATGCTCGCTTGCATACTGCATGATTGCTTGCATGTTACATATTGCATGCTTGCTTGCATGCTGTATGCTTGCTGCATGCATGGTGTTTGCTTTTTTGCATGCTTCTTACAGGGAAATAAAAACCGCATGTTCTCAATCAACTGTTTTATTTAATGATAATACATGCAGCGCCGGAGCCGTGACATTATTAGAAAAATAAACATTAAATAATTTGAATTAAAGACTTATAACTTTTGTTGAAACTGGTTTTAATTCTTTTGTATACTATTGATTGTAATATTTATGACAAACGGATTTAGTGCATATTGTATTTAGGGATTTCAATTTTATGGCATGTGATTTTATGTGACGTTAAGTTTGGGCAACTTCACATGCGGACAAATGTTGAATGGGACAAAAAAAAATGGCACTTTAGATTAAGGATAAAAAAGTTAGGGAACAAGATAGAGAACCAGCCAAAGCTACGGCTACTGTTATTACGGTCTACTATGGTCTACTACGCCCGGTTGAAGAACTATAGGCCCATCTCACTTCTGAGCCATATCTACAAGTTGTTTTCAAGAGTCATCACGAATCGTCTCGCGCGCAGGTTTGACGATTTTCAGCCTCCCGAACAAGCCGGATTCCGAAAAGGTTTTAGCACCGTAGACCACATACATACGCTGCCGCGCTGTGACAGGTTATACAGAAGACCGAAGAGTACAACCTGCCTCTCTGTTTAGCGTTTGTGGACTACGAGAAAGCCTTCGATTCGATCGAGACTTGGGCTGCACTGCAGTCTCTCCAACGGGTGCCAAATTGATTATCGGTACATCGAGGTGTTGAAGTGTTTGTACAAAAAGGCCACCATGTCAGTCCGACTTCAGGACCAGACCTCGGAACCTATCCGTCTGCAGCGAGGTGTGAGACAGGGAGACGTCATATCTCCGAAACTGTTCACCGTTGCACTGGAAGATGTCTTCAAGGTTCTGGACTGGAGAGGGCTAGGCATCAAAATCAATGGCGAGTACATCTCTCACCTTCGATTTGCCGACGATATAGTGTTCATGGCTGAGACCATGGAGGACCTCAGTACAATGCTCGATGACCTCAGTAGAGCTTCCGAAAGAGTGGGTCTTAAAATGAACATGGATAAAACCAAGGTCATGTTGAATGCCCATGTAACACCCACTCCTATCAAGATCGGAGACTCTACTATCGAAGTTGTAGACGATTATGTCTACCTGGGACAAACGGTCCAGTTGGGTAGGTCTAACTTCGAGAAAGAGGTCAATCGTCGAATCCGACTCGGCTGGGCAGCGTTCGGGAAGCTGCGTTGTATCTTCTCGTCCAACTTACCGCAGTGTCTCAAGACGAAAGTCTATGACCAGTGTGTGTTGCCAGTGATTACATAAGGGACCGAAACGTAGCCGCTCACAATGGGCCTCATCAGAAGGCTCAAAGTCACCCAAAGGGCAATGGAGAGAGCTATGCTCGGAGTTTCCTTGCGTGATCAAATCAGAAATGAGGACATCCGCAAGAGAACCAAGGTTACCGACGTAGCCCGAAGAATTGCCAAACTTGAGTGGTAGTGGGCAGGGCACATTGCTCGCAGAACAGATGGCCGATGGGGCCGAAAAGTTCTGGATTGGCGACCGCGAACCGGGAGACGATGCGTTGGAAGGCCTCCCACTAGGTAGACCGATGACCTGGTGAAGGTTTCGGGGATCCGCTGGATGCGAGTCGCACGGGACCGGTCAATGTGGCGACACTTGGGGCAGGCCTATGTCCAGCAGTGGACGTCTTTCGGCTGAAATGATGATGATGATGATAATGATGGTCTACTGGTCTATTGCGTTTTTGTCATTTTATTCCGCTTCCGACTATAAAAGTAATTCCTATGATATTTCTCAATATCCTGTATTTTAGCATAGTTACCCTGGTATCTTGCAAGTTTAAGTAATTTTCTGAGCTTAAGAAATTACTTATGCAATTTTATGTATGCAATAGACAAGAATTTAAACGAAGTAAGAACTAACAAACAGCTACAGCTTTAATTTTAAGCAATTACTAAGCTACATAATTAAAATCGTAACTTAAATAATGACATTTACAGAAGCAATATTTTTGACTTATTTTTGACTTTTGTTTATAGATACGGGAGTTTGAATCATTTTATATTATGATAGATAATATTTTTATCAATTTTATAGGTTATGTACCCGATAATCTGAGATGGGTGTACCTCCGGGCAATCTCCAACAGTGAATGTGCGAAAATTTTCCCGAACGGCCTCGTAGTCAACACCACAGTCTGCGCCACTTACTATAACATTACTACACAGTCTCCATGCAACGTAAGATTTAGACCTATAGTGTTTTAAATGTAAAAAAGGCAACTAGGCAACCATGACTTTCATGGTCTTAAAGCATGCAAGAATATCCTACATTGGCCTAGTAAAGCTAGTGTGGTCTTGGTGACAAAAGGCATGGGTCAGGGAACTGGCGTACTTAAGTTGAAGCCAATATGTTATTCTGTCACTAACAGCACTAAGATTCGTTTCTTAAACAAAATTTTGATGTCCAGCACTAGAAAAACTCTATGTGAGGTTGACTTATGGTGACTCTTTGGTGTAGCCAGTGAACTACACACTTGCATGTTCTTTTACATGGAAATAAAAAAAGAAAAGAGAAATGGAACTCTCTGCCTGCGTCTGTGTTTCCGAACGCTTACAATCCTAATTTCTTCGAAGTTAGAGTGAACAGGCTTCTTCTAGGTAAGCTCGTACCATCGTCGACTTTATCTCTGTCATCTCTGACCTAGACTAGAGTCAAGAGCAAACCAGCAGCAAATAAAAAAAAAAAACAGTTCTCAATTTCGGTAAAAGTTTATTTCTTGATGGCAGGGCGACGCCGGAGGTCCATTAGTGCATGATGGTGCCGACGGTGTTCCAACTCTCATAGGCGTCTGGACATTTACGTGGGGTTCCACCTCCTGTCAGTCTGGCTCGGCAACTGGTATGTGTTGGATAGTTTCATATTAATAACACAATTATTTTCAAACTGATTGGTTGTTACAGATATTTTAAAGTAAAATACATTTATTTCTATCAGGTTACACACGTCCGGGACCTTACTTACCCTGGTTCAAAGAAGTAACCGGTATTGACTTCGATACCTTGCAAGGAGAAGAAACTACTACCACAACCCCCACCACGACCACTTCCCCTACCACTACCACCACTACCCCAACAACCACCACTGAATCTATAGAACAGACACCAGACGGTACTACTCCCGAAGATGATGCTACTGCACCACCAGAGGGCTCTGGTGAAGGAGACGACTCAGACAGCTCAGAATCTGATACAGATGATGATATGACGCAACTTATGAAACGTCTTCTAGTGTTAGTCAAGGTCAAGGTCAGAATGGACCAATACAACTCGACGAACGCGGTAGGAATGGAAAGCAATCATTACAAACATTAAATTATAATGCATTGGCAGTTTTTGTCACGACAATACAAAATGATTTGTAAAATAAACCAGGAAATAATAAGTTAGTTGCAAGAACTGTTATAAAGTACATGTGCCTCAAATATAAACGTAGATTTATATATGTTCTATAGACTTATGTAAGTCCAGGTTTTCTAACATGACTTTACATATTATATAGGTGTGATTTGAAAAAGTCTGCAGTACTTAACTAGATTTGAAACCTTATGTATAACGGCCATTACGATGCTGTTACATAGTCACATTACAAATTAATAAAATAATGTATTCATATTGTACTTCAATTGTAATCTTTTTTGATTTAATACCTTTGCCTCCAAACAGAATTTTGGCCTTGGCAACCAATCTCAGCGAAGACTACCCATCGATGCAAGATATCATAGAGCACATAGTATATGAAAGTGCGCTATTTTTTTTGCACTGTTCCTACTTTAAGCTCTTACCATCGTCGACTTTGTCTCTGTCATCTCTGACCTACACTAGAGTCAAGAGCAAATCAATCACAAATAAGAAAAGCCCATGAAATATTCCCATGTGATATTCTGATGCCTGTGCTAGGACCTTGTACATTACTGTAAAGTTAACATACATTAATTAATTCAATCTTTCGCATTTACTATTAATGGTAATGTAAAATATGTAGTAATAATAGTAACTCTAGCGTAAAACTCCGATTTTGCTTGGAGAAATGAGAATAAGAACTATGTTCAATCGAACATTTAATATTGGATTTTATTTATACATATTGTTACACTTAACTTCTACCCTTGCCTTTGCTCGCACGGGATAATACTACAAAATGACTCATTCTACTATCAACCTCCGGTCTCCGAGGGTAGTGATGTAGAGACTTACAAAAAAGCAACTTATAACAAAAAGTACTACAGCGCCATCTATGAACAAAGTAAAGAATTAATATGGTCTGAATCTCGCAAGGAAAGTTTACACCGACGTATGAGTATATACAGAACCCGGGCAGTGGCCCACCAGACATAGCACCCGTCTGGTCGGAGGATCCTTTCTTTTCTATTGAATATTCAGCAACTTTACACCCAGTCCCTCATACCCCTAAATTACCTATCTTTATAAATCAAATCATAGCCAGTATTCTGATGTATAAGCTATATTATTGTAAAGTTAAATTAAAATCCGTTTTCAGTAGTTTTTGCATTAAAGAGTAACAAACATCCATCAATCATTAATCCTGATAAATTATCGCGTTCATTATAGAGAATTAATAACAAAAAACAGTTTTGTTTTTCAAGCGCAAAACTTCGTTTTGAACTGGATTTTTTACATACAGCTACCAAACTGATAATTTTAGGTCGCCAAGCTAAGCTTTGTGCCTGAGGACGTAAGAATATGAAATACTAGCTGTCCCGCGTAACTGTGTCTGCGTCAAATTTTCCCCATTTTTGCAACATTTTTCATTGCTACTCCGCTCGTATTTGTCGTAGCGTGATTAAATATAGCCTATAGCCTTTCTGGATAAATTGGCTATCTAACACTGCAAGAATTTTTCAAATCGGATCAGTAGTTTCTGAGATTAGCGCGTTCAAGCAAACAAACAAACTTTTCAGCTTTATAATACTAATTAATAATAATAACTAGGTGTCCCGCGCACCTTCGTTTGCGTCACATTTTCTCAGTTTTCGCAACATTTTTCATTGCTGCTCCGCTCCTATTGGTTGTAGCGTGATGATATATAACCTATAGCCTTCCTCGATAAATTGTCTATCTAACACTGCAAACAATTTTAAATCGGATCAGTAGTTTCTGAGATTAGCGCGTTCAAGCAAACAAACAAACTCTTCAGCTTTATAATATTAGTGTAGATAATATATGTATAGTAAATAGATGTCCAATCGAACATTCAAAATGAGATTCCTTTTATATTACAAAGTGTGTGACTTGAGCTGCCTCGGATTACGGACGTGCGAATATCTTTTGTGTTATCTTTTGTCATCACATATAATTTTTTGTCGGTTTGAAATTAAATTGAATTGTATACGATCATGGATTAGTTTATCAGTTACCCCCTGGAGCAAGGGGTTTATGCCTATGGAAAGCTGCTCAACTAAAATGAGACTGAGCAGAACATGTCTGTCGTATGCTGAATCAACATCTCCCTAGCCTTTTCCCAAACTATCTTGAGGTTGGCTTCCAGTCTAACCGGATGCAGCTGAGTACCAGTATTTTACAAGAAGCGACTGCCTATCTGACCTCCACAACCCAGTAACTGAGTAATACGATACCCCTTGGTAAGACTGGATGTCAGACTTTTAGCTTCTGACTACTCGTAACGACTGTCAAAGATCTACAAATGACAGCCGGGACCAACGGCATAACGTGCTTTCCGAGGCACGGAGGTAACTCGATATTTAATTTTGGTCACCCATCCACAGACCAACCTCGGCAGGCACGGCTTAACCTTAAAGATCGACCTGGGCGGCTGTTATTATTTAGCCACGAGCTCCTCTGTCGTATGCCGAATGAGCTGGATTTATTTATTTATTTTTGTGAGCCCACATAAATAAATAAATAAATCCTGAGCGTTACGCCCGTAATGCTCAGGATTTAGCCAACAACCGGGCAGACATCCAGACTCTGTGGCCGCTACTAAGAAATTCCTGATGGAGAAGCACATGAAGTCTTTCCAAATCTTTTTTGTGCACAAGCGAGTCTGATGGGTTCGATTCCTGAGTCAGACAAATAACGTTATTAGGTTTTCCATCAGAAATTTCTCGGGAGCAGCCCGGAGTTTGGAAGTTGAGATAATAATGCCTTACCAAACCCTAAATCACCGTGCCTTGGAATGCCTGTACTTTTTTAAATTATACTTTGATCTCCAATATCTCTGTAAATAGAAGGTTCCCAGAAATGGTAAAGAACAAAAAAAAAACGCAATTACGGGAAGAACCAGTGCCTTATTTTTGGCCAGTATTTTTTGCCTTCGTTACGATATTTTTGCATGAGGTAAAAAAAATATTTTTTTTTCATTAGAAGCCTGGACTTGTGCCTTATTGATAGCAATAGGGTCACCCTTCATTACATTGGAATAAAATAATACTGGATAACTGTGTCACTACCTACAGCCACACCTCAACTAACACTTCGTGGAGAAGCAGGCGTGATGTTATATATGATTTCGGCTGACATCTATATATACAAGGTGTTGTTTTGCAACCTCGTCAAATTCTAGGAGGTAACTATGCTAATGATTCTCGACCCGAATCAATAATAAAATGAGTTGGTATTTTTCTTTTTTTTATTTATTTTCTGAAATCGGTAACTGTGAACCACCCGTGTTTTAAACACGGGCCGTCTGATCCCCGCTTTATAACGTCGCTTACACACAAACAAAAAACCTCAAACGTTTTTTCGATAATTTTATAATCCCTAAACCACGTTAAGGGGGTTATTCTGAAATATTGACAAATTTAAACAACAAAAAAACGCAGTGTTTTTTAATAATTTACTAGGTACCGTAATTTATATTGATTATTTATGTCTTTTGTGACATTATCCTGAATTTTGACGACGATGCAAAACAACACCTTGTATATATATATAAATTACGTGTAACGTTGTTTGTCGGGGATGGACTCCAAAACTACTTAACCGATTTTAATCAAATTTGCAAAACCGTGTGCAGTTTGATCCAACTTGAAAGATAGGATAACTTACATCTCAAAATTAATTAATTAATTTATAGTCGCAATATTATTTTATTGTAAATTAAGTCACAATTATCTGTTAGCCCCAAACGATTCTAACAGATGGCGGTATCTGTTGACTGGATTGAGTAAGTATTCAATAGATGGCGATGTATAGGAGCGCAGCAGCAATGAAAAATATTGCGAAAACGGGGAAAATGTAACGCAGACGAAGTTGCGCGGGACAGCTAGTAGTATATAATTTTTACTTCCATCTAATGTCGAAACTATGTTCCTAGCATCTGAACCAATTACGAAGCATTATTGTAATAGCGTAGAGCAATCACCGTAGCTTGGCGTAGGCATCGTAGCGTTCCGTAGCAAACAATGAGTAGTTGCTACGAAGCGTGTCGTAGCTAACCTCCAAAGTCAAAACAAATTATAAATAAACAACACATATTTTAATAGATCAAGAGCCCGCGAAGATCGGACATTCGAAATATAATAGTAATAAAATAAAGAAAAATACTGAAGAGAAATCGTTCTGGAGTGTAAGTTTTTAAACTTACCGGATCACTAAAACTAACATTAACACTGAAAACGTGATATTTACCATGTTTACAAATAGGGGAACTTAAAACAAATAGTAAACATGGTAAATATCCCGTTTTCAGAGTTATTTATAAATAAATCCTGAAAGTTATGGGCGTAACACTTAGGATTTATCCATCAACCGGGCAGATATCCAGACTCCGTGGCCACTACTGAGAAATTCCTGATGGAAAAACCCAATACAAAAACTCTTTCTAAATCAATGTTAATCAAATAGTCTTCTCAATTAATGTTATAAATAAGTCTACAAAAATCCATTTTATACTCGTGTTCATTAACTACCCTGATGATCTATACACAAATCGAGTCTGATAGTTCTGGGTTCGATTCCTGAGCCAGACAAAAAGTGTTATTAGTTTTTTTCATCAGAAATTTCTCGGAGCCCGGAAGTTGAGAAAAAAAAAATAATTTCTGGCCTGCTTCGTTGCGGTAGTCGTGAGCAAGAGGCTTTGATTCTGAGATCTATCATAAAGTAATTGGATTTTTCCATCAGTAAATTCTCGGTAACAAACTATGAAGTCTGGATTTGAGTCCGGTTAAGGGTAATAGTCTCGCTCGTTATTACATGGGACTTGAAATTGACATGAGAAATTATGGTGTGTGACTAGGTATATCTCTGTTTAGCCCTTTGGGAATTTCAGGCGGAATGTTATGCTTAATGTTATGTATCATCATGAGCCTATAATGAGTGTTCCCAATGCCCCAGCATTGGGAACATTATAGGCTCATAGAGAGGAGGCCTGTATCCCAATACAGGCCTCCTCTCTATGAGAGGGAGTGGGCTGTTATCACGCTGGCCCAGTGCGGGTTTGTAGATATCACATGTCTTCGAATTTTTAGTTCTATAACATGCCGGTTTCCTCACGATGTTTTCCTTCGCCGTTTTTGAGGGCAGCGGTGATGAAATAAATTACACAAAGTAATGCGCCTGCCTGGGTTCGAATCCACGGGTTACTGCTCGTAAGTCAGGGCTGCCACCACTGGGCCACCGCTTTATATACTATGATAATTTTGAGTTTTATTTTGATATTGTATATAGTTATGTATGTTTGAAGAAAAATACTTAATAGAAATTGGTCTAATGCGATGACTGTATTAGGGGTGCTCGCGAGACATTTTTTTTGTAATGTCGTTAATTATGATGTTGATTTGGGAGCAATCTTGTGATTAGAAAAGAATGTAATCCTTAGATGTTTTTGTCGTGAATTTGGAGCACATAACTTGGTGTGTAGTTAGTAATTTAATCGAAATTCTACGAATCGTGTAACGTTTTTTTAATAAACTTTATTACTAAAAATATCAGATATTTTTACTAACAAGCATCACACAATTTACAAACAAATTTTCGAAAATATAGTAGGTAACTACAACTTTAAAGAAGTGTTCACTTAAAAAATTGAAATATACGGTATCGGACGATTTTCCTTTAAATACGTTAAAACGTATTTAAAGGAAACTCCTAAGTTAAACTCCTTTTATTTCAGTACTAACATAAATGTTAGTACTGAAATAAAAGGAGTTTAACTTTCCAAGTAAATCCTTCCTATCTACCTTCTCTTGGGTTTGTTTCGTTAGCCACAACATCGAAAGTAAATAACGCAATGCGGTCAAGTGACGTCACTTAACCTCATTGCAGGCGCATCTTTAAAGCCCCATAACTTTAACATTTCTAGAGATATTTAAATTATGTTTTCACATTTTTGTTTCTTCTTATTTTAATTATTAAATTTAAAAAAAATAATAAGGAAACTTCTCCATTGGTAAGAAAGATTTGAAACGACTTTATGTACATACGGGCTAAATATTCGAGACATGGGTTCGACACAAATAACGTCTCAGCAAACCTTGTTTTTGTTATACAAATACAAAACGTTTTCTTATATCATATTCATGCTGGGATTTTTATTAAACAAGCTTGTAGATCGCACGGTTGGCAGAAGTAGGGTTATTATTGGTGCATATTTCATGTAATATGGGGGTAAATGTGCATAGCTTTGAAGATATATGAATTGTGAAGAAATAGGGGTATGTTTTTTCTTTGTATTATCTTTTTTTAGGAGCAGTATTTTCCTCTGGTTATCGTCCTGCTGGCCTACCATGACGTCTTAAAGCAGTATTGTTTTACTCCTTTTCCAGTGTGGGAAAGAGATGGCGCTAGACATCCTGTATAGCTCCGTTTCTTCTTCACACTGGAACAAGAGTAAAACAATAATGTTTTAAGACGTCATGGTAGGCCACCTATATTTGTGATAAAATAAGTTGGGTTTTTGTTGAATTTTTGTTTTTTGTAGCCTTGTACATCCCACTTCTGTGCAAAGGCATCCCTCATATCCTTCCAGGTACTTTTTTCCTTGGCCACCTCGAATCAGCCTTCATGATGCGTGTCTAGATCATCTCGCCAGCTATTTCTAGGCCTGCCTCAGCGGCGCTGTCCATCCTCAGGCACCCTTTATGTTGACGCCTTTACCCAACGATCGTTATGCATGCGGCTTCCCGTGACCTGCCATTGGGGAGACAAAATATACTTAACAAAGTTCAGGGTCAATTAGGATTGCCTAGTTGAGCCTGAATTTTGTGAAGTCCATTTTTTCAGAAGAACACTATGTACACTTTCAATATTGTCTATTGAGGTATTCAGTTTTTAAAAGATAATTGTCAACATTAAAAGTTTAATGTTGCTAGATTGATAAAAGTTCGAAACATTGTTCAAAAATAAGATCTCCGAAAATTGTTTTAAGTTGAAAATGAAAAGTTTCGTTAAAATAGATGAAGTATGATCGAAAAATATATATTTGAGAGTAACCTTAACGGGTCATTCTCAATTTCTCAATTAACCTTTAAAAAAAGGTAGAGATCTTAAACTAAAATTTTCTGATCAAAGTTTGCAAATTCTATAGAAGAACCAAAGTTGGTTTGGGAAAAGGCTAGGCAGATGATGATGATGATTCTGTAGAAGAACTACTCATCCACAGCCTATCTTCACCCACTCTTGGGTATAGCCCTCTCTTTGCTTCTACCAAGCTCCACCCTCTTATGCCAGCCTCATCAGGATATACCCGCGATGGGAACAATGTCATCTATCCATCTTGCCGCCAACAGTAGCACACTGAGAATTTCTACTAGCCCAGATGATACGTCATTTAGCGAGTCTAGTCTATTCCCAACTATGTTGGTACCGGCTGGTTGTCAGTCTAGGCTCCTGACTTTCTCGCTTCTTAGCGATGGTCTACATGTAAGTGAAATGACAAATCTAATGACATAGTGACATACACATAGTTATTTTAAAAACAAGTAGCTGTCCCGCGCAACTTCGTCTGCGTCACATTTTCCCTGTTTTCGCAATATTTTTCATTGCTGCTCCGCTCCTATACAGCGCCATCTATTGAATACTTACTCAATCCAGTCAATAGATACCACCATCTGTTAGAATCGTTTGGAGCTAACAGATAATTGTGACTTAATTTGCAATAAAATAATATTGCGACTATAAATTGAGATGTAAGCTATCCTATCTTTCAAGTTGGATCAAACTGCACACGGTGTTCAAATTTAATTAAAATCGGTTAAGCAGTTTAGGAGTCCATCCCCGGCAAACGACGTGACGCGTAATTTATATAAATAGATTTTAGTACAATCAAACAAAAACATTGTACAAAAAAGAAATTATGCCTTGGTCTTCTTAAAGGTATACACGCTAAGATGTACCTGACAGGTTTACCTGAACAAGTACACCTGAGAGGTAAGCTTGAGCTGCGTAGAGGGTGTATGCCCTGCCTGCCCCGCCACACGTACTGGTAAACCTGTACAAATTTTCAGTTGAAACCATTGCCCTAGCAGCGACGCTTGATAACATCGCAGTATTAGCGCTAATCGGTTTATTGATTGTTTTATTGGAGAAAAGGAAGTTGCCGTGAAAAGTGGTGTAAAGCATAGTTGGTGCAAAGATAAGAATAATCATCATCATCAGCCTAAAATGTTCCCAGTGCTGGGACACAGGTCTCCTCCCTATGAGAGGGCTGTAATCTACCACGCGGGCCCAGTGCGGGTTGGTAGATGTCACATGTCTTCAAATTTTTTGTTCTATGACATGCCAGTTTCCTCACGATGTATTCCTTCACCGTTTTGAGAGCAGCGGTGATGAAATAAATTACACAAAGTAATGCGCCTGCCTAGTTCGAACCCACGACTTAGTGCTCGTAAGTCTAGGCTGCCACCACTGGGCCACCGCTGCTCAAGAAAACAATACTCTCTTGTTAACTTTTTGAAAGTTTTCAAGAGCCAAAGGACTATAGGTTTTAGGTATTTCAGTCAACTTACTTGATGTGTTTAATATTTGGTTATACCTAAAAAACCGAGTCATGAATAAATTACACCCATTTTTTATTACCGTTTCCACCTCCACAATCTGTTTTTAAGCACAAACCGTAAATTTTATTCATACCTTTCGAATAACAATAAAGATAGCCTAACCAGTACAAGAAGATCTCTTTATTTTCTCCGTTAAAAGCTATATTGCCTTTGTCAGTTACATGTGAGGGATCAAGAAATGCTGGGGGTGAATGTTTTACGTATAATTACTAGAGGAGTAAGACGCTGGCTGATAGCTGAAGGATTCTGAGGTACATGGGTATATGGAGTTAATAAATGAATGGTCTAAGTTATAGGAGAGACGAGAACAATCTGAGGATACGTTTTTTTTTTTAAGTAAAACTGCCATACACTAAGAATTTCTCCTGTATCGTGGGTGCGTTTATAAACATTTAAACTCACATACACAAACAGCCAGACCCGGAACAACTATCTGTAGGCAATGCAAATATTTGTTCCGTGCGGGAATCGAACCCGTGCCACGCAGCGCAGCAGTCGATCACTCAACCACTGCGCCGACCGTGCCGTCAAATTTTGATTTGTTTGATTTTCCATTTTAGGCAGTATCTGCTGTATCTGCTTTGACTGAAAACCGGCCAGGCCCATGCTTTGCATACGATCCGTGAACACACTTTTTTTTTGTTTTTACGAACCACGCAGTGTCGAAAAAAAAACATCACACCTATAATCTCCAATGGGTAAGGCAGAGGTGCACCTAATATACACATTTCGTCAGTAATGTTTAACTCCCATGTAATAGGGGGCGACCTTATTGCCATCAACTGGGCACAAATCCAGACTTCGTGACTGCTACTCAGAAAATTTTGCGTTGATTTTGTCACATTAAATAGCGTCCATCAGCTCCTGTGATTAGCAAGCAACAGGACAGGAAGGACACGATATCAAGTGTTTCTTCGTTTGTGGGGCAACACCACATTAATTACATTCCAGGGTAGAGTCATCTATGAATCCCCACCATATCTAGCCTGCCTAGCCTTTTCCCAACTACATATGTTAGGGTTTTTTTTTTTTTTTTTTTTTTTTTTTTTTTTTTTCGGATGGGAAATCATCAAATGACTTCTTCCGCTCTGGGCGGAGCGGAAGGGAGTGTCAGACTTGACTGACTAAAACCCATCCATGTTCCTTCTTAGCCCTTTGCGTTCCAGGGGCACGGTATCTCTTTCGAACAACCCGCAGCCCTGGCAGGCATCGGCCCTCTCGGACCCCTTCCGATTTGCTGACATCTCCTTGAGGCGCGCGTGGAACACGAACGCGCCGTCGGCACGGTCTGTCGTCATAAGACGGACGGACGGTGAGCTAGCCCATTAGTCACCGTCCACAGGCCCGCGCCTACGGTGGCCGGGGGCCACTGGTTGCCCCCCGACGCCCGGGGCGTCTCCCGCGGCGGCTGGGACGTGAGGTTCTCTCCCTCTCACGTTCCGCCACCTCCTTCGCTAGCATGACTACTTCGCAGAAGGAGGCGACGGCTTCCCATTCCCTCTCGCTCCGGACCATGGATTGAACCAGGGCCGGACGCGAGAGGTCGCCGCCGCCAATCGCCGCTACGAGGACACGGCGGTGCTCAGCCCAAGCGGGGCATAGCTCCACAGTGTGCTCCACCGTGTCCTCCGGCCGATCCTCGCAGTGGTGACACCCGGGCGTTTCCTCCCGCCCGATTCGGTGCAGGAACCTCCCGAAACAACCGTGTCCGGTGAGGACCTGCGTCAGGCGGAAGGTGAGGGCGCCGTGGCGCCTCTCCAGCCACTCCTCAAAGAGGGGACTTATCGCCACTATTGTGGCGTGCCCTGCACGGGGTTGCGACAGTCGCTCCCTCCATGTCGCCATGAGATCGCGCCGGAGGTCTGTCCGCTGAGCGACAATTTGCCGCGGCAGCGGAGTTTCCCCCCGGCGTAGTGCCTCCGCGCGCCATTCGTGCAGGCACGCGAGGACTATCGCCTCCAGATCCCATGGCGGCAATCCGGCCAAGAGGCTCGCCGCCTCGCCGGAGATCGTGCGGTACCCCCGGATCAGCCTTACGGCTACCACCTTCTGGGGCGCGTTCAGGTAATGGGCGGCTCGCCGCCTCAGAGAACGCGCCCACACCGGGGCCCCGTAAAGGGCCATGGACCGCACGACCCCCGCGTAGAGCCTGCGGCAGGAGGCGTTTGGACCCCCCAGGTTGGGCAAGAGCCGCTTGAACGCAGCCCCTGCCCGTTCCAGTTTGGGGGCCAAACGTCGGAAATGCTCCACGAAGTTCCACCGGCTGTCGAGGACAAGCCCTAGGTACCTCAGCGTCGACTCGACGCCGATGGGAACCCCTCCTACCGTCAGTATGGATCCCGACGGTGGCGCATTCCGAGGCCCATGAAAGCACATGGCCTCGGACTTGTGCAATGCCACCTCGAGACCCAGTTGCCGGATTCTCTCCACGACTATCGCAACCCCGCGTGTCATAAGTTCGGCCGCCGCCTCGTGCGACCTCCCTTGTGCCAGCACCAGCGATATGTTAGGGTCCGCTTCCAGTTTAACCAAGTGCAGCTGAGTATTTTACATGAAGCGACCGCCTATCTGACCTCTACAACCCAGTTAGTACGAGGTAATACGACATCTCTGGGTAGGACTGGTGGTCTTTCGGGCCACTGACTACCTGTAACGACTGTCAAAGACCTACAAATGACAGCAGTGACCAACGGCTTAACGTACTTTGCGAGGCACGGAGGAAAAAAAGGAAAGAAGGAAGGAAGGAAGAAGTGTTATTACAATGTCAACGAATATTTAAATGATAAATCCTTAAAACTAATAACATAAGGTAAATTAAAATGTATTTGTAAAAATTAAGTTAGATTATAAGATACAGTCCTCATCTGCAAATATCATTCTTTTGCTGTGCCCGACAGGGTCCACGATTGTTTCTTTTGTTAAATGTTTACCAACTAAGCCTACATAGTGGAATCCAATAAAGAATTGAGAATTGAGTACTGAAACTGGGTATGTAATGGTGGTCACCCATCCATAACCATATCTCGGTTGAATCTCATTTCTGTACTGTAACATCATAGTATTTAGTTAGTTTAATTTCGTACTGGACTCTCGTTATGGATTACAGCCTACTCCGTTAGACAGAGAGTTGCCCTATGATATAGCAGTGAACACTACTTGCTTCGGTGAAGGAAAACATCGTGAGGAAACTAGCGTGCCTGAGAGGTATTTTTTGACGGCATCGGCATGTAAAGCTGAGTCCTCTAAGTGGCATAAAAACAGACACCAATAAACCTAGACTAAAACTAGAATTGTGACAAATTTTGACAGAATGAAATTACAAAGACTGAAAATGATTTGTAACTAAGCTTTTAAAAGCAACGAGTGACTCTGTCGAGTGTCTCTTACCGACACCGGCAATTCGTTCCATAAACGGACAGCCTGGACCGTGACGACCAGTCCTTGGTCATAAAATTTGGTGGAATGTCGGGCATCAAAAGCCGGTAATAGGTGATCGTGTTAATGTGTGCAAACCTTCAGTAAAGCACCAGCTGTCCTCTCAACCCTTGCACCCCCAAACTAAGAATATCTTCATTAAACCTTGGAGTAGTACTATAACCCGCGTTATCACAGTTAATTTCAGGCGCTAATGAAAAGTTTCATGACTCCCCCAACTTTGATGAAGTTACCCTCGCTAGGATAACGTTATGATAATCTTAATTAAACGTTTGGTTTCATATCTTAACGTATTACCGTTAAATTACGTTAACTGCTAAGTAATCGTGGTAATCAGTTTTTATTTGAATAATTATCTGGGAGATTATCTAATAGTCCAGAAAAATTTGGGGTTTCACCTCGGAATGAGAGATAGTCAGCTATAAACTTGTAGAAACCTATATTTTGACACCCTAAAACTGGTCTCAAAACCTACTTATCCCAAGGGTGTCCGCGATATTCCAAGGTCAAACGTCAAAAAAACGATTTTTTACTCATTTATTGCAAATATCTCGTTTCCTATGGGTTTTATGCTATTTATATTTTCAAAAATATTGTAGAGCATTAAATTCTATACAACTTTTGTCAAAACATTTTTTTATATCTTGAACCATTTTCGAGATAGGTAGAGGGCAGAGCGAGTGCAGTGTTTAACTATTTATAGTCATACTACGATAAGTAGGTTTTGAGACAAGTTGTAGGGTGTCAAAATAAAGGTTTACACAACTTTTTAGCTGATTATCTCTCATTCCGAGATTCTTTCCCTAATTTGACTAATTTTCTTGGACTATAAGCGTTGATTAGGATTGAGGAGCTCGTGGCTAAATAATAACAGCCGCACTGGTCGATCTTTAATGTTAAGCCGTGCTTGCCGAGGTTGGTCCGTGGATGGGTGACCATAATTACATACCGAGTTTCCTCCGTGCCTCGGAAAACACGTTAAGCCGTTGGTCCCGGCTGTCATTTGTAGATCTTTGACAGTCGTTACAAGTAGTCAGACGCCAAAAGTCTGACATCCAGTCTTACCTAGGGGTATCGTATTACCCAGCTACTGGGTTGTGGAGGTCAGATAGGCAGTCGCTTCATGTAAAATACTGGTATTCAGCTGTATCCTGTTAGACTGGAAGCCGACCCCAAGATAGTTTGGGAAAAGGTAAGGTTAAAGGTCGTTGATTAGGTATGGTCTCAATGGAGGAGCTCGTGGTTACCGAGGACCTCGTGGTTACCGAGGAGCTCGTGGCCAAATAATACCAGTCACTCGGGTGGATCTTTAGGTCACACCACGCTTTCCTAGGTTGGTACGTGGATGGGTGAACATCCATTACGTTCCGAGTTTCCTCCGTGCCTTGGAAAGCACGTTACCCCGTTGGTCCCGGCTGTCATTTGTAGATCTTTGACAGTCGTTACGAGTAGTCAGTGGCCCGAAAGTCTGACAACCAGTCTCAACAAAGGGTATCATATTACCCAGTACTAAATGGATTGTAGAGATCAGACAGCATCCGGTTAGTCTGGATCTGGAAGCCAACCCGAACATAGGGAAAAGTCAGATGATTAACCGTCCGACCGTCTCAAAGTGTACTGTGCTGTTTTAGCGCTCCACAGTAGTGAATAGTTTTTATACAGTTTTAACAAAGTTTCGGTTCAGTGTTGCTGACAAATTTTATTTTTGGACATACGTGCAATCTGTGAGTTGAAGAAATTACACATAAACATTACAAATAAGACTTATTTAAGAAATATAAGTGAACTTTTTGTCAAAATACCCAACCGCACACCGAATACAGAGCCCTTGAAGCGAACGCGTAAGCGACGCCGTCTCCCGTGCACTTAAGACCTTTTGGTCGCGAACTCCGAGTTACTCACTCGGTGTGGGCATTTGTTAGTGTGCGCTTTCAACTAGCGAACTATAAATTTTTGGACGGGGGTCTTTGTTCGTGTCCACTTTTTTGGAAGTCAATATAATTTATTTTTTGAACTTAGGATGCCTAAAATACCTCCGAAAGGGGCGTGTTGTGCTCTTGAACACATTGATAAAAGCTTTATTCGATGTAGAGTATGCGAAGATCTGTTTCACCATGAGTGCCTTGGCTTAGAATCAACATGTGACCTGACAGCGTGGTCCTGTTCTCAATGCACTATAAAACCATCTGAAGTGGTAAACACCGATGTCACACCAGTACGCTTTAATCCCAACATAACTATGCGTACAAACAAGAGGCAAGCATTGCAATCTCCACCAAATCCAGCAACTATCCCTCTCACGGAAGAGGGTGTTCGTGTCATTGTTGAGAATGTGATGGAATCGAAAATGAATTCACTTTTAGAAAAAAATCACATTAACCATGAGCAACTTGCTGAACAAGGAGTTAACCGAAATACGTGCGGAAGTTGCTGGTCTTAGAGGATCTGTAGAATTTCTTAGCAATCAATATGACGACATGTTGAAGGAAAGAAAGCAGGGTGAAGAAAAAATAAAAGATCTGCTGGATACAAACGAGAAGTTATCATCTTCAATTACCTTGGAACAACACGGTCGTGCAAGTAATGTTGAGATTCAATGTGTCCCTCAGAAGAAAACTGAAAATCTTCTCAATATTGTAACTCAGCTGGGGAAAACCATAGGTTGCGATATTAAAGAGGAAAGCATCAGTAATTGTACTCGTGTGATGAAGCTCAACAACAACACAACGCGTCCGAAATCAATTGTTGTACAATTTGCCACTCCCAGAATACGGGACTCTTTCCTAGCAGCTTCTATAAATTTCAACAAAGCAAAGCCAGCCAGTGAAAAGCTAAACACCTCCCATCTCGAGCTTGACGGTGCGAAGTCTGCGATCTTCGTGACGGAACATCTGAGCCCGGCTAATAAGGCACTACACACGGCTACTCGTCTCAAAGCTAAGGAAAAAGGGTATCGTTATGTTTGGATCAGGGGAGGACGTATTTATGTTAAAAAGGCAGATGATTCCGATACCAAGATTATGAGAGATATGGATTCACTAAACTCAATTGTGTAATTAATTATAAATTTTCAACCAAAAGCTGTTATTGAAGCTATTATCAGTTATATTCGCTACCTTTAACGTATACTACCAAAACACTCGTGGATTGCGATCTAAAATTCAAGAATTTTATTGTAATTTAGTATGTTCAAATTATGACGCATTAGTATAACAGAAACCTGGCTCAATAATTGTATTCATAGCAGCGAACTTTTTGATAAAAGATACATAGTTTTCAGACGCGATAGAGAAACTGCAGGTTTCCATGCTAAAAAAGAGGGAGGAGGTGTCTTGGTCGCTATATCGAGAAAGTACGCTGCTAACAGACAATCTTCTTAGGAAAGTGGGTGCGAAGACTTATGGGTCACTGTCAGTGTTGCAACTGGCTTCAAAATAGCAATTTGCGCTCTTTACTTGCCCCCACCTGTGCATTATTCTATTTTGGAGCACTTCTTGGATAGTTATAACGCTGTAGCAGAAAGAAATGATTATTGTACTATTCTTATTGGTGACTTCAATATGAGCAATATAGATTGGAATGAAAACTTTAGCAGCGGCGTTACTCATACCTACCCCACTTTCTCAAGGACTAATTCTAAAGCAAATCAGGCCCTTCTAGACTTTATCCACATAAATAACCTGAAACAATTTAACAATGTATGTAATTTTAAAAATAGAATCCTGGACTTGGTTCTTGTCGACCATCTCGATTGTAAGGTGACTGAAGCTCTTAATAGTCTGACAAAGATCGATCCATATCACCCTCCTCTTGAAATTTCCCTGCGCGTTAAAGTAAATTATAGTTTAAAACCAGAACCTAGCGTTAGATTAAACTTCAATAAAGCCAACTACTCTGCTATTAAATCAGAACTTGAAAATACCGACTGGTATGCATTACTCTCGGATACAGACGACCCTAATATAATGTTGAAACGGTTCTATACGATACTTTATCAAATCATTGAACGGTTTGTCCCATCGGCCTTGGTGAAAATTAATTCGCGACCTCCATGGTACACAAATAGAATATACAGAAATTGCTGCGGGAAAGGAATAACTTAAGAAGAAGGTATGGTACGTACAAAAACCCTATGGATAAGATATCCCTTCGTTGGTGTAGTAAGCGCTGTGACAGAATGGCAAGAGAATGTTACAACTCCTATATAAATAACATAGAACAGAAAATTACAACGAATCCCAAGTTTTTCTGGTCCTTCATTAAGTCTAAGCGGGGTGTTGCTAATGCCTATCCAGCGTCAATGTCAAATGGCGTCAGCAAGACTCACAATGGCAATGAGATGTGCAACATGTTCGGGACCTACTTTTCCTCAGTGTACAGTCCAGCTACCAATACCTCCAACGTAGTTCAAACTTCGCCTTTCTTTGAAAGCCTTCTCTGCAACTCTGACAGCTTTTCTGATACAGATTTCAAAGGATAAAATAGCCAAGCATCTCAAAACCTTAGACATATCCAAAGGTTCAGGCAGCGATGACATTCCGCCTAACTTTGTCGCAACTTGCGCTGACCAACTGGCAATCCCCCTATGCTTGGTTTTTAATAAATCTCTCAGCGCTGGTATTTTCCCTAAACAATGGAAGCTGGCCAAGGTGGTACCGATTCATAAATCAGGCTCTGATGATTTGGTAGAAAATTATCGTCCTATATCTATCCTTCCGACATTTGCCAAGGTTTTTGAAGCGATAGTATGCCCTGACATACAAAACTACTTCAGGAAATATCTGTCAGACCACCAGCATGGGTTTACTGCTGCAAGATCCACCTGCAGTAATCTAGTAGCTTTCGTTGAGGTTATTGCAGCTTCTCTTGACTCGAACCAGCAAGTCGATGCCATATACACTGATTTCAGCAAGGCTTTTGACAAAGTTTCCCATGAAGTGCTGATTCAAAAACTTGCTGCGTACGGTTTTGCTGGTTCTCTTCTTAAGTGGCTGCACTCTTACCTAACGGATAGATCTTTTTATGTAGTAGTCAATGGCTATAAATCTGAAACCATGACTATAACCTCTGGAGTTCCGCAGGGTTCCCACCTGGGCCCCGTAATATTTATCATCTTTGTAAACGACCTTCCTTATTGCTTTTTTAACTCCACGCCATTCTTATTCGCTGATGATTTGAAAATAGTCCGCGTTATAGATTCTCTAGCCGATTCAACTTTACTTCAGGATGACTTGAAAAGACTCTTAAACTGGTGTAAGGAAAATAATATGCAACTTAATGTAGAAAAATGTTCCCAAATTACGTTTACTCGCAAGGCTAACTCAATTAATTTTAATTACAGTATAAATGGTACGTATCTCAGTAAAGTTGATGTGATCAGAGACTTGGGAGTCCTTCTTGATCATAAATTAACATTTATTCCCCACATAGACAACATTATTAAAAAAGCTTCAAAAACTCTCGGTTTTGTGTTACGTAATGCTAAATGTTTTCGCAAGCCTAAAACTAAGATTTATCTTTTTAACTGTCTCGTTCGTACTGTATTGGAATACTGCTCGGTTGTATGGCGTCCCCATTATGCAACCCATAGTCTTAGGTTAGAGAGGATCCAGAAAAGATTTTTATACCATCTTGCCTATTCAGCGGGATTAGGCAAAAGAATACGGAGCTACGCGAAACGTCTTCAAAAATTCAGCATGACTTCACTCGATAGACGAAGAGATAACATAGATTTAATTTTTCTTTTTAAAATACTGCAGAGTAAAATAGACTGCCCCCAGCTGTTAAGTAAGTTTAATTTTAACTTGCCTCACAACTATCCGCGTCACCCTATAAAACTATTACGTCGCCCATTCCGCAAAACTGTATCAGTATCCAACTCCCCCATCCCCAGAATGTGCAGGCTTCTTAACAATTACGATAAATCAATAGATGTTTTTTCCACAACACTTAAAAAATTCAAGCGCCAAGTCCATCAAAATTAACCACCATATTGACTTTTTTCTTTTGTCATCCTTGTATAAATACTGTGTATCTAAAGCTACCCGCTGTTGTTGAATGTGTTATTTCTGCACTTGTAATTTTATTGCTGTTCTTATAATTTTGTTTTTTTTTTGCATGCTGTGTCTATCGCATTATATTGTACTCTAAACTTGTAACATATTTCTTGTATGATTAGGATAAACAGTGTAACAATTGTAGATAGGCCAATAAATAAATAAATAAATAATCATCAGCCTGTAATGTTCCTCCTGCTGGGACACAGGTCTCCTGTCTTTTGAGAGGGAGTGGGCTGTAATCTACCACGCGGACCCAGTGTGGGTTGGTAGATGTCACATGTCTTCGAAGTTTTAGTTCTAGGACATGCCAGTTTCATCACGATGTTTTCCTTTACCGTTTTTGAGGGCAGCGGTCATGAAATAAATTACACAAAGTAATGCGCCTGCCTGGGTTCAGACCTACGGCTTACTGCTCGTAAGTCGGGGGCTGTCACCACTGGGCTACCGCTTCTTATTATTTAAGTTATTCGGTGGGAGTTTATCTCAGTGTTGACTGGGTATGGCCTGAATGCGTAAACGCTACATTATCAAGCTAATTTATATGATGCAAATATTATTCGTGTTGCAGAGTCATGTGGATAACAATAATGAGGGATCTACCTTTTCCCTTTTTTATTGCCACTTTAGTCTAGTGGTCGCGAGCGCGACTGCTGAGCAAGAGGTCCTGGGTTCGTTTCCCGAAGTGTTATTGGGTTTTTCCATCAGAAATTCCTCAGTAGCAGCTACGTAGTCTGTATTTGTGCTCGCTTGATGGCAAAAGGCTCGCGTTAATTACATAGGACTAGAACATAACTGGCGAAATGTGGCAGGACCCTTCAGCAAGCACAGGCGTGATATTATGTTATATTTCTAGCCGTTGCTTCAAGACTCGGGCAAATATCTGTAAATGTTACTTAGCCCGTTCTTGGGCTTGGTAGAACTACAGTTGTCTTTAATTATACAGTAAAGTGTGCTTATAGCGCTTAAAGTATTCGGTACAGTGCAAAACAACAGAATTGTGTACTTGCATTTACCACACAATTAGACAAGCTGTTGTGTTGTGTTTTAAACGTGCTTCATCTGTTCCTCCCCCTATAACTGCGCTTTCACACATACAAACAATCTCAAATGTTTATTTGGTAATATCTTATTCTACAAACCACGTTAAGGGGGTTATTCTGAAATACTGTCAAATTTAAACAACAAAAACAGGTCAAGTGCGTGTCGGGCCACGCGCAGATTAGGGTTCCGTAGTTTTTATAACAGCCAAGTGCGGGTCGTATTCGCTGACAGATAATTTCGTACCATGCTCTAACTAAAAGCCAAACATGACTACCTACACAAAAACCTAATTCCTTTTTTGACTTCCTACACAAACAACAAAAACAACTGTTTTTTATAAGACTTGTTGGCGCCTTTGCAAAAAAGGCTTCATATGATTCACGTTGCAAACTAAACTGTTACCACAGATGAGAGAGAAGCGGTCTACAATTCTCTCTGGCGAAACGTCAAGTCGTTGCGGGTAGCCATAATGCCATATTTACTTGGGTAGTTGTC
The DNA here is from genome assembly GCA_949152445.1 of Cerastis rubricosa. Classification (NCBI taxonomy): domain Eukaryota; kingdom Metazoa; phylum Arthropoda; class Insecta; order Lepidoptera; family Noctuidae; genus Cerastis; species Cerastis rubricosa. The sequence continues at coordinate 8,302,294 of OX424545.1, read as the reverse complement.
AAGGAAGGTGGCGCGTAACAAGACGTTGACGGATCGCCGACGTCTTTTTGCTTAATCTAATTAAATCTAGTGCCAGATATCATAAGTAATTCCGATGCGGCGGGTAAGAGCCTTTAGACTTATTTAGGAATGAAACAGCGTGATACAACTGACGCTTAGCGCTATCTATCGACATCATATCATATCATCATATTCTAAGGAGTTGTTCGAAATTTTCGAGTCAAATACAATTGGTCGACTATTACTCGTAAACTCGTAAAGCCCTCTTAAGTGAGATAGTTTTCCTTTAAACTTCGTTATATATAGGTACTACTGCCGTGACTTTTGTATTTCTAACTACAACCGTTTAGTCTGTAAAGGGGGGACACTTGACCCTTACGAAAATTGGTACTTTAAAGCTTCATAAGTCACGAACGGTTTAATTTATCAAAAAACAGTTTTCCCAAACCCCTCATATTTTTAAAAGACCTATCCAACGATATCCCACACTATGCGCAGGACGAAAAAAAAATTTAACATCCCCACTTTACATGTACGGGAGATAACCTAAATAATAGTTTTTTCAAAACATATTCCACCGCTTTTTTGGGGTCATTAACATGTATACTCATGCCAAATAACAACTTTCTAGTACCAATAGTTTTTGAGCTAAACCGCGGACAGACAGACAGACGGACATGGCGAAACTATAAGGGATCCTTCTTGACTACGGAACCCTAAAAAAGCAGCATTTATTAATAATTAAGTAGGTACCGTAATTTAAATTGATTATTTGTCTTTTGTGACGACCTCCTCAATTTTGACGAGGATGCAAAAAAAAACACCTTGTATATTGTGTCGATTAGCTTCGCTGAAGTTTGTTGCCAAGGTCAAATTTCTGTCTGGAGGAGGATAAGGTATTAAATAAAAAAATATATTTTAATTGATGTACAACATGAATACGTTTATTAAACTTCAAAGTTTTTAATGTGAATATGTTACAATGTCATGATGGCCGTTATATACCTACCTACTAAAGTTTCGAATCTGGGTAAGTACTGCAGACTTTTCAAATCATACCTACGGTAGGTAAAGTCGGGTTAGAAAAACTGAACTCACAAGTATCTATTTAGAACTTATACATAAGTATCCGGAAGGAGCTCGTGGCTAAGTAATAACAGCCGCATCGGCCGATCTTTAACGTTAAGCTGTGCTTGCCGAGGCTGGTCCGTGTATGTAGCACGTTAAGCCGTTGGTCTTGACTGTCATTTGTAGATCTTTGACAGTCGTTACGAGTAGTCAGAAGCCGAAAGTCTGACATGCAGTCTTAGCAGGGGGTATCGTATTACCCAGTTACTGGGTTGTGAAGGTCAGATAGGCAGTCGCTTCATGTAAAATACTGGTACTCAGCTGCATCCGGTTAGACTGGAAGCCGACCCCAAGATAGTTTGGAAAAAGGCTAGGCAGATTATGACATATAAGTATCCGTTCATGTGTGGCACATGTACTTTATAATAGTTCTCGCAACAAAGATTTTGCTTCCTGGATTATTTTACAATTGATTTCGTACTGTTGTGAAAAAAATCGTTTAATCGCCAATGCATTTAAATAATTTAATGTTTGTAATGATTACTTTCCATTCCTACTGCGTTAGTCGAGTTGTATTTGTCCATTCTGACCTTGACCTTGACTAACACTAGGAGACGTTTCATGAGTTGCGTCATATCATCATCTGCATCAGATTCTGAGCTGTCTGAGTCGTCTCCTTCACCAGAGCCCTCTGGAGGTGCAGTAGCATCATCTTCGGGAGTAGTACCGTCTGGTGTCTGTTCTATAGATTCAGTGGTGGTTATGGGGGTAGTGGTGGTGAGGGGGGTTGAAGTGGTGAGGTTAGTGGTCGTGGTAGGGGTAGTAGTCGTGGTGGGGGTGGTGGTAGTCGTGGGGGTGGTGGTGGTTATAGTGGTAGTTGTGGGAGTGGTGGTGGGGGCTGTGGTTATGGTAGTGGTAGGGGTAGTAGTCATGGTGGGGGTAGTGGTAGTCGAGGGGTTAGTGGTGGTTATAGTGGTAGTTGTGGGGGTAGTGGTAGTAGTTTCTTCTCCTTGTAAGGTATCGAAGTCAATACCCGTTACTTCTTTGAACCATGGTAAGTAGGGACCCGGACGGGTGTAACCTGACAGAAATAAATGTATTTTATTATAGAATATCTTCAACAACCATACCATAGAATAGTACCATCCCATATCTTTCCGTGGGTGTCGTAAAAGGCGACTAAAGGACTTTCTAGAGAATGGGCAGCAGCGTTCTCTGTGCTTTTGTAACAACCGTACTGCGATCGCCAACCCGCCTGCCAAGCGTGGCGATTATGGCAAAACCCCCCTTGTGTACACTTGGGGGAGGCCTGTGTCTAGCGGTGGACGTTTTTCGGCTGTAATGATGATGATGATCTTCAACAACCAACAAGCTCGGTTATTTTATTTTTTTAAGTCGTTGCTCCACATTTGGAATTTCTTCTGTATCGTGGGTGCGTTTACAAACATTTTAACTCAGCCATACCCGGAAGAATAAAGGATCTGTAGGCCATACAAATACTTGTTCCATGAGGGATCGAACCCGCGACACGCAGCGCAGCAGTCGATCGCTCGACCACTGCGCCAACAGTGCTGTCAAATTATGATAATAATAATAAAAGCAAAGCAGTCATTATGCCGATAGTCGTGTCGGCCTATGGCTTAATAACCAAAAGCTTCGACCAACATCTGAGGAGTCTTTCACTTGGCAGCTGGATCAAGGGCTTGATTCAGAAAGCAGTACTTCCGGACACGGCGTGTATTGTTAGGAGGTTCCTCTCTCAACAGCCCTCTCCACTGGTAGCTCGGACCCAATGCCAGTGGGCTACAATTTTTTTATATTTTTAAATGTTTTTATATATAATTCATCATCATCATCTTCATTTCAGCCGAAAGACGTCCACTGCTGGACATAGGCCTCCCCCAAAGAGGGGGTTTTACCATAATCGCCACGCTTGGCAGGCGGGTATCGCAGTACGGTTATTGTAAAATGCACAGAGAAGGCTGCTGTCCATTCTCTGGCAAAGCACTTAGTCGGCTCTTACGACACCTACGGGAAGATATGGATTAGCTGTATGGTGTCGGACGTTAAGTAATAGTATATATAATTGTATAAAAATATTTAAACATGTAAATGATATGTTTCGAAACGAATTATGGAAATAAAAATATAAAAGTATCACAATTACCAGTTGCTACGCCAGAGAGGCAGGCGTTGTCACCCCACATAAACGACCAGATGCCGATAAGAGTAGGAACACCGTCGGGACCATCATGCACTAGTGGACCTCCGCCGTCGCCCTGCCAAGAAATATACTTTTATCAGTTTTCTGAAGTTGAAAACTGATTTTTATGCAAAACATGAAAGTTTGAATTTCACTAGCTACATTGTAGAGATTTTCTAGTTCTAAAAATTTTCAAAACCTGCCCCCAAAACAAACGCTCGGCTTCGATTTCGATTCGGAAAGTCGTATGTCTATCTTGTTTTGGCATTACGTGTGTTAGTACAGTTACTGTTAGTGGACAAAATAAAATTTATGACTTCCTCTTACGACAGTCCACTCGGACATGCCTTTTGGCACCAACTTCGCTTACTTCACTAGCCTAACGTAGGATGTTCATGCAATTTCATGGTCTTAAACCCACTCCCATGGCTTAGGGTGGCAGCTCCATGGTAGCCCGAGAACTTCAAATTTTCAAACAGCAAAATACACCCTGTAAATACTTGGTCCGACTGCTTAGTCCGATCAATCGGACTTCGGGGATCTTTTTTCCTTCTGGTCCGATTCATCGGACAAAGCAGAATCACAAATTCTTGTAGTAAGATCGATCGGACCATGGATTATTATTTTTTTTTTGCTCAGATTCATCGGACGATGAGGAATTATGATTCCTTCAAGTCCGATCAAAACAGCCTGACATTGACCACCAAAGTGCAAAAACGTAAGAAAATTTTAATTTCGAGCCTACCCTGGCGCTATTACCTTAACTCCACTAGACTGACACCTCTGAACCCTAGACACCTCTGAACCCTAAAGCGTTGTACTCAGCAGTTTCGTGCCGCCCACCCATCATAAATTTAATCCTTACGTGGCATGGAGACTGTGTAGTAACGTTGTAGTAACGCGCGCAGATTGTGGTGTTGACCACGAGGCCGTTCGGGAAATTTCTAGCACATTCACTGTTGGAGATTGCCTGGAGATATACCCATCTCAGCATAGCGGGTATCTCACCTATAAAATAAAATATTATCTATCATAACATGATCCTAACTATGCTAAAATACAAGATATTGAGAAATATCCTATGAGGTACGAACGACGACCAATTAAGCGATTCAAAACCAGTTTATGCGGATCTCTTATTGTACCTGAAATCTACGCAAAGAGAGGCCATGTTGTACTGGAAATGTATAGCTTGATGTGTCGCCTAGACAGGTACTTTTGAATCAGCGATGAGAAAGATGAGCCCTACAGTTCAGTCACAAGGCATAAACAAGGCATAATAGCAGTGAATGATTTCCATTCGAAGCTTTTATCCTATATCGTGTATATCATAGCTAGAACAATTTATGTAGCATTATTGGTCTTAAATTAGTCTATTTCAGTTCCTGGTATATTGAAGATATACACAGTAGTACATGAACGATGTATAGGTTCTGATGATGTACTGTAAAAATATGAAGAACGACATGTGGGTCGTGAGTACAGCAGTCATTGTGCCGATATCGTATCGGCCAATGGCTTAATAGCCAATAATCTCGATCAACACCTGAGGCTCTCGATAGCAGCTGAATTGTAAGGAGATTCCTCTCTCAAGAGCCATGACCACACCGGTAGCTCGGACCCTGTTCCCGATATCGGTGGGCTACTTAATTATATTTTAAAATGTTATTTTGTTAATAAAAATATTTTAAAATGTACATTGTCTGTAAGAAGAATGAATAAAGAGAATAATAGTTATAGAAGATACTGACCCACACCCTGAGGTCCTGTTCTGCCATGCCCGCTTAAGTAGACTTGCTCCCCGTCGTAGTTCCGGTACGCATCAGCACTGCTTTGTATGCGGATCGGTTTCACCAAATCTGAGTGAAGATATCAGGTCAAAATCAACATCATCATCACCATAACAGCATAAAGCTCAAGCAGTCCATGTCAGAGGAGCAATGGGCAAAAATAAAACTGAATGGACACCAGATAGCAAGAAACGACAAAGCTGCAGCTCCAGAAGGAGACGGTGGGATGAGTTGGACTCGTTCTCAAAGGACTGGCCTACGCACTAGATCACGAAAAGTAGAAGGAGGGAAAGGAGGCCTTTGCCCTGGAGTGGGACAATATTATAGGCTTATAATAATAAAAATAATCTACCAGACTGACAAAAACCTGATGAGTTTTTCAAACAATTTAACATTTTTAGTATATGAGTAGAGGAAGATCAAAGAAACGATGGATGGACTGTGTGAAGGATGATATGGCTGCTGAAATGACGAGTACTGACAAGTATAAAAGAACGAAGACATGCTGCGCCGACCCCAAGTAAATGGGGGTAAGGGCAGGAGAATGATGATGATAACCAGGGACTCAAACTGTAACCACCATAAGTGTTTTTAACACAGTTATAACAGAAAAACACTTTTCAATGTAGGTAATAGATACAATAATGTTACCGAATCAATCTGTAACCTTTTATATGTGTAACTGAAATAATCAATTATAGCTTTAGTACAACCTGTCCGAATTAACTGTGCACTTGGTGCTGTGACGTCATTCTGTCGGTACGCCAATGACGTCGATAACCCGGGCTGCGCGGGGCGCCGCGCGGGGAAGCGGGAGAGAGGTCGCATTCCAGCTAAGTGCACACTTAAGTCGGACGGGTTGTACGCCGCGTTTACCTGTTACACTTATTAACACTGTTAACACTTTTATATCTGTTACGGTTGAAAAAACATTTTAAAGTGTTACATATTTGATTCTGTAACCTTTATGAAGGTGTTTTAAGTCCCTGATGATACCATTGTTACTTTAAAACCTACCGTTTGTAAATAAATTCAAATTACCATAATAAACTTCCACACAACTCCTAGTAGGTAAAGTAAATTTGGAAAGAATAAGGAGTACTTACTTGTAAAAACGATAGGGCGTGTAGTCTTAACAAGTGCGATGTCGTTTGGCTGATTACCCCATTGAAGGTTGTTGTAGTCGGGATGGCTATACCATTCCTTGCCCGGATAGATGGCATCCGGGTTATGAAAAAACAAGCCAACGCGAACTGACACAGATCCGAGGCTGAGGAGGAAAAATAATTGTCAAATTGACTTAAAATCACTCCTGCAATCCCTGAAGGGTTAGGTATACCTAATAGTACACTCACATTTCGCCAGTTATGTTTTTAGTCCTATGCAATAGGGGGCGAGCCTACTGCCATCAACCAGGCACGTGGAAAAAACCCAATAACACTTTGCCCGACCCGGGAATCAAACCTAGAACTTCATGCTCAGCAGTCGTGCTTGCGACCACTTGACCAACGAGGTGATGCATGAGAGGCGATGGTAAAATTAGAACTCACAATTACTATAACGAGTCTATAAGTCTCTAGTCTGTAAACTTACGTCCTAGTGCATTGGCCAGTAGTGACGACCCATTCCTGCGCCACGATAGCTCCCCCACAACGCCATATACTACCCTGGGGATTCACTGTGCGTAAGGCTGCATGGTAAGGGAACTGGCCTGGTTGTGCTTCCCATCCCGACCCAATTCGCAACGATGACGATGGCACTGCTGTGTTGTCTAGGTAAACAAGCCACCATAGTTATATTAGTTCCGTCTGTCTTCTTATTTGAAACCTTCTTACGCACTGATAAGATTCGATTTCTCTTACCGGGGTTGATTTCATCCTTGAAGTTAGTTGGTTCCGAGACTTTGTACCGCGCGGAAACCTGCAAAATTAAGCTTAGTGACATAAAGTAGGTATTGAGAGTCTTAAACTGAGTCACCATTTTGGAAAAATACCTTCTACTCCTAGCGTATTTTTTTGTTTGAAGCAAATCAGAGACTCTTCATAGAAATAAACAGGATAATCCTTAGTTTGAGAAATATGTGGACAAAACTTATATACACTAACTCGTGAAATTTGTCACACGTTTTACACCAATTTGTGCAAACATTGCGCAATTCCATCAATAATCTTATCCCAATTTATTTGGGATGGCCACTTACCCAGCTCTATTACTTGTCATCTCCTCAACACCTCTTTTCTTACCTTATCATCATTCACACAGTCCGTCCATCGTTTATTTGGTTTTTCTTAACTGTTAGGCTCTAGACAGACGAACTGCTTTTCGACTGCACTCCTCTGCAAATTTGCAGTTTTAATGCAGTTAGTACGTTAGTATTGTAACTGCATTTAAACTAAAATTTGCAGACGGATTGTAGTAGAAATGCTGTCTCTGTCTAGAGCCTTATACCATTCCACATTTAATTCCATCATAATTACTTAGATATTGGGTTGAATTGATAGATACCTCATTTTGAAGACGGTCAAAAAGACTGTCCTACTGTGGGGCAACACAAACCATATTTTGGTGTAAAAAAAAATCTAGGCAACTATGATATTATAGTGATAAGTTTACCTGAAATACAGTTAGCAGAAATAAAAAGTAGCCCGATTTGGTCAACATCTTGTATGCGAATCACTGTTATGCGGAAAATGAAGCTTTCTTATTAAACCACAATGCGGTTATTATGCAGATTAAAATCAAAACCTTGTAACGATATAATTAACCATTGAATAACAAGGCGATAAGATGTGTTAAAAGTAACATCGCTGACGACGTTGGTATAAATGACCAATATTTTGTTTTCGATTTTAAAGTTTGGACATTTGTATTTTAATGAAAATCTGACGTACCTCGGATTTATCATGTGATAAATTCGAGCATTGAATGGTCATAATTAGTTTTAAACAGTAAAATTTCGTGTAGTTCCTTGCGCAGATACATTGATATGTCTTCGGATGAACATACAAACGGATAAAGGAATACTAACGGTTGGTATGGACACGACTGAGGCGTTTGACCTTGTGAAACATGCCATAGTTTTGAAGGAAATGTATAATTAAGGAATTGTATCTCACTTAAAAAGGGGATCCTATGGAGAGGATGCCAACGCAACGTCGTGGGTCAATATGACCCAGTGTCACATTCGGTTGGTTTGTAACAGATTATTATCAGTAACATATGAACAGACTTAATTTTATTTTAACGACAATTTGAGAATACCAGAAATATGATAACCCGATAACCAGGATCACTATCAATTTATTGTTTACCAGTAAACATTGCAACGTGCAAGGTCATGTTTGACATTCACGCATTATTTCTTTAACATCTAATGGGAGAACAATGTCTGCGAATGGGCGATCCTTGTTGAGCTCAACATCATTGTCAATGTGGCGAAGCAGCCGACTGTCTCCGTGCCTCGGACACTATGGACTTTTTTGCAGTAAGAGTGCAGGTCGGATAGCGCAGCACGCTGGCATTAATGATCCGTCCACACCCGGCCACCACCGGGGTGTCAGCTGAAGTCCATCCAATAACGTGGCACGCGTCGATAGGAAGAGTCCAGACAGCATATAATTTGGTCATTTTCTCTCTCATGCTCTTTTATGCCATGGAAGTTGGGTAGGCCTTTGGTGTGGGATGCAACTTGCGTGGATGTCATTGCACCATCACATCTCTCTTGCACGGTGAGTAGCGCTGAGGCGGCTGCTGCAGGTGCTGAAAACGTCAAATGGCGCAATAGTAGATTGTTGTGTCGAGCGCAAAGTGAGTTATTAATGCACGAGTGTTATGTAAATTAACACGAGTGCATTAATTACTCAATTTAGCAAGGTGCGTAATCTACTTTTCTTTCAACTACCGTGACAAAATATACCTACCTAAAATAAAAACTCAAGTTTATGAAACATAGTTTAATTCATCTTCCCTTCAAACATACAATTATTAAAAGTCCAGTTATTAAAGGTTATTTTAACAACTTCATTCGCAGCTCATCAGTCACAGTCATTCGCAGTTCATTTTCAGGCCTGTGAAGTCTTGCAGCAACCAGACCCTTAAACTCGTTCAACACCTTGAAGATGGTTTTGAGGCAGGAATGGTCACAGGCGCTGTGTTCGTGGATCTTTCAGCTGCTTACGATACGGTCAACCTCAAACGGCTTTTGTGGAAGGTGGAGACTTTGATCAACGATCAGAGGTTTATTCGCATACTCCGGGAGCTTCTTCACAACCGCCGTTTCCAGGTCCACCTCCTTTCGAATAAGAGTCGCTGGAGAACACAAAAGAACGGCCTGCCCCAAGGTAGTGTCTTGGCACCGCTTCTATTTAATATATATGTTAACGGAAATGTATGAAATCCGTCATTGTATAAAATTCCTAGGAAATGTGTACAATTCCTAAAATCCATAGGATATGTATGAAATATTTTTTAATTAACACTTTTCCTAGGAAATCTATACATTTCCTAAACCGTGATAGGAAATGTATATCATGCTGCAAGTATGCAGCAAACAAAAAAGCATGCAGCATGCAAGCAAGCATGCAGCATGCAAGCAAGCATGCAGCATGCAAGCAAGCAAGCAGCATGCACCATTCAAGCGAGCATGCAACATGCAGCAGGCAGGGTTTCTGTCACGGCTCCGGCGCTGCGGGCCTCCGGCGGCCCCACGCGTGCTAATCTTCGCAGACGGCTTTCGCTCACCACCGCAACTTCGGCTTGTTGGCCGGCTTCGCCGGCCAGCCTCAGCCGCGGCGGCTCGCTCGCAGCCGCCTGCTCCTCAGCCCGCGGGCCGCCTCGCCCCTCCGCGCCTACGCGATTTTAAATTACACTCTAGGGGTAGGACAAACAAGACTACGTGGAGTCGGTTTTGCAGCAATTCGGTTCTGTCACTAACTTTTGTTGCAAAGCATATTCAATTTTTAACCAACAATATTATTTAATTGTTACAGAAACTATAGCAAATTGGTTTGATTAGAATTATGTATGGGGTCAAGTTCACGACCACCATTTTCACCCAAAGTCTCACAACATCTAATATATTCTTCAGATTAACTTATACTATAGTTTTTAATTTTATACATTTCCTTCTGTCATATAGGAATTGTATAGAGTTCCTAGGAAATGCATACAATTCCTAGGAAATGTGTGGAGTAAAAAATAATTATGATACTATTTAACACATTTCCTACATAGACTCGGAATTGTATACATTTCCTAGGAATTGTATACAATTCACACATTTCCGGTAACATATACACTAACGACCAACCTTCAACACGTCCCGTTTCCTCTATGCAGACGACCTTGCCCTCACCTCCCAAGCCACCACCTTTGAGGAGGTCGAGGTCCGCTTGTCAGATGCTCTCGGTGAATTATCCACATTCTACGTCGCTAATTCACTCAAACCCAATCCGAGCAAAACACAGTCTTGCATTTTCCACCTTCGAAACAGAGAGGCTGGGCGCAGACTTAACATCGTCTGGGGTGGAGTGCCTATCGAACACAGCAACTTTCCAAAATATCTTGGGGTTACTCTGGACAGATCATTGACATTCAGCAAAAACTGCAATACCATCAAGCAGAAGGTGCACACTCGCAACGGTCTCTTACGGCGACTAATTTCTTCAAAGTGGGGTGCTTCGCCTCATGTCTTGCGGACTTCTGCGCTGGCGCTATCTTTCTCAGCTGGCGAATTTGCGTGCCCCGTATGGAGCCGTTCAGCTCATGCAAAGTTAGTGGATACAGCTCTGAATGAAACTTGCCGGATCATCACTGGTTGCCTTAAACCGACACCGGTACAGATGCTGTACCCACTGGCAGGGATAGCGCCACCAGAAATACGCCGAACAGTGGCAAGCTGTAATGAAAGAGCCAAAATGGCTTCAGATACACGACACCCTATGCATTTAAATACCCTCGTGTCGCAAAGGTTGAAAAGCCGAAACAGTTTTTTGAAGTGTGTCACCCCACTCACTGGCGAGCGGTCTACGGAGAGACTAACGCTGTGGCGAGGTAGTGCTTCCTTACCTAACCCATTCGTTCCACCTGCTGAAAGTCTTCCACCTGGACATGAGTTGCCATGGCTGACTTGGAAGTCTTTAAATAGACTTCGGACCCAGGTTGGTTGCAGCAAGGAAAACCTGCTCAGGTGGAGATTCATTAATGACTCTGCCCTGGAGTGTAAATGTGGTGCCGTTCCACAAACGATGCTACACTTAATATCGTGTCCTGCGTGTCCTGCTGTTTGCTCGTTACGGGAACTGATGGACGCTACTGAGAGCGCCAAACTAGTGGCTCAGTTTTGGGCTGACACAATTTAGATTGCCATCGACACGCTAAGAAGAAGATTTGCAGCTGTTTTATACTTTCTGGAGTTGAATTCATATTGCTATCGCTGTCAATTTCCATGTTTTTTTTTACTTTTTTTTTTTGCTAAATATGAAGTATCAAAGTTTTACAGTAGTACAAAATACACGCCATTTGTTTTTTTTTGAGGTGTAATGTCTCCTATTAATGTCTCCTAAAATGTATGCATTAGATAAAAAAGATTACTGGCTGAAAGTAAAAATCGGCTGAATAAAACTGACTTGGTGAAAAAAAAACAAATGGCGCGCATTTTGTACCATTGTAAAACTTTGATACTTCTTATTTACCAAATAAAAAGGTAAAAAATCATGGAAATTGACAGCGATAGTGATATGAATTCAACTCCAGAGAATATAAAACAGCTGCAAATGAAGTTGTTAATAACCTTTAATAACTGCACTTTTAATAATTGTATGTTTGAAGGGAAGTTGAATTAAACTTTGTTTCATTAACTTGAGTTTTTATTTTGAGTAGGTATATTTTGTCAGGGTAGTTGAAAGAAAAGCAGACTACGCACCTCGTGATAATTTAGTGCCCTCGCATGCGCTCGGGCACCAACATAGCACTCGTGCATTAATTACTATTACAATTTTTTAAACCTCTGTGGTAAATCTAAATTTAAAACAGTTGCAGTAATGAAAAACAGTGCAATAATGAGATTTCATATAACTTTTCTGCACTGTTTTGGTTCTAAGCAAAAAATACATCCTTTGTGATCTTTTTGTAGTGATTAATGATAACATTACTGCGTAGTTGAAATAAAATACAATAACTTAATTGGCAGTTGTGGTTTTGAGCCGTTTTGGGGTAAAAATCATCCATTATCATCAAGTAAGTAAAGAAGAGGGGAGGCATAAGCAAGCGGTGATTTTTTTGTTTGATACGACTTTTTGTTTGATTGATTTGTAGCCTAATCCAGAAACAGTTTCAGTTGTCCTTTGAAATTACAGGTCCCCGTTTCCCGTAGTTGTAGTAGCCCACAGCCCATTGGAACTCAATGATTCATAAAATAATTCAATTCTACCACTTTTCAGATTCAGTTAAAAATAAACCAAATTTTTGCGACAAAAAACTTTCCGCAGAAAAAGTCTTCGAAAATCCGGCACATTTTAAATTTCCCTCAAACTATAAATCCTTAGCACTTCTCTTTTAAAGAAGATTAAACTACCTACCTCGTTAATCATTTCGTCACCAGGGCCCCAGAAACTAGGAGTAGTAACTTTGGAGTTTTATTTTTCAAAGCAGTCATTCTAAGGTTGAGATTAGGCCCTGAAGTGCGGTTGAGGCACTTTAGATAATTCACTTTAGCTTACTTACTTTATAGTAAGTAGGGTTTTCGTTCGTAGCTTTTTATCCTCTTAAACGGCAACGCACACGTACCAGGACTGCATAGAATCAGCTGCACCTCAGGTCAATGCCTTATTGTCGTTGACTATGTATCAATCAAACGTACTTACGTAATACTTAATATGTGCCTGAATGGCTCTAGTTGTTGTTACACATAAAAATCACGCCTACTCCCCGAAGGTTTAGGCAGAAGTGTACCTAATAGTACATTAATATTTCGCCAGTTATGTTTAAAATCCATGTAAAAGAGGGCAAGCGTATAGCCATCAACCGGGCACAAATCCAGACTCCGTAGCTACTACTGAGAAATTCCAGGTAGGAAAACCCAATAACAATTTGCCCAACCCGGATTTCGAACCCAGGATCTCGTGGTCAGCAGTTGCACTTGCTGCCATTAGACTAACGAGGAAGTTCTAGGTGACGTAATATTAAACAGCACAGATACAGCACTGATGACAACATTTGTGTCAATTGTTTAATTTAGTCTTCTTGTAACGTTTTTATTTATATTTTTGTATATATTATTTTTATTTAGCGATTGTTTGTGAATGTGTGGACATTGTAGGCGTATGGGCTACGATGTCCTCCCACACTTAAGTACTAACGCTGTAACACGAAATATTGTAAAACCAAATGATTTTAAAAGTTTGAGTTTTTTGCCGGTTCTTTTCCATAGGAAGCGACCAACCCGAACCGTGCACCTTTTGTCGCCGTTTTGTAAGTACCCTTGTAGCCCTCATCAGCATCATAATTTCAGCCGAAAGACGTCCACTGCTGGACATGGGGCTGCCCTAAGTGTCGCCACATTGCCCGGTCATGTAGGCCAATCTAAAATAAAATATTTTGATTTTGAATCCAGAATAGTGTTTAGGTGAGCGTTGAGCTTTAAGTGGAATGTTTTAACGTTACGTTTCCGTTGGATAAATACTTTCAGACTTCTTAAGTTATCTCTCAGGAAACCACAAAAGATACACAAGTAGAAGTCGTTTTCTTTGAAAATGGACGACTTTACTTTTCTGTATTAATAAGGACGTTTTAGTACGTTATAAATAGGGTAAAGTCATAAAGAAAGAGGATGAGGATGTAGGTAGATAAAATTTAAATCTGTTTACATGTTAAGAAATGAATAAGACCCTAATTGGGCTTGAAGAAATCATTTTCCTCTTCAGTATGAACCTTAATTAGGTATATTTGATATGTTTATTATAGACTAGCTGTGCCCGCGATTTCGTCCGCGTGGATTTTAACAAAAAGTTATTTAGTTTTTTTAATATTCATTTTAGATTTTTTCTAAGATATGTAGCCTAAGTTATTCCTTATTATCATCTATTTGCCAGTGAAAGTTTCGTCAAAATCGGTTCAGCCGTTCCAGAGATTAGCCGGAACAAACAGACAGACAGATAAAAATTTAAAAAATGTCATTTTGGTATAAGTACCTTATTACATTCATATGCATGTGCTAAAAAGTTGTTATTATAGTATTACGAACAGACACTTCAATTTTATTTATTTGTATGTATGTATGTATAGATTACATTTCTTAAGGTTTAAATATTATTTGATTAAAAATTAAGAGAATTTCCGATTGTTTCGTTGGTCTAGTGGACGCAAGTGCGAATGCCGAGGTCCTGGGTACAATTCCCAGGTCGGGCAAAGTGTTATTGGGTTTTTCCATCACGAATTTCTCAGTACCAGCCACGTAGCCAATTTTTGCCCGGTGGATGGCAATAGGCTATCCCCTATTACATGGGACTTAAACTATTGGATACCTACGTCGTTGCTTGACGCAAAGACGTTGGAGGCGGAATGTTAGGTATGTGGTCATCATCTGCGTATCCTTTTCCCAAACAATCTTGGGGTCGGCTTCCAGTCTAACCGGATGCAGCTGAGTACCAGTATTTTACATGAAGCGACTGCCTATCTGACCTCCACAACCCAGTAACTGGGTAATACGATACCCCTTGGTAAGACTGGATGTCAGACTTTTAGCTTCTGACTACTCGTAACGACTATCAAAGATCTACAAATAACAGCCGGGACCAACGGCTTAACGTGCTTTCCGAGTCACGGAGGAAACTCGATATGTAATTATGGTCACCCATCCACAGACCAACCTCGGCAAGCACGGCTTAACCTTAAAGATCGACCTGGGCGGCTGTTATTATTTAGCCACGAGCTCCTCCTCCTATGTTAGGAATGTTGTAATAAACTATATGCGATATACGAGCTGTTGTTTTGCATCCTCGTCAAATTCAAGGAGATAACTATGCTAATGATTCTCGACCCGAAACAATAACACTATGGGTAGGTATTTTTTTGTTTTTGTTTATTTAGGGAAATCGGTAAGTGTGAACCACCCGTGTTTTAAACGCAACCCCCCTGATCCTCGCCTTAAAACCACGCTTTCACACATACAAACAATCGCAAACGTTTAATCTATAATTTCATATTCCCTAAACCACCTTAAGGGGGTTTTCCTGGAATACTGACAAACTTAAACTACAAATAAAAAACCGACCAAATGCGAGTCGGACTCGCGCACGAAGGGTTCCGTACCATCTATATATATATCAAGGCGGGGATTCCACCATAAATGAATATCGACGCCATATTGCCTTTCAGTCGCCTAACTGTGCAACTTTATTCTTCATTATTGCTAATTAGGTGGATGGGTATTGAAATCACACACAACACTTTACTCAAACTCCTTATGTTTATTTCTAATAAACCAGTTACAGGCACTTTAACACTTTTATAAACTTTCCTTAAGTTGAGCCGCCCATTCACAAACATGGTTGACGTAATGTGTGTCTTTTGGATCTGTCTTTCAATGATTACAGTTCTTATTAACATAACTTATTATTGCTCACTTCAAAAACTACATTCAATTCATTAATATTTCAATTCTCTAATCGCGAGCTAGCTCGACGACGACATCTCGTCTCGCTGCGCCTATGGTTCTGCGTGGGCGGAAATACGCACACACTAGTTCAGTACAGTAATTTATTACATAGTAAGTTCATTTAAACTTCAGTTAATCAATACTAACTTCACCATTAATTATTTTAGTAATTAAACAATACCAATATCGACAAATATAAAGGCGTTAAGCTTAATTACTTTTTACAACAATTGCTTGCTTAAATTAAATATTGCCATTGTTAAAATCTAAAATGCCATTGCTAAAATCCCAGTCATCATAAAATGCTAATCTTAATTTTAACTATAGTTCTAGCTAAAGGCTTTTGTTTAATAAATTACTCAATGATTTGTCAGAAAGACCAACTCCCATCTAAGCAGTAGTTAACACACAACCCAACAGATGGCGTTCAGTCTATAAATAATCGATACGAACGTTTCTAGATTCTTTGTAATAATTGCACTGCCAGTAAACAGATGGCATGGCAAGTTCATCAATATTATCACAAATGAGAATTATGAGTTGGTTCTTAATTAGATTAACGAATAGTCTTAGCAGGTAAAAGCTCTTGCGGCGACATATATAAAAGAAAGTCCTGTTAGTTACACCACTTACAACTCAAGAACGGTAGAACAGATTTGGGTGAAAATTGGTAGGGAGGTAGCTTAGAGCCAGGAGACGGACATAAGATACTTTTTAGGTAGGGAGGTAGCTTAGAGCCAGGAGACGGACATAAGATACTTTTTAGGTAGGTAGGTAGGGTAGGTAGGTAGGGTATGGTAGGTAGGTAGGTAGGGTAGGTAGGTAGGGTAGGGTAGGGTAGGTAGGTAGGGTAGGGTAGGTAGGTAGGGTAGGGTAGGGTAGGGTAGGTAGGTAGGGTAGGGTAGGTAGGTAGGGTAGGGTAGGTAGGTAGGGTAGGGTAGGTAGGTAGGGTAGGGTAGGTAGATAGGGTAGGGTAGGTAGGTACGGTTGGGTAGGTAGGTAGGGTATGGTGAGTAGGTAGGTAGGGTATGGTAGGTAGGTAGGGTATGGTAGGTAGGTAGGGTATGGTAGGGTAGGTAGGTAGGGTAGGGTAGGTAGGTAGGGTAGGGTAGGCAGGTAGGGTAGGGTAGGTAGGTAGGTAGGGTAGGGTAGGTAGGTAGGGTATGGTGGGTAGGTAGGTAGGGTATGGTAGGTAGGTAGGGTATGGTAGGTAGGTAGGTAGGGTATGGTAGGTAGGTAGGTAGGGTAGAGTAGGGTAGGGTATGGTAGGTAGGTAGATATGGTAGGTAAAAAGTGCATTGCAACGCATGCCGGGGACAGCTAGTTTTTTATAAAAACGAGAAAATAAATCTCTTCGTTGTATGGGAGCCACCCTTAAATATTTATTTTATTCTGTTTTTAGTATTTGTTGTTATAGCAGCAACAGTAATACATAATCTGTAGAAATTTCAACTGCCTAGCTACCACGGCTCATGAGATACAGCCTGGTGACAGACGGACGGACGGACGGACGGATGGACGGACAGACAGCGAAGTTTCAGTAAAAGGGTCCCGTTTGACCCTTTAGGTACGGACCCCTAAAAAACAGCGTTTATTAATAACTAGGTACCGTAATTTTAATTGATTATTAAGTTCTTGTGTGACAACCTTCTGAATTTTGACGAGGATGCAAAACAACACCTTGTATACATATGCCTGTATGCAGGCATAGGTATATTCCTGTCTAAAACAATACAGTTTCCAGCTCTATTTGTGTCCCTTTGTTACTGAAAGATAAGACTGGGGTCATAAAGGTATTTGAATGGCGAGATTAACCTAGTCTTGTGACCGTACCTAATCTGTAAAGGGCATTGTTGTTTAAATAATTAATTCAAACTATTGTTGAGTAAAACGAATCTCTATGTCCTGGTCTTGTGTGCCTATCGTTGTTGTGCCCTGGCGGTTGAGAGTATGTCATGCTCACTCAAATGTCACGCTGATGGCGGCGTGTGTGTCGGGTCATTTAGTTCCCTTCGAAATGGTTGAGTTGAATGATGGCTGATCCATGCGTCATGTTCGTGAACGGGCGCTGTCAGTTGTGCCTGGTCGTCTCTTAGCTGCCACGGCTTATTTCGAACTAATTATTTTATCTTTTGAATGTTTTTTTTTTGTTTTTGCTATGGACACTTTTAACGTGAAGTCTTGCTACATCGTTCTCACATAATGTACCATCTCAACATGAATGATGTAACCAAGGTTTTTGTAACAAGATTCTGATTTAAAAGAGTGTCCATGGAGTTTCTTGCCCATTCTTCTCCATAGAGATCTACGCCTTGGAATGGGCAACTACAGTACTTTCACAGTTATTATGTCTTGTGACTGGGACTGTAGCTTAATTTTTATTGTTGTTCGACCATTCAAAAGTGCCTGTAACTGGCTTATTTTAAATAAATGATTTGATTTGATTTGATTTTCTAATATTATGTACCTAAGCATAATTATTTTCTTTTTTACGAAGAAAAAATGGTTGTTGGAAATATAATAGGTATAGTTCTAAAAGCATTTTAATTGTTATAATCATTCATTTAGGAAGAGCTCGTGGCTGAATAATAACAGCCGCACGGATCGATCTTTAAGGATAAGCCGCGCTTGCCGAGGTTGGTCCGTGGATGGGTGACCATAATTACATACCGAGTTTCCTCCGTGCCTCGGAAAGTTAAATCGTTGGTCCCGGCTGTCATTTGTAGATCTTTGACAGTCGTTACGAGTAGTCAAAGCCGAAAGTCTGACATCCAGTATTACCCAGTTACTGGGTTGTGAAGGTCAGATAGGCAGTCGCTCCATGTAAAATACTGGTACTCAGCTGCCTCCGGTTAGACTGGAAGCCGACCCCAACATAGTTTAGGAAAAGGCTAGGCAGATGATGGCAGATGATGAATAATTCTCTTGCCCTTCCCCCAATTTACTTGGGGTCCATACTTTTCCATAACTCGTCATCTCCTTTTAGTCATATCATCCTTCACACACAGTCCATCCATCGTTTCTTTGGTCTTCATCTACCCTTATACCCATCCACATTCATACTCAAAACTTTCATCACGACATTTTCCTCATTCCAACAATCCATCAATGCAATGGTATCTCTCCTACCTAAAATTATCCCAAAAAATCTAACATCATCAGCCTATAATGTTCCTACTGCTGGGACACAGGCCTCCTCTCTATGAGAGGGAGTGGTGTAATCCATCACGCGGGCCCAGTGCGGGTTGGTAGATGTCACATTTCTTCGAATTTTTAGGTCTAGGACATGCCGGTTTCCTCACGATGTTTTCTTTCACAGTTTTTGAGGGTAGCAGAGATGAAATAAATTACAAAAGTAATGCACCTGCCTGGGTTCGAACCCACGGCTTACTGCTCGTAAGTCGGGGCTGCCACCACTGGGCCTCCGCTGCTTTGCAAAAAAATCTAAACAACGCAATTATTGGCGATCTAACACAATTTTGAATCTACTACGAAAGGTTGATAACACAAGTCTTCAGCCAAACTTCAGTTCTTCCTAAACATAGATCAACACAGTTCGCTTTCATAATCCAGGATTATTCACTTACATCATTTACCTCCCTGATGACCAAAGTTATGGAGGGTCCGTCTCTTAACTTAATCAGGGACTGTTCCATGAAAACCTTTCAGGGTTTAGGTCTCATGGGACTTAGATAAGTGGCTTGAAAATAGTTTTCCAGTGTTTTTACCTTCGTAGGGATATTGAGGGCACTTGTCGATACATCTATATTTAGACATACAAATAAATAATACATATACTACTACAAATAAATAAAATTGAAGTGTCTGTTTGTAATATTATAATAACCACTTTTTACTACATGCATATGAATGTATCTCCCACTAGGTGGACAGATGACCTGGTGAAGGTTGCGGGGATCCGCTGGATGCGAGTCGCACGGGACCGGTCAATGTGGCGTCACTTGGGGGAGGCCTATGTCAAGCAGTGGACCTCTTTCGGCTGAAATGATGATGATCATTATGATATGAATGTAAATACGGTACATATACCAAAATATATTTTCTTACAATTTTTGTCTGTCAGTCTGTTTATTCCTAGCCGGAATAAACACAAATCTCTGGAACAGCTGGACTGATTTTGACGGGACTTTCACTGGCAGAAAGCTGATTTAATAAAGAGTAAGGCTAAGGCTACTTCTATTTTAGAAAATAAATAAAAATATTATGAAAAAGTAATTGCAACACCACTTTTCTCTTCTACGCGGACGAAGTCGCGGGTACAGCTAGTAATAAAGATTAACGTTTGAAAGTATGTTTTATGTCCTATTTCGGTAAGGGTTGGTTAAAGGATTTTGTTTGGGATGATTTACAAGTGGCTTGTAGGTTCACTCGTGTGTAGGGTATTACGAAATTCTAGGATTAAAAAATCTATGAAATCTCTCCATTTGCTATTAGCTTATGTTTGATTGCGTTCGCGTTAGTGAAATTAAATAGAAATGCCAGGATTATTTATTTAGTAGCTCTTGCCCGCGACCTTCGTCTCGTAAAATTATTACAATAATATTACTTCCTTATTAGAATCGGATGTTGTTGTTAATTTCAAGGGTTTTAATTGTTTTGTACGGAACCGTAAGCCTTTGCCTAACATAAAAGTAGCCTGATTATGAAGCCTCATAATATCAACTATTTGTCAATACAAGTCCCGGCCAAATCAGTACAGCCGTTTTGGAGATTAGCCTGAACAAACAGACAGATAGAGACAAAAATGAAAAAAAAAGAAATGAAGAAAGAGATGGAGCTAGACGACCTGTACAGCTTCGTCTCTTTCTTACTCTGGAATAAGAATAAAACAATACTGCTTTAAGATGTCATGGTAGGCCACCAGTACATACGACCGCGGGTGATGTGACTTTCGACGCTACTTGCATCAAACGATACATGCGTGTGATGTGACTTACGACGCTACTTGCATCAAACGATACATGCGTGTGATGTGACTTACGACGCTACTTGCATCAAACGATACATGCGTGTGATGTGACTTACGACGCTACTTGTATCAAACGATACATGCGTGTGATATGACTTACGACGCTACTTGCATCAAACGATACATGCGTGTGATGTGACTTACGACGCTACTTGTATCAAACGATACATGCGTGTGATGTGACTTACGACGCTACTTGCATCAAACGAGACATGCGTATATACCTACTTTCATGTGCATTCAGTAAAAAGCTGTTATTTTAAAATTACAAACAGACGATTAAATTTTATTTATTTGTATTATGTATAGACATTGATTTCTCTTTTGATAATGGTTGGGTTAGGTTAGATTTGGTTTGGTCGGTTTGGGACGATTTACAAGTGGATGGCTTTTGGGTTCGCTCGTGTGTAGGGTATTACAATTTTCCGGGCATAAAAGTTTTATTATTTTCTTCTTTTGTTATTTACAAATAAAACTTAGTTTAGTTTGCGTTATTGGTATTAAAACAGGGATTATTTATTTATTTGCGCATTTAGTAGTACAATACATTGAAAGGAAGACAATTATCGTTAAAGATAGCATGCTACAAATTAAAAATGAATCACGTAGTTCAAATCAAATCAAATCAAATCTTTATTTGTGAACATAAGTACAAAAAGATGTTATTTATACATTTTAGCTGATCTGTATGTTCGGCCAATAATCGGCATACAAATATAATATTAGTAAGCAGGTTATTTTTACTATCATAATGAGTAAAGTCTAGGATAAAAGAAATGAAGCAATTGAAAAATGTCATGAGCCGCATAAAATAAAGTAATTGAATTATATTATTAATTATTAAGAATGTCAAGAAAATTAAATTTAGTCATAATTTGTCATTTAAATAGTCTTCAATCGAGTAATACGTCTTTTCAACTAAAAACAGGAACAACTTTTTTTTAAAATGGCTGACATTTTCCTCACTTCTGATACATTTTGGCAATTTATTGTATAATTTTGGAGCCATTACGAAAATACTGTTTTTGTATAAAGCAGTTTTAGATCCAACAGTTTGTAGCCGGTCAGCTCGACGCTGACTACCTACTCGGTCAAATTTATACATATTATTTTTGACGAACATAGATGTCTGGTATAAAAAAACAACGAACAACGAATGGAAAATTATTCTAGATGTTTCCGTTAGAAGATTTTTGTAAGGTGCCTTTACTTGGCATTATCCAAATACTTTCTGTAATCTATTAACTTGGTAAATATACCCAAAATAAGTTGATTAGTTCCTAAAATTCACTAAAGCCAATTGAGGACACGATTAATAATTATATCTATACCAATATTTTATATTGTTTGCTTGAACGCGCTAATTTCATGAACCGATTTGAAAAATTATTTCAGTGATAGATAGCCCATTTATCGAGGAAGGCTATAGGCTATATATCATCACGCTACGACCAATAGAAGCGGAGCAGCAATGAAAAACGTTGTGAAAACGGGAAAAAATGTGACGCAGATGAAGTTGCGCAGGACAGCTATCAAATAATATAACAAAACTCCTGTAATCCCCGAAGGGGCAGATGTGTAACTAATAGTACACTCACTAACACTAACACCTAAAGCCTAATAACACACTGCCCGAGCTGGAAATCGAACCCAAGACCTCACAAGTGGTCAATGACCACTAGACCAACGAGGCAGAAGTTCTAATATACAAAATTCTCGTGTCGGGGTGTTTGTTACCAAACTCCTCTGAACCGATTTGTATGAAATTTTGTGTGCATATCGTGTAGGTCTGAGAATCGGCCAACAGCTATTTTTCATACCCATATAAAACCCATCAAAATTTCCACGCGAACGAAGTCGCGAGCGGCAGCTAGCAATTATCATAATTATCAATTGCCAATAGTGGTGGCTTTCATACAAACATGTCGCTCTTTGTTGTGTTTAATTGATAATTTAGTAAATAAGGCTAATAAAGTAATTGAATTAATATTCCATTAATTATTTCAGCGCGACATGTTCTGTTTATTTTAATTAATTCCATATAAATTTATTTTCCGCTTGAACACACAGAAAACTCAATTACGCGATACTAATTAAAATGGTTAATTTGGACGCGAATTCACTGAATAGAGAACCCGAATTAAACGTGAAATAACAGAAAGTAATGAAAGGAGATAAACAACAACAGGAGAGCAGCGGTAGCCCAGTGGTGGCAGCCCCGACTAGTAAGCCGTGGGTTCGAACCTAGACAGGTGCATTACTTTGTGTAATTTATTTCATCACTGCTGCTCTCAAAACGGTTACAGACCACATCCTGTGTCCCAACAGTGGGAACATTATAGGCTGATGATGATGATGAAACAACAACAAAATTGTTTATCTTTACAACTTTTTCTGGTCAGAACAGAAATGAACCCTGTGCCTGAACCGGTTATTATAGGCATAGTAACCCTATAATACGGGTTAACCTTCATTCTAGGAGTTTTCACGTAACCCAAAAAAATATGCTATACAAGGTGTTGTTTTGCATCCTCGTCAAATTAAAGAAGGTAACTATGCTAATGATTCTCGAGCCGAGTCAATAATAAAATGGGTAGGTAATTTTTTTTTCTTATTTACTGAATTCGGTAAGTGTGAACCACCCGTGTTTTAAACGCGGCCCCTCTGATCCTCGCCCTATAACCACGCTTTCACACATACAAACAATCTCAAACGTTTATTTGAAAATTTCTTATTCCCTAAAACACGTTAAGGGGGTTATTCTGATACACTGGCAAACTTAAATAACCAAAAAAATCATCGTTTATTAATAATTAACGTACCGTAATTTAAATTAATTATTTATGTCTTTTGTGACAACCTCCTGAATTTTGACGAGAATGCTAAACAACACCTTGTATATTAAACCCCCTATACAGGTAACCTTTTCGGTCCCTAGTTATCTTCTTTAATGGCTCTGTAAAGCTTTAGGCCCCTAGCACACGGCGTATTTTAAACGCGCAGATGACGCGCGTATACGCGCTTTAAAATAGATTTGAGCGCAACCAATTCTCAATTCTCAATTCATTATTGGGTACCATAATGTATTTACATAGATGGAAAGGAAGTTATTATATAAGTCACAATTATCGACCCTGTCGGGCACAGCAAGATCAAGTAGGAGAGAGGAGGAAGAACACTGGGTGCTTAATGAGATAAATTATATTTTTAGTTAGTAAGATAAACTGTTTAATATTACTGAATGGAATGTTAGAATTATTATTATTGTATAGATTATATGCATTTATTTAAACAATTAGTAAAATTTTTAGAATCATATATTTTTTTAAATTATTAATTGTAGTTTTAATTACTATTATAATTTATTGCGTATTTAATACTTGTTTTTTATCCATGGTAAGATATTTAATTAGATGCTCCATAATCCATATTTATTGTAATAAGAAATAAAAAAATAATAATTTTGTGCATTATAAGTAGGTAGGCGTATGTTATTGAGTTACTTATAATTTATCATTTCAGTATTCGTTTAAACTATAGTAACATTTGTTTAACAGGAAAAACTTCAATTTATTGATAAAGCTGTTGTATTTCGTTAGATTCTTTATTACTTCGGGCAACTTATTATATATTTTTATGGCCATGACAAACGTACTATTGGAGTGCATTTTTAGACGCGATATTGGTAAGTTTAGTCTATTGTTATGTCTTAAGGTAATTTTCATTTGTATATCCTCTCTTTTTGTAAAGAATTCGGGGTACTTACGCACAAACTTACAAACTTCAAATATATACACGGTAGGGATAGAATCTTTAGTTCCTGGAAGTGGGGTTTACAACTATCGGTGACTTCAATATTTACTAAGATTCTAATGAGTTTTATTATGGCAAAAAACGGAACCCTTATAGATTCGTCATGTCTGTCTGTCTGTCTGTCTGTCTGTCCGTCCGTATGTCACAGCCACTTTTTTCCGAAACTATAAGAACTATACTGTTGAAACTTGGTAAGTAGATGTATTATGTGAACCGCATGTAGATTTTTATACAAAAATACAAAAAAAGCAATAAATTTTGGGGGTCCCCATACTTAGAACTGAAAACCAAATATATTTTTTTCATCAGACCCATACGTGTGGGGTATCTATGGATAGGTCTTCAAAAATGATATTGAGGTTTCTAATATCATTTTTTTTAAACTGAATAGTTTGCGCTAGAGCCACTTCCAAAGTGGTAAAATGTGTGTCCCCCCCCTCTAATTTCTAAAGTAAGAGGAGGAAAATTCTGAAAATATTTAAGATTGTAGAGCGTAAAAAAAACTATCAACGAAAATTAGTTTCAATAAGATATGATTTTCAGTTTTTGAGATATGGGACTTTTTCATAAAACTGCAGCAGTAACTTTGTTTTTCATAAACATACTATGAAAAACAAATTTAGTTTTGCGGTTGAGTGGAAGTTTACTAACTAAAACTACTAACTAATGAATGACAGTTCAAAATATTGTTATTATATTGTTTGGGGCTATGGAACCCTGTGTGCGAGTAAGACTCGCACTTGGCCGGTTCTTTGTAGGGTAAATAGCGTGGGCGCGTCAGTACTGTTGCCCCATAATATGACACCGTATTTGAGCCATGCGTAGGCGTACGCGTAATAAGTTACTAATGCAGTTTTAAGGTCTGAAGTTTTTTTGATCTCGCGGAGGGCGTATGAATATTTAGATATTTTTACTCTTACTTTCCGAATGTGTGACTTCCAATCTATATGAGTATCAATGTTCAAGCCTAGTAGGGTGAAGTTGTCAACTACTTCTAATTTATTATTTTTAAAGCTAAAGTTTATATCTATTGGTATTTTTTGGCGAGGGTGGAATGAGATTATTTTAGTTTTATTGAAGTTAATTTCTAGATTGTGTTCAGTCATCCAGTTTATAGTAGAATCAAGTATGGAATTTAATTTATCGTTTAAATTGGTGTTATTTTCACATGAGGTCAGTATGGATATATCATCAGCAAACAGGACACATGGCTCATTTATATTATCAGGAAGGTCGTTTACGTAAACAAGAAATAAGAAACATCCTATTACGCTTCCTTGCGGGATTGAGGCGGTGATTTTTTTGCTGTCGGATCTGATTAATTCTATTTCGTTTTTGCTATTGTTGTAATGTTCAATTTCAACTATTTGTTCCCTATGTTTCAAATATGATACAAACCAGTCATAGCATTTTCCGCGGAGTCCTATACTATATAATTTATTTAATAATATTTCAAATTTAACTTTATCATATGCTTTAGTCATATCAAGGAGAAGTCCTATCGCGTACTTTTTATTATTAATGATGTCAAGGGCTTTTTGGATAAATTTGTAAACGGCTAAGGTAGTGGAACGGTTTTTTCGAAAGCCGTTTTGGCAGTCATTAAATATATGATATTTTTCACAAAAAGCATATACTCGATTACACATAGCTTTTTCGAATATTTTGGAAGCTGTCGGTAAGAGGGCAATGGGGCGGTAATTATTCGGATCAGTTTTACATTTCTTTTTGTGAATAGGTTTTATAAGAGCTTTTTTTAAGAGATTGGGAAAAGCTCCTTCTTCAAATGAACCTTGTAACCTAAGCACACGGAGGGATAGTGAAACGCGCGTCTGCTGCGCGTATACGCGCAGATGCAGCGATACAGACGCGCTGTAGTCACTCGTAGCTTCCGCGTTTTGTCAGGAACTCCTCGTCATTTGTGCCTCTCTCACCCCTCCTCCGACCCCTTGTACACGCTTCAAACGAGTTTCGAACGCGCTTCACACGCACGTTTGTATCGCGTTTTAAGCGAGTTTGATTCTATAAAACCGCAAAAATTGGTATCTACGGCGCAGAAAACGCGTGTTCCTGAAACGCGCGTCGTCTGCGCGTTTAAAATACGCCGTGTGCTTATGGCCTTAATCAGTTCAAAATTCCTGGAACACGGTTCGTACATTAATCATTGTACATCGGATTAACAAACTTCTTATCAGATGTAAACTTTAAGTGGAACTAAGTTTAAGTCGTTATCTAACTTAATGAAATTAGTGGAAGTTCTGGTTATAGATTACGCATATTGCGCTTATCGTTACGGCAACTTTTGGGATGGGATAAGCTGAATTTTAAGTGGTTAGTTTCGTAGGTATAAGTAGTTTTAACGTGACCTGACTATTTTCTGGTTGGATTTCAGTCTAATTAGACCTAACTAATTATGCTCTGTATGGTGTCGAACGTAAAGTATAGCACCATCCCATATCTTCCCGTGGGTGTCGTAAGAGGCGACTAAGGGACTTGCCAGAGAATAGGCAGCAGCGTTCTCTGTGTTTTTGTGACAACCTCCTGCCAAGCGTGGCGATTATGACAAAACCCCCCATGTTATGTCAATGTAGCGAAACTTGGGGGACGCCTTTGTCCAGTAGTGGACGTCTTTCGGCTGAAATGATGATGAATTATCCTCATTACAAGAGGTAGTCCAAGGTGTAATTGTGCTTCTATTTCGCGAAGTGATCTACCAATCTATCTATCCGATTGCTGGACATAGTCCTCTTCAATCGCATGCCACTTAATCGATTCACTAACTGTCATCAAGTTGCTACAAACCACCCAGCGAAGATCGTCACTCCACCGAGCCTGAGGGCGTCCTACCTACGCTACCCCAACGGTCATCGCTTGTACGGCTAGCACATTGTTTGCCATTCATGAGCGTTATTTTATCCCAGAACACGCTTTTACATCTTATCTTTTACCAACAAAATCGATGTTCTCAAATACCATTAAAAAAGATCTAAAACCCATTTATCTTCAACATAACACTTTCCCATAAATAAAAACTGAACACCATAAACATTAAGGTTATGGCTCACTATATCGAGCGGCGCTTACCGGATATTACTTCATAAATCCACTCATTTCTCTATGGTCGTTACGTGAGAATCGGCCTTTATTGCGATCTGGCGCCCGGTTTGTGGTGTCGAACACTCGAATATTGTTATGTTATTTGGTTTGTAATATAGGTTTAATGCCCTCAAAGCGGTGAAGTAAAACATCGTGAGGAAACCGGCATGTCCTAGAACTAAAAATTCGAAGACATGTTACATCTACCAACCCGCACTGGGCCCGCGTGGTGGATTAAAGTCCACCCCCTCTCATTGAGGGAGGCCTGTGTCCCAGTAGTGAGAACATCTAAGGCTGATGATGATGGGTTTAATAAACAATGGGAAATAATGTGCTGGAGATGCTGATGATGTTAGTACGTGATTTTTGAGATCGATTCTGAAGGAGTATCAATGCAGTTTTAAATACCCTGTTAATGAAAAATTATGCCTGGGGAGTTATTATTACTTCTTCAAACATTATTCTTTCATTTTATTCCAGAGTGGGAAAGAGATGGAGCTAGACGACCTATATAGCTAAAGGGGATGTGTGGTGTTACGCGAATGGATGGAATAAAGAATGAGTACATTAGAGGAAGTCTGAAAGTGGCGCCAGTGACTGAAAAGATGTGTGGTAATGGTTGTCGTGGTATGGGCATGTGATGAGGAGGAATGAGGAAAATGTCGTGAGGAAAGTTTTGAGTATAAATGTGGATGGGTATAAAGGTAGATGAAGACCAAAGAAACGATGCATAGACTGTGTGAAGAATGATATGTTAAGAAAGGAGGTATCTCATGAGATGACAAGTAATAGAGAAGTATGGAACAAGAAGATATGCTGCGCCGACCCCAAATAAATTGGGATAAGGGCAAGAGAATGATGATGATGATGGTAGGGCACCAGATGTTGTGTCTATTTCAGGCCTTTTGCACAATTATAAAGGAGTCGGCCTCCAGTCTAACCGGGGGCAGCTGAATACTAGTTATATGGTGCCTATTTGACCTTTATAACCTAGCTAGGTAATATAATAATTTGTGGTAAGTCAGGCCTCTTACTACGACTGTCAAATATCTGCAAATGGCAGCCGGGATCACTTTAAGTAAATGCTTTGTATGACGAAGAGGAGTCTCGACATGCAATGAACGGTCACCTATCCATAGACCGACCTCGACAAACGTAGCTTCACTACACACACGACACAATAATAGTCCTCCTGACCGTTTTTGATCACTGTGGCCAATCTCACCAGAGATTAGCCATCGGCACGGTGCGGGAGATATTATAGTGCACAAGTCTGTCTTCTCATACTCTCATATCCAATGGGACGGCAATCTGGCACAACCGAAGAGAGATCAGACACAAGACCAACGGCTAGTGTGCTTTCTGAGGCGCGGGGATATCATATCTCCAACTTCTAAACTCCGGGATGTTATTGAGAAATTCCCAATGGAAGAACCCAATAACACTTTTTACCCGACCAGGGAGTCAAATCCAGGACCCCTCGCTCAGCAACCAACGGAGCAGTCATTCGATACTTAGAGACACTAAAGTAGCTCAGTATACAGGGTGTAACGGAAAGGGTATATACATACTTAAGGGTGTGCTACAGACCGTCAAACTGAACATATTTCTCCACAAACAAACATCGTATTAACGAAAAAATTATCTGCTGCCCCATACAAAATTTCAATACCTATTCGACCCAAATGTATGGGGCAGCTGATATTTTTTTCGCTATGACGATGTTTCTTTGAGGAGAAACATGTTCAGTTTGATGGTCTATAGCACACCTTTAAGTATGTATATACCCTTTCCGTTACACCCTGTATAAATAAAACATACACTCAATAACAAAGTTTTCTACGCCTAGATCTTTGAGAACTTGTCCATGCTCTGTAGTTCCTAACTTTGGCTTTGTTTCTGAAGTAAATAAATAAACTTCTAACTGCTCAGTTGTGCGGAACTTGAAACCACGATGTTGCTGACTTCAGACTCATTTGCATTTACAATATTCACCTTGGTGAGGTTAAATAATAATTAACGGGTACACGGGTCGATCTTCAAGGTTTAGCTTGAAACGCTTGTCAAGCTCAGTTCGTGGATGGGTGTGACCGAAAAGCACGGCTAGTTCCATCTTTATCCAGTTGGACTGGAAGCCGACCACAATTTAGTCCAGAAAACGCCTAGGATGATGATGACCTACCTAAGGACTGGAAAGGAGGAGCAAATGGTGACCACTTACCATTAGGTAGGCTGCTTGGTCGATTGTCACTCAATAACACAAATTACATGTCAAGTATGCTTCTGACCCAGGGCTGCGGGACTGTTCGAAAGAATACCGTGGCCCTGGAACACAAAGAGCTAAGAAGAAACATGGATGGGTTTTAGTCAGTACAAGTCTGACACTCCTTTCCGCTCCGCCCAAAGCAAGAGGTGTCATTTGATGATTCCCATCCGTAAAAAAAAGTATGTGTCTGACTCGCGTACTATTGACTTCGTAAGTTCATAGGTTCGTACGTAATTCACTGACTATGATACAAACCGCAGGCTTTCCATAGAAAAAAAATATCAAGAGAACAAATGACATTCTGTCAGTGAAAAGGACGGTACAAAATAGAAAAGTCAATTGACATAAGTTACCGAAAAGCTGACACCAATCCTGTTTAAGGTAAAAGCGCCACGCGGGCATGTGGACGGTGAGTAATGGGCTAGCTCACCGTCCGTCTGTCTTATGACGAAAGGCCGTGCCGATGGATGTTCCACGCGCGCCTCAAGGAAATGTCAGCAAATCGGGAGGGGTCGGAGAGGGCCGATACCTGCTGGGCTGGGGGACTGTTCGACAGAGATACCGTGGCCCTGGAACACAAAGGGCTAAGAAGGAACATGGATGGGTTTTAGTCAGTACAAGACACTCCCTTCCGCTCCGCCTAGAGCGGGAGGGGTTATTTGATGATTTCCCATCGGTAAAAAAAAGTTGAAAGTGCCAGGGTAGCCCGCAAAAATCAAATTAACTTAGCTTTTTTGCAATTAAAAGGACAGTATGGGTTGTATATTGATTAAAATTTATGACTCCCCCTTATGTAGAGCGTGTAGAATCGTTTTTCTAAGTGTTTTCCGCTTGACAAAGTCCCAAGATTTGGCTAGCACCCTTACAGAATCCCAAGATTAGACAGTTGCTTCCCTAAACTAGTAGTCAAAAAATATTATTTTTCTTTCAATTTCACGTCCCTGAGTAGTTTCTGTAGACCAATCGGTTAGTGTCAGGTGAGCGAGATTGATAGTAAGAAAAATAAATAAAAACACTACAGATTGAAACTACGAAGACAATGTCGATCAAAAACTATTATGGTGTAACTTTTACAAATATTTTCATTGTGTTTTTTTTTAGGAGTTTGTGTTGAAAATCGGAAGCATGTGATGGTCAACATCCATCGTTCTCTGCTTACTTCTTTTTTCCCAACTTAATTGGGGTTGGCTTCCAGACCACCAATAACCGGATGCAGCTGAAAATGACGACAGAGTAATGGTCAACATCCAAGACATACATTTTAGTATAAAAAAACATAAAAATAACGATGAACCACCTTTTTACATAACATAACTACTTTTTAATAACTCCTATCTAATCAAAATCTAACTCAAATTGAAAAACCGCAAACACACCCAGTCCAATTGATTACCCATTCAGTAGAAACAGCGAAATCAAACAGAAAAACATACATTTCGAAGAACAAACAACAAAATCAAACGTTGAAAAAACAATAAAACTCGAAACAAACAGAATTAAAACTAACATTGACCGATTTGAAACTATCGATCGAAATGATGGACTAGGACTTAATTATGAAGAAAATACAAACGTATCCATTATTAAGGAGAAGAAAACGACGGGTGTTGTACCACCTGCTAGTTTCCACAGACCAAGCGTTGCCATTGGAGGGAAGAATATACACGTCATCGCAGAAAATTGTGATGACACTGAATTTCTAAATCGATCATTTGCTCCACAGAAAGTGTAAAGACAATACGTTCCTGTCATCTTTACGAAAAATGGGATCAATATTTTCGCTATTTTAATCGAAGGATCAGTTTAGTTTTTCGGAAAGGATATTTCTGAAATAATTCAAGGTAAAGTGATGATTAAAATATGTAACAGTTTATTTAAAGTTTTGAGTTGGGAGAAGGCTTTGAATTTTCATTGTAGGTATTTTTTTTTTGTAATGTGTAATAGTTTTAAGTGATGAACCAAGAAAACGAAAGCAATGAAACGCAATGAGTTAATGCGTTCATCGATTAATTGATTTCAAGGATGCGACATTGCGTTGCTTTCAATGAAAATAATTATGCAATGACACAGTTTTCTAGGAAGTAACTAGGTTCAAAATC
This sequence comes from Cerastis rubricosa, assembly GCA_949152445.1. Taxonomy (NCBI): domain Eukaryota; kingdom Metazoa; phylum Arthropoda; class Insecta; order Lepidoptera; family Noctuidae; genus Cerastis; species Cerastis rubricosa. Next base: position 8,270,315 of record OX424545.1, on the reverse strand, counting down.
ATATAAAAAACTTGTTCTATCGTCAAAAAAAATATAGATATTCATTACATCCTCAGTGTTTGAAGAAAGGGGTATCGTTGTGTTTTTGTGTGTAGTTCAAATATCGAACGTCCGCAAGATTTGAAGTGACCAGAGGTCCAAAAAGAGACCAAAGTGACATTTTATCAGCCAAAACCAAAAACCAAAGGTAGAAAATTAAAAAAATGTGATGGTTGAACTTAAGTGAATTCTGCTGAAAGTTATTTTAGAAATTCAATACGTTTTAAAAGCTACTGTCAAGTCCTCATGTTTCCCCCCAGTGGTAAATTATTATGTTTAAACTGAATATGTAAAAATGATAGAATAGTTTTAGAAGTCCTGGGCTAATAAAAATAGCAATGTGGAACAGAATTTTGACAAAGAACTAATTTCAGATGATGACCAAAGTGAAGACCCAGGGCCTGGTGTCAGACTTGATGCCCAACATCAAGCTGATGCAGGCAGCCGGGCACTTTCTCTTCAACTATCACTCAGGTAAAATTTTAATACTATTCCTTAAGTCTCTTCTCTTAGTGAACAATTTGGTATATATATCTATTGACGAAAAGAAAAGACCTTGAACAGGACCCACAAAACCAGAATTTAAAGAGATGCGTATAATAGTAGGCAGGAGAAAGAGGGAACGGAAGATGAGGCTTATATCCAGCTGTACGATGGTAAATGAAGAAAAGATGGGAGCACCATTAGAAAATCAAAGAACATCACCAAAAACGAAGACGATATTGATATGTGATAGTAAGTGGGAGCTATGCAAAGAATCCATTCGATAGAATAATTCCCTCTCTCTAACTCTTAATACCAGCAGTATAGTAGTATTTTTGAACATAGCCGCTCTTGATAATGATGTTGAAAAAAATCTCTCTGGTAAATAATAAATAAATACCGGGAATGAAATTACGTTAAACAATGAAACGTGATACCAAATATAAAATTTTACTCTCGAACCAGCTGACAAAGAAATACTAAATACAAATGTAGGTACTCATAGAAAATAATATAACAGTATTTTGCCAAGATCGTTTTACGTTTATCTGTGTCATAACAAGATCATAAAAAGTTATTATCGAAGGCCAACATTTAAAAATAATGCTCTCAGTGCCTTGGGGAGTTTCGTTGTTAAAACCTACGGTACTTTTGGAAGCAGTTATATTTTCAGGTGTATTATTTCTTTTAGTAGATTTATTTTCTTAAGTCCCGGTACGGTTTCTTTTTTTGTCAATTTCTTCGAAAAGGCGAAAGCTTTTGAAAATATAGGTTCATTGTATTTTATAGATTGATTTTATTTTTACTCAGTATTCTTTTTTTTTGTAAGACGTTGTACAATATCAACCTAGGTCAAGGAAAACTAGTTCTAGCAGAGATATTTTTTTATGTTTGGTATTTTTTTTTTTATATTTGGTGGTCTTCCTTGGATGGCTTCCTCGCGAATTCGCGAGAACAAGTTGAAGGAATGGGGGAGGCCTTTGCCTTTTTACAAAAAAAAAAAAGTCTATGGTGTGTTTTGGTTTGGTGTGTGTGCTTTATCTTAAATATTTAGACACACAAAAGATTCATTTTAAACATTTCTAACTGGCATGCAACAGATGTATGAACAAATCGGAAGGAGTGTATGTAGTAATCGTAGAAGGTGGCCCTCTGTATTTTCGGAAAAAGGCTTAACTACAAGGTGTTGTTTAGCATCCACGTCAAAATTCAGGATGTTGTCACAAAAGACATAAATAATAATCAATATAAATTACGGTACCTAGTTAATTATTAAAAAACACTACTTTTTATTGTTGTTTAAACTTGTCAGTATTTCAGAACAACCCCCTTATCGTGGTTTAGAGAATAAGAAATTATCGAATAAACGCTCGAGATTTTTCGTTTGTGTATAAGCAAGGTTATAAGGTGAGGATCAGACGGGCCGTTTAAAACACGGGTAGTTCACACTTACCGATTTCAGCAAATAAGAAAAAAATAATACCTACTGATTTTATTATTGATTCGGGTCGAGAATCATTAGCATAGTTACCTCCTTGAATTTGACGAGGATGCAAAACAACACCTTGTATAAGTAAACATTTGTTTAATTCGATCTTACTAACTTAAACCTCTACACAGAAAATGCTGGCATGTCAAACCTCCTCCGCAAGATCTACGCCAGCGCCCACGCTATCCTCATCACCATCCACTTCGCGTGCATGGGTGTGAACATGGCCATGTACTCCGACGAGGTCAACGAACTCACGGCTAACACCATCACCGTCCTTTTCTTCGCCCATACCATCATCAAGCTCGCCTTCTTCGCCTTGAATTCGAAGAGTTTCTACAGGTGAGTCGTTTTTTGTTTTTCTTGGACAATTCACACTGGGTGAGAGCAGCGGTGGCCCAGTGGTGGCAGCCCCGACTTACGAGAAGTAAGCCGTGGGTTCGAACCCAGACAGATGCGCATTACTTTGTGTAATTTATTTCATCACCGCTGCCCTCTAAAACGGTAAAGAAAAACATCGTCAGGAAACCGGCATGTCTTAGAACTAAAAATTCAAAGACATGTGACATCTACCAACCCGCACTGGGCTCGCGTGGTGGATTACAGCCCACTGCCTCTCATAGAGAGGAGGCCTATTCAATTCAATTCAATTCAATAATTTATTGAATTTCACATGTGTTTTACAAGATCTTATATAATAATTTAGTTCACATGGACCCTGTCGAGCACAACAATTTCATAACGTCTACTAGTAGCATTCAAAAATCCAGCCTGGCCTATGTCCCAGCGTTATGATAAGGACATTATTTAATAAATGGCTGGAGAAGTAAAAACGTCTTTTCCAAACTATACTAGGGTCGGCTACCAGTCTAACCGTATGCAGCTGAATACCAGTATAATACATGGAGTGATTGCCTATCTGACCTCCACAAACCACTTTAGTACTGGGTAAATGGATAACCAAGAAGACTGGTTCTCAGACTGCAACAGTGACACAGAAGAGACAAAAAAAGCGCACTTGAATCCATAAACACTACCGCAGAATCTTTAGTTAGACCGTATGATAGATGCTGCACAACCTAATAATTATCGCCTACCGGCGGGGTACTCTCGGCATGGATTTGTACAACACCAAGGTCTCAACATCTTGCCGAGAACAATCCACATCGCAGCCAAGACAAAGAGAAAGTATAAATTAAAAAAAAGGTCTCGTGTTGTTTTAATTTCATCTACGAGTAAATTTTTTCAGCCGGTTTTGTGCCTGATATTAAATTGCAGCACAAATAGTTTCAGAACAATTTATTAATACCATAATAAATATAAGTTCAGGAATATTTTATTATAAAAGTAATAAATTACTTATTCTTATTTTATTAGATGCAAATGGATATCAATAAAAACCGAATTGAAAAAGAGAGATGAATTTATAATAGTAATCGTATTTTCGTGTCTAAAAATAATAAAATTCAAATGAAATGTTAAACAATTTAGGTATATTAGATAGTATAAAACATTTTTGATGGAGCTTCAATTACGGTTTCAAAAGTTACAAAAAGTAATAAAATATTTGCCTTTGACTAGCAGTTTATACCACGTTTATCTAGAATTACGTAATTTGTGTTGTTTATAATATAGTTTAAATTAATTTGTTTCAGAAACGTATCACAGATTTATTCGTTTCTGTTTAAAACGAGTATCTTCCCTTTCCTTTTCGACTCGATTCTCTATTCAAACAAAAAAAATATTACATTAAGAGAATGAACGCCTCTTTTGTTTACAATTTCAATTACTTCATTCGCTCCAGAAATTCCGATTCCAATCGCTGAAAGACAAACATATTTTCGCAAATAAATTCATTCCTTTCTACTGTTTGCTTCGCTATCATTTTCAAAGTAACATAAATGATGAGTTATTTCTCTTTTACCTTTTTTAAGTGAATTGGAGTGATATTTACGCGACAACTTTATTGAAGCGAGCAAGACTAAATTCGTTCATGGAAAATAATTTTCATTTTAAGCCTTATTACGAATTTTTAATTGAGTTACGTAAGTGGTAATAACTGACATGATCTATTTAATTTTGTTTCATTTTCTATTTATTTAAACTTCATGTACAATAGTGGTACATAGGCGGACTTAATACCACAAGGCATTCTCTACCAGTCAACCTTTGGGTTAAATAAGAAAACATTGTGATACCCATGTGTGTGGGTGCAAAATAATGTCTAAAATAACTACTAGATTTTGTTTTTTTTATATCCTAACATAGAATATACTAATACACATATAAAAAAAAAAAATACAGTGGCGGACGGTTTGCGGTTTTTTATCATTTGATAGGCACTCTGTATCACTTTTTAACTGAGCATAAGTGAGAAGGACGTTCTCTCGTATTTTTTTTTTTAATTCTTTTTAGGGCACACTATATTTGCCTGCTAGGCAGCTAGGTTGTACGAGGACTTTACTCATGGCTGTCGTTTAACAGACGATTGTAATTACAGTTCTTGCAAAAAACAATTCACTTCGGCTATCATCGGGTATCATCAAACACAAAGAGCTGTTTCAGCCATAAAAGTACCTCATCATCATCAGCCTATAATGTTCTCTGCTCTGCTGCTGTTCTTTCTGTTGTGCTTTTTATGGTTTGACATTTAAACAATGTTTGACTGATGACATACTATTTTTTTTTTTAAATTATTATTATTTTGTTTTATGTTTTAAAATGTGCTTCAGTTATTTAGATTTGAAATGTAATTATTTTGTAAAATTCGAACACAATGTAAATTGTTGATGAATAAATATGATGATGATGATGATGCTCAACACAGGCCTCCTCTCTATGAGAGGGAGTGGGCTGTAATCCACCATGCGGGCCCAGTGCGGGTTGGTAGTTGTCACATGTCTTCGAATTTTTTGTTCTAGGACATGCCAGTTTCCTCACGATGTTTTCCTTCACCATTTTAGAGGGCAGCGGTGATGAAATGAATTACACAAAGTAATGCGCCTGCCTGGGTTTGAACCAGCAGCTTACTGCTCGTAAGTCGGGGCTGCCACCTCTGGGCCACCGCTTCTCTCCCACTTGGCCACCGCTGCTCTAAAAGTACCACAGTACATAAGTTATGCTCAGCAGTCGCACACGACCAATAGACTAACGATGCAGGCAAATAATAATAAATCATCTGCCTAGCTTTTTCCGATACTATCTTGGGGTCGGCTTCCAGTCTAACCGGATGCAGCTGAGTACCAGTATTTTACATGACTCTGTGTGGTGTCGTACGTAAAGAATAGCACCATCCCAAACCATATCATCCCGTGGGTGTCGTAAGAGGCGACTAAGGGACTTACCTGAGAATGGGCAGCAGCGTTGTCTGTGCTTTTGTAACAACCGTACTTCGATCGCCAACCCGCCTGCCAAGCGTGGTGATTATGGCAAAACCGGTTCTTGGGGGAGTCGTTTTTCGGGCTGAAATGATGATGATGATGAATGATGACTGCCTATCTGACCTCCACAGCCCAGTAACTGGGTAATACGATACCCCTTGGTAAGACTAGATGTCAGACTTTTGGCTTCTGACTACTCTTAACGACTGTCAAAGATCTACAAATGACAGCCGGGCCCAAAGGCTTAACGTGCTTTCCGAGGCACGGAGGAAAACCTTATAGATCAACCCGCGCGGCTGTTATTATTTAGCCACGAGCTCCGAGAGGCAAATAATAATAAAATGAGCACAAAAATCACGATTCCTTAATTCAATGGGCTGGGCACAAAATATTTGCACCCAATTTTAATTTAACAAACACAACAAAGGATTTGTTCTGGAATGATTTTAATTTGGACTTTAATTCGCTTTTATTACGAGTACAATGTTTCAATAAAAATTGTTGGCAATTGAAATTTTTGTTTGTTTTGTTTTTTGCAATTTCAATTGTGTTTGTTGTTGCTTTGCAAATAACATTCCAAATGTTTTTGTTGGCGTTTTTAGGGTTCCGTAGCCGAATGGCAAAAAACGGAACCCTTATAGATTCGTCATGTCTGTCTGTCTGTCTGTCTGTCTGTCCGTCTGTATGTCACAGCCACTTATTTCCGAAACTATAAGAACTATACTGTTGAAACTTGGTAAGTAGATGTATTCTGTAAACCGCATTAGGATTTTCACACAAAAATAGAAAAAAAACAATAAATTAAGGGGGCCCCCATACCTAGAACTGAAAACCAAAAAAAAAATTTTCATCAAACCCGTACGTGTGAGGTATCTATGGATAGGTCTTCAAAAATGATATTGATGTTTCTATTATCATTTTTTTCTAAACTGAATAGTTTGCGCTAGAGCCACTTCCAAAGTGGTAAAATGTGTCCCCCCCCCCCTCTAATTTCTAAAGTAAGAGGAGGAAAATTCTGAAAATATTTAGGATTGTAGAACGTAAAAAAAACTATCAACGAAAATTGGTTTCAATAAGATATGATGTTTATTTTTTGAGATATGGGACTTTTTCATCAAACTGCAGCAGTAACTTTGTTTTTCATAAACATACTATGAAAAACAAATTTAGTTTTGCGGTTGCGTGGAAGTTTACTAACTAATACTACTAACTAATGAATGACAGTTCAAAATATTGTTATTATATTGTTTGGAGCTAAGGAACCCTGTGTGCGAGTAAGACTCGCACTTAGCCGGTTTTTTTATTTATTATGTGATGAAAGTTTGAAGTAATGGATAGGTAAAAATTACTGTATGGTTGGACAAACAATTTGTTTGTTTGTTATTGTGCTATTCTATTATATTTTTACTTAAAATAAAAACACGGTTATATTATTTATTTCTTGTTTTTTTTTGTGCACGTTATGTTTTATTTAACAAAATAATTTTAACAAAAACGTTTTTTTGTGTTTTCTTGGTTTGTAGAACACAAAAAACATAGGTTTACTTTTTTTGAATACTTACATTTTATACATTATTGCACCTCCGCTGATGATAATTTAATTCTTCTATTATTAAGAAAATAAGAGTAAACTGAAAAAATACCCTTAGGTACTATAATCAAGCAGAAAAGGTTCATTTTAAATAGCAAACCTATTAATAAAAAACTGAATAGGTACTTCAATTTTCAAGATTGAAAATGGAACGTCTTAGCTCGAGATTTGAAAAAAGAACCTCTAAGGATTCCTTTTGTATTAAAACAGAATATTTTAACCTACCTGAACGCTTGAGTTTTTTCTTAAAAGATTTAAATGTTCGATTTTCAAAAGTTCTTGTTTAAAATTGAGTCACAATTCTTAGGCAATGTGAGGTCTTGCTTTGAAATGAGTTATTTCTTTTAGCGGTCAGTTGGAAAGTTGAAACTACTAGTGCTTGAGTACCGAGGTACTTACTGAAGAACTTTATAGTTTCGAATAGTTTTAAATGATTTCCAACTAATTATGTGGGTGTAAACAATGCTAGGGCCACATTAGCGAACGATTGCGTCATCGTAACATACCTAGCTTAATAGTATTCGAGCGAACAGGAATACAATCTCGCGGTGTTGTCGGTAAAGTAACGCTCATCAAAGGGTTTTGTCACGACGTACCAGGCCCCTCAGAAAGTATTGCGAAAAAAAGTTTTTATATATGGGAGACTGGCCAGTTATTATGTTTTTCGAAAATATGATTATTTATAAGTAAAAATAAGTAAGTTCCAATTTCAAAATTTCCCTCCACATTTTTTGCGAGTTAATTCAAAGTATTGTGTCTCACTGAAATATGGATCTGCGCCGGGAACATTTTAGAGCTATGATTTTATACGATTTCAAGTGTCGCCTGAAACCGGATGAATCGTACGATAGACTTCAAATGGCATTCATGGATGAAGGCCCTTCCAAGGCAACCGTGTATCGTTGGTATAACGAATTCAAGCGCGGTCGACCAACTTTGGGGGATGACGAAAGAAGCGGTCGCCCTTTGACGGCTGTTACCGAAGAAAACGTGCTAGCAGTGAAAAATTTAATCCAAGACAATAGGCGAATTACATATCAGGAGATTCAACACATATTGAAGATTGGATCGGGAAGCGTTCACGAGATTCTACACAGCCATCTTCGCGTGAGGAGGATAGTATCACGCTGGGTGCCGCACAACCTCACCGATGCTCAGAAGCAGGCCCGGGTGGAATGGTGCCGTGATATGCTTAACAAATTTGAAGCAGGCTCGTCTCGGCGTGTTTACGACATCGTTACAGGTGATGAGTCCTGGATTTATCAATACGACCCAGAAACCAAGCGCCAGTCGACTGTTTGGGTGTTTCAAAATGAGCCAACGCCTACCAAAGTGAAGCGATCTAGAAGCGGGGGTAAGATTTTGATCGCTAGCTTTTTTAATTTGACTGGCCACTTGGTATCAATTCCCTTACGGGATCAAAGAAGCATTAATGCCGAATGGTATACTTCCAAATGTTTGCCAGAAGTTTTCTCTGTTATAAGCAACAAGCGACCAAACACAGGGCTCCGCGGGCTACTGCTCCACCACGACAATGCACCTGCGCACACCGCACTCAAAACGAGGGACTTCCTGGACAGCACGCCAGTCAAACTCCTGGGTCACCCTCCTTACAGCCCTGATCTAGCACCGTGTGACTTCTTTTTATTCCCAAAAATAAAAAATCAGCTCAAAGGGATACAATTTTCGTCGCCGGAAGATGCGCTGGCTGGGTTCGAGCAGGCTGTAAACGAGGTGTCTGCGGCGGACTGGAAAAAGTGTTTTGAAAACTGGTTTAGGCGCATGAATCTTTGTATAGAGGCTGGTGGAAAGTACTTTGAAAAGATTTAATAAAAATATATGTACGTATAGAACAATTTTTTTTAGTTTCGCAAAACTTTCTGAGTGTCCCACGTACTTCGCTCACGGTGGTTACACTTCGCTATTGCAGTTATTTTTTATATTGTAGCGTGAAAACTGTGCGCATATTTTTTTGAAATCATGGTGTGGATGCACCTCATGCGTGAATTTTTTTGGACGTTAATTTGGTTGGACGTTAATGTGGACAGGAAAACTGCCGACCGTCTGAACACGAAGTTTTTATCGCGACAACCGACACGAATGTTCGTCCGATAATGTGGCCCCAGCATTATATAACAAATACCGAAAGGCTAACTTTCAGTTCAGACATAGTTATTTAATGTTTTTTTTATGTGAGAAAACAAGTTTCGCCGGCCCCAAGTAATATCAAACAATGGCAGGAATATGACAAAATTATTATTATTTATAAAGAAAAGTCATCATCATCATCAGCCTATAATGTTCCCACTGCTGGGACACAGGCGTCCTCTCAATGAGAGGGAGTAGGCTTTCAACCCGCACTGGGCGTGGTGGATTACAATCCACCACGCGGGCCCAGTGCGGGTTGAAAGATGTCACATGTCTTCGAATTTTTAGTTCTAGAACATGCCGTTTCCTCACGATGTTTTTCTTCACCGTTTTTGAGGGCAGCGGCGATAAAATAAATTACACAATAAAATGCGCCTGTCTGGGTTCGAACCCGAGGCTTACTGCTCGTAAGTTGGGGCTTTCAGCACTGGGCCACCGCTGCTCTCAGACGAGTACCTACAGATAAAACAAATCAATTGCCAGAGTAAATAGCCATTTTAGTTACATCATGCTACGAGGAAAAAATTTGAGTCCAAACAAAGAAAAGTAGGTTCAGAAAAGTATGTCAGACATAAACAATCAAAAAACGTACTTAATAATGTTGTCATTTTTTGTTGAACAAATTTCAAGTATGTAATATTGATAACTAAGCTCTATTACCTAATACAAAAACAAAATATTATACATACACGTAAGCCAGCTGCTAGTTCACACGTAGGTAAGTCGAATGAAGACCTAATAATGACTTATATAACTTCTTACAACTTATCATATATTTACAATCAGTTCTGAATAGACTACAATAAAGTATTTTTTTACTATTGACTAAAATAGTCATTTGATCAAAAACTAGGTGACTTTTCGCGACCACTGGAAGCTTGGTGACACTTTTTCGGAATAGAATGATAATATTGTGGTTATCGTTTTTGAAGTGATTACTTCTTGGAGGGTAAACCGCTTCGTAACGTAACGAGTTACGGCGCCAATCTGTCTGGCTTCCCTTTCTTTTACGCATACGGCAGCAGTAGGCAGGCTCTTTCAATATTTAATAGTTCAACTTCGATTAGTTTGTTATCATTTCGGTCTGTCTCAGGACGCACACGTTTTTTTCTCATCCATTTTTAATTAAAATCTGTTCATACGATAACGTATGAACAGATTTTAATTAAAAATTAAATGGATCAAGGCTGGAGTTGAGCTAAGTTTAAGATCATTTTTGTCCCGTAATAGGTACGTTACATTTCCGTTGATGAATTTCCATCTTCAGGCACCTGAAACTTAATTATTTAATTTTTTTCATCACAGGACCCTGGCAGTATGGAACCAGTCAAACAGCCACCCCCTGTTCACGGAATCAGATGCTCGCTACCACCAGATTTCGCTCACCAAGATGAGGAGACTCCTGTACTTCATCTGTGGAATGACTTGCTTGTCTGTTGTCAGTAAGTAGAACGTATATAGGGAGACTGGTAATTATTGACCGATACTTAAACACGTGATTATACTCTTAATATCAAACAAATTTCCCAAAGTATCATTTATTATACTCATTCACTTTTTAACCCCCGACAACACACAAACAACTTCCACAGGTCTAGTCGATTTGAAATTTGAAATCTTGTCACCACGGGAACATGAAAGGGGGGGGGGTGGGGCTGCACCCCCTCCCCTCAAAATTATCATATTTTTTTTAATTTACAACTTTCCTTGTCTTTATTCATTAGCGAGAAGAGGCGCAACACCGAGAAAATTGGAAGGAATGGGGGAAGCCTATGCCCAGGAGTGGGACATTCAAGGCTAATAAATAATAAAAGTTTAAAAAGCATGAAAAAAAAAATTCAAAATATATATAATAACAAAAAAACAATAATACAAAAGTAAGAAATTCGCACGCGCGGGTCTGTGGCCTATCAGCTTGTGATAAAAGTGAATGAGTATAAAAAATGTTTCTTTGGGAAAGTTGTTTGTTATCATGAGTATAATCACGTTTTTAAGTATTGGTCAGTAATTACCAGGAACCCTATATACAGCGTGCATCAGAAATGTGTCGTCATAAGGAGTATGATTGTAGAAGGGATCGTAGCAAGTGGCGTTCTGTGGTTTTTGCCTTACTGCATGGGAAAAAGGCGTGAGTTTATGGATGTGTCGTAGTACTGTGCATACCATCAAACTGAATAACTTCACATAACCTGAACCTAAAATGAATCAGTTGTACCATTCAAAACTTAGACCTAGTCGACCCAACATTTTTTAACAGCTGATAAACTTTTGCAATTTAGATTTTGGTTCTTAGGAGAAAGTAATCGAGTTTGATAATCTGTATCACTACACAGTTCATTAATAGGTGTAGGTACCTGATATTATATTTTGTGGATGTTTTTTCGTTATGACTTTAAAAGTCTGAAGTGGATTAGGAATTTATAAAAAAGCATGGCGATCTGTGTTAGAGAAAATATTGTTTTCGGTGTCCAGAAATATTTGACTAATAATATTTTGCCTAGCAACGTACCCTAAAAAATCAAAATCATATTAATATTCTCAACGTTGTCGCTGTTCGGGTACTATGAAACCAACCATTAGCGTCTTAATTTAGGCTAGTAAGAATCTTCTAAGATCAAACATGGTTTACGAGAGAAATTGTCAAAATCTGAGTATCATCAGAAATACCAAAGTAACACAACGCCATACATTGCGAGTCAAATGGAAATTACTATATAGTAGCAAGTTTCCTCAAACACAATCCAAACAATAATACCAGGGAAGCATAGTTGCAAACGACATTACCGCAACCAAGCAAGCAATGGCACGCTCTAATGCACCCGTTATAGCATGACCGCCGACTTTGTCACATTTCCAGGACTCAGACTGCTATGTACTAGGCAAACATACTGCGGTCAGAGCTTGCTTACGTTAGTGTAATTTAGTAGCCAATTCAAGCCTTTAGACCATGAATGTGGAACCATAATGTGGTAGGCAATATAGTGTTTGTATTTAAATATGCAATAGTGATATCAGAATCTGGAGTGGAAATTTTAATAGAATTAAATGAAACGAATGCACTGAAAAACCTGTTAACGAAGTTGATTCTGTTTTATTGTGAAAAAAACAAATTTCCTCTAATTGAAAACTGGAGGTTTTACTGTTGGAATAAAACGGAAAATTAAATTAAATTTTGTTGGGTAAGGGTCAAGTCAATAAAAGCCCTGGAATTAAAATTTATTCTCTTTGTCCCACGATGGGCGCCATTCCCACATGATATCAAAATACAAGCTTTGTGCAACTAATGAAATGACTCATTGATGTTTTCAAATCAAAACATTAAACATTAGGATACCTAACCAAGAACACAAACAAAACATAGGTGTAGTCCCACGTCGGGCGCCAGTAAAAGAAAAACTGTTCCAATGTTTGCTTTCCCATAAATACTTTTATTAAAAGGTTCCGAAGTACTATTTAAAGGTATTTCTTCCAAAATGTACAGTGGCTCCTTCACTTGCCGTCTTACCGTTTTAACGTATGGTCCTCCAGAGAATAGCATCTATCTTGCTCTGTGTAAAGTAAATGTATTTCCTTCTTTAAACATTTAACAAGACTTCCTGCTGCTCCTGGGACCTTCACCTATCTTTTTTGTGTTCATGGAGCATTATATATTGAGTAAGGATTAATAATTATGGGGGTTTAAAAAGTACTGCTTGGAATATAAAAATGAAAAAGAATCGGCACCTCTATCGTTCCTCCATTCAATCACAATAATTATTATGATTCTAAAATTACATTTCCCTCCCTTAGGCTGGATTACTCTAACATTCTTCGGGGAGTCAGTTCGAATGGTCACAAACAAGGAGACCAACGAGACCTTGACGCAGGTTGTCCCTCGTCTACCTCTGAAAGCCTGGTACCCGTTCAACGCCATGAGTGGTACCATGTATATTGTCGCCTTCGCTTTTCAGGTGCGTAACTTTTTTACTTTGTGTATAAGACTTACTATACTTGTACTCTGTGTGCAAGATCCCGTCAACGCCAAAACGACATTTTAAAGAAACTAAATCTTTACGAACGTAGAGCGCGGTTTCCACAAGGTATCATAAAATTTTTACAAGTTAAATTTGTGGTCTAAGATCGGAATCGTAGAACCTGGTGATTTTATGGTACCTAAATTGGAAAATATAGTAATTTATGTAGATAAGTAAAAAAATTTGCCCCGCCTTACAATTGAAACCGATTATCAGACAAACATTTTTGCGGTGTCCAAATTATCCATAAAGTACCTCAAATCACACACCTAACCTTTGTTCAGTAAGGCATTACGTTTATAGACTATTTTTTACAAGCATTTATTTAACTTGCAATATTTGTATGCAAGTTTGTTTAGGTCAAAACTGAATTTTAAAATAGGTTTCCCCAACAGATTAAAATGAATGACAATGACAGAAAGACGTCATTCTAAATCGTCTATGGCGGACTCCCAAATACGGCGGACTTGTTATTTTTATGCGCCTCCAGATTATGGATGTCAATTAAAAGGGTTAGCTGAGAAGAACACCGAAAAAAAAATTAACATTGGAGGAGTTCAATATTGTTACTATCTTTTGTTTTCATTTCTAATTTTTACAATAGGTCTACTGGCTTCTCTTCTCAATGGCCATTGCAAATCTAATGGACGTCATGTTCTGCTCCTGGCTGATCTTTGCGTGTGAGCAGCTGCAGCATCTGAAGGCCATCATGAAACCACTCATGGAGCTGAGTGCGTCATTGGATACTTACAGACCGAACACTGCTGAGCTGTTTAGAGCTTCTTCAACGGGTAAGGCCAGTTTAATAATGATGAAGGTGATGTTTGACACGCAACTCCGATTTTTCCGATTCATGTACGTATTGTATAATTATCACTTGTTTCGAAGAAGGAAAACATCGTGAGGAAACCAGCATGGCTGAGAGTTAGTTCTCGAGGGCATGTATACTTGTATAGCCAAGATAGGATAAGTAAGCATGAGGCGAAATTAAAAAAAAAAACAACTCACCTACACTAATTTTCTCTTAAACAAAAAAAAAGGCAAAGAAAGTTTCATTAATGCTTTACTAATTCCGTAGGTTACGATAAAAACGGGCCTAGATAAAAATGACAATCGATTTCCAAGCGGTTCATATATTTACAACGGTTTTTAACAGCATTAACATTAGCTTATATTCGGTAGCTCATTTTGTTTCCTTTATATAAATCCTTACATATAATTTACATTTTTAAATATTTCTGTGTAGATCTGTCCAATAGTCGTATTGTTATTATCGGTGATGGATTATCAATTTTTTTAGAGCCTAGTTTCTATAGGATTGCCATGTCATTGGTTATTCAAACATAAATATTATGTAACCAGAGGACTCGCTCTTTCTTTGGGCAAAGAATTAGGATTGCCATTCAACGTGGCAATGCTTTAAGGTTATGGGCACGTTTCCGGATGACAGCAATGTGGTGGAGTATTTGGTCGCCTATGCGTCCTGTTGTTTTATGTTAGTTTATATTTAGTTAGTTACTGTAAGTAACTCTCTCTAAGGTAAATTATGGAAAAAAATATGTTTTAACCACTTCTCCAACAGAGAAGTCAGAAAAGATCCCAGATGCGGTGGACATGGACATCCGCGGCATATACTCCACGCAGCAGGACTTTGGCATGACACTCCGAGGAGCTGGAGGAAGACTCCAGAACTTTGGGACGCAGAACTCAAATCCTAACGGTCTGACCCCGAAACAGGAGATGCTGGCCAGGTCTGCTATCAAGTACTGGGTGGAGAGGCATAAGCACGTTGTCAGGTAAGATTTAGAAGCAGTGTTAGCTATTAGTTTATTTGAAGTCAACAATTACTAGATGTCTTGGAGGATGACAAGAAAAATCGAATGTATATTTAATATCTCGGCTGTGCCAAATACGGCCGAATCAGGCTCACCAGAACAAGTGTGGGACACACGGCAACACATTCAGCTATTCTTTTCCATTATACCTTTGCGTCGCTTTGTGTATATTTTACGTACAAAGAAAGATGTGATGTTCAGTAGTAGCAATGAAAGATACTGTTGGTATACTATATTTTATTGTCACTTGTCACAGGGCACGGGTTATAATTAATACAGACAGTCCGTAGTAGACGGGTTGAGATCAAGTTATGGCAACCAGACGGATGTGTCTCATAGACAATCACTAGGGGTTGGCACACTAATTACTTACTAAATAGTGATGTCACAACAGGCATAAACTGGTTTTGTATAGCTTGAAAGGACGTCGTGCGTACGCTTATGTTTGTAAAACTAAATAATGAAGAAAATTTGAAAACTTTAAACGAAGATACATTCAGAAGCAGTTTGTAGAAATTATAGGTTATTATTACTTTTTACTTGGAAACAACTGTATTATCTATGTAGAAAATCGATTGCGACATTCACAAGGGCAAGGCTAACTTGCAATATACTATGTGCGAAGAAACAAGTGTTTTATAATAGTTCAGTCGATAATAATGCCCCAACGACACGAGCATCGGTATTTGTAATGAACTTTAGAACGTTTTGAATTGGTTTGTGAAATGCTGACAAGCGTGGTGGGTGAGGACATCCGCAAGAGAACCAAGGTTTCCGACGTATCTCGAAGAATTGCCAAACTTAAGTGGCAGTGGACAGGGCACATTGCTCGCAGAACGGATGGGCGATGGGTCGAAAAGTTCTGGAATGGCGATCGCGAACCGGAATACGATGCGCTGGAAGGCCTCCCCCTAGGTGGACCGATGACCTGGTGAAGGTTGCGGGGATCAGCTGGATGCGAGTCGCACGGGACCGGTCAATGTAGCGACACTTGGGGAAGCCTATGTCCAGCAATGGACGTCTTTCGGCTGTAATGATGATGATGATGTTGGTGGGTAACTTAAAAAAAAAACAGAAGTTCAAAGCATTGCTAACAAATATCTATTCTTGCAGCATTAATACAGATTCAGACTATCAGAATTCGAAAGCATTTGAATGAGCTAATTATTCGGGGACCATCGTCGCCACCGGACTAATATCAAAACTTTCGACAGTGCACAGACAACATAAATCTTTAGCAAGCTATATCGAATATACGACACGGTACAACTCTGGAACTGAACTTAATTGACCTCCAGTGACCACAGCCGTGCAAACTATTCTCCCGAGACCTATAATCTGGGGTCAAAGTCGTTCCTACTTCGGCAAACTTCGGCTAACATCGTGTTTGAAGTTAGTAACATAAAGTTACGGGTTTGCATTTCGACTCCAAAGTTCGGAATATGAAATTATGTTTTGTAAAACGTTTGCGGTTTTAATTGAATGTTTTGATAGTATTTTCTGGGTTGAATTTCTGTAGTTATTAACTTGAACAGGCAGTTTAGAAAAAAATATATTAGAAACCTCAATATCATTTTTAAAGACCTATCCATAGATACCCCCCACAAGTACGGGTTTGATGAAAAATTAATTTTGGTTTTCAGTTCTAAGTATGGGGAACCCCCAAAATTTATTGTTTTTTTTTTTCTATTTTTGTGTGAAAATCTTAATGCGGTTCACAGAATACATCTTCTTACCTAGTTTCAACAATATAGTTCTTATAGTTTCGGACATTTCGAATATCACACACATCACATGAAGGAAACCAGTGACAAACACTCGTGTCGCTTGACGAAAGCCATATCTCCTGAAGACTTGGAAAGGACGGTATAGGTACATTTATCACACACAACACGACAACACAACATGGCCACAGATCAGAGAATATTAAAAGACAAAAACATTTTGCGTTGAGCAGCTGAAAGTTTTTTGATTTCTTTACTGTGTTAATGCATCTATATCTGTTTGCTTCTTCCCAGATTGGTAGCCTCCATCGGTGACACGTATGGTACCGCACTGCTGTTCCACATGTTGGTGTCGACGATCACACTCACTCTGCTGGCCTACCAAGCTACTAAGGTAAGCTATGTATTTGTAATGAACTCAAAATGTATTTAAAAAAAAAAAAATATGTGTGAGGATTGATATCAAAGAGAAAGGAGTAAACGATGTCGTGGTAAATGAAAGACATCCGCTCCAGATAACGTCTCAATTTATTCTCTGTTCACATCGATTCATCGTACATGATGTTAATATATTGCTTACTAGCTGTCCGGCGCAACTTCGTTTGCGTCACATTTTCCCCATTTTCGCAACGTTTTTCATTGCTGCTCCACTCCTATTGGTCGTAGCGTGATGATATATAGCCTATATCCTTCCTTGATAAATGGGCTATATAACACTGGAAGAATTTTTTAAATCGGATCTGTAGTTTTGGAGCCTATTCAATGCAAACAAACAAACAAATCTTTCCTCTTTATAATATTAGTATAGATTGGCTAATCCTAAATAAGGTATGGAAACACACACTAACATAGTAATACTTATGATTGAATAGACTCGGTTGGATTGATATAAATAAAAAGAGAAGTGGACTGTATATAATAGGTATAATATCATAAGTAACGTATCAACTACACATGAAGATTGTACAATGGATTGCTCGGAGTAGCCCGTGTGAGCTGAGTGATGGAAGCCGCGCGGCGAGGCTAGGACACCGCGTTCGGCACCCGCGCCCGCGCCCTCCCCGCTGTCGGCACAGCGTGTGATGCGCCGACATGATACTTACTACGAGTAACATACACTATATTCGTGTCGTCTGAAGGAGAGAATAAATGAATAAAACTTGTTCCGCTGACCCCAAGTAGAATGGGACAAGGGTAGTAAGATGATGATGTTGATATGCATTCTAGAAAGGTAGGTTCTTAACAGTTTAGAAGCTCCTCTATCATGTTATAGCAACTAAAGGGTCTAGGCAATGTCAAAGGTAACGATGACGGAAAAGTAAATAAAATATAAAATAAATACACTACTGAGAAGCTTACGGTATTTTTGTTGAAAGTTGTTACCTGTCTAAACCATCAGATAAATTGATAGCTTTCACATGTATCTAAGTATGAAATTAAAAATGTTTTGTGAATAATATGTATGGTATTGAGGTAATGGAATCCGTTTACTTTGGACCCACGATATTAATCAATCTTTTGATAAAAAACGCAGCAATTTTAACGTCTAACCTTTTCTCCGATAATATAAGAATTGTTTGACAAATGGAAAAACATTTTGTGTAATGGTCCGTCATTGGCCCGACCCCGGGGCCCCGTCGCTAGATCGGTTTCAGACCGACTTCAAATAGCCATTACTCATTCTTAATACGAAGAAATGGTGTCATGTTACCGTTCAATATTTTGAATTGGAGATTTATACTAATGCCCCTTTTAACACCGAAATTAATGTTTAAAGGAATGTATTGTTACCATAAAATTAGCGTTATTGTGAAACCGTTATGTTTCAACTTTTGTGTGCTTACCATAGAGTCTATTCTATTCTATTCTATATTATTAGTATGGATTTTTGCTAGCTATAATAGACGAGAAATGAATAAAGTGTCGTAAGGAAAGTTTTAAGAATATGATTGTGGTGTCTTACTCTTATAGCCATTTAAGAGTAAGAGAAGACCAAAGAAAAAATGGATCCGCTGTGGTAGGGATGACATGGCTAGAAAGCATTTGCGGTGTGACTGCTCATCATCATCAGCCTATAATGTTCCCACTGCTGGGACACAGGTCTCCTCTCTATGAGAAGGAGTGGGCTGTTATCCACCACGCGGGCCCAGTGCGGGTTGGTTACATGTCTTCGAATTTTCAGTTCTAGGACATGCCGGTTTCCTCACGATGTTTTCCTTTTCCGTTTTTGAGGGCAGCGGTGATGAAATAAATTACACAAAGTAATGCGCCTGCCTGTGTTCGAACCCACGGCTTACTGCTCGTAAGTCGGCATTTCCATCACTGGTCTACCGCTGCTCTCTTTCATGCGTGGTTTTATGAAAAGATGACAAATTAATACAAATTAATCAAAATCACATGACATAAACAAAATCCGATTCAAATAATATTTTTATAATAATTTCACGCGGACGAAGGTTGCGGGCTCTGTATGGTGTCAGACTTAAAGAATAGCACCATCCCATATCTTCCCGTAGCTGTCGTAAGAGGCGACTAAGGGATTTGCCAGAGAATGGGCAGCAGCGTTCTCTGTGCTTTTGCAACAATAGTACTGCGATCGCCAACCCGCCTGCCAAGCGTGGCGATTATGGCAACACTCCCCAAAGTGTCAATGTGGCGACACTTGGGGGAGGCCTATGTCCAGCAGTGGACGTCTTTTGGTCTGAAATGATGAGTGATGATGATGAAGGTCGCGGGCAACAGCTAGCACTAAATAATTATCACTGCTCAGGTGACGAATAATTTATAGAGAAGTATGGAAGATCAAATGTTGCGATGACCTCAAATAAATTGGGAGGAAAAGGTGGATGTTCCTTGGCTAGTTTTTAGCATATTTATGTTCCATTTACATATAAACATTGGCCTCATATAGTTAATGTATGTCAAGGCTGAAAATAAAGCGGCCGTTGGTAATTCTGTCTTAATTTCTTGTTTCAGATCAACGGAATAAACGTATACGCTTTCAGTACTATCGGATACCTCAGCTACACTCTTGGCCAAGTGTTCCACTTCTGTATCTTCGGTAATCGGCTTATTGAAGAGGTAAGTCTCTAAAAAAACTATAGAACTTTAAAAAAAAAATAGATTGCAATGATCCATAATGGTAAGTTACTATCGGAATTTTTAAACTATATTAGTTTGTACTAAATACAATTATTACAACATAGACTCACATTTATTTTTCATTACTCATCTCTGAAAGTAGGTCTGAAGTTGTCTGAGGAGCGGGATGAAAGTAATACTTTTCATCCCTAAGGAGAATCGCTTTTAACTGACTGATGTCAAATTGAAATCAGAGTGTAGCTGAGGTATCCGATAGTACTGAAAGCGTATACGTTTATTCCGTTGATCTGAAATCAACGGAATAAACGTATACGCTTTCAGTACTATCGGATACCTCAGCTACACTCTTGGTCAAGTGTTCCACTTCTGTAACTTCGGTAATCGGCTTATTGAAGAGGTAAGTCTCTAAAAAAACTATAGAACTTTAAAAAAAATAGATTGCAATGATCCATAATGGTAAGTTACTATCGGAATTTTTAAACTATATTAGTTTGTACTAAATACAATTATTACAACATAGACTCACATTTATTTTTCATTACTCATCTCTGAAAGTAGGTCTGAAGTTGTCTGAGGAGCGGGATGAAAGTAATACTTTTCATCCCTAAGGAGAATCGCTTTTAACTGACTGATGTCAAATTATAAAAAAAATAAACTTGTTCTATTTTCACATTTTTATTGAACCGTGTTCCAATTTTCTATGCAGCCACGATTTAAATTGAAATAACTTTAAAGTTAAGTATTGATTAAAGAATATATATTTTTTAAATAACTTTATTATAATTTAGTTTCAACAATTTCTTTAAAATAACATAGAGTTGGGCAAAATATTTACCAATTTTTCAATGATGAAAATGAAAAAATAATGGCTGAATAGCGGGCTGGCCACAGAAAAAAAAAATTGGTGGGAAACCGGCAATCCGAAATTAAATTTACTAATTTTTTCTTTAGCTAATTCATGTTTTTATTTTTACTTTCCTTGTATTCGTTATGAAAAGCACAGTGTTTACCTCGGGTTAAAGACTTATTTAGTCCCTCGAACTATTGGCGCCCAAATACCCCGTCTCGGGGCTGATTAAGTTACTTTCACCCCTGGGGTAACAATGTACTATTACAATCCCAACCACAATGCTTACCCAGAGCCAGTGTGACACTGATATTTACTAGATATGATCTTCAGAATGTCGTTGCTGCTGCCGCGTACTCTGTCTGTCAGCAACGACACACGCTGTCGTCTTATTGCGTGGAAGTCGTCCGTATGCGCTACAGTAAATATAGCGGACGCACTGCAAAACCACGGCAACCGCAACAACATTCTGAAGACGTTAATATTGTATTGTACCCGCAAAGCGCTGTATGCAATTTCAGTTAACTTAACCCACAGGCTGCTCATGTAAAAATATTAACAACTTGCTTTGACCTACATCCAGTGAATGTTAAGGACCTTTCTCCTAAAACTTATTCTCTCAAACTAAATAACAACTGGTCCATCTTGCCGAGGTCAGTCCATAGATAGGTAACCATTGGTATAGGTACCGAACTGAAGAGTTGTCCTTCGGAATTGAACCGAAAATCTGTCAACCAGTCTTGCCAGACCCAGAACACGCTGCGTTCGGTTAGACTGGAAGCCGACCCCAACATAGTTTAGTAACATAACAGACCATAACTATACAGGGTGTAACGGAAAGGGTATATACATACATAAGGGTATGCTACAGACCATCAAACTGAACATGTTCCTCCATCGGACAAACATCGTAATAGCGATAAAAATATCAGCTGCCCCATATGTATTGTATGGGGCAGCATATATTTTTTTGTAAAACCTTTAGTTTAGTTTAATGGTCTGTAGCACACCCTTAAGTATGTATATACCCTTTCCGTTACAGCCTGTATATACGATAGCTGCCCGGCGCAACTTCGTTTGCGTCCGAATTTTCCCCGTTTTCGCAATATTTTTCATTGCTGCTCCACTCCTATTGGTCGTAGCGTGATGATATATAGCCAATAGACTTTCTCGATAAATGGACTTTATAACAATAAAAGAATTTTTCAAATCGGACCAGTAGTTTCGGAGCCTATTCAATACAAACAAACAATCAAATCTTTCGTCTTTATAATATTAGTTTAGACATCAAGTAGTCTGAATTACAGAGAATGATTTGTGTAATACTGAATAGCCATGACTTAAAACCGCCAAAAGTGGAGAAATTTGGAAGCGGCCTGCAATCAGCATTGGGTGGCCAAAGGTTGAAAAAGAAGAAGAGAGAGGGAGAGTGTCATGTCATTAAAATTAAACCCTACCCAAACCTGACAGCTAACTGACAGCTGACATAGTCAAATCCGAAATTGTGAGTCTTTAGTCTAACTTTTTTTTTAAACGTTGCCCCACTCTAGGAATTTCTCCTGTATCGTGGGTGTGTTAGTAAACATATAAACATACATACACAAACAGCCAGACCCGGAATAACTATCTGTAGGCCATACAAATATTTGTTCCGTGCGGGAATCGAACCCACGACACGTTGTGCAGTAGTCAATCACTCAGCCACTGCGCCAACCGTGCCGTCAAAATAATGGACCATTGACTTGTATTTTCCCACGACTTAGAGTTCATCAGTTATGGAAGCAGCCTACTCCTGCCAGTGGTACGACGGCTCCGAGGAAGCAAAGACTTTCGTCCAGATCGTCTGCCAGCAGTGCCAGAAGGCCATGAGCATCTCGGGAGCCAAGTTCTTCACGGTCTCACTGGATTTGTTTGCTTCGGTACGTACCTTCATTCATTCATCCATTCAAGAGGCATGCGTGTTGTGATGGGGACTACGGAAAAAACAAATGAAAGCAGTTGCTTGGCCAAGAACACGATTCATTGTGACGCGACATTGTTTGTTTTCCGGTAATTTTTAAGGTAGAGATTTTGCATTTTATTAACAACAAAATACAATTATTTTCAGCCGATTTTGGCCCATAGATATATATATATATACAACGTGTAACGTTAAATGCGCAAAACCTGAAAATAGTTTTATCAGAATAACGAGCAGAAGCAATTGAACCACTTGTTAAAACAGGTCACATTTAAAAAAAAAACTTCATTAAAAATGTTGCCCTGCCTATTTGTTCATAGGTCAAGCCATAACGTGCGCAAACCCGCCAAAATAGATAAACAAACACAAATGTTTGTCGTCCAATGTACATTTTCTCATACGCGGGAAAAAAAGAAAGAAAGAAAGAATCAATCAGAATTTCCGGTAAAACTAAAACAGCTCATAAAACCTTTACGTTTTTTTTTTAATGATTTTTTTTTCTCTCAGAATTAGTTCAATTGAATTAAAAATCATTTAGGGTGTCTGAGGTTTTGCGCATTTAACGTTACACGTTGTATACCTTTCAGTCTAACGTACATATGATAGAATACAATTTGTGCTAGGTAGTTGAACGTCCATACATACAAACATAGTATGTACGGACGTTCAAGCGAAAACTTAATTAAATAAAACCTTAAAACTATCTAAATATTAGTAACACTTCACTTGCGCACTACGCGCGTAATACAAACATATTAAAATAGGTTAGTTAGAGGAGTAAGTTGTCAAGAGATGCCGTTGGTCCCGACGGTCATTTGTAGATCTTTGACAGTTGTTACGAGTAGTCAGAAGCCAAAAGTCTGACATCAAGTCTTACCAAGGGGTATCGTATTACCCATTTACTGGGTTGTGAAGGTAGTCGCTTCATCTAAAATACTGGTACTCAGCTGCTTCCGGTTAGACCGGAAACCGACCCCAAGATATGTAGTTTGGGAAAAGGCTAGGCAAATGATGATGACACCCACATTTCAACATTTATGTTTAAGTCCCATGCCATGGGAGTGAGCGTATTGTCAACATACGGGCACAAATCCCGATTCAAAAAAACACTTTCGGACTCTGGATTTGTGGCTCTGATTCGTAGATCCTCAGTTTGAATAAATGACTATTCTTTCCGTTTATGCATGCGTGGTATTAGTACTTATTTTACAGCATAAATTGAGAGCACCTGTCTTTATAATTCCAGGTGCTGGGTGCCGTAGTAACATACTTCATGGTGTTGGTGCAACTCAAGTAAAGCGGACACTTCAAGAATCGCTACTGAATTAAATTTTAGTTTTTTAAATGAGTTTTAAGCTAAGCCTTCAAATGCATAGTTTCTATTTTCTTAATTAAGATAACATTAAAAACCTGTAAGTAAATAAATGTGGAATAGAATGGAATTTTGACGTTCAATATCCTCTAACTAGAAGGTTGCCAGCACAAAAAAATATCGCAATGAATAGGAGATCAAAATTAAATGATGTACGCCTTCGTTAAGCATATTTAGGTAAAGCCACAGAATACATAACAGTAAGCCGTGGGTTCGAACCCAGGTAGGCGATTTATTCATCACCGCTGCTTTCAAAAACGGTGAAGTCCTAGAACAAAAAATTCGAAGACATGGGACATCTACCAACCCGCACTGGGCCCGCGTGGTGGATTACAGCCCACTCCCTCTCATAGAGATGAGGCCTGTGTCACAGCAATGGGAACATTATAGGCTGATGATGATGATGAATAGGCAGCTAGTTTCAATTTAAAAGGAAATTGTTGTCAAAACTTATCAGTTTTGATAACAATTACCTTTCTGCAATCACACTTTTTCACCTTCATATTTCTTTTTAATTAGATTCTGATTTATTTATTTGCCAACAAATTAAAACTCATTAAGGTTGAAACTATCGAAATGTCCGAAAGACTTAACGACCTTGTTGTTTTACGAAATACAAGTAACATTCAACCTTATTGTGTTACTATACATTTTCTTTTATTATTCTCCACAATAAAATCGAAAGATAATTTTCGTACCAATAAGTAGCAAAAAGTTTTGAGGAGCTCGTAGCTAAATAATAACACCCACTCAGATCAATCATCCGGATAAGTCGCGCCTGCTTAGGTTGATCTGAGGATGGGTGACTACTCATTATACCTATACCGAGTTTCCTCCGTGCCTCGGAAAGCACGTTAAGCCGTTGGTCCCGGCTGTCCTTTGTAGATCTTTAACAGTTGTTACAGATAGTCAGTGGCTCAAAAGTCTAACAACCAGACTTACTAGAGTATCGTATTACCCAGCACTAACTGGGTTGTGGAGATCAGATTGGCAGTTCTATGTAAAAATACTGGTACTCAGCTGCATCCGATTAGACTGGAAGCTGACCCCAAGATAGTTGGGAAAAGGCTAAGCAGATGATGAAGTAGGAAAAGGTTTATGAATAATTGTGCTTTGTGTTTTTAAAGTAGCGAGCTTTTCAAAAATAGACACGCGTTATAATAGTTAGAGTTTTTGTTTAAGTTTAAAAGTGTGAAAAAGAATGATTGTTTAATACTTTACCATCAGCACTTGATTTTAAAATCATGTAAAAATACGTTTTCATTGACATTGGTAACTATATTTTTTTTATATTACCGTGGTTCTATATTTAACAACAGTAAAAAATGGTGTGTTTGAGTTTAAAATAACAAGCATATAATTTTGTAAAATAAAATCGTACACACGGCGACATATGAAGCTATACATAACCGGTATAACCTGACCTCGCTTTGCATGAGCTTCCCGAAAAATGTTTGCATAGCTTGATTGGTTGTCGCCGCGTCGTGCATACATGCTTTTCCATAACATTTGTAAAATTAAAGTTAAACTAGTATTCACCTTGTAGGTGTTAAATTAAATGTATTTGTTTTATTCCAATAAACTATTTTTAAATAATAATAACCCCTGATTTAATACTACCTAAACCACCGTTAAAAACAAAATCAAGAGTAAAAGTCAACAAGGACGGGCGAACCTTTCAGCAAAATAAAATAAAACGATTTATTCCGCAAATGGGATTATTGAACCAATTTGTGCGAACAAATTTAAAGAAAAAAATCCGAAGCAAAACCTCTTTATTATAGCCAGACAAATATTTGTGTTTATTTTTAGCTAGTTACCAGAGGAGCTCGTGGCTAAATAATAACAGCCACACCGCACGGGTCGATCTTTAATGTTAAGCCGTGCTTGCCGAGGTTGGTCCGTGGATGGGTGACCATAATTACATACCAAGTTTCCTCCGTTGATCCGCCTCGGAAAGAACGTTAAGCCGTTGTTCCCGGCTGTCATTTGTATCTTTGACAGTCATTAAAAGTAGTCAGAAGCCAAAAGTCTGACATCCAGTCTTACCGAGGGTTATGGTATAACCCAGTTACTGGGTTGGGGATGTCAGATAGGCAGTTGCTTCATGTAAAATACTAGTGCTCAGCTGCATCCGGTTAGACTGGAAGCCGACCCCAAGATAGTTTGGGAAAAGGCTATGGAGATGATGATTTTGAGCTAGGAACCTTTCGAAAAAGAAAAACATACTTGATCGCGATTAAGTAAACTGGCAGATTTTTTAAAACTCGTTCGTTGCAGAGAATAATCGTATTTCCACGTTTTGCCTCCATGACGTACCGAGTTTCCTCCGTACCTCTGAAAACACGTTAAGCTGTTGGTACCTGATGTCTTTGTAGATCTTTGATAGTCGTTACAAGTTGTTGTCACTGACCCGAAATTCGACCAACCAGTCTTACCAAGGGTATCGGGTTATCGTATTAACCAGTACTAACTGAGTTGTATAATACCAACACTTTATGACGACCACGACCGCTCTGTCAAGAGTGTAACGACTAAGAAGAAGAAGAACTGAGTTGTGGAGGTAAGATGGGCAATCACTCCGTGTAAAATACTGGTATCCAGCTGCATCCGGTCAGACTGGAAGCCGATCCCAACAT
Source organism: Cerastis rubricosa (assembly GCA_949152445.1). NCBI lineage: Eukaryota > Metazoa > Arthropoda > Insecta > Lepidoptera > Noctuidae > Cerastis > Cerastis rubricosa. Next base: position 8,243,693 of record OX424545.1, on the reverse strand, counting down.
AAAAAAGGTAGGCAGATGAGGAACCGATGATGAATCTCCGTTTGGCATTTATCATCGCTGAATCATGTTTTGGTTATCTTGAAACAATTCGAACTAAACCGACGGCCTTTTTTTGCGATTGGTTTGCTTTTGACTCTAGTCTAGGTCATGGGGATGACAGAGACAAAGTCGATGAAGGTACGAGCTTACCCAGAAGAAGCCTGTTCACTCTTACTTGGAAGAAATTAGGGTTTTAAGCGTCGGAAACACAAGACACAGACAGAGAGCTCCACTCCTTTGCTGTGCGCATTATGAAAGACGTTTGAAAACGCTTAGTGCCAATTGGTGGAATAGCAATAAGGTAGGGATGGTGACTTGAAGTGCGTCTAGATGTCAGATGTTAGAAGGGGGCCGTTGGGATGAAGTCGTTGAGTTCTTGTTTCCACTAACATTTAACTACATGTAAAGCACCTTAACGCAGTCCTTTATTACGAACTAAAAACTCCTCTACACATTTCCATACATTCTAGTCGGTACGAACATACCATTCAACAAGTCTATTCTAACTGTCTAAGCCGAGCACCGGAGCTCACAACATGAAGTCACTCCTAAGGGAATAACTCTCATTTCGTTCCAATGCAGTGTTGTGAAAAGGCAGGGAATAAAGAAATTGAGATATGGCACAAACAATGATATCCATAAGTTATGTAGTCCTGGTACTTAATTCCTTGAGTTCGTTACCATTACGCTTCTATCAGCCAATCTTGATGAAGAAACTTTTTTTCTTTCAACTACGCTGTAATGTTATCATTAATCACTACAAAACCGATCACAAAGGATGTCTTTTTTGCTTAGAACCAAAACAGTGCAGAAAAGTTATATGAAATCTCATTATTGCACTGTTTTTCATTACTGCACTGTTTTAAATTTTAAATTTGGAATTAAATTTACCACAGAGGTGTAATGTCTCCTATTAAGTTAATAAAATGTATGCATTAGATCAAAAAGATTACTGGCTGAAAGTAAAACTCGGCTGAATAAAACTGACTTGGTGAAAAAAAAAAAACAAATGGCGCGCATTTTGTGCCATTGTAAAACTTTGATACTTCTTATTTACTAAATAAAAAGGTAAAAAATCAAGGAAATTGACAGCGATAGCGATATGAATTCAACTCCAGAAAATATAAAACAGCTGCAAATGAAGTTGTTAATAACCTTTAATAACTGCACTTTTAATAATTGTATGTTTGAAGGGAAGATGAATTAAACTTTGTTTCATTATCTTGAGTTTTCATTTTGAGTAGGTATATTTTGTCAGGGTAGTTGAAAGAAAAGCAGATTACGCTCCTCGATAATGTGAGTAATTAATGCACTCGTGATAATTTAGTGCCCTCGCATGCGCTCGGGCACCAACACTTTGCGCTCGATGCAACAATCTACTATAATGGTTCGTGAATAATAAATACATCGGTAAAGAAAAGCAATACTTTAATAAAAAAAAATATTGGTTTTTTCAAGCCCATTTAGTCCTAGTAGTTCTTTGAGTTGGTTACCATGACTGCGATAAGACTGCCATTGTATCCATAGAATTAGCAATGTTGTAAAACAGTTGTATTACAATTTTGGTGTACCTACAATACAGTATATTCTATTCCAATTGTTTTTGCCTACGAACCCAAGCACTTGTATTGTGGTAGCTTGATTAATGATTCCTGATGAAATTCGTCATATCTGGGTGATAACTAGTGATAAGTGACAGGACATGCTAACAGACATGCATGTATGTCAAATGAATTTTACACTATGTGAGTTGTGTGCTGTGATTTCCTGATCATAACACAAATGATAAAAAAGTCACATAAAAAGCTGGAAAATCCAGAATCAGCAATTTCTTGGACTTTTTCTTGCCTACAAAGTGATATCTTATCAGCTAAAAGATGATGTAAATGTTCAAATAATACACGTTTGCTTTCTGTTTAGGCAGTTTATGCAGCCTAGAGCATATTATTATTATATGTCAGACTACAAAGAGGTCCAATGTGTTAGTAGCAATATAACTTAGTCTCTGTAAATACTTAATAACAGATAGATAGACAAGTGCGATTAGTTAGCGCACATACGAGTGGTCTGTCGATTGCAGGATAGTGTTGGGACTGCCGCTCCGCGCCGCCTGAAGAGTATCAAAGCAGATTTCTTACGCCACAACGCATTAAAAATGTCAGGGCGTGCGTCGGCAAACATTGCTGAGGCACCACAGAAGCGTAGCCGTTGCAACAATACCCTGACCGCATTATTACATTGAAAACGAAGAGCATTATAAGCCTTATGGTTTTATATGAACACCCGAGTACATCGATGTGCAGTATGGGTTAAAAAAGACTATTTTAATGCCATATCCACATTTTTAGAATCTTAGTAGAAGCGCATTCAGTAACGAGCTTTTAAATCTTTTATATTTCTGTTTAGAACTGGCTAACGGACTTTATACGACACAAAACTGATATGTGACTCGGTTACTTAAAAGAGACAAAGGATTTTACGTTCAGTTATGTCGTACCTACTTTTATGCTGAGTTTTATACTATTTTTATGTCCAATTCCTATAACTTACTAACTGATGTGTGTATTTAGTTGACACTATGTGAGAGACGAGAGCACGGAGCACAAAGATTCTTTAATCACACCTGGGTCGTTATCTAAATGAAACTAGAAATAAACAAAAAATAAAAAATAAATGATATGATCCAAAATGGTCTCAAAAATGTATTAAATCTTTGCTTTTCATTAGGTCATCATTATCATCATTTCAGCCGAAAGACGTCCACTGCTGGACATAGGCCTCTCCCGAGTGTCGCCACATTGCACGCTTGGCAGGCGGGTTGCGATCGCAGTACGGTTGTTACAAAAGCACAGAGAACGCTGCTGCCCATTTTCTGGCAAGTCCCTTAGTCGCCTTCTTACGATACCCACGGGAAGAAATGGGATGGTGCTATTCTTTACGTCCGACACCATACAGAACACCATCATCATTAGGTGGTATAAGTTATTACTTACGTGTAATTAACTTTGTTTAGGTACATAAAACAACTTTATAATAAGTTCGTGAAAAATATGTGATTTCTGCAACTTAATCAGATTGCAGAAATCACTTATTTTGATATAAACAATTAGTCTTAATTTATAATATACTTACTTACCACCTAATTGGTATCACTACTTTGCAAAATTATTAAAAACAAACATGGTATCCGCGTGAGTGACATCCATGGAAGTGACATTTTAAAGATCCCATTTCATCCATCTTTTTCACTGCCCAGCATTCCGATCCAAACAGTACCACAGGTCGAATCACTGACTAGTTTTTTTCCCCCTTTTACTTGAGGGGATCAACCTCTCTTATGCATCTACCGATACATATCATAGTGCATCTAAAATTTGACGAGGCTTCCGGATTTCGCTTTGCATCCCTACAACATAAAAGTTTCAGTCCGAGCTTCTAACTTAGTTACGTCACTACCCACCATTGCGTTCGTCCGGCCTAGACGGCCTGGATTCTAATGTAGTTATCGAATCCGGCTCCGATACGGATCGAAACTAATTTGAATCACTAGTTACCTTTGATGTTTTTGAAATGGAGTTGTATTTTGAAACTTGGTTTTGATTCCTGAAACGGACAGATATTGCTTCTAATGCACAATTGATCATGGCATTTTGGTTTCTTGAGATTCTACGGAAATTGAATTTAAACTGAGATTGACTCAAGTTCCCGTAATAGGTATTTCAATTCTGTTTCATCATCATGGTCCTGCGCTTGTCTCAATTTATTTGGGGTCGACCCAGCTTGTCTTCTTCTTCCATACTTCTCTATTACTCGCCACCTCGTCAAACACCTTCTTTTTTGATTACCATTACGAGTATTATCCTCCACACAGTCCATGTAACTGTTAGTATCTTACTGTTCTGCAAACGATTGGGCCTGTTGTTTGCTGATTACTGCAATTGATAAACGCTTCTGATGGCGCCAAACTCCTTACTCACTTCTGAGCCGACACACTTTGGATTGCCAGATACGATGCTGTTGGATGAGGTGATGATTGTGGTCTTTGTTGTGATTTTGGATATCTGGTTTTGAGAAATCAAACACTGCATGTAGGCACGACGTATTTTTTTTTTCATTTTGGAGATTTGTTTAAACCGTATAACGACTTATTTAAAGAAGAAATATCACCGATGATAATTTTGAAATAAATAATATTGGCGAAACCATTATTTTTTATTTTGAAATCGATCGTATTTTCGATACGTTTACAATGCGCGTTTTAGGTACTAGTGCCATAATACATCGTTGCTGATGAGCCTCTTGGTACGTACTGTGTTGTCAAAACTGAAATAGACTTGACAATCTAATCCATTGAACGTTCCCACGACTTAATATCGTGTCACAATATTATTCCTTCTTTTTCGAAACAATCCGCCTATCGACCGCTAGGTAACGTAAACTAAAACTTAGCTACAATTGTCTTAGGAAGAGTGGACCGAGGGTAATTGAAACTCGTCACAATAAAAGCATATTAAATTAACATAAAGATATTAATCATAACATCACGCCTGTAATCCGCGAAGGGTTAAGTTTATCGAAATCGTAAGTTCCGAACTTTCGGAATCGGAATCGAACCTCCGTAACATCTCTAGGTCTGAGCAGTTCCTACGTATCAAACCTAAGCGATTTCCAGCTCGGGCAAACTGGATTATAGATTTCCCATCAGTATTTTTCAGTATCAGGAGGCCTACTCTTATTCTCCGCAAAACGAAGTTGCGGCCGAAACTTCGAACGTTTCCTACCACGGTTCTATTCGTTCCGAAATTTCGGGCAGCCGCAGTTTGTTTGACATTTGCATCTTCTAAACCTACTCTAATTCACGCAATTGCGGAAGAAACGTCAAATTTTGACAGAACATTCTTCGGAATTATAACCTCAAATTTACGTCACCAAAAGTGTTAACGTTTGATTTTCGTTGGTGTGGATTTTCGTAAACATTTGGTTCAAAAGGCTGCGGGATCTCTTTTAATAGAGGCTGCTCACCGAGAAGAACGTAAAGAGTGCAGGAGGAACCGGCGCCGCTGCGCAATCAATTAGAAATAAGCACAATTCCCGACATGGAGTTTGTTGATAATTATAGACTCAGTCAGCAGTTATTTGAAGAGCTGTGTCAAGATATTAGTGCCTTTGTTAGCTCCAAAGGCAAGGCGTCATGGAATCATGCCCACAGTTAAGGTGGGAAGTGTATATTCATGTTATTATTTTTCAATAAAACATTTCACTGTTGTAAGATTTAGCTTATCATTTTACAGCTTTGAATTTTTTAGGTAGTTACCAAGGGTCTATACGGCAGAATATTGATGGGTCATGGCACAACAGACTGTCTCGTTGTTTGCAGGAACTTACAACCGCCCTCAATACACCACATATTTTAATATTTTTTTATTTTGTTTTAGTTGAAAATAGAAGACTTGTGTGATGCTGAGAGCTTCTTGCGCAGTTTCTTTTTATCAGCTACAACACTTCAAACTATTGGTTGATGTTTTATGAGTTTAGAAGTGAATATTATTATACTCTTCATATTTAATTATAATCTATTCAAATAGACTTCCAAAGTCTATTTTAACATACTTCTTATTGTTGCATCAAAATGAAACTTCGTGTGTATATCTATGGATTTCGGATGGCAATACTATAATTTGGTATATTGGAACTGATGTGGTAATGTGGCCAGGATATGGATAGAGGAACTCTTCGGTGGCTAATATATAAACCTTAAAACTAACAAAACACTTTTATTTGCTTAAAACCCTAACACCTCCCCACATACAAACATAAACTCATGCCACTGCTTCATAATAATTTATTTCTGAGTGAATGGTACATTAGGATCTTAATATTAAAAAGTTTCACATACACTACCGTTGCCGGTGTAGAAATATTGAAATTAGCATAAAAAGCCAAAGTGGCCAAGTTCTAGGCCCCAACAATGTAATTATAATAGTTTGTCATCAAAAACGCTAAATTAAGATAAATACCAATTAAAGTAATTATAATATGATTTTAAAACAATGTCAAGTTGAAAAAGTACAGTGAAAAGTCAAAGGTTCAATCTTTCACATAGATGGATTATTTGTATAACATCTAGCAGTAATCCTCAAGGGTTAGGCAGAGGTGTACCTAATAGGACACCCTACATTTCGCCAGTTAAGATTTTAAGCCTCGTGTAAAAGGGGGCTACTGAATATTTCCTGATGGAGAAACCCAATAACACTTAGCCCAACCTGGGAATCAAACCCAGGACCCCATGGTCAGCAGTCGTGGCTTGCAACCACTAGACTAGACCAACCAGACAGACCTCAGTCGAGATTATTTGTGTAAATATAGGTAACAAAAACTAAAAAGTATTAAAATCAAGTCATTTATTTACAAAATAATGGAAGCACTGTGTGAGTAGTGATATAAGAGAAAGGAGTAAATAATGCTGTGATGTCCGACTTGTCCCGGGGAGAATGGAAGAAAATGTGTTGCACTGAGTAGAAGTAAGTAGAATGGGCAAAGGCAGGAAGATGATGATGACTGCTTGTCAAATTTGAATTTCATTGGTACTTCCTCCCCTCAGTAGCCCCATAATATGCGCGCATGACGTGTTCATTTATGGACTGAGTCTATCGAGTGGGCGACACATTTCTACTGGCAGCGGGGACCCTGTTCAGGGCTGGTTGACCTCGAGGTCTCAAGCGCACTGGTGGCCGTCCTCTTCTTCGTCGTCGTGGTACCACCACGATGGTGGTGGGTTCGACGGCGGTGAAAAAAATTCGTCGCTGGAGCTCGACGCAGCTGCAGCGCCCACGGATGTGGCGCGTCCTGGCGGCTGCGAGGCGGAGCTAAGCGACGAGCTCGGACTCGGAGATGGTAGGTGTGCCTCTTGTTGGCTCGGCGTCGGTGTCGATGCATCGGTGACATTATTTACAAAGGTTTAATTTTCTGCATTCTTGGTTCAATCTCTACCAGTTTTCTGTTATTGGGTAACGGTTTCTTTTTCTTTACATGATTTCTTGATGTTAAACTAGTTTTCGTGGGGTTATTTTGTAAAATACTTAAATGAAAATTTGTTATTTTGTTTGGAAAGAAATCTGTCATCTGTCACTTCAATTTGACACCCGAACCACAGATTTTTATTTTAGTTGAAAGATTATACGAATATTTTTGGCGTCATACATTTCTTCCCATAGTTTGCATGAAATGGTACTCTTAAATTTTGTCGGATAGCAATGTCTATGATAGGTTTTTTATAGTGTCTCGGTCAATATCACCAAAAATATAAATTTTATTGATATATTTACGTCTTTTGCATGAATATTGCTTGCAATGCTTAATAGACTACAAGTCATACGTTAAATTTTAAAGTAAAGTGGAAAAGACCAATTTATTTAAAGTTAAAATAAAAACCGTATTTTATACTAATAGACATTGAAAAAAGCCTACACTATAACATTCAATTCATTCGTTCACGCAAATTGTCTGTGAATTCGAACTTCTTGTGTGCGTCCGCAAATGATATAGAGTAAGGTCACAAACGTAACAACGTTTAATTTTCGTTCGTTGCCGAAGTTGCGTTTCGGAGAAAGAGAGTAGACCTCCTGTCACGTACTCTGTTCGGCCCCTATTACCTACTGTTCGCAACGGAGCTGGGGGTCTACTCTCTAACTCCGTCAACGAAGACACGGGCCCGTACTATAGACGTCCGTCACTAAGAAATAAACCCTACTCCCTAGTGACAACGGATTCACGAGCTACGAACGGGACCATAGACAATATTAGTGAACGAATGAAAAATGGCGATAGAGTTGGGCTATTTTACCGGTCCATTACCGGTTTACTTACTTTATGATTTTAATGATTTTAAGCAAAAAAAATGACATTGTTATTGTTAGAAAATGACCACATTTAAAAGAAAATACCTTTTACTATGTCTTATATGAAGAATTAAACTATTTTTGCCATTTTTGTCCGGATTGAGGCTTTATACTGTTAATACCTTTGCCTTTTTTCTTTTGACAGCAATGTTGTTTTAATGAAGTGTCAATTTTTTGTTTACAAATTTTGAAATATACATAATTCGCTTTATTAATACGACACGGGAACTTTCCGTAATAAATTGAACGATTACACATCAACACCGGGACGTGCTTAATCGGCCGCCGTTATTGCAATATCAGCGGCAACCAAAACACACCAGGGGTGCCAGGGTCCTCGGAGCGCGTTGCCACCAGTATCAAGCCGAGGACAGCCTGATAAAGAAGACTGCATGCGTGTGTAAACGAGGAAGAAGAAGCCTACTCGCATCAGTGCGGTACCGCATTGACAGGTCCGATTAGTTGTTGCGTCCGGCTATTCCATCGACGCAGCTGTACAATGTCCCATCTACATCATACCACGACGCCAGAGAAGGTCGTGGAGTATATAAGGAGCAACACCAAGTTCACTTTAAGAGTGGAGAGCTTATAATCGTGCCTCAAGATTAACTTCAAGTCTAGTGTGGTGCATGTCACAAGTTCACAATACTCCACCTCAAGGCTTTTATGCAGGAGGAATTTTGGCTGCAGGGGATCGTGTATCGGTATTTTGACGCAAGGCTATACAATTTCTCAACTCAGCGCAATATGTGGCCGACCAAGCTACAATAGTTTTTTGTATGTGTTCAACATGTATTAGTATAGTAATCATAAAAGATTATTTTGTAGATTGTATTTATGGCTCTTTGATGCCTGAGAGTAAAAGTGATTGATTGATTGAAACTAAGTTTGTTGCAATAATTTAAGACTTCAATATTCAAGTTATCGGTGGTTATAAAACAGCACTACTTAGAAAAAGTGTTTTTTGCATTGGTCCAATAATATTAAATAAACTAACAAACAGCATAAAAAATTGAAAATAAACTCAATGCTTTTTTGATACAAAAAATATTATTTGTAATGTGTTTTCTGAATATGTATGTCATTTCATCAGTAAAATTTCATCATCATTATTTGATATCTACTATTGTGTTTATTCTACCTTGTTAAAATAATTTGATAGTATTGTAATCTTATTATTTCATAATCTTATCGATACTGACATTTGTTAAATATTGCATGCCAAAACTCAGGCAGAATGTACCCGGCTCACTGTATTTCAGAAAACTTTTTTGTACAATATCTACATTCTATGCAATTAAAGGATTTGATCCATTAATTTATAATAATACAGTTGAGCGAGTTACTAAGAGAAAGAAGGCTATCCTCTCTTCTAATGTTGCTGTGCTAGACTGGGTCCAAACTCTCTTATTTAATAACATCTTTGTACACATATGGAATGCAATAAATAATTGAGTATTGAAATATGTTTAGCTTGTAATAGTGTATAATCTATCTTGTTAAAATAATTTGATAGTATGGTAATCATTTTATTTCATAATTTTACCCATAATCTTATTGATACTGACATTTGTTAAATATTGTAAGCCAATACTCAGGCAGAATGTACCCGGCTTCCTGTATGTCAGAAAAACTTTATTGTTTCTATTCTATTCTTTTCTACAATACTTACATTCTATGCAACTAAATGATTTGATAAAGGAAATATGTTTTGCTTGTAATAGTGTATTGTTGATTGTATTTTTTGCTTTTTCAATTTTATTGGTGTCTAATAAAAAAAAGTCTCCATTTATGAAAAAACAATGCTTTTATTGTGTAAATCTTTATTTTTACTTATATCAGAATCTTCCTCCAGTCCCAACACCCATTATGTCCTGTAAGCAAAATAAACAGTTTGTAAAATATTTATTATATGTAAGTACCTATCAAAATCAAAATATTTTTATTTTACATAGGCCTACACGGGCACTTATAAAACGTCGATAAAAATATGCTTGGTTCGGGTTGGTTGTTTCCTATGGAGAAGAACCGGCAAGGTTACTCTTTTAAATCAATCAATAATGTAAATCCAAAGTTATTGACATTTTATTATTAGAAGTGTGGTTTTCTTAGAAGACTGCATAAGTACTTACCTATTTCCATAGTATACATAGTCTTTCACCTATTTCCATAGTCCCTTGTTCAGCAATTCCACGAATATGTCTGTCACTCTTAGCCCTTGCTAAGGAGTTTGATGAAAATTGAGAGCAGCAAAGACCTAAAAGTAAACAAAAACAACAGTAAATAGGTGGGACTGATTGGTAATACAACTCAATAATATGCAGAGCTTAGTCCTTGATACTTGGATCAAACCACTACCTACCTTCATTCTTGGTTGGGTTGGTGGATAGATCCTCCCCTAGATGTTTGAATATTTTCCATATGAGCCATTAGTTCCCGTGAATTCAACATCGGGAATACTCGCCAAATGAAAGTTTTGATGCAAGATAATCGACGGCATCGCCTTCGATCTTCCTGTAGAGCTTCTTCGAGCATTAAAAAGCACCCACGGTATCGATTTTCTCAAAAAACTTAACTTTCGTCGACAGCACGATAACTATTTTCATGTCGTATCAAATGACATAACAATCCGTCGTAACAACTGTCAAATTCAATATTACGGACGGACAAAAACACTTAGCGAGTAGGCACAACTGTCAAATCGAGTTGTCATTCATTCTTAGTACGGGCCCCGAACTAATGTTATGTCCGTTGGTGCTGCGGAGTAGGAAACGCCCGAAAGTTCGGCCGTGACAACGGGTTTCGTGCATAGAGAGTAGACGCCCTGGAACGCGCTGACGCTTAAAACCTCGGGCTCCTCACGGATGGAACGCGACGGGTTGCAAGCGCCGACGGCGGCCATCTTTTTCTCCCCTTCTAATTCGACAACTGAAGCTGAGCGCGCATGTCTGCGCATGATTTACAATTTTTCTAACTAATTATGAATATTATTCTGTAACAACGTGTCAAAACTAATATTAACGTGGAAGCAACCTTTATCAGACTTTAATTGCAAGTTGACCAACCCAACACCTACCCATTTAATGAATAGGGGGCGAGACAATTGCCATTAGCCCAAAAATATGCATCCGAAGTGACCTTTGCAGTGTCACCGATGACGCGGTGGAAGTGGCGGGGTGCTGGACTAACAAAAAAACAAAATCGTCGTGCCAGCGACACGAAGAAGAAAAAGATTGGCATCAACCGATCATAAGTCCAGACTCCGTGGCTGCTACAGAAATTCGTGTTGGAAAAACTAATAACATTTGGTCCGACATTGGAATCGAACCCAACCAAGACCCCATGCTCAGCAGTCGCAATTGCGATCACTAGACCAAGAGGTTTTGGGGTTCCGTACCCAAGGGTCAAACGGGAGGAAATTACTGAAACTTCACTATCCATCTGTCTTGCAATTGGCCGGTATTTTTAAATTGGATATAGGTTTGCTCTTGACTCTAATCTAGATCAAAGATGACAGAGACAAAGTAGACGATGGTACCCACTTACCCAAAAGAAGCCTGTTCACTCTAATTTTGAAGAGATTAGGGTTGTATGTGTTCCGTAATAGAGACTCAAATTTCGCCCAATAACATTAAAGATGACCTTCACTCACGAAAAAATTTTTTTTTTTACATTTTTCCCCTTTCTACCGTACCACGTCGAATGTAGCATGAATGGTCTAAAGCAAACAGGAATTAAGCAATAAACAAATCGGTTCGAATAGTAACTGTATTTCCGTAAACATAAAGACGACGTAAACAATGTCATTCAATATCTAGGCGGGGCGTTCCTCTGCATGTTCCATTAAAGAGTCAAGTGTCTGAACGACTACTGAAAAAAAAGTGAGTTGTAGTAAAAGGGCAAAAAAACACAATTAAAAGAATTCACCATGGTGGATTTTAGAAAAAATCTAGCATTATTGGTGCTGGCAATTCATGGTAAGTTATTTTTTTATTTAAAATGCGGGTATGGGCTAACGATCCCATTTGTACACACCACGTATCGGAAGGATGTGGTCATACGTCAGAATACAATCAAAGTGAAACCATCATACCACAACTCATCATCATCTGCCTAGCGTTTTCCCAAAGTATGTTGGGGTCGGCTTCCAGTCTAACCGGATGCAGCTGAGTACCAATATTTTACATGAAGCGACTGCCTATCTGACCTCCGCAACCCAGTAACTGGGTAATACGATACCCCTTGGTAAGACTGGATGTCAGACTTTCGGCTTCTGACAACTCGTAACGACTGTAAAGATCTACTAATGACAGCCGGGACCAACGGCTTAACGTGCTTTCCGAGGCACGGAGGATAGTCGGTATGTAATTATGGTCACCCATCAAAGGATCAATCTCCGCAAGCACAGCGTAACCTTAAAGATCGACCTGTGTGGCTGTTATTATTTAGTTACATGCTCCTCATACCACAACTAAAAAGGCTAAAATAAAAAACATTTTTGCAGAAAAAAACCGACTTCTAAAAAAAACCAGCCAAGTGCGGGTCGGACTCGCGCACGAAGGGTTCCGTACCATTATTTATAAAAACGAGAAAAAATATCACTTTGTTGTATATTTATTTTATTCTGTTTTTAGTATTTGTTGTTATAGCAGCAACAGTAATACATAATCTGTAGAAATTTCAACTGCCTAGCTATCACGGTTCATGAGATACAGCCTGGTGACAGACGGACGGACGGATGGACGGACGGACGGACGGACGGACAGCGAAGTCTCAGTAATAGGGTCCCGTTTGACCCTTTGGGTACGGAACCCTAAAAAAACACTTGCAAAAAGTTTTTATTATTGTTTTACTTTTAAGAATATTATCAGTACTGCTTCGTTAGTCAGGTGGTTGCAAGCGCGACTGTTGAGGCTGAGGTTCTGGGTTCGATTCCCGGGACGGGCAAAGTGTTATTGTGTTTTTCCATCAGTCAATCTCGATTTGTGTCAGATTCCCGGAGTTTGGATTTGGGGCCGGTTGATGGCAGTACGCTCGCTCCCTACTACGCGAGGCTATTGCCATCTAGTGGCTTAAGCGTAACTGGCGAAATGTTGGGCTTAATGCTTAGCTTACCCTTCTGAAATTACAGGCGTGATGTTTTGTTATGTGTTTTTATTTTTAGCACATGACATCAGGGGCTTGATGTGGGAGCACCTGCACTGTGCTCCTGACTCTAATCAGGATATGACCGAAGGCTCAGTGGCGGACATAGGACGGTTTCCCTGGCTGGGCATGGTGCAACACGGCTTCTGTTAGTATATAGGATAAGGGTGTAATTGGGGTTTGAGTCATATGTTACCTAATGCTTTATATTTGTAGATAGGTTCATGAAGGTACGGTATGTATGCTGCCAGCCATCTGGCCATAATTCCCGTTGTCAGCAATGCTATTGAACTTTTGAAGTCCTATAATTCTTTAGCTGATATAAAAACATTTTCCACCGATGTCTTAAGCGGGGTCTTAGCTACCGTTAGTTAGGGCTCCAGACACAGGACCTTCCTCACAATGCTAGCCGAGGAGTACTGTCTTTTGAATCAGGTTCTTGATCCAAATGTTCGTCAAGGTTCTTGGCCATCAAGCTATTGGCCGTTATGAAAATCCGCACAATGATAGCCGAACTCACATTCCACATATTGATATTTGTAAACCTCATGCGCAAAGTTGAGATAAATTACATTCCCTGAGACTACACACCTCGCGGTTGAGAAAAGTTTCACATTAACAAAGCCTCACGAACCCCTGACTTCCACCGGATGTACAGTCTCATCAAGTCATCACCGATGATCCTAGGTGATGCATCCGGTTCCCGGTCCGTATCCAGACTTTCCTATCCAGGCCGTTGTGTTCAGTCTTGAATCCATTTAACTAAGCTTACATTAAAACCGACATGACCCAACCGTATATCCGCTGAGAAAAAATCGATTTTAAAGCCATGTATGTAGCACCGAGTCCGCCGATGCCTTCATTATGATCTATCATTGATCGATGGGATCAACGAACCTGTTGGCTAATGGCGATGTGTGTGAGAAGTACCTCCTTAGTTGATACTAAAAAGGCTGTAGGAACGGGTCTGGTGATCCAGACCCGTTCCTACAGCCTTTTAAGACGCAGATATAATGGAGTTAATTTCAATGTGTGTATTAATTTTCGGTTTCAAAATGGATGTGATATGGACCGCAGACAAACACCAATGTCGGCACACGTCTACCAAATTTTATTAGGGTTGCTCCCAAGCTCATATACACTCACCTCTCATTGCTCTGGAACACTTCTTTTTCTTTGCGATGTTGATTCTGCGAGTTCCCGCCGCACATACCGCCGAATACGGCTGGCGCATGCACAAATTAAGGAAGTCGATGCGCTCTTTGACACGGAACATGTGTTCTCCCTTGACGAACGATTCGAATCCAACTATTTCAGTCCGCGAAAATGCGCGCCTTACAAAGCACATCACACGTGTTCGTGTATTGCCCTTCCTGAAACAGTATAGTTTGGATTTAGCTCCTTTGATACGACGCTAGATCCTACAGCTGCCAGACTGATACAGCTGGTTTGGAAAAATAGTTCCGCAACAAATTAGAATCTTGACGTTTACTAAACATGGCGCAATTGCCGCGCAATACAGAATCGTGTGTATTAAGGAAATCTTCGCAGCTTTCGAATAAATTTTAAGCAGTGAGTCCAAATCAAACTCCTGCATTCTCATTATTATTGTTATAAATTTTATAGTTTTTAGATTTTATCATTTTGCTTTTTATTATTGTATTTTTGTTATTATTTTTTTAATGGCCACAGTATTTTATAAATTTTACACGTTTATCAATTTTACCAATGTTATTAATTTTATAACTTTTTTCTTTTTATTGTTTCTTTATGTATTTAAGTAACAAGAATCCACCAACCAGGATCTAGACAAAAAAAGCAAGTTAATAGCATTAAATGAACCAGAAATATATACCACAACTACAGTGCAACACAGTCATACTAAACAAAATAAAATTTGTATTATCAGTACCAACAAATCTAATAAAGTATTATCGATTGCGGAGGAAAAACTAGACAATTATAACATCTATCACTGCCTAAAAACAAACTGCGGAATCCAACAACTACTCAAAGGAATAAAAAACATGCTTGTGGACTATACTAAGGAAGATTTTTGCATAATATTAATTGGAGAAGACAACTTTATAACAACAAATGACTACTTTGGTTTAATCTATGACATTAGAAACACCTTAAAAGAAATTTACAATACAAATATTATCCTATGCCTACCTACCTTTAAGTTTAATAGCAGTTCAAATCTATTCAACTGGAGAGTAGAAAACTTTGCCAACTTACTGTATCTAGATATAATGACTCATCTACATGCATACCTATTGGACTCAAACCTACATCTTACGTATGATAGTACAATGTTTAGCAATTTGACAGGAAGACTGAATAACAATGGAATGCGCACCATATTTGATGATATAAAACGACAAATGGAAGATATAATTGCTGTAAACCTTATGACTAACGAAAACTGCGATCTCGAACAAGAGGATCAATCGAGGACAAAAGGACAACTAGATTATGGCTCTCAGTTTTTTCTCTAACATCGAATTGCATCAACGAAACGAAGTACAAAGAAACAAAATAGGTCTGACTAAGTTTACACTAGTTTTCCAAAATATCCAAAGCATCGGAAATAAAGTAGAATTAGTAGAACAATTACTTTTAGATTCTGAATTTGATTTTATCTCACTATCTGAATTGTGGAAAAATGAAAATTATTGTCAATCAATCTTGCCCCAGGGATATAAAATAGCGTCCATTTTTTGTCGCAAAACCCGCGAAGGCGGAGGAGTTTGTATTATTGTTAAGGACTCATTAGATTTTACTGAACGAATAGACATTGTAAATCACTCAAAGGAATATGTTATAGAATTTAGTGCAATTGATTTACCCAAACTTAACTGTACTTTAATAGGACTTTATAGAGCAGATCGTCATATTGATATATTTCTCCAACAATTGGGAAAAGTTTTACACAAATTAAATATAAAAAAATCACATAAACACTTAATAATAGGAGGAGACTTTAACATAAACGTGAACAATAAAAATAAACAGACTCTGGAGTTCTTAAATTTTATGAAAACATATAACCTGCAACAAATAATCCGCGAACCAACACGAGTAACAAAGACATCATCTACTTGGATTGACCTACTTTTTACAAACTACCCACCACTCATAAATAAAGCAACTGTCAAAGATTATGGACTATCAGACCATAAGGCAATAAATGTTCAGTTAAATGTTGACTATTTAATAAAAACAATACTAAAACTTGGTATACCGAAAAAAGATTATTTACAAAAAATAACGTCCAATGTTTTAAAACATCACTAAAATCAGTAAATTGGGAAATTGTACTACATGAAAATAATAGTGTACACACAAATTACGAATCCTTTATTACAATAATTAAACACAATCTAAATAAATATATACCATTGCAAAAAATAAGAATAAAATGCATACCAAAAAAAGGATGGCTTACTAAAGGTATTAAAAAATCATGCGAACACAAAAGAGTCTTAAGAACAATTTTAAATGAAACCAAAAGTGGTGTTATAAAAAAACACTATAAGCTATTTAGTAAAATATTAAAATTGACTATTAGAAAATCAAAAAAACTAACATATATTAAACAAATGCAAAAATCTGATAATAAGGTAAAGACAATGTGGAATATAATTAACACAAAAACAGGGAAGACAAAAATAAATAGACGTGAAAATATATCACTGAAGATAGACAATGAACAAGTAAAATGTCCGTTGAATGTATCCAACAGGTTTAACGAATTCTTTGCGACGGTAGGGCAAAATCAAACAACCAACTCGAACATTGGAAAACCCGTGGTCAACCCCCCTACTTGTTCAATGTATGTACACCCGGTAGACCAGAAAGAAATAGTTAATATAATAAAGTCAACCAAAAATAAACATAGCTGCGGTATCGATGACATTCCACTAATTTTATTAAAGCAATGCGCAATGGAACTTTCCATTCCTCTAATGTTTTAAATTAATCAAAGCTTCCAAGACGGCCAATTTCCAGACGCACTAAAAGTAGCTTTAGTAAAACCAGTGCATAAAAAAGGTGACAAGCATATCCCAAGCAATTATAGACCCATAGCACTGCTGCCAACCTTTTCCAAAATATTCGAAAAGGCTATGTGCAATCAGCTATATTTATTCCTGGAAAAGTTTAATATTCTTGACGACGCACAAAATGGATTTAGGAAATGTAGATCAACAACA
Organism: Cerastis rubricosa; assembly: GCA_949152445.1. Taxonomy (NCBI): domain Eukaryota; kingdom Metazoa; phylum Arthropoda; class Insecta; order Lepidoptera; family Noctuidae; genus Cerastis; species Cerastis rubricosa. Next base: position 8,226,394 of record OX424545.1, on the reverse strand, counting down.
TTAGCAGTTTATAAATATGTTCAACAAGCGCTACAACATATTAACGACAAACAATACGTAATTGGGCTACTATTAGACATGACAAAAGCATACGACAAGGTCCTTTATGACATCTTACTTACTAAACTATATGGTTGCGGCCTAAGAGGACCAGCTTATTCGTGGTTCAAATCATATTTACATAATAGGACACAAATAGTACAAATTGAAAATTACGACCATGCTAAAAACGAGATCAAAACTATTAGATCACAAGAAAAACAAATTACTTGCTCAATCCCACAAGGAAGTGTGTTAGGATGCCCGCTATTTTTAATCTAAATTAATGACCTTCCCAAAACAGTAGAAAAAGAAAACGCTTTACTAGTACTATTTGCAGACGATATTTCAATATTAATGAAGTGTAAAAATATAAATAACCCTAGTCTACAAATACAAGATACCCTCCAAACTATAAATACTTGGCTCCAGATCCACAACTTAGAAATTAATAGCAATAAAACTAAAATAATACAATTTAGATCATATAAAAAAACACCCCTCAATTTAAAAACAACATTTAGAAACGTGCGAATTGAAGAAGTTAGTACATTTAGCCTACTTGGCATTAATATTGACACACACATTAATTGGAAGTCACACATAGAACATATAAAAACGAAACTCTCGAGATTCACTTACGCTCTTTTTCAAATTAAACAAAGCACTAACACACAAACAGCTATGGCTGCTTACTACGCATACGCATACTCATGGCTGCGATATGGCATCATGCTATGGGGTAATAGTGTAAATGTAGATGAACTATTCATAATACCAGGCCCCTCAGAAAGTATTGCGAAAAAAAGTTTTTATATATGGGAGACTGGCCAGTTATTATGTTTTTCGAAAATATGATTATTTATAAGTAAAAATAAGTAAGTTCCAATTTCAAAATTTCCCTCCACATTTTTTGCGAGTTAATTCAAAGTATTGTGTCTCACTGAAATATGGATCTGCGCCGGGAACATTTTAGAGCTATGATTTTATACGATTTCAAGTGTCGCCTGAAACCGGATGAATCGTACGATAGACTTCAAATGGCATTCATGGATGAAGGCCCTTCCAAGGCAACCGTGTATCGTTGGTATAACGAATTCAAGCGCGGTCGACCAACTTTGGGGGATGACGAAAGAAGCGGTCGCCCTTTGACGGCTGTTACCGAAGAAAACGTGCTAGCAGTGAAAAATTTAATCCAAGACAATAGGCGAATTACATATCAGGAGATTCAACACATATTGAAGATTGGATCGGGAAGCGTTCACGAGATTCTACACAGCCATCTTCGCGTGAGGAGGATAGTATCACGCTGGGTGCCGCACAACCTCACCGATGCTCAGAAGCAGGCCCGGGTGGAATGGTGCCGTGATATGCTTAACAAATTTGAAGCAGGCTCGTCTCGGCGTGTTTACGACATCGTTACAGGTGATGAGTCCTGGATTTATCAATACGACCCAGAAACCAAGCGCCAGTCGACTGTTTGGGTGTTTCAAAATGAGCCAACGCCTACCAAAGTGAAGCGATCTAGAAGCGGGGGTAAGATTTTGATCGCTAGCTTTTTTAATTTGACTGGCCACTTGGTATCAATTCCCTTACGGGATCAAAGAAGCATTAATGCCGAATGGTATACTTCCAAATGTTTGCCAGAAGTTTTCTCTGTTATAAGCAACAAGCGACCAAACACAGGGCTCCGCGGGCTACTGCTCCACCACGACAATGCACCTGCGCACACCGCACTCAAAACGAGGGACTTCCTGGACAGCACGCCAGTCAAACTCCTGGGTCACCCTCCTTACAGCCCTGATCTAGCACCGTGTGACTTCTTTTTATTCCCAAAAATAAAAAATCAGCTCAAAGGGATACAATTTTCGTCGCCGGAAGATGCGCTGGCTGGGTTCGAGCAGGCTGTAAACGAGGTGTCTGCGGCGGACTGGAAAAAGTGTTTTGAAAACTGGTTTAGGCGCATGAATCTTTGTATAGAGGCTGGTGGAAAGTACTTTGAAAAGATTTAATAAAAATATATGTACGTATAGAACAATTTTTTTTAGTTTCGCAAAACTTTCTGAGTGTCCCACGTACAAAAGAAGTGTATAAGAATTCTAGCTCAAATAGACAATACGGAGAGCTGCAAACCATTCTTTATTCAATATCAGATTCTAACTCTGCCGTCTGTATATATACTTGACATTTGCTTGTTTACTTTTAAAAATATGGATAAATTCATTAAAGTAGAAGATACGCAAAAACGTCAACACTCGCCATAAAAAGAGGTTATGTGCCCCATCGTCAAGAATTAAAATGTTAAGTGACAGCCCATACTATATGGCAATAAAAATATACCTATAATAAGTTGCCCAACACGTTTAAAACTGAAAAATCTGTAACAATATTCCAAAAAAGGCTAAAACTATTCCTAATTCAAAAATGTTTCTACTCAGTAAAAGAATATTTAGAGTCTAGCTTAAAATAACGATTTACTCTCATGTACAAAAGTGATGATCTGTCCTATAACAACAAAATAAAATTAGTCTATATTATTCCTACGTTCATAATTTTAATTTGTATTACCTGAAATGATGACATAATTGCTGAATAATTGTATTGAATTCATAACTATTGACATTTTATTTTGACATAAATAAAATTTTCTCAATTTAATTGTGCTAATATAAAGGAAATAATTAAGTAATAATAATATTTAATGCATGATATTTTAGCACAATAAAGGCAGGCGTATGATACCCAATTGCAATGCTTGTAAAAGGCTGCTAAGTCTTAAGTACCTACCAACATAAACCAACACCAACATTGTACACTTAGTTCGCAATAAACATTTTGACTTTGACTTTGACTTTGAAAACACTATAATTCGACTGGAATTTGTGCAGGAAAAAAAAAATGACTTTAAATATGACTGTGTTTGTTCATGTTTTCGAGCGCACTCGTGGGCTGCAGCTAAAAATCAGCGTCAGGTGATACACCTTGTGTTGCCATCTGGCATTATGCTGCGCTGAGGCCCTTTTGGCATTATAAGTCTTGTTTGTTCATCTTTGTATTATTTTTAAGGTGTTATTAATGCCAAATAAAAACAATTTTCTTTTTTCTTTCTTTCATTCTTCTTTTTTATGGATGGGCAACCGTGGTAATCGGGGTCGGCATGAGTAATCGATACTCATCCTTTTCAGTCGATCGTTGCACTGGCTCCTTACATCGTGGCAAGCCTATCATCTTCCTCTTCAACATGATTGGACCGTGGTGTAGTTGTGTCAATAGTTGGCGTTTGCCCCGCCGTTTGTAACCCAGACAAGACCATATGATTCCATAGTACCTCCGAACACAGCCTATCAAGTGCGGCGTCCTCCAACATGTGATTGCTTTGAATGACCTACATCTGATCCGATAGTCGTTGGCCTTAGACGTTGACGGTTGGATGTTGTAAATTATGTAATATAAAAAATTAAAATGTAAATAAAAATATATATCAGGTACTGGTTGCAAAGTGAAATTGCTGCTTTTAAATCTATATGTAGAAATATGGTTTCCTGAGTTCACTATTTCCCTGTTTTATAGACGTAGCAGGAAAGACACGCTACGCTGTTACCGGGGCGGTACTTATTCACCCCGGGTTCGCCATAGCCGCAGCTGAAGACATCGCCAAGATAACCCCAGAACAACTCGTGTAAGTTATTCTTATGCTATTATGTGTCACCTCCGTTCTAGGTACGTGTGACCAATATCCCAATAGATGAAGCATTAATTTGTTATGCTTCCTCTCATTTATTCATCATTATTATTGTAAGGTTTATGGTTCATAATAAGGTACGTGAAAAGTTACCTGAGATAGTCTCTGAAAAGGCAGTGACAACGAAGGTTGCGAATAAGGAAAAAAATCTTTTCTTGTAACTGGTTACGAAACTTAATCATCAGGATGCTTAGTTACGGAGGAAAACATCTTGATTCGCAACTGGTTCCGAACAAAGAATAAAAATTATTTATTCGCAACTGGTTGCGAATCCCAGTTGCGAAAACGGCCAGAGGGGTTTTCAACAGGTCCGACTGTTTTGTTTTTTTAATTTTAGCTATATGTCCCCAGGATAGATGTCAACAAGCTTTTTCATATGTTTTATTTTATTTCCAGAAACAATACTAAGTTGATCGTTTGGGGCAGCAGTACAAATAAGTTCGTGTTAGATATTAAAGATTATATTCTACATCCGGAGTACCAAGAGAGAAAAACTTTTGCCACCCTTGCGTTACTGGATCTCATCGCATGGGGCGATTCTCAGATGACCGATTGGAAAGGTGCGATATTTTATTGTTAATGGGTTACAAAAATTTCTTATGTATCAGATAAACCTCTCTAACAAGTTCTCAAGAAAAAACAAACAACGTCCAATCAAGCTATACAAAACTAGTTTATATATCAACCAGTTTTTGTGGATTTCTCATTGTACGGGAAATCTATACAGAGCGAGACCATAGGTATACTGGAAATGTTTTTTTCTTATTATTTGAGATGGTTTTGCTCTTGACTCTAGTCCAGGTCAGAGATGACAGAGACAAAGTCTACGGTGGTACGAGCTTACCCAGAAGAAGCCTGTTCACTCTAACTTTGATGAGATTAGGGTTGTAAGCGTTCGGAAACACAGACGCAGGTAGAGAGTTCCACTCCTTTGCTGTGCGCGTTATGAAAGACGTTTGAAAACGTTTAGTGTGAATGTATAGCAGGATACATACGTCTTAAAAGTTACTAAAACATTTATTTTAAATAATTGAATGGTCTAAATAAAATTTAACATATCTTTGCCAATCGAACATAACATATTACATTGAAAATTGTTTGAAATATTTTTCTTTGAAACAAACATTTATTATTAAATTAAGAACTAAAAAATGCTTGATATTCTGGGTGGAAATTTCGCTCGGCCCTGGGCGGCAAAAACCCAATCTACGCCACTGAACAAAAAAACACTGAAGTAGGTACGACACATCAAGCAATAGAAATCCAGTATACCCTGACTCCGCTTTCAATGAGATAAGATATCCCGTACACTGAGCGATCAGCTTTATTTGGTTTTTCAAAGCTTCATTGGTCGTCGTTCGTACCTAAGCAGTTAGGTACGAATAAGAACGAATAATTGTTAGGAATTTGTCCTCATTATTATAATTATAATTATATCAATAATTATAATTATTTTGTGAATGCAGCTCCGGTTCTACCCATCTGCATGCCTGTCCAAGGTGTCGGAATATTTCAACAGATGTATGCTGTAAAAATGGGTGACAGTAAGTATTAATAATAAAAAAATACAAAAAAAGAAATAAGTATTTCAAGTAGGTAGGCCGGTTACAGGCACTTTTGAATTGTTAAAACACACGCAAAAAAAAACAAACTCAAGTGTGGATCGCCTTCATTAGCTCTAAAGACAGTTAATGTTGGTATCTGGTAAGAGCCTTTAGTCTCGTGCGATCAGAGCGTGGAGTTCTCGGATCGAATCCCGGGTCGGGCCAAGTGTTATTAGCTTTTTTGTGTTTTTTTGTAACCCGGAATTTATTATGTGTCCCTGTGCTTTGGAAATAACGTTAAGCCGTTGGTTCCGCACCTGCTGGCCTACCATGATGTCTTAAAGCAGTATTGTTTTACTGTTATTCCAGTGTGGGAAAGAGACGCAGCTATACAGGATGTCTAGCGCCATCTCTTTCTTACACTGGAAAAAGAGTAAAACAATGAAAAAAATGGTGCTAATTCTGAGTCTATTCCAGCGGCTGGCACAGTGGAAAAAGAGATTGTACATATGAAATACGTGGATAACCAAGATTGCGAAGAGTTTTACTACAAAGCCCAGGTGAGTTATTCTTATTCATCTTCTTTATCGTGTGGTTAGTGCTTTACCTGGTGTCAGAGTTTCTACGCCGCACATGAGCCTCTGACTTGGCTTTACATGTAGTTTTAGGGGTATGAGGAACAGAGTGTAAATTTCTCGATCCTCCTTAGAAAAGGGAGGATGCTCCGACCAGACAGGTGTTTTTGTCTGGTGGGCAACTGCCCGACAGTTGGTGTCGCGTTGCTCTTTATAGTTTTAAGTCGATGTAAACTTTGCTTGCGAGATGTAGGAAAAAGATGTTAGTTCTTCCGTCGTGTCATAGATGGCGCTGTAGTATTTTTGGCAGTAAGTTTCTTTTTGTAGGTCGCTACACAGTCGAGAAATATCTCTCAGGCATGCTGGTTTCACTTGTTTATTATTTTTTATTTCAACTTTATTTCTCACATTTTCACAGTTGACACAGACCAGAATGAATCCAGTAAACCCGCTCTGCGCAGTAGCTCAGTTTGCCAAAGCGCCCTGCGTTTGGGACTCCGGTACAGCACTCATTACTAGACAATCGTGGGGGTACTGGAAACTGGTGAGTTGTTCGTTTCGTATGAAGAGTGATGGTTGGATTGAACTTAAGAATATTATCTATGCTTTTATAATTATATTATTATCTATACTAAAGCTGAAGTGTTTGTTTGTTTACTTGCTTGAACGCTGTAATCTCGGGAAACGCTGGTCCGATTTGACAAATACATTCACTGTTAGATAGCCCATTTATCGAGGAAGGCTATAGGTTATAATAATATATCATCACGGTACAACCAATAGGAGCGGAGCAGCAATGAAAAATGTTGTGAAAACGAGAAAATATGACGCAGCCGAAGTTGCGCGGGACAGGTTGTAATATTATAAAGCTGAAGTGTTTGTTCGGTTGAACACGCTAATCTCGGGAGCTACTGGTTCGAATTGAAAAAAATGTGTTGGTGTTGGATAGTCCATTTATCGAGGAAGGCTATAGGCTATATAACATCACGCTACCACCAATAGGTGCGGAGCATTAATTAAAAATGTTGAGAAAACGGGGAAAATCCTCGCTCGGCTTAGATGTCGCAGACGAAGTTTTGTGGGTCAGCTAGTATTTTATATTACGCTCCGTAGATAGAACCCTAGCCACTTTAAAGACTGTCTACCAGAAATGTGTGACCTTAAATCTGAACAAATTTCTCCATGGGACCAACATTCTGCCGTCCTATCACTAGAAAGCCGTTAACCCTCAAATGGTCAATTTTCACTTTTTGATGCTACGTGATAGAGTAAAAAATTCTCTATCTTTCTGTCTAAGAAACATTTTTATAATATGAACAGTTCCAGAGATATAAAAAAATTGTAGGCCGTTAAGTAACAGAATTTATGATGATTCCTTCACTTGAAAGCGTCTAACCCACATTTCTTCGCTAAATGTACGTTAAAATCCCTTAACTGCCGGATCTGTCGATAATTTTCTGGCATTTGACTTATCTACAAATACGTTATCTGATTTTTCTTGACTATAAAGACGCTAAGGGACTATAACTACTTTATAATTCAGCATTTTCTTATGCACAAGTTTTAAAATGCTAGATTAGATGCAGTTATCCGCCCTTAACGGCATTTTAGTTAAGTATTTAATACTTTGGTTGAAAATAATTCTTGCCTGTTTGATGAAAACGGTGGAAAAAAGGTAAAATATGCTTAGCTACAAAGCAGCTAAGCCACATTACTTAGCTAAAAGGCAGTTTTCTAACTCTCGCGCTTTTTTCACGGTTAGGTATACTATGTCTTATTCCAGATCATGTTCTACCAATGTGCCAAATTTCTATGAAATTCGATCAGATGTTGAGGCGTGATGAATGCATGAACACCCTAAATCACTAATTTCAAACTCTAGGACTTTCAAATACATACTAGCATAATGATGGTGACAACATCCAGCCGATTTCGGCCACAGCAACTATGTTCGGCGTTTTTGTAGGGGTTTGGTGTGATACTCTTTCATGTGCTCTCAAGTTATTAGCATATCTAATTTTAGGCGAAAAACTATGTGCACAAAACGTACATGACAGCTGTAGTTTTATATAACTTAAGGTCTATTTCGTACCCACATTTTTTTAGTAAGTATTTATTTTTAACTTTGTAACTGAGCTGGACTAAGAAAATCACACATAACGAAATCTTAACATGAAAAGGGCAAGACCCCAAGTCACGCAGCCTGTTAATCAAAGAAAGGTTTCTCACCTTGGACGAGTTTTTCGGTACCAGAGATGGGCAAACTAGTGAAGAAACGTAATGTCGGTCGGAGAAAAAAGTCTTGGCTAAGAAACATTTGCGAATAGCGCGGAATCAGGAGCTCCTGCTGAGCTGTTCTACCTCGCAAACGACAAGTAGAATTAGATGGCTAACCTTCAGTAATTGAAAGAAGAATTCTGAACATGCTTGAAGCTTAAAGGTACGCTTAGTCTCTCATCGCGAATTTATAAGACGTACCCAAACTAACATAGCTGACGTCTCCTCAACCAGGCGTTTATGCTCGGACTTTGGCTCGCTTTCAGAGTTGCGCTCTTGCAAGTATCCGCCAGAAAGCACAGGTCATCAGCGTACCTACATAATCTTTGTATTGCCGGTATAAGAGACTTTTATGCGGGTTTTTCGTGTGGCTATTATCAGTAAGGAAACGAGTTCGAAGGCATTAAGTACGTTTTAAAGGTTCCTGAATGATGACAGCAAAGAGTGTAAACTCAAGTAGGTACAGATTCTTGCATATATACAGTTAGCATCTTAAGACAAGAAATCGTCCTCCGTGAGTCGTTTTATCAGAATTAATAATTTTTTTAGAACATTCTTGTTTTATCAACAGCTTCTCGGGAAACACTATCAAATGAAATTTCAAGATCGACAAAACAGAAGTACCAACAGGGGTCCACAATGTCCTTTACTTTAATAACACTTGTATCTGGCGAATACAAAATATAGCTTCAAAAGTTCCGCTCCCAAGACAGAAACGAAATTGGTTCTTTAGAAGGATTGATTCTGAATAGGGCAATTGAGATGGATTTTCACACAATTCCACGATAAGAGTAGCACTCTGATCGGTCGAGTTTGTTCTTAGTATGTAGTGTGCTTATTGGAGTTAGTTTTAAAGTATGGACCCGCTCTTCGTTCCACATGGCCACGAAGAGATTCCCGATGACTTCATGATATCTCTCACCTTCGTACTTAAGAAGTTCCCATGGGATGTCATCAATACTAACCAATTTTTTTGTAAGTAACATCTTTGTCTTCTTTCAAAGTAAGGGGCTCGTCTCGCCCAGTGGCTGTAGTAGTGGCAGCGTGGGCAATGTGAGCATAAATATAACATAATATCATATTTGCTTAACCTCACTGTCCTTTCGCGCGTAACAGTAAAACCCCGCGTGAAGCCCTTCGGGGGCCCCTTGATTACGCCATTGCGTGAGTCATCCGATATCGTAAAGATAAACACTTATAACTCGAGTTATATTAGCTCTAATCTTAAACGGTAAACAGTGTCGGGTTCGTGATGAACGGGGCCATTTATTAATAATAACCAACTCTTTTAGAACTACTTGAGAATTATACATATCCCATAGATATGAGAGAGGTCGCAGCAAATACGTCTGTTTTCGTTGCTTATTTTTGTATGGTAAAACTACTCATTCAATTTACACGAAAATTTATATCTAACATCACAAATATACAAGTAATCTAATGACAGTGTTTTTCAGGAGTCCTACATACATTATTCTTATAAGATCCTAACTCAAACTTCTTGTTAGAATCGGCCATTTTAGAATTCCGCTGTTCAAAGCATGAAAATACTTGAAATATCAATAAATATGAATAGATATGCCTCGAATACATGAAATAATGAATTATCACTATTTTTTCTTTGCTACTATTGTTTCCAAGACCATTTTACATGGTTCAAGAGTCAAATATTTTATTTTTATTTCGACTAACAAACTTCACAACAAAGGATTTTTTGTTGGCTCAAATCACTATCTAAAAAGTTGCATTATACACTTATAACATACTATACATTTACTTACCAAAGTTTTACAACGTATATCTCACAAAAACAACACTTTTCCGAACATAATAACACGGGTTGCCATTGCGTTTGACATTCGACATAGACGAGTTTATATATTTTTTTTAATAATGTTGTGCCGTTTAGTATTACTAACGATTAATTTTGTTTGAATCGACTACTAGTTGACCATAGAGGTAAATTTTGACAGAACGATTTAGAAATTTACTTTTTTTTATATTAGCGTTTAAGTTTGCTGGTTCGAGCCGTTCCATAAATGGAACGGCGAGGCTCAAGGCAAAGGTCCGTCCGTTCCATAAATGGAACGTCACTTTTAATTTACCTATAAAATTTTGATTCATAATTCGGATTTTTGCAAAAATCTCATATTTTCCCTATTTTTGCTAAACTAAAAAGAAGTTAACCCACAACCGAAATACTTTTAGCCACCTTTTAGTTAAGTAAGGTAGTTAAGATTTTACAAAACTTCCAAATAACATTGGCATAATTAGCTTAAAAGCAGCTAAACCCCGTAACGTCTCATTTGGAAAGTTATTGTTACTTTAATCTGAGCGGATTCCATAGCTATAAAGCAGTTACCATCACTTAACGACTTTCTTGTTAAGCATTTCTGCAAAAATATTAACAAATATTATGAGGGTAAAAATTTTAAATAAATTACTTCACTAAAAAGCCGCTAAGGTATAGTTAACGGCCTTTTAGTACAGAAATAAGATGCAATAACTAAATTATATGCTTAACTAAATAACAAAATTTAATTTTAAAAATAAGTAATAAGAGTTTGTGGACAGACAAAATTCTTAAGGACAAGCAGAAACAAATACCAATCGATGTGTCCAACAATCATTAACCTAAGTATTATAGTTTTTAAGAAGCAATGATTCGCACCTTTTTTGCCATTATCTCGAAAACAACTTTTTGGGGTTAACGGCTTTCTAGTGATAGGACGGCAGCATTGTATTGGCGACAACTTTACTCAAATTTCTTAGGTCTTGAAGGTCTTGTAGTTTGTATGAGTCGGCTATTTAGTTTTTGTCTGTATACCCAAAGAATAATTTTTGTTCTTATGTCGGAAAGTGGTATAAATTCAATGTTAAGATTTATTTGATGACTTAGAAAATATTTCTATGAACTAGTATTACCTGTGTTTTTATTTATTGACGTATGATCAGCGCCTCACTGTATATTTGTTTTCAACTTATCCTTGATATTTTACATTTAGCTGGGTTTCGCTGTCCGCGGCCCCGGATGTGGTGCTCCAACGAGATTCCTGAACATGCACGACTACCTACCATGGATCAATGACATCATTTCCGGGTTGCCTTTCGAAGATGTCAAGAGTACATACAAGTTGGGCTTGCGGCGAGCGAATCCGTACACACTCTTCATATATAAACGTAAATACATAACATCCTCCTTTTATACAGTTGGTTAAAAAGTCATTACCACCTATATGTAGATGCAAAACGTATTTTAAGCATTTTGAAACGCTTTTCGACTGGCAGCGGTGGCCCAGTGGTGACAGCCCTGCCTTATGAGCAGTAAGCCGTGGGCGTGGGTTCGAACCAAGACAGGCGCATTACTTTGTCTAATTTTTTTCATCACCACTGCACTCAAAACGGGTGAAGGAAAACATCGTGAGGAGCATGTCCTAGAACTAAAAATTCATGGACATTAGATTTTTACCAACCCGCACTGGACCCGCGTGGTGGATAGCAGCCCACTCCCTCTCATAGAGAGGCCTGAGTCCCAGCAGTGGGAACGAATCCTAAACAATTATAAATATACACTGAAAAGAAGAAATTAAACCTGGGAGGAAATGAAAACGAAAAACAATAATTTTCATAAAAGCTTGTCGCGTTTTTTTCTTTTTTTTTTGCTATTTCTATTCATTTATATTAACATTTTTAGTTTTTGACGTAATCGTTTCTGACAACACACAAATCATTATCTCAACACTTTTTGATATCCGTGCTAAGCCGTTGAGGAGTTTCCTCATCATATATTGACCTCATCATGGCTGCAGGATGAGGTCAATATAGAATTCATGTTTATCTATAAAATATAAACGTGTATATAAATTCTCATGTCTGTGCTATTAAACGTTGAGGAGTTCCTTCGTGAGGAGACGATTCTGGCTAAAGGATTAAGTTATTTCTATCATAAGAATGCATTGTCATTAAAACCAAAAGTGTGTGCACAATTTCAACTCAGTCAGACATCGCATAGTGACTCTAATTTAACTTCCAAGATTCGTGCCGAACACACAAACTTACATACAAACATTGCAATTTTAATAAAAGCATTTAAAAACAGTATTAAGACTTTACATCATTGTTTATTATTAATGATTACAGATAAACGCGGACTGGTGAAACTAAATAAAAGGTTGTAATTAAAAAACAAAAATCGACTTCAAAAACCTAATAAACACTAAAAACTTAAAAATAATATTAAATTGAATAACTATAATCAAGAATTATTAACCTTACCTAACTTTAATCTTCACTATATTTTACAATTTAACAGTTTTTGGAGTCGGTGCCAAGCCAAGTGTATCTAATAGGGCCATAAAATATTTTTCCTTATTTTTTTTATAATCGTTTACGAGAGTAAATTAATATAAAAAAAACTCAAAGCATTTATTTCAATAAGACCATTACAGGCACTTTTGAAAGTCAAAGAACAAAAAAAAATAACGCGAAGCTACAGTCCCAGTCACAAGACATAATAACTTGTGAAAGTACTGTAGTTGCCCATTCCAAAGCGTAGATCTCTATGGAGAAGAATGGGCAAGAAACTCCATGGACACTCTTTTAAATCAAAATATGTTACAAAATCTTGGTTACATCATTCGTGGTGAGAATTACTAGTATGTGAGAACGATGTAGAAATACGGCAAGTTAAGAGCGTCCAGAGTAAAAGACGAAATCAATAATTCGAAAATAAAGTTAAAAATAAAATAATTAAAATAAACCGTGGCAGCTAAGGGATGAAAAGGCACAACTGACAGCGCCCGTTTACGAACATGACGCATGTATCAGCCATCATTCAACTCAACCATATTGAAGGGAACTAAATGACCCGACACACCCGCCGCCATCAGCGTGACATTTAAGTGAGTGAAATTTACTCAACCGCCAGGGTAAATTCGCGTCAGTGTAAGATGTGTGCTGTCGTTTTTTTGAAGATTTCTATCGTCTATGGTTAATTCATCACCTCCTGACCTGATGATCACGAGACCAAAATGGTAAACGCCCTTTCAAACATCAAAAAAAAAAAAAAATTACTAAATCAGTCGATGCTTACTCCTTTCTTTTAAGGAGTTGTACCTTCCATCATGAGCTCAGCTACATGAGATGATGATTACCATACGCAAGTACGTAGATTACTTGTTTGCGAAAAACGATGTGTGGTCGCATAAAATTTGAGGATTGCCCTCGTTTTCTCCAGGATCCAATCATCAGATCCTGACGTGGTGACTATGGGACTACTTCAGTAGTATCTCCTTTCGAACAAAAAAATAATTTTGACAATCGGTCCACAATTGGCGGAGTAATCGCGTAACAAACCTCCTCCTTTTTTGAAGTCGGTTAAAAATGGTTTATGATTTCAATCAGCCTATAGTCGAGTCGAATATTTATACAGCGTGTATCAAAAATGTTTGGTCATATTCAAGGGTGTGGTCTTGACCATGACACTCAACAGCTTTTTCCATAGAAACAACGTCATAATTGCGAAAAATAATCAGCTGTCCGACATTTGTGTCGGACAGCTGATTATTTTTCGCGACAAGAAATGAAATCTTCCAAAGCGTCACGTTTCCGAGGTATAAGCTATAAAAGTTAGGATCTTTTCAAGATCATATCTCTAAAACGTGACGGTTTAGTTAGAGACACAACCCTGTGTCTCAAACAAAAGTAGTTTGTATTGATAGCAGCTATTGATCAATACAGGTTTAGCTAATAAAATAAAAGTTGTACTGAGATGCTATCGGTGAATGGATTTTAACATTCAAAATCAAAATCAAAAGTCATTTATTCAAATCAGGCTGATAATCAGCACTTTTTGAACGTCAACATTACAAGAGACAGTCCCTCAAAACGCCCGCCCTTCGCCACTTCCTAGTGTTCTATCTGGGAAGAAGAAGTGGCGGAACAAACTCCCCAGCAACACATCTGTCTGTTAGGTTAGAAGAACCAGATTCTATACAATAGTGTTCAAGTTTATTTATACAAAGAATCCATTACATTAAATACTTTAAATATTTTATTAATTACTTTGATGGCTGATATCTTGGAAACGTGACGCTTTGGAGCATTGTGTCTCATACAAAACTAGTTTCTTTTGATACTAGTTATCTATTAATAAAGATAAATGGCCGCATCTTTGAATAACAATTAAAACATCAGAAGTTAGGTAGGCCATTTTAAGATAAGATAAGATAAGATTATTTATTTGCTTAATTTATTTATTTTATAAAACATGGTATACAGAGGTGTTATTATAGCTTATGAGATCATACATGTTTTGCTTAAAATTAAAGCATGCAAACTTACACGAAAAACAATTTTGAATTGGTAAACATTACAATTTATGTTCAAAAAAATCTTTAACACTATAGAAATTATTTTCATTCAGCCATTTACACAGTTTAATTTTGAATAACCTGCAATTTAACATTTTTAATACATTAGGTAGCTTATAATAAACACGCACACACATAGCCAGACAGCTTTTATTATATTTTGCTAATCTAGGGAGCTCATCTAGTACAAGTCTGTATTGATCATGGTGACTTCGAGAACTAATTTCCTCTGCTGTTTTGAATAATCCTTTATATTTTCTAACAAATATACATGCTTTATACAAATATAATGAAGGTAAGGGTAGTAAACCAAGCTTTTTAAATATTGGTTGACATGATTCATCAGATGAAATCCCGTATATGGCTCGTAAACACTTTTTTTGGGCGACAAATGCTCTGTTGTGATCTGTACTATTTCCCCACATAATCAATCCGTAATACCGTAACGCGGACTCAACATATGCATGGTATGATATCGCAGCCGTTTTTATATTGGTTACCTTTTTAATCTGTCTGAGCATATACAAATTTATTTATTTTATTGCAAAGTTTATCGACCTGACCTTTCCAGTCTAAATGCTCGTCAATGACCACTCCTAAAAACTTATTTTGTGTCACTTATGTAATTTTTGGTATGTCCATTCTAAAATTAAGTTGATTTTGATAAGATTGATTAAATTGTATAAATGCAGATTTCTTAAGATTAATAGATAAATTATTATTATTTAACCAATTAATTAGATTATCTCTTGTATTATTTGTGTCCGCTTCATGATCAATTATTGATTTACATTTTTTATCATCGGAAGTAACAATTATGGAAATGTCATCAGCGAAAAGAAAGCATTTATGATTGCTCACGTTTACTATGTCGTTTATGTAAAGTAGGAATAAAATAGGGCCCAATATGCTACCCTAGGGGACGCCGCGATTTACATTTCTATGTTCAGAGACAAATTATGTCATGTTGCTATTTTCATCAAGTTTCGTGACAATGACACTCTGTTGTCTGTCAGTAAGATATGACGATATCCACTGAAGTGGCAGTCCTCTAATTCCGACGGCCTCTAATTTTCGTAATAATATGTCATGAGAAACTAGATCAAATGCCTTTGATAGATCAAAAAATAACCCTGTCGTTAGACGATTGTTGTTGATATTGGTCAGTATTGCTTTCAAAAGTGAAAAGATGGCTAAGGACGTAGACTTATGTTTTTGAAAGCCGAATTGCTCATTTTTGATAATGTTAAATTTCTCACAATTTATTCAAACCCCTTTGAAAAAGAGCTAAAGTTTCATAACAAAGTTTCCCGGTATCTCAATGGATACAGATTTCCCTATATTGTTCCCACTTGAACGAATCACTCTCAATAATAACTTTTGTGGATTGAAACTACTCGTATGTGGAACTCAGATAAAAAATGGTTCTTAATAAACGTTTAACTAAATTAATTTACAGCTGGTATTCCCGTTCCGAAGCATTACGGACAGTGCGAAAGGGGGAAGCAACGTGGTACCATCCTATTTAAGGACAGCCAGGAACTTCTGATAAACAAGAACTTCGTACAAGGTTTCTATTTTGTAAGTATTTCGATGTCATACAGCTTCTTCTTTTTCATCTTGCTTTATATGTAAAGTTCTATCTGATATGAAGTTATTCGAACACAAGCAGGCACTGGGGTCCACTACTACGATAGCCAGAGTCGCAGCAAAGAACTATGTCGTTGGTCCAGAAGTCGTAAGGGCCAAATTCGATTCAGTGGTTTCGGAGATTAATGTACAAAGTGATACGTGATCTATATAATTAAAACTAACCGTAGTGCGAGTTGAATTCACGCACAAAGGGTTCCATAGCACTAAACAATATACTAACAATATTTTCAACGCTCGTTCATGTGTCAATTTACAGTCAACAGCAAAACGATTTTTTTTTTTCATAGTATGTTTATCAAAAACAAATTTGTAGCTGCAGTTTCGGACCGTGCAATTAGCACAAGGGTGTCGACGCAAGTTGCATCCCACACCAAAGGCCTACCCAACTTCCATGGTATTAATTATTGTCATACCATCTGGTCTCTTACCATCAACGAGTGCCAACCCATTGGGTTCTAAGACTGCTGTCATCACGACGGTGGCAAAATCACGACGGATGAGATTATAAACGCTAGCGTTTCACGCTATCCGACCTGCGCTCTTACTGCAGGAAAGGCTATGGTGTCCGAGGCAGTCAGCTGTTCACCACATTGACTGCGATGTAAAATAGAAAATTGCACCCGTGTGAAATCGGGATGGGTCGAATGTTTTTAAATGAATATTAAAAATAATAATAAAATTATGACCATTGTCATTTGTTATAAAAAAACCTGGTTGAGTCTCGTAGACCAGAATTTTGCCACAAAAAGGACGAGGCCTATACTCAGCAGTGAGAGGCACAAGGCTGCCCATGATGCTGATGATGATGATAATGTTTTGTGTTCCCAGTTGGTGATATCAATGATGGCAGAGTTCTCGTGCGCGCGCGTAGATCTCGAAGTAACTCGGCAGTCTAACGCCGCCGTGTGGCTCGAACACAACTGTCACAGAGATGCAATGGGCATGCATCATGGATTTAGAAAGCCGTCAAGAGAAAGGTAAGGCTCTTCTTCCACTGCGAATTTTAGGATGCGATGATGTCGTGTGTTAGCCGCATTTGCAACGCGCATCGACTTTATTCTTTGACAACGAGGGAACGTAGAGTGCAGAACGTAGTTCGTTTGCATCGTGAGAGCAGCACAGCAGTAGGTATAAAGGACCGTACTAACGTGAGTGAAAGTGAACCACCGGCAACAGCATGGGGCGAGGGCCCTCTCCCTAACACCAACGATGCAAAGTTGCAAACCATTAAGTGGAACCACTAAGTATATATAATCATTATAGTTACTTATTGGACTGAACTCTTTAAGAATTTTTCAAAAGGATGTAAACTCATGATTTTATATGAATTATCTGATGTTTCATTCCAAAAATATGTACCTACTTATAACAGAGTATTTGACCGTACATTGTAGGGTCAAGTAATAATCAAGTAGGTACTGATTTCATGGTAAGCGTTTGAGCCTCGATGTATCTTAAAGCCACTTTACACTTTCGCCATTGTTTGACTATTCAGATATTGAACAAAACTTTTTTCCTTTACTTTAAAAAAAAAACAAATTACAACAACGCCAAACAAACACCGTAAAAATAGTTCACCGGAGCATTCGTCTGTAATGTGACAATTCACATTGGATTTGAGTACTATGTTACAAATATTATGCTGCCGTCAATATTACACAAACAAGCATTGTCTGAAAGCAGCGGTGGCCCAGTGGTGGCAGCCCTGACTTACGCACAGTAAACCGTTCGAGACCAGGCAGGCGCATTACTTTGTGTAATTTATTTAATCACCGCTGCACTCAAAAACAGTGAAGGAAAACATTGTGAGGAAACCGGCATGTCCTAGAACTAACAAAATCGAAGACATGTGTCATCTACCAACCCGCACTGGGCCCGCGTGGTGGATTACAGCCCACACCCTTTCATAGAGAGGAGGCCTGAGTCCCAGGCTGATGATGAAGCATTGTTCTGATACAACTTCTTCTTAAACACCACATTTCCGAATTATAAGCTATCGAAGTTGTACTGAAGGCGAAGACTGTAACGCTGATAGTATATAGCTCGGAAACATGACGCTACAGATGTTCCAATGCAAAACCTGTTTGGATTGATGTGAGCTATTGATTAAAACAGATTTAACGCGTAAATAAAATGGCGGAATTTAGGCAGCCCAAACAATTCATAGTCCGATTTTACTTTATTTTGGTAAAATATTGATTGATCCTTGGCTAAAAAATTATAATATCATTTCTTTCTTCGTTCACAGAATGTCGTGTTTCACGTACTGGAAAACAGCTGCTTTCATCGAGATTCGGTTTTATTTTTCTTTCAAAGCCAATCTTGATGTCTCAGTGTACGGTCACGAACACAAGAAAAGGGTAGTCCCGAATCCATTCAAGTCAACACAGTACACGACAATGTGGTGGCCAACTCCTGGTCGCATCAAGATGGGCTATTGGACACCGGTGAACTCATGGTGGTGGTATTTGTAAATAAAAATACACAAAAGCAGAAGATGTTTCATTAATCTCCTTGGGCCGCACGGGGTGACAGGTAAAGCACAAATAAAAAAATGAAAAAGCTTACAAATGGTCCACAACGTTGCTATATAGTAATCACATAGTGAATGCTGCAGTACCTAATACATATTAAAACGAGACCCATTAATTTTTCACAATTTGGGGTTATTCTGGCCCTCAAGCGCAACTGCCCAGAGATGACAAATGCCCAGACTCTCCTCTGGGCATTTGTCATGTTCACGGAATAATAAAAGAAGTTTTTGTTAAACCGTGATCCGGTTGATGGCAATAGGCTGGTCCCATCTGCCAGAACCTACCACAGCCTGTGTATACTGCCTGAACAACTGAATGTTCCCACAAAACTGTACAGCAGTGCATTAAAACTAATTTTGCCCAGTGAATTTGTATCATAGCGCTTTATAAACGTTTCAATAAGGTCACTTTTGGGTGGTGTGTAGTGTCCGACCGAAGGTGCAATTCTGGCCGAAGCCGAAGCTGAAGCCGATTAATCGGTATTCACCAAAACCTTCGGCCGAAGCCGAAGCCGAAGCCGAAGGTGTCATTGACCTTGAGAAATACGATAGTTATTTTGATCTCAGAATATCTAGATACATAATTATTGTGAGAGCTTTAGAGATTTAGCCCAATAACGAGCCGAGTGACCAACATAATTATACAAATAGGTAATAAAATATTGTCTAAAACCAGACAATACTTACGGTTTTTTGGTTCTTAGAGTGCCTCACAATAATGAACGTATCACCACAGGTACTACTCACAGTAATAAATAAAACAATTTGTAATAACAAATATGAAATATTTAAAAACTAAACACTTATTATAATTTTAAGACGCGCTCTCAAACTTGTTTTGACTCGTTTAGTTTACTAACTGCGATTCGTTTGGTCCGGTGCGGCGGCGCGGCGAAACTCTGCTGCTCTGCACACTCTCCGTCTCGCTCTAGCATCGTTCAGTAAATTTCAAATTTTGACAACTAGCAAACCTTCGGCTTCGGCCAAACCTTCGGCAAATTTCGGCCGAAGCCGAAGATTTGGCCGTAGGTGCTTTTTTGGCCGAAGGTGGCCGAAGCCGAAGCCGAAGCCGAAGCTTCGGTCGGACACTAGTGGTGTGTGGTGTTGCGTGGTTGCCATTATCAAGTGTGACGTTATTAGAGCGATATTTTTATTACAGGTAAAGTGTTTATCAGCCTATATTCATGTATGACGAACTATGTTAAATGAGAATGATATCTCATTTAACATATTTAAACAAATATGTTTGAAGCGACATTATTATGTCCTTTATTTATTCCTATGCAAATTGATTAAATGTTTAAAGATCACATAAAAAAAAAATTAATATTACCTACTGTTATTCCATTTATTCATTTATACAACATATTTTTTACATTTTTAAATATTCCTAATTAAAATCAATAAAAAAACATTTAAAAATATAAAAAATAGTAGCCCACCGGTATCTGGAACAGGCTCCCAAGCTACCGGCGGTCAGGGCTCCAGAGAGAGGAACCTCCTAACAATACGAGCCGTGTCTAGGAGTACCACTTTCTGAATCAAGCCCTTAATCCAGCTGCCTAACGAGAGCCTCATCAGATGTTGGTCGAGGCTCTAATCTTGGCAATTAGGCCATTGGCTGATACGACTATCGGCACAATGATCGCTGAGTCAACATCCCACATGTCTACAACCTCGCGAGCCAAGTCAAGATACTTGATTTGATTACCTACTGTTATTGTTAGTATCTTGTTAAAATGTCGGTATATACCCATAGGTTTGTAGAAATACAAAACGGTTTAAAAACTTTTGTTTTGTGCCTTCTGGGCGTGTTAATTTCGAAATAAAGTTTTAATAACAAATATATAATTGTTGAAGGTCCGAGAATAGTGAGTGGGGTACCATAGTACTTATACAAGGTGTTGTTTTGCATTCTCGTAAAAATTCAGGAGGTTTTCACAAAAGACATAAATAATCAATTTAAATTACAGTACCTAGTTGATTATTAATAAACGCTGATTTTTTTGGTTGTTTTGTCAGTATTTCCGAATAACCCTCATGGCGTGGTTTAAGGAATAAGAAATTATCGAAAAAACATTTGAGACTGTAAGTATGTGTGTGAGAATCAGACGGCTCGCGTTTAAAACACGGGTGGTTCACACTTACCGATCTTTGTCAATAAGAAAAAAAAAACTACCTCCCCTTTTTATTATTGATTCGGGACGAGAATCATTAGCATAGTTACCTCCTTGATTTAGACGAGGATGCAAAACAACAGCTTGTATAAGCAGCCAAGGTACGTCACATTTTTTCCAGTTCCAAAAGTGAACGGACCGGGATATGACCTTGTTTGAGACATTTTGCAACTCCTTCTAAATGTATGGTGCTCTAAAACACCAATTAGATTTTATTGGCGTATCAGGCTTTTCATATGTCATTCTTCCATTGACGAATTTGCAGCTAGTGCAGCTTCTGCCAAAACTAACCATGGCAATGAAATTAGCCTATAACGTTTTCATTTCCAGGACAAAGGCCAGGAGGCCTTTCTTCTCTATGTTGTAGCGAGTGGGCCGCGTTTGTAGATGCGGCCTAGGGTGTATTACGCTTGCCTATAAGAAAACTGATTCACTCGAACTTTGAAGAAGTAGCAAAGAGACTAGTATACTTAAAAAGTTCTGACGCAAACCGCCGTCTTTCCGACCTCGCCGTCGAGGGCCGTCGCGAGGTCCCTGTCCATACCTTCTCCGACCCTCGTTCGAGACAGCCCGCGATGCTGTGCCAGCTGTTTTAAATCAGCCCCTAAATAATGATATTTTTCAGATCCAGCCTGTCCCCATGCAGTCCTCCCCCAGCGACGCCCTAAGCCGAGGCTCGTACCCCACAGGGGGTGCTTTTAGCGTGTAGTCGATTAGTTTGTAAGTTTTTATGCCCTGTCTGGTGGCCTTACTCTTAAGGCACCCACAGGATAGTCCGGTTAAGCAGACGACAACCTCGAACCTCGATCCTCGGTTGAACTGCGAGATTCCATTCATAATAAAACTAGCTGTCCCGCGCAACTTCGTCTGTGCCACATTTTCCCCGTTTTCGCAACATTTTTCATTGTTGCTCCGCTCCTATTGGTCGTAGCGAGATGATATATAGCCTATGTCCTTTCCCAGGTTGGAATATATCTTCTTGCCAAATTTCATTAAGATCCGATCAGCCGTTTAGTCGTGAAAAGGTAACAAACAAACAAACAAACAGAGTGACTTTCGCTTTTATAATATTAGTATGGATTTCTCAGTAACAGCCACGGAGTATGGATTTGTGCCCGGTTGATGGCAATTGTCTTGCCCCCTATTACATGGGACTTAAAAATAACTAGTCAAATGGGGGGCGTACTATTAAGTTCACCTCTGCCTAATCCTTCGGAGATTACCTGCGTTATGTAATGTTCAGAATAAACCGATTAAATTTTTCTTTATCAGCCTTTTACATCGCTAAGCTTTT
Organism: Cerastis rubricosa; assembly: GCA_949152445.1. Lineage (NCBI taxonomy): Eukaryota > Metazoa > Arthropoda > Insecta > Lepidoptera > Noctuidae > Cerastis > Cerastis rubricosa. Next base: position 8,204,189 of record OX424545.1, on the reverse strand, counting down.
AATTTCCGTATACTATTAAATAATAATAGGATAGCAAAAAACTGGCGACTTTTAGGTACGAGTACTCACGGCGACCAACGAAGTTACTCAAACCAGTTTTTGCGTATCTCTCCTTGTACGGGAAATCTATACAAAGCGAGGTCAAGTTATACTGGAAATGTATAGCTTGATTTGTCTACTCCGCCGTGGAGTATGATACGGGACTTCGAAAACTGTAACACCGAATATCACGTTCCCGTAAGACTACTAATACGAAATACATAACAACGAATGTACGTAACCACGAAAAACAAAACACCGAAGCCATTCGATCTCCAATAAACTAATCAAGGAGGGCTGCATTAATTAGGTACCCTATTTGAAAGCACCTACGTTTGAACCGGGGGTACCCAATTAATGCAGCCCACTGTACCTCGGTAGCTCAGTCTCCACGGCCATATAATAAGGGTTTAATTTTTAATGGTCGCTTGACATATTTTCCCGGTTTTCCTTGTAAAATTTTACAATTTACGGGGGCTGTACTGTGAGAAATTTCATGGTTGAGAATTTATGTATTTCAGTATTTAACCGTGTACTTACGGTTCAGTTGGCGAATGGTAGATACGGAGAGCTTCTGTTTTATGTTCGCCTAGTATTTAGATTTGAGTATCTCTGTATGGTTTTATGCATTTTGGAGTTTGAATAAATAACAAAAGACGAATTTCATCAATATACCTAACGCAATCAACAAATTGCTGTAAGTGTACATATTCCACAATAATCCTGACACAGCTCTGACAGCTCTTGAACGCAGTTTAGAATTGCCATGGCGGCAAATCTAAACTCGGATCAGAATAAACTTCCAATAACAAAAAAAATAACTGCTGATCGGCATTTATCTATCAATGTGCCTGATGTACCTGCTTGTGAAAAAAAAAGTAATTTGACTATTTCTAAAAACGGAACTTCAAATACAACACCAACTTTTACTTCAAATTAACATTTTAACAAGTTGTAAATAAAATGACTATCAAAAAATAAATATCAAAGCAATTTCTTATCAAACTCCCGACTAAATTAATTCATAAAATACGAACCATTTTTTATTTCCCGTAAAACGTTATTTGAAACTCGGTGTAGCCTATTAAATATCCGAGTCGTAGGGGCGGTTGCACACGATCGGCTCACGGTCCAGCAACTCGACGACTGATCCAACGATTCCTTCAAGCGTGGCAACTCGTAGGAACGGTTCGATATATTGACGAATATACAGGGTGTAACGGAAAGGGTATATACATACTTAAGGGTGTGCTACAGACCATCAAACTGAACATATTCCTCCATCTGACAAACATCTTATTAGCGAAAAAAATATCAGCTCTCCCATACATTTGGGTCGAATAGTTAGTGAAATTTTGTATGGGGCAGCAGATAATTTTTTTCGCTATTACGATGTTTGTCCGATGGAGAAACATGTTCAGTTTGATGGTCTGTAGGCCACCCTTAAGTATGTATATACCCTTTCCGTTACACCCTGTATATACGATACGAGTACTGGCTATATTGGTTTTACGGACTTTGCAGTTTTCAGATGAAAGTTAGTTGGAGATTCAGAATGTTGGTTCCATTGGAATGCATTCTTATAAATTCCCTATTTTTACAAAAAAAAAAACTCGAATAAGTATGAACATACTTATTAAATAAACTTCTTCTAGAGTTTTTTACATGATTTTCTTTGGGAAGTGTTGAAAAGTAACATAAAACAATCAATGACATAACGAAGACATAATGACGTAACATTTATAAATCTATATCCTACACAACTTAATAAAATTGAAGTGTCTGTTTATAATTTAAAAATAATAGCTTTTTTAATCATTTAAATACTCGTTAAAATAAAAAATGTTGTTTGTCGAAAAAAGCTATTACATTACATTTTTTATTTTATGTCAATCTGTCTGTTTGTTCGGGCTAATATCCGAACCAATTTTGCCGGGACTTTGTCTGGCAGATACCTAGCTGATGTAAAAAGGATATTTTATTTTAGAGAAACGATTAAAAAGGTTCGTTGTAATAAAATTAAAACCCTTGAAATTGTTCACATAATCTGATTCAAATTGGGAAGTTATATATTTTTTAGTGTTACATAATAATATGAATAAGCGTTAAAAATATTTGTATTATACATATTATACATATTTATACGTATTATACGTTACGTGTTACGTTACGTTACGTGTTATACGTATTATACATATTTATATTATAAATAAGAAAGCACTTTTTGCTCGTCACTACCTAGGTACTATAACAAAAAAACCGGCCAAGTGCGAGTCTTACTCGCACACACAGTTCCGTAGCACCAAACATATATTTTGTTAACTATGCTTACTTAACCACTTTGCAGTCTACTCCAGTTTCACTAGCAAAAACTACACAGAGATGAAGATTTTTCCACTTCGCATCTTCCAGCGTAAACTTACATGCAGGGACTTAAAACACCTTCATAAAGGTTACAGAATTATAAGTATTACACGTTGAATTGGTAACAGAATCAAATATGTAACACTTTTAAATGTGTTTTTAACTTTAACATAACCTTAACGTAACATATATAAAAGTGTTAACAGTATAAATAAGTGTAACAGGAAAACGCAGCGTACTAAAGCTATAATTGATTATTTCAGTTACTTATATTAACACTTATTAACACAAATAAAAGGTTACAGTTTGATTCGGTAACGAAATTGTATCTGTTACATTTAAAAGTGTTATTATGTTTATATTATTACGGTTACAGTTTGAGTCCCTGCTTACATGGATAGTTTGGCTTTAGCAATTTTTATTGGTATATGGCGATAGTTTGTGAATCGTATTGGGCCGATTCTCGTAGAAATGGTTCTAGGCAGCCGTGCTCAACATTTTGTAGTTAAACAAAAACAACTGGGTTTAGACTGAATGATTGTGATTCTAGCTGTGTGTCATGCTTCATAGACAAAACATGTAGGTACCTAAAAGTATCTATCAACTGAAATAATCTCCAAAAGTAGGAAAAAACATGGAGATTTTGTGAATTATGATAGTATTTTTAGAAATTGTATTCTGTAAACAAATGTTAACCTTGAAAGTGTTCAGCTTGTGTTATCACAACTAAGAGATTGATGACTGCCCGAAAACTAAGCTTTAAAATTAACACAGTAGTAAAGTTACATAAAAACGATAACATTTGAAGAAAATCCTTGCCGCTCTCTTATGTTTCCTTGATTTCATGACTATTTAATCAATGTCATAGTTGAGCATGACGTCTTGGGATCGATCCCTAAATCAGCTAAAGCAATACAAGGTTTTTACATAAGAATATCGTCTGTACCTCTGCAACCTGTATTTGTGCCCATCAACTGTGTCCAGAGAAAATAACAATATTGATCACCCGCATTCTAAGCGCCAGTGCAGCTCTAGTCGCGTGGAACTCTACACGATTTCCGACGCCGAGTCGTTTACTGCTATCGTTAGTACAATTTCTGTGAGTACAGTCGAACAAGCTACTTTGTATGCAGGAGGAACGGGGTACTGTAGTGACCTTTATGGACATTTTAGGAAGAATGTATTTAATTCGCAAGTTAATAGACTTATTTTGGATTAGCTCTCTCCACCGTTGATCTCATCTCTCTTCTCAGAACAAGATTGAGGTCAAGAGTAGGCCCATTTTATATAAAAAGTCTGGTGCATTATAAATTAAAGGACATAATAAAGGACATAAAAACTAACTTCGTTATTTAGAGTTGAAAAAATCAAACAGGGCCAAGACGTCTGTCAACGTGTGAATATATAAAAGAAATAATTTATGGATTTAGCTCCAATACGCCTTTTATTTATTCCATGCTCTATGTATAGTACTGAAGATTGAATATCAAATGCCAATACTAGAGCAGCATCGTAGATCAAGCTGAGCGACCTAGTATTCGAACGTGACAGGGCATCTGAAATGATGGGCGATTTTGAGATCAATGTTGGACTTAAATTAATGAAGTAATTTTAGTAATATTTCACTAGTCTAACAGTAACTCACTTTGAACAATGCCGTGAGTGTGCTGAGCAGTCAATTAAAATCAAAATCAGTTCATCCTTTCGGGAGCTATGATGCCACACACACTTCAAACTTATTACACCCCTCTTTTTTCACACAATCAGGAAACAAATAGCTATTGGTGTATTTAAATATAAAGTTTTGCCTGTATACCAAACATCTTGATCGCCTGTACAGCTCGCAACATCACATATAGCCTAGGTATCTAGGTTCTTTGTGCTCGCTTGTATTGTATGTTCTTATCGGATTGAATCCGACTCAATGGAGATAGCCGAATGGACTATCGAAATGTACTGGGACAGGGACGAATTTTGTAGTGCTATAGATAAAGATTTGAAAATAAACCATTACATTTGAATTAAAAAAGGAAAATATTAATAAAACACGTCATACATATTTATGATTATAGCTGACCCTAGTGGGGATACTTTTATACAACCCTAAAAGTGAAAAACAGTGACAAAAGTGGCGTCGGTTGCCGCAAGTTGGGACGTAGTGCTTTGTTATCTTTTGCCTGCGACTGCGCTCCCGTAATATACTGAAATTAACCCTCAAGTACGGTTCAAATGTAGCCTATAGTACCTACTCAGGGATAATGTAGCTTCCCGATTGTGACAGAATTTTTGGAATTGGATCAGTAGTTCCAAAGATTACCCCTACATACGAACTCACAAACAAATTTTACCTTTTTTATATTAAATAGAGTGACTGGTAATTAGTGACCAATATATCAACACGTGATTTTCATGATAACAAACAACTTTCTCAAAGTTTTTTTTTTTCACTCCTTTTTTTGTCACAATAACACAACACCCTTATGAAATTCGCGCACGCGTTTGCCTGTGACCTATCAGCTGTTAGCCGCCTTACGCGTTATGTCTAATGAGACACAACGGCGTAACGCGGCTAACAGGAACGATAGTAATGCCTATCGTTCAGTGTTCAGTGGTAGGCAGAGCAACCGCATGGCAGCTCGTAATCCCGAATTTCTTATGGCTGTTGTGTTATTGTAATAAAAGTAAATGACTACAAAAAAATGTTTCTTAGAAAGTTGTTTGTTATCATGAGTACAATCACGTGTTTAAGTATCGGTCACTTTTTTTTTTTTTGGCTTCTCGCAGTTCATCCTAGGAGGTTGTCGTCTGCTTAACCGGACTATCCTGTGCCTTAAGAGTAAGGCCTCCAGCCAGGGCATAAAAACTTACAAACTAAGCGACTACACGCTAAGGGCACCCCTGTGGGGTACGAGCCTCGGCTTAGGGCGTCGCTGGGGGAGGACTGCATGGGGTCAGGCTGGATCTGAATGATATCATTATTTAGGGGCTGATTTAAAACTACTGGCACAGCATCGCGGGCTGGCTCGAGCGAGGGTCGGGGAGGGCATGGACCGGGACGTCGCGACAGACCTCGATGGCGAGGTCGGAAAGACGGCGGTTTGTGTCTGATTTTTTTAAGAGTACTAGTCTCTTTACTACTCTCCTGGAGGAGTGTGTTAGCATCATCGGGAGTGGTATCGGTCACTAATTACCAGTCACCCTATATATTAAATAGTAAAGATTCACAAACTATAATTCTTAAAGTGCTTTTTATCACCTCTAGAAATGCCTACTTTATTATCACAAAGAAACCAATAAAACTCGAAATGTACAATTCAGGTATCGTTAAAACAATAATGTAGCGCTTTAATCAAATTATCAAGACTCTGGAAAACCGTTCAGTGTTGCGAAACGCTGAAAAATGATTCTCGTACAGTTTAATTCCTAAAATTAAAATTAATTAACAAATTCTCTCTCTGTATTTTAATTAAAACTTGGAAGTCTTGGACCGTTTATAAGTAAGGCATGGTTGACACTGTCGGATTGAGGAGCTACTAGATCACACTATTTTTTTATTTAACCGTTTTGATTTTTGGATCTTCGAATTACTATTGAAGACAGTCGCAGATAGTTACGTTAATATTAAGATATTGCTGCCTATTATATTTTTAACTAGCGTTGCCTGTGACTTTCAGCCGCGTGAAATTATTATAAAAATATTATTTCACCATTTGAATCGGATTTTCACGGAACCCTAATTCCCCCTAACCTTTTTTCTAAACTAAAAGTAACCCAAGTTATATCAGTTACCTGTCAGTAAAAGTCTCGTCATAATCAATCTAGTCGTTTCGGAGATTAGCCCAAAAAAAGAGACAGTCAGACGGACAGACCACCATCTGCCATCATAAATTGGTTTCTCAACAAGAAATGGTCTTTCTAGGATCATCATTGCTACTAGTCACCAAGAAGTCAATGTGAAACATTTAGAATGTTTTGATCTATTTTTGGAACTGCCTAGAACTAGCAAGGCCTCGTCTGTGTGAACTTACCTCAAGGGATGGGTCCCTAATGGATGTAATTGATTGCTTCCAAAAAGTTTATTTCTTAACTTTAGGTGAGATGAACTAAGTTTGATATTGTTTAACGCTTTTGTTAATTATTCTCGTTTTACGGTTGCTTGGCCAGTTTTATTTAATTAATTTTAGATCAAAGTTACGTTTAATTTGTTCTAAGTTTCAAAAGAACATCGTTTGAAGTTTTTTGATAGAAATTGGGCTGGTTTTAGGGTCAATAAATCCATCAGGTTTGTCTGATAACATTGGCAAATGGATTATGGAATTTATCTCCGTGATTTAGGCCTTTCGGCCGCCATGGGAACTGAGTTTCACTACCAATTTTGAAACAAGATTTTTTATTCTTTCTTGGCAACTAGTTGCGACAGAAGATTCTTTTTTATACGCAACCAGAATGGGGTGATCATCCATTAAATAAGCAGTTTCCTCCGTGCCTGGGGAAGCACGATTAGCCCGTGGTCTTTGTCAAGTGTAGATCTTTGATACGCATTACGGGTAGTTTGAAGCCGAAAGTCGGATAACCACACTTACTAAGTGGTATCGTATTACCCAGTTACTGGGTTGTGGACGTCAGATAGACAGTCACTCCTTCTTTTTCCAAGCTTTGCCTGTCAATTTCTGTGGTCAAGTTTTTCCCGCGACTAGGACGATATCATCGACCCAGCAAGCTTTAGGTCAGCCCTGGCTTTCGCCTTTGTTGAGGGCACGGACCACAACATAGCCAGGAGTCAGTGGCAGAGAAGGAGGGGTGCGGGGACAGCGTCTTCTCGCACAGACCACAGCCGAGAGCAGGGCCCGCGCCAAAACAGTCAGCTGCGTTTCGCCTTTTAGCACGGCTGCGCTTGTGCATTTTAAATCTCCATATTTTCATATTTACTTTGAAAATTAATGGAAACGAAACTTGTCGAAACTTTTTATCATTTTTTACTTTATTACAAAAATCTCTGTATGGTGTCGGACGTAAAGAATAGCACCATCTCATATGTTCCCTTGGGTTTCGTAAGAGGCGACTAAGGGATTTGCCAGAGAATGAGCAGCAGCGTTCTCTGTGCTTTTGTGACAACCTTACTGCGACCGCCAACCCGCCTGCCAAGCGTGGCGATTATGGCAAAACCCCCCCTTGGGGGAGGCCTATGTCGGCCGAAGTGATGATGATGAATTTATTACATGCTATACAGTCCACTCGCTTTCATTTACATCTCCAAGACGCAATCAGTCCTTTATATAGGACTTAAACATTCCTAACTGGTACTATGGGGGTGTTACTGAGGCACACCTTATCCCTCGGAGATTGCAGTCGTGATGATAAGTATGATGCTATCCTCCACCATCATAACACAGCTGATATCAGTCACTTAAATTTTCACTACATATTAGAAAACCCACATCTATGTAACTCAATATCAACTAAGTCGGGTCTAATGGATGGCAAACCCATATAGAGTGCTGAAAGCTTTTAGCTAACCAGTACACATGTTACCAGTAATTTGGATTTTAACCTGAAATCAATATGTGAGAAAAGAATAGAATAAAACTGTATTGTACACTAGCTGTCCGGCGCAACTTCATTTGCGTCACATTATCCCCGTTTTCGCAACATTTTTCATTGCTGCTCCACTCCTATCAGTTGTAGCGTGATGATATATAGCCTATAGCCTTCTTCGATAAATGGGCTATATACCACTGAAATAATTTTTCTAATCGGACCAGTAGTTTTGGAGCCTATTCAATGCAAACAAACAAACAATCAAATCTTTCCTCTTTATAATATTAGTTTAGATAATTTTAAAAGATTAATGTAATATGCAAAATAACAATAAATTTAAAAAAAAATAAACGCCAAGTCGTAAATTATGGCATCCAGTGCATAAATCCAACAAAAAAATAACAGTTTGGTAAGAACCGCAAACTTTCTTGGAAAACTTCAGGACTACTCACTTTTTTCATTAAAATAGAATTATGAAAGTCGGAGGAAGTGAGTCATGAAAAGTAATTGCCTTCTTTTTAAGGTTAGAGAAGTTTAATAGAATATTAGTAAAATGGAAAAGGAAATTATAAAAGATTGCACCAACTTGCTTCCGGGAACAAAATATTTTGAAAAGTCGGTGCGAGATTTTCCTTATGATAAGATTAGCAAACGGATCGGAGGATGACGTAGAGGTTGTCCATGCAGGAGTACACACACAGTAACAGTAACCAAACATGTCACCCCTTTTCTTTTTCCCACTGCAGGGAAAGAGACGTCCTTTCTAAGTGTGGGAGTGGGCCGCGTAAACCACCATGTGGATGTCATAAGGTCCTCGAATTTTAATTAAATTCAATTAATTTAATTCAAACTCCATAATCTGGTTAGTTAGTACAATTAAAAATAATGTTAGTCTAAATCTAAATCTAAACTAATATTATACAGAGGAAAGATTTGATTGTTTGTTTGTTTGCATTGAATAGGCTCCGAAACTACTGGTCCGATTTGAAAATTAAATCATTTACTTCTTCACATTCATCATCGTCATCATCATCATCATTTCAGCCGAAAGACGTCCACTGCTGGACATAGGCCTCCCCCAAGTGTCGCCACATTGACATAAGGGGGGTTTTGCCATAATTGCCACGCTTGTAAGGCGGGTTGGCGATCGCAGTAGGGTTGTTACAAAAGCACAGAGAACGCTGCTGCCTATTCTCTGGCAAGTCCCTTAGTCGCCTCTAACGTCACCCACGGGAAGATATGGGATGGTGCTATTCTTTACGTCCGGCATCATACAGAACCTTCTTTCCTTCACATTAGCTACTATAAATATTGAGAGAAAAATCACCGCCGCGATGAAGCAAATCCTAGTCGCTTGTCATGATAAATCTTCACGCCTAGAACAGTAACAAAGGGCTATTGCTAAACAAAGGGCCTTTAGTGCTTCGCAGTAAAAGAGTATCGAATGTACAGGGCGTTACAGTGAACGATGGCAGGCATTATAGCCGTAACACCTGGATTTGAGTCTAAGTTATGAGCCGAGTGTAACTGTTGGTTTTATAAGTATTATAAGTTTTTACTAAAAGTTTTATACAGTCCTGGTAAGTACGTGATGATTTCGGAGATAAAAGTACTTGAACAGTCAATCCTAGCTGAGCTTCATTATTATCAATTACTAGCTGCGCCCCGCGGTTTTACCCACGCAGAACGGTACAAAAAGTAGCCTATGTGTTAATCCAGGGTATAAGCTATCTACATTCCAAATTTCATCAAAATCCATTCAGTAGTTTTTGCGTGAAAGAGTAACAAACATACATTCTCACTAAATTTTATAATATTAGTAATATTAGTAGATTTATCAGGCTTCTTTTTCTTTTGGTGTGGTTAGTGCCTTACATGGTGTCGGTGTTTTTATGCCGCCCATGGAACTCTGACTTCAATTTATATGCCGTCATGAAATATCTCTCAGGCATACTGGTTTGGTTTCCACACGATGTTTTCCTTAACCAAAGCTAGTGATAATTATCAAATGAATCTGAAAAATCAGAGGTACGTATTTTGGGTTCGAAATCAAGAGCCATGACTTGGCAGTCCTACAGTCACACCACGGGTTATCACTGCTAATCCCTAATTTATTTATTTTTATTATTATTTGAGCTAAAAACAGAGGGGTTCTGTATGGTCTCGGACGTAAAGAATAGCACCGTCAGCACCATATCTTCCCGTAGGTGTCGTAAGAGGCAACTAAGGGACTTTCCAGAGAATGGGCAGCAGCGTTCTCTATGCTTTTGTAACAAGCGTACTGTGATCGCCAACCCGCCTGCCAATGGCAAAACCCCCGTTATGTACACTTGGGGGAGGCCTATGTCCAGCAGTGGACGTCTTTCGGCTGAAATGATGAAGATGATGATTCGCTGAAAGATGTCCACTGCGTGCTGATAATAAATCAACCCCTACAACTTACCGATACGAAAGAAATCTAACAGTGGACTGCTATAAGCTTAGTTTGATTAAGTCATTAAAACGCCAATTCCCATACCTTAGACTACCGTCAACAAGTGGTCGCTTCAAGTCGTCTGAAAGAACGTAACACGCATTTATTCTCTACCTACCCTCGTTTCAGTAACGGCTAGGCGTGAGTGCTCTCCCAAATTGCCTAGGCACTCAAACTCGTCCATAAATAACTTGGTACACCTGAGGATTTGCAGGCTGTGCTGATAATAGAAACCCTTTTTGTCATCTTATTACTTACCTGCTTCAAAGTGATCCTTACCGTCCTTCTTGGTATTTTTTAAGGGTTTTGTTTGCCAGAGTATGATCTATCGACATCCGTAATAAATAATTTTAAAACAGTTCTTCAACAGCAGCTCAAAGAGAAAGTATAAGTTAAGAAGTATGACAAGACGAAAAGAATAATGTTCTTTGTCAAGAGAAACTTAGGACAAAAAGGTAAGATGTTCAATTCAATGATTTATAGGAGAACAGTTTTCATTATTGGCTCGTTTACAATGAATAAACACCTTTTGCCAAAACCAAAAGGGCCAACCAGTTTCATCATCAGCCTATAATGTTCCCACTGCTGGGACACAGGCCTCCTTTCAATGAGAGGGAGGGGGCTGTAATCCACCACGCGGGCCCAGTGCAGGTTGGTAGATGTGACATGTCTGCGAATTTTTAGTTCCAGAACATGCCGGTTTCCTCACGATGTTTACCTTTACCGTTTTTGAGGGCAGCGGTGATGAAATAAATTACACAAAGTAATGCGCCTGCCTAGGTTCGTACCACGGCTTACTGCTCGTAAGTCGGGGTTGCCACCACTGGGCCACCGCTGCTCTCTGCCAACCAGTTTAGACTGTTAAATCTAACTTGACTATCATTAATAATAATCTAACTTGAGAGATTAAAAGACAAGGAAGTTAAACGTAGCATAAGAAAAGACATAAGAAATTATAACAAAACACAATAGTACAAAACGCAATAGAAAAGAACCGCTCCCTAAAAATAGCCAAGCAAGGAATACAAATCAATAAATCGGGGATTACAAATCTAAAAGACAGCAATGACAATAAACAAGTCAATCGAGACAAAATTCTAGACATATGCACAACATTTTATAAATCCCTATATTCCGATAGACCCCACTTAGCAGATAATTGCTATTTCTGTCCAGATATGATCCCACCAATTTCTGGGAGTGAAATCCATTTTGCACTGAGTAAAATCAGGAACAACAGGTCATGCGGTGAAGATGGCATTAGCACTGAAGCCCTGAAAATCGGCGAACCAATTCTTCTTCCCCACATCACAAACCTTTTCAACGATATTCTTCGTTCGGGTGTTTTTCCCATAAACTTCTGCCCTTCGAATATTATTTTGCTGCATAAAAAAGGAGACAAGTGACCCATAAATAATTATAGACCCATTAGTCTGATCTCTTATGTCTATAAAATCTTTATAAAAGTCATAGAAAATCGCATCGCTGGAGAACTTGACAAGCAACAACCTCCCGAGCAAGCAGGCTTCCGACCCGGACTTTCTACCACCGACCACTTGCATACAATGAATCAGATTTTAGAAAAATATCACGAATTTAACATGCCACTTTACCTTGCATTTATGGACTACTCGAAAGCATTCGATAGTATCACACACTCTGCCATTTTTAATGCACTTGGTAAACAAAATGTAGAACCAACTTATATACGCCTTTTTTTGCATATTTATACCAGCAGTACAGCAGCTATAAAATTAGAACGGATAGGTCCAAAATTGAAAATTCTCAAGGGAGTCAAACAGGGTGACCCGCTATCTCCAAAGTTATTTATCAGTCTCTTGAAGAAGTCTTTAGAACGTTTGCGACCGCCTGGGAGGAGAGAGGTATTTGTCTCGGCGAGGCGAGGTTTACAAATCTGCACTTCGCTGATGACATTGTGCTCTTCTCCTCATTGGCTGCGGAACTGGAAGAGATGCTTCAAGAGCTAAGCAATGCAAGCCTTGAGGTTGGACTAAAGATGAACATGTCAAAGACTAAGCTCATGACCAACAGCTCACCGATAAACGTGCACATAGACGGGGAGAAAATACACTATGTCCAAGAATACGTCTACCTAGGCCAAGTAGTCTCCTTCCAGGCGAGATACGACAAGGAAGTTGTGAGACGCACGGAAAACGCCTGGAAGAGCTACTGGTTAATGAAAGAGATATTCAAGAGAGATTTACACATTTCCTTAGAACGCAAGCTATTCGACATATGTATTCTCCCCATACTGACATATGGTGCACAGACTTGGTCTTTGACTAATATCTAGAAGTCCAAACTCGAGGTTTGCTAATGAGCAATGGAGCGCAGCATACTTAACGTTAAACTTACCGATCGTATAAGGAACACCACACTGCGCTCCAGAACCCAAATTGCTGCAAAAACTAAAATGGGAATGGGCAGACCATGTCTGCCGGATGCCGGCAAATCTGTGGGCCCACATTTCAAAAAACTGGAGCCCTGAGACAGCTAGACGGGGTCGCGGCAGACCGAGAAGAAGGTGGCGGGACGCCTTGGATGGCTTTCTTGTTAATTGGCGAGAAGAGGCAACAAACAGAGAAAACTGGAAGGAATGGGGTTAGGCTTTTGCCCAGGTGTGGGAAAGATCTAAATAGAAAAGAATAAAAGAGGCTAAATAATTTAAAAAAAAACACAGGTAGCTCGTACCATATCGCCCAGTGCCTGCTTTGTAGTGCTCTGAAATGCTGTTATTCTATGGAAAATACTTAGAAACAGCAGCATGCGGTTAGATTGGAAGCCGACAGCAAATTTGAGAAAACAGCTAGGAAGATTGTTTGATTTAGCAAGGTAATTTAATTTGAACCTGTATATTTCACGCTCCACACGTCAAAAAAATAACCAACGGATACAAAACAGCTGATCCAACCACATTGAAACGAGTAAAGCTACCAAGAAAACCGCCTATCACATCAACATGGACCTAAAATGTTTTCACTTTATCAAATTGAAAACTTCCCCCCTCAAACAGAAACCAACCTTATGTTTTGTAATTTAAAGGCCATTTTAGCTGTCTAAAATGGCCTTTGTGGTAAATTCCTGCCTGTGTGGTAAATTCGGCTTTTATTACGCTGTCGAGCACGAACAGGCACGCAATTGAAAATGCCGGGATTGCAATTTGCAAACGGCTAGCACGGTCAGTGTAACAGTGGTCGGCCCGATTCCCTCTCGATAGTCAATTTGGCTAATACACTGTCGAGCAACGAATTTACTCGTCTTCATAGGATTTGTTGGCACGGTAGCTCATTGTTGACAAATTGGAAGGTTTCAGGAAAAATCGGTAAAATGACTGTTTTATGACTCACAGATGTTTAAAATGGTTTTTCTTCACGAACTTACATCATTTATTTCAAACTTCCTTACAGGACCTACTTGTAGAAGCAGCATTTCAAAATCATTAAATAAATGCTTACAATTTATTTTTACTTGTTTATGGAGGAATGGGGTTCTTCGCGCAACAATGGTTTCGGTCAAGACGCGGCCTCAGACTGTGCCAAGAGCTACATAGACAATCCTGGTGATTTAAACTATTTTTTAATCAGCCCAAAGTCTATACCAAATTAAGTTTCCTACAAGGAACATAACCAATAATGCTTGAATCATAGATATTATTCGCACCCAAGCACTCATTTTCAAAACCAAACATAGTAAATCAAACATGGTTAATTCGTGTTGTCATATAGATGAATGGGCGTCGTATTATTTGATAGCGTCGCGAGTAATCCCGGTGGATGGTCGGCCATATTGGTAATAACTGATCTCGCTCGAGGCTTCAGATGTTTATGGCCCAAAGTGTAAGAAGCGGCGTGCAGTTTTAAGCAAAAACAATTAAGTTTTATTGAGACTTGGTGTCTATTTTTAGCTTTTTATACTGACATGGTCACTAACACTATCAACAACACTTGTAACGGGATATTTCCCATGTTTATTATTTGTTTCGAGTTCCCGAAATTTTAGCACTGTTGCAAACGCCATGATCACGGATAAACTGAAGTTATTGCGGGTGGGTGTTTAGGAGCAGACAATTCGGTCTACCCTCTTTCTTGTTCGTATTTTGTGCTCCGTACCAATACCACTGTCACTCACAACTCTATTCTGTTCCCGACACACGAAACTCACTATGTCCACTCGCGAACTTTTTACGGAACTTTTTCGGTTTTTACACAGTTGAACCACTGGATTCCAGGCTCTTGACAGTTGAAACCCATCCTCCCGGTTGAAATTTAGTCATTTCAATCGGTTCTCTTACCAGCCTGGGTATATAGTGGCGTTCTGTCAAGATGAACTGAGGGTTTTGTAACTCAATCCAGTGGTTCGATCCTGATTCAAGGAAATGTTGAGCTATGGCCGATTTTTGGGTGTCAATGTCGGTGTACTATTAGGTACACCTTCCCTTCGGGCATTACAAGCGAGATATTATGTAATGTAAGAAGCCTCTTATTTATTTTACTTTATCATTTCCTTATTTTTTCCCACCTCTTGCGCCGTAGCCTCTAATCTTACAGTGAAATTAGGTCGTGTCTCAACTGAGCTGGTCTCCTATGAAAGAAAATGAGCGACACTTAAGCTACCTTACATACTGTGGGATGCTAATGCATTTTTTAAAAGCGTTATTTCGGAGCAATTGGTCTTAAATTTAATCGGTTGATTGGGGAATTGTACGGGTTTATGTATTGAGGTTGTCTTAGAGAAGGACTTGATACCGATCTTATCGGTGATGTTTTTTATCTTTCGGTGATAGAAAGCTCAGGCGCAAAGTACTCACAACCTGCGTGACAACCAGATTTGACAACCAGAACATTGACGAAATGATTTATTCACTAAAACAATCAATTAATTATAATAAAATGTTTTTTGTGAAAAACAACGCGAACGAAGTCGCGGGCAGCAGCTAGTCTAATCATCATCATCATCATCATTTCAGCCCAAAAGACGTCCACTGCTGGACATAGGCCTCCCCCAAGTGTCGGCGCATTGACATTTTGGGGGGTTTTGCCATAATCGCCACGCTTGGCAGGCGGGTTGGCGATCGCAGTACGGTTGTTACAAAAGCACAGAGAACGTTGCTAGTCTAATAGGTTAAAAAAATAAAGTATAGTTAAATAGGGTTGGTGAGGTAGTATAGTTTAATAGGGTACAAATCTCGTGTCGCGGTGTTTGTTCCCAAACTCCTCCGAAACGGCTGAACTGATTTGTATGAAATTTTGTGTGTACATCGGGTGGGTCTGAGAATTGGCCAACATCTATTTTTCATACCAAAAACCCATCAAAATTTCCATGAGATCGAAGTCGAGGGTAGCAGCTAGTATTGGTATAAACTTTATACCAATCCAGTTTTTGTGACGAACACTGTATGTTTCCGCACACATCAGTTAATTAATTAATGAAGTACAGTACAACACTGTTGTGTTCAGAATTAATTACAGCCTGTAGCGAGTCATTTATTTTAATTTAATTAAAACTTGCTCTTTGTGCTGGCTCGGCCATTTTGTTTTCGGGAGTGGGCCAGTGATATTCATTGCTTTTCCGTAGACCTAATTTTAATTTTAAATGACCTGTGCTGTAACCAAAGGAGAACCAATTATACATAGTTATTGTGGGTGCACGGTAACATTTGGGAGTAAGATAATGGAAGAAGAAAACGTGTTGGGCCGACACCAAGTAGAATGGGGCAAGGCAGGGCTAGAAGATGATGGTAAGATCTGCGATGAGGCTATCTCCATTTTTCCGTGTTTCGTCCTTTCAGTGAAATTGCTTATGAAGTTTTTACACCCAGCTTTCGTATACCTAGGAAAGATTTGTGTTAAACCCATCACAGACATTCAAGTCCAATTGTTTACGATTTTTTTTAGTTCACAGGACACGCAACATTAGCTCCCCATTTGAATAATTCGATGGCATCACACCATGGCATCAGTAATAATAAGCAAGTCTACGACAAGCCAAATAACCAACAGTGACCACAAACGAACCCAATCAAGTCAACTTACCATTCTGCTAATAAATGTACCCACATTCGGCTGCCATGTTTGCCATACAATTATGCGGGCTAGGGGACCCTTATAAATGAGTTATCGTGCCAACGTTATAACTATAATTAAGTTTTGCTGAGTCGATGTGATCGGCGCAAAAGTTCCGTATCTGTTCTGAAATTACTGTGTCGTGTACGATGTGTTAAGTTTCAAGTAAGTTTTGGGTGAGTAGGATTTATGGGGATGACGTTGACGTTTTGGGAAAGTTTGAGATTAGGTCCAAGGACTTCACTTTCGGTGTGTTGTGCTAAAATCAATTATAGCTAGCTACACGGGATTAAATTTAATTGAGTAATGAAAACCTGCATATGATATAGGTATGAATATATATTATATAAATAAATGAAAGAAAACCCTAGAAGGTCAATAGGACAAAAAATCTATTAAAACATTTTCTAACAATTTCATGACGGCGCAGGCGACACCATATTACAAAAAAAGAACAGTAAAACTGTTTATCTATTTATGTATTATATATAAGAAACTCATAGTTGATGTATCATGGTGTGGCCGCGATCCTCAGCAGTGAGGTAAAGACGAAGGAAAAAAAATTAATAGTACCTTTTAGTTTTTTCAAGCTGCAAAAATATGATACCAACAATATAAAAAAGACTCCCGAACTTAAATATAACAGTATTGCTCACGATGTGGTTTTGTTCCATATCATTATCACCCTGGAGTGCCGTCCCCCAGGATTATGTTCCACTGCACAGTCTGACTACAGATGATCTCGGATCAAAGTACACACAGCTAATCGATCGCTGATTGAATACCCGATGAGCTCTAAACTAGTGTTGTCCCTCATTACTTAGTCCCGGTAACATCATATACTTAGCCTTTGCCAAACTATTCTGGGTTCGGCTACCAGTTTAACCGGTTTCAGCTGAATAATACTTCTATCCGACCTCCATAACCCATTCTCTTGCCCTTATCCCAATTTATTTGTGATCGGCACAGCATGTCTTCTTCCATTCTTCTCTATTACTTGTCATAACCTCCTTTCTTGCAAAATCTCCACAAACCAGTAACTGGAAAATACGGTAGTTTATGGTAACACAGGATTGAAAATATAGGAAAAAACGTTTGGTTATTTTTCTCGCCGTTCTTATTTGTTGCTGAAAATTCAGTGTCGATCACATGTTTATTAAAACAGGTTTTAGTGATTGACATTGACGGACGGCTTTCGAGAAAACCTGTTCGTGAAAACACTCTCACTAAAGCTGTTATAGTAGGTTTTTGATACACAAGAGCCCCTACTTCATGCGATGCAAAGCCTTCAATTGAATATCATAAGCCTACAGCAGTCCACTGATGGACATAGGCCTCTCCAATCGCTGGCCACTTGACTCGATTTTCGGTAACTCTCATCCAGTTGCTACCAACGCTCCACCGAGCCTAAAGGCGTCCCACTTTACGCTAGCCAATTCGCGGTCTTGTGAAAAAGTACCATTAGACAATATACATTTTCTGGTGTCCTTATCACAGCACATAATTTGATTTCCCAAGCAACCTCAACACTTCTCGATGCAAACTACCCTCGACATCCCACTTGAATCCCGGGGTTTTCTTGACAGCACTTCTCAGTCGTCGCATTTAATATTTATTGGTGCCGGCTGCCAAGCCCGGCGCGGAATTAACTTCTTTCACCACTACCGTACGACTAGAAATGTTTAGTTTTTTTCAAGTAAAAAGGATTTACTTAGTAAATTGAAAGTGTATTTTTACTAGGCAATTTAAAAGCCTTGGACTAGGATGAAGAGAGCTCTTCAGCCTCGTTGACTAAGCCACATAAAAATAAAGATGGAGGTTTATTTTTTAATTGTTTAGAGGCCACAAAGTCTGACTGACAACCAGGGTATCCGGTGATTGTATTATCCAGTTATTATAAGCTTTGGTAATCAGCTGCATTCGGTCAAACTGAAAAGAAAACCTTGCTAATACCAACATTGCTGGTAAAAAACTAGAAGTTAGCGAATTTTAAAGTACGTTGGATATCAGCATGAATCGTCACAAAAATAGTACTGTATTTGCAACAGACTACCTCGGTGGTCTAGTGGCAGCAATCGCGACTGCTGAGTATGATGTCCTGGGCCGGTTCCCGAGTGTGGCCAAATCTTTATTGGTTTTTCAATTTAGAATTTCTCAGTAGTAGCCACGGAGTCTGGATTTGTGCCCGGTTGATGACAGTAGGCTCGTCCCCTATTACGTGGGACTTAAACATAACTGGCGAATTGTGGGTTTATTATTAGGTACACCCCTGCCTCATCTTTGAGGAGCTCGTGGCTAAATAATAACAGCCGCCCAGGTCGATCTTTAAGGTTAAGCCGTGCTACCTGGGGGGTCCAAACGCCTCCTGCCGCAGGCTCTACGCGGGGGTCGTGCGGTCCATGGCCCTTTACGGGGCCCCGGTGTGGGCGCGTTCTCTGAGGCGGCGAGCCGCCCATTACCTGAACGCGCCCCAGAAGGTGGTAGCCGTAAGGCTGATCCGGGGATACCGCACGATCTCCGGCGAGGCGGCGAGCCTCTTGGCCGGATTGCCGCCATGGGATCTGGAGGCGATAGTCCTCGCGTGCCTGCACGAATGGCGCGCGGAGGCACTACGCCGGGGGGAAACTCCGCTGCCGCGGCAAATTGTCGCTCAGCGGACAGACCTCCGGCGCGATCTCATGGCGACATGGAGGGAGCGACTGTCGCAACCCCGTGCAGGGCACGCCACAATAGTGGCGATAAGTCCCCTCTTTGAGGAGTGGCTGGAGAGGCGCCACGGCGCCCTCACCTTCCGCCTGACGCAGGTCCTCACCGGACACGGTTGTTTCGGGAGGTTCCTGCACCGAATCGGGCGGGAGGAAACGCCCGGGTGTCACCACTGCGAGGATCGGCCGGAGGACACGGTGGAGCACACTGTGGAGCTATGCCCCGCTTGGGCTGAGCACCGCCGTGTCCTCGTAGCGGCGATTGGCGGCGGCGACCTCTCGCGTCCGGCCCTGGTTCAATCCATGGTCCGGAGCGAGAGGGAATGGGAAGCCGTCGCCTCCTTCTGCGAAGCAGTCATGCTAGCGAAGGAGGTGGCGGAACGTGAGAGGGAGAGAACCTCACGTCCCAGCCGCCGCGGGAGACGCCCCGGGCGTCGGGGGGCAACCAGTGGCCCCCGGCCACCGTAGGCGCGGGCCTGTGGACGGTGAGTAATGGGCTAGCTCACCGTCCGTCCGTCTTATGACGACAGACCGTGCCGACGGCGCGTTCGTGTTCCACGCGCGCCTCAAGGAGATGTCAGCAAATCGGAAGGGGTCCGAGAGGGCCGATGCCTGCCAGGGCTGCGGGTTGTTCGAAAGAGATACCGTGCCCCTGGAACGCAAAGGGCTAAGAAGGAACATGGATGGGTTTTAGTCACTCAAGTCTGACACTCCCTTCCGCTCCGCCCAGAGCGGAAGAAGTCATTTGATGATTTCCCATCCGAAAAAAAAAAAAAAAAAAAAAAAAAAAGAAAAAAAAAAAAAAAGGTTAAGCCGTGCTTGCCGAGGTTGGTCTGTGGATGGGTGACCATAATTACATATCGAGTTTCCTCCGTGCCTCGGAAAGCACGTTAAGCCGTTGGTCCCGGCTGTCATTTGTAGTTCTTTGACAGTCGTTACGAGTAGTCAGAAGCTAAAAGTCTGACATCCAGTCTTACCAAGAGGTATCGTATTCCCAGTTACTGAGTTATGGAGATCAGATAGGCAGTCGCTTCATGTAAAATACTGGTACTCAGATGCATCCGGTTTGACTGGCAGCCGACCCCAAGATAGTTTGGGAAAAGGCTAGGCAGATGATGATGACCCCTGTCTCATCCTTCGTGGATTTAAAGGCATGATGTTATGTTAAATTGCAACGGGAAACCCATTATTTACCAAACAACCAATGTTCCTGACGTCACATCGGGCCCCACTCAGCGCGGTGGCGACAAAACCTTGCTCGCCCCTCCAGCCGCGGTCACAGCAGTGGGACAGCGCCGCACCACTCACTCGCCGACGCCTCTAACGCGCGCACACTAACGGTTTCCTTCTTGTAACCAGTTACCTATTTAATACAGTCTTTTTATTCGCAAGCAGCAGTTTTATTTATTAGTCAAGACCACCAGCAGCACACCTGGAGCTTGATATTCAACATATGGTCCTTCGCGCTCAAGATTCAAGAAGATCACCGTATTTTTACTGTGCACGCGCATCAAGTGGACTTTGGACCGACCGTGTTTACCGCGAGCTTGCTACGTCGTAGGCCGCAGAGGACACGTCAAGGACAGTCTACCTAGACTAGAGGGACATTGATCTGAGTGAGTCCGTTCCATTATCCTTATTTCCTGTCTTTTACTGTCTTGTTCCAGGAATTTAAAATAGTGCTATTCGGATCGGCATATTTGATCTCTTCATAATAGCATATAAGCATTTATGTAATATTAAATTACGCAGTTAATTCATCGTCATTTCGCATAATAACATCCATTTCTTATTAAAACACATGCTTTTGTTCGCTTGTCGCTCGGCATCCAGGTGCGATTACGTAAACAACCTCATTAGTGTTTCTTAGAATTTTTACTTATTGAACCGGTTTGCATACCGGGCTTATCTACAATATCAGCTGATTTACCGTTAGCTTGGCCAGTTATTTACGCAATATTTTATTACTAGCTTACGTTTTCACTTATTTTGTTCTTTGTCTTTCTTTGCATTGCGGCCATTTTGCTTTGTCTTAAGGACCTTTCTACCTACACCGCATTATGTCTGATGCAAAACTTAGAGAACTTATTAAGAGGCGTGGAAGTTTCAAAGCTAAGCTTACGCATTTTAGCAACTTTTTAAGATTATTACCCAGCACCGATTTAGACAATTTCCAAGCAGCGGAACTAAAAAGCCGCCTTATATTAATGGAAAATTTATTTAAGGAGTTTGATGTCTTGCAGACGGATTTGGAGCTGTTGTCGGAGGATGCGGACGAAATGTATACAGAGAGGGAGCACTTCGAGACGCAGTACCATGCGCTGGTGGCTCGCGCGAGGACAAACCTCGAAACCGCGCGTGCCCCCTCGCCTGCGCTCGTGTCTGCCACGTCTGTCGACGATCTCCAACGTCACGGCTCTGGCTGCAAGCACGACTACGTTCGGCTGCCCAAGATAGACTTGCCTCACTTCGACGGGGACTATCAGCACTGGCTCGAATTCAGAGATACGTATCTTTCCCTTATACACAACAACAACAGCATACAGGAAGTCAATAAATTTCATTATTTACGTGCAGCCTTAACCGGCAGCGCGGCATTGATAGTGAAAAATATTGATTTCAAAGAAGATAATTATGCCTCAGCTTGGGAGATGTTGTTAGAAAGATATGATAACGATAGAATTTTAATTAATAATCACATACAGGCATTATTTAATATTGAACACATTCAACACGAATCTTGCAGCTCATTGCGCAACATAATAGACGTTACAAATAAAAATCTTCGAGCTTTGACCACCTTAGGACAGCATAAGGAACATGATGGTTTAGGGGAAACTCTAATAATACACATGATGTCAGAAAAACTTGACAAGATCACACGTAGGGAGTGGGAAGAATATAAAAATAATTTAGATTCCTTTCCACACTTAAAAGATTTTATTAAATTTTTATCTAACAGAGCAGATTTACTTGAATCCTTAAATAATAATAAAAACACAACTACTAACAAAAATAATAATGAAAACAACAAAACTAAAAACTATCTTACAACTACTAAAACTAAACAAACAAATTCAGAAAATGTGAAATGTCCTATGTGTACTCAGAATCACTTTTTATTCAGTTGTCAACCTTTCAGAAATCTTGAAGTCTAAGCACGCATTAAAAAAGCTTCAGAAAGCAATGTTTGTATGAACTGCCTTCGACCTGGTCATACAGTAAAGCGTTGCAGTTTATCACATTGCAAATATTGCAAGGCTAAACATAATACCCTTTTACATAGGGAATCAACATCAGAAAAAGAAACAGGGGACAACATTGCGTTGTCAACAAACGTTGTTTTACCCTGTTCAGACAATAATCAGGTTCACATTTTGCTATCCACAGCTTTGGCGAAGGTGACAGATGTCAATGGAGAGCTTCATACAGCCAGGATCCTGTTGGACAACGGCAGTACCTCCAACTTCATCACCAGTGAGCTCTGTGGGAAGCTTGGTCTGGTAAGACACAGCACTAGCTCCACCGTCTCTGGTATAAACGGCCAAGTTTCTAATACCTCAGAAAACTGCAGTCTTCATTTGCAGTCTTGTAATGGTGGTTATCGGGCGAAAGTAAGCTGTTTTGTCATTCCGAAAATCACACAATCACTACCTGGTTCTTACGTAAATAAAAGGTACATCACCATCCCACCAGGTATTCAATTAGCAGATCCTTCATTTGATATACCTAGTGCTATTGATATTCTTGTAGGCGCTGAGGTATTTTGGGACGTCTTAGGTTCCGATACCATTAATTTAGGCAATAATCAGCCTAGATTACAGTCATCCAAACTAGGTTGGCTTATTTCAGGCCGCGTCAGTCAGCCTCGTAAACAACCTTCAGTTTGTCACTTTCTTTCACAACAGGAGTCTGATCAGCTGACTCGTTTCTGGGAACTTGATACTGTGTCGTCTGCTAGCTGTTACTCTTCAGATGAACAGGCTTGTGAAAAGCTCTTTCAAGAGACTACACATCGGGATGCGTCTGGCCAATTCGTTGTCACCATACCATTGAAGGACTCGCCTGAGTGCTTAGGTGACTCTTATGCAATGGCCAAGCGTCGTTTCCTTTCCCTAGAACGTAGATTTGAGCGGGACTACACATTTAAAAACAGATATTTACAATTTATGCAAGAATATATTGACCTTCATCACATGTCAGAATATTCTAAAACAAATAAGTCAGAATCTAATTACTTTTTGCCTCATCACGGTGTTGTACGCGAGTCCAGTTCTACCACAAAACTCCGCGTAGTTTACGATGCTTCGGCCTCCAGCACTTCGGGTAAGTCCTTCAATGATATTCAGATGGTAGGTCCAACTGTACAGGAGGATTTGCTATCCATACTCTTAAGATATAGACAACACAAGTTTGTCGTAACGGGTGACATCGAGAAAATGTACAGAGCCATTTTAGTTGAGCCATCTCAGCGTCCGTTACAACAAATTGTTTTCAGATTCAATTCTTCAGACCCTTTAAAGACGTATGCACTGAATACAGTGACTTACGGTACAGCCTCAGCACCTTATCTGGCTACAAGATGCTTGGTGTCACTTGCAGATCAATGTTCAGACCCAGAGGTTAGTCAGTCCATCAGACGCGACTTCTACGTAGATGACTATTTATACGGGGGTGACTCTATTGAGTCAGTCATTAAATTATGTCAAGGAGTTGTTAAAAATCTCGATTCAGCGAAGTTTCATCTAAGAAAGTGGCAATCAAATAGTCCAAAGATATTAGAATCAGTCACGAATAATAATACAGAAAATTCAGATAAAAAATTAAACCTAAATGATACTCCTAGCAAAACTCTTGGGCTGTACTGGGACTGTAAGACAGACAGACTATTCTTTTCAATAGATTTAAAACAAATTTCAAAAATAACAAAGCGAAATATTTTATCTTTAATAAGTCAGGTGTTTGATCCTCTTGGCCTCGTCGGGCCATGCGTAGTTCAGACCAAGCTTATGTTACAGCAGCTGTGGATACTTAAATGCAACTGGGATGATGAAGTACCAAAAGAAATAAAATCACAATTCATTGAATTTATACAGTCACTTCCAGCGCTTAACTCAATTCATATTCCACGTTGGGTGTCATGTAACAATGCTACATCAGTAGAGCTGCACACTTTCACAGACGCTTCTGAACGCGCCTATGGCGCATGTATTTACGTAAGAACGGTATCAGTCAACGGAACAGTTTGCGTTCGCCTTTTAGCATCAAAGAACAGGGTTGCCCCTATAAAGCCCACAACCATACCAAGGCTGGAGTTGTGCGGTGCTTTACTGGGCACGAGACTTTTCTTGAAGGTACGTAAATCACTCACTCTGGAGTTTAATCACTGTTATTTTTGGTGTGATTCAACGATCGTGCTGGGATGGTTGTCTACATTGCCAAGTCGACTTGACCAATTCGTAAGAAATAGAGTGAGTGAAATACAAGAAGCTACGACTGGACAGACGTGGAGCTATGTGCCTTCTAAGAGCAACCCAGCTGATCTCACTTCTCGGGGGGTGAAGGCTGATTGTATCAGCTCGTCCACTCTTTGGTGGTCGGGTCCTGATTTTCTTAATCAAATAGAAATACAATTTCCCCTTTCACCTAATACAAAAAATCAGGCTTTACCTGAAATATCTTTACATACAACTGACACACTTAAACAAAATAATAATAATATAATTTCAAATTTAATTCACAAAAAAACATCATTTACATCACTAATTAGAATTATAGCTTATATACAAAGATTTATTTTTAATTGTAAAACACAGACTAAAAAAGAAACATATTACTTAACATTATCAGAATTGCAATCATCAAAGAATCTTATACTACAGATTTCTCAGCAGGAAATGTTCCCTGAGGAATATACATGTCTCAAAACTAATCAGGCCTTAAATAAAAAGAACAGATTAATAAGTCTTTCTCCTTTCATTGATTCAGAAAACTTAATACGCGTAGGTGGACGTCTAAATAACTCTAACTATAGTTACGATGTTATGCATCCTATTCTATTGTGTAGCAAAAATCACTTAACCAAAATTATCTTCGAAAAAGAGCACAAAGCACTCTTTCATGCAGGGCCTCAATTACTTTTAGCACACATCAGACTCACCTATTGGCCTTTAGCAGGCAGGAACTTAGCCAAGCACGTAGTGCGTAACTGTGTTCGCTGCAGTCGCTTCAAGGCTCAGCCTGTTCAGGTCATCATGGGCAACCTACCAACCGATAGGACTCATCTTGAGTACCCTTTTCTCAATACAGGGGTTGATTATGCCGGGCCAGTGCTGATAGCCGACCGTAAGGGTAGAGGATGTAAGTTACTTAAATCTTACATATGTGTTTTTGTGTGCTTTGCAGTCAAAGCCGTTCATCTGGAGCTGGTTTCCGACCTCACGAAGGAAGCTTTTCTAGCGGCTTTCAGCCGATTTATAAGTCGTCGGGGCAAACCTCGACGCGTGTACTCCGACAACGGCACTACATTTGTGGGAGCTTTCAATGAGCTTTCACGCTTCTTAAAGGTTTCATCCAGCAGTATTGAGTCAGATCTTGCAAACAAAGGCATAGAGTTTAAATTCATACCCGCTTACAGCCCCCATTTCGGTGGAATTTGGGAAAGTGCAGTTAAATCAACCAAACACCACTTGCGTAGAGTCATAGGCCTAACTCACTTAACTTATGAAGAGCTCTCAACATGTCTGATTCAGATAGAGGCTATTTTAAATTCCAGACCTTTAACGCCTCTATCCACAGATCCATCTGACCTTTCCTATCTTTCTCCTTCATTGTTCCTCATCGGACGACCACTCACGTCATTCCCTCGCCCTCAGATCACCGACGTCAACATCCAGCGGCTACAACGTTTCGATCGCGTAGAGAAACTGCGGCAACATTTTTGGCAACGCTTCTCTAATGAGTATGTGTCTCTCCTGCAGCAGAAAACCAAATGGCAGACAGCTGGGCAAGACCTGAAACCAGGCGCCATGGTCTTAGTGAGAGACGCCAATCTTCCTCCGCTTCTATGGCTACTGGGCAGAGTGGTTGCAGTGAAGACAGGGTCTGACGGACGTTCTAGAGTCGCCGACATCCTGACTAAGAAGGGCACCATCACACGTGCATACAATAACATATGCCCTCTTCCAGTCTCTTCATCATCATCATCTTCTTGAAGTATTCCTTCAACCCGGGGGAATATGTTCCTGACGTCACATCGGGCCCCACTCAGCGCGGTGGCGACAAAACCTTGCTCGCCCCTCCAGCCGCGGTCACAGCAGTGGGACAGCGCCGCACCACTCACTCGCCGACGCCTCTAACGCGCGCACACTAACGGTTTCCTTTTTGTAACCAGTTACCTATTTAATACAGTCTTTTTATTCGCAAGCAGCAGTTTTATTTATTAGTCAAGACCACCAGCAGCACACCTGGAGCTTGATATTCAACAACCAACAACAGCAGAACCATTCAATTTGTCAAACAAATCGTCGATAGCTATAAATCTTAATAATCCGACAGTTCACCTGACGATTGTCAATTTCACAGCAATGCGGATTCACTCAGCTGTATATATTTTAAATGACATTATGAGCTTGAAAATATACAAAAATATATCTACAACTTGCCCGCTACTCGCTATTGGGGCTTTAACCTTATTTATTTTTCGGAGGTGAACAATGACTGAATGTCATGACTAATCATAATTTAATAAAAATCAAGCCGTTATATCATGTAAAATATTGAATCCCTTCGATAAGTAGTTTTTTTCTTTGTATTATATGTCTGTGACAAACAAACTGAACGAAACAAGTCTCGTGTAGTCTATGATTTTCTCTATTATTTGAAAATACTGTCAAATTCAAATAATTTAATTTCTCATAAACTTAACCGGGCAGTTCATCATTAAATTTAAATCGATCAGTCATGTGGTCAAAGGTGCATCTCTAATATCATACTTCATTTTATTTTCAGTTTTTACGAGCAATTTTGAGTGTGAGAAACACTCAAAATTGCTCGTGGCGAAATAATAACAGCCGCTTGGTCTTCAGGTTACAGGGCTGGTCCGTGGATGGGTGACCCTGACCACTCATTACACACCGAGTTGTCTGCGCGTCAGGTAGTCAGTGGCCCGAAAGTCTGACAACCAATGTTACCAAGCGGTATAGTATTACCCACTTCTAACTGAGTTGTGAAGAACACAAGAGAGAGAAGAAGTGCAGCTGCATTCGGTTAGACTGGAAGCCCAACCCAACATAGTTAGGAAAACCTAAGCAGATGATAACACCGATTCAAAAAACCTCAGTACAAACGTCCACATTACAAATACCTGTATTTCCAAAGCGATCCTCTCAGTATTTCAAATTCCGAACCCTCATTGGAAGATTCTTTAAACGGGAATGTCGATTGCCAGCACTCCGTATTATTGTGTTTCTACTATTTCATAAAACCATATGGAATTTTGCAGTGGCAACACTGTACGGTACACATGTTTCAACTGTACTGCGAGATACTGAAATTGAATTTCGCTAGTACATGGTATGTTATTGAAGAAAATCGGCAGTATTTGAAATGAAACTTCGAGATATTTTTCATGTTATGAGAAAAATATAACATAGAAAATGTAGGAGCTGTGACTTCGAAAATTGTTACAAGGATAAACCAGATTGTATAAAAATACGGGTATTTCAGATGCAATACTAAACGAATAGCCATTACACATACATTGCCAGTTGTGTAGCTATATATATTTGGTTCCGTGATTTTTGGTGTATTTGGTTTATGGTGCGCGTTCCAACTCACCATTTGGTGTCCTTCCTCAAGGAAAAGTTTTGGCCGAAAGGTGTGCTGTATCGGCATTTCCGCGGCCAGCTACGTGACACCTCACAGCGTAACACGACGCCGTCACTTCGTGTGCAGTAGTTATTAAGTATTTATTGGTTCATAAGTATTGTTTATAGGCTTATAAATGTATTGTGATTAATGTGCTTTAGTTGCCTGAAATAAAGGATATATTGCATTCTATTTTATATATTCCCATGTGATAATCTGTGTTGTAAACTACTTTAAAAGCTGTTTTTATTTACATGTATCAACGAACACATACCAATAGGTCGTTTGTCCACATGGTGTAATATTATGAAGCTATACATTGCTGTGAGAGCAGCGGTGGTCCAGTCGGGGCCCAGGCAGGCGCATTACTTTGTGCAATTTATTTCATCACCGCTGCCCTCAAAAACGGCGAAGGAAAACATCGTGAGGAAACCGGCATGTCCTAGAACTAAAAATTCGAAGACATGTGACATCTACCAACCCGCTCTGGGCCCGCGTGGTGGATTACAGCCTACTCCCTCTCATATAGAGGAGGCCTGTGTCCCAGCAGTGGGAACAATATAGGCTGATGATGATGATGATGATGATGATACATTACTAACGGACAAATACCTGTGAGCGTGTAATACCTTAACCCAAACCGGTAGCGCACATAATCTTACCTCAAAAATATTGAACTCTATTCTAATATAACTAACTAATGAATGCATGCTGATATAAATAGTTTTTTTTTTGTCAGATTATATAGATTACAGATTACATAGATTTCCCATACAATCATCATCTGCCAGCCTTTTCCCAAACTATCTGGTCTAACCGGATGCAGCTGAGTACCAGTATTTTACATGAAGCAACTGCCTATCTGACCTCCACACCCCAGTAACTGGCAATACCATACCCCTTGGTAAGACTGGATGTCAGACTTGTAGCTTCTGACTACTCGTAACGACTGTGAAAGATCTACTAATGACAGTCAGGGCCAACGATTTCCCATACAATAAGGGCATAAACTGGTTTTGTATAGCTCGATTAGTCGCCAAGC
Source organism: Cerastis rubricosa (assembly GCA_949152445.1). Classification (NCBI taxonomy): domain Eukaryota; kingdom Metazoa; phylum Arthropoda; class Insecta; order Lepidoptera; family Noctuidae; genus Cerastis; species Cerastis rubricosa. The sequence goes on along the minus strand of OX424545.1, from coordinate 8,175,077 downwards.
GTACCACAATGTGTAAATAGTGTAAAAAATCCAACAGGAAAAAGTACATGGAATAATTCCCTAAAAACTTTTTCTGTTTGTTATAATTTCTTATTCAATGCCACCACCAACATTATAATACTTTGAAAAGAAAAGAAACACACATGTTACACTAATCCGATTGAAAACACAAATCAATAGGTCCCTCCCTATAATTCCCTCTCGTTCCCAAGTAAACTTAATAGAACTTATATTCGCTCTATATTCTGAGGGGCTTCAAATCTGGAGACCTCACAAATTCTTTCTAGAAAAGATTTAGTGTAGTAAGGGATGATAAGTTGAGGTTAGGAATATTGGGTGTAAGGTTTTCTTGAGTACCTTCTTCAGGTTTTTTTCTCTCAAGGAAAGGCTGAAAGCCAAATCTCCTATAACAAAAATAGGATTCCGTTTTTGACGTCGACAGCCACCAGCCAAATGATTAAATTGAAACAAGATCTCTCTGCCTAGAATAAAATTTAGATTTCTGAATCTACTTATCTCTAAAATTCTGCTCCTTGGATTCATTTCTTAACATAAGTTAAATCATGAAATATTGCTCTTTACATCTCGTAGCTAAATAGTAACAGTCGCACGGGTCGATCTTTAGGGTTAAGCTGTGCTTGCTGAGGTTGGTACGTGGATGGGTGACCGTAATTACATACCGAGTTTCCTCCGTGCCTCGGAAAGCATGTTAAGCCGTTGGTCCCGACTGTTATTTGTAGATCTTTGACCGTCGTTACGAGTAGTCAGAAGCCAAAAGTCTGACATCCAGTCCTGCCAAGGGGTATCGTATTACTCAGTTACTGGTTTGTGGAGGTCGCCGTTTCATTTAAAATACTGGTACTACTCAGCTGCATCCTGTTACACAGGAAGCCGACCCCAAGATAGTTTGGCAAAGGGCTAGGCAGACGATGACATCATCATTCTTCTGCCCTTATCCCAATTTATTTGGGGTCGGCGCAGCATGATCGTCCTTTACACAGTCTATCCATCGTTTCTTTAGTCTTGCTCTACTCTTACACCCATCTACATTCATACTTACAACTTTCCTCACGACATTTCCCACATTCCTCCGCATCACATGTCCGTACCACGACAACCGATTACCACACAAAATATTACCTGATTAAAAAATTGCTCCATTGATATCGCGACTTTATGTGAAACAGCGAAATACGTGGCAGTCATTTGCGACGATGCCGTTCCTTACTATCTCAGTTGATCAAAAAAGTCCTGCTCAAAACTTAAATGTCAGCCTGTCAAAATAGCTTCGTGAAACAGTTGTTGTAAACATCGAATTTTATGAAGCTCCCCTAAAATTTTAAATTAAAAAAGTTGTGATAGGAGTGAAACAACAGCTATAATATAGGTTTTAAAATTATATGTGGCTTGTGGCCAGACTGTTTATTTTACTGGCTTTCGCGTTTTTATTTTTTTTAATGTTTTCATTGGCAGGTCGACGTTATCCTTTTCACGCTCATGTAGTAACAACAAAGTCCTTTTTAAATGGGGTTCCAAAATACGGGGTATAAATCACCTCATCACGAAGCCGTCAACCAAGCATTCTGTACATGAAACTAAGAAACTTTACGCAAAAATTATTGCTGGGAAACGAGTTTTTTTTTGGGGGTGTAAAATCATGTTTTGTGGTAGAACTCAATGTAACACACTCAAAACATTGTGTTGATGGACGAATTGAATAGTACGGGAGTCGTGTAAGTGTTTACAGTATAAATCTTCCATTAAAAACTTGTATTTAAAAAAATACTTGTCAAAAAGTTGGAACTTTGACCCCTAATATCTCCGTAACTAGAAGGTTCCCAGGTATGGTATAGAACAAAAAAAAAATCGCAATGACAGGGAGAACCAGTGCCTTTCGTCTTTGTTAAGCGGTGTTTTACACCCTTTATAATGGCTATCTATTTGCGGAAAATGATAGCTGCTGATAATTCTAACTGGTCATACTCGTATTTATCATCGTTTTCACTAATGATATGTGACACCTAAATTAATACTTTGATAAAAACGCTCTGATGGATATCCAAATTTCAGCGGTGAGTCGAGGATTGAAAATCAGACGGAGCGCTTTTATTTTGGCTTAGTATTAAAATAACTTCCACGCTTGTCTAGTGGCGGGAAGGGTGACTGCTGAGCATAAGGCCCTGCGATCAATTCCCAGGTTGGGCAAAGTGTTATTCGGTTTTTACACCAGGAGTTTCTCAGTAGCATCCACGGAGTCCGGATTTGTGCCCGGTTGATGGCAATAAGCTCGCCTCCATGGGCCTGAACTATTAAAATGTGGGTGTGCTATAAGGTACACATCTGCCTACCTCTTCGGGGATTGCAAAAGATATTTATTTTACTATTTATGTTATGTTATCTTCTCCACTGGCAACGTAAGATACCAAATAAAAATAAGTTTATTACAACTACAACCGACGGTACTAACAGAGTTTTCACTTAGAAAACAACGTATTTGTCTTTGACTGCCCCGTTGGTCTCGTGGTCGAAAGTGCGACTGCTGAGTTTGGGGTCTTGGGTTCGATTCCCGGGTTGGGCAAAAAATACTATTAGGTTTCTCCATTAGACGAGTCCGGAGTTTGGTAGTTGGCGGTATGATACCCCTGTACCTCGTAAAGCACGTTAAGCCGTTGGTCCTGCGCCGGATCTCTTTCCGGTCTTATCGGATTGCCGTCCTATTGGACTATGAGAGTGAGGGAACAGAGAGTGCACCTGTGCCTGCGCACACACCTGTGTACTATATACGCAATATCTAACCGATAACTTATCTCCACCAAGATTGGCCGCCGTGACAGAAAACGGTCGACATCATCATCATTTCAGCCCAAAAGACGTCTACTGTTGGATATAGGCCTCCCCTAAATGTCAAAACGGTCAGAAGGACTATATCATTTCCAACGATACCTAATCAGAAAATTCTCTTACATTAAATAAATACCCAAACTTTTTGTGAACTATTTTCTAGTCCTCGAAAAGGTTCGCAAACGGTTCGGTAATCGTACAAAGTTACATACAGACTCAAATATTTGAGTTAACCGGATTGTGACCGGATGGACGCGTATTTGAACAGGACTACCCTTTGACAATGCTACGGATTAGCGAGCCAGTAGTTTTGTTACTAGGTTCTATGTAGTTTGTTTGGACTCAAGTTTTTTCTTGTAACATGATGAAAATAAAGGGGCAATTTACTCAGGCAATTAGATTTGTTTTATCCGTAGGTACTCGTCTGAGACCAGCGGTGGCCCAGTGGTGGTAGCCCCGACTTACGAGCAGTAAGCCGAGGGTTCGAACTCAGGCAGGCGCATTACTTTCTGTAATTTATTTCAACACCGTTGCTCTCAAAAAACGGTGAAAGAAAACATAGTGAGGAAACCGGCAAGTCCTAGATCTAAAAATTCGAAGATATGGGACATCTACCAACCCGCACAGGACCGGCGTGGTGGATTACAGCCCACTCCCTCTTATAGAGATGAGGCGTCTATCCCAGCAGCGGGAACATTATAGGCTGATGATGATGATGATGATGATGATGATGACTCGTCTGAGGTATCTACAGATAAAACACCGAGTTACCTACAGATAAAACAGGTAGATAAGTGGCTCGTGGCTAAATAATAACAGTCGCTTGGAACGATCTTTGATTGGTCCGAGTTTCCTCCATGCTTGGAAAGCACGTTAAGCCGTTGATCACGGCTGTCACCAGTATCAGTTGCTCGAAAGTCTAAAAGCCAGTCTTAGCAAGGGGTATCGTATTACCCAGTACTGACTGGGTTGTGAAGGTCAGATAGGCAGTCGCTTCATGTAGAGTACTAAAATTCAGCTGCATCCGGTGAGACTGGAAGCAAACCCCAACATTTTCGGGAAGAGGCTACGCAGATAGAGGTTGCCAGAGTTTCGGGCCACTGTCTACCTGTAACAACTGTTGAAGGAGCTATTCTATATGAAAATATTGAAAAGTCACCGTAAACTTAACCTTTACCTTTAAAAAATTAAATTAAAGATTAAAAAAACCCCCGACACAAAAAACCTCTAAAAAGCCAAAAATAAATTAATCCAAGCGTCGTAGCGTCGGGGGTCCGCTTTGTCTGTACTGTAAGCGGTCTTCTTAGCGGTCCCCCGACGCTAGGACGCTTGCATTAATTTATTTTTGGCTTTTTAGAGGTTTTTTGTGTCATTCCTAACTAAATAGCTAGGATTCCGTGCCTCGGAAAGCGCGTTAAGCCGTTGGTCCCGGCTGTCATTTGTAACTAGTACCAACTAAATTTACAGTTAATACACATACAAGTTATTGTTTAAACTGTCTTGTATTGCGCCGCCGTTGGTGTCGCTACCCCAAGTAAAATGGAACTAGGGCAGGAAGGGTTTTTTAAATTTTAAATTTAATTCTTATTCATGCTTTTTAAACTTATATCATTTTTTCTTAGCCTTGAATGTCCCACTCCTGGGCATAGGCTTCCCCCCATTCCTTCCAATTTTCCGTGTTGTGCCTCTTCTCGCTAATTAACGAAAACAATGAAAGTTATAAATTCAGAATAAAAACGATAATTTAGGGGGGAGGGCGGGTGGCAGATGGTTGCCCCCCCCCCCCCCAACAATGCCCATGGTGACAAGTGACAAGATTTCAAATCGATAAGACCTGCGGAAGTTGTTTATATCTCTTCAACAAACACACACACACACACACATTCACAGAAAAGAGGTGATGATCTTCAAACGGCTGAGCAGATTTACTTGAAATATAATTAAGAACACTCTCGATTAAAATACCTTTCAAACGAAACCAATTTTATCAAAATCGGTTCATCCGTTTAGGAGCTACGATGCCACAGACAGACACACAGATGCACAGACACAATTAAAAATAGACAGATACACACGTCAAACTTATAACACCCCTCTTTTTTTGGTCGGGGGTTAAACACGTCAAACTTATAATACCCCTCTTTTTTGGTCGGGGGTTAAAAAGGAGTCTTAAAAGCGTTTACGCCTTACGACATTTCATACAAACTTTCAAGTCCTTATTTTCCGAAAAGACAAAACCGATTAAAATGAAACTTCATACGCATAAATAGGATACATAGGTCTAAAAAGTTGCTAAAAAATATTTTCGAAAAATAGTGTTGCAGCTAAATTAGACCGATTATAAATTACGTATAGAAACAGTAATTTCCAATTATCTTATTTTAAAAAGACATTTCCAAAACGTTTTTTAGTAACTTTTTTAGACCTATGTATCCTGCTTATGTGTTTTCAGGTTTAATTAAAATCGGTTCAGTCATTTCGGAAAATAAGGACTTGAAAGTTTGTATGAAATGCCGTAAGGTGTAAACGCTCTTAAGAAGCCCTAAACCGATGTAAATATCAACCGCAAAATAAATAGGTAAATCGAACATCGTTATTAGGGTTCACCCGGATATAAATTCTCTCTATATATTTATGAGGACACCTGCCTATTCCCGGGTGTGCCAGACAAATGGGTCTAAGGATAAAAGGGCTTTTTTCGATGTTCCCTGGTCGGGTGACCTATGTTTGTGTTCAGGTAGAAATGTAATATATTTGCGATCTAGCGATTGTGTGCGGAATGACAAAAGGAGGGTACGATTTAGGGCTTCTAGGCTTAGAAGTTTTTGGGAATCTGTGAAGGAAATTATAGAAAAGAAAATATACCTTAAGGTACACCACAGTTTAATTAAACTATTTTACAATACTGCTTATTCTTTGGTTACAGTGATGGTCTTCTCGCTGATATCGAAATCTTCGATAAACGGACCCTCCGTTTCTATTAATCAGAGATGTACTACTACTATACACAAACGTATATTCTATACTAAAAAATCGTAAAGCTAAAAATAAAAAATAAAGTCATTTGGTTATCTATACTTACTAATATTATAAAGCTGAAGAGTTTGTTTGTTTGCTTGAACGCGCTAATCTCAGAAACTACTGATCCGATTTGAAAAATTCTTTCGATGTTAGATAGCCCATTTATCGAGGAAGGCTATAAGTTATATTTCATTACGCTACGACAAAAAGGAGCGGAGCAGCAATTAATAATGTTTTAAAATCGGGGATTTTATTTTCCTTTTGAAAGCTTCCGCTGCGTGCGCTGCGTAAACGGTTAAAGTTTCGCAAAAATCATGTATTACAGAATTGTTTCCCTTTAAAAGTTCTAAAAAAAAGTCCGCGACAGCATAATAATATGTCTATCTATTAACGTTGACTCACTATAACCTTTTTATGCTAACCAAATTTGTTCTAAAATAATGCATTATTTTTGAAGGTGTTTTTGAAGTGAAACTTCTTATGCGACTTCCAACAAGGTCGCGTTAAACGTTGGGTGATCAAGGTTAAGCAACGGTAGCTGAGGTCAGTGTGTAGATGGGTGATCAAGGTTAAGCAATGGAAGCCGAAGTCAGTATGTGGATGGGTGATCAAGGTTAAGCGACGGTAGTTGAGGTCAGTATGTGGATGGGTGATCAAGGTTAAGCGACGGTTGTCCAGGTCAGTGTGTGAATGGGTGATCAACGTAAAGCAACGGTAGCCGAGGTCAGTATGTGGATGAATGATCAAGGTTAAGGCAACGGTAGCCGAGGTCACTATGTGGATGGGTGATCAAGGTTAAGCGACGGTAGCCGAGGTCAGTATGTGGATGGGTGATCAAGGTTAAGCGACGGTTGCCCAGGTCAGTATGTGGATGGGTGATCAAGGTTAAGCAACGGTAGCTGAGGTCATTGTGTAGATGGGTAATCAAGGTTAAGCAACGGAAGCCGAGGTCACTATGTGGATGGGTGATCAAGGTTAAGCGACGGTAGCCGAGGTCAGTATGTGGATAGGTGATCAAGGTTAAGCGACGGTTGCCCAGGTCAGTATGTGGATGGGTGATCAAGGTTAAGCAACGGTAGCCGAGGATAGCCTAAATTATATTTTGTGAATGGGTGATCAAGGTTAAGCAACGGAAGCCGAGGTCAGTATGTGTATGGGTGATCAAGGTTAAGCGACGGTTGCCCAGGTCAGTATGTGGATGGGTGATCAAGGTTAAGCAACGGTAGCTGAGGTCATTGTGTAGATGGGTGATCAAGGTTAAGCAACGGAAGACGAGGTCAGAATGTGGATGGGTGATCAAGACTGCGTTAAACGTTTAACGCTACCATGGAGGGGGTATGTCATATGTCAAGGGTCATTTCCACATTACGACGTTTCACTTCTTCCGCGCGGAGGGACTCCACGCACTATTTTTTATGAACATGATATTATTCCTTATATCCAAATGTTATGTTACGTTATCCATGACAAATATTTAATTTAAAACAAAATTGCCCTTTGCATCATTCGATTTCAATGAATATCTATACTAATACATATTATAAAGCTGAAGAGTTTGTTTGTTTGTTTGTCAGCTTGAACGCGCTAATCTCAGGAACTACTGATCTGATTTGAAAAATTCTTTCAGTGATAGATAGCCCATTTATTGAGGAAGGCGATATGTCATCACGCTACGACAAATAGGAACGGAGCAGCAATGAAAAATGTTGCGAAAACGGGGAAAATGTGACGCAGACGAAGTTGCGCGGGACAGCTTGTAAATAAATAAAATACGTACAACGCATAAATAAATATTACGTATATAATTATTAGAATGTGTGTAAAATTTAGTTTTACATTTTTATTATAAAACATGTTTGTGCTTTTGTTGTATTCGACTACCTTCTCATTGTGTGCGAGTATGACTCGCAATTAGATCTTGATTTAACAACTAAAATAAAGCCAACAAGTCAGAGTAATACACACATAGGTAGACTTGATTATTATTAGTTTAGTGTCCTTAAGTCTCTTTTTCCTGTACTTAAAGTTAGTTTCTGATCTATAAGTTTCAAAGTATCCTGTGAAAGTTTTTTAGTTCTATTTTTGGTTTCCTTAACAATTTTATTACCTTTTTTATAAGTTTGTAGTTAATGAAGTCAATTTTTTATGTTTTTTTTTTTTTTTTTTTAAATACTTTGCTTCACACTAGGAATTTCTCCTGTATCGTGGGTGCGTTTACAAACATTTAAACTACCATACACAAACAGCCAGACCCGGAACAACTATCTGTAGGCCAAACAAAGATTTGTTCCGTGCGAGGATCGAACCCGCGACACGCAGCGCAGCAGTCGATCGCTCAACCACTGCACCAACCGTGCCGTCGTCTTTCTTTAGATAACAAAAACCATTCAGTATGCAGAGTTTCACTAGCTAGTTAAAGAACATGAAGAGTTTCTTTTTGAGCATACTAATTACCGTAAGGAAGACATAGACATTCAAATATTAGGAAGATTATGGGATTTCGCAACTAAACAAAATGCCAAAAATTATAAGAAAGTCACAACCTCTCTGTGAACTCACAACATCCAAAAATTCTAAACAAGTCAGAGTGTGAAGGTCAAGTTTTCTTTACTTAATTTATTATTCAAAATGACTCAAAAACCATCCTAACGCACTGGCAACAAAGCTACTGACACCTAGCTACAACAAGCGCCTCAAGAGAAAGGATGTTATCCCTTGATTTAAATAAAGAGTTGATGTCTTCGCTGGAAGACACACTGTAAAAAGCGAGAACCTACACCACATCCGCTAAAAGCATGAAATTGATCGCAGATACTAAAATGAGGAAAAAAAAAACTCAATTTATTGCTGTCTTTTTCTTATACCAAATTTAAAAAGTAGCTACTTGTTCTAAATAATAAGTATTGACAATTTTGTCTCTGACCGTTGCAGACGAGCGTCTTACCCTAAATCTTATTAATATTTGAATTTAGTTTTATCTACCCCTATATGTCATGTTTTCTTTGTGCTTTTCTGCAATCAGTCCCAAACTATTAAGCAGATATTTTGTTCCCTGTCGTTCTTAACGTGTCCAAGGACCTCCTCAGCAAGAGACATCTCATCCTTCACCATCTGTCACCAAGTTTCTGTATGTCATGGCATTTGAATCGTTTAGTGTACCTGATAGTTGCTAACGTGTTAGCTAAGTCATTTGAGTGATTTTCCAGGCGTGTTTCATATTTATTTCCTGTTAGTTTTATCTCCTCCGTACCAGTTATTATATGCCTATGTCATCAAAACCAAACAAACACTTATACAAGGTGTTGTTTTGCATCCTTGTCAAAACACAGGAGGCTGTCAGAAAAGACATAAATAATCAATATAAATTACGGTTCCTAGTTAATTAATAATAAAGTCTGTTTTTTTGTTGATTGTATTTGTCAGTATTTCAGAATAACCCCCTTAACGTGGTTTAGGGAATAAGAAATGATCAATTAAACGTTTGAGATTGTTTGTATGTGTGAAAGCTCGGTTAATAAGGCGAGGATCGCCGAGCGATGCCCGCGTTTGACCTACCCATTTTATTATTGATTCGGGTCGAGAATCATTAGCATAGTTACATCCTTGAATTTGACGAAATTGCAAAACGACAGCTTACATTAACAGCGTACCATAACAAGTAAACAAAAATCGAAATCATACTTTCATTTCATCTCACAAAAAACATAAGAAAATAAAAAGTAACTTGCTAGTTGTCAACAATTAACAGATTCTGGTCTTCCAGTTACTTGAAACAAAGTCGTTTTCTCGGGTAAACCTGAAACTTGAACGCTTAAGTATCGGAATAAGTTAACTGAACAACTTAAAACATTCAACTTAGTTTTCCTGAATCTTACCGTCATTTTCCACATTTTAACTTAGCGCAAAGTTAAGCAGCTTTTGTTTTTGAAAGGATGTCTCCAATATAAATAAGTTATTGACTTAAGTAAAAGTGCTAGGGTTACCAGCTAAATTGATGTAGATAATTAGAATAATTATAACTCAGTAAAGTCATATTTGTTACAGTCGTAAATCATAGTTTGTTCTGCATAAAACCTTATAGGTACTGTCTGACCTTGCAAAAAACGGAAGAAAATTTGACCCTGGCGCTTGTCCCTTAAAACAGAAAATGGGAAAAAATATGATAGTAGATACAAATATAAACTGCATGACTCGTCGTAAGTCGTGGCCGCAAGCAGTACTGATGAGCATGAGTGCAAGCAACGACTTATTGTCGGGCCTACATTTTTTTTTTTATGAATGGCATCTCGCAGTTCAACCTAGGAGGTTGTCGTCTGCTTAACCGGACTATCCTGTGGGTGCCTTAAGAGTAAGGCCTCCAGCCAGGGCATAAAAACTTACAAACTAAGCGACTATACGCTGAGGGTACCCCCTGTGGGGTACGAGCCTCGGCTCAGGGCGTCGCTGGGGGAGGACTGCATGGGGACAGGCTGGATCTGAATGATATCATTATTTAGGGGCTGATTTAAAACTACTGGCACAGCATCGCGGGCTGGCTCGAGCGAGGGTCGGGGAGGGTATGGACCGGGACGTCGCGACGGACCTCGACGGCGAGGTCGGAAAGACGGCGGTTTGTGTCTGAACTTTTTAAGAGTGCTAGTCTCTTTGCTACTCTCCTAGAGGAGGGTGATAGCATCATCGGGGTCGGGCCTACACTGTCCTCCCATACTTAAGTACTAACGCTGTAACATTCAAATGTTGTAAAACCAAATGATTTTAAATAAGTAACCATGGAGTTTCTTGTCGGTTTTTCTTCATAGGAAACGACCAACCCGAACCGTGCACCTTTTGTCGACGTTTTATAAAGTGCCCATGTAGAATAAAATATTTTGATTTTGAAAAAGGCAAAGTGATATTTGGTTTTTCCTTCAGAAATTTCTCAGTAGTAACCCAGAGTCTGGTGCTGAGCTTATGGAAATTGGCTTGCCTCCTATTATATGGATGGCACTTAGACATAACTCACGAAATATAGTTTACGCACGGCCTACAATTCAGCGACAAAAAACCAGCTTATGCGGATCTCTCATTGTTTTGGAAATCTATACATAACAAGGCTATGTGGTACTAGAAATGTATATTCTAAAAGGTGTTGTTTTGCATCCTCGTCTAAATTCAGGAGGTTTTCACAAAAGACATAAATGATCAATTAAAATTACGGTACTTAATTAATTATTACAAAACGCAGATTTTTAGGGTTCAGTATCCAAAGGGTCAAACGGGACCCTATTACTGTCCGTCACCAGGCTGTATCTCATGAACCGTGATAGCCAGTTGAAATTTCTACTAGATTATGTATTTCTGTTGCCGTTATAACAAAAAATACTAAAAACAGAATAAAATAAATATTTAAGATAAGGGCCATACAAAAAAGTTATTTTTTATTTTTCGTTTTTATAAAGTGGTACGGAACCCTTCGTGAGCGAGTCTGACTCGCACTTGGTCTTTTTTTTTTTGGTTGTTTAAGTTTGTCAGTATTTCAGAATAACCCCGTTAACGTGGTTTAGGGAATTAAAATTATAGAATAAACGTTTGACATTGTTTGTATGTGTGAAAACGCGGTTATAGGGCCAGAATCAGACGGACCACGTTTAAAACACGGACACGTGGTTTACAGTCACTTAACGATTTCTGTAAATAAGAAAAAAGTAAATAATTACCTACCAATTTTATTATTGATTCGGGTCGAGAATCATTAGCATAGTTACCTCCTTGAATTAGACGAGGATGCAAAACAACAACTTTTATTCATGTAGCCGTGTGTACAGTCTGCAAAGGAGATAAGTACTAGTAGTATAATAATTTGGTTACTTATCTCCTTTGGAGACTGTGCTTACTATAAGTTACACCTCCACCGTACTCTTCTGGGATTTAAACCTTCGAGTTATGTTACGGCAATAAAGAGACCGTAGCACTGCACTGGGAAGTAAATATTTAAATTTAATCCAATCTGCTGGTGCAAACATGCTCTTACAAGATCAACTATGATCTCATTTGCTAATGGAAATCCTTTGAAATGCTCTCGACTTCCTGACGAGGAATGGTCTCTTTTCATGCCGCAATATTTTATAGTTTGCGATACATAAGTGCTTATTTAATATCTGAAGAAGCGGAATTAAAATAAATTGTAATTCACCACACAAAGTTCTGCTTTGTGGATAACGCACGTCGTCGAATGTTTCGTTCTAGGTCCAACATGCTCTGTATGGTGTCGGACGTAAAGAATAGCACCATCCCATATCTTCCCGTGGGTGTCGTAAGAGGCGACTAAGGGACTTGCCAGAGAATTGGCAGCAGCGTTCTCTGTGCTTTTGTAACAACCGTACTGCGATCGCCAACCCTGCCAAGCGTGGCGATTATGGCAAAACCCCCCAAAATTTCAATTTGGCGACACTTGGGGGAGGCCTATGTCCAGCAGTGGACGTCTTTTGGGCTGAAATGATGATGATGATGAGGTCCAACACACAAGCGGGCTCTTTATAAAGCCGTCAAAACATTCTTCGTACTACAAAATACAACTAAGTAAGTGTACGTATAAAATATTGCTGAGTAACGCCTTTTTTTTGGGATGTAATATCACAGTTTACGGTATGGGGTTACGGTGGCATTTCAAGTAAATTTAGCGTTAAAAAGATTGACCTGCAATATCTCTGCAACAAGAGTGTTCCCACGTATTGTCCAGAAGAAAAAAAAATGTTTACAATGACGAGGAGAACAACAACCATGTACCTGTTACAAGGTGATCCGAGAGAGAACCAGCGTGGTCGACATAGCTTACAGAATAACTAAACAGAAGTGGCATTAGGCCGGCCATATTAACCGTAGAATCGAAGACCGTTGGGGACGTTGGGGTAGTCTAGTCGTGTTCTTGGGTAGAGACCGCGAATCCGCAATCGCAAGGTCGGACGGCCTCAGGCTTGGTGGAGCGACGATCTCCTCAGGGTGGCTGGTAGCAACCATTCAGTTGACACCCTGCACCCTGCGGAGATCGTCGCTGAGAGTTCCCAAGAATCGAACTAAGTAGCGTGCGATTGGGGAGGCCTATGTCCAGCAGTGAACTATTGCAGGCTAATGATGATATATCTGTTTCCTCACGAGATTGTTCTTTACTACTTTGAGACGCCGCCCATAATCTGATGGAATTATTCACAGCTCAGTTGTTCAGCGCTCAGCTGCTCAGCTCAGTTGAGAAGAGTTTTGCGATTATTTAAAGCATTTAATAACGTCACAAGCAAGCTAGGAGAGCCAATACAGGTGAATCAAACAAAGAAAACAATACTTTATTTAATTAAAAAATAAGTACAAATTAGGGGTGGCAAAAAGGGCTTGTGGACGGTGAGTAATGGGCTAGCTCACCGCCCGTCCGTCTTATGACGACAGTCCGTGTCGACGGCGCGTTCGTGTTCCACGCGCGCCTCAAGATGTCAGCAAATCGGAATGGGTCCGAGAGGGCCGATGCCTGCCAGGGCTGCGGGACTGTTCGAAAGAGATACCGTGGTCCTGGAACACAAAGGGCTAAGAAGAAACATGGATGGATTTTAGTCAGTACAAGTCTGACACTTCCTTCCGCTCCGCCCAGAGCAGGAGTGGTCATTAATTGACGATTTCCATGCGTAAAAAAAATGGGGGTGTCAAAAATATGATTTGTCGCCCGTCTGCTCACCTTGGCAATAAATAGCGAATTTAGAAAGACATCGATTGAAAGATTTGTTTTATCGGAGGTCCCTTCGGCTTGGGACCGACGGATTATTAATCCTCCTAGATTAGAGGGGATCGGCAGAGCTGTCGGCTTACACTGGTGTTTCGAGCTAAAACATTTTACACAAAATGAAGACAGGATTTTGGGGGTTACGTACTTCTAAAATAGGAAATCCTTATTGACTGTCGGCTTATAAACTGTCGGGCTGTATTATGGTTTGAAAACCAGTTATTGCTTGTGTGACGTCTTACCTATCGAAGATTTAGACGAAGGCTTTTGTAGTAAGTGTAAGTATATTAATAAATTCAAATGGATGTGTTTAGCGTTCCGTGGCCAAATGTCAAAAACGAAATCCTCACAAATTCACCATGTTCGTAATGTCTGTCTGTCCGTCTGTAAAATGGCTGTGACATATGGACGGGCAGTCTGACTCAGTTCATAGGAGGTGCCAATGCTAAATGCCCTGACAAGGTTTCAAATTTCGAATCAACCACACCTGTGGAAGTTGTCTATATCCCTTCATCAACTAGAAAAGAGGTGATGATCTTTAAACGGCTGAGAAGACTTTATCGAAACATAGCTAAAAACACTTTCGATTAAAATACCTTTCAAACGAAATCAATTTTATCAAAATCGGTTCATCCGTTTTGGAGCTGCGATGCCACAGACAGACACACATATACATGTCAAACTTATAACACCTCTCTTTTTTGGACGGGAGTTAAAAACTTATTTATAAAATAACATCATTATTTTCATTTGGAATGGCGAGTCTAACGTGTTTCAACACCTAAATTCATTAATACTCCTAAACCAGCAAAGGCAAACGCAAAACTTCTCACAACGTCGTTAAAAGAACTTTCTTTTCTTCCTGTTTCACAAACTCCTTTTGAAAGTACCTGCTATTGAATGAACGTTTGATCGGGTTCAAATGTACTAAAGTTTGCGATCCATATCCCACGTCTGACTTACAACTTTATCCTATACTGTAACAACTATGTTTAAAGCTACAAAACTTTCATTGCATTACAGACTTTAGAATAAGGATTTAAGAGTGGAAGTTGCTTGTGGCTTGTGGAAAAGCTGGTTTTAGCTATTGGATTTTAGAGAAAAATAAAGCTATGAAACGGTTTTATATATTTGTGTGGTTTCTAATAGGACTCTCGTTTACTGGTAAAAATGGATTTTCATGAATTACTGTTTTTGTTAGCAGATAAGTGTTACTCGTAACACTCGTGTAAGGCCTCGTTCTGTAGTGGTCGCAAATGCTGGGTTCGAATCCCGGGTCGGGAAAAATGATATTGGGTTTTGGCATCAGGAATTTCTCAGTAGCTGCCACAGAGTCTAGATTTGTGCCCGGTTGATGGCAATAGCCTCCCCCCCCCTTATTACATGGGACTTAAACATAACTGGTGAAATGTGAAAGAAATTATAAACACTATCAATAACATTTGTAACGGGATATTTACAATGTTTATTATTTGTTTTGAGTTCCCGATATTTCGGCACTGTTGCAAACGCCATGATCACGGATAAACTGAAGTTATTGCGGATGGGTGATTATGAGCAGACAAATCGGTCTACCCTCTTTCTTGTTCGTTTTTCGCACTCCGTACCACTACCACTGTCACTCACAACTCGATTCTGTTTCTCACTGTGTCACTCACTCGCGAACTTTTAACGGCACTTTTTCCGTTTTTAAACAGTTGAACCACTGGTGTTATTAATAGTGTGTTAGTGACCATGTCAGTTTAAAAACTTAGGTATATAGAAATAATTAATATTATAATTATTTAAAAAACTGACTTTTAGCCAAAAAAATCTTTACCTAAATGTACCGACCACTTTATAAGCTATCCATAGTCATCATCTGCGTGGCTTTTCCCAACTTTATTGGGGTCGGCTTCTAGTCTTACCGGATGCTTCTGAATACCAGTACTTTACATGGAGCGACTGCCATTCGACCTCCACAACGCAGTTAGTACGGGGTAATACGATACCCCTTGGTAAGACTGGCTGTCAGACTTTAGGGCCACTGACCACCTGTAACGACTGTCCATGATCTACAAATGACAGCCCAGATCAACGGCTTAACGTGCTTTCTGAGGCACGGAGGAAACACGGTATGTAATGATGGTCACCCATCCACAGAACGACCTTGGCAAGCACGGCTTAACCTTGAAGATCGACACGTGTGGCTGTTATTGACCCACGAACACCCACCCTAATCCCTCTAATAGTATTCACCAACATCAAAAAATATATTAATCAACAAAATCACCAAGAAAACCGTATTCATCGAAAAATACAGAACTCCTAAAGACGATATATCAAAGGAAATCTATTTACATGCATAGTAAGTAGGGAGCACCTTTTCAACCTTGGAAACGGAACGCTGATCGCAAATTCAATCAGGAACCTCACTCTTTGATGTTGGTCACACTGTGAGCTATGTTGTACGTAGGTAGATATAGCTATACTTTCTAGGCGAATAGTGAATGGAATTTGAAATGAATGTTGTATTGGAGTATGTTTAGTTTAATATTAACGTTTTAGGAGTCTTGTCTTTGCATTTTTGATCTCTGTTTTTTTTTTTTTTTGTCTTCCTAACATGTAGAGTAGTGTCTAGTGTGTAGGTCTCGAGTTCGGAGCTTTGGACCCAAGACAAGCACCTCTGCAAGAAAATAAAGAAAGAAATTAAGTTTATTTAGCGCAGGACACAAGTACAAATAGCATTAAAAAATAAAATAAAACTTAAACACAGAAAAAAAACAAAAAATATATATTTTTTAATACATTTGCTCAAAAAGTGGCGTATTGCAGGGACGTATAGCGTTCGGGATGTGGGCTATTATACACTCGAGCTTTTTCTTTACCTTTTCCGAAATCGTGCGTTCTCTTTCCCAACTGTCAAAATAATGTCTATTAAAAAGAAAAAAACCAACCACGGAGTTTCTACTAAAAAAAATCATAGAAGTTTTTATGATCCATGCAAATATTTCTAAAACGAAGCTACTAATTTGTTTCAATATCAGATTTAATGATTTGATTCAATGAGTTAGGTTAAGTTTCATTTCATTTTCATTTCATATCAATAAAAAAATCTACTAAAGACTTGGCTGTAAGGGCATAGTTCCCTTTGCCTACCCAGAATGGGTGAAGAAAACAAAAACAAACTCTGCTTATATTCTTTAATGGTTGATGGCACAATTTTCCAAAAATGTTCTTTATTAAATTGCTTCATTTTTTCGCAACTGTATCAAAAATAGTTGTTCAGTACACGTGCGGAACCGTCATTGCAACTTGTTCCGACTGTCAACCCTCACCTTCGGCTGCGCCTCGGCTCGGGTAGACATTTGTCGGAACTCTTTGCAAAGACAGGCTTTCCGCACTCGTAATGAAATATACTATTATGTGTGTCTCACGACTGTGCCGAATAGCCCCAGTTCAGCAAAAAACCGGGCAAGCTTGAATGAGTTTTCGAGAAACATACAATTTAGAAGATGTGTGTTCGACATTTATTTTGTGAGTTCGTTTTCTTTTACTCTTAAATGATAGCTAATCTTTGTAAAGGTTTTATTATACACTAGCTGTCCCACACAACTTCGTCTGCGTCCCATTTTCCCCGTTTTCGCAACATTTTTCATTAGTGCTCCGCTCCTATTGGTCGCAGCGTGATGATATGTAGCCTATAGCCTTCCTCGATAAATGGGCTATCTAACACTGAAATATTTTTTCTAATCGGACCAGAAGTTTCTGAGATTAGCGCGTTCAAGCAAACAAACAAACTCTTCAGCTTTATAATATTGGTATAGAAGAATTTGTATTACTGAGTCTGGATCTGTGCCCGGTTGATGGCAATAGGCTCGGCCCCAATTACATTGGACTTAAAGTTAACTGGCGTAATGTGGGTGTACTATTAGGTACAACTCTGCCGAACCCTATTAAACAGTTAGAACAATGAATGACCATCATCATTTAATAAATAACCTACTTGAACAAAAGTACATTACTGCCGCGGTCTATAATGACTACTTTGCTGGTCGCGCTGATTATGGCCGACAGCGCAGCGTAGCGCAGGTCCAGGCCGACACAACGCGGTCAGCGTGCAGCACTTGATGGACGAGCTGAGATAATGGCCGAGACCGTAGGTCGAGGCCTTTACAGCGAGGACAGCAAGGGCTGCAATGATGGCCAAGCTGAAAGGCCTAGAGCGTAGCTAAGCTAGCTCGAGGCAATCATAGCGGGACCAGCGAAGCAGTCATTGTGGGCCAAGGTTTGTATAGTGCTTTACTCAAAAATGCAAGTACCTAAGCTAAATAAAACCAGCAAGTAATTTAAATAAAAAACGTATTAATTAAAATTTTCGCTAAACCGCGCTTTTGTTACTTCTTAGTTTTTTTTTTTTCGAGAAATGGTAATTGGAACTATACAGCCTAATATGGAATAAAATCTTTTTGTACCTATCTCTATAGATACAAACAGCTGTGTTCTAAATAAAATCTTTTTGGATTTGATTTTTTAAAACGTTGAAACGTCAAAATAGCGGCCGGCAAAACATTGCCGGCCTGTTAGAGCGGCCTGCAACACTTTGCCGGCCGCTCCTTGAAACAGAACGGCAAGGTCGACTTTGCTCAAACAAGGTTGTCAAAATAATGACCACATTACATGCATTTTTGAGTAAAACATTGAATTTACCTGTTTCAAATACAAAAACAAAAAAAACTGTTCTCAATTCAAATCGAAACCACACAACTGACAGACTTATCCTCAATAATCAATAGTGATCACAAAAAGACACAATAATGCATTATCGCTGTCATTTCAGCCCAACCAACAAAGGATTAAAGCCAGGAATAGGTACATCTGCCTGATACGCACAGTCATGAGAATAATTATGTATAGAGATAAACTCAGTAAAGTTCAAAGGATATTTTTTCGGTATACCTATAAGTACTGATACTTTGAGAAAATACCGAGGACCGGAGTAGCTCGTGGCTAAATAAAAACAGCGGCACGGGTCGATCTTTAAGGTTAAACCTTGCTTGCCGAGGTTGGTCCGTGGATGGGTAACCATAATTACATACCGAGTTTCCTCCGTGCCTCGGAAAGCACCGGTGGTCTCGGCTACCATTTGTAGATCATGGACAGTCGTTACGAGTAGTCAGAAACCAAAAGACTGACATCCAGACTTACTAACTGAGTATCGTATTACCCAGTTACTGAGTTGCGGACGTCAGATACGCAGTTGTTTTATATAAAATACTGGTACTCAGCTGCATCCGGTTAGACTGGAAGCCGACCCCAGTTTGGGAAAAGGCTAGGCAGATGATGACTTTGAGAAAAGACCAATTTCAAAATAGCATGGGTTCAAAGATCCTATTCGCAAAAAAACCCCTTTTCTTTTAATCAGTACTTTAGAAGTAAATGTAAAAATAGCTTGCATTGTGCTACATTAACTTCAATAAACTCTGCTAAGTTGCTTCCCAGATATGTTGGGGTTGGCATCCAGTCTGAATACCAGTTTTATATGAAGTGTATGCCTATTTGACCTTCACAACCTAGCTCTATTGTTTAAGACGATACCCTGTAGTAAGACTGGTTGTTACATTTTCAGACTTCCATAGAGAGGAGGCCTTTGTCCCAAAAGTGGGAACATTATAGGCTGATTATGCTAACGCTTATGCTTATGGCTGTTTTTTATTATCATCATCATCATTTTTATTTTCAGACAACGAAGGCCCATAGATATACAATATACAAAATAATCTTATAAGTACAATTATAAACTTATATATATTCAAAACATTTACAAATAAATTAACTACAAGTACATTTGGTTCGGCGACGTATTGCGCTGAGTAGTGTCGTGTAACTTTCCGCGAAAAAGTCAAAACACGACACCCTCCGGCCAAAATTTCTTCTTCATAAAAGTGATTATGAGTCGGGATCCGCACCACAAAAGACTTGAAGTTAATCTTCTCGCGCGACTCCAACCTTTCGACTCTCAAGGTGAAGTTGGTCTTGCTCTCTATATCCTTCTCTAGCGCCGTGGTGTGATATAGACGGGACACGTACAGCTACGTCGCGTCGATGGAATAGAGTGACGCAGCATTTTGCTGCGTCTCGCTTGGACCTATAATTGCGGTTCCCCAATTATTGCGAGTAGGATTCTTCTTCTTCTTTTCCACACGAATGAATCCTTCTTCAACGGCCTGTCCTCGACTTGTTACCGATGGCAAAAAGCGCCCAATTCGCTCGGAGAGTTTTTACTAACTTAGGTATTTTTTCTTTTTACTGACAATGACAACATGCCATTTCAAGTGTCAGGTGTCATATAAACCGCTAAATACAAAATGTCCTTAAAAATAAAGTATTGTAACGTTCAAAGGGCATTAGTTAACTTAGCCGCATAATAGTCGATAAAAAATAGAGTGGTCAAGTGCTGGGATGATGAGCACCGGACGGAAACGGTCTGTTAGTCACCGTAACGTGAAAGCCATAATGTGATACTATAGTATTGGTTTACTACAGACACTTTATACTCACACTTATCATCCATATTCATACTTTTATTGGTTTTACATTAGCATTTTACCAATCGTTTAAATTTTTATAGATATTTTCTTGTTGTGACATTTTTTTGTCAGCTGTCATTTACTTTTAATTTTAATTGTTACCAGCCAAATTTTCTATGAAGGTTTCATTTAGATTTTATATTACTAAACTGATTATCACCAATACGTGAGTTCAATTGTTGTATTTTATAAATAATTACGAATATTTGCTGTGTAAAGCTATTCTAAGTTATATTTATGAAAATATTAGGAGCAAAGTTTTTGACCTATTGTTACTGGCTGTTTTGAATACTGGCTGGTTGCGTTTTGATGAGCGCAACAAATTTGAATCCATGAAGAAATAAATTCGAAAATACAAGGATCAGGGTATAAAAAGGCATCTCTGATGGATGCCAGAGGAGATTCAAGTAGAGAGTTGAGAGGAGATTCAAGTAGAGAGTTGAAGGAGGAGATTCAAGTAGAGAGTTGAAGGAGGAGATTCAAGTAGAGACTTGAAAGAGGAGATTGATTTCTCGATAAGAGTGGACGGCAACAACGTCCTGCTCAAGGTGGGAGGATCCCCTGGGCCTCACGGGACTGCCGAGGAGTTAGCAGCCAGCAAGATTTACAGGTTTGTGGAGGCGGCGCAGTGAAGACATTCGGTGTCTCCGTAAGACTTTGGAGGCTCAGGTGTCATACTTGGAGTGCCTGCGTATCCAGATCTCTGCACTCAAGTCTCCGCTGGATTCCGACAACTCCAAGGTGCGACTGGCGATGAGGGAGCTGGAGTGATTGAAGCAGCTGCTCAAAGTTATTTATTAAACTGTGCTGGAACGAGAGAAATTGGCTTTAGGAGACGATGTTTGCGCTGCAGAAGATCGTGTTTCAGAGACTATATTGTGTAAAATAAGCAGGTTTTGATAATCAATTGTGAATTTCTCATAAATTCATTTTCCCCTTTTTAATTTATTTAATGTACAAATTAGCTTATTTCCTCCTCACTCATCAAGGAATGAGCTAGTTTGTCAGAATACCCAATACCAATGTTATTCTCAGTTGTCATCAAAGTGCAGTGTTCAACAGAAGCTTGAAAGCTACTGACTACCAAATAGATAGTCAATCACCCAGCTGTATATTCCTGGCTTTATTTAAAATTGACAGGTGGCTATACAAATGCAGTCATGTGTGATACAAACACGTTTTCGTCGTTGAAGTTCTAACACTACGTAAGTAATTTTTGGCGGTTTTGATGCCGTTTGCCAGAGAATTGAAAGAAACGTTGTTTCAGCCAGTCAGAAATAAGCGATGTCTCTATGTAATTTTAAATGAACACACAATTTATTATTTGTATTTCACTCTCAATTAGGACACCTTTCAAACGAAAACAACTTTATCAAAATCGGTTCATCTGTTTAGGAGCTATGATGCCACAGACAGACACACAGATACACGCGTCAAACTTATTTCACCCCTCTTTTTTGGTCAGGGGTTGAAAATGGTATTGCTTTGGTATAATTATATTATTTCACTCATTTATTTTTTAAATTTAATATTTGTTAGCTCTTGACTCTAGTCTAGGTCAGAGATGACAGAGACAAAGTCGATGATGAAGAATGATGAGCTTACCCAGAATAAGACTGTTCACTGTAACTTTGAAGATTAGGGTCGAAGCGTTCGGAAACACAAACTCTCCTGTAAAGTTGCTATTTTTGACTTACGTAGTTGTTAGAACTTCAGCGCCGGTTTATATTTGTGTACTGAAAGCCTTGCATTGTGTGGAATTCAGTACTGAAATGTATTTTGGAACTGTTTTAGAGGGATGTGAAAGCGTGTGTTTATTGGAGCGAATGTAACCTGTTTCGGCGTGTTGTGAAGTGCCGAAATATATCATTCGGTTCTGCAAAACGTGAACACCCGTGTACAAACATACATACATGTAACACGTATACAACATGTATACAGTATTAAGCACTGCAATTTAAAATGTCTCTCAATTTATTTTCGAAAAAAACATGATGTTCCTCAAATGGTAGCATAGTCGACTTCATATATTGAAAAAGTTGCAGTGATGTCGCCATTAAACTTGCGATCGTTATTAGTCTGTTATTGATCTCAAAATAAAACTTGTAAGTAATTCAGAAAACGACTTCTTTCTGTAAGGAAGAGACCATTGCCCTATCGTTTTACACAACGTAACATCCTGACCTAATGATCATGAAAAGAGAAATATTTTTAATCTGTATTGGACGAGGTAATTGCCCTGCAGTAGCACTGAACTGTTATATTGCCAAACTACAAGTACTCTCAAAGGAACATGAAACCAGACATCTATAGGCGTCCAAATCCAGGAATTTCGAGTAGCAATACAGTTTGATTAGATCGCGCCAGCGCCGTGCATACAAACAGTTCATTACGTCAGATTAACGGCTGCTGGTGTTAGGAAACCAGGTCTCGTTTGGATGGAGGCTTTTAGTGCCGATTAGCCTGGTATCTGTGGGTCTGAATGTAGATTCCGAATTTCCGTTTTATGTGACTTTCATGGATCGTAGCCTTCAGAGGATATATTTATCTACACTAATATTATAAAGAGGAAAGATTTGTATTTTTGTATTTTTGTATGTAACGAATAAACTCAAAAACTACTAGACCGATTTTAAAAATTCTTTCACCATTAGAAAGCTACATCTTTACCGAGTAACATAGGCTATATATTATCACGCTAATAACTTAGAGGGATGAGCAATATTGCAATAAGTCCACATTTCTTAACTGTTTGACAACTGACAACTGTCATGACAAGCATTATTTTTTTTTATTTTTATTTTTTATGAATGGCGTCTCGCAGTTCAACCTAGGAGGTTGTCGTCTGCTTAACCGGACTATCCTGTGGGTGCCTTAAGAGTAAGGCCTCCAGCCAGGGCATAAAAACTTACAAACTAAGCGACTATACGCTGAGGGCACCCCCTGTGGGGTACGAGCCTCGGCTCAGGGCGTCGCTGGGGGAGGACTGCATGGGGACAGGCTGGATCTGAATGATGTCATTATTTAGGGGCTGATTTAAAACTACTGGCACAGCATCGCGGGCTGGCTCGAGCGAGGGTCGGGGAGGGTGACAAGCATTAGAATAAACCGGCTATTTTAAACCATTTGTCATCAAAGTAAGTAGCCTGGCGGTTCTATGACCGCCCTGCCAAGCAAAAGGTTTCAAGTTCGTATCCGCAGTCAGTATGCACTTTTTGTGGTAATTTTTTAATGCTGTAAGTTTTCCAAAACAACGCGAGTTCGATCCCCAACCGGTGTTCACTTTTACTTTTTTTTTTTTAATGCTTTATGATTTTCAAATCTTTACAAAATAGTTTTCGTTTTTTTAACCATTCAAAATAAATAGTGATTAAAGAACGAGTGGGTCATAAACAAAACGAAATTTAAGACATAATCGTCGGCGATTTTATAGTACACATCCGTAGACACTGTGATGGCTAATGACGGTAGTCCTGCACACCCCGTTGAATTTTTCAACTCCCTGGAGCTAACGGGCGTGCCGTTCCCATAAGATGAAGCTTAAACTTGGCGTTTTAGTTCTGCTGATGCGAAACTTTGATGTAACCAGACTGTGCAACGGCACCAGGCTTCGTATCACAAAGCTTAGCAGTAATATTACAAAGCCACTGTAGCGACCTACAAAAAGCAACTTACTACAAAAATTACTACAGTGCCATCTATGACGCGACTGAAGAACTAACATCAATTGCCTACATTTCGCAAGCAAAGTTTAAATCGACTTAAGACTACAGTCTTAAGTCACTATATATATATATTATAGTGTCACTTCAACGCCTTTTAATTTTGTTTCGGACCTCTGCCGCCCAAAATTACACCACCCTAAAGCACGCCCTTTGTAGTCATCACCCACATAATCACATTACGATCAGACCGTCAGTTCTCACACATAACAACAATACATCACGCCTTTAATTCCAGAAGGTGTACTTAATCGTACATCCATATTTCGCCAGTAATGTTGAAGCTCTATGTTATAGGGGGCGAGCCCCATCAACCGGGCCCGACATTAAATCCAGACTTCGTGGCTGCTACTGAGAAATTCCTGATGGAATAACCCAATAACACTTTGCCCGATCCGAGAATTGAACCCGGGACCTCAAGCTCAGCAGTCGTGCTTGCGACCACTCTACCAACGAGGCAGTCTCACACATACACCTTAAAATTTCCGCGCGAACGAAGTCGCGGGTATCAGCTAGTATTATATATATTGACATCAGTGACAATGTAATGTAAAGCCAGGGATTTTTTTCCTAGCCTATATTGTCCCACTGCTGGGACAAAGCTTCCCCCCATAGCCTTTCACTCTTCTCTCTGTGCGGTTTTATCCGGCCAATCTGTCATAAACGCTTCTATGTCGTCACCCCAGTGTTTTCTAGGCCTCCCTCGGCGATGACGCGCGTCTTCTGGCACCCACTGCGTGACGACTCTGATCGGTCCTGATGCATTCTGCAGACTTGGACCGATCCCACTTTAACCCAGCAGTCTTTTTGCGCACATTAGTGATTTCAGTTTTTGAGCGTATTGTAGTTATGCGAATTCTGTCGCAGAGCTTTATACTCAATACGCTACGCTCCATCGCCCTTTGGTTTACCATGACAAACAATGAGTTTATACTTTCTGGTCTGTATGGACGTAAAGAATAGCACCATCTCATATCTTCCCGTGGGTGTCGTAAGAGGCGACTAAGGGACTTTCCAGAGAATAGGCAGCAGCGTTTTCTGGGCAATCGTCAACCCGGCTGCCAAGCGTGGCGATTATGGCAAAACCCCCCAAAATGTCAATGTGGCGAACTTGGGGGAGGCCTATGTCCAGCAGTGGACGTCTTTTGGGCTGAAATGATGATGATGAGTTTATACTTTTGGAACTCGGTCAGGGACCAAGTTTGAGCACCGTAGGTTAGCATAGGCAGAATGCACATGTCGATGAGTTGGCGCTTCAAGGATAAATGTAGGTCACCCTTCATCAGCGACTTCATGGACCAGTGGCTCTTCCAGGCGTTCTTCACTCGGCGGTCGATTTCTCCGTCTTGCTTGTTTTCGAAGGAAACTAGCTGGCCCAAATAAATGTCCTCACCGACGTACCGGATTTCTTGCCCATATAGCTCAACCCTACTTTTTGTGCTATTGGTTATGACTTTAGTCTTTGACCGATTCATCATTATTCCAACCTCAAGGCTTGCTGTGCTGAATTCTTGGAGCATCTCTTGTAACTCGGCCGCAGTTTTGTTTTTTTTTTTTGCGAATGGCATCTCGCAGTTCAACCTAGGAGGTTGACGGCCGCAGTCGTTGCAAATAAGATTATATATCAACAATGAAACGAAGGTTGGTGAGTTTTTGCAACCGACTGTTATACCCTTACTGGACCATAGGTCTGCTAGGTCCTTGAATTTATCTTCAAGGGTGCTAGTAAATTATTTGGGAGAGAGCAAGTCACCCTGTAGTCCGGGGCTTTTAGATTTGAACCCTGCATTAAATATAAACAGCGATTTTTTTCTTGAATCGTGTACTTGACCTTAGCTCTTCAAATAATAAAAAAAAATTAAACATTTTCCGAGACCGGATCAAGCTGAAAAAGACGAAAACACGCTTTTGTGAATAAAAACATGGGAAAAAAAGTTAACAGGACAAATTTAGTTACTTTAGGTAAAGAATTGGTGACACTAATATATTTTTTCAGAATTAAACATTTTCGTCCACGGAAATTACGGTAAAAAAACATTTACGAAATTTTTGGATTGTACTTAAGGCAAAAATATAAACAGCGGTTTTTTTACATAAAATAACTTAAATTAATATATTACACCGCCAATAAACAAAATTAAACAAATTGTACTACCGGAAGTTATTATTACCAGTTTTTTTACAATATCGGTTGCGGCAAAATGGTAACAGGGTTTAATTTAGTTTAACTTTCATCTAAAGGCTATTTCTAACCTATTTACACGAAAATTAAACACTTTAAAGCAAATCGTGAAAAAAAAATCAATTAATGTTTACGTAAAATACGTCTGCAAACTTTATTCTTGTATTTGGCGCAGCACTTTCATAGAAATTTGATCTTTCCGTAATAGAAATAAGGTGTACAATCGCGTAACTCAATAAAACACCGACTCAAACAACAACACAGTCATACGCACACAATGAACGCAGCGCTTATCTTGTTTACGCACACTAGCACACGCCGTACGCCGCACGCTGCTTAGCGCTGACACCGTGCATCGTAATTTAATTTTTACTTTGACAATATTAATTATCGCTCTAATTTGTTTAATTTTGGGGGATTAAGGTTTGGATTTATATATTTCTTATTATTAAATAAATTGAAATCCTGTTACATTTTTGCCGTAAGTAGTATTTAAGATTTTTTGATTTTCTTGATTTTCTGTGAAGTCCGGAGCAGAATTTGTTTAATTTTCATAATAATAGTTAGACATGGTGATGTAAATCATTTTAGCACTATTTTTGTCCTGTTAATATTTTTGCCTTAAGTACGAAGTCAATTTATAAGATTTTTAAAAAAAAACGAGTTTTCCGTGGACGAAAATGTTTAATTTTCTGACCTACTTGTAGTACTCAATCTCTTCTACAAATACTCCAAATAAACATACCTGTTTATATTTTTTTCCACCAAGTTATATACATATTAGACGTTTTCTTAAAAAAAACATATACGCGGAGGTGAACTTTTCGCGGGATACAGCTTAATATACTCTCCTGTCCATACCCTACACATTCAATGAAAAAAATCGCTGTTTTTAATTAATGCAAAGTTAGCCTAATTTTCGGCGTAAATTCCCCGGACTACTGTTTCATGTCAAAAGGTCAAAATTTCAAAATAAACAAAGGTTGTTTATTCTGAAATTTTGACCGCGAAAATTGAGTTTAATGTTTGATTATAATTAATTTATATAAAAATTAAATTTAAAATTTAAAAAACCCCCGACATAGAAAACCTCTAAAAAGCCAAAAATAAATTAATCCAAGCGTCGTAGCGTCGGGGGTCCGCTTTGTTCTGTGCTTGTACTAAGCGGTCTTCCTAGCGGTCCCCCGACGCTACGACGCTTGGATTAATTTATTTTTGGCTTTTTAGAGGTTTTCTATGTCGGGGGTTTTCTAAATTTTTAATTCAATTTTTTTCATGCTTTTTATACTTTTATTACTTTTTATAAGCCTTGACTGTCCTACTCCTGGGCATAGGCCTCCCCCTTTCCTACCAATTTTCTCGATGTTGCGTCTCTTCTCGCTAATTAAAGAAACCAAGCAAGACATAATTAAATTAAAAAAAAATGGCGGAAGGGATTGCTCCCCCCCCCCCCTCAGCAATGCCCATGGTGACAAGCGACAACATTTCAAATTTCAAATAGACTACCTGTGTTAGTTGTTTATATCCCTTCATTAACTAGAAAACAGGTGATGATCTTCAAACGGCTGAGCAGATTTTCTCGAAACATAGCTAAGAACACTCTCGATTAAAATACCTTTCAAACGACACCACTTTTATCAAAATCGGTTCATCCATTTCGGAGCTACGATGCCACAGACAGACACACAGATACACAAATACACAGATACACAGATACACACGTCAAACTTATAACACCCCTCTTTTTTGGTTGGGGGTTAAAAAGGAGGACTACAGACTACCCACAATTACTACTCACGACGACGATGCGATGGCCCCATCCATCCCATCCAATCCATCAAGGAAAATAATATAAGTTTGTCACGTTACACTTTTACCGTCAGCAACCATTAAATTGTGTATTACAAAGTTCTAAATAATTATTTTGTCGCAGGAATGACATTGTTGACGGTACATATTGAATTGTCTGTGGAAAATACAAGATGGCGTCGTTAGTTCCTCCTATCACCACGCGGCAGCCTACCATGCAGAACTAATACAAGATTTTCTTAATGATTCAGAAAGTGTACCAAGTTTAATGACGACAATGCTCGACGATTAATTTAATGTTCCTGTGATTTGCAAGAATGGGTTGTTCTTAAAATCCAATTTAATCTAGCAGTCTGTAATTAACGAAAATGCTTTTAGACGATCAATTCATGAAGTACAAAGTAAATCTTTAAGAATTTAATTAAGTCTTGAAAAGGTTGGTGTAATAGAAGTTTGGGATTAAGAAATAAATAGTTTTAGGCCTTAGTGCCCACTTTAATCATGAAATTCTGTAAGAAAAATAAGCTTAGAGATAATATTAGGTTTTCATCAGCTTATAGATTATTGCATATTTGAAATTCAGATCATGTAATCTTAGGTTAAAAATAGGAATTACAATCAGTATCAATGCCAGTATGACGATAACGGCTTAAAGAAGTTGTATTTTATTTTCCTTTATTCATTTTTGTAACAAAACAATTTAAAATATTTAAATTAAAAATACTTTTAAAAATAACAAAAAAAGTGTTCCGCCGGTGTCTGGAGCAGGGTCCAGGCCTCTAGTTGGTCCCCCAAACTGGAACGGGCAGGGGCTGCGTTCAAGCGGCTCTTGCCCAACCTGGGGGTCCAAACGCCTCCTGCCGGAGGCTCTACGCAGGGGTCGTGCGGTCCATGGCCCTTTATGGGGCCCCAGTGTGGGCGCGTTCTTTGAGGCGGCGAGCCGCCCACTACCTGAACGCGCCCCAGAAGGTGGTAGCCGTAAGGCTGATCCGGGGGTACCGCACGATCTCCGGCGAGGCGGCGAGCCTTTTGGCCGGATTGCCGCTATGGGATCTGGAGGCGATAGTCCTCGCGTGCCTGCACGAATGGCGCGCGGAGGCACTACGCCGGGGGGAAACTCCGCTGCCGCGGCAAATTGTCGCTCAGCGGACAGACCTCCGGCGCGATCTCATGGCGACATGGAGAGAGCGAATGTCGCAACCCCGTGCAGGGCACGCCACAATAGTGGCGATAAGTCCCCTCTTTGAGGAGTGGCTGGAGAGGTGCCACGGCGCCCTCACCTTCCGCCTGGCGCAGGTCCTCACCGGACACGGTTGTTTCGGGAGGTTCCTGCACCGAATCGGGCGTGAGGAAACGCCCGGGTGTTACCACTGCGAGGATCGGCCGGAGGACACGGTGGAGCACACTGTGGAGCTGTGCCCTGCTTGGGCTGAGCACCGCCGTGTCCTCGTAGCGGCGATTGGCGGCGGCGACCTCTCGCGTCCGGCCCTGGTTCAATCCATGGTCCGGAGCGAGAGGGAATGGGAAGCCGTCGCCTCCTTCTGCGAAGCAGTCATGCTAGCCAAGGAGGTGGCGGAACGTGAGAGGGAGAGAACCTCACGTCCCAGCCACCGCGGGAGACGCCCCGGGCGCGGCGTCGTGGGGCAACCAGTGGCCCCCGGCCACCGTAGGCGCGGGCATGTGGACGGTGAGTAATGGGCTAGCTCACCGTCCGTCCGTCTTATGACGACAGACCGTGCCGACGGCGCGATCGTGTTCCACGCGCGCCTCAAGGAGATATCAGCAAATCGGAAGGGGTCCGAGAGGGCCGATGCCTGCCAGGGCTGCGGGTTGTTCGAAAGAGATACCGTGCCCCTGGAACACAAAAGGCTAAGAAGGAACATGGATGGGTTTTAGTCAGTACAAGTCTGACTCTCCCTTCCGCTCCGCCCAGAGCGGAAGAAGTCATTTGATGATTTCCCATCCTAAAAAAAAAAAAAAAAGGCCTCTAGTTGGTCAGGGCTCCAGAGAGAGGAACCTACTCACAATACGGGCTGTATCAACGTGCTTCTGAATCAGGTCCTTTATCCAATCACCTATCGAAAGCATCGAGTAGTCAGGCACGAAACACCGGCCTCATAATCCTATTTGCAAAAATAAACATGATTTCATTTCGAGAGATATTTGTCAAACATTTCAAAATGTATGACGAATATGTCTCGAGGCTCTAGTGCGTGCGTAGGTAGGTATTGTACTTTTGCAGGAAACAACAGTATTTTTTTTTTAATTACTACGAATAGTTTTAATGTGGAGGTGTTCGAAACGTTAATAAAGCAAAAATAATACCTAGCAATAATATCAAAACTAGTGATCGGATATTCGGATGCATATTTACCTAAAGTACGTTTTTTCCTGGCAAAAGGTATAAAAGTATGGAAACGGCTATTTAAATGCTAATTTTTGTCGCGGGATTGCGAAATTTCATAATTCTTTAGTAAGTATAAAATATAGTACCTACTCAAAATATCGTAACGAATATTTTAAATTTATTTAAAACCTGGCAAGTTTGTTGAAAATAACAAGGAAAAAAACACAACAATTATTTGAATTCGTATTTTTGTGCTGAAATGTCGAATGGTAAAACAAAATGGTAGATGTGTCTGGGGATAATTCATTTGGAGCTAAATGAAAAAGTAACTGGGCTAGTTTTTATTTTTTAAATAAACTTGTTCTCCCATACTGACGCTCGCTCCATACTAGTCAACACTCAAACTTTAGGTAAATATGCATCTGAATATCCGATCTCTAATCATAACTCAATTAAAGTTAAAAATTATTTTTTAATAATAAATAAAACATATTGGAACACACTGTATAAATTCAAAACGCACGGCACGGTGTCGCAGTGGCTAAGCGATTGACTGTTGCTTTGCGTGTCACAGGTTCGATCCCCGCACGGAGCAAATATTTGTAAGGCCTACAGATAGTTGTTCCGGGTCTGGTTATTTGTGTATGTGAGTTTATATGTTTGTAAACGCACCCATGATACAGGAGACATTCAAAAACAAAAACACTCCACCACTTTTGTATTAAGGATGGACGGCCGGTTGGTCACCGATGTGCGCTCGTTAGTACTAGATAATATTTCGCATATACCCGTTGTTATGTTATTTTTTTTATATTTTCGTAACCTACTTGTGGTGTTTATTTTTTCTTCTTAATAATTTAGTCCTGTAAATTATATAATAAAACTGTATAATTCAGTTGTAGATGATGTTGATGCACGGTAAAACTCTAATGAGTTTATGTTGGCATCAACTTAAATGCATTGAATGTTACTGATTAAATATAAATTTCGAACCCCTCCACATTAAAAATTTACTACGTATTCGTGGTTACCGTTTGTGCATCGATGTCCCTTCCTACCTATACAAGGTGTTGTTTTGCAACCTCGTCAAATTCTAGGAGGTAACTATGGTAATGATTCTCGACCCGAATCAAAAATAAAATGAGTTGGTTATTTTCTTTTTTTTATTTATGTACTGAAATCGGTAACTGTGAACCACCCGTGTTATAAACACGGGCCGTCTGATCCCCGCTTTATAACGTCGCTTACACACAAACAATAAATCTCAAACGTTTTTTCGATAATTTTATAAACCCTAAACCACGTTAAGGGGGTTATTCTGAAATATTGACAAATTTAAACAACAAAAAAACGCAGTGTTTTTTAATAATTTACTAGGTACCGTAATTTATATTGATTATTTATGTCTTTTGTGACAACATCCTGAATTTTGACGAAGATGCAAAACAACACCTTGTATACATTTACTCAATCATTTATTTCAGGGGGCTGAGCCGAAACTACACCATGCACCTTCCTATATTCTCTTTTTGACCCCCGGCCGAAAAAGAGGGGTGTTATAAGTTTGACGTGTGGACCTGTGTATCGGTGTATCTGTGTCTGTCTGTGGAATAGTAGCTCCTAAACGGATGAACAGATTTTAATAAAATTGATTTCGTTAGAAAGGTGTTTTAATCGAGGATGTTCTTAGCGGAGTGTTCTTAGATGTTTCGAGAAAATCTGCTCAGCCGTTTGAAGATCATCACCTCTTTTCTAGTTGATGAAGGGATATAAACAACTTCCACAGGTCTGGTTGATTCGAAATTTGGAATCTTGTCACTTGTCACCATGGGCATCGCCAGGGGGGGCGGCTGCACCCCTCCTTCCCCCTAAAATCTCGTTTTTTTTATTTTTTATTTATAACTTTCCTTGTTTTCTTTAATTAGCGAGAAGAAGCGCAAAACCGAGAAAACTGGAAGGGATGGAGAGATGGCTAAGAAAAAATATTACAAGTTTAAAAAACAAAAAAATAATTAAAAATTAAAAAAAAAACCCACAGACACAAAAACTTCTAAAAAACCAAGCGTTGTTACGTCGGGGAACCGCTAAGTAGACCGCTTTGCACAAGCACAAAACAAAGCGGAACCCCGGTCCTTTTGTGTCGGGGGTTTTATTTTTTTTAATTTTTGCTGGGTTTACTTTGCTTGGCGCAAACGATAATCTACTTAGCTATAGAGCTCCTTTCTTCCATAGTTACAAACTGCAAGCCATGTTCGACGCAATACCGGACAAAGTACACAGTTGTTACCCGGGTAATGTTGACATTGTGCATAGCTGCCGGCAAAGTCCTTTATGATGTTTAATTTGCGAGTTTGACCGGGTATTACCGGGTATACTGGACAAAGTAGGTGCATTGCTTGGGTTTTATTTGTTAAGTCACTATCATAAGCGATTTCTGTTAAGTTTTTTGAGGGTGTAGTTGCTAATGATAATAGAGATTACTTAAAGAGCACAGCATACTCTCATGACTTAAACATAACTGCTGAGATACGGGAGCACTTGTAGGTACACCTTTGCATAACCGGAGCTCGAAGGTTGCAGGCACGTGATTTTATTAATTATAACATATCATCAAGCCAGTAATCCCCGTAGTTTAAACGTATATATATTTTATTTTTAAAATCGTACATAGGGGAGCACCTAAGAGCTGCCGGAATATATGCAATAGAAGTATGCAGGGATGACACACCTCTACAAGGATTATTTCATGGCAACCACCGATTTATTTCACATGTCAGAATTAAATCAAGGCACTTTGGTAGCAAGTCATATTATACATATATCCCAGTAGATAGAAGGCTGCAGGGGCGAAGTGGTGTACTAGGCTATTATTGCCACTTGTCCTGTTGGGACACGGACAGTGGTTTGTTGCTCTCATATCATGAGCATGTTATGGTATATGGGCTATGCCAGAGCTATATCGCGATAATCTTTTAATTTTATAACATTTATTACTTACACTTTTTTTATTTAACTATACCTGCCTTTTATTAGCTGTACATAGCTAGTGAACTCTGGCTGTTATAATTTATGTGAAACTATATCTTCTCTCAGTGCAGTAGAGAAGATAAGGTAATGTAAGAATCGTTTTACTTGACCATAATTCGCTTATAGATAAAAATAGTAACGATATAGTTTTAATAGTCATTGAACTAATTACTAGGTCAGTAATCAGTGTAGTTTCTAGACGCAGTCTGGCAGTTTTATGATTCATCAATTAGGTAGGTATGAAGTAAAAATTCGGGGTTTGGCTTAAGACAAGAAGCAACACATGTATCGTCAGAACGAGGCAAATACATAGTTTATTCGAATCTTCCTTTATGATTCATCTTAAATATTATTATTTTTTGATTCATCTTAATTACACAGACATTCCACAATTTAAAACCTTAATCGTAAGATTTTTAGGTTATCTTGTTTAAAGACGTATATCTCTTTTCTCCCAACTTTTCCGCCTTACTTTCCATTTACTATTCTGTTAGTCTTTAGTCGTTCTACAACTATGTATAAGTTGCTATAATGAACGCTACCTCTAAGAGTGGGTCCCAAAATACATGTAGCGTCGCCCGTCTCCTTTCACCAGTTATGTTTAAGTCCCTTGTAACAGGGGGCAACCCTATTGCACCCTATCATCCGGACACAAATCCAGATTCCGCGGCTGCTGCTGAGTAATTTATGGTAAAAAACCCAATAACACTTTGCCGACCCAGGAATCGAACTCAGGACCTCATACTCTAGTCCGGGGAATTTACGCCGAATATTAGGCTTACTTTGCATTAATTAAAAACAGCGATTTTTTTCATTGAATGTGTAGGGTATGGACAGGAGAGTATATTAAGCTGTATCCCGCGAAAAGTTCACCTCCGCGTATATGTTTTTTTTAAGAAAACTTCTAATATGTATTTAACTTGGTGGAAAAAAATATAAACAGGTATGTTTATTTGGAGTATTTGTAGAACAGATTGAATACTACAAGTAGGTCAGAAAATTAAACATTTTTCGTCCACGGAACATTCGTTTTTTAAAAAAAAACTTATAATTTGACTTCGTACTTAAGGCAAAAATATTAACAGGGCAAAAATAGTGCTAAAATGGTTTATGTCACCATGTCTAACTATTATTATGAAAATTAAACAAATTCTGCTCCGGACTTCACAGAAAACCAAGAAAATAAAAAAATCTTAAATACTGCTTACGGCAAAAATGTAACAGGATTTAAATTCATTTAATAATGAGAAATATATGAATCCAAACCTTAATCCCCCAAAATTAAACAGATTAGAGCGTTAATTAATATTGTCAAAGTAAAAATTAAATTACGATGCACGGTGTCAGCGCTAAGCAGCGTGCGGTGTACGGCGTGTGCTAGTGTGCGTAAACAAGATAAGCGCTGCGTTCATTGTGTGCGAATGCCTGTTGTTGATTGAGAGTCGGTGTTTTATTGAGTTACGCGATTGTACACCTTATTTCTATTTCGGAAAGATCAAATTCCTATGAAAGTGCTGCGCCAAATACAAGAATGAAGCTTGCAGACGTATTTTACGTAAACATTAATTGATTTTTTTTCACGATTTGCTTTAAAGTGTTTAATTTTTGTGTAAATAGGTTAGAAATAGCCTTTAGATGTAAGTTAAACTAAATTAAACCCTGTTACATTTTTGCCTCAACCGCTATTGAAAAAAAACTGGTAATAATAACTTCCGGTAGTACAATTTGTTTAATTTTGTTTAATAGCGGTGTAATACATTAATTTAAGTTATTTTATGTAAAAAAACCGCTGTTTATATTTTTGCCTTAAGTACAATCCAAAAATTTCTTAAATGTTTTTTTACCGTAATTTCCGTGGACGAAAATGTTTAATTCTGAAAAAATATATTAGTGTCACCAATTCTTTACCTAAAGTAACTAAATTTGTCCTGTTAACTTTTTTTCCCATGTTTTTATTCACAAAAGCGTGTTTTCGTCTTTTTCAGCTTGATCCGGTCTCGGAAAATGTTTAATTTTTTTTTATTATTTGAAGAGCTAAGGTCAAGTACACGATTCAAGAAAAAAATCGCTGTTTATATTTAATGCAGGGTTCAAATCTAAAAGCCCCGGACTACTCAGCCGTCGCAGTTGCGACCACTTGACCAACGACGCAATTTATTAACTACTAGCTGCTGCCCGCGACTTCTTTCACGATAAAGATCTAAGCGTACACACGTTGGGAAGCAACTTTGTTTTATTACTATGTGAAGATGTTAAAGATGTCTGGTAAACACCACCATAAAATAACTAAGTACTTTAGTTATGATTCTACTAATTTTCATGTAAACACTATGTTTCATCAATTAATTATTGATACGTATACCAGATTACACAAATAACATAAACCTAGTCGTATATCACCCTAATCTTCCGAAGCATAATTACGTTTGATATCTATCTATGTATCTATCCCTATACATAAGCTATATATACCAATAGGTA
The DNA here is from genome assembly GCA_949152445.1 of Cerastis rubricosa. Taxonomy (NCBI): domain Eukaryota; kingdom Metazoa; phylum Arthropoda; class Insecta; order Lepidoptera; family Noctuidae; genus Cerastis; species Cerastis rubricosa. Next base: position 8,139,334 of record OX424545.1, on the reverse strand, counting down.
CATAGGAAGGAATACCATGGCCTTAAGTCTATTCAGATCCATTTATCGGTTAATCTTGCCTCGTGGTCTTGACTGCAAATAGGGAGATTTCCTGCGGATATTGCTAGCGTTGATTGTGAAAAAGATGGGGAGATAGGCAGGGATTAAGGTAAGGGTGTTTTGTGTCCTTTTTCAAAAACACTAAGGGTCATTTTAAGAAGGGCTCGGTTTTTCATCCGATGTGCCATTTTGGAAATAGAGAGCGTTTTATCTAGGCCCATAATTCGTAAAAGATGCGTCGAAAGACCATGCGAACCTAAATGGTTGCTCTGGTCTAGATCAACCAGATACAGTATTAGAATTGTCAATTTTTCCTTAGTCCTTGCTCCATAGCGCCCGATACATGAATATGTTTCACGGATGAATGTTCGCTGCGTAACATATGCTTACGAATCGTATGCTTGCGACGAACACTGTCCTTTGTATTATGAAAGTAGACCAACATAATCATAAAAATCATCACCTTTCATTTTTGCCACTGCTGGGACACGGGCCAACTTTATATATAAGGGAATGGGCTAAATAATAATCCACCACGAAACCTAGTGAGATCAATATAAATAAAGGCACTATAATCTACTACGTTAGTCAAACGAGATTATTTAATTAAATAAGCCTCATCCCACAACAAGCATTACTGAGACAGATTCATAAAGAGGCTTATATTTGGCTTCAGCTGATATGACAGTAACGAATAGGAAAACATTATTATACTCCAGCCGACATTATTAAACAAGATATATGTCACATTAGTTGTGACACAATACAGCCGGGAGGAAACAAGATGGCTGACATTTTGATTTAATGAATATGAACATGTCGCCGTGAGGAAATACGAGTAAGCGTTGATTAGGGAGACAATGTTGCTAACAGAATGATACAAGTAACGAGGGTCTTGACGCAGAACGTCACTTTCGCAAAAGGTCATAGTGAAACATTTGATCACTTTAGCATAATGTCACTTTCGTAAAACGCCATTTTCGCACAACGTCATTTTCTCAAAACGTAATTTTCGCACAATTTCTGGAATGTTCACGTCTAGCTGTACAAGAATATTTTGGCACGTAAACAAAATCGGATCGAAAGTCGCCATGTGGTTTACTGTTTCTGTTAGCGTATGACGAACTGCTGGCCGAAGGCCTCTTCTCATGACTTCCAAATCTCTAGACCCAGGGTCAATGTGGACCACTGGTTGTAGGTTCTATCCAGTTCGTTCCGCCATCTCTTAACAGATGCCATGAGGTTTAAAAGAAAAACAAAACCTAAGTCAGCGTTCAAGCACCGTAGCATCTTTGTAGAATTAAGTACTTTAATTTTATTATTTTGTTAATCTTTGAATTTCAGTCGTAGCATCATAGTCTAAAACATGAGAATTAAGAGCTAGTTTGTAACTATGTTAAGAATAGTCCAACTTAAGGCTCGTCCAAAGCACTACTGACTGTTCCAAAACTAGTCTTCACTAATTCGATAAATGAGGGCAGCTAGTCGTTCCAACTCTGAAGCTAGTCCCACTGTCCCAGTTCGACCCGATCTAGTCGTGACTAGTTTCAGACTCATTGGAAAGCAATATAAGGGTCAAGCAATAGGGTAGGGTGAGTCAGGTAGAGGTGTAAGGGGGTATGTCTCGATCTGTTAGTCTCTTTATGACGCTAAAAACTGTAATTGAAAGTTGTTGAATGAAAATCGGCAAACAACTAAAATCAGAAAGTTTCTGGAGCAAGTCTCATCATCATCATCATCATCATCATTTCAGCCAGACGTCCACTGCTGGACATAGGCCTCCCCCAAGTGGCGCCATATTGACCGGTCCCGTGCGCCTCGTATCCAGCGGATCCCCGCAACCTTCACCAGGTCATCAGTCCAACTAGTGGGAGGCCTTCCAACGCATCGTCTTCCGGTTCGCGGTCGCCATTCCAGAACTTTTGGCCTTATCGGCCATCCGTTCTGCGAGCAATGTGCCCTGCCCATTGCCACTTATGTTTGGCAATTCTTCGGGCTACGTTGGCAACCTTGGTTCTCTTGCGGATGTCCTCATTTCTGATTCGATCACGCTAGGAAACTCCGAGCATAGCCCTCTCCATTTCCCTTTGATGCAGCAAGTCTGCATCGATTAATTGATAGATTTTAATATGTCAGTTTCAGTTTCATATTTAAAAGGTTCGTAAACGAAAGTTAACTTCCGTAAGTTGTAACTTCAATTACAATGATTAAATACGACAGGGGACTGTAAAGGAAACAAATACAGAGAAGTACCAACAGTAATTAATTGTGAGATTCGACCACAGTGCAGGAGGAAGCGATTTGATATGTACTTTTACTTGTAGCAGTTTTTTTGTGATAAATTTATTCGGACTTTGATGGAATATCGGTTAAGCTAAATAGTCGGTTTAATTTCTGAAGAAGATTGCTATTATTCTGAAAAAATATAGGAGTATTAAAGACAGTTGAGGGACCTGTAAGGATAGGTTCATTATTTTTCTCAGTACAAAGTGTTACAAATATTCTAACTTACGACACAACCAGAATGCCGAATTCTAAGTTGAAGCGTCCTAGCACAAAACTGTTGTGGTACCACACCAATCAATCGATCGTTGATCGCTGCCATGGATCAATGGTAGAATGGATTATTCGACAAATGTGGACTTCAGTAAGAAAATTAACATAACATTTTAATGTCATTGTTTTTGTTAGTCTACTAGTAATCCGAAACTAGCCGAAACTTGTCCGAAATTAATTCCGATTAGATTAATCAATGGTGCACACCAACATGATTAGATAAGTTGCAGATAGGATAGTTTTATAAGTGGTACAACTATATGAATCATGTGTTCAAATTAAATAAATATAAACTGTGACGACTTTTTTGCAGACAGGATTAAGGAAGTCTATTTCAGCCCTTTTTTTTTTTTAGTATGGGAAATCATCAAATTACTTCTTCCGCTCTGGGCGGAGCGGAAGGGAGTGTCAGACTTGACTGACTAAAACCCATCCATGTTCCTTCTTAGCCCTTTGTGTTCCAGGGACACGGTATCTCTTTCGAACAACCCGCAGCCCTGGCAGGCATCGGCCCTCTCGGACCCTTTCCGATTTGCTGACATCTCCTTGAGGCGCGCGTGGAACACGAACGCGCCGTCGGCACGGTCTGTCGTCATAAGACGGACGGACGGTGAGCTAGCCCATTACTCACCGTCCACAGGCCCGCACCTACGGTGGCCGGGGGCCACTGGTTGCCCCCCGACGCCCGGGGCGTCTCCCGCGGCGGCTGGGACGTGAGGTTCTCTCCCTCTCACGTTCCGCCACCTCCTTCGCTAGCATGACTGCTTGGCAGAAGGAGGCGACGGCTTCCCATTCCCTCTCGCTCCGGACCATGGATTGAACCAGGGCCGGATGCGCGACGTCGCCGCCGCCAATCGTCTATTTCAGCCCTCACAGCCAAATGACAAAAAATCTTACTCAAAATTCAAACCGCGTCGCCCGTCTCAGAACATTCCTTACCAGAACAGTAGTGTCGGGGGCCTATTTACTCCAGCTAAATAATGTACGGTCAACCTCCCGCGGGAACCATTAGCTGGACCTCACGTCCACTATTGTCTCGATTCGCTTTTGTTGCCAAACTTTGGTAAAAGCTGAATATACTGGCCGGGTGTTAAAGTTAAAATCTTTTTGTATGACATAATTACTTCGTGCTATGTTTTCTCTATAAAGCTTCATTATATACGATACTTGTGTTTTTGTGATGGTATTTTAAGGGCTTATTCCTTGCGCTCCAAAATTCTGCTTCAAAACAAAAAAGCAACGAGTGGAAAACGTTTTAAGCGTACGTCCCAAGTGGTAACATTTTATTGACGTTTTCTTTTTGTCTCTCTCTGGCACACTAAGATTCAATCAATTAAGAAAAAAAAACAAGAAAGAATCAATTAAGAAAGTACTAGGAGAGCAGAAGTATACATGTCGGTATTCTAACTTAACTGTAACTGGAGAACTGGGGGTGTCAACGGTATCTTGCCGAAGATCATGTGTACTCAGAGTTACTAGTGGCGGTCAACTGGCCTACCATGACGTCTTAAAGCAGTATTGTTTTACTCTTATTCCAGTGTGGGAAAGAGACGGAGCTATACAGCATGTCTAGCGCCATCTCTTTCCCACACTGGAAAAGAAGTAAAACAATAATGTTTTAACATGTCAAGGTAGGCCAGCTGATAGGCAGTGATTCCATGCAAATTACTGGTATACAGCTATTCAGTCAGAGACCCTAAAGTCTGACAATCAGTCTTACTAAGGACTATCGTATTACTCAGTTCTCTCTCAGTCACTGGGTTGTGGAAGTTAGGTGGGCAGTCACTCCATGTAAAATACTGGTATTCGACTGCACCCAGATAGATTGGAAGCCGACCCCAACATAATTGGGAAAAAACTAGGCAGATGATCATGACCTGTCCAAATGAACACATTATTACCAAGCAATGCTTTTGCCTTCTCGTATTATCTCCTGTAACAAATGAAAATGAAAATGACAACGCAAAGGACATGGGGTATCCTTATACGAATATAAGGACCCAAAATAACAAAGATACCAACCTTTTCAGCCCAACCCTTTTGTACGTAAGGACCCTCTTACTTCCTAGTTTTGGCCTTAATGATATTGTCGCTGCTGTTCACTGTTGTAGGTTTACTACCCTTACGTTACAATTACAATGTTATTAAAGTACAGTGTTGAGTAATTTTTATACAAGAAACCTAAATTTTTTCCACATTGTGAGTAAACTGCAATTGCACACTTTATAATAAAAACTTTTCTTCATAACATGCAAATCTTGACTCATATTAAAATTAAGTATGTAAAGTGAGCTGTGGGCCAAAATAACCACTTTTTGAGCCCCTGTCACAGCCAGTAGGCGTCGCGGCAGACCTTGTAGAAGATGGCGGGACGTGCTGGACAATACCAGCGACTAGTGGTCTACATTAGTCCAAGATCGAAATAACTGGAAGTTATGTGGAGAGGTCTTTGCCCAGCAGTAGGATGACGTAGGGTAACAGTATCAGTAGATATGTTTCGCCTAGTGTGTGTGTGTGTGTGTAAACAAAAAGAGAGAATGGAATACATAAAGCAAATAACTACTTAAAATATAAAATACAATATGAGAACATACTAACTTACGTATAAATACAAAGACAAAATATATACCAATAATACATACAATAAAATAAATACCTATGCAACTTTGACGGAATGGAAAATGTTGTTGTAGTCTTCTCTTGAAAACTGTAACAGTTTGACAGTTCCTAATGTCAGGCGGATGTGAATTCCACAACCCCACAGCGTGTACAGTGAAGGAGTAGGAGTAGAAGTCGGTAGAGTGAGGAATTTCCTAAGATGCGACCTGCGAAGTCATTTCTTCTTATCCAAAGAAAAAACACAATCTCAAACAATCCCCATTTCCCCGGTACCAGGATCGCATAAACTACAAGAGGTATCGATTGAACAAGGCGTGTAAACAAAGAGTTCTGTTGTGCTCGCGAGTAACGGAGGTGTTGGCGCGAGCACCGGATATTGCGTTGTTCTGCGTAGGAAACGGGCCTCTTTCTGCCATTGTTTCACTACATTGTTACTAGGGAAACTCGATACATTTCCTTTTTTTTTGCACTGGCAACACTGGCCACTGGTCATGAAAAACGACCTCGATATAAAAAAAAATTAAAATATTGAAGTGACACACGTAGTGTTTGTGAACTGTTTATATTGTGAAAACTCATTTTAATCGATATTCCGATAAGTTTTCTACCGGCAGTCAACGTTTGGACTATGGATTTGAATTCTTTGAACCGGGAGAGTATTCTGTTTTTTTACTTGTAATTGTTGCCTTATTTCCATACTATACACCACACAAAAACTGCTCAGAGCTCTGAGAGACGTCCAGTAAACACCGGCTACGTTCATGTCTCATTTTGCTTGACAATTTGTGGAAGCAAAATCGAGGACGCAAACACTTGCCCCAGACACAAAACATTCTCTGCAAACCCTACTTTAAACAAAATATGTGTCTCTAAAATGCTGTAAATACTACAAGTAAACCACTTAGTCCATAAGTAAAGTAAACAAAGACTTTTTTCTTGTTAAGACTCATGTTCTGACTGTTCCTTGTAGAAAATAACTAGTCTAGCAATCAACATAAATGTAAAAATAGTCTATTTTTAACGTTTTACCTAAAATAACATTAAAAATATTAAATCATAAACCTTTTCTTGTTTAGCTAATTTATTATATTTATTTTATCTATTTTTTTTTTCATTTTATTGGTGATTTAAATTGGCGGCATAACATAAATATTATGTTTGGTATATTTTCTTTAATTTTAACTATATCTAAGAGTAAAAATGGTGAGTGGTGGTACCCGCAAAAAAGACCTAAATTCAAATAGTGCTCATTGTCGTAAGTGGATGTAGAATGGTTGATCGTTTTCAAGTAACAAAAATATTTTAGAAGGCTCTATACAGTTCTGAATCAACTGAAAATTTGGACACGGCTACAAGGTTAAAAAAAAAAATAAATATACTGCATATTTTGGCACTTTTCAGTTGCATAATGATCCTGTTTTTAGTTATGAAACACTCAATATTTTAACAAACAAAACCTACGAAGTTTCGAGGAAGCATCGATATAACAAATGTTTACCCCATCATAGGATAAGGGTAAACAAAGGCTAAGGCTGGTGTTCTATCAGAGATGTGCAGTGCGAGGATGAAGCGGAGCTGTACTACAGTGTGATGGTTTCTCCACAGATATTAATAGGTATCCGTATCTGTCTGTGAATGGTTGTAAATGATGATTACAAAAATACATACATCATATAATTATGTTCAAAATGACAAACGGTGTAAAGATTTCTGCGAAATTTTCGAAGCATTTGCGAAGTTTTGTAGTACTAACCTTTTTCCATGCATTAGGGCTCAGTGATCAGCTATGATGTGAAAGAAGAAACCTTGCCTAAGCAAGGCAAGGCAAAAGAACAAAGTTAAAACGTGACCGTCTCGGGACGCTCGATAGAAGTGATAACTTAAACTAATCTAAGTTGAACTATTTAATATTGAAAGAGCCTGCCTACTGCTGCCGTATGCGTGAGAGAAAGGGAAGCCAGACCAAGTGGTGCCGTAACGCGTTACGTTACAAAGCGGTTGACCCTCCCATAAGAAGTTATCACTTCAAAAAACACTAGAATGGCAATCTTGGCAGAGAGGTTGTGGTCATCACATAGCGACTCTTAGGGGCAGATGTTATTTGTCTTACGATCATTCGCCACTTCTCCTTGCTGGCCGACATCCTGGGGCAAGAGTAGGTATATGAACGAAAGAAAGAGAAAGAAAACATAGTTAATTGGCACATACCACAAGTGCATACAACAAAAAACTTAAATCAAATCAGAAAAAAAAACGGCCAAGAGTGTGAGTCGGACTCGCGCACGAAGGGTTCCGTACCATTATTTATAAAAACGAGCTAAAAAATCACTTTTATGTATGAGAGCCCCCTTAAATATTTGTTTTATTCAGTTTATAGTATTTGTTGTTATAGCAGCAACAGAAATACACAATCTGTAGAAATTTCAACTGGCTGACTATCACGGTTCATGAGATACAGCCTGGTGACAGATGGGCGGACGGACAGCGAAGTCTAGTCTAGTAGTAATAGGGTCTTTTTTGACCCTTTGGGTACGGACCCTAAAAAATGTGTGTCTCACGATCAGGCTCAGGCCCAGTTCAGCAAACTGCCGACCAACCTGACGCTGGTTTTCAACTGGACCTGAGATAATGATGTGACGGACGCAAAACAGAGGTACTATTGGAGGTTTTTTTCATCCGCCTATTTCGCTCATTTCTGATGGCAGCCTTAGGGTAAACATTTAGGTAACTGAAAATGTTCCTCTTCAAACAGGGAATGAACACAAAACATTGATGTGAATGGCAAATATCAGTCTTGTTTATGTTATCCTAGTATTGTGTGCAATGTATTGGGAATTTTGATCGATTCGTGTTGGTGTTGGCAACTGTTATTGTTGTGGTTAATAATCTAACCCATATTAAGCCTGTGGCGTAGATTTCGATCCGATTATAGAGAGATGGGCTGTGCTCCATTGTGGCAAGTTTATAGACTTATTAGTTTTGCCCGCGGCTTCGCTCGCGTTAAATTAGAACTTAACAATAGCCGGCTCGGACACGTGGGCCCATCTATTATTTACTAGCTGTCCAGCGCAACTTCGTTTGCGTCACCTTTTCCCCATTTTCACAACATTTTTCGTTGCTGCTTCACTCCTATTGGTCGTAGCGTGATGATATGTAGCCTATAGCCTTCCTCGATAAATGGGCTATCTAACACTGAAATAATTTTTCAAATCGGACCAGTAGTTTTGGAGCCTATTCAATGCAAACAAACAAACAAAAAACAATGAAATCTTTCCACTTTATAATATTAGTTTAGATTATAAGGACGTTATTGTTGCTTTCCTCGGGAACAGTACTTTTTTTCGGGATGTAAGGTATCCTATGTCCGTTTCTGTATACCTGACAACGTATACACAAAATTTCAGGATGATTGGTCCTGTGGTTAAGACGTGAAAAGGTAACAAACAAACTATTAGTTAGGATTGTAGAATGCTTTCCATTTATTGTTGTTTGGTGACCAGGTGCTACCATGACGTCTTACATAAATGTTTTACTCCTTTTACAATGTGCTCTGTATGGTGTCGGACGTACAGAATAGCACCACCCATATCTTCCCGTGGGTGTCGTAAGAGGCGACTAAGGGACTTGCCAGAGAATGGGCAGCAGCGTTCTCTGTGCTTTTGTAACAACCGTACTGCGATCGCCAACCCGCCTGCCAAGCGTGGCGATTATGGCAAAACCCCCCAAAATGTCAATGCGACACTTGTGGGAGGCCTATGTCCAACAGTGGATGTCTTTTGGGCTGAAATGATGAATGATGATGATGATGACAGTGTGGGAAAGAGATCACGCTAGGCATCCTGTATAGCTCCGTCTCTTTCCGACACTGGAATAAGAGAGTAAAACAATACTGCTTTAAGAGTTCATGGTAGACCAACAGGTAAGTTGTAACTGTAAGGTAGTGTAGTGACAGTCGTTGTGGGTACGCAGAAGCCCGAAAGTCTTAGCAAGGGATTACCCGGTAACTAGGTTTTAGAGGTCAGATAAACAGGCATTCCATTTTTAAAATACTGGTGTTTAGCTGCATCTGGTAACACTGGAAGCCGTTTATATGATAGTTAGGAGAGAACTAGTCAGATGTGATGAAATGTAGAGGATAATATGTTTTCGTCGCGGGATCCAAGATACCTAAATTGTTTCCCTGTTATCTTGATTCGTCGAACATTGCCTCGCCGCTTTTCTGGAGGTCGCCACTGTTGAGTCTGGGTTTCAAGAGAGATTCTGGGTTCCAAAAAAGAAAAGCATTAGATGGTAGTTTTTAAAAATGTACTTTATTTACAACCAAGAACTTTAAAATACAAATCTTATATTGTCAAATATTAAGGAAAGTAGTTTACGACTACACCTAGAAATATCATTTTCAAATAAATACATTTGCACTATTTAGAAAATCTGATATAAAATAGTATTTCTTCTTTTTAATAAACCTCTAAACACGAATATCATACAAAGCTTGTTCATAAGCTCTCATAATATAAATGAGAACCTTTCATGTATCAATTTAACTTTTATTTATATTGGAAAGTTGCACGGACGAAGCTGGTAGTAGCAGCTATAAACTTGTGAAATACATGCTACTTGAAATAAGAGCATTGAAAAAGTGGAGGGATTATCTGCTTACATACAAAATGTTGAACGTTCATTATGATGAATTAAGTGGTATTGAAATCGGTGAAGGCAAACATCGTAAGGAAACCGGCATGTCCTAGAACTAAAAAATTCGAAGACATGTGTGTGTGTTACCAACCCGCACTGGGCCCGCGTGGTGGATTACAGCCCACTCCCTCTAGAGAGGAGGCCTGTGTCCCACCAGTGGGAAAATTATAGGCTGATGATGATGATGAAGTGGTATTGGTCGTAGAAGGGGAATGTTAAGGAAAATTGGAAAGGCATTGGGGAGATAAAAATTGAATAAGTAGCTAACCACTAGCTGCTATCAATAAGAGGTAAAAGACTTACATTAATAGCTACTATCCTTAATTCATCTGCCTAGACTTTTCCCTATGTTGGGATCGGCATCCAGTCTAACCAGAAGAAGCTGAATACCAGTATTTTACATGGAGCGACTGCCTATCTGATGTCCACAACCCAGTTAGTCCTAGGGAATACGATACGCCTTGGTAAGACTGAGGGTGTCAGACTTTCGGGCCACTGACTACCTGTAACGACTGTCAAAGATCTACAAATGAAAGCCGGGACCAACGGCTTAACGTCAGGTCAGATAGGCAGTCGCTTCATATAAAATACTGAGACCAAGATAGTTTGGGAAAAGGCTAGGCAGATAATGATGAAGACTTAACACATAATTACGAAATCGAAGCATACAACTGCTCATCAGTTTCAGCTAAATCCAAATGGCGAAAGCTAATTACAAGCTAAAACCGAGCTGTCTGTTGCAAAGTGAGCTTAATAATTGCTATTAAGCTGGGTGCTTGAATTTCATTCTGTGATAGACGCTAATTTGTAATGTTGTAAATAATTAGTTGGCACTTGGTCTGCATTTGTCTTACCTGTTTTCTTCTACTTTCGTGTAAAAAAGTCATCGTGGATAGAAACGAGTTTTGTCTACGTAAGAATCGACATAATGACAGATAGACAAGCTGACAGCAAGACTGAAAAAATCATCTATTGGTAGTCATATATTCATTTACTTTAATAACGCAATGACTATTTATTTATTTAAACTTCATGTACAATAGTGGTACATAGGCGGACTTAATGCCACAAGGCATTATCTACCAGTCAACCTATGGGTTAAATACGACAACATTGTGATAGGGGTACAAACAAATATTCAAAAAACCATTAGTTCTCAAAAATTCATATACTAACAAAGATACTAATACACATTATACAAATAAAATAGACTAATAAATATTATAACAAATACTGAAATCAAAAACGAGAATCCTAATAATAATTACTATGACTAGACTTTAATTGAGTGCTATTTAGTCTGACTTAAATAGTGGCGAACTTTCTTTCTAAAATTGAATTTACTTTCGGCTCTTTTAATGCTAATGGGTAGCGCGTTCCAGAGTATTGAATATTGTAGAATTTTCGAAATGAAAGTCATTGGCATGTAAGTGTGTAACGCAAATAATATATTCCTCAGAAAAACTTGAAAAGAACATTCGCATCCTGCTATAACACGACGCCAGTAAATTATTCGAAAAATAATCAATCGGTTTGTCAAATAATTGAAATTCAACTCCAAACTTATATGTACAAAGACCACAAATTAACTAAATTCGAGTAATTACTCGGTCTGAGCATATATCCCTCGTTAAAATGAGACCGTGCCAATTACGAACTACCCTGTATACAGCACTAATTATAATTAATTTAATTAACAAGTTATAAGCTGGAGGAACTCGGCTTTGGTTCATATGATATGATAATTTGAAAAGGATTCATATTTCTGTAACTTAAGTTAGGTTTTATTAATGTGAATCAGTAATGTGCTCTGTATGGTGTCGGAGGTAAAGAATAGCACCATCCCATATCTTCTCGTGGGTGTCGTAAGAGGCGACTAACATAATTTGCCAGAGAATGGGCAGCAGCGTTCTCTGTGATTTTGTAACAACTGCACTGCGATCGCCAACCCGCCTGCCAAGCGTGGCGATTATGGCAAAACCCCCCTTAAATCAATATGGCGACACTTGGGGGAGGTCTATGTCCAGCAGTGGACGTCTTTCGGCTGAAATGATGACGAATGTGAATCAAGTTTACTGTCAACTGGAATCGTCTATCTCGTTGGCGTGACAGTCGCAAGCTTGACTGCTGAGCACGAGTGGGTTCGATTCCCGGGTCGGTCAATTTGCTATTGGGTTTTTCCATCAATAATTTATTAGTAGCAGCTACGGAGTCTGTATTTGTGCCCCGCTGATGGCATTAGGCCCGCCTCTTACATGGGACTTAAACATAACAGGTGAAATGTGGGTTTATTATTAGGTACACCTCTGTCTTACCCTTTCGAGATTAAACGCGTGATGTAATATTAGAATCACTATAACTAATTAGTAACTGGGTAATACGATACCCCTTGGTAAGACTGGATGTCAGACTTTTGGCTTCTGACTACTCGTAACAACTGTCAAAGATCTACAAATGACAGCCGGGACCAACGGCTTAACGTGCTTTCCGAGGCACGGAGGAAACTCGGTATGTAATTATGGTCACCCATCCACGGAGCAACCTCGGCAAGCACGGCTTAACCTTAAAGATCGACCCGTGCGACTGTTATTACTTAGCCACGAGTTCCTACGATATTTATGTCGGAGTAATTTCCACTGGATCGCCACTGCTCTCAAAAGTAATTTGCATGTTATTAATCCTGAACGATGTTCATTACTTGCCTGGACGTACCAACTTTAGTTGACAGGACGTAATTTCTAACTTTTATTATGGTGATTGGGCGAACCCCGCTCTTGTCATATCCCCAAACACCCAATTCAAGTCCGAAAAAAAAAAACGTTTTGATGTCACTTTTAATTAAAACGTAGGCGTCTATTTATTTATTTTGGGGCTAGTTGGAAGCGGGCGTTGATTAAACGAAGGGCTTAATTTATAATGTGTTTTATATGGAGCTACTTACACAGAAAATAACAGTGAAGGTAATGCCTATGGAATCCTATGGAAATCGCCATCATCTGTGCAATAATATTCCTAGCCTTATGCCAAATAAATTTAAGTCGGTTTCCAGTCTAATTGAATGCAGCTAAACAAAACTGCCTAAATTAAGATTAAAAACAAGTACTTCCATATTACATACAATGACGACAATAGGACGTGCCCAAAAGACTGGCAGCATAGCCACCTTGAATGGCAATGCTAATTCTTTTGCCAAAAAAAGAGCCAGCCCTCGTTCACGCGAAGTTTTTACCAGTCGGCAAGAAATTTCCTTAAACCTGTACCCTGAAAACATATACATCTTTTTTTTGGTCAGTTGTGTAAAAAGGAGACGCGCACTCGGGCCCTAAATATTATGTTTTATCCTTAGCTTAATACGCAAACGAAAACAACAATTATTTATACAAAGGTAAGGTCTCCTTTACTTTTTTAACAACTGTTACCCTTATCACTTCTAACCAGGTCGTATAAATTAAGTCTTTTAAACGCGCCCCACCATATTTTCCTTCGACTAAATAAAAAAAACTGTGCTTCCAGCTTTTTGCCTCCACATTCATTAATTTAAGTAAGCCGGTTTTACAATTCTGTGTCCACCATTTTGTTTTTGTTTCGTGTGAAATATGGTTTCACTTTTCGTATTTAATTCTTTGAAGAGCCAGTTTCTAAATGGTTGGGTATTTAATACAGTGCCTCGAAAAATAATTACAAGAGACATTTTTATTCTTTAGGATTGACTCATGGCTTAATTATAGTTGCACGGATCGATCTGCAGTCTCGGAAAACACGTTAAACAGTTCCCGGCTGTCATATTCGCGTCACAAACCTGACAGTCTGACAACTCACCTTGCCAATGAGTGTCGCTTTACCCAGTAACTTGGTTGTGAGACGCAGGTAGGCAGTCGATTTATGTAAAATATTTGTATTCAACTGTATTCCTTTAAAATGTGACCTCTAAACAAGCTGTTCTTTTGCATTCTCGTCAAAATCCAGGAGGTTGTCACAATAGACATAGGTACATTATGAATTTAAATTTACGGTACCTAGTTAATTATTAATAAACGCAGATTTTTTTGGTTGTTTAAGTTTGTCAGTATATCAAAATAACCCCCTAAACGTGGTTTAGGGAATCAGAAATTATCGAATAAACGTTTGAGATTGTTTCTATGTGTGAAAGCGCGGTTATAGCTGCGCGGAATTAGACATTAATTTAAGACACGGGTGGTTTAAACTTACCGACAACCGTTAACAAGAAAAAAAAAACGCTTTACCATTTTATTATTGATTGGGGTCGAAAATCATTATGATAGTTACCTCCTTGAATTTGATGAGGATGCAAAACAACATCTTGTATAATAAATTATTGAGTAAGGGCTAGGCAGATGATTATTTTTCTTCTTATGTAGTTTATATTACAAGTTCAGTAGTGTTGATGTTACTTTAGGTAGCTAACAAAGATTTTCCCCGCTGATATCATCATCATAAATTATTTAAATTTTATTGGACGCTTATTTCAACCAAGACCCTTTTCAGGAAACTGTCTAATAGGTGTTTCGAAATAATAAGACAACATTAAAATCGTTCACAACGTTTTTATTGCACCGTGTAACATTTGTATAACGATACCTAGAATTACTTACTTTTACGAGTCACACTGCAATCATTTACAATTTGGCCACTATGAACATTCATTGAAACAAACCTTAATGTTATATCGAAACTTAACTAATACTGTGATTAGAAAAGAATATTTAAACGTTACCACATTATAACGATCAAATACAGAAACTCTTCTTTTAAAAACGATTCAAACTACCATTTAAAAGATATTTTATATAAAATATGAAATTAAATTAAATTAAAAATATTAAATTAAAATTAATAAAAAAAATAAAAAATATATTGTTTTTATAAAATATAAGTTTACAAACCTAAATCTAACTTTAAATCAGTATTGCACCTTTATTTTAGACATGAAAAATCTAAATAACTAACTCAGACGTTTTAATAATCTGTTTCCTAATTCCTCACTTTTCTATTAATTATAAAAATTAACAATAAATAACTATTTGCTATCTACCCTATTCTCACACAGCGATCTATACATTATCTGGTTTTAAAAATGATATTTTAAAAGTTTTTGTAAAAATTGAGAAAGCTAGCTTTTATATTTTTTACCATTATCCCAATTCCGATTTAGTGAGCACAGCAGTTTTGATACTTAAATGATTTAATTTTTTGGTGTCTCATTTTGTTACTATAAATGAATTGAAATATCAAACACACTTTTTCTTTAAGGTATAAGCGCCAGGGACATTCGAAGACATGTGACATCTACCAACCCGCACTGGGCCCGCGTGGTGGATTACAACTCAGTTCTTCTCGTAGAGAGGAGGCCTGTGTCCCAGCAGTGGGAACATTATAGGCTGATTTCTGCGTTTCTCATTTTCACATAAACTCGAACATTTCATAAAATTGTACAAAATATTCTAACAACTATTAAATGCAACGAATTGTAAATAGATTCTTTATACAACTTTTGGATCGGCACTAATACTAATAAAGAAAATATCTATAAACAACGACAGAGGAAGCACGTAGGTAAAAAGCACAACACAGAGTAAGTTACTAAGGCTAGGAAAATTCGGAATAAGATGTACACAGATATATCCAAAATCATGAAATTAACAAAGAAGTAGAAGATGAATAAGTTCTAACACTATTATTTAATTACAAAGATAAAGAAGAATATAAAAAAAATATATTAACATCAGACCACATAGATATTACAATTATCTAAAGTGATGAAATAAATGAAGAAATAGAAGAAAAACAAGATTAATAAAAACTTACACTAATAATGAATTACAAAGACAAAGAAGATTATAAAAATGAGACAGTACAAATGGTAAATCAGACGTCGAAACAAGCAATCCTAAGTACAGTCAGGATAATTTTTAATCTCTCTTTTTGCTCATGAATCGATTATACATTATTAAATCTACACTCAATATTCACAACTTACAGGAATGTCGAGGGTCTAAACAGTAACTAGACATAGAAGTGTTAGTAGAAAAGTGTAAAAGTACCCTGAAATAAATTTAATACACGAATATAAGTTTTAAAGCTTACACATTGTGGGCTGGTGAAATTTTGTTAAGAAAATGTTATCGTGGAGAAAATTTTGGGAAAAGAGATATGTTTAAATGAGAAAAATTTCATAATTTTCAATTTAATTTTTTGAAGTCCATCAAAACGTTAACACACTTTTATAAGACTTATTTTTGTTTAAGGCTATATACATTTCTCTCATAATCCAGTCCATACCATAGTTGCAGATGAAGTTTAAAAAAATACAGTCCACCACTAAATATGCACTCACTTATACAAACACAGAGCCGAAGGCAACAGCAAATAATTAAACATTTGTTTGATCTGTTCTACAAACATTAATTTGTTTTCATGGTATAAATGTACAGTGGTCACTGTTTACTGCATAGCTTTAAATATTTAAAATTCGGTGGCATGTAATAATGAATAAGTTCAATTTCAGTGAGAATAAATTAAATTTTAAGAGAGAAAAACATATCAACACGCCTGTAACAGCTGAATGGTTAGGAAGAGCTGTACTTTAAGTACGCCTAAAAGAACAAGAGGTAATTATAGAAGTAACTAGAAAAAAAATGAGTAAATTGGCATAAAATAAATTCATAAGCCAACTGTAGCATATAGCAGAGAGTAACTTTCTGAAAAAGGCCATTGAAGCTATAGTCCTTTTTGCCGAAGAACATAAAAATGCGATTTAATGACGGCAATCAATTTCTTCATAAGCTTCATTCGGGAAAAAAAAAAATATTTGTTACTCTTGATGTAATAACTCGAAAGATTTGGCTTTGTCCAGTACAAATCGTTCAGGGAAGCGGTTGTTACTATAATGGATATTATATAATACGGTTTCATTAAATCTGTATCGTTTTCAGAGCCGATTTCTAGTTATAAATCATTTATGTTTGTATCGTCATTATTAAACGATTGTCTCACAGTTCCAGGAATTTATTATTCATTTACTATTATAATATCATCAGAAATCATTGAACGGATTTCTGCATACAGAATACGTAATTACACAACATTATATACTACAACCATTTGGAAACATTAAACGTTCGCATATTAACAGCATTCAATAATTAACCCCTAAATTCTGTGCGTTTAGACATGAAATGTATGTACACGATTGTTATAATAGAACCGATTACAATAAAACAAAAAAAAAAATCTATTGAAATTTTCACCCACGTGAATCCAATAAAAATTCTTCTAATAAAATTGTAAGGTTTGCTCAAATGTCTAAACTTGAGAATGAAAAACAAACAAGCAAAGAATGAAAAATTAAAAAAAAGAACACGTCTCTTATATAAGAGAATCTCTGCTTTCAAAGTTCGAAGTTGCATGAAATATGGACCAATTTGAGAAGGTTAGATTGGATTTTGCACAAATGAACCTCGTCAGCCAAAGTTTTACAAGTGCAAGTTTCTGAATTAATGAATCTACAGAACGGGTTAGTTTGAGAATTGAATCGACCATTGGAAAACCTTTAACCATTAAAATAGATAAATATTCCTCCGAGATCTTGAAGCCTCTGTTTCTTAATTAAATCAGATTAGATAAACACAGATTTATGGGACACAGTAATCTTGTCAAGACTTCATTACGGATTTTTCGGTTCTATTAAGACAATCGAGGAAGGTCAAAATAATTAGTAGTGCTAAGCAATCACGCATCGATTCTCTTGTGTACTTCCACCTGCTGAGGAGTCTGGGGGAGGCTCCGAGCTTCTTCCACCACCACTCCATTCAAGAGCATCAATCATCTCCATTAGCTCTTTGAACACAGCTATAACCCTCCAATTATACTTAGCTGAACACTCCACGTACCCACACTTCCAGTGCTTACGAACTAAGTTCACGATATTTCTTCTCTTCTCTCTCGAATCTCCGCAAGCGCTTTCAGCGATAGCAAGCTGCTGAAGTCCACTAGACGCGGATGGAGTGTTACTACAAAGTAAATCCTGTTTATTGCCGACGACTAACACTGGAACGTTCCTCATGTCCCGACTTTCAACCATTTGGTCTCTCAAACTTCGTATATACTGGAAAGTTTCAACGTTAGATAAATCAAAGACTAGGATGTAGGCAGTGGCGCTTCTCAGTCCATAAAAACGGTAATGAGCCCATTCGTAATACGAATTTATTGGGAAGTAAGGTATCACTGGTACGTCTGTGATTTTAACTTCATAAAGGTGCTCGTTGATGATCACCGAAGGGTAGAATGTGTGTTTACGATCTGTTGGGACGTATTCCTCCGAGAAATCGCTCCACACGAATTGCTGTGAACAAAGAAAAATGGTTTTTTAAAAGGGGTATTTGTAAAGTGACTAAGATGGATTTGGGTTGGATTCATTAATCACTGTTTAAGCTTTGCCCACCTTCCCCGGATATGTCGTTATCGGGCTGACGACCTGCCTTGAGCGGGGTGACATGGGCTATAACTTTGGCAGTTAGGTAGGCAAGATGCTCGCAATGGGTCCTTAGGGACGTGAAAGCTGTTGTTTTGTCACAGCTATTTGTTTACCTTAAGTTATTGGTCCTGTTTGCAAGAACCTTAAAATAGAATTGGGGAAAGAGAAATGTGGAGTTTGTAAAATACTGAAAATGTAGTGAACATTTCTTTTTCTTATAAGCATTTAAGTAAAAAGGTCTTCACTCAAGTTTATAAGCCACGTTATAAACGCCACGTATCCACGTGTATAAGTTTATTGCCACGTTGAGTGGCAATGCTGCTAATGGTTTAAGATTATCACAATATATCATATCAATTTCATAACATAGCATTATATGAGCATTTTCGCTTTGATTCTTGTTGGTTTATTTACAAAACTTATTTTACATTATTAAACTATATAATAGGCATGTTGGAAGTTACTGATGAAAGAAACGATTCCTTTGGGCTTTTCCCTTTACAATAAATGATTCATACCAAACATTCCACGCATACAATCACAACAATTTTCTCGTTCAAAAGTAAATCTCGACAACTTGAATTCTAAAGCAAAAATCTACTTTGTGGAGCTCGCAACACAACAAAGTTATTCATAGCAAAACCAACATCAATGCTATCAACCAGGCGAGCAGGTGTTGTGGAGGTAAATAGAACTGCAGTTGTAGTACAACTTTCATGACAAACAGTTCGGGAATATAAACTAACTAGCTTATATTTTATGCTGCCTTAGTACCTGGGAGTATTGAAGTTACTTTGTATTGTTTAAAGACATTCAAATATTTACCTGCCTACTTCCAATTTTAACTTTTGTAGCGTATATTAAATTGTTGCATTGCTTATATAAAATGTTATATACGCCGGAGAGGTGACTTGTACCTCAGGACCTTCCTACTTCAGGACTTCCTAATATTATTAAATATGTGAACCAGCACCTGTCATTCTTGATGACGAGATAAATTAAGATTTATGATAATGATTTCATCATCCCTTACTTTTTCCCAACTATGTTGGGATCGGCTTCCAGTCGAACTGGATGCAGCTAAATACCAGTATTTTAAATGAAGCGACTGCCTTCACAACGTAGTTCCTACTTTATTATATATTATATTATAGCTAGCCTATATTGTCCCACTGCTGGGCAAAGGCCTCCCTTCATTCCTTCCAACGGTCACGATTCTGTGCTGCTTCTTTCTAATTTCAGTTAGGTACTTACTGAATTATAAAACCCTCGGTAAGACTGGTTGTCAGTTTCGGGCCACTGACTACCTGTAACGACTGTCAAAGGTCGTCCACAACCCAGTTATTACGGGGTAATACTAGACCCCTTGGTAAGACTGGTTCTCAGAGTTTCGGGCCACTGACTACCTGTAACCTGTCAAAGGTCTACAATTGACAGCCGGGACCAACAGCTTCACGCGCTTTCCGAGGCACGGAGAAAACTCGTTATTGGGTGGTCACCCGTCCACAGACCAACCTAGGCTAGCGCGGCTTCACCTGAAGATCGACCCGACTAGACGTTATCATTTAGTCACGAGGTAGTTGAAGACAATATTCAAATATGTAAAGTCAAATCTCTTTGGTATTGTTAGATCCTAGTTTCACAGTGGTTCCATTAAAGTTAACAACACCTAGATGCCATACATAGGTCTAAAAAGTTACAGCTTAATTAGACCAATTATAAATTACCTATAGAAACAGAAATTTCCAATTATCTTTGTTTTTTAAAGACATTCTAAACAAAACTTTTTAGTATCTCTTATGCGCATTAAGTTTCATTAAAATCGGTTCAGTTGTTTCGTAAAATAAGGACTTGAAAGTTTGTATGCAATGCCATAAGGCGTCAACGCTCTTAACTTTTCTGAATGTTTATTGCGGATGTAGACTAGAAACGAAGGGTGATTATACCTCATTTTTGACTCAAGTCTGACCGCATGTGTGAACGTGAAGGTGGCGAAAGGATTATGTAAAGGTCAAGATCGCAGCAGGTTCGTTATCGTTACTGCCTACCCTCCAATAGGAAAAGGCATGAGATTCTGTATGTTTATATAGAGATTGAAATGAATAATACAGTTTTAGGTACCAAAACAATCTATTGATAATATTTTAAAAATGAAAAATCTGCTCTAAAATTACTTTTTCTCCTGAAAATACTATTATGAAACAAAATACATAATTCCAATTCAGATTTCCTTTGCGCAAAAATGACTTTCATCCAATTTTAATATTAAGAGCGTTTATACCTACCCTACGGCATTTCATACAAATTTTCAAGTCGCTATTTTCCGAAATGACTGAACAGATTTTAATGAAACTTCCTACGCATAAGCAGTATACATAGGTCTAAAAAGTTACTAAAAACATTTTCGAAAAATAATGTTACAGCTAAATTAGACCGATTTTTAATTATCTATAGAAAACATAAATTTCCAATTATCTTTATTTTTAAAAGACATTTCGAAAATGTTGTATGATATGCCGTAGGGTATAAACGCTCATAAACGAATTCACCGTACACCATTTTTAATTCAATAAATTATACCGTATGCGCGAAACTTTTGCAAAGTTATTTAAGGATAACCCGAGCACTGCGCCGTGTTCATAGATACTCTCAAGTTGATCGTATAGTCAAATATTTATAGAATAACTGATAAGCTGTTACTAATGTACATGTCTGATAATGTCATTATTGCATTACGCGAGGAGCGATGAAAATTTTGAGAAGGAGGAACAAAATTATCAACGTTTCATGGGGAACATAAACCTAACTATTCTGATTTTAGTTGAAATACAGGTTGTGATTTACAAGAATGTTAATAATTATCATCACGATCTTTTTGCGCTTATCCTAAATTATTCGGTGTAGACACATCATCATCAACTCGCACGGGGCTAGCGTGGTGGATTACAGCCCACTCCTTCTTATAGAGAGGAGGCCGGAGTCCCAGCAGTGGAAACATTATAAGCTGATGATGTTGAGACACATCATTTTTTCTTCCTTTATTAATTCATCTTCTTTATTCTCCAATTTATTTGGGTCGGCGCAACATTTCTTTTTCTGCCATACTTCTCTATTATTCGTCATCTATTCTTGCTTTAATGATTAGTTAGTAAATGAGAAAATCTAAGGTGTAATAAGGTAGACCCATTCACCCATAGTCCAAATGATTTTCAAAACCAATTTTTTTTTTTTTTATTTCACATAGGCCTACATGGGCACTTATAAAATGTCGACAAATAAAGGTGCACGGTTCGGATTGGTCGTTTCCTATGGAGAAGAACCGGAAAGAAACTCCATGGTTACTCTTTTAAAATCAAATAGTTTTACAATATTTGTATGTTACAGCATATTAAGGGATGTGTTGTAAATAACAAAATATAGACACTACTAGCGCCTTCTTGTGAGCAATTCATTTGTCTATGAATCCTTTTCTTTTAATAAATCAGTCGTTCCAATTCTCAGTTCAAACACGTTGTTTTATTTTAGGATGCATATTTAATAATCATCATCTTCCCTCGTTCCATGTTTTTTTCTTCTTCTATACTCCCCTATCATTTTTACACACTTTACATTTGCATAATTCCTCATACAACGCTTTATTTTTGCCTTGCAAAATATACCTTCAATTTAATTATCCAACTTTTATTTCGAACAAAACTCTATATTCTGTACCTCACTTTCATGCGCCAATTAAAGCATCGTTCGAAAGAAAGGTTAAAACATAATTTTACCCTATAATAGTTACTGCTAGTCGATCGTTTATGGCTCGACAATAATCTCTTTACCTCTTCCCCCTTTCATAGCTCCTGGTAGATTTTCTCGCCATTTTAAAAGTGGAGGAAGTAAATGCCCGTTATCGTGGCGTAGTGCAATATTGACTCATCACTTTTCAAGCGCCTGTTGGCACGTGTTAAGTGAACATGCAATAAAGCTCTAACGGGTTCATATTCTCCTAGTACTTCGTCTGCCATAGTTGTTTACTATAGGTAGTTTCAATTCTATTGGAAACTGGCCGTGAAAATTTTTGTTTTTTTCTTGGCTTTTTTAATGGAATGGATGAAATATTATGAATGCTAATGTTGCGAAAAAACATTAGGCTCGACAAATTACAAATGACACGCAGAAACACGATAATGTTATGAAAAAAAATACTGAAACAGACGTGAATAATGATACGTTAACAACGTCGCATGGGTACATGAACATGAAAAAAAAGTAATGTTAGATACACAATCAATCATTTTGACGTATTGTTTTCTGATCCTCTGTTGAACGAGCTCCATGTGTTTCATGCGTGTTTTATACATGGGACGAGATAATACAGACAAATAAGAAATATATTAATTAATTCAATCATAGCGTGTATTTTGCACAATATTAAGTCATTTTACTAGAAAAAGAAGTTCCAAGTAGGTACAACGTACAGATTAGATTTATTATAAGCAAGTCCAAATAAATGCTGAGTAAAACTTGGTTAATGGAATAAGAAAAGATAAGGCTGTTATTCATATTTATCATACAACACAAAAGACATTCCAGAATTTATGACACACACACACGCCGAAAATGTTATTCGTAGGAAGATTAAAATAGTTACGAAATGGTAATGTTTTTTATTTGTTTTGCACGTCTTTTGTTTAGTTGTCCAAATGGGAAAGCTACCAAGTGGGTGGATACCCCATTAGACGCCCGACAACTAAAACACCATCAAAAAGTTTTGTAACGGGATATTTACCGTGTATATTATTTGTTTTGAGTTCCCGATATTTCGACGCTGTTGCTGCAAGATCAGTTTATCCGTGATCATGGCCTTTGCAACAGCGCCGAAATATCGGGAACTCAAAACAAATAATAAACACGGTAAATATCCCGTTACAAGTATTATTGAAAGTGTTAATGACCATGTTAGTTTAAAAACTTTTATCTAAAACACCGTCTAGGTAAACAACTAACAAAAACTTCTCATTTCACATTCAACACTACCCGAATATCAAATAATCTAATTACACATTCCGTTTCCCGACGTTTTACACCTGCGCCCCAGATAGTTAACGATCTACCCTCCCATATAATATGAGTAATATAACCCTACTACCGAACCTAATTTGGCGGAATAAGGCTCGTAGATCAAGTGTCAGGGATACCCTTAGCGTTTATGAAAGACGACGTTGTGATATGATCGTAATATCTTATCTGTCATTCCTGAATTGTGTTTGATCAAGATGTATTCGTATTTTCTTGTAATGAAGAATGAAAGGATGCTTATTAGCAGCTTTTATTTTGTTCGTGGAAAATACGAAAGTGTCATTTAGAAGTCCTTGAATATAAAAGTTTGGCTTTAATTATAGCGAGCAGTTTTTTCGTGTACTATGTTTTTTTTTATAAGCCTGCTCTGGGCCTGTTTAAATAAAAAAATAATTGAAATATTGGATCGGGGCATATTCCCTGGATTTCGAGAAACGAGAGTTAATATTAAATATTCTCAAATTTCTTAAGGGCGTAGGTATCAAAAGTTACGTTTTACCTCATACGTTTAGAAGGCTTTATCAAAGAGATAGAAATATTTACGAGTGGTAGACGGGTCGAGACGAAGAAAATCGTAATCCAATACTTTTTACTATTTAGTAACAAGTCGGTTTGTCTAGTGTCGGTAACATTCGGGTGTCAAAGTCAAAAAAAATCGGTATCAACATTTTAGTATGACATTATTCCCAATATCCGCTCTATAATTATTTATATATCTCTTTGGTCTTTATTAATGTTATATTGTTTATCTACATCGAAAACAAAAAGTTTGATATAAAGATGCAAAAAGTCACATTAAAGTGGCGTCTGTATGATGCCGGACGTAAAGAATAGCACCATCCCATATCTTCCCGTGGGTGTCTTATAGGCGACTAAGAGATTTGCCAGAGAATGGGCAGCAGCGTTCTCTGTGCTTTTGTAACAACCGTACTGCGATCGCCAACCCGCCTGCCAAGCGTGGCGATTATGGCAAAACCCCCCATTTTATGTCAACGTGGTAACACTTGGGAGAGGAATATGTCCATTAGTGGACGTCTTTCGGCTGAAATGATGATGATGATGGTGGAAAAATCTCGCTCATCCAGATAAAATCCATTCAGTAATAACAACCGACACATTTTTATGAAAGCCACATCATGGAAATTCCCGTAATACGGAATCCGTTTTTCACGCCTCAAATCCTAAAATCATACGCATAGCTAATGAATCGGAAAATACGGCGAGTCATCCGAATGTGAGCTCCATTGACGGCAGTAAATCTTTTATTCGGGTATTTTCGTGTTCCCGAAATATGAAGGCATTATTGTGTGGAAGGTATTTCTGTATTGTGTTGGCGATGGAATAAATATGAGGTGGATTAGCTCTTTGTTGTTTTCAGAGGTGTTTACTTATAGTAAGGCTACGGTGGTTAGAACTTTTGAGCTTTAGGGACCTTTGCTGAAGGTTTGATCAGAATTGAGCTCCTTGACTTAGTAGTCGAGACTACGATAGCTGACAAATGCTTGCACAGAGTTGCTGGTCCACTCAAATCAGAGTGGACCTTTCTGCAAAAGATCATCTCAGACATTAATCTACATGGTCTTTAAAACATATAAACCTTTGAATTTGTTTCGACTGTATCTTCTCTGAGTAGTCAGCGACAAAACACCGGCCTCATTTAGTTTTAAAACATAACAAAATTTATTTTTGACTATACCAATAAGGCGGTTTGTTTGTTTGCTTGAACGCGCTAGTCTCAGGAACTACTGGTTTGAACCGATTTGAAAAATTATTTCAGTGAAGAAATTTATCGAAGAAGGCTATGGGCTATATATCATCAAGCTACAACTGACGAATGACAAATGTTGCGAAAACGGGGAAAATGTAACGCAGACGAAGTTGCACGGGACAGCTAGTTTGCAAACATCTTCATTTTGTGTTACGTTATAAGATCCTGCTGATAACTGTAGCGCCAGGAGCCTATCTTTGTATTCATCATCATCATTCATCATTTCAGCCCAAAAGACGTCCACTGCTGGACATAGGCCTCCCCCAAGTGTCGCCACATTGACATTTTGGGGAGTTTTGCCATAATCGCCACGCTTGGCAGGCGGGTTGGCGATCGCAGTACGGTTGTTACAAAAGCACAGAGAACGCTGCTGCCCATTCTCTGGAAAGTCCCTTAGTCGCCTCGTACGACACCCACGGGAAGATATGGGATGGAGCTATTCTTTACGTCCGACACCGTACAGAGCATCGCATCTTTGTATTATCTTTGTATTCTCTGTAACGAAATCATGTAAACACCAGCCAGGTATGTATGACCAGCTAGGTATGTGATTTATAGCATTAGAAGGTCATCATCATCATCGTTCTCCTGCCCTCACCCCATTTTTTTCGCTTTGTTCTTCTTCCTTAAATTTATCTATTACTCGATATTTCAGCAGTCAGCTCCTTTCTAGCCGTATCATCCTTCACACAGTCCATCCATCGTTTCTTTGGTCTTCCTCTACTCTTACGGCCATCTACATTCACTTTCAAAACTTTTCTCACGACGATTTTCTCATTTTTAAATCTATTTCTGATTTGGCATAGTAGTTAATACAATGTACCTACTCTGGTGTATAAAAAGTTGCACTAGTTTGTTATGGTATAACCTAATTGCATAGTATTCTCTGCATTTTGTATTCTCTTTCGCTCTCAAATAATGAGCAATACTATCTTAACCCGCATGAGCCTTTCAAAGCAGGTTTATCTTAAAACGACTAGCTGAACTGTTAGTTTATAGGATACTAGCTGTCCCGCGCAACTTAGTCTGCGTCACATTTTCCCCGTTTTCGTAACATTTTTCATTGCTACTCCACTACTATTGGTCGTAGCGTGATGATATATAAATTATAGCCTTCCTCGATAAATGGGCTATCTAACACTGAAAGGATTTTTCAAATCGGACCATTTATCAATTCGGAGCCTATTCAATGCAAACAAACAATCAAATCTTTTCTGTTTATAATATTAGTTTAGACAAAGAATTGTAAGCTTTTAACGAATTTACAGAGGAAAGTAAACTACCACCATCCATTCTGCTAATGAGCAAGCGTAACTATCTTGCTGTATATCTCATTATAAAAAAGCTTGCCTAAATAGGACAAAGTAATGGTGCTTCTGAGTTAGAATTTAAAACAGAGTTAATTAGCAAACTGCAACGTCTGACTTAATGTTTAAAATTATGAAGTGCTTAACAGTAATTCATAATAATATGAATTTTGTATTGTATTTTTTGCTGTACTAACTGCTTGTTGCTCTGTATGGTGTCGGACGTAAAGAATAGCACCATCCCATATCTTCCCGTGGGTGTCGTAAGAGGCGACTAAGGGATTTGCCAGAGAATGGGCAGTAGCGTTCTCTGTGCTTTTGTAACAACAGTACTGCGATCGCCAACCCGTCTGCCAATCGTGGCGATTATGGCAAAACCCCTCTTATGTCAATGTGGCGACACTTGGGGGAGGTCTATGTCCAGCAGTGGACGTCTTTCGACTGAAATGATGATGATGATTGTACTAACAAACATAAAGAACTTGCACTCCCGAGCCTTAAGATATAAAAATGTTGTGTAGTATACCACTGAATACCCCCTTCTTCATATTTACCTGTATAATGCTAGTCTTCCCAACAGCTGGGGCTCCCAATAGCACCACTTTGACGAGGTCAAGGCTGTCAGGACTTGGCTCCAGGCTCGGAGCCCCGCCCACTGTCAAGGTACCCCCTCCGCCCCTCTCCAGGTAGTCCAGATCCAATTCTACGACAAAGAGAAATAGCTGTTAATTAAAAAGAACATGGGTGACTTATGTTTATTTCGATGTTGAGTCGTTAAAACTACGCCATATTTTATTTCGTACAATAAAACTGACGTAGCTGAAGGATAGCATAAAATAGTTGGCCTTTTGGGGATTTAAAATTAGGATTTAGAATTTGACGGCACGGCTGGTGTAGTCACTGCTGCGCTGCTGTACGATCAATAATATTTGTAGGGTCTGCCGGTAGTTGTTCCGGGTCTGGCTGTTTATGTATGCGAGTTCAAATGTTTTTAAACACACCCAGGATACAGAAAAAATTTTTGGTGTAGCGCAATGTTTAAAAAAACACCTTCTAGCACCAAGCTGCCTCTCTTTTGTATTCCATTAGAATCAAATTGGTATGGTAAGTAGTTTAGCTATAAACCCGTATTCAACTGGAAGAGACATAAGGTTCAGTTATATTTTAACGGCTATAATAATGAGAACACTACTTCAACAAATAAACTAGACAAAATAATCAGTCGTGAAAAAGATAGGTAGGTACAGTTTTAACGACCAAATTATCTTGGCTAGGTTTACTGGAAAAGCTGTACGTGGCCATATAATTTTATCACACACGTAAACAAAGAAGGATCTAACAAAGGAAATGTGTAACAAAACTTGCTTACGTGAACAAAAAAATGCGATCAAAAATATAAAAAAATGGGGTACGAGCCAGTAAAGACGATCCATTGAATGAAAAACACAACAAAGAGATAATTCAACCTGATATATGTACCCGGTATATATGAACCCGGTAGGTATAAATGTACCCGGTATATATGGCCGGTAATAATAGCCATATCGGTCCATCTACGTTTTATTATAGATATAAATATTTTGGAACAAAAGACTGGGATTATGTGGATAGCAATAGCCATAAACAAAATGGATGTTACGAGAAAAAAAACAAACTCGAATTAATTTGGTTGCCAGAGGAAATTTCAGGAGATGTACAACATTAATATTTCTAACAAAATTAATAAAAAAGGGAATAAATTGCATAGTGCGAAAGAGGAAATGATTTCCTTTGGTAAAGTAAAATGACTAAAACTAAAAACTTTTAAACTCTTCTCCATAGAGATCTACGCTTTGGAATGGGCAACTACAGTTTTTTTTTTTTTTTGGGAATGGCATCTCGCAGTTCAACCTAGGAGGTTGTCGTCTGCTTAACCGGACTATCCTGTGGGTGCCTTAAGAGTACGGCCTCCAGCCAGGGCATAAAAACTTACAAACTAAGCGACTACACGCTAAGGGCACCCCCTGTGGGATACGAGCCTCGGCTCAGGGCGTCGCTGGGGGAGGACTGCATGGGGACAGGCTGGATCTGAATGATATCATTATTTAGGGGCTGATTTAAAACTACTGGCACAGCATCGCGGGCTGGCTCGAGCGATGGTCGGGGAGGACATGGATCGGGACGTCGCGACGGACCTCGACGGCGAGGTCGGAAAGACGGCGGTTTGTGTCTGAACTTTTTAAGAGTGCTAGTCTCTTTGCTACTCTCCTGGAGGAGGGTGATAGCATCATCGGGAGTGACGAGGGTATGCCGAGGACGGCGTACTGTACTAATGCGCGAGGGTTCGTAATGGGCGGCCGCTGCGATCAGGGGATTACGGTGTTTAATGGCGTTATCGAAGAAACGCTTCGAAAGACGTTTCATAAACTGAAGGACGGTGGGCATTCTAAGGTCTACGTGTAGACGGTCATTACGGACATAAAAAGGGGCTCCCGTGACTCTACGTAAGAACCGGTTCTGCAATGTTTGCATCCTATGGATGTACTTAGGCTTGGTGTGAGCGTACACGACGCAAGCGTACGTCATAATGGGGCGGATCACCGCGGTATAAAGGCACAACTTGCACTTATTTATTTATTTATTTAGGTTCACCCACAGCACATATATGGATATAGATACATATGAGTCTTATGGTAATATTCTAATATATATGCCAATTACGGGCAAACACAACATTGACAAAAACACGCCAGGTTATTTATGAACTACTACAAAGAGACACGATATAAAAACAACATACAATACATCCAATACATACAATAAAACGGAAAACAAAATAGTAGTAGACCAGGGAAAACGAAGTTAACTTTTTGGACCACTGACTTGATCAGGAGACTTGATAGCACGTAGGGATGCCAGGATTCTCGATTTAAATTTCGCTTTAGAGTCACTAAACAAATCTGTGTCAGGAATGGGCTTAATAAGTGAATTCAGGTAGTCACACATCTTCGCTATTGGGGAGTTGCGACCTATGTTGGTACGGGTAGAAGGGCGATGGAGCAGTCTGGTAAGGGGATACCGTGGAATGTTGAACGGAACACTCAAATAAATGCGCGATAGTAGTTCACTACAATCAATATGGCCGTTGACCAACTTGTATAGGAACATAAGGCTATGCATAACTCTTCGTTGATATAGTGAAGTTATATTAAAAAAAGTCAGACGTTGTTGGTATGGGCACCTATGAGATATGCCGGGGGCCATAAACGCAAGGTGTTTGGTGAAAGCCCGCTGTATGCTCTCTAGACGCTGGGAATGTATAGCATAAAATGGATTCCAAACAACGCTGGCGTATTCCAACTTGCTGCGCACCAACGCATTATACAGAACGATTTTAGATTTTACAGATCTAAATCCTTGAGTATTCCTTTTTAGAAAACCTAGTAACTGGGCAGATTTTTTAACACAACTATCTATATGTTGCCTAAAAGTTAATCCCTCATCCATTATCACTCCGAGATCCCGAATTTCACTGACCCTGGTAAGTGTTACGTTATTAATTTTGTAGGATGCTACGCTAGCTTTTTTTTTTTCTTGAAAATTTGATATGAAAGCATTTTTTAGCGTTCAAAGTCATTCCATTTTTATTGCACCAGTCTACTATTTGATCTAAATCATGTTGCATCGCCACAGAGTCGTTTGGTGACATGATTGGCATGTAGATCTTAAGGTCATCGGCAAACATTAAGAATTTGCAGGTTTTGATAACCTGCCCCAAGTCATTTATGAATAGCAAAAATAAGACTGGTGCTAAATGGGATCCTTGCGGAACACCCAAGATGGATACATATGGCTTTGACACGTAACCATTCAAGACAACGTTCTGTGTCCTCCGTTCTAGATACGATGCAAACCACCTCAGCAGTGATCCATGTACGCCATTAGCTGCTAATTTCGACAAAAGTAGTGAGTGACTAACTTTATCAAAAGCACTGCTGAAGTCCGTGTACACCACATCCACCTCCAGTCTTCGGTCTAGAGAATCGGATATGTCGGACACAAACTGGATTAGGTTACTTTCCACTGAACGACCCGCCATGAAACCATGCTGACCAGATGAAAAATTAGAATTAAAGTGTTGTGTGATTATTGGACAAATAAGGGACTCAAATACTTTCGAGAAACATGATAATATTGAGATCGGGCGATAGTTTTTAACATCCACGGGATCCTCCTTTTTATAAATAGGTATAACTTTTGCTTGTTTCCACACATCAGGAAAAATTCCCTCGGCCAATGAACGATTAAAAATAGTGCATAACGGAAATGCCAGTGCATTACAGCAGCGCTTTAAAAAGACAGGTGGGATAGAATCAGGACCGGGGCCCTTCAGATGGTCTAATTTCTTTAATTTGGTGTGCACTTCTCTCTCTGTAAAGCTTATTTTTTTTTCACTTGAGTGACAACTTGCTTTTTGCCGAAATCATGAAATGAAGCCTACCCATAGCAAAGGCAGCTCGGTCGCGAGCTGCTTTGATGTGCGCCGCTAAAGACAGGTGGTTGTCAAGTAAGACTCCTAAGTACTTCGCTTGCTTCTCCTAAGGGATAGGCTTACCGTACATATTGATCGGGCTGAGGCAACTACAGTACTTTTACAAGTTATTATATTATGTCTTGTGACTGGAACTGTAGCTTCGCGTTGTTTTTTTTTTTGTTTTTTGACTTTCAAAAGTACAATGGTCTAATTGAAATAAATTTGAGTGATTTGATTTTGAGTGCCACTACTGGAAAGAATTAATGGCTAATAAAAAACAATGGGGCAATTTTCAACAGGCCGTAACTGCGAGAGAAATGGTTTTTTTTTCTAAGATTACTCAAAAACCGCTGACGTTACAAACACTTGGAGCTACAATTTCCTTTTTTGATTTTTCCAGTAGTATAGTATAGTCCTTTTATATCTTTACTACTTATATATCATTCAAGCAAAGCCAGTAAACCTACACAAATTAATAATGCAATATATGCGATTGCAAATATATTGTCATCTAACGCTGTAACATGATGATGCAAATGGAACTCAACGGAGCAACCCTAATCTAATATTAATTGAAATCTCATTCCAAACGCAAGATTTTGAATGAAAGACGCTTAGAAAATTCTTTGTGAATGGCTTTCAAGATAAGCTCAGACGGAGTAATCGAAAACTCTTTTATTTTCTTTCATGTAAAGACCACAAAAGAGTTATGTGGAGTTAAGTGGAAGAAAAAATATTAAATTTGCCAGAACTCCAGCAATCTTTATTTTATTCTGTGTACTTAATAAATTTTTGAAAGAAAATCACTGTTATCTTGCAAGTAAACTGCCTGTATATTGCAAAATTACCTCAGTACATAAGAGCCTTTACACCTTACGGCATTTCATACAAACTTTTAAGTCCTTTTTAAAAATATCTAAAATGTTATGAAATCGTCTTTAAATAAAAAAGATAATTGGAAAAATATCTGTTTCTATAGATTATTTAAAATCGGTCCATCTTAGCTGTAACAGTATTTTTCGAAAATGTTTTAGTAACTTTTTAGACCTATGTATTCTGCTTATGCGTATGAAGTTTCAATAAAATCGGTTCAGTCATTGCAAAAAATAAGGACTTGAAATTTTGTATGAAATGTCGTAAGGCGTAAACGCTCTTAATCGCTTATTACACTCCACATGTTAGTGTATTATTAAATTAATGTGTAAGTACCACAAAAATCTTTATGAATAAATTCTCAAAAGAATGGCGAAAACCACATGTAAATCCGTTACGTAGTTCAGAAAAACCACGTGGCCACGCAGAAAGACACAGAGCGTCTTTTATTATGTAAATATTATGACTCCATCATCATCATCAGCCTATAATGTTCCCACTGCTGGGACACAGGCCTCCTCTCTATGAGAGGGAGCGCGCTGTAATCCACCACGCGGGCCCAGTGCGGGTTGGTAGATGTCACATGTCTTTAAATTTTTAGTTCTAGGACATGCCGGTTTCTTCACGATGTTTCCCTTCATGGTTTTTAAGGGCAGCGGTGATGAAATAAATTACACAAAGTAATGCGTCTGCCTGGGTTTGAACCCACGGCTTACTGCTCGTAAGTTGGGGCTGCCACCACTGGGCCACAGCAGCTCTTCCGCTCCTCCTGCTCTCTTATGGCCCCGGTTCACGAGATATGGAGTTTAGGAAGGCCTTCGTCCAGGAGTGAGACAGAACAGGCTAGCAAAAAAATATTGAGTAAGTGCCATTGATATAAAATAAGGTGCTATGTTATTATATTACTATATATAGTTGACCCACGCAACTTCGTTTGCGTCACATTTTTCATTGCTGCTCCGCTGCTTTTGGTCATAGCGTGATGTTATATAGCCAATAGCCTTCCTCGATAGGACATCAAAAGCAAGTGTCGCCAGTGTGCCTTCAACCTTATCAATACTGTTGGTGAAGTTCTAAAGACGCAGGAAGGAGGTATGTTTTTTATAAAATTGAAAACTTCTTTAGCGGCGTTGTGCACTTTTGTGATGGGTAAAAAAATTTAAACTCGTGACCCTCAGGTCACGTGTCCTGATCGAAAATTCGTAAGACGGATTGACATTAGGTTACGAAGGAATTTGAACTTTATGTCATCTGTCATTGAGTTTGGTTTTCCAAAACTGAATAATTATCGTATGCACAAACAAAACCTTCGGTTTCTCCAAAGAGGCAAAATTGGTAAGACGGATTGTAATAGTTCTGAAGTGTTAAATTTTTAATGTAATATAAATTGTCGTGTTTGTGTACGATAGCGCAATAAATGAATATTGTATTTTACCACATAAATGATAGTACTTTTATACTGATAATCGTGCTAAATTATTCCCTAACCATTCCAAAATATCAAATGCATATGCAATGCACAACGTTAGTATTCAAGTTTTCACTTCTGCCGGCACTCCCGGAGCGCAACCCGTTTTTTTTATTGGCCTGAATTGTCCCACTCCTGGGCAAAGGCCTCCCCCCATTCCTTCCGCTTTTCTCAATGTTGCGCCAATTCTCTCCAAATAACGAGAAAGCCCTCCAAGGCTTCCCGCCATCTTCTCGGTCTGTCGCTAAATATATCAAACTAGCTGTCCGGCGCAACTCTGTTTGCGTCACATTTTCCCCATTTTTGCAACATTTTTCATTGCTGCTCCACTCCTATTAGTCGTAGCGTGATGATATATAGCCTATAGCCTTCCTCGATAAATGTACTATCTAACACTGAAAAATTTTTTCAAATCGGACCAGTAGTTCCTGAGTTTAGCGCGTTCAAGCCAACAAACAAACAAACTCTTCAGCTTTCTATTATTAGTAGGATAGATTAGAAGAAGATAGAAGAAGAAAGAAGATAGATAGAATATATATAGATTATTTTGGAGAACTTGAACTTCTCACCTCTCTTTGTCTGAGTGTACACCGCACTATCTGTTAATCTTTTCCAACTACCCTACCTCTTACCAAGAAAATTAATTTCAAGTTTGCGTAGGATTTTTTGAGCTACATTCTGTTTTCTAGTTGCTTTTGAAGAAAAACAAGTGGAACCATGTTCCTGGCATTTTAAGTTAGTAGAAGTTTTTACTGAGGTTGAGATTGTATCAAGGATAAATCTTTGAAAGACTCATTGTGATTTTGTTTGGGTTGAACGAAGAAACTGAGTTACGTTAAGTTCGTTTACTTTTTGGGGTTAATAAACTGAGTTAGTTATGTTGTTGGTTTGGTTCGGGATTTACTGGGAAATGCGGGATAGCAGCAATGAAAATTCAGATAGCGCATGACCGAATTAAGGGTATAAGTTTTTAAACTGACATGGTCACTAACTAAACTGTGTAAAAACCGAAAGAGTGCCGTAAAAAGTTCGCGAGTGGACACAGTGAGTTTCGTGTGTCGGGAACAGAATCGAGTTGTGAGTGACAGTGGTAGTGGTACGGCGCGCAAAAAACGAACAAGAAAGAGGGTAGACCGTTTAGTCTGCTCATAAACATCCACCCGCAATAACTTCAGTTTATCCGTGATCATGGCGTTTGCAACAGCGCCGAAATATCGGGAACTCATAACAAATAATAAACATGGTAAATATCCCGTTACAAGTGTTGAATTAAGGGTAATCCCCTTATCTGAAAAATATTATTTCAACGCTCTCAGTGACGTACCCGTACATGACCAATCGGTCACAATTATCCGAGACGGGATGAACCTTTCCAAAAACATACTCAAAAAGTTCGATTACTCCGAAACAACGCAGATTGGACCCCTAGTTATTGGGGTCAAATTTGTTGCAAATGAGTTCTAGTATCACCCGTTTCATGGACTGCACCCAATTACCAATCCACCCTGTCTTATTACTTACGAGGCTCCCCAAAACGAAACTAAGTTAAAAAAAAAGACAACAGAAGAAAGAAGAGATGTAAGAGAGATTGGCCGTATAAAATTGATTGGCAAAAGAAAGATTCGAAGGTTATAGAGGAGACCTTTGTTTTATTTATTTATTTAACAATTTATGTACACACTAAATAAAGGAAAGAAGAAAGGAACAGAAAATAGGTACAAAGGTAATGCTTATTTCAGAAATCTCTTCCAGCATACCTGCAAAAGGAGATACTAAAAAAAGAGACGTAGAGAAAGTGTGTAAAAAAAGAAGAGAAAATGCAATTTAGACTTAAAGCAAATAAATATTTAAAATATTGAAATACAATATTAGACTCAGTAGCAGCTACGGAGTCTGAGTTTGTGCCCGGTTGATGGCAATAGGCTCGCCCCCTATTACATGGGACTTAACTAGCGAAATGTGGGTGTACCAACACGTAAAACTCTGCCTAACCCTTGGGGAATTACAGGTGTGATGTTATGTTAAGTTTTAGTAAATTAAAACCAAAATCCTTATCCTTACTAATATTATAAATGCGAAAGTAAGTTTGTTTGTTTGTCCTTTTCACGCCCAAACCATCAGAACCGATCATCCTGAAATTTTGCAAATACGTTGTCAGGTGTACAGAAACGGACATAGGGTTACCTTTCATCCCGAAAAAAAGTACTGTTGCCGAGGAAAACAACAATAACGTTCATATGATAATAAATGGCGCTACGTATCCGAGGCCGTTATTGTCAAATTCTAAAATCACGCGATTGATGCCCGAGGCAAAAGCTAGTAAGTTTATACAACCTCTAAAGACTTTCGCAACAAGAACTTTCCATAATTAATAGCTCCTTTTCCAGACTTTGGTTAGAAAGAGAATGGTTGACGGTAACGACTGAGATAAAATATTCATGAGCTGTGCTAGTGAAACAGCTCTCTTTTGAACCGAGAACAATAAAACTCAGACTTAATTGCTCGTTAGTGGGACCAGGGAACTAGAATTTGAGACCAATTAAAGGAAACTAAAAACTAGTAGGTAAAATCTGGATGCTACTGAGAAAATAGGTGTACAAATACCTTTACTAATTGTTCTCCTACTTGTTGCGTTTTTTTTATCTGGATCATATCTGGGACCTTCTAGTTACGGAGATATTATAGGTCCTAACCCAACTTTTTCATTGGTATTTTATATTGTACATTTTTATTGTATAACTTGAAATTCCTCCACGAACCCCGTACTATTTAATGCATTTTAGTTTAATTAGACTGATGGTGATGTAATAGGTGACAAAAAATAAACTCAAACAGTAGTTAAACTAAATTTACGACACAGCCTACATCTGATCCACGCGCGCCTCAATGAGATGTCAGCAAATTGGAAGGGGTCCGAGAGGGTCGATGCCTGCCAGGGCTGCGGGACTGTTCGAAAGAGATACCGTGGCCCTGGAACACAAAGGGCTAAGAAGGAACATGGATGGGTTTTAGTGTGTACAAGTCTGAAACTCCCTTCCGCTCCGCCCAGAGCGGGAGGAGTCATTCGATGATTTACCAAACGAAAAAAAAAGTCTGATACTTAATCTTAAAACCTTTTCCAGGTTTACTTCTCACCCAACGAAAATGCAACAAACATCAATATTTCACCCATTAACGTTTCACAAACACATTCTTCGTTCAATTTCCGAAATATGCGCAATAAATTCGATTACAGACTGAATTTATTGGCTACAGTGAACATAATCCAAGGCGTTCGTACGAAAATACTGGCAAATATTTTTAAATCGTGTAGTGAAGAAATATGGCCAACAAGTAAAAATGTGACCCTATTATGTAGGAAGCTGGGTTGTAAATCAAGAATCTTTATGCCTTTAAATCTCGGCATACGGCAGTTTCACCTCTAGCTGACGTGACAATTTTTCGTAGGATTGGGTCATATTTGTCCCGAGGTTTATATGAAAGTAGGTAAATAAGACAGGGGTGTTTGTCAAAGGGATTGCTAGCTGTATTTCCTTTTTAAGGTGAACAAGAAATGTAAGGTACGTACAGACCCGTGAACGGGTCAGAGCCCATTCGTCCCCTAAAATTCGTCCCCCAGCATAAAAGTTGTAGATTCGGCCCCTATATAGGTGCCCATTGGTCTCCTGGTAGGGGACCAATTAATATTTTAATAAAAAATATTATTTTTAAGGTACCCATTCGTCCCCTCTAATATATATATAAATATAAGTTAAAGATTCGGCACCTATTCAGGTGCCTATTGGTCCCCTGAGATAAAATTAGCTATATTTTACATAAGAAACGGTTAACATAGTACACTTGTGAACAGTTTATTAACGGAATTAATTTAAGAAATCATAACAGATAATTGAAAAAAGAGCTATGATGAATGATAATCCGTCATGATAATAATATAGCCTGTCGATAGGCTTACGATGTAAAATTGTCTCGTTAATGTTAGAAATAAACCAAATATTTTGCAATGTTTAGACACTCTACATAAAGAAGCGAATTTATCCAAAAATAAAATGGATCAGGTGCAAAGGGGTGTCCAAACAAATAATCGGACTCCTGAATCGATTGAAAATGAAGCGAGAATAAATCGCATAATTAGCCAATTTTTTGAAAATCAGATTTCACTAGGCCACTGCATGGAAAAGCTATGCATTTATTATTAATTTAAAATGAAAAAACAAATATAAGATTAGTTTTATACTAAAATAATGTTGATTTGTTTAATCTTATATAATTATTGTGATTTTAGTCATTTTTTGTTATTTTAGTTATAGTTTGTTAGATTTAAGTTATTACGATTTTGCATGTAGTTGGTTAATACAAAAAAAATATATGTTGATTTATCTAGTCTTCAATAATTACTGTGATTTTAGTATTTTTTTTTGTACTGTTATAATTTTTTAGATTTAAGTTATTATAATTTTGCATGTATGTATTTGGTCAATATACAAAAAAATAAGAAGTGATTATTTACTGTTGATATGTGTTCTATTTTTTTGCATATTTTATATTTAATGTTGATTTATATGATGGTCATTCAAGGATGATTTTTGTAAATGAGTTGTATTTTGTTAGTTTCTAGGACATTGTGATTTTGTATGTGTTAATCTTATTTGAAATAAACATGATATCTACCGAATTACTATATTTTTTATTTTAGCCTTTTCTGCGCGACCGTACCAGGACTACCAAGCTGCAGTACACACATATACATGTACTTATATTAGAAGAATGAATAAAAATAATTATTCTTCAGGGGACGAATGGGCCCCTCAAAAGTTCCAGGGGACGAGTGGGCACAGGGTGCGAATCTTAGGGGACGAATGGGCTCTGACCCCAGTGAACCATCCTTTTATCAGTTTTCTACCACATTTTATATTTTTTGTATTTTACATTTCTTTCATAATCATTTTCTAATAAGTAATTAAGTAGTTTCTTCTAGAAACAACTAGAAAATTACTTTCTCTTACTTCTAGTAGTTTACTAAAAAAATATTTTGGATGACAACTAAAATACAACAAATATAAAATGTGGTAGAAAACTGATAAAAGGATGGTTCTGAACAGGCAGAAAAATTAGTTCTTAGTTCAGGTTAGCCCAAATTGTACCATGCTGACTCGAACATGGTACATGGTACAGCAGTTGTTATGGGTAGACGTGGATAGTCTCCCTCTTCACGATCACAGATGGCTTAGTGGCTAATGAACTCGAGCTATACAGGTCGTGGGTTCGATTATATAACGTTTGGTGCTTCGTGGTCTTCAGAGCCCCTAGCTCAAGCGGATTCGATTTTAACATTGAAAATACCTGTCGCCGCAAGAGCGTGTATCTGCTAAGACTATTAT
This sequence comes from Cerastis rubricosa, assembly GCA_949152445.1. Lineage (NCBI taxonomy): Eukaryota > Metazoa > Arthropoda > Insecta > Lepidoptera > Noctuidae > Cerastis > Cerastis rubricosa. The sequence goes on along the minus strand of OX424545.1, from coordinate 8,100,557 downwards.
TCATTAATCTAATTAAATAATCAAAACAATCAAAAATAATCCTCATTTGTCAAAATATTGATAAACCTGCCATGCCATCTGTGTGGACGCAGAATAATTATTACAAAGATTATCGATTGTGTATTGACTAAGCGCCATCTATTGGCAGATTCGCTTGTATGTTAAACTGTTAACTACTGCATATCTTAGAATCTTTATGACAACTCAAAGAATAATTATTAAACAAAAGCCTTTGCTAGAACTATAGTTAAAATTAAGATTAGCAAATATTTTATGATAACTGGGATTTTAGCAATGGCAATTTGGATTTTAACACTGGCAATTTGACAATCTATAAGAGGCGGCATCTGACTGTGTGGAAGATGGCGCTGACTAGTCAATTAATGAATTTATAATTTGTAACATAAACTTAATAAGTTTCTAGAACTAATTACAAGCTATAAATAAATAAGAAAAATTATTTTACAGAGTAGGTAGTTTATCATCGGAAGACTTGTTCTTTGTATTAAATCTTTTGATCTACCGTAAATGGTTATAAGCAAGCAATTGTTGTAAAAAAGTAATGAAGCTTCTAGTTAAGCTTGTAACTTAATAATGCCTTTGCATTTATGAATATTGGTATTGTATAATTACTAAAATAGTTAATTGTGAATTATTAGTATTATTTTACTAAAGTTTTACTGAACTTACGATGTAATGAGTAACTGTACTGAACTAGTACTTCCGCGGGACTCAGAACCGCAGGTGCAACGTGCGAGATGTCGTTCGAGCTAGCTCGCGACTATAGAATTGAAATATTGATGAATTGAAAGTAGTTTTTGAAGTGAGCAATAATAAGTTATGTTAATAAGAACTGTAATAATTGAAAGACAGATCCAAAAGAGAGTGTGAGGAGTTTCTTGGCCCGTTCTTCTACTCACATCAACCATGTTTGCGAATGAGTGGCTCAAGAAAAGTTTATTATAAGTGCCTGTAACTGGTTTATTAGAAATAAACTTATGGAGTTTGAGTCAAGTGTTGTGTGTGATTTCAACTACCCATCTACCTATCTATCAAGAATGAAGAATAATGTCGCACAGTTCGCGACTGAAAGGCAATATGGCGTCGATATTCGAATAGGAGTTTTACCTCGCGAAGTCCCGTTGTGATATACCCGTTCGTCACAGACAATATTTTCTTAATTTTAAAAATGTGTTTATATCAGCTAAGGATGCTACTAATTGACAAACAATTTAACTAAAATGCTATAGGATAATGGTATTTCCAAAAATCGACGTATTGTCGTTACATTTAGGGCCTCTGATACAAAAGTCCAAGTCAAAGGCAAAACCTACTTAATTTCGTACTTCATTTTATCAACTCGTGTTTTCCTTTTCACGTATTTTCGAGATCAACCCAAAGAGGTTACATTACACTGATAATAATCTAAAATGGCAACATAGTACCCTATTTCCTCCAAACATGTGTGTACGTTTTGTACCCATTCGCGTTATGGGTGCTCATTTTCTCGATACGCAAGATAAAATTTCCATATCGAGTTGGAATTTTTGATCAAAACATTCAAAAGAAATAAGTAGATTACATTGCTTAAACAAGAAGGTTTTCTTTAGCAATGTTATTTTACAATTATGATGAGGATGTATAAAACATATACTTCAGTAAGTCAAGTTCAAGCCATTAAACTTACAGAAAAGTTTTGACTTGGCAACCTTGTTACAAATTTTGCTGGATAAAATTATGAAGACTTTAAGTATTTCGGTTTAGTCTTCGTTGGAATTAATATTGTTATGAAAGATGAAGTAACTGCAACAAGAGAAGACTTAGAAATCGTTTCCAAGTCTAACAAACCGAATAACGATGAAAAAGAGATAATGCTACAATTCTAACACAGTGGTGCAATATCACAGGTAGTTAACCTATGATATTGCACCACTGTCAAAAAGTACAATGATAGCTGTTTCCGTTACAATAAGGTTGCAGTTGAACTACTGCCGTAAGAGGAAAAACAAGAATGAAAAGACCAGGAAAGGTGGAAATACCAGGGTAGCCTGCGAAATTCGAATTTTCTAACGTTTTTTGTAATTGGCAGGATAGTGTTGGGTTGTATGTTAATTAAAATGTTTCACAATCATATAAAAAAATGACTTTACAAGGTTTTAATCATTAAAAACATCAATAACTACAAAAACGCAAGACAATTTGAATTCCACGGAATACCCTGGCGCTTCCACCCAGAAGACAGACAGTAAAATAAGCAAAAGCGAAACGCCAAAATTCAAACAAACAGATAATATCTAAAACAAAATGGCGGCGTACAAAGGCATGCAAAGCCAACTACGACAAGCTTAAACTTGTCAAGAGAAGACAATACAGACCCTGTGCAATAATTTCACTGTAGTAATTCAATTTGCCGGACATCAAAGGCCAAAATGGAGAAAAGGGTCACTTAGATTCAATTAGGGCACTCCGCTAGTTAATTTCGTCATTAGATAGGGACACAAAGAGGTCTCAGGCATTGTTCAAAGAGTTGATGGGGGGACGAAACAAATGTTTTGGGACGATGTGTTGGAACTAAGGAGCTGATTCTGTAGCAGACTATTATCATCTGCCTAGATTTTTCCTAACTCTCTCCGCAAGGAGCTCTTGGCTAAATAATAACAGCCGCACGGTTCGATCTTTAAGAATAAGCCGTGCGTGCCGAGGTTGGTCCGTGGATGGAAGACCATAATTACATACTGAGTTTCCTCCGTGCCTCGAAAAGCATGTTAAGCCGTTTGTCCCGGCTGTCATTTGTAGATCTTTGACAGTTGTTACGAGTAGTCAAAAGTCTGACATTCAGTCTTACCAAGGGGTATCGTATTACCCAGTAACTGGGTTGTGGAAGTCAGATAAGCAGTCGTTTCATGTAAAATTCTGGCGTTCAATAGCATCCGGTAAGAACTGGAGGCTGACCACAACGTAGTAAGGAAAAACCTCATCATCATCATCTGCCTAGCCTTTTCACAAACTATCTTAGGGTCGGTTTCCAGTCTAACCGGATGCAGCTGAGTACCAGTATTCTGCATGGAACGACTGCCTATCAAAATCACAACCAGTCATTGGGTTACACGATCTTCCTCTTAGCGTGTCGATGAAACTTGACACTTCATAAACGCGCATCAAAGTAAACAGTTTGAAGTATACAGTTTTCTCGCTTCGATAAATCATTAAAATTATTAAAGTGTACTAAAACTTACTTTTTGTCTAATCAATACATTGAACTAAAATATATGTGCAGTTCCTACAAATAAACAGCTCTAAACAGTGATAAATAAGAAATCTTATAACATTGACTAAAGTGCAAATCATTGAGTGGTTCTTCGAACATCGCGGCTAGTGCACGGGATCATCGCGGTTACGCGGGCCGCGTAAGGGCCATAACAGCGCGCTACGCTGGCCGGTGACACATCGTTTAACGTATTTGGAAGAATCTTGTTTTTGACAATTAATTGTCGACTCGTTTATGAAGCAAGTCTGAGTGCCAGAACCTGCATTCGTCGCATATTTGGATCAAGAATATTACAAGATAAGTGGTGACAAGTACATAATATATTTTAAATAAACATGTTACGTTCAACTGATACCAAAATTAAGTGTTCTTCGGACACCGATTTGGATAGAGCGCCTACAGCATTTGAAGAGCAATACCTTAAACGGAAACAGCCCGAGTCAGAATTTGCCGAGGCGTTGAGTGCATTATCACTTGATTTGAAAAATACATTGAGTGAGTGGCGACGTGACATGGATGCTAGATTATCTATAATATCCGATAGTGTTGCCAATATTACATCAGAGTTAGCTGCTCTAACGCAAGTCACCACTGAAATTAAAAGCGATGTAAGTTTTCTCCGCTCAGAACAGCTTTCTATCAAGCAAAGCATTAAAAAACAAGACGAGAAACATAATGCACTGTCACATGAACTCGTCGATTTACGGAAATCGGTTCAACATACCATGGACGAGCAAACAGACATCCGGGAGCAAGTCGATGATTTGAAAAGACATAGTAAAAATATGGCGGACTTGCAAATAACTATGGCTGGTCTAGTTGCTAAGGTAGACTACATGGAACAAAGCGCCCGGAGTTGCAATATTGAATTATGTAACATACCTGAAAGGCGAGGTGAAAATCTAGTTACCCTGATCGAAAATATAGGCACTAAAATAAATTTTAAAATAATTCAGAAAGACATAGTTGCCGTACATCGCGTCCCCCATGCTCATGAACCCAGCGATAGACCCAAAAACATTATTGTGAAGTTTACTTCCCGAATACTCAGAGACAACATGCTCAGCGCCTGCAGATTATTTAAGAACCTGAACGCAGATTTGCTCGGCTTCTCAAACTCAAAATTACCTATTTACGTGCATGAGCATTTGACACTGAAAAATAAACAGTTGTTTCGTGAATGTAGAAATGCAGCCGCTAAACATAACTTCAAGTTCGTGTGGGTCAAGAACGGAACCATTCTTGCTAGAGAAAAGGAGGGAGCGCGAGCATTCGCCATCAAATCTATCCAAGACGTGGGAAAAATTAAACCCGGTTTGCCAACAGCTACGTCTTAAGTTTTTAATCATTGCCACTGTCAACATTCAGAATCTCAAACCAAGCCAACTGATTCTCTTATATTTGTTTTGCCAAAACCAGATATTTATTATTTCAATATTGTTGTATGTCTATCTCTTTGATTGCTTTACTTATTTTTCTCACTTAGTGCTTATCAAACTGCAGCTAGCCTTTAAGTTATTGTTGGTTTATGTCTGTATGCTCAAGCTTTTGTTTCATGTTCCACTTTATTGCTCAAATTGCAGTGTTGTTGTATTGCACAATTCACTCAAGGTCATGGAAACTTTATTAGTATTTTATATTGTCATATTTATTAGTACTTTTCTCTTCAGTAATGGATGATCAATCTCTTACTGTTTATTATCAGAACTGTAGGGGCATCCGCACCAAACTGCATATGTTATATATGAATATTTTGGCTAATTGCTACGACGTTATTGTGCTAACGGAAACCTGGCTAACGCTGGAGGTATCTGACGACGAATTCATTGATGATCGCTATACTGTACATAGGTGCGACCGCGATCGTGAAGCCACTGGTAAGAAGGAAGGAGGTGGAACTCTGGTGGCGATTCTCAAATCATTGCGTGCGGTTAGAATCAACCCCATCGCGACTCTGCATGCCAACATTGAACATGTTATTATTCAAATACCTAGCATAAATAGGGGTAAATTGCACATTATTAGTGCAGTTTATATACCACCAAAAACTCCGGAATCTGTCTATGATGCCTACTTTCAAATGATGGATGCCTACCTTGACGATACTGACGTTGAACGCTTCTATGTTATCGGTGATTTCAATTTACCTACTCTTGAATGGGATACCAACATCGGTAACCACTCCACCTTTGGTCAAGTCTGCGGAGATTACGCCCCTGTTGGTGGAATTGTGAGTAATTTTCTGTCTATACATAACGCTACCCAGTACAACACACATAAAAACATGCGTAATAAAATACTCGATCTCTTTATCAGTAACGGTGACTGCACGGTGTGCGAAACTAATGACCTTTTACTACCGCCTGACCAATATCATCCCCCATTTTATGTGCTAATTCCTTTCAAGACACGAAACAGTAATATGAGACGTAATACAATTAAAAGATTTAACTATTTTAAAGCCAATTATGACGACATTAACCAGGATTTATCAGAAATAAATTGGGAGTCTTCCCTACGCGATTGTTCTGTAGATGAATCACTGGAGGTTTTCTACAATATAATTTTTAATGTTATCAAAACACGTATTCCTTTAACAACGGTAAAGTCATCGAAGTTCCCAGTTTGGTTCTCACCGGCTCTCATACACATATTCAAGAACAAGTGTAAAGCTTGGATAAAGTGGAAACAATATAAAAATTTGTCAGACTATGAGCAGTTTTCGCTGTTTAGATCCCGATTTCACGTTGAGTGCAAAAATTGTTATGACCGGTATATCAATACTGTTGAGGACAGTATTATTAAACATAATGTTAATTACTTTTGGAAATTTGTCTCTAACCGTAAGTCATCTAAAGGAATTCCCTCTACTGTGCGTTTCAAAAATCAATCTTCGAACAACCCTAATGAAATCTGCGACCTCTTCTCTGTATATTTTAAATCCGTCTATGAACCTTCCACTTTGTCAAATGATTTTTGCCCAAACGCAGATTGTTCTGAGGGCTGTACTGCTGTAGACAACATACAATTCTCAGTTCAGCAGGTATTGAGACACATCGAAACCTTAGATACCTCAAAAGGGCCTGGCCCCGACGCACTTCCAGCAATATTTCTTAGAAATACTGCTAAGAATATATGCGTTCCTCTACAAATTATTTTTAATCGATCCCTGTCACAAGGTATCTTTCCTGATGCTTGGAAGCAAGCTAACGTAACACCAGTGCACAAGTCAGGCCCTACAGATGACGTCGAAAACTATCGCCCGATATCGATACTGTCGACCTTATCGAAACTATTTGAAAAGCTTGTGCATGGTGTACTTTATCCATTGCTTCATAATGCCATTGTTCCACAACAACACGGATTTGTTAAAAGAAGGTCTACGGTAACTAATCTTGTAGCATACTCAGAATCCATTTTTAATGATATGGATGCTGGTATTCAAGTAGACTCAGTCTATACTGATTTCCAGAAAGCTTTCGATAAGGTCGACCACAAGCTGCTGTTGAGCAAAATTGCGTTTAATGGCATACGTGGGAATTTGTTGAGGTGGTTTTCGTCGTATGTTTTCAAAAGGACGCAGCGCGTAGTGATTAATGGTTATCAATCACATACTATAGCCGTGACATCAGGTGTTCCTCAAGGATCGATTTTAGGACCCCTTCTATTTATCTTGTTCATTAACGACATAGGCATATGTTTTCAAAATTCAAAATTTCTTTTATATGCAGATGACCTAAAAATATTTAAGCCAATCAAAAACATTAGCGATTGTCTTGCTTTGCAGGCAGACTTAGATAGGCTGTCTGAATACTGTGTGTGCAATAAACTGAAACTTAGCGTGCCTAAATGCTGTTATTTGAGCATCACCAAAAATAAAAACATCCTCAGATACCAGTACTCTCTAAATGATGTCACTTTAAATAGGGTTACCATGGTTCGCGATCTGGGTGTCATTTTTGATGAAAAGCTTCATCTTGATATACACATCAGTACAATTGTTAATAAGGCTTGGCGTATGTATGGATTTGTTATGCGATCAGCCACTGAATTCGTGCGCCCTCAGACCTACCTGTATTTATACAAAACCTTAATTAGATCTCAATTAGAGTATGCAGTTGCGGTGTGGAATCCCCTATACATTAAATATTCTAACTGCCTAGAAATGGTACAAAAGAAATTTTTAAGATCCATGACTTACAGGTGCTTTCACTCTTCTTCGTCTTATGTCGATTTACTAAGGAAATATAATCTTCTAAGCCTTTCTGGCCGACGGAAATTTTTGGAGACCGTGCTCCTGTACGATCTCTGCAGAAACACGTACGACTGTACCGATATTTGCAACAGGATTTGTTATTTAGTTCCCAGAAGAATACACTTGCGTGCAGTGCGCAAGCAACCGTTGTTTGCAGTGAGAGCATGTCGAACAAATGCTGGTGTTCGAGCACCGCTGCGACGTCTTGTCGACAATTATAATAAACACTTCCTTGACATCGATTTATTTTGTGATACACGGGGTAGATTCCGAAACTCAACTCATAAGGCAATCAAGGAATTAGACATCATATCCCTTTCCTCTTAGATTATTGTACTGTATAATTGCACTTACTTATTATTTAAAAGTTTAAAATCATTGTTTTTTTTAAATTTATATCTTTGTTACTTTTAACTTCTCTTTGAAGCGTGTTATTATTATTTTGCCTGTATGCTGTGAATAACGCTGTTGATTACATAATAGTTAATTTTAAGTTTTTAGTTTATATGCTTTTTATGTAATTGTTTGTTGTTCCAAATAAAATAAAATAAAAATAAAAAATAAAAAATGACAATTTGAATTGAGTCAGCCCAAAATTTGGCGACGAGTTTGACACTTTCAGTAACGTCCATCAGCTCCATGAGATTACACGATATTCATTGGAAAGATAGGTTGTCGGGCTTCAGGTGACCCATAACTGACTAACAGTCAGTTATGGGTCACCTGAAGCCCGATGCTTCGATGAATGACCGGGAACTCGATTGGATGGTCATCAGTCTATAGTCCGATATCGACGTTAAGTGTTGCATAACCTTGGACAACGATCAAATTCATCATCATCATCATCATTTCAGCCGAAAGACGTCCACTGCTGGACATAGGCCTCCCCCAACGCCACATTGACATAAGGGGGGTTTTGCCATAATCGCCACGCTTGGCAGGCGGGTTGGCGATCGCAGTACGGTTGTTACAAAAACACAGAGAACGCTGCTGCCCATTCTCTTGCAAGTCCCTTAGTCGCCTCTTACGACACCCACGGGAAGATATGGGAACAATTTACCATTAACTTATACACTATTATATAAAATCTGGTTCTTCTAATCTAACAGAATTTGATGCAGGGGAGTTTGTTCCGCCACTTCTTCTTCCCAGCTAAAACACTAGGAACTGGCGAATGGCGGTTAGGGGGACTGTCTCTTGGAAACTTTACAACTTTATGTAACTTGACGTTCAATAAGTGCTATTTTAGCAGACTAATTTTAAATGACTATCGTTTGATTTGATTTTGATTTTGAATGCAGCTGTTTATCCCAAACCAAAATATGACGTGTGGTAAATGCAATGACCATACTCATCCACGCTGCAGGACTAATTATTTTTCATTAATTGTGAACAATTAGACTTTAAAACAAACTAGCCTTTAAAACATTTAAATCCAAATTGCATAAATGGCTCTTTGATAATTGTTTTTATAGTAAGAATTTCTAAAAAAAAAGTAAGTTATAGATATGGTTACTGAGCTCTAAAAAATATTTCATGTAGCTGCGTATTTTTTTTAAGCTTATTGTTATTGTTTAACGATTTTTTTACTGGTTATCGAATCCTTAAATTGTAAGCGTTATTATCTAGACATCCTATAGTATTAATATTGGGTCTGTTTTCTTTTGTCTGACATCGAGTTGGGGGTTGATATTTTTTTTTATAGAAAGGTTACATTATTATTAGCACACACGCAAAGTTTCAATATGCGAAAACGCGCAGGTATTGAGAAAAAAAAATATTAGAAATTAATTATTTTGGGTCAGTTTTCCTTTGTCTGACATCAAGTTTGGGGTTGATATTTTTTTACAGAAAGGTTATATTATTATTAGCACACACGCAAAGTTTCAATATGAGAAAACACGCAGTTTTAAAAAAAAATAAAAACTTGAAAAGCGGAGTCGTCGCAACTTTTCCTTTTAAGGGGGGGTTGTACCCCTCCCCCTCTCCCCCTAAACCCCTCGCCCCCCTTAATCCGATGTCAGAGAAAGGATAGTCGTACCTTAATATTTTAACAAATTTTATTTTTCGTATTAAATAGAACCATGTTTAACATGTTCATATATTTGTATGCCATTCTATGGAAAAACACGTAAGTTTACAATATCTGAAAATTTACTATGTTTTTACACAAATAAAAATTATTCCATTCTATTCTGGCACCAACGGACGCTCCTACCTGTGTTTTCATCCAGATATTTTCTTTATTACGGGAGGGATAGGAATGAAGCGTAAGGATGGTGCAGAGATTAATGAGGTTGGAGAATATAATATATATGTATAGTTTCTGAGGTAATCGATCCTGACAGTTTTCCCATTTACGTAAGGTCAGGTAATGTAATAAAATAATTAAGTATTATTGCTTCTACCTATGCTATTATTTTAGGTAATACGATTAGAACGAAGTTATTAGTTGTTTTATGTTTTGGTCTGTAAGGTGTTTGGGAAACTATACATAAAGATTACTGCCATATTATCACTGTTTTATGGTCTTCAAGGTGATTATGTAGGTAAATCAAGTAGAAGACATAAGTAGGGTACATACAGCGTCAGTATGTGCTAACCCCTCTACAGTCCGGCAGAGTATACCAGGGGGGTAACTACTTAATGACGCTGTCTGTACATATGTAGTTACGTAACTCTAACGATATATACAATATACAGTTAAACATAGGTACCTAATGACATCTAAGGGTCATCTTAGTCATCAGTCAATCTGTTAAACATCGCTAGTGTTCATTTCATCCCGTCAAACAGTTAACCCCTTACAAACAGGTAAAAATGTTGGATATCACCAAACTTTTATCCAATCCATCACCATTATACTTCATCATTATTATGTTGGGATCGGCTTCCAGTCTAACTAGATGCAGATGAAATACCAGTAATTTACATGGAGCAACTGCCTATCACCTCAACAACCCAGTTAGTACTGGGTAATACGTTACGAAACCTCTTGGTAAGACTGTCTGTCAGACTTTCGGGCCACTGTCTACCTGTAACGGCTGTCGAAGGTATACTCATGACAGTCGAGTCCAACGGCTGAACTTGCTTTCTAAGGCACGGAGGAAACTCGGTATGTAATTGGGCGATCACCCATTTACCGACCTACCTAGGTAAGCCCGGCTTAACTTGAAGATCGACTGGAGTGGCTGTTAATATTTGGCCACGATCACTCCTCAATCTCTTCAAATACGTAACGTCCTATTTATTCATTTAACGGTAGGACACTCGAGAATTCAGTATAATTTGTGAGGAAGAACATAATATGAAACAGCAATATATCATTCCATGTGAAACTGGATGCATGAGTGCAGTTATCTAAACTTAATATTATATAGAGGAAAGATTTGATTGTTTGTTTGTTTGCATTGAATAGGCTCCGAAACTAATGGTCCGATTTGAAAAATTCTTTCAGTTTTAGATAGCCCATTTATCGAGGAAGGCTATAGACTATAAATATTCACGCTACGACCAATAGGAGTGGAGCAGCAATGAAAAATGTTGCGAAAACGGGGAAAATGTGACGCAAACGAAGTTGCGCCGGACAGCTAGTGAAGTTCTATGTTTAACGTGACCTGTAGTGAACGCAGTGGAAATGCAGCATTTGTGGTCTCATTGAAATGGACCATGTAGATTAGTTGGTCTGTTAATTACTTCATTGAGCAGTGATAGCCTAGTGGTGTAACTGTCGGACTGCCAAGTCATAGGTCTCGAGTTCGAACCCAAGACACGCACCTCTCTGTATTCATGTGTATTTTACCATTATCAGTTGCTATACTTGCTTGCTACTTTCGTTGAAGGAAAACATCATGAGGAAACCAGTATGCACTCGGCGGCATGTAAAGCTTCTAACACCAAGTTAGGCACTCGCCATACGATGAAAAGAAAGAATTACTGTATTTTTAATATGAAGACACAAGGATTTAAATATAGCATTGTTTTATTTATTTCCCTTCAAACTTAACTTGCTCTATTACTTCTCTCGATCAATTTCTTGTATACACCGTGTTTGATATTATTTGTAGAGAAATGACATTTTTTTTGTGAAAACAGTTAGATGTTTTGAAGAAAAAAAAAACCGGCCAAGTGGCCAATATTTAGAATTGGAGAACGTAAAAAAAACTATCAACGAAAATTGGTTTCAATAAGATATGATGTCTAGTTTTTGAGATATGGGAGTTTTTCATCAAACTGCAGCAGTAACTTTGTTTTTGATTAACATACTATGAAAAACCAATTTAGCTTTGCGGTTGACTTGAAGTTTACTAACTAATACTACTAACTAATGAATGACAGTTCAAAATATTGTTTGGGGCTATGGAACCCTGTGTGTGAGTAAGACTCGCACTTGGCCGGTTTTTTAGTATTTTTTTTAATAGTGTTTTTTTTGTCTGTTTTTAGTATTTGTTGTTATATTGGCAACAGAAATACACAATCTGTAGAAATATCAACTGGCTAACTTTCACGGTTCATGAGATACAGCCTGGTGACAGACGGACGGACGGACGGACGGACGGACGGACGGACAGCGAAGTTTCAGTAATAGGGTCCCGTTTGACCCTTTGAGTACGGAACCCTAAAAAGGGACCACCAAGTCGTACCATCGACACTCCAGAAAAAGAAGATGTTTTTAAAACACTCAAGTTCTCAAGCACAAAACAGAATCTTAATACTATTCATGTTGTGTAGTGAACAGTTACCCGTTGACACGCCAATGGCTATTCAAATAAAATAAAACTCAAACTCCAAACCGTCCATTATCTACATAAAAAAACCTTTTCCATTCGCCTTTTACATTCCGTGGGACCAAATCTTCACGATTCACCGACGTAATCTCTTAGTAATTAAGGGTGTAGTGGCCAGGGGTTATGGTGGCCGGGGGAACAGTGGGCAGGAGGTTATAGTTAGGGTTGCTATACGTCCCAAATATACGGGACTGTCACCGTATTTGACCATCGCGTCCCGTATTGCAACACGTCCCGTAATTGTCCTATATTTCAATAATTTTGTGAAATTCGGAAATGGCCCGAATTGGGCGAAACAGGTTGTCGGTAGAGACTATTAAATCCATATTGATAATTATGTCAATATAATTCTAAAATGGCATGCTCCCATTTCTATGATTATACCTATTATAAAAGAAAACGATATCATTACAAAAGTAACATCAAGCACAAAATATAAACGAACCAAAAACTTAACATATAATTTAAATAAAAAATTGTTGTAAGTACATAACAATACAAAAATTCGAATGAAAATTTTGGTTTCAACTTTTTTTTAATGATTTTTTTGCAAGGTCCCATATTGATCCTTGAAAGTTATGGCAACCCTAGTTATAGTGGCCAAGGAAACAGTGGTCAGGTGTGTGCTCTATACCATATGCATAAAAAGCTTGGGATCCCTATGGAAGCCGGAAAAGCAATTAATTCTGGAAAGGTAGCTGTATGTTATACCTTACATTGTGATCTTGTAAACGTAGGGATACATTTGTAAATAGTTGATGACTTGTTTGTTTTGCTTGATGGGGGTAAGTTCGTAAATGAAAATACATAGGGATCAAACATTATTGGCGAAATGTTGATGTACTCTTATATATAGATAAATCTCTGTATAACTCTTCGAGAGCAGTGGTGGCCTAGTGGTGGCAGCTCCGACTTACAAGCAGTAAGCCGTGGGTTAAAACCAAGCAAGCGCATTACTTTGTGTAATTTATTTTATCGCCGCTGCTCTCAAAAAACGGTGAAGTAAAACATCGTGAGGAAACCGGCATGTCCAAAAACTAAAAATTCGATGACATGTGACATTTACCAACCCGCAATGGGTCCGCGTGGTGGATAACAGCCCACTCCCTCTCATAGAGAGGAGGCCTGTGTCCCAGCAGTGGGAATATTATAGGCTGATGATGATGATAACTCTTCGGGTATGCTAAAAATACAATCGCAGCTTTATCATGAAATAATGAAAAAGTTTTTGGGGATGTTTGTTAATCAAGCAAACTTCAATAACTGAAAATTTTAGCATGTTTGGCACACAGGGATTTCATGATTATTTTTATTATAGGATCATAAAGTAGAAAGGATGAGAGAAAACCAGTGTCAACGGCTAATGTAAAAAAAGACAATTTTCTTTTCAAGAACGGTTTGACTTGGCCGGCTCGGCCAACTGTTTTTTTTTTATTTTAAATATTTTTTGAAAAATTCTCCGGAAAAGTCGAGAAGAGTGGTAATTTTGTATGCTAGTGTCAATAAAAAAATGTTGTACCCGCGCGAAGTCGTGCTTAACTATAGTAAAATAAACTTAATCGGCCACAGAGTCACAGAAATAGTGTCACCACTGTTTTCAAAACATTTGAATGTATACACAATGGCACCAAAAGATACCCATTTGGGTGCTTAGTTGTCAGCGTACAAAAGGCATCCATAAGTGGTCTGTCATAATTTATCTTTTGTAAACATTAAACAATATATTTTCTTTCGTATCGCAGGATCGATGGCATACCAACAGCTAGATAAAAGAAGATCGGAGATCGGAGTGGTGACTTGGATGATAGATATTATATTTGATTTAAAAGAGTGGCCATCTACGCTTGGGCAATATCACTTTTTTTTTTTTTTTTTACTTTGGACACTATTAACGTGCAATTCTTGCTACACCGTTCTCAAATAATGTACCATCTCAACATTAAAGATGTAACCAAGGTTTTTGTAACAAAATTATGATATAAAAGAGCGTCCATGCTTGCCCATTTTTCTCTATAGAGATCTACGCTTAGGAATGGACAACTCCACTATTTTCACAAGTTAACCTTGTGGTTGTGTGTTAGTCTTCATTTTATTGTTTTTGACCATTAAAAAGTGCCTGCAACTGGTTTATTTGAAATAAATGCTTTAAGTTTGACATGCACATGTACCAGGAGAGCATGGCATAAAAAGAAGAATGTTATACCGATCGAGACTTACCCATAATTTTGTTCTGCTTAGTACAGTTCCCTCTGGCATTGTTATCATCCTCTTTATCCTGTTTCGACGTATTGTCAAACCTATTCATTTCAGTAACACACTCACGTCCACCACATATTTAATTTTCAACATCTTTTAGTAATTTGTTTTTCACTTTGAAATGTTTCAGTTTTGTGATCATGGTTGAGTTCAAAATGGTCTTTAAAGTTTCATAATTGCGTTTAGTGTCACCTACTTTAAGCTTAGTTAGTTTTTTTAAATTTACACACACTCTTACTTTGTTATTTGATTTACAGTTTTATTTCACGTTTATTGAGTTTAGTTTTATTAAATAGTCACTTATCAAGTTATCAACTACAACCACATTCTATGCCATAATTTATTATATCACCTTATTACTTCTAGTCAAAAAATAAATTTGATTGCCGAACTTTATAATTAATGTAAGAACTGTATAATATCGAAGTTCCTAATAATTCAAGATCGTCACCAACTTCAAACACGTAATTGACAATCGTAAAATTGGCGGCAAATTCTATGAAGGGTAGCGCGACCGCCCCCGATGACGCGTCGGGATCTACTGAGGCTGAGGCAGCCACGCAAAATTCAAAGCGGCCGTTCATTACAGGCTTTATGTCATCCCCAGGTTTTTTTGATGCTGGCTGAATGTTTATGCCGCCTTTGCCAATTTTTGCGCTGGCTGGAATATTTTTCTTTTTATTTATGACTTTGAAATGTCGTGTTCCAAATTCGAAACGATTTTTAAGTACGGATTACTAATCCTGATTTAGTCTGATTTTGCAGTACAGTGCTTTTATTTCTGTTGCGATAAGGTTTATTTTAGAGCTAAAATCACTGTGACAAGCTTGCGTCGTACTGTGAGAACTTCTAAAATATTAATGCTATGTTAATCTAAGCTTAATGCTGGCCATTAGCCAGCATTAAGCTTAGATTAACAATTAATGCTGGCTAATGGCAATAAATGTGAAATTAATATAATCATGAACTTATCGAGCGTATCAAAGAATTTCGTATACGTAGTTTTGCTGAATAATGTTTCAATTTATATGCATGAATTCGGTTTATGTATGTAGGAAGAAGTTGCGTGAAATATTTCCATTTTAACATTAATAACTTAGTAACTTATGTATATTCTTAAAAAGGTCTATTCTTGACGAAAAAGTTAATATAAGTTATTTATAACTTCCCAATTTCATTGAAATCAAGATTATGCTCAGGATTAATTTTCAAAAGGCCCTCTCTAGTCAAAACAGCTATAATACAAAAGGAATTGTTCCTGGCTCCACTTAAGCACTTTGAGAAACATTAAACCCTTTGGATTGTATTTCCTTAAGGTGGAAGCGACAATGGGCTAGCGAAATTCTAAATTTCTTACGTTTTTTGCAATTTTCCGGACAGTGTCAGGTTTTATGTTGAATAAAATATCAAACGCGGCCGTAAAGCGTACGTATCTACATAATTGTAGTCATTAAAACCCCTTTAAGTTAATTTAATCCCAATGATGTTCTGTATGGTGTCGGACGTAAAGAATAGCTCCATCCCATATCTTCCCGTGGGTGTCGTAAGAGGCGTCTAAGGACCTAATTCTCTTGTCAGAGAATGGGCAGTAGCGTTCTCTGTGCTTTGGAAAAACCGTACTGCGATCGCCAACCCGCCTGTCAAGCGTGGCGATTATGGCAAAACCCCCCAGTATCCTGTGTCCAGCAGTGGACGTCTTTTGGGCCGAAATGATGAAAATGATGAATCCCAATGAATGATTATTTCATAAAAAGTCATTCTGTGGAGTTGAATGAATTTAAAGGGGTTATATTCATGACTTTAATGATTATAACTCAGTAAAGTCATATTAGTTACGGCCGCATATCATGTTTGAATTAACATAAAAAACTGACACTGACCGGCAAATTGCAAAAAACGTAAGAAAATTTTAATTTCGCAGGCCACCCTGCCGCTTCCACCTTAAGGGCTTATCAAAGGAGGTTTTAATTCAAATCTTGACGCCTCCTCACTCTGTGGTGAGGAGGCGTCAGTTTAAAGACTTAAGCTCTTTAACTTAAGTCTTTAAACTGCATTTCTGAGAAACGTTGTTTGGAATGCTCTCACGCTTGGCAGAATTAACGAATTTGGGCGAAATTCGCAGTACATTCAAGATGAGGAAGAAGAATGGGCGGTTTTATACACGTAGAAAATTGCGTGAATGGTACTGTCGAATGAGACGTAAAATTCTTCGCAGCCAATTTAGAAATACGAGAATGTTTTAATATTATGACTGTATAACTTCAAAAAGAGTATTTCTCTTTCTTGATCTCTTGAGTGATATCTCAACAACACATTCCATGGTAAATTGAATTTTAGAACGTTGAAAATACGGAGCAAAATACTTTATCTTCTTGAGATTTGCTATGTGATCCTCTCTACCTCTCGGTGAAAATTTCCCGAAACATCTTACGGTAGAAATTAAAAATATTTCAATCATGTTTTACGTTTAAAAATAACTCTAAATTTAGGTTTCTAATTGAAATAATATCGCAGATTTAACAAATTAATGTTGTTTTGGGAAGCGATAATTTCAATAAAGACAAACAATTTTAATTGAATAATCTTGGTTGTGTAAAGGCGCCCATTAATCACTCTTTATTAAATTGTTACTTTATCTTCCATTTTCAAATGACTCGCAACTTTGTATTTTAATCTATTATTATCAACTAGCTGTCCCGCGCAACTTCGTCTGCGTCACACTTTCCCCGTTTTCGCAACATTTTTCATTGCTGCTCCGCTGCTTTTGGTTTTAGCATGATGATATATAGCCTTTAGCCTTCCTCGATAAATGGGCTATCTAACACTGAATGTTTTTTTTCTAATAGTTCCCGAGATTAGTGCGTTCAAGTAAACAAACAAACTCTTCAGCTTTATAAAATAGTTGATGATGATGATGATGATGATGATGATGATGATATAGATGATGAGGTTCCTATTTTTTTAATCGCAAGGCGTGTCTTTAAAGTAAGTACCTACTACCATTCCTCATCATTCTCCCGCAGTTATCCCAATTTATTTGGGGTCGGCGCAGCATGTCTTTTTCTTCCATACTTCTCTATTTCTCGTCATCTCATCAGACACCTCCTCTCTTGCCATATCATCATTCACACAGTCCGGCCATCGTTCTTTACTCAACTTTATTATCATAAAAAATACTGCTGTTTTGGCCCTGTAGCCAGAAAAAAACGCATTTCGTTTCCTTAAAATATGCATTGGATCTTGGAACCCACGTCTGTGTTTGCCAGAGATCAAAGATATAATCGCAATGTGAACAGCGATGCGATTATATCTTTGATCGATGCTCATTTTTATTCATAACGTTTTGAACATCTCAGACTATATAATGTTCTATTTTACTCAGTGATGGAATACAGAAACTTGTAGATGATGGATAAAATACTCTATAGTTTAGTTAATACTCGAAAATCAAAAACCAAAATATTTCATTTTACATTGGCCTACATGGGCACTTATAAAACGTCGACAAAAGATCCACGGTTCGGGTTGGGCGTTTCCTATAAAGAAGAACCGGCATGAAACTCTATGGTTACTCTTTTAAAATCATTTAGTTTGACAATATTTGAATGTTACAGCATTATACTTAAGTATGGGAGGACAGCGGAGGCCCGACAATAAGTCGTTGCGTACTACAAAAGGTAGAACAAGATAAGTGTAGTGCAAAGTGGCGAATTTTAATTAATTAAACACTCTTGTGACGTGCTCGTTAGGTTGTTTGTTGATGTTTGTGATACAGTGGTGCTTCTTTGAAAATACTATTTGTAGTTATAATTTGGTACAAATTACATATATCGTAGTGACAATGTTTTTTATTTATATGAAATAGCCTTTTTGGATCTAGTTTGGCCACAACTAACTTTACTATTTGTTCTTAAATCGGTGTCATTTGAAGTCGTTTTTTTCTTTGTTTGCATGAAATGTGTGTCGTTAGCTGTCTGAGTAGATAAACTCAAATGTTTCTATTTTGACTATTATGTCATCGGATTCATGAATGAAGATATTCAAACAAGTCTAGATTTACCCTTAGAGTAACAAATAATATTCTAAAATCCACAGAAACTGGCCAGCTTTATGAATATCATTTTCCTACCCTTGTCCTATTCTACTTGGGTCGGCGCAGTTTTTTTTTCTTCCATTCTCCTCTCTCATTTCGTCAATCTATCATTTACTCCTTTTTCCTTCATTATCATTTCTCACACATTCCATCCTTTTTAAACCCCGACCAAAAAAGAGGGGTGTTATAAGTTTGACGTGTGTGTCTGTGTATTTGTGTATCTGTGTGTCTGCCTGTGGCATCGTAGCTCGTAAATGGATGAACCGATTTTTAATAAAATTGGTTTCGTTTGAAAGGTATTTTAAACGGGAGTGTTCTTAACTATGTTTCAAGAAAATCTGCGCCGCCGTTTGAAGATCATCACCACTTTTCTAGCTGTTGAAGAGATTAAACAACTTCCGCAGGTCTAATCGATTTGAAATTTTAAATCTTGTCACTTGTCACTATGGGCATTGCTGAGGGGGGGTCTGCCACCCCCCCTAAAAAATCGTTTTTTTTCTGAATTTGTAACTTTCGTTGTTTTCGTTAATTAGCGAGAAGAGGCACAACACCGAGAAAATTGGAAGGATTGGGGGAAGCCTATGCCCAGAAATGGGACAGTCAAGGCTAAGAAAAAATAATAAAAGTTTAAAAAGCATGAAAAATATTAAATTAATAATTTAAAAAACCCCGACACAGAAAACCTCTAAAAAGCCAAAAAAAAAATAATCCAAGCGTCGTAGCGTCGGGGGATCGCTAAGAAGACCGCTTAGAGCACAGAACAAAGGCGGACCGCCGACGCTTGGATTTATTTATTTT
The DNA here is from genome assembly GCA_949152445.1 of Cerastis rubricosa. NCBI lineage: Eukaryota > Metazoa > Arthropoda > Insecta > Lepidoptera > Noctuidae > Cerastis > Cerastis rubricosa. The sequence continues at coordinate 8,081,100 of OX424545.1, read as the reverse complement.
TGGCTTTTTAGAGGTTTCTGTGTCGGAGGTTTTTTAAATTTTTAATTTTATTTTCAGTTCTCTGTCCAAAGCTACTCACAAACTTTATAATATCCATAAAAAATTAAGATAATAAAAATGTCTAAATAGACTTTTGACTCCGCTGTTGCCTCCAGTAAAGTACAAAGGTGTTTTTTTGACAGATTTAATAGGCAGACATTTTATGTCTCAGGCAGGCGCGACCCTTTTATCTTAAGTCGACCGTCCATAGCGGGTGTACAAAGATTTTTTGGTGCGTGGCCAAAACCGAAACCAACTCGGCCATCTTGTTTTTTTTTAACATATGTCACGAAAAAATGTCACAGCGCCCCATTGTCAGTGTTAATCGAGCGTCAAAAACTCCTTGTACATTTCAGCCAACTTATCTTTGCAAGCGGGAAAACACAAAACTAAAATAAATGTACCAAGTTTGACATATCGATGTATTTTTTCTTGACAAGCAGCGCCACCTTCAAATGCACTCTTAAAGTGGTCATACTAGGTATAGCTCTGCACGTCGTGTGTCGTAGGAGAGGTTTGCCAAGATATTTGCGCGGTTCATTTGTTGTCTCCGTGTGAAGCATGACCATGAGTCGGAGTGGATGATCTCGCCTATATTTTCATCGTCTTTTCAAAAGGAGGATGGTCTCAATTAAGCTTTATTTTGCTGTTTGTTAATTCATAACTCCGTGATTACAAGTCTGATTTACTAGATTATTTTTTTATTTGTTAGATGAAGCTTACGCGGTACTCCCACATGAATTGCATTCACATTGCTGGTTTCTGAGTTATCTTCTCTAGAACACATTTTTTCTTCAATGTCTGTGTGGATGATCTGCTAATAACTTTTAGTAACAAAGGAAAATTTCAGTGAGATACCAATTGATACCATCATACCACATCTAAAAACGCTGAGTTAAAAAACGTGACTTTTGCTTGTTTCATTGACTTTGTTACCGACTTACGGAAGTCAAGATATTTTCCACTGTTTAGTTTTGGGAGTTTTCTTTTTTGCAAAATAGTTGTTCATACAAAGCGAAGCTACAATGTGCTAAGTTTAGCGGTAGGCTATAACTGTGTAGCAGCGCCTTTAAAGTTACGATGTTTAGGAGGACATTTTATTACGAGGGGATCCTTCGATATTTGGAGTCCTTGCAGGTCAGCGAGTTTTATTTCTTTTCTTTATTGAAATATGAAATACGAACTGTTCAGAAACAGTATCATATCTTGTGTTTTTATTTAGTTTGAAATCTAAAAGCTTGAGCTATCCAGGTCAGTAAAGTAAATACTAGGTATGGAAGTTGGCAGAAGGCCTAGAGTAAGTGATGTTTTATCAGCGTAATCAAAAGTCAAAATTTACTACATTGACATAAGCTACTGTAATCTTGTGTCAATAGTCTTCAAAATCGATGTAGCAATACGAAACAGTTTGAGAGCAGTTGCATAGGTCCTAAGGAAATGAAACGGGTAAATAAAAATAAATGCACCTAATTTGAGTATTTTTTGTACTCTAAGTAAATATAAAAATAAAAACTTAATTACTCTTCCCAAATATGATCAGAACGAACCGTTTTTTCTAACTCTAATCAAAACGTAGTATTTCAATGAAAAAAACTAATCCTAAACCAAGAAGAACGTAGATAATCGCCGTCATAAGTAGTTGAATTCAGACTACATCAGAATCTTTCTGCCCTAATTGTAGACTATTGTCTGAAGATAATGTGACCGAGGAAGTCTTTTGTGCCACTAAATGCTCTCCCTAGTCTGTTCCTACCTTTTAATCGTGCTACATCTGCTGGGTGGTTTTTTCGTAGAAAATAATGATACTATGTGGGTAGTCTTAGATAGTTGATTATATAATTTTAGACCAAGCGAATATTTTAAACGATGCGGTAGTTTTTGGCAATTAGAATAACAATCACAAGTTAGTATTCATTTTAACGCGCTTTTATTAGCTTCACTAACTACTTAATTAAGTCATCATCTGCCTAGCCTTTTCCCAAACTATGTTGGGGTCGGCTTCCAGTCTAGCCGGATTCAGCTGAGTACCAGTGTTTTGGATGAAGCGACTGCCTATCTGACCTCCACAACCCAGTAACTGGGTAATACGATACCACTTAGTAAGACTAGATGTCAGACTTTTGGCTTTTGACTACTCGTAACGACTGTCAAAGATCTACAAATGACAGCCGGGACCAACGGCTTAACGTGCTTTCCAAGGCACGGAGGAAGTTCGGTATGTAATTATGGTCACCCATTAACGGACCAACCACGGCAAGCACAGCTTAACCTTAAAGATCGACCCGTGCGGCTGTTGTCATTTAGCCATAAGCTCTTCCACTAACATCTTAACTAAGTACGTAAAAAAATCTTAGAACTTTTTGACCCATTTCTCGGTTACTGATTGAGCTGAAATTTTGCAATAGACTTACATGCTAACTTTGGATGACAATGCATAGTAAGCTAAGTGACATCATTCGAAATCCACTAGAGATATAAGATGGCGGGCTAGTAATTTTTTTGCATTCCCATGATATTATGGGTATAAACTCAACAAACCCTTTCATTTGAAAGGGTTTGTTGAGAAGAATACGTGAAAGTGTATGTTTTTAAAAACTGTAATAATTATTTTATGTTTCACAGTGTAAGTGTGAAATCCAAAATATGATCTATCTCTGCCAATTATTTAAATCCGTTCTGTCGCTTATGCATCTTAGTAAGATTAGTAAGACTTAGTAAGATTTGCTTCTTACGACTTCAGGTTGGCCTGTATCAGCACAGTCGTTCGGCAAAATGTCAACTTCATCATCACTCCTTGTCCTTGTCCCAATTTATAAATGGGACCGGCTGCGCAGCATGTTTTCTTCTAAAATGTTTATTAAATTCTTAACATGTAATTTCATTTTCACAAATATTCAAATTGAATATTAAGCATCTTGCTATAATGTTCCTATAATCCCGTTGACTTTTTATTAATATAAAAAATAGGTTAACCGTACCCTAAGGCCATATAATGTAAATATCCTCAAAGCATTTTCCTGATATCAAAAAACAAATTTCCGGTGAACAGGTAAGCTAGTATCCCTTGAGGTAAAGACATTTTTAAACGAAAATAAAATATTTATCAAAGACATCCCGTTTTCGGTCGTAAACTAATTTACCTACTACCGAATTTTCTTGTTTAAAGCCGTATCGTATTTATTGAGTATGTACCTATAGAGAGCAGCGGTGGCCCAGTGGTGGCAGCCCCGACTTACGAGAAGTAAGTCGTAGCTTCGAACTCAGGCAGGTGCATTTATTTCATCACCGCTGCTCTCAAAACGGTGAAGGAAAACATCGTGAGGAAAATGGCATGTCCTAGAACTAAAATTCGACAGCATGTGACATTTACCAACCCGTACTGGGCCCACGTGGTGGATTAAAGCCCACTCCCTCTCATTGAGAGGAGGCCTGTGTCCCAGCAGTGGGAACATTTTAGGCTGATGATGATGATGTAGGTACCTGTAGAAAATGCTTCAAATATATATCTTCATCATCATCATTTCAGTCGAAACACCACTGCTGCCACTGCTGTCCTCTGCTGGACATAGGTCTCCCTCAAGTGTCGCCGCATTGACCGGTCCCGTGCGACTGCACTCCATTAAAAGTCCATTAAAAAATAGAATGTCAAATCACAAAAGACCAAAAGGCCTACAATATTGTAATTTCCAACCGCATTCAGCCTTTGTTTTTCCCATACAGTTAACTGGCTGAAAAACCGCTGAAATGGCAACTGAACCAAATCAGGTCAGTGCTGTTTCAGTGCTAACATGATATTTTGGATCGCTGCCAAATGCCTGAATGTTTCTTCGAAAAGGAATTTGTATGTCATGTCAGAACCTTATATTTGATGGGACGTCTGTAAAAATGCGAGACAGGCGTGGTATAAGGACATACACTTGTATTTTTCGAAGTCTTTGGCAGATGTGAACGGTACACCTACATTTTGCTAGTTATGTAATTCTTTGTAACATTCAATTGCAACTCATTCGTCATTAAAAAATAAAACTGACTCAATTCGAGTCAGATAATCACCCAAAATAAATAACGTAATGTGTGTTACTAAGTTTTTAAACAGACATTGTCAATAACTACAAACTATTGTTTTTGAGTTCCCGGAAAGAAAGAGGGTAGACCGATTTGTCTGTTCTTATCTTTTCAGTTTATCCGTGATCATGGCGCTTGCAACAGTATCGAAATATCGGGAACTCAAAACAAATAGTAAACATAGTAAATATCCAGTTTTCAGTGTTAATGACCTACCTACTCCTACGATACCTACATATTATGTAACTCATCATCATCATCAGCCTGTAATGTTCCCACTGCTGGGACACAGGCCTCCTCTCTATGAGAGGGAGTGGGCTGTAATCCACCACGCGTGCCCATTGCGGGTTGTTAGATGTTACATGTCTTCGAATTTTTAGTTTTAGGACATGGTTTACGATGTTTTCCTTCACCGTTTTTGAGGGCAGCGGTGATGAAATAAATTACACAAAGTAATGCGCCTGCCTGGCTTCGAACCCACGGCTTACTGCTTGTAAGTCGGGGCTGCCACCAATGGGCCACCGCTGCTCTCATATTATGTAACTCAAAAACTTCTTATTAACAAGTCGCTCAGTTGTTTGTCACACTGTTGTTGCATTTCGCTCAAAATTTGTAAGATAATTTACTTGTCTGTTTACATAAACAAAAACAAGAGTAAACAAGCAGCACCCCTCTAGTTGCTGGTAAGGAATAATTGAGCCAATGAACCGTCTGTTGTTTCCTCAGGAGAACAATTTCGTTCAGGAGCCTCTGACCTCAGTGCAGAGAGCAAGTTTACTCTCCATATTAAAGGTTGCATAAATTATCAGACCACGGAAAATTGTGTTAGTTCAGAGGGCAATTCTATGGGGGTCTAAGTTAATGAATCCTTTTTGTGGTTAATTCCAGAGCTATGAAGTTAAATTTCAAGTTTTTAATAAACGTATGATAAGTTCTGAAATATTATAGAAAGACGAAAATAAAACAGAAAGGCAACAACCCGACGCCTTATTGGACCTCTCAAAGGCATTTGATCTGGTCAATTATGACAAACTGTGGGCCAAACTGAGAGAAAATAGTGTGCCAGAGGTATTACAGGTATTTTTGAGTACTGGTACAACCACATGACTAGTTTTGTAAGGTGGGGAAGGTGCTTGTCTGATTCTTATCAATTAAATTGTGGCGTTAGACAGGGGGGACTGATCTCTCCTACGTTATTTAATATATACGTAAGGGAGCTGTTTCGTGAACTTAACATAATTACTCTCGGCTGCTACTGAGAAATTCCTGATGAAAAAACCCAATAACACTTTGCCCGACCTGGGAATCAAAACCAGCTCTTCATGCTCAGCAGTTTTGCGACAGCGAGACCAAAGAGGCAGTAAAAAAAAAACTGAAAGACACTAAGTTTATTGTGTTGTAGATGATTGAAATAATTTTCATGTTTTCAGCAAAACTATGTTGGAGGTCAATCCTGTTTCTAGTTATAGTTAAACCTCAACATTTAAATCTAAATAAGTGTTCATTATTGAAACGTACTGCTGGCCTACCATGACGTCTTAAATCAATATTGTTTTACTCTTACTCCAGTGTGGGAAAGAGACGGAGCTATATAGGATGTCTAGCGCCATCTCTTTCCCACACTGGAAAAGTAATCAGAATCAGAATAATTTATTTGTTAAACATAGGTATAATCAATAAAAAAAGACAGAGAGGAGGAGGAGCGGAGTAAAAGAATAATGTTTTAAGACGTCATGGTAGGCCAGCTGAACTTAAGGCAAATAAAGTTTCTGTAGGAGAAACGGAACTAAGTAATAATGTTACCTACTGATGTTTTTGTTTCCCAGTTAAGCTTAACGATGTATTTGCGTAAGTTAAAGTTGCTGGATTTTGTTTCCTGGAAAGATCTAGTCAGTGTTTGAATTTTGTGCGAAGAGTTGTTTTTCGGTTTGTTTTACTAATTTGAGTGTTAGTTTTTTTAATTAGTCGGCAACATTCCTGTTGTGTAAGTTGTAACTTAACTATGTTCTACATTGCTGTATGAATCTCATCATCATCATCAGCCTATGTTTTAACTGCTGGGACACAGGCCTTCTCTCTATGAGAGGGAGTGGGCTGTAATCCACCACGCGGGCCCAGTGAGGGTTGGTAGATGTCACATGTCTTCGAATTTTTAGTTCTAGGACATGCCGTTTTCCTCACGATGTTTTCCTTCACCACTGTATGAATGTGGATGAAGTAAAAGGAACATGTAAGGATATAGTTCTTTAGTTTCTACCTGTTCTATGGAAAAAAGGCTTGGGAAATCGGAGTCAGGCTGAATTTGAAAAATTAATATTTTGTCTTTAAAAATAAATAAAATGTTACTGTTAGCCTATGTCATCCCACTGCTGGGCAAAGGCCCCTCCCCATGACTTCCAAATCCTTCGATCCAGGAAAAACGTGGACCATTGGTTGTTGGTTCTGTTCAGCTCGTCACGCCATCTCCGTAGTAAAATGAGAGAGGGAAAAGTACGTTGTAGGATTCGATATTTTATTTATTAACTTTGATTTATCAGGGTTCCCGTTGATTGCAGTTATATACTAACTCATTACATAGTAAGGTTTTTAGACACATTAAACAAAAACTTATTCTTGATCTCTTCAACCCAAAAACAAGGTTATTTAATAGTTATGTGAAAACACGTATCCGAAATATGTTTTCACTGTGTCTTACACATAATTCTGATCGCTTCTGTGCTTTTGTAACAACCGTACTGCGATCGCCAACCGGCCTGCCAAGCGTGGCGATTATGGCAAAACCCACCAAAATGTCAATGTGGCGACACTTGGGGGAGGCCTATGTCCAGTAGTGGACGTCTTTTGGGCTGAAATGATGAATGATAACGACGACGACCTGTTAAAAAAAAATTTGTATATTCGTACTACCTCTATTCGACTTGTATTCCTCCAGACCATTGTCAAATGGAATCTCACCCATTCATCGTGTCATCATCATCATCATCAGCCTCAGCATACAGCAGTCCACTACTGGACATAGGGCTCTTTAATCGCTGGCCACTTAACTCGATTCTCGTCAACTCTCGTCCAGTTGCCACCAGCCACTCATTCATCCATTCTATTCATCGTGAAACACTGACTAACTCAGAACTTTATCCGAACTCATCCAGTGAGTTAAGGATGAAAACGAGTTTTATTCATTTTCTTTTGTTCTTCACTGACGATTGGTCACGTTTTTGCTTTGATGTCGAGGGAACTGCGAAGCCCAATTCTGTTTTGCATCTTTTTACGGCGTTTGTAAATATAACTTACGTAACAACACGCTCGTAATCCCCGTAGGCTAGACAGAGGTGTACGTGTAGCTTCGTGTTATGTTTTAGTCCCATATTATAGGAGCAACCTAATGACATCAACCGGACACAAATTCAAATTCCGGGCAGAGGAATTCCCGATAGAAAAACCTATTAATACTATGATTAATGTTGGTATGTATGGTTATTACTATCACTAGTTAAAAGTTATTGTACTACTAACAAATTGGTTCCTAGTTATCTTAAATTAACGTTTATTATTATTATTTATTTTTATACTTTTACGTATCTCGGCTTATTGCCGGATTTGTAGAATAGTAAGGGCCGAAGCTAAGTACTACGGGAGAGTGATGAGATGATGATGTGGTCGGGCTGTGTGATGAAGAGTGTCCATTAGTCTGTGTCTGTGCGGTGATTGAGGGGCGAGTGTGTGAGGTGAGAGATTACTCTCTCATTTTCATTTTTATTATGCCCAACCTTTGAATTGAACCCAGGTCATCGTTCTACAAAGTACCACTGCGTCTAATACGTTCTGGTTAAAACAATTTAAAACGCTTCCATTCCTCTTCTTCGTTGATCGAAGTAATCGTTTTTAATGCATTAACATTTCTTTAGTTTCTTCATTTGACTTCTAATAGATCAGCAAGTAAATCTTCACCTTACGCCATAAACCCCACGTCCCGAGCCAATCAAATTATTTGCTTTTGTTGCAATCCGGAACATAAAACGTCCCAGATTTGTTACCGGGACGAATCGGTGTCAGGACCATTAAAGGGACGGTCAGGACGGACAGGTTTGGATTAATTATTAAGATGTAAGACAAAAAGGTAAGGATTGTGATTAACTTTATTTTGGAGGAAGTTGATTTGTTTGAGGTCATTTTCGTTTCGATATGTATTCGATATGGAATTGAGAATAAAGTATTCATCAGCCAATAATCACGACAATAATTGATGCCGTGATCAAAGTTTTCTTCAGCGTATTGATAAAATTTGTGATTAAATCATTTACTCAAAGTAAAATCCCTACCTGTCTTTGTCTGTATATCTAGAATTTGTAAATTGCGAACGTTTTCGCGGACTATCAATGCTTTCCTTTAAATAAACCTCGTTTTAAATAAAATTGTAGAGAGTTTTATTTCAACTCATCTGAACCATTAACCATTCATCGTGGTATGATCTGGTATGGTAGAGACCTACAAAAAGCTTCTTATTACAAAAAGTACTACAGCGCCATCTATAAACAAACTGAAGAATTAATATGGTCTGAATCTGGCTAGCAAAGTTTACACCCACTTAAGACTTACCTAAGTGTATAGGAAAACCCGGTAACAATTGTCGGGCAGTTGCCCACCAGATATAACACCTGTCTTGTCGGAGGATCCTCCCTTTACTACTGGGGATGAGGAACTTTACACCCTGTTTCTCATACCCCTAAAGATCATTAAAACTATCCATCACACAAAGCTCTTAAAATATGAAGTTTTACACACCCTTATCATACAAAAGAATTCTCAGCGTTCCATTATTATCTCACCTAGCTCTCAAAGGGCGGCATTAAAAGTAGATTAGACAGCCACCGCAGTTTCGCATAAAAGATCTTTGTGTTTTGTAATATAACGTGACTGTTAAACGGAAATTATTTTTAAATTTCTTTATTAAATTCTTTGCTAAACTGTATGTAGTAGTAAATCGTTTCACCCAGTAAGTAGATTGTGCAGGTTAGATAGGCAGCGCTTCATGGAAATTACTGGTATGGATATTATGGATGCAGCTCCATCCTTAGTATCTGTTAGACTGGAAGCCGACCCCAAGATACTTTGGGCAAAGGCTAGGCAGATGAGGTACAGCAAAAGCATTTAGCATTTGCATTAAAGCGCCCGCTTATTTCAATAACTTAGCCGTTTTCGAGGAAAAATATGCATCAAAAAGATGTAATGTCAGATTTGATGTCAGATGTAAATTTTGGAAGTTTTGATTTGTTTTTACGTGAAATATTCTAGCGAAGGTCTACTGCTAGAGAATGAACAAAAACTTTCAACGTGTCGATATAAAAAAGCTCATGTTGATTTTGCAATATCCTTTTCCGAGCAGAAATATTCTAAATACAAACAGAACCTCTTTTGACTCGGCAGTGAGTAACAAAAGTTTTCTTGTTCTGTATTTACATAAATTCCCGAAGCAATACGTGGAAAGCCTGCCATGGAAGACAAAACAAATGAGAACGTATATACAGGGTGTAACGGAATCGGTATATATGTTAACGGAAATGTATGAAATCCGTCATTGTATAAAATTCCTAGGAAATGTGTACAATTCCTAAAATCCATAGGATATGTATGAAATATTTTTTAATTAACACTTTTCCTAGGAAATCTATACATTTCCTAAACCGTGATAGGAAATGTATATCATGCTGCAAGTATGCAGCAAACAAAAAAGCATGCAGCATGCAAGCAAGCATGCAGCATGCAAGCAAGCATGCAGCATGCACCATTCAAGCGAGCATGCAACATGCAGCAAGCAGGGTTTCTGTCACGGCTCCGGCGCTGCGGACCTCCGGCGGGCCCACGCGTGCTAATCTTCGCAGACGGCTTTCGCTCACCACCGCAACTTCGGCTTGTTGGCCGGCTTTGCCGGCCAGCCTCAGCCGCGGCGGCTCGCTCGCAGCCGCCTGCTCCTCAGCCCGCGGGCCGCCTCGCCCCTCCGCGCCTACGCGATTTTAAATTACACTCTAGGGGTAGAACAAACAAGACTACGTGGAGTCGGTTTTGCAGCAATTCGGTTCTGTCACTAACTTTTGTTGCAAAGCATATTCAATTTTTAACCAACAATATTATTTAATTGTTACAGAAACTATAGCAAATTGGTTTGATTAGAATTATGTATGGGGCACTACAAGTTCACGACCACCATTTTCACCCAAAGTCCCACAACATCTAATATATTCTTCAGATTAACTTATAGTATAGTTTTTAATTTTATACATTTCCTTCTGTCATATAGGAATTGTATAGAGTTCCTAGGAAATGCATACAATTCCTAGGAAATGTGTGGAGTAAAAAATAATTATGATACTATTTAACACATTTCCTACATAGACTCGGAATTGTATACATTTCCTAGGAATTGTATACAATTCCTAGGTTTCACACATTTCCGGTAACATATACATACTTAAGGGTGTGCTACACACCATCAGTTCTGTATGGTGTCGGACGTAAAGAATAGCACCATCCCATGTCTTCTCGTGGGTGTCGTAAGAGGCAACTAAGGGACTTAGCGGAGAATGGGCAGCAGCGTTCTCTGTGCTTTTGTAACAACCGTACTGCGATCGCCAACCCACCTGCCAAGCGTGGCGATTATGGCAAAACCCCCCCTTCTTGGGGGAGGCCTATGTCTAGCAGTGGACGTTTTCGGCTGAAATGATGATGATGATGACACACCATCAGACTGAAAATGTTTCTCGATCGGATAAACATCGTAATACCGAAAAAAATATCAGCTGCCCCATACAAAATTTCAATACGTATTCGACCCAAATGAATGGGGGCAGCTGATATTTTTTCGCTATTAAATGTTTGTCCGATGGAGAAACATGTTCAGTTTGATAGTTGTAGCCCACCCTTAAGTATGTCTATACTCTTTCCGTTACACCCTATATAGTCGAGGTGAAATTCCAGCTATACGAGTCCTTTTTTTGCTCTGTATGGTGTCGGACTTAAAGAATAGCACCATCCCATATCTTCCTGTGGTGGGTGTTGTAAGAGGCGACTAAGGGACTTGCCAGAGAATGGGCAACAGCTTTCTCTGTGTTTTTGTAACAACTGCACTGCGATCGCCAACCCGCCTGCCAAGCGTGGCGATTATGGCAAAACCCCCCATAATGTCAATGTGGCGACACTTGGGGGAGGCCTATGTGCAGCAGTGGAGACGTCCACTTTTAGGCTGAAATGATGATGATGAGTCCTTTTTAGACGAACCACAACCCACAACCACATCGTAGAGGCAAAAATGTGGCGGAACACAGTTTGTATGAAAATCTGTGGTTCGATTGGTCTGCACTGAAATTTTAAGTAGCGGTCAAAGGCTGTAGTGAACATACGAGTTTGTGGTTAGTACTGACAATATTGGGGAAACAAACACAACTACTGACAAAACTCACACTCAAGTATCTACAAACACAGTCAGGCTTATAGCAAAGTTATAAGCACTACCGTTACACGTTTCCTCATTTAATAATAGCTGGCGGCGATGTAGAGTTTTATAAAAAAGAGATGTGAACGGCTCGAATTGATCTGGCATAAATAGGGGATGATCACTATTTTTTTGTTTGTCTGTCAGGTAGATTATTGAAAAGTATTGGACACGTATTTTTTCTTTTTTCACGTGGTCATAAAATTACGAAGATATATTAATTTGAAATAGCGCATGACGTCACGTGTAGGTAATTTTTATACCTACTTGTGACGTAGTGAGCCCCCACTCTCCAACTTTAATGAGTTATAACTAAGTAATTTTTTGATATTTTGATAAAACAAAAAATACGTGTCTAATATTTTTGTATTACCTATCTGACGGACAAAATAGAATTTCGTTTTCTTTACCCAGTAATATACCCTATTATGGGATGTGATGACTGCGCGATTTAGGATTTTGATGTTAGTTCTTAATTTGTGTCATAGATGGCGCTGTAGTACTTTTTGTACTACGTTGTTGTATTTAGTACTTTTTGCAGTGCCACTAAAATAGCAATACTGATTTGTTGATTCTATTTTCGTTGTTTTTTTGCTATCTTAACACACAAGCAAAGTGTAAAACACAACTTCTATCAATAATATTAAACATTATTAAATTTTATCAACTGAACCCCATTTGAGAATTTTGACTTTGCCACAGCACAATATATTCAAACACTCTAACAACACCTTTGCAATTTTGTCGCCATGGTGATATTGCCGTCTCTCGTCTGATCACTCTTCCATAAGAGACAAAAAAATGAAAATGTGTGAAATTCCACTACATGGTACTTATGTTCTTTCTTCTCTCCTTTGACAAGTAATTTGTAGTTTCCGTCCTCTTCTAGTTTGGCGACGTCTGCATCGTAAAGTTTTTTATTACGTATTGAGTCCTGGTCACAGGGCCGTTTTTGTTAGTAGGCACTTCTAAATATTTCCTGTTCGCCTTTACAGGCTGTTTGAAAAATTAACTGCCACATTTTTTTTTTGTAGGATTTCGAGTTCATTTGTAAGCTAAAAAAGATTTTGTTTAAATTGATAAAATTATTTGAAATCATACTTTTACTCTATTTTACGATTCATATTATTATGATTATTGTGTGTGTAATATTGTATTATTTTTAGTGATTGGATATTCTTTCCTGGCAAAAGGTACAAAAGTATGGAAGCGGCTGTTTAAATGCCAATTTTAGTCGCGGGATTGCGAAAGGAGATGTTCCAGAAATGTATGGAACCTGGGCTAGCACTATGTACACTATATGTAAATATTGATTAATAATACAGTAACCGTTTTTTATTATCAATTTTCTTTAATTTCACTTTGTTTTAATGTATATTCAAATTAACTTGGTCAAAGAGAGCAACACAACATAAAAATTAAACATGGTGGATCAGATCAGCACGTGATCAGCAGGCGAAAAATGACATTCTGACAATGACATTTGATTGACGTGTATTACGATACACGTCAATCAAATGTAATTGTCATAACTGCTTTAGTAAACAAAACAACTGGAATTTCGAAAATCTCGAGTTTTGGTTTATTTTGTCTGGTTTAGTTGAACAAAACAACAAGTTCAATCCAAACTCAATGCAAAGAAAGACTCTAAGACGGCACTTCTTAAAACTGTCAAAGTCGTCAAACGTCAAACAACTGTCATGGCTGCCCTAAAAATAAGGTTATCGTAGTAAAAACACTTTTCAAATGATAATTACGAGCAGCAAACGTCGAGCCTTGGGCGACGGTTAATAAACCCGACTCAGCTGGCCTAACTAGCCTGGCTTAAGTGAAGGTAGGAAATGACCTTCACAATCCGTAACTTCGCCTTGCACACCTTGCGAAACCGGAGGCCTTGGCTTAACCGCCTGGGCCAAGAGGTAGAAAAACCTCCATAAAAAGTTACCCCAACTCTACGGTGCGACACGTGCCTAAGGATGCATGGCTGATGGGGAGATCAGTCGTAAGCGATCAACCTCGGTGGACATGGTAAACACCGTTGTATTTACCTTCTAGGGGGAATGGGCGTCACCCTCCTAGTGACCTTATAAATCGACCCTACTCGTGGGAACAACATGAATGATAATGTACCTAAAAACAATTCAACAAACCAAACTGAACAGCAAAATAAAACCTTAACTCAGCAAATATTTCATAAAGGCCTCTTCGTAAACAGGCCTCGGGCCCAATCTCTAAGTGAAGACTGCATGACACATAAAACAACAAGACTGAATGAACCTAGCAAAACACTCTCTGAAAACATTATATCTGGCGAACCAAAATCCCCATCCCAATGGATAGAAGTGAACGAAAGAAAGCGTCCAAGACAGAGTCCTGACCACGCAAACAACCATGCTCAAAAGCAGACCAAACTTAGCAGCTACTGGCTCAGTCAACCAGTACCGACATCTAACAGGTTTGAGGAACTAGAGGTTTACTCAAATCCAGAGAATGCTGCACAAAAAGAATATAAGGGGAAAATTCCCAAACCGCCACCTATATTCGTAGAAAAGGTCGAGAACATACGGCCGCTGCAACAACTCCTTGAACAACATGCCACGGGCGACTACGAAATTAAAACCCTAAATAGTAATAAGGTCAAAATTCAAACTATGACACATACTACCTACAAAGAAATTGTAAAACAGCTAGAAAGCAAAGAAACGGAGTTTTATACATACAAGCCTAAGCAGGAACGCAATTTCAAAGTAGTCTTAAAAAATATTCACCCGTCCATTGATACACAAGAAATTCACCAAGCCCTAAAAGAAATAGGACATGACACTGTCAACATTTGGAACATTAAGCAGAGAATAACAAAAAAGCCTCTGGATATGTTCATTGTTGAACTGCAACCGAAAAGTAACAACAAACAAATATACGACCTTAAAAGCCTCTTACACATACGTATAAAAGTTGAACCACCAAGACCAGTGCGCACCATACCGCAATGTGCTAAGTGTCAGCAATATGGGCACACAAAAGCATACTGTCATCGTACACCAAAGTGCATCAAATGTGCAGGCAGTCACTTATCAGCAAATTGTACCCGAAAAGAACGTTCTGATTCAGTGAAATGCGCACTTTGTGATGGAAACCATCCAGCAAACTATAAAGGTTGTAGCGTATACAAGGACTTACAAAAACAAAAATTTCCACCCATACGAAGGAAACAGATTGAACATAAGGGTAACCCTGAAAAAGCTGAAGAGCCTTTAACACAAAACAATACAAAAAACCCACAGCATAAAAGAACCTATAGCAATGTACTTTTGAACAAGGAATATGAAACACCGAAATCACACGTAATCCATCCATCCGACCAACTTAACGACATGAAACAGCTAATGGAAAATGTTCAAACAAATAATGAATCAAATGGGTACGATAACAAATCTGCTTACAAGTCTAATGTCAATAATGTCCAAAAATTCAACCAACTCAAATTAGTACTATGGAATGCCAATGGGCTGTCACAACACTTCCATGAAGTTAAACTGTTCCTCGAAACGCATGATGTAGATGTTATGCTAGTAACAGAAACACATTTCACAAGCAAATCATATTTAAATATACCAAAATACAAATTTTACCAGACAATGCACCCAGACGGAACAGCTCACGCTGGCTCAGCTATCATTATCAAAGAAAAAATAAAGCATCATGCTGCCGCTCCGTACTGCACAGAGGAAATACAATCCACTAATATAGTAATCGAAGATCCCAAAGGCGAGATAGCATTGTCTGCAGTATATATTCCGCCCAAACATAACATGAAAGTTGATAAATATAATGCCTTTTTCAAAACCCTAGGGCATCGGTTTATTGCTGGCGGTGATTACAACGCGAAGCATACTGAATGGGGGTCACGACTAACTACACCTAAAGGACGCCAACTTATGGAAGCTATCAGGGCTTTACAACTGACTGTCACGTCAACGGGGGAACCAACATACTGGCCCGCCGATGTCAGTAAAAAACCTGATCTCATAGACTTTTTTATTTGCAAAGGGCTACCTCAGTCATCAATAAAGTGTAGCTCCTGTTTTGAAATGTCTTCAGATCACTCACCAGTAATTGCACTAGTCAACTGTAACATCACAAATGTCGCCAAAACATGTAAGCTGCATACCAAAAAGACAAACTGGCCATTATTCCGCGACCTTGTTGAGCAATCCCTTGACTGTCAGATACCTCTTAAAACAGATGAGGATATTGTTCAAGCAGTCGAGTATTTTAATAAGAATATACAGGAGGCCGCATGGGCCGCAACTCCGCCTCAACCTGAAAACGACAAACCCAGCAGTTCGTTTCCCAAATATATCTTGGAACTGGTAAATTCGAAGCGCAAAGCCAGAAAACTATGGCATGAAACAAAATATCCGGCACATAAAACTACATTTAATAATATTACAGGAAAATTGAAAAGGGCCCTAAAAGCGACCACAAACAAAGAAATGGAAAACTATCTCAGAAGTCTTGATGCGACCCAAGCCACCGATTACTCTCTTTGGAAAGCTACGGCAAAACTTAAGAAACCAATAATACATCGATCTCCTGTTATGAAGCCAGATGGCACATGGGCGAAAAGCGATAAAGATAAGGCGAATGTATTCGCCCATCACCTTTCTGAAATTTTTACCCCAAACACTGACCATGGATCTAGCAAAACCAGTTTAATCAAATCTGAACTAGATAAACCACATCAACTGGATAAACCCTTAAAAAAATTTACTAAGCAGGAAGTACGAACTGCAATCCAAAAAATCAACATCCATAAGGCACCGGGGTATGATCTTATTACGGCCAAGATCTTGCGAGAGCTACCTGACGTCGGCATTACATTCCTTACCTATCTATACAACGCATGTCTCTGGAAAAACTTTGTTCCGCCACAATGGAAGGTTGCAGAAATCATTATCATTCCTAAACCTGGCAAAGACCCTACTGATGTCAAATCTTACCGCCCAATCAGTCTTCTTCCAGTTCCATCTAAAGTCATGGAAATACTTATACTGAAACGTCTTACACCGGAAATTACAGCCAAAAAGCTTATCCCCGACCATCAGTTCGGTTTCAGACAATCCCATAGTACAATAGAGCAAGTACATAGGCTAGTGGAAAAGATCAACTACACATTTGAAAGCAAACAACTCTGTTCTGCCGCCTTCTTGGACATTTCGCAAGCGTTCGATCGTGTTTGGCATGATGGACTATTGTACAAAATTCGTAAAGACTTACCCATAAATTTCTACCTTCTCATCCAGTCATATCTTAGCGACAGACACTTTTATGTTAAATATGGCGACATTACCACAAAGTTACACGAAATAAAAGCAGGAGTCCCACAGGGTAGTGTAATGGGCCCAATGCTCTACCTTATATATACCTCAGACTTACCAAACAGACAAGACACAGTGACAGGAACATTTGCTGATGATACTGCGGTTCTTGCCATTGATGAAACCGCAGCTGGAGCATCGGCGAAATTACAACGAAATCTAAATGATATCTCGAACTGGCTGAAAGACTGGCGTATAAAGGCAAATGAAGCTAAATCAGTCCAAATAACCTTCTCTTTAAGAAGAGAAACGTGTCCAGAAGTTGAACTAAATCAAATAAAGATACCCCAGGCAGATGAGGTTCGATACTTAGGAGTCTACTTAGACACACGACTTACCTGGAAAAAACATATAACGACTAAAAGAAAGGCGCTTGACTTACAACTAAGAAAGATCCATTGGCTAATGAGAAGAAAATCCCAAGTTACACTGGAAAACAAACTCCTTCTATACAAGTGTATACTCAAACCTGTTTGGACTTATGCTTTGCAGTTATGGGGCACTGCATCCAAATCAAATACTGAAATTTTACAACGCTTCCAATCAAAAACCGTATGATAACTGGAGCACCATGGTATATTACAAATAATCACCTACACCGTGATCTAAAAATCAAGACAGTAAAAGATGAAATAAAGGACTCTTTACTACCTTACTGCAAGAGAATTGTAAACCATCCAAACCAATTGGCAAGAAGTCTAATGGAACAACAACCAAATCGCACATTTATAAGACTAAAGAGACGTGCTCCTCAAGATCTTCTCTAACACAAGAATAAAGTAGCCATACTAGATGGGCATATCATTGGATACTGTACCATGCACGCCATATTTGTACATACATAAAATCCAGCTTAATGTCTACAAGACAGATTGCAGGAACAAAAGGAGATTAAAAAAAAAAAAAAAAAAAAAAAGATAATTATTGTACGACTATACCCTTCTTCAAATTATTTTTTTAGTATTTTTATGATATTCCTCTATTTTTTTCCTATTTATGTATGTAGTGTACATAGTGGTAGCCCAAAATCAAACATCTCCTTTCTTAATTCTTTAGTAAGTATAAAATTTAGTACTCAAAATATCGTAACGAATATTTTAAATTTATTTAAAACCTGGCAAGTTTGTTGAAAATAACAAGGTAAAAAATACAACAACTATTTGAATTCGTATTTTTGTGCTGAAATGTCGAATGCTAAAACAAAATGGTAAATATGTCTGGGCATAATTCATTTGGAGGTAAGCGAAAAAGTAACTAGACTAGTTTTTATCTTTTAAATAAACTCCTTTTCCCATACTGACGCGCGCTCCATACTAGTCAACACTCAAACTTTAGGTAAATATGCATCCGAATATCCGTTCTCTAATTATTATACAATATTTTAAAAAATAGTAAAATGATTAACATAATTTATTGACAAACAAAAAACTTGATGACTTGTTGGTGTCATTTCGCGAAATAAAGGAAATTTTAGGAACTACAGGTAACAATAATGCTAACGATGTTAAAAGCAAAGTTCCGCATACAGTCTAGCGGCCAAATGTGGGAACCTTTGGTATATGGTTGGAGAAGGTTGTAAATGAAATCACAGAGTCCAGTATAAAGTCTGTTGATGATAACCAGGAGTAATAGTTACAGACTCTTACATAATATTACTACCACACAAGTTAATGCTCAGGCGCGGCGAAGACGTCTGGCCGCTAGACTGTATACGCGGGGAACTATGCATTTAGCATCGTTAGCATTATTTTTACCTGTAGTTCCTATGGAAATAAAGATTTAATTACCGTCACACCTTTTAAGACGTCTGTGGGTAAAAACTAGGATATGCCTGCGTTATGAATCTGAGCGTGGTCAGTGCCTTTGTCGTGAATCTTGACATCTGTAAATGCAAAAATTAAAGAAAATATGTCAAAGGTGTCTTTTCACTTTCAAATTAGGTATATGACTTTTTTAATCGAAACACTTTTAAACTAGCTTACCTTTTTTATATTATAGGCTTTGTTTATCTTCGCTAGCATAATTGAGCTCCACTTCCGTCAAACATAATATTAAGTATAACGTTTTAAGTACCAAATTGCCATCGCATCTGCTACTTTTTTCCGTTATTTCTTAAAAATTTACTTTTAGTCCATCGCGCTCGGCTGCTTGCAGCGTATTGACGAAGTGCACGGATTAATTAGATATTGTGCGTCTAGTAGTTTAGAATCGATACGTGCGAAACCGGTTTTATGTTTATGTTTACGTTCGTCCGTCCAATTTACTTTGGTGCCTATCGATTTTTGTTTTCTTTTGCACTTTTTCTTGTTTTTTATAAATATTATGCAGTTTTATTTATTTTATTTGTTATTATTGCACTGATATTTATTGTATATAAGTATATACCTATTCATACACATAATTCATAACACAAGTTACATACCTACTAAACTGTTTTTGTCCGTCACGTCATTTATCTCGGGTCCAGTTGAAAACCAGCGTCGGGCACTAGCTGCTCGGCAGTTTGCTGAACTGGGCCTATTTGGCGCAGCCGTGAGACACACAATATTATCTTTTTCAGTTTTAGTTCTAAGTTTTATGTTTTATTTTTTATTGTGTGCATTTGTGGCATGTGCCAAATAAATATGTTTTCTTTCTTTCTTTCTATTCCTAAGAAAATTGTGTCAGTCCTTCTGCCAAACACTCTGTATATGGCTATTGGGAGTTCTCTTTCGGACATTATCACAAAATCTTTGGGTAACCGCTGTCAGATTTTATCAGTTCATGTATTTGCCCTTAAGGATAGACCCGAATAAAAGCCACTGGTATTTTTAGCTACTTACCAGATTTATACATAGAATCTGTGATTAACATCATTATAATAGAAAGTGATAATTATTTTCCATGATAAACCCTCAAAACTGAGTGCTCATTAAAATTGTTTATCGTTATTTGTTATTCAAATGACCTCATTACCAGAATCTACCACGGTATGGTCGGCAAATTTTCATTGTTATGAGAACTGAAATTTAAATGATCTGTTTGTTTATTAAAAAAAATAACAAATAAGTAGGTCATTAAAACTTTTTTTTAAACACTTTTTTTGTTGTAAAACGGATGGTTAATAATATACGTTGACTTGCAATCGCGTTGTTTATTTTAACCGACTTCTAAAAAAGAAGGTGATATTGTATTCGGCTGGCATCTTTTTCATGTATGTACACCGATTTCTCCGTGATTATATCGATTTGAGTGTTTTTTTTTTTTTTTTGCCAAAAATTCTATGAAACTAACAAAACTCACCGGCTTTCAGAATCAAAGTTATTTTCCACTGGAAGTCGGTTATTTTTTGTTAATCCTTCACTCGGTACATCTCTTATACCTCTCTTGACGAATTATCTTATTTCAGTTGATAAACTATCACAATAATTCTCTTGCCCTTTTCCGAATTTATTTAGCATCATTTCGTCAGACACCTCTTTTCTAACCATATCATCCTTCCCACAGTCCATAATTTCTTTGTAGCTATCGACATTCATACCTAAACTTTCTTCACGATGTTGTCCTCAGTACACCGCATCACATACCAAGACAACCGACTACCACACATCTTTGCTGTCACTGGCGCCACTTTAAGACTTGCTCTTATGTACTCTTTTCTTAGTATATCTATTCGCGTAACACCACACATCCCCCTTACCATTCTCATCTCAGCCACATGCCTTTCATTCATCTCTTTTGTGTCCCAATATTCTGAAATTCTTTTAGTTGATAAGTCCTATACTAATATTGTCTTGGTCACTATGTTCATGCACGCTAATTTCCGGAACCACCCAACTGATTTCAATGAAATTTCGTGACCATGTACGAGTGTCGTTGGTTCCAGCTTGAAAGATAGGATTGTTTTGGATCCAACATCTGGCTTCTGCGAAGCTTAGGCTATTTGCTAGTACTAATACGTATTGGCAGAGAGTCCCCACCAGAGGGCTTCAGAAAAAGTAACATTCAATGCTGGAAAAATAAAAAAATGTGTTGGATTGACCCAAACCACTGAAAAACTACTGCCAGTCCTGTTCGAAAAGTTTTCGAATACCTCAGTCACTTTTTATTCGCTGAAGTCCTGCTTCCTTTTTTATCTATCTATACTTTTCAGTACCAAATTAGCATTTTTTAATAAATGTATTTTTGTTAAATAGTTTTCCTTTTAGATAAACCTTTTATAAATATCGGTCCAATCACTTGCATGTCGGTCATTTTGATTTTTTCATCATGATTTCTATACGAGTTTTGTTGCTCTTCGTTCTTATAAGCTGTGCACATGGTCTTAAAAAGGTGAAAAGTAAGTTTTCAATCTTGCATTTACTTTTCTCCTCTCTTAACTTAACCCCGGAACGTTTTTAGCCGTAAAAAAACATTATTTAAAAATATTCACACATAATTTTCCTGAAATTATCAAAGTTGGTTTTTTTTTTAAATCTCTACCTTTAAATTGCCTATAAATAAAATCGATGTCAATAAGGATATTACCAAAATACAAGCATTTGTTTCATTCGGTCGATCTAAAACCAAATTCCAAATGCACGCCTGCCCTTATCCCAACATATTTGGTGTCGGCGCAGCATGTCTTCTTCATCCATACTTCTCTATTACTCGTCATCTCATCAGACACATCAGACATCTCCTTTCTTGCCATATCATCCTTAAGGAAATCCATCTATCGTTTCTTTGGTCTTTCTCTACTCAGACAATCCCTGTATTGTTCCTTTATTTGAAACACATTCTAAAGAAAGCAGCTGCATTGTAGCCATATTACTGCGTTCAGCTACAAAAGGCAGATTTCCCTCTTATATTCTACTTTGTATGAAAGTGGGGTAAACTAAGATCAAGCAGGTTTTGGTTCAGAGCCAACTTTTCCGAGATATTGCAAACAACTTGGATTTCTCATTCGTTTTGCGATCGCAAGCTCTAATTTTGATATTATGTAATGCAGTTTCATTTGTGGAAGTGTTATTTCCTGCTTCAACTGTTTTCTTATGATTATGGTGTTTGTTAACTTCTGGACTAAGCTCCTCAAGTTCAAATATATTCTATACTTTTTTCGTAGTGTTTTTCTTATTTTATTGTGACGCTGGTAGGTAGTCTGGCCTGAGTTTTGAGCTTGAACCCCAAACAAAATTTATTTTATTACGGTAGCCCTACATGTCCTATATTAGGAAAATGGCGTGAAGAAAGTTTTGAGTATGAAGATGTATGGGTACAAAAGCAAAGGAAGATAAAAAAACCGGCCAAGTGAGAGTCGGACTCGCGCACCGAGGGTTCCGTACAAAAAATATTAAAAATATTTTTATTATACGATGTAACAAAAAAAAAACGATTTTCACAATTTTACTTTATCTGTGCTGTAAGAAGTTGCTTCGTACCAAATTTCAAGATTCTGAGTTCACGGGAAGAACCCTGTAGGTTTTGATTCCCTTGTGAGTGTCGATAAATGGCGGAAATTTGCGGTATAAAGGGCTGTATCTTTTGATTGCGTTGGCTTAGAAGTTTGATGTTTTCACAGCTCCAAGGGACAGTATTTGACCTGACCTGAGTATTTGATATAAATTCCAGCTTGATACCTCCAAGCGTTCCTGAGAAAAAGTGTCTTGACAGACAAACGGACAGACGGACGGACAGACGGACGGACAACAAAGTGATCCTATAAGGGTTCCGTGTTTTCCTTTCAAGGTACGGAACCCTAAAAAACGATGGATGGTTGCGTGAAGGAAAATATGGTGGCTGCGCCGACTCCAAATAATTGGGATAAGGGCAGAAGAATAGTGTGATTATGATGAATTTCTCAAAAAGTCACCATTGCTCCCTACATTTTCAAAATTGTATTTTCTGAAAGTTACTTCATTAATATCTCATGTTTCTAGTTTTTGTTTCAGTTCCATAATTTTGTTAATCTCCATGAACCTAACAATTTAATTTATGTTTATTTTACCAGAAGATAAGAAACATCATGACCAGAATGTCGGCATCATCGGCGGGCACAAGATCTCCATCGAAGATGTGCCTTTCATAGCGTCACTCCGCCTCAATGGGACCTACCATTGGTGTGGAGGATCTATCATACATGAGAGATTCATCTTAACAGCTGCTCATTGTATTGTGCCGTAAGTAACTTTATTATTTCGTTTATTCATTGTAATATTATTTAATTCATTCATTTCTAAATTGTTATATTGTGCATCGACGCAACACACTATCACCATTACACACTAACAAATAATAATAATAATATAATAATATATATTATGATGTAAATAATAATATATTAACACTCACACACACGCACGCATACACGAATCATAAAAATATCAAATAAATGCGTTGTGTTTTTTTAAATCTACTATTAAGAATATATGTTAACTTTTGTTTTAAAACACTTGTCTTGTTCTGCCTGCAATTTTTTTGTGATACTAAAATATGTTTGGGCTTATACCACTGCCCTTAATACAAGTTATTTCATAACTTAGTAAGGGTGCTGGTTCCAACACCTTCCTGTTTTGGTTAACTAGCATTAAGTCAAGTGCACTTAAACATATAAAAAAAATACATTCCAAAATATTAAACTCTAGCCCACCGGCCTCGAGAACAGGGTCCGGGCTACCAGTCGTCAGGGCTCTTGAGAGAGTACCCTCCTAACAATACGCGCCGTCTCCAGAAGCACTGTTAACTGAAGCGAAAGTCTCCTCAGATGTTGGTCGAGGCTATTGGCTAAAGCCATTGGCCGACACGACTATCGGCATAAATACTGCGGAAATCACGTTATTATTGTTATTTTAGGGTTCTGAATGCCATGGAATGATGGGGATTATTAAAGCTATGCCGTCTGTTTGTTTGACCATCTGTATCATACTTACAAAACTGACACAATTTTTGTAGGTGGTTGGAACTTTAACAGAAAACATTCATTTGTTCCATCATTTCAAACCAAAAAAGAAGGTAAACTATTCTTATAGTAGGCAGTGCCGCTGTGCAAAATATTACATTCTATTGAAAATTTTATCACAGCATTGCACATTTTGCAAAATCCTTTGGCAGTAGACACTTGCATAAATGGTTCAAAAATTATGTTAACACAAACATAATATTAAAATCGGTTCAGTAATTTTGAAAAATAAGGACTTGAAAGTTTGTATGAAATGCCGTAAGGTGTAAACTCTCTTAATACCTGGGACTTAAACAACATAACTACAAAATGTAAGCGTAATTGGAACAGGAACATCTATGCTTGACCTTCGGGGTAACAGGCGTTATGTTATGTATTTCAGATATAATATTATTTTCCCACAAAAAATAACGTTTTTCTTTATATTCCATTCTTTTGTACTAAAAATAATAGAGTACCAAACACATTACTAAGAAATCATGACAGAAAACAATATCAAATATCACAAGAATATACTTCTAACGAAGCATCCATTTATTTTGATTTACCAAAAGGCAGAAGAATTCACTCTGAAAGTAATAATATTGTTTTGCCCGTTTTATATTCTCTTTGAGTAATCATTCCGATATTTTTTCTCTTACTACATCAGTGTCCTGTTGGAATGCGTACTTTCATTTATTTTTCTTTTGATTACGCACAATTTGTGACGCGTCTCTGACCTTCATTTTCTTCTTTTCACTCGCCTAATAAAGTAGAAATAAATTTATTCCGAATCAAGACCAACGCACAGGTGTCAACACTGTACGTCATCATCTTCGACTTCTCAATCGGTTCGTAGAGGTATTTTAAATAAAGTTACTCGCATACACACTTAGATACAGAGACTTACACACACTATTTTAGGAGATATCTAAAAGTTACATTTTTTCTATTCTTTTATTTTGTTGGAAATGGTAAATAAAAGTGGTGTACAAAAATAAAATAAAATTTAAACAAGAAATTATACGTAATATCTAAAATTTATAAAAAAAACTATTTTGTATTACTTATAATTTCTTGTTTATATTTTATTTTATTTTTGTACACCACTTTTACCATTTTTGGGGTTCCGTAGCCGAATGGCAAAAAACGGAACCCTTATAGATTCGTCATGTCTGTCTGTCTGTCCGTCCATCCGTATGTCACAGCCACTTTTTTCCGAAACTGTAAGAACTATTCTGTTGAAGCTTGGTAAGCTTGGTAACTTGGTATTCTGTGAACCGGATTAAGATTCCCACACAAGAATAGAAAAAAAAAAAACATAAATTTTGGGGTTCCCCATACATAGAACTGAAAAAAAAAATTGCAATGAAAATGCATGATTAAAAATTTTTTTTTTAATCATGCCCATACGTGTGGGGTATCTATGGATAGGTCTTCAAAAATGATATTGAGGTTTCTAATTTAATTTTTTTCTAAACTGAATAGTTTGCGCTAGAGCCACTTCCAAAGTGGTAAAATGTGTGTCCCCTCTAATTTCTAAAGTAAGAGGAGGAAAATTCAGAAAATATTTAGGATTATAGAACGTAAAAAAAACTATCTAAAAATTGGTTTCAATAAGATATGATGTTTAGTTTTTGAGATATGGGACTTTTTCATCAAACTGCAGCAGTAACTTTGTTTTTCATTAACATACTATGAAAAACCAATTTAGTTTTGCGGTTGAGTGGAAGTTTACTAACTAATACTACTAACTAATGAATGACAGTTCAAAATATTGTTTGGGGCTATGGAACCCTGTGTGCGAGTAAGACTCGCTCTTGGCCGGTTTTTTTTTATTTTTTATTGAAGAGCGGGGTCTCCTATATATTTTACTCACATAGGTCCTGTCCCTATGTGAGATTTACTGTAAAAGTTGTACAAGTTTCTGCAATAAACCTTTTTATTTATTAAAAATAAGTATAAAAAAAAACTTCGACCCCAATATCTCCGTTATAATTACGTTCCCAAGCATGGTGTAAAATAAAAATAAAAATATCGCAAAGAATGACGGGAAAACAAGAGTGTCTTTCGGCTTCGTTATGTGTCCGTTGAGCTTAACATTGACTTGTAAATAGAACCAGCAATATTAAGGTGCAAAAAGGCCTTCATTGAATTGACTGATTGTAAGCTGAATAGACAAAAAATTACGATGAATTGGGACTGATTTACCTTTACAAATTTCCAATTCCAGCATTCATTTTTGAAAGAAGGCTAAGAAAATCGAGGATTATCCTAGAAAATGCCTATCACGTTCCTCGAATCGTTTCCCAGGACCCACTTTTCATTTTAAAATGACATCCTTTTATAAGGTTACGACGACACTTATAAAATTTCATTTCATTTTAGCTGTCCCGCGCAACTTCATCTGCATCACATTTTCCCCGTTTTCGCAAAATTTTTCATTGCTGCTCCGATCCTATTGGTCGTAGCGTGCTGATTTGTGAATCTAAACCATCCAGAGCACCACCTAAACGCAAAAAAAAACATTCATTCAAATCGGTCTAGTCGTTTAGGAGGAGTTCAGTGACATACACACGTACAGTAGAATTTTATATTTAAAGATATATCGATCTATCATTGATATTTTATAGATATACCTACCACTGTTTGTCTCTGCATCACCCAAAGGTTGACTGGTAGAAAATTCCTATGGCATTAAGTCCGCCTCTGTACTATGTGCTTGAAGTGTTAAATAAATAAATAAATATCTCGCCTAATACTTACCCTGAGGAAGTAGATGACCAATGTGCAATTGTGCATGCAATCATTAACGCCTCGTTGGTCTATTGGCGCGACTGCTGAGCATGGGGTCGTGGGTTCGATTCCCGGGTCGGGCAAAGTGTTATTGGGTTTTTCACCAAAAATTTCTCAGTGGTAGCCACGGGTTCTGGATGACAATAGGTCCATCGCCCCCTATTACATGGGACTCAAGCATAACTGGCGAAATGCGGGTGTACTATTAGGTAAACCTCTGTCTAACGCTTCTGGGATAACAGTCGTGATATTATAAATGTTATGTATCCTTTTATACCCATTTGTGGATGTTGAATGGGTGATATGACTAGCGATACATGTTTTTCTTGTATGGGAGGTTTTAGTGGAAAGCAATGATTATTGATAGTGTCGGACGTAAAGAATAGCACCATCCCATATCTTCCCGTGGGTGTCATAAGAGGCGACTAAGTGACTTTCCAGAGAATGGGCAGCAGCGTTCTCTGTGCTTTTGTAACAACCGTACTGCGATCGCCAACCCGCCTGCCAAGCGTGGCGATTTTGGCAAACCTACCTTCTTGGGAGAGGCCTATGTCCAGCAGTGGACGTCTTTCGGCTGAAATGATGATGATGATGAATGATTATTTTCTTGACATAAAACGCCGGCGGTATTGTTTAGCTTACATCCAAATACTTAGGGCCGGTTTCACTATTCAAACCTTGGTCTATCAACATATCTAAACTGCGTTTAAAAGCTGTCGATGACATCATTGTTTTGGAAAATAGACACTTGAACGCGGTTTAGATGTGCTGATCAGTTTCAATGGTGAAACCGACATTTAAGTATCACGAAACAATAGAATTTCCCTCAAAGGTAATATTATAAACAGAAATACCTTACAACATTGTTTTAGACTTCAAAGTTCTCTTACATAAAAAGATCCCTACGAAGGGATAAGTCAACATCCAATATTCAATTTTCCTTCGATGGCTTTCGAAATATACCCTTCTGTATTTACGATTGTATTGCGTCATCTAAAGGAAACTCTCAAATGACTCTCAACTTTATTTTCAGGAACAGGGAGTTCAAAGTTCTTGTTGGCACAGACAAGGTTAATAAAGGGGGAAAGCTATACGACGTTGAAAAAATTATAACACATGAATTGTATTCTAATGTAACCAGTGACTACGATGTTTGCATCCTCAAATTGAATGAATCCTTGACTTTTGGACCGAAAGTGGCTAAAGTCCTGTTGACTGGTAATGTCGTCAAGTTGAAGAAGGGCTTATACCTTAATACGACTGGCTGGGGATACACACATGTATGTATAAATTAAATATTAACAAAAGAAACTAGATCGTAGCAAGTTTCAGTGTATAATTTCTGCCTTAAGTGGGCAGAGATTCATGCTTTTATCACATTGGATTCATGTCTATGGAAAAAAGACACAAGTTTGTTTATGTTTGCTATACACATGCTTAAGTGCCCAGAAAGGCACAATTCATTCAAGCTATTCACGAAGTTAACTTTTTTAGTTATGGATTAGCGATTAACTTCACCGGAGTTTATTTAATACATGTAATCTGCTATTTTCTTAGCCGCCCAAATTGATCTAATGTTTTTTTTTTTTTTTTTTACCGATTGGGAAATCATCATATGACCCCCTCCTACTCTGGGCGGAGTGGAAGGAAGTGTCAGACTTGTACTGACTAAAACCCATCCATGTTCCTTCTTAGCTCTTTGTGTTCCAGGGCCAAGGTATCTCTTTCGAACAGACCCGCAGACTTGGCAGGCATTGGCCCTCTCGGACCCCTTCTGATTTGCTGCCATCTCTTTGAGTTTGCATCTTCTATGCTTATATTTTCTTAAGTCACACTGCCAAAACAAAATAATAAATCAATAACAAAGAAAATAAAGTAATAGCAACAGACATTGATGATAAAACAGAAATTGAGCTAACTGATTCGATTGAAATCATAGAAGAGGCTTCTAACAAATCAAGATTAATAGATATTGACGCTGAAGTCTAGACAGAAATTAATAGTAGCATTAAAAGCGACACGATACCTTAATATTAAAATGACGGGCCTGAAATATTACGAGCTGCCACGCCATTTAATATCGCAAGTGACGATGAATAATATTAGACTCTTATTAGATTCGAGAGGGTGTAACAGGGGTATCTTTCCATTTTATTTCCATTGAAAAAAACGCTAAGAATTACGAAGATGTGAAAAGGAATGGAATAATTTAAAAACCTGAATTTGAAATGGAACAGAATCTTTATAAATTTAAGTGTTAAAGTGAAATAGAAAATGGTATTGAAGGGACAAAGTGAAATAGAAATAGTTTGTCTTGATTTTTTTTTCTAATAAGGATTAGAGTGAGGCTTCCATGTTGGAAGTCCACTACGGTTCAAGTGCAGTATGGACCCTTAATATGGCATGAGACACTATGTAATGGTCTTATAATGCATATGGTTATAGTCCTAGTTTAACACGGTATCTCTGTAAAAGCTAATTCTAGCCGTGGAAGGGGCCTGGAGACCTGTTACACAGGTTTTTCTCAAAAACATACATCAGGAACCAGTCTCTAACAAAGGTGGAATACAACTGAAACATTTTTTAAATAAATTAACATTAAATTTTGTGAAGAGAGAATAAATGATAAATAATAATAATAAATTATAAATTTTTTCAAAGGTTGAGATTTAGATTTTAATAAAAAGGATTTCTACTACCTCCTCCTCAATATTCACCTTGGTTTTAATAAAAAAAAATATGGCTAAGTAAGTTCCAGCTATAGCCACGCACTAAAGGTCCGTGGCGCACTGTAGTCTCTTTCTATAACCGATGTGACACATCTACAGCCACATAATACCGGACTTTTACCTTTCATCGAATGTCGAATATATATATGTTGTGTTTTGACGGCACGTAAAGCGTAAAGTAATTTATAAAACAATTTTAGTAAAGCCTAGCGGTAGTTGTTCCGGCTGTTTGTGTCTCTGAGTTAAAATTGTAAACGCACCCACGATACAGGTGAAATTCCTAGACGTGGACAAAGTTCTTTTTTTAATTTTTATTTTACCTTTTTGTTTCTCAGCCTAACGGTACTATCGCTAACGACCTCCAACAAGCAAGAGTTCCGTACATCTCGAAACTTCACTGTCAGTTGTATTACGGCAAACAAGCAAAGATCACACGCCGGATGCTCTGTGCCGGGGGAAATGGGAGAGATTCCTGTATGGTAAGGACTATTTCATCCGCTGAGAGACATCCACTGCAGAACGTAGACTTTTTTTCTGTTTGCAAGATTTTTTTTTTATCTTGTTCTACCTTTTATTTAGTAAGCAACGACTTATTGTCGGGTTTACGCTGTCCTCCCAAACCTAAGTACCAACGCTGTAACATTCAAATATTGTAAAACCAAATGATTTTAAAAGAGTAACCATGTAGTTTCTTGCCGGGTTTCTTCTGGCCTTTTCTTCTCCATAGGAAACGACCAACACGAACCATGCACCTTTTGTCGACGTTTTATAAGTGCCCATGCAGGCTTATGTAAAATAAAATATTTTGATTTAGATCCCACCTTTCCCATTCCGGTGCTTTTCAAATCTAACAAAGAACTATTTAGATAAATCATCTTTATGCTTTACCAAGGGGTATCGTATTACTAACGTAGTACTAACTAGATTGTGGAGGTCAGATAGGCAGTCGCTCCATGCAAAACACTGGCATTCAGCTGCATCCGGTTAGACTAGAAGCCGACCCCTAATTAGGAAGCTAGGCAGATGATGTTCTATCCAGTATTTAATAAATCTCTGCTTTCCATAACGACAATATCCCTCAGCGAATAAATCAAGGTCATAATAAAAATGAAGAGCAGGGCAATGCTTTCAGAAACAACGAAGAGGCATGAATATTTCACTGCAATACCTTAGCAAACTTTGATGTTATTTATTGATTTCGTGCTGTAGCCTTAAAGTCTAAGATTGCCTTTCGTTTATTTAACCTTAACACCACTCCACAAAAAAAAGCACAGTTAAATCTTAAACCATTTTGTTGGAGATTTGATCTTCGCAGGTGAAGAATGCCTTGTTGGCCTATTGGTCACAAGCGTGACTGCTGAGCATGAGGTCCTCGGTTCGATTCCCGGGTCGGTCAAAAAGCTATTGAGTTTTCCCATCAAGTATTTCTCAGTAGCAGCCACGGAGTGACGGCTCGCCCCCTCTTACATGGGACTTAAACATAACTGGCGAAATGAGGGTGTTACTAAAAGGTATATTTCTGCCTAACCATTCGGGGATTACAGGCGTGATTATGCAGTCGGCCTAGCACGAATGCCCACTGATTTAAAGCAAGCTAAGCAAATGTTTCATCATCATCATCATCATCATCATCATTTCAGCCCAAAAGACGTGCACTGCTGGATATAGGCCTCCCCCAAGTGTCACCACATTGACATTTTGGGGGGTTTTGCCATAATCGCTACGCTTGGCAGGCGGGTTGGCGATCGCAGTACGGTTGTTGCAAAAGCACAGAGAACGCTGCTGCCCGTTGTCTGGCAAGTCCCTTAGTCACCTCTTACGACACCCACGGGAAGATATGGGATGGTGCTATTCTTTACGTCCGAAACCATACAGAACTTTACGTCCGACACCACCATGTTGAATATAATATCTAAAATGTTTCTTATGGCTAGCACTAACGCCATCTATTGATTATATTAAGTAAACTTGTCTAGTGTTCACATTCAAAGAATGAATAAAGGTTCAGTTCGTTTTAGTACAACAAGCACGCTGTTTTATTATAGGTTATGGGCCCAGAAAGTAATTTTTTCTCGCGAATATTATAAAGTAATAGACAGTTGTCAGTGAGATTACGGATAATAATAAGTTTCGCAGTTTGAGAAAAACTTTTGCTGTGCTGTGACTAGACTTTAAGTGAGTGAAGATGTCGTCGAACTACATAGTTAGCGTGCCGAAACTCAAAGGGCGCGAAAATTACAGCGAGTGGGCCTTCGCAGCGGAGAATTTCCTAGTCCTGGAAGGGATGTCGGCTTGTATCAAGCAGGGGGCATCATCGTCTGGAGTCGGAGCCGCAGATGACGCGAAGACAAAAGCCAAATTAATTTTGACAATTGATTCATCGTTGTACGTACACATCAGAGATGTCAAGACTACTGCAGAACTGTGGAAAAAGTTACAGCAACTATTTGATGATTCTGGCTTTACAAGAAGAATCACATTGTTGAGGACCCTAATTTCAATCAGACTTGAAAATTGCAGTAATATGACATCGTATGTGACTCAGATCATTGAAGCTAGTCAAAAGTTAAGTGGTACGGGTTTTATGATCAATGACGAATGGGTGGGGTCGCTACTTCTAGCTGGACTAACTGAAAAGTTTTCACCTATGATTATGGCGATTGAGCATTCCGGTATTGAAATAACGGCTGACGCCATTAAAACGAAGTTGCTGGACATGGAGGAAGATAGTGGCGCCTCCAGTGGAGCGTTTGCGAGTTTTAAGAAAAAGCATGTTGGCAGCGCTGGTGGGCATAGACAAACGTCAAAGTCAAACAATTCGAAAGAAAAACAAATAAAGTGCTACAACTGCAAACAGTTCGGCCATTATCGTAACCAATGTAAAAATAATCCTGCAGAAGAAACTAAAAACAAACAAACGAATGCATTCAGTGCTGTTTTTCTGAATGGGACATTCAGTAAGAATGATTGGTACGTCGATTCGGGCGCGAGTGTTCATCTAACTCCAAACAAATATTGGATGAAAAATACGTCGTATGATCACAACATCAAAGAAATTGTGGTCGCGAATCAAGAAAAAATGCCAGTTGAGTGTAAAGGTGACGTGCAGATTGCGACATTGGCTGATAGCTATGAATATGACATAATTGTTGAAGATGTATTACATGTTCCGAGTCTGACGACAAATCTGTTGTCGGTCAGTCAACTCATAACAAAAGGCAACCGAGTGGTGTTTTCCAATGAAGGATGTCAGATCTATAACATGAGAGGAAATATTGTGGCTACTGCATGTTTGGAAAATGGTGTCTATAAGGTAAATATGGCACAGAAATTTTCAGTAGCAGCTGCAGCAAGTGTTTCAAGTGATATTTGGCATCGCAGGCTTGGCCATGTCAATAGCTATTACTTGAACCAAATGCAGGACGCAGTGGAAGGCTTACAAATTAACAGTAAGACAGATATATCAAAAAATACATGTGAGACCTGCTGTGAAGGCAAACAAAGTCGTCTGCCATTTCCAAATAGTATCACACAAAGTGACATGACACTACAGATTGTGCACACAGATTTATGTGGTCCTATGGAGGTTCCGTCATTAGGAGGATCAAGATATTTTATGCTGTTGGTTGATGATTATAGTCATATGACTTATATTTATTTCTTAAAACAGAAAAGTGAAGCCTTGACTTGCTTTCGTCAATATAAGTCAAATGCAGAGAATCAACTGAATCACAGA
This sequence comes from Cerastis rubricosa, assembly GCA_949152445.1. Taxonomy (NCBI): domain Eukaryota; kingdom Metazoa; phylum Arthropoda; class Insecta; order Lepidoptera; family Noctuidae; genus Cerastis; species Cerastis rubricosa. The sequence goes on along the minus strand of OX424545.1, from coordinate 8,047,973 downwards.
ATCAAAATTCTACGTAGTGATAATGGGAAGGAATTTTGTAATAAAGAGTTTGATGGTTTTTTGAACCAGGAAGGAATTATTCATCAAAAGTCAAATCCATACACGCCCGAGCAGAATGGGTTAGTGGAAAGGTTCAATAGAACAATAATAGAAAAAGCAAGATGTCTTCTGTTTGATGCAGGCCTTGAGAAACGTTTCTGGGCAGAAGCCAGTCATACGGCAGTTTACTTACAGAACAGGACAGTCTCATCAACTCTAAATGGCAAGACTCCTTTTGAACTTTGGACAGGAAAGAAACCTGATATAAGTAACTTGAGAATTTTTGGCAGCACTGTCATGGTTCATGTGCCAAAAGAAAAGAGGCTAAAATGGGACAGAAAGTCAGAAAAATGTATTTTAGTTGGTTATCCAGAGGAAGTGAAAGGCTACCGCGTATATAATCCACAAGATAGCTGTGTGACCACCAGCCGAGATGTTATTATAATAGAAGATAAATATAATACATCATCCATGGAAACTACAGTGGAGGTGGACAGTTCAACTCAAACTTGTGACGAGTTTTTGGATTCAGTAGGGGACATAACAAACTTGTCAGATTATGAAGACAGCACAGTATTGGACAATGATGAAACATATGTGCCTTGCTCAGATCAAGAGCAGAATACGAGTGGTAGTAGTACAGACAGTACACAAACTATCATCAGAAATGTTTCTCAGAGGCAGAGGAAACAACCTGATAGATATGGTTACACAAATGCATGTCTGAAAGACAATTTTGAAGATGCTGGCGAGCTGACCTTGGAAGAGGCCCTGAAGGGACCAGAACGACAGCATTGGTTGGAGGCAGTGCAAGATGAGTTGAAGTGTTTTGATGACAACAATGCATGGGAACTAGTAGATACTCCTGAAAGTGGCACAATAGTGCAGTGTAGGTGGGTGTTGCGAAAAAAATATGAGTATGACAATAAAGTGCGTTATCGTGCAAGACTTGTGGCTAAGGGATTCTCTCAAAGACATGGAGTGGATTATAAAGAGACATTTTCGCCAGTAGTTAGGCATACAACTCTCAGACTGTTATTCTCATTGTCAGTACAGTTAGGATTAGAAGTAACACACATAGATGTGAAGACAGCCTTCCTAAATGGAGATTTAGAGGAAACTATTTTTATGGTTAAACCTGATTGTTATTTTTCTTCTGATAATGATAAAAAAGTTGTAAGATTAAAAAAGGCTATTTATGGGCTAAAACAGGCATCCAGAGCCTGGAATAAAAAGATTGATTCATGTCTGCAGAATAATAAATATAAAAAATCTGAGTTAGAGCCCTGTATGTATATAAAAAATAATGATAAATGTATAACAATTGTAACGGTTTATGTTGATGATTTTTTTATTTTTTCCAATGATTCAAATGAAGTAAAGAGCCTGCAAGATATATTGGCAAGTCAGTTTAGTATTAAAAATTTAGGAAGAGTCAAACAATGTTTAGGAATGGATGTACATTTTTGTGATGATGGTTCTGTAACTCTAAGTCAAGAAAGTTATATAGATCAATTACTGAAAAAATTTCTTATGACTGACTGTAAAACTATTGATACTCCAATGGATAGTAAATTAAACTTAAATAAAGCAACTAATGTGGATAAATTACCTTATCAACAGTTAATTGGTAGCTTGATGTATCTATCGGTTTTGACTCGACCGGACATAACTTTTAGTATAAGTTATTTAAGCCAATTCAATAACTGTCATAGTAATGAACATTGGGAATATGCAAAGCGTGTTCTTAGATATTTAAAGAAAACCAAAAGTTATGGTATAAAATATTCTAAAACTGATAACTTAGAACTTAAAGGTTTTGTAGATGCTGATTGGGGTAATAATAAATTGGATAGACGGTCTTATACCGGGTATTGTTTTGTGTTGTCCAGTGGGATAATTTCTTGGGATTGTAAAAAGCAAACTACTATTGCTTTATCTAGCACTGAAGCAGAGTATATGAGTATGTCAGAAGCATGTAAAGAAGCTATGTATTTAAGGAATTTGCAGGCTGAAATAACAAATAAATTGTATATTATTAAGCTGTATAATGATAACCAAAGTGCACAGAAATTATCAGAAAATCCATTGTTTCATAAAAACACTAAACATATAGATATTAAGTACCATTTTTGTAGAGAGTGTGTCACAAATAATATTGTTAAGTTTCAGTATATGTCAACATCTGAAATGCCAGCTGATATGTTGACTAAAGCCTTATGCTCCAAGAAACATTATTATTTTATGAACTTGTTAGGTTTGAATAATTTAAAGTGATGTAACAATGTTTATCATTTTAGATATAGTAGGGGTGTTGAATATAATATCTAAAATGTTTCTTATGGCTAGCACTAACGCCATCTATTGATTATATTAAGTAAACTTGTCTAGTGTTCACATTCAAAGAATGAATAAAGGTTCAGTTCGTTTTAGTACAACAAGCACGCTGTTTTATTATACACCACCATACAGAACAGCAGATGTTTAATTAATTTCTATTTCCAGGGTGACAGTGGTGGTCCCTTGACTTGGAACAACGTGCAAATAGGAATCACCTCCTTTGGATCTGGTTGTGGAGTAGTTCCAGGTGTCTACACTAAGATCTCTGTCGTTAAGCCATGGATTGAAGAAACCATTGAAAAACACCACAAGAAAGGCGAAAAGAGAGAAAGAAAGAAGATCCAGAAGAGTCAGAAGCCCAAAAAAATCTTTAAGCGTGCTCTCCAGTAAACTTTTTAGATGAATTGTGTCATCATCTGTCTATCTTGATTGTTCAATAAATTTGATGTAAACGAACTGTATAATTTTTGTTTTTTGTGTTACCTATAGATAAAAATGCGAGTCAATCTTTAATCCATTCTTAAGTTTGAATCAGAAAAGCATACTATAAGAATAAATCTCTTTTTCACTCCATTCGTGCAAGCTATCAAATTCATTATCCCTTTTATGGTCATTTCTACTCCATCCACTCAAAATCTAATGAGTCCATTAATTCCTTTCACAATTCAGTCTTAAAGAGCCAATGAACTCAATCGATCTCCCTGAATCCATTGAAATATATAACTGAACAAGATGGCCGTATAATAATGTTAAGAAAACGTTTTATTTCACAAGAAAATACGTTATTAACTGAAAAATATTTTTTCCGCTATAAATCTTTTTTTTCCGCAAATTGGCGGTCTGTAACAGAGTTTGAAGGTTATGGACTGAGGACTTAGGCGTTGCGATGAGCGGAGCGGTGCAACTTATAACAGGATTAAGGAAAAAGAAACAGCCTAACAGCTTATGAGAGTCAATTCAACTGGGACCTTAAGTGAGGTCAGATATAAGCGATTTCCGGTCATGGAAACTAAGTGCTACTCGGCACTAGGTTTCCACGACTGCAAATCGATTCTTCGGTGTGTCTATAAAACTTCGGATTCTATCATAGTTATAGGCATATTTGGACGGAGTCTAGACTTCATCAAAAGAATTTGCTCCAGCTTGAAGTTAATTCAATTCAATTCAATTTATTTATTTCAGAGTCAATGATCCATAATTTGGTTAGTTAGTACACTTAAAAATAATGTTAATAATTAAATACTCAGAGAGCCTCAATCAAGTCTATGATCACTGTGTATTTAAATAGTTGATCACTGAGACATTTCTGAATACTTATTAGCTTTTTATCCACCATGAAAATACCTCATTTTCGGTCATAGTTTCGGACATTCGCGACGTCCACATCCTTTGGGGCTATTTATTAACGAATGAATATCTGCTGGCAAGCTCGTAGGCTCCAACAACCGATTCACCGTAATTCTGTAGTCCCATTTAAGCGTTAAAATACCCCACATCGTAGTGGGCTTTAGTAGTGGAGTGCAAGGCTTTGGAGATGATCCTCGAACATTTTAAGCCCAAATGAAACTAATATTCATTCCATTTTGAGAAAAGCTTAAGAGTAGAGGAAGACCAAAGAAACGATGGATGGACTGTGTGAAGGATAATCTATATCTTCTATACTACTAATAAAATAAAGCTGAAGAGTTTGTTTGTTTGTTTGCTTGAACGCGCTAATCTCAGGAACTACTGGTCCAATTTGAAAAATTCTTTCTTTCAGTGTTAGATAGCCCATGTATCGAGGAAGGCTATGGGTTATATATCATCACGCTACGATCAACAGGAGCGGAGCAGCAATGAAAAATGTTGCGAAAACGGGGAAAATGTGACGCAGACGAAGTTTCGTGGGACAACTAGTAATACTCGTAGAGAAGTATGGAACAAGAAGACATGCTGCGCCGACCCCAAATAAATTGGGATAAGGGCAAGAGAATGATGATATGAGCAAAAGCTTGAAGCAGCAAATAAAGGATATCGCTCATTCAGTCTCACCCGCCTTTCCTAAGACATCGCCTTTATTCCAACCGCTTTCATATCCGCCGTAATAACATATTTTAGCAAATAATAACGGTGCCAGTAACAGAGTTTGAGCCTCAAGATGGGCTGTTAACAAGATTCCTTTTAGTAAGACTATAGTCCAAAATAAAACGAAAAATCTCTGTAAATAAATTACCCAAGACTTAAAGCTTCCCTTTTGATAAATTAGCCTCAGTCTTTCGTTACTGTAGAATGTTTTGTTTTGAAGAATTTCTTGTAAAAGGTTCTTCAAGTAAAGGGTTTTTTCATGTTTATTTTTTCCGTTAGTAGCCAGGTTTAATTTCGTAGACCTTTTAGCGTTTTGCCTTTTTTTTGTTTTACTTAGTTATGGATTTAGGATTCCGATTTTACAAAGGATTTATTTGCATTGCTTTTTAGATAACAAAGTAAAACTTGGAGATTTTCATAACTTGATTCAGTGGGATATTGAACAACAACAAAAATTGTTTTCTTAAAAAAGTTAAAAGGGTATGAAAAAGCTTTAGTCAAAAACCCGGTTTTTCTATTTTTCTCCAAGAAATCCTTCCTTACTTGGTATATTTCCGACATTAAACCAACGTATTCTTGGAATTTTAAATTTGTAAAAGCAAACACCCGGAGCGTGAATATAAATTACCAACTCATTCAGTTAATTAGCTTTTAATTTTTGTCTTCTATAAAAATAGTAAGAAAATCATACCTTTATATTTTATAATGAAAATGTGGAAGAGACTAGTCGCAATGACTTGACAATTTACTATGGGCCACGGGTTGAAAAACAGTGTTTCTCAAAATTTAAATTGTTTTTGACTATGGCTAGGTTTTAATAAAAACACCATAAGGACCTAGCTGGAGGTAGCGAGAATTCGATAAAACGGGCAAGGCCGATATGTTTATTATGGTCATCATCATCATCATCATTTCAGTAGAAAGACGGTCACTGCTGGACATAGGCCTCCCCCAACGCCACATTGACATAACCGGGTTTTGCAATAATCGCCACGCTGGTGGGTTTGGCGATCGCAGTACGGTTGTTACAAAAACACAGAGAACGCTGTTGCCCATTCGCTGGCAAATCCCTTAGTCGCTTCTTACGACACCCACGGGAAGGTACCTATGGGCTTATTATGGTGATTCTTGGAAATTGGTAATTCTTAGGTACGGTGTGGTGAGTTTGAGGATATTCAAATGCAACTGCGGATGCCTATCACAAACGATGTTTCACTTCCTATCCTGTTATTTGTTCAACTCCGTCTGAGGTTTAAGGGATTTTTCCGACGCTATCAACCAGCTATCGATGCTTTGAATAAGTTTTTACTAAAATTGCGAAGTTTTAGCTAATTTTACTCGAATAATGGGAGAGCAGCGCTGGCGCTGGCAGCGGTGGCCCAGTGGTGGCAGCCCCGACTTACGAGCAGTAAGGGTTCGAACCCAGGCAGGCGCATTACTTTGTATAATTTATTTCATCACCGCTGCCCTCAAAAACGGTGACGGAAAACATCGTGAGAAAACCGGCATGTTTTAGAACTAAAAATTCGAAGATATGTCACATCAACCAACCCGCACTGGGCTTGCGTGGTGGATTACAGCCCACTCCCTTCCATAGAGAGGAGGCCTGTGTCCCAGCAGTGGTAACATTATAGGCTGATGATGACTCGAATAATGATATAAGAATCATCGACACGACGAAAATACTCTTTTCACATTCCGTTAAAAACAATCCACATATCATCTGCCTTTTCCCAACTACGTTGGAGTCAGCCTTTAATCTAAACAGATGCAGCTGAATACCAGTATTTTACATGGAGCAACTACCTATCTGACCTCCATAAACCAGTTAGTACTGGTTAATACGATACTCATTGGAATGACTGGTTGTCGGCCTTTCGGGCCACTGACTAGGTACTTGTAACAAATGTCAAAGATCTACAAATTACAGCCAGGAGCAACTGCTTAAAGTGCTTTCCGAGGCACGGAGGAAACTCGTTATGTAATGGGTGGTCATCCATCCACGGACCTACCAAGCGTAACCTGAAGATCGACTCGAGCACCTGTTATTACTTAGCCACGCGATAACAATTCCTCCTAGAAAAACAACTTAAAAACACAGAAACCCTCAATTATAAAGACGAAGATCATAAAAACCGTATTATTTTACTTCACAAAGTTTAGTTACTGCTATAAAACAAGGTTTCGGTTTCAAACGAATATCATTACGTATACTCTACGTAGCGCCTACGCACCCTCTACGTAGCGTCTACGTGACTTACTCACGAGTCCTTAATGTCTTTTTTACTATGCTTTACCGCGTAAACTTGAACATGTCACAAAAGTTTAAGGAAGGAGCTCCTAATTTAGATTCTGAGGAAAGATACCGTTATCTTTTAAAAAGATCTTTCGAGTATCACGTCTTTTGCGGAGTTTCCGGGGTTGACGATAATCTAGTTGGCTAGTAGGCTGCAAAGTTATGTTTAAATTAACGTTGAAAAATATGCTACAATTTTTCATAGTAATCTTTACAATAACATGGTACGTAAGAGCGTTTACGCCTTACGGCATTTCATACAAACTTTCAAGTCCTTATTTTCCGATATGACTGAACCGATTTTAATGAAACTACATACGCCTAAGCAGGATACATGGGTCTAAAAAGTTACTTGTTGTTGGCTAATAGCAAATTACACATGGCCGTTTCCTGCAGATCCCTATCATATTCCAGCATTAAACTGACCTTCTCAACTTCGCTCCGGGTACACTGAGCCATCACATGGTATATATCCTCAACCACGCCACACTCAGCACAATTTGGTGAGTTTGGTGAGTTTTTTTGCAATTTGTTTAGCGGTATGTGCTTGGACCGAAGTCTTAGGGCCGTCAACACAACATCTGTTCTAGACAAGCCAGACTCTGTGAACCACGGTGAACGTGTAAGGCTCTATGGTCTTATATCAGATGCCTTAAGATGATGACTTCTCGTCAAAATGCTCACTACAAATCTCTATACTCTTTTCCCTAACCAAGTATAAACAATCCGTAAATAAGGGTAAGCAGGAAAATGGTATTCCATTAAAACTAGCTTCTCTGGCCAGACGATCAGCTTAAGTTTTCTTTAATCAATACGAAAGCTGACAGTTACAGTTATACAAGGATCGTTTGACACTCGAAAGTCGTTGACCCTCTACCTATTAAAATCTCATGACAACTGTTTTTTCTTTTAAAAATCGCAATCGTCACTCAACATTACGTGCTCCGGTTCTTAAATATTTATGGCAGAAACTTGGCAATACAACCACGTTTTTTTTCATTTTTTCGGCTTAACCTTATTTGAGCATTATTCCAGCTATTTGAGGCTTCATATTTTATTATCATAAGAAGTCTTTATGCTTGCTTTTAAAAATAAGTCGTTTATACGACTTATTCTATTACATTGAAGTTTAACTTATTGATATGGTTTTGACTACAGTTACTGTTGGCGACGTTGCAAAAGCAATGGTTTGTGAATAAAAGTAACGTTAAATTATTATTTTACTATTAACATCTATAACATTTTTAAACATTTTAATTTACAATATCATGTTATTTTTTTTAATCTTAAAAATATGAAAAATAGGTTTCCGCCGTTTGATGCAGGGTTCAAGCTACTGGTGGTTGGTAAACAAATCGAACTCGAAAAGGCCTTCAAATTGATTTATATACTTATAATAATATCAATGCATGAGAGAGAATCAGTGCTTAATTGTAAAAAAATCTTCACAACTTTGACATTTTCTTCAAACACATTAATATTTGAGAGGCAAGTGCAATTAGGACATCATAGGGCTCTGACAGAAAACCATAGCAAAGGCTATGGCTTTCTGTGACAAAAACTGCAACTAAAGAGTTGCAGTTTTTGTTAACAATATGATTATTTATTTTGTCCATCTTACGACTATCATTATAGGGTTACCTAATGCGAACTATCGCGCACACTATCACTAGAGAGTATACGCCATTATAAACGACATCATCAGTCCTTTCAAAGTAATGATACAGGTGCAACCGATCAACAACCTTATCTTCACAAAAATAAAGATTACTTCACCATTCTACCGAACCAATCAAATTAACATCTACCTTTCAACACTATCAAAGACAAAGCCCTCATATTTTCGTGCCGTCAGACAATAGAAAGTCAAGAGCGCAAACATGCTGATCAAACACAACGGTCACGTACAAAGAGCTAAGTCACAGCCTTAATTAACGAACCAATTACATGACAGAGTCGCTGATACATCGGCTAAGATCGTTGGAGATCGGCAAATCACGTGACAGAGCCGCCTGGTATTTTGGCCAATGATGGTAAAGATCGGTAAAGCTCGGCAAAGCTTGGAAAATATCAGTAGATGTGATGTTTGGTAAGATTTTGTTTATTGTAGTGATTAGTTCTTGTTAGTAAGGGTGTGGGTAGAATTTTCTGGTGTGTGGGAGATAATTAATCTGTGGGTAGATAAATATATTATTTGTATGGAGTTCCATAATAAATAATTGTTGAAGCAATCATAAAAATATGACTGGGACAATATATGGTGTAATGTTAATGCACCAACTAGTATATCTCTGCCCTACCCTTCCCATATAAAATATATATGTATATGTTACCGGAAATGTGTGAAACCTAGGAATTGTATACAATTCCTAGGAAATGTATACAATTCCGAGTCTATGTAGGAAATGTGTTAAATAGTATCATAATTATTTTTTACTCCACACATTTCCTAGGAATTGTATGCATTTCCTAGGAACTCTATACAATTCCTATATGACAGAAGGAAATGTATAAAATTAAAAACTATACTATAAGTTAATCTGAAGAATATATTAGATGTTGTGAGACTTTGGGTGAAAATGGTGGTCGTGAACTTGTAGTGCCCCATACATAATTCTAATCAAACCAATTTGCTATAGTTTCTGTAACAATTAAATAATATTGTTGGTTAAAAATTGAATATGCTTTGCAACAAAAGTTAGTGACAGAACCGAATTGCTGCAAAACCGACTCCACGTAGTCTTGTTTGTCCTACCCCTAGAGTGTAATTTAAAATCGCGTAGGCGCGGAGGGGCGAGGCGGCCCGCGGGCTGAGGAGCAGCCGCGGCTGAGGCTGGCCGGCGAAGCCGGCCAACAAGCCGAAGTTGCGGTGGTGAGCGAAAGCCGTCTGCGAAGATTAGCACGCGTGGGGCCGCCGGAGGCCCGCAGCGCCGGAGCCGTGACAGAAACCCTGCCTGCTGCATGTTGCATGCTCGCTTGAATGGAGCGATATACATTTCCTATCACGGTTTAGGAAATGTATAGATTTCCTAGGAAAAGTGTTAATTAAAAAATATTTCATACATATCCTATGGATTTTAGGAATTGTACACATTTCCTAGGAATTTTATACAATGACGGATTTCATACATTTCCGTTAACATATATATTAAATGCGGAAGCTTATATCAATTTTATAGCAAATTTCAGCACTGAAAAAGGGTGTCAGTTACCAAACTTCATGCACGCGAACATTTTTAAAACAATACTTGTCTACGCCACTGCTTGACCAATCATCGACGGTCAAAATCACGCCATGTCTGCGTCGCGCCGCTCGACCAATGACCGCTCGCGAATATGGCATCATCTCCAACAGCCAATCAGCGACGCCGCAACTCACGCGACATCGAAGCCCTCAAGCGGGGCACACAGAACCAATAGCTTACCGTCCAACACCACATCAGCATCGTTCCAAAAAATCTGTAATATTCAACCCAATTTTCTACTTTCCCACTGTTAAATATTATTACTAGTTCAATGTAAATCTAACCACTATATTAAAGCGTTAGAATTCAAACCCAAAGTTTTTCTTTTGTTCCATCGCGAACAAAAAGTGGCGACCGTGACAGGACACGATTACTCATCAGTCCGCCTAGTTTTTGTCCAGGAGGAATCAACACGCTTGTGAAAACTACGAAGAAGGACCGGCTCACCACGCCAAGGGCGTTTTGGAGCACCCTACACCCCGGAGCGGCCTACATTCCGGAACGGCCTACGACCACGCGCCACGCTGTCATCGTCCCGGAACCACGCTGCGGGCCTATTGCTACCTGCTTCGCACGACCTACCGATCTAACTGTGAGCCCGTTCCTATCTCTTTTCCTAGATTTTTCCTCTTCTATCTGAGCTTACTACCTACTAGGTTCAATGCCGAGTGTTTGGTGACTCAATCTTAATCTAAACTAATTTCAATCCATTTTTGCCGAATCGCATTCGAATTCCCAGTAATTTTCTGCAATATTACAATTTTAATATCTAATTGAATTTGCTAATCTACAAATCCACCTATCTTTTTCATTAAGTTTACCTTCATTTCATATTTGCAAGCTGCTATAACTACTGCCTATACGCATAAGATACTATAGCACAACGCCCCGCTTGCACGCTTATAGCTATCAACTGTTCAGTCGTTTAATGGTACATTTCAGACGATCGCTGCGCTGCGCTGAGTGAATCGGCGGCCGCGTGACGTCACCTATTGTCCACGCGCAGCTGTGCGACCTGTCTTCGCCGACGGAAACCGGTCTCTGCCGTACAACGGACTGCGAAACGAGGAGCGTATCGTATTCTTACGTCATATTTTATTTACGTTAAGATAATTATTTGCGATGACTTCTGAAACAAAGCTTAAAGATTTAATTAATAAACGTGGTGCCGTTAAGGGACGCGTAACTAAATTCAAAACCTATTTAGACTCACTTATTACTTTAGAATCAGTTTCCCCTGTGGAAGTAAGTAAGCTTTCAATGAAGTTATCGCGAATCGAAGCGTTACTTATTGACTTCGACGAGTTGCAAAACCAAATAGAAGCTCAAAGTGAACCTAATCTAGCAAATGAATTAACTAATCGCGATTTAATTGAACAAGAATTCGATAATTGCATTTGTTTAGCCCAAAACTTTATACAAGCGCATACCTTACCAATTAAAAGGGAAGAAAGTCACGTTTCCAGTTGTTCTCATGTCAATGAGTGTCATCAACACAGTAACAACAGTTGTAACAGTCTAGGATTCAAGTTACCTATTATACACATTCCCAAGTTCGATGGCACGTATTATAAATGGTTAGAATTTAAAGAAATCTATTGTTCTCTGATTCACGACAATTCTAAAATTAAAAATGTACATAAGTTTCACTATCTCGGATCCTATTTGGAGGGTGAAGCTGCGCGAGTACTGAGTAACCTAGAAGTTACAGATAAAAATTACAATGAAGCTTGGTCTATTCTCTGCAGTCGTTATGACAATAAAAGGCAGTTAATTAATAACCATTTAAAGTCACTTTTCCAAATTGAACCAAGACGAGACACAGACAAATCCCTAAGATTTATTATTGACCATGTGAACAAAAACCTACGTGCCCTGAGTACCCTAGGACTACCTACCGATAAATGGGACGTCCTAATAATTCATGTCCTATCGGAAAGGTTAGACAACGGTACGATTTTCAAATGGGAAGAGCATCGAAGTACTTTACCTGAAATACTTACTCTCGAAGACTTCTTTTCATTTCTGAAAAATCGTGCTGACGTGTTAGAGATAGTCAATCGTAACAAACCTGATAAGTTCGATAAAAGTAAACAAACAACATCAACAACAAAATCACTTGTTGTAACGTCCAAGGAGACTACTCCTTCTTCGCAACATAAATTTGAATGTCCCGTGTGCAAGGACAGTCATCGCCTCTACGAATGCACGACATTCAAAACAAAAACCCCTGAAGATAGGAACTCTGTCGTTACGACTTTGAATTTTTGTCCAAACTGTCTGAGGCCTGGTCATAATGTTAAAGCTTGTAAGCTTCCAGGCTCTTGTCGTCAATGTGGAAAGAAACATAATTCCTTACTACATTTACCTACTACTCAATCATCTTGTACTCCTAGCGATACGTCTATATCTATGTCAACGTTGTCTTCACCAGAAATATTACTATGCACTGCTAGGGTGCGCCTATTGAACCCAAATACAAACACAAATATTACTGTCCGAGCGTTACTTGACAGCGGGAGTCAATCGTCCTTTATCACGGAAAGTGTAAAGCAAAGACTCAATTTAACTCCTCAGCCATCAAATGTCGGTATTATCGGTATAGGTAACAACCCACTCAACTTGAGCACAGAACGTTGCGCTCTTCAATTACAATCCATTACCACTTCATTCAAAGTTTCTATGTTTTGCCTCGTTTTGCAGACTATTACAGAAAACATACCTAAAATTCCTTTGAATACTAATCATCTTAATCTCGGTGAGTTCGAGCTAGCAGACCCTAGCTTCAATGAACCATCCGCTATTGATATGCTTATCGGAGCTGACCTGTTTTGGGATTTGATAGGTAATAAACAACATTCCATAGGGGCAAGCAAAACAAATCTCCGTAGCTCTAAACTTGGATGGCTCATCGCAGGTCCTATGCCTATTTCTACTCGATCTTCATCTAATAAACCTATTATTTGCAATTTTTTACTTAAAGAAGAACAAGCTTTAAGTATAGATCAACAGTTGACCAAATTCTGGGACTTAGAAAACGTCCCGCAAGCCCAACCACGTTCAGAAGACGAAACCTTTTGTGAAAGGCACTTTCTCTCTAATACTTTTCGGGAAAGTGATGGTCGTTTTGTTGTAGGTCTTCCACTAAGAGACGAAATAGATTGTCTGGGAGAATCCTATTATACAGCCAAAAAACGGTTCTGCAGTCTTGAGTCTCGCCTAAAGAAAAATCCAGAGCTCAGACAACAATACTCCCAATTTATTAAAGAGTATGCTGACTGCGGCCATCTCTCTGAATCTTCAGATCCAAAACCACCAAATTCCTATTTTCTGCCTCATCATCCCGTTTTCAGGGACAAGAGCGAATCTACTAAGCTCAGAGTTGTTTTCAACGCCTCTGAGCCCACAAGCTCCGGCTTTTCTGTTAACAACCTCCAGATGGTAGGCCCTACAATACAGGATTCCTTGTTCAACATCCTGTTACGTTTCCGTCAGTACAAATATGTTTTGTCAGGGGACATAGAAAAAATGTTTCGACAAGTGCGGCTAAGAGAAGTTGATCGCGACTTACAACTCATTCTATGGCGCGACAATGAAAATGAGCCTCTCCGCACACTAAAACTAAATACAGTCACTTACGGTTTTGCCAGCGCAAGCTTCCTTACCACTCGCTGCATTTGGCAGATTGGCGAAGAATGATTGAAGAATGTGACAACCCTATAATCAAAAATATAATACAAAGAGACTTTTATTGTGACGATTTGTTAACAGGTGCTGACACAAGTGACGAGTTACGTTACATTCAGCGCTCAATCGCCACGGAACTAGCCAAAGGATGTTTTCCTCTCAGAAAATACCGATCCAATTTACCTGACCTATTATGTCAAACTCTCGTAAATAATGAACAATCCAATTTAATTATTAGTAATGCCACAAGCACATTGGGCATTGGCTGGTCTCCTTCAACCGATGAAATTCATTTTCCAATTAATTATTCCGATAACCCTACGTATACTAAAAGAACAATTTTGTCAACTACTTTTAAAATATTTGATCCTCTTGGCCTTCTATCCTTATGTACAATCAAGGCTAAAATACTTCTTCAAAGGTTGTGGATTAACAAATTAGGCTGGGATGAGCCAGTTCCTAAAGATATTCAAACTTTATGGATAACATTTTCTAAACAACTTAACGTTTTGTCGTCTTTAAAAATCCCGAGACAAGTTCTTATCGATAACTTAGTTTATACTGAGCTCCATTGTTTTTGTGACGCCTCACAGCAAGCCTACGGAAGCTGCATCTACCTAAGATCTGTCGATAGGGATGGAAATGTGCAAGTCAATTTATTGTGCGCTAAAGCACGCGTGGCTCCGATTAAAGCCTGTACTATTCCTAGATTGGAACTGTGTGGCGCTTTACTAGGCGCAGAGTTGAGTTCCGCTGTCAGTAAGGCTCTAACTTGCGATCTAAAACGTAAAGTCTATTGGACTGACTCCAGTGTGGTACTAGGCTGGCTTAGGTCTCCCGACAAAACTAAAACGTTTGTCGCTAATAGGGTTGCCGCCATAATTGAGTTAACCGACACCGCAGCTTGGCGTCACGTTCCTACCGCTGAAAATCCAGCGGACCTCGCTTCTCGCGGCGTAGATCCGCAAGACGTCAACAAATCTGGTTTGTGGTGGTTCGGGCCCTCTTTCCTCAAACAACCAGAGTCAACATGGCCAGTACTTTCAGTTTCAAATGTAGAATTACCCGAAATAAAAGCAATGCCCGCGGTACTAACGGAAGCTTCACCTACAATACCAAATTTTCAACAATTTTCCAAACTTTCTAATTTACAAAGAGTGTATGCTACAGTCATTAGATTTATACACAATTGTCGATACCCTAGAGTTAAACTTACAGGAACCTTACAAGTTCAAGAGCTTGACAAGGCTTTGACAGTTCTCACTAAAATAGCTCAGTATCAGTCGTTTCCTAAAGAAATATCGTCGTTACAAGCTAAACAAGCTTTAAAGGCTAAGGCTAACATTAGTTCTCTAAATCCATTCCTCGATGACGAAGGCCTCCTTCGCGTTGGGGGGCGCATTGGGAAATCTTCGTACTCGTACGATAAAAGGCACCCTATAGTTTTAAAGGCAGATCATTGCCTAACAAAATTAATTTTTCATTCTGAACATTTACGCCTACTTCACTCAGGGCCTCAACATCTTTTAGCCTCTATTCGAGAGCGCTATTGGCCTTTAGGAGGGAGGAAACTAGCTCGAAACATCGCACGCAATTGTTTTGTATGTCGCCGATTTAAAGGAGAGACTATGTCTAATATCATGGGTAATTTGCCAACTGATCGCATTGAACCCGACTTTCCTTTCAGAACTGTTGGCACTGACTTTGCCGGTCCCTTCTTAATTACAGATCGTAAAGGTCGTGGATGCAAGATAACAAAATGTTATCTCTGCATTTTTGTTTGTCTCCGTTACAGATGCCTACACCTTGAAGTCGTTAGTGACCTAACTAAAGATGCGTTCATACAAACCGTGAATAGATTCATTGCTCGAAGAGGATTGCCTAAAACTCTTTATTGTGACAATGGTCGCAATTTTGTAGCTGCCGCAAAGGAAATTGGTAGCTTTCTCAATTCAAATCGCGAGCCTATTGGGGATTTTGCTGCTCGCCGGGGCATTGAATTTCGCTTCTCCCCTGCGTACGCTCCTCATTTCAACGGTCTGGCAGAGGCCGGCGTGAAGTCAGCAAAATTCCACCTACACAGAATCTTAGGCCAGTCTCACCTAACATTCGAGGAATTGACTACTGTGTTTGCTCAGATAGAGGCAATCCTAAATAGCCGACCCCTATGTCCTCTCAGCCCGTCACCAAATGATTTCCAGACCCTTACCCCAGCTCACTTTTTAATCGGTAGGTCACTAACGTCGCTTCCTACGCCGAGCTTCGTGGACTCCAACATGCACCGCCTCGACCGGTTCCAGCGCCTCGAACAAACAAGGCAACATTTTTGGAATCGATGGGCCTCCGAATATATCTCTGAACTTCAACAGAGGACTAAATGGCAAGTAGAACGCAGGAACCTGCAGCTGGACGATTTGGTGCTGATAAAGGAAGATCAGACACCCCCTCTATGCTGGCGCCTAGGACGAATTAGCAGACTGTTTCCTGGGTCCGATGGAATAACTAGAGTCGCCGATGTCAACACAGCCAAGGGTACAATTCGTCGAGCACTAAACCGCCTCTGTCTACTTCCAACTACAGATGAGTGATTGTGTTGAAAGCTGGACCTAGAGCTTTCAACGCCGGGAGGATGTCTACGCCACTGCTTGACCAATCATCGACGGTCAAAATCACGCCATGTCTGCGTCGCGCCGCTCGACCAATGACCGCTCGCGAATATGGCATCATCTCCAACAGCCAATCAGCGACGCCGCAACTCACGCGACATCGAAGCCCTCAAGCGGGGCACACAGAACCAATAGCTTACCGTCCAACACCACATCAGCATCGTTCCAAAAAATCTGTAATATTCAACCCAATTTTCTACTTTCCCACTGTTAAATATTATTACTAGTTCAATGTAAATCTAACCACTATATTAAAGCGTTAGAATTCAAACCCAAAGTTTTTCTTTTGTTCCATCGCGAACAATACTCAACACTCATTTCGCCCCATTTGCCAATTTTGCCTCCCTAAATACACAAAAAACGGAAACGAGAAAAAACTAACGAATATTAAATACCGAAACTGCGGCGAAAAACCATAATATAACGAAGCTCGTACGTAGCCAGACCACATTTTAATAACGTAATTACCAACAGTTTTGCAAAGTGAAACATAGAGAGCATCGAGAAATAGAAAAACAAAAATGGCGTAAAATTACGGTGCACAGACAATTATGTATTCATCCCACAGCGGTGCTACAGTCCTTTCACAGTTTTTTTACCTTTGTAAACTTCAGTCCAAGAGCAACCTTAAAGCCACTGAAATAAAGATCTCTATTATTTTCAGCAGATAACAACAACCTTATTTCTATGAACTTAAATCTCACTGTTATTTCAACATCGAGCAAAGGTTGATAGTTGAGACACGGGAAAGATGAAAGTTTATTGCTAAAGAGTACAGATAGTTTTACATCACGATTCCAAGAGAACAAGAGCACTAAAAAAATATAGATTTAACAAACAGAAACAGTGAGAAGGATAAAGTATTCATAGGTGCTAAGTGTGGCAAATAACTTTACAGAATATGATTTGGTAGAAATGCTTTGGCGGATCGAGCGACATTGCCGATTCCGCTGACCGGATTAGTAACTATACAAAGTTTAGTTTGCTTGTCAGCCCGCATGCAAAGATATATACATAAGAATCAATATGAACTCCTAAGAACTAAACAAGAAATAGGCTATATTAAATATTTATACTACTTACTGCAATAAACAAAAAAATAAGTATTTTTTTTTACATTTGGAACGTAGGTAATAATAATCTACGCCACAAATGCAAGGGGTATGTAAAATAACATTGAAAGTGTAAGAACTGTAGAGAGCAGAGCACGGATAAAAAGAATCGGTCGTTCCGAAGTTTGCTGTAACTTACGAATGAAAGCAGTTTTTATGAAACATATTTTTTATGAATTAGAGCGCGGACGTGACATTTTTTTAAGAGGCTTTTCGCTGGTGTTTGTCTGGACAATATAACGTGTTTTGTGTAAGGGGTCTGGTGTATAAAGGTTGTGGGAATCGAGGTTTCCTAAACACTGCAGTGACCTCGAACATTCTTGAAGCATATTATTGATCTTTGGTGTGAAACTTCAGATGAGGACTTCGTGGCTAAATAATGACAACCGCACGGGTCGATCTCAAACTCAAACTCAAAGCGTTTATTTCAATTAAACCATTACAGGCACTTCTGAAAGTCAAAAAACAAAAAAAAAAACGCTAAGCTAAAGCTACAGTCCCAGTCACAAGGCATAATAACTTGTGAAAGTACTGTAGTTGCCCATTCCAAAGCGTAGATCTCTATGGAGAAGAATGGGCAAGAAACTCCATGGACACTCTTTTAAATCAAAATATGTTACAAAATCTTGGTTACATCATTCATGTTAAAAATTACAAATATGTGAGAACGATGTAGAAATACGGGCAAGTTAAGAGCGTCCAGAGTAAAAGATTAAATCAGTAATACAAAAACAAAGTAATTAAAATAAACCGTGGTAGCTAAGAGATGACCAATCACAACTAACAGCGCCCGTTCACGAACTTTCTTTAAGGTTAAGCTGTGCTTGCCGAGGTTGGTCCGTCGATGGGTGACCATAATCACATACCGAGTTTCCTCCATGCCTCGGAAAGCACGTTAAGCTGTTGGTCCCAGCTGTCATTTGTAGATCTTTGACATTCGTTACGAGTAGTCGGAAGCCGAAAGTCTGATGTCCCGTCTTACCAAGGGGTATCGTATTACCCAGTTACTGGGTTGCGGAGGTCAGATAGGCCGACGCTTCATGTAAAATACTGGTACTCAGCTGCATCCGGTTAGACTGGAAGCCGACCCCAACATAGTTTGGGAAAAGGCTAGGCTGATGATTATGGTGTGAATCTTCAGAAAGGACAGATGTGTAGAAGTCAAATTTAGCGTGTGTATATGGCCAGAAGTATGAACGTGGGTAAGCAAGAATCGCAGCTCGCAGATGGAGGTCTGTGGTTTCTGCCTTAGTTTACGGGAAAAAGGCGAAAGTTTATACAGGGTAATTGGGTGCATTCCTTGAAATGAGCAATACTAGATCTAATTTGCAACAATTTTTTCCCGATCACTTGGGCTCAAAACTGGGTTGTTTGGATCAATCGAACGTTTAAAGTTTTTTTTTATCTCTCAAAAAAGTACATCTTGCCTTTGGAAATTAAGCGTCGAGCATAAAGGTCATGTTCAGAAATTTTCTCAAAACATCCCTTGTTTTTCGAGACAGTTTTCTCATAATAAATGTATTACACTAAACTTGTCGTGGGTCAAAATTGTTGTAAATTAGAACTACTATCACCTATTTAAAGGAATGCGCCCAATTATCAATCACCCTGTATATTTTTGCAGTGATATTAAACATGCTTCAAGATAGATAAAGAGGGAAGCTTTAATGGCTCGCTCACCCTTTCCGTGTCAGGGTTATCAATAGGTGAAAGTTACCTCCATAGACCGTACATAAGTAACTTCCAGGTATTGAGGTAGTATAGCTACCTTGGTATCACATTTCACGGAAGTTGGTAAACCTTACAAGGAAAATATGGGGATTATCTAACATATATAATGGCATAAGATATTTCCCATGTATCGCAAAATAAGTATAAGGATTCGAGTCTCGTAAAACTGTCTTCACCATCAAATATATTTCCATCATATACACCTATCTACTCAATTTTCCTCTTTTTCCTCATACTAAGCTATATTCAATGTTTATCCGGAATTGAGTCGTATTTTATCATTATTTGAAACGTATCGTATAAATAATGTTTGGGTATTATTCGCCATATTTTTATTTATGATGCATGGTAACCGAATGCTGTTTCATGAGCTAACTAGCGGCGAAATAGATTCTTTAGTAATACATAATGGACATTTTGAAGGGTGTTACGTACTAAAATCGGATTTTCATACTTTTCAAATAGAGCACAACCTTTTCTTTTTTTTTAGTATGGGAAATCATCAGATGACTTCTCCCGCTCTGGGCGGAGCGGAAGGGAGTGTCATACTTGTACTGACTAAAACCCATTCATGTTCCTTCTTAGCCCTTTGTGTTCCAGGGCCACGGTATCTCTTTCGAACAACAACCCGCAGCCCTGGCAGGAATAGAGCACAACCTGCTGCTGTATTTGAAGATACTCAAACTAATACAATACTATATTTTATGCATCTTAATCTTGATCTTTGACAGTCGTTACGAGTAGTCAGAAGCTAAAAGTCTGACATCGAGTCTTACCAAGGGGTATCGTATTTCCAGTTACTGGGTTGTGGAGGTCAGATAGACAGTCGCTTCATGTAAAATACTGGTACTCAGCTGCATCCGGTTAGACTGGAAGCCGACCCCAAGATAGTTTGGGAAAAAGGCTAGGCAGATGATGATGATTTTATGCATCTTATGTCCAGTATTAGACATGTTAGGGCTGACCAGTTTTCACATTTCAGGTTTAAGGGTAAACTAGACTAAATATTCGACAAGACGTAAGTTAGTAGCACAGAAAACATACTTGTTTTGTTAAAAGATAAGTCCATTTCGAAATCCAACATTCAGAACATCTTAATGAGCTCTATTTACAGCAAGAACTGAAAATTCCCAGTTCAAAATTCACAGAGAAATGTGTAACGTAACATATTTCAATTTGTACCAAACCGCTGCTGAAATTTGCAAATTGCAGTGTAGAAACTCTTGAATTTCGGTTAAAATATTTTGCTTTTCCGTTTTTTGGTGTAATTATTTATGCAAATAGAAAACCGCATACGAGTGTGTAGATACAATGACTGACTTTCCCTTTGTTTAATGCAAAAGTCTGATACTTAGATCTAGTTAAATTCAAACTACATTGTAAGTTAAATAAAATAAGTTTGCCATTTATGCATTGTTAAATTTATCCTCATCATCATCATCATTTCAGCCGAAAGACGTCCACTGCTGGACATAGGCCTCCCCCAAGAAGGGGGGGTTTTGCCATAATCGCCAAGCTTGGCAGGCGGGTTTGCGATCGCAGTACGGTTGTTACAAAAGCACAGAAAACGCTGCTGCCCATTCTCAGCTAAGTCCCTTAGTCGCCTCTTACGACACCCACGGGAAGACATGGGAAATTTATCCTAATAACATAAAACTACTGTCCTACATAATTATAGCATATTGTTAGAGCTCCAGCAGGATTATCCTAGTACAGGCATCTAACATTATTATACCTACATTGTTAATTTCGGATTCATATTGTATATTGTATTGTTTTAAGACTGTATTGTTATTGTGATTGTATTGTTTTAAGTTTTTGAATTAAGAATTATTATTATTATTGTGTAAGCTAGACCTTGTAATAATCGGAAATGATCTCATCAGTTTTCGTATACCGGGATAAAAATTATCCTATGTCCTCTGCCCTTGGCCCTGGTCTACTTGTGAGCCTTTAGAAGTAGACCATAGTACTTGACTCATTTTATAAAATCCGGTTAGCCCTTACGATTTGAAAGGATTGTTACCTTTTCATAGAATTACAAAGTTACCTACCCACACTACATTAATTATGTATAACGTTAGTATGGGTGGTAATAATTTTTAGCCGTATCAAAATATTAACGATGGATTTTCTCAAACGCATTATTTTATCAAATCGACGAAAAGCTGATAGCAGCTGTTCTAACCCTCGAATATCAGTAGGTATTGCTCAACAATTTGGATTTTGGGAGTCTGATAACTCTCGATCCAATATTAAATATTGATATCAGTCACATCTGGTTCTTCTGAGAACCGAACTCAATATACTTCAGAAAACGCTCAACGAAACAAAACTGCTACCCGAATCAGTCGCCTTAACCTTGATGAAACCTACCCTACATTTACAAAAAAAGGGTACCCACAAAATATTCCTTTTCTCTCGGCACCAGGTGTACGATAAGGCAATCTGGCCTCCGCTAACTTATGGCGCCCTGGTCTATTTGCCCTGCCTTTTCAAGTTTTATTAAAAAGTTTGCCAAGCTAAAAGGAATTGATGGAAGTTTTAATTAAGTTTTGATAGTATATGGACGATATTTCATTCGATTAGAGTGTTGGCGAAGTTTGCTAGAAGTGGTGAATTTTAAGTTTATGTAGATACTCTCTGCAACTAATCTTCATATTTTTAACCGACTTCTAAAAAAGGAAGGAGGTTATGTATTCCATCAGCATCTATTATCCTTGATATGTAGTTGATTAGTGCAATATTGGTGGTGCCGGATTGCTTTGTTAACAAATTCAACTTAATTTTAGTACTGAATTAGAGAATTTCATTTACCGGCGACCAGAGTTAAGTTTATCGTAAGGAATAAAAAAACTGGATAACACAATAAATAAAATTCCTTCGTACCTATATTACCTTTGTACAAAAGAGGCTTTTATATCTAAATACAGAACAAAACGAAACGATTTATAAAACGAAACTATTTATGCAACAGTCCACGACGATTCAAACTATGCATAACCTACGCTTCAAATCAAATAAGAATGGCGGACCACTAACAGATGTGCGATCGAAACAAAATGGCTGCCAAAGTTCGACTAATTGGAGGGGAACGGAAAGTTCAATCAATGAATAAAAATAATATTGTTTTTGCGAACGTGCTCAAAGCAAGAAATTCTATTGAAAACAAAGAGTTTTAAATTTAAGTTTTTCTAGAAAATGCTAGAACCCTATGTTTTCGTTCAGAATCGTGGATATGAGGTTTTTTTTCTTAAAGTAATAAAGAAAAAACATCGTAAGACAACCAGCATGTCCTAAACCAATTTGTGACAACATCTACTACTACTACATCTACCGCACTTGGTACTCGCCAAGCCCACTGAGAGGCCTGTGTCAGTGACTATGCTGATTCTAACACCTCTGTTTAGCAGCCAATCAGAAAGCCTGGTAGCGATGTTGATTGTTCTGTGTACCCTAGACGTAGTGAGGCTAAGCTAACCTATTCAGGTTCGTTTTTATTAACATTTCTTAGAATCTCTGAGACCCTGGTACCGGTCACAGCATAATTTAAAAGTAGTCAAAATTGCGGGAAACGACACCTGATTATCAGAAAGCGTGGTAGCGCTGTTGATTGCTCTGTCTGTACTGGATGTAGACCTATTCAGGTCCGTTGTTATTTACATTCCTTAGAATCGACATACTGGAAGCAGTCACAACAAAATTCAAAAGTAACAGAAACTGCAAGATAAAATTACATTCA
The DNA here is from genome assembly GCA_949152445.1 of Cerastis rubricosa. Lineage (NCBI taxonomy): Eukaryota > Metazoa > Arthropoda > Insecta > Lepidoptera > Noctuidae > Cerastis > Cerastis rubricosa. The sequence continues at coordinate 8,025,051 of OX424545.1, read as the reverse complement.
CATTTTTGCAGCGGTGAACACAAAGAAAACAAGTGAGCATTTTCAATTTCCCCATACGTTGAAAGTAGTCGTGTTTTTAGGAAACCCAATCAAAATTTTATCCAGCGGAGAAGTAGCTACAAAACGAAAATGGTGAGGGCATTTTGCTAGAGTGAAAAGTTGAAAGAACTTTAAATGTTTTCCAGCTTTGATACAGTTTCACATGACAACGGCAGCGTCAGTGGCGTTCATTAAGGTGACTTTTCATGAAAATGTCATTCTATGGGATTAAATGAACCTCGAGAGTTCTATTGATGATATGAATGATTACAACTCAGTAAAGCCATATTTGTTACGATCGCGAATCATATTTGAACCAATCAGAAAATTTGAAATTTGGGCGTCTTTGGCGCTTGCCTTTAATTTCTCAAGAATCCAGTTTAATGAATACTTAGGACAATCAAGTAAACTAGTTATATTTGGGGCACCAAAGATTGTGATTATAAACTAAATTACGATTAAAAATTCTCAACTGCTTTTTAAAAATCGCGTGTAAAATCCAGTGCGCAACACAAAGCCCAAAAACCTTTAAAAAAATCGCATGCGGTTTGTTACAATGTAAATGAACAAATGTGTTAATTGTTTTTTTTTTCTGCACCTTTTTATTTAAATGGAAAGAGTGAATTCGACGTGCAATTCCCGCATTGCGTTCCAAAGCCAAAATAAAAAAGCACATTGAACGTTAAACCGTGGTGGAAACCGCCGCGACCAGAGGAAAGGCTTTCACAGACCACAACAGACTCATGTTATAGTACCTATAGGTACAACTACCACTAATCATCTGCCTAGCCTTTTCCCAAACTATCTTGGGGTCGGCTTCCAATCTAGCCGGATGCTGCTGAGCACCAGTATTTTACATGAAGCGACTGCCTATCTGACCTCCACAACCCAGTAACTGGGTAATACGATACCCCTTGGTAAGACTGGATGTCAGACTTTTGGGTTCTGACTACTCGTAACGTCTGTTAAAGATCTACAAATGGCCGGGACCGACGGCTAGACTTGCTTTCTGAGGCACGGACAAAACTCGTTATGTAGTTATGGTCACCCATCCACGGACCAACCTTGGAAATCACGGCTTAACCTTAATGATCGACCCGTGCGGCTGTTATTATTTAGCCACGAGCTCCTCTATAACTATACAACTACCAGTATTTACCTTATTAAACACAGCTGACCAAAGCAGAAATATACCTAATAAAATTCTTGAAAACATGAACTTACAGACGGACTACGCACTTCCTGAACCGATGGCTAAACACGTGTAATTTATAATAAAGGATTTTTGAAAATTCTTCCACTTATTTTGTCATTTGGTCACATGTCGTCAACTGCCAAATCATGGGTCTCAAGTTCGAACCCAAGAGTCATGTGCGTCTTGCATAATTATCACTAGCTTCGGTGAAGGAAAACGCCGTGAGGAAACAAGCATGCCTGGGAAACATTTCTCGACGGCATGGATGACGGGTGGGCCCACCAGGGGCCCACCCGTCATGGGCGGCATAAAAACTCTGACACCAGATTGGGCGATAACCACACCAACATCTGCCTAGCCTCTTCCCAAACTATCTTGGGGTCGGCTTCCAGTCTAACCGGATGCAGCTCAGTACCATTATTTTACATGAAACGACTGCCTATCTGACCTCCACAACCCAGTAACAGGGTAATACGATACCCCTTGGTAAGACTGGATGTCAGACTTTTGGCTTCTGACTACTCGTAACGACTGTCAAAGATATACAAATGACAGCCAAGACCAACGGCTTAACGTGCTTTCCGTGGCACGGAGGAAACTCGGTTTGCAATTATGGTCACCCATCCACGGACCAACCTCAGCAAGTACGGGTTTACCTTAAAGATCGACCCGTGCGGCTGTTGTGTGTTATCCTTTTTTCATCATCATTTCACATAATAGCAAAAAACTAAGAGAACAAAGACTTGACTATGAAAGCATTTCATCTATTTCTTATTAGTTTAACAAATTCATAATGCAGCTGGCTAGAAATTGCAAAATTATCCAGTGCAAGTTATTACGAAGTCTGTCTGCTGCGAAGTGTCTAGACTGTAAATATTCTAGACTTTATTTGATGCTATTTTTCATGAAATAGTAACAGAGTATGCCAAGTCAAAACAGTATTCCTTTTGCTTGTATTTTTTTTGTGTCTGCAGCACCTTAAGGTAGAGTAGAAAATGCCCAAGACATTTAGTCCGTCTTTGTACGGTTATGCATTTAGTTAATAGAGGTACTAGCTGTCCCGCGCAACTTCGTCTGCGTCACATTTTCCCCGTTTTAGGAATATTTTTCATTGCTGCTCCGCTCCTATATACCGCCATCTGTTAGAATCTTTTGGAGCTAACAGATAATTGTGACTTAATTTGCAATAAACATATTGCGACTATAAATTGAGATATAAGCTATCCTATCTTTCAAGTTGGATCAAACTGCACACGGTGTGCAAATTTGATTAAAATCGGTTAAGTAGTTTAGGAGTCCATCCCCAACAAACAACGTGACACGTAATTTATATATATATAGATAGGAACAGGGTGGATATTTCCTTGACCGACATTGAAGAGAAAAGATCCTTCAACCGGAAGGGTCTTGTGTTTGGTGAGCTAGATAGTTATTCGGGTTGTTGCATAGGTATATCTCTTGTTGTGGCACCACAAAAATACTACAGCAACAAAGAACAAAAAGTACTACAGCGCCATCTATGACACACGTGGAGAACTAACATCAAATTCCTAAATCGCGCAGTTAAGTTAATCTCCCGCATTTCTATTTTCCTTTAAAAACATTTTCAAAAGAAATGCAAGCTTGCAGGCAAAAATTAAAAACACATCTCTGGCAAGAAAATTTCAATTTGCTGTAAGTATTTGAAAGTTGGCAGCAGGCCCGAATTTTGAGCACTTCTCTAGATTGGCCTTTACATAACTTTGCTATTGCCTAGACGAAAAAGTTTCATAAATTTATTTTTGCTTGCTACACCGTCAAACAAAAATATAGTGAATTGGCAATTTGCATGAAAAATATTAACGAAACCTATGTTTTTTTTTTCAAAAAATATTTTACAATATTCTTCCTCGAAAACTCGCTCCTGTACCACTATTAGTTTCAACATGCAATGTATTTTTTTTTTAATTTTTCTGCTTTAGTTTGGATAAAAATTTCCACAAAAAAAGTTTTCCCATTTGTCAAAATGTATTATTTCGGTTAAATTTAGTTGATTTAAATCTGCTGGTCTTTGCTACAGTTTACTTATTTGAAAATATAGACCGGTGACTCAATCTCTACCAAATCATCAATCACATTATATGGTCTCAAATTAGATTCATCATTTCAGCCCAAAACACGTCCACTGCTGGACATAGGCCTCCCCCAAGTCACATTGAAATTTTGGGAGGTTTTGCCATAATCGCCACGCTTGGCAGGCGGGTTGGCGATCGCAGTACGGTTGTTACAAAAGCACAGAGAACGCTGCTGCCCATTCTCTGGCAAGTCCCTTAGTCGCCTCTTACGACACCCAAGGGAAGATATGGGATGGTGCTATTCTTTATGTCCGACACCATACAGAGCCAAATTAGATTAGATTCATACTGACCTATTTATCGGTTTAAGACGGAATCAATTAATCCATTTTGCCTGGCTGACCCATAAAGGTAGAAGATTGTGCGATTCTCGACTTTAAAACTACTGGGAGAATTACATAGCCCTACTACGAAATATCTCTTAGGTATAATTAATTCTATTTCGAATATTATTCAAAATAGAATTATCATTTTTTTTTAAATAATCACCAGACAAATTTTCCGGAACTTAACCCTAGCAGAAACAGAGATTATAAACTATTTCAGAAAATATCGATAACAACTAACTTATTTTAACTTTTTTTTGTAACTTATTTTAAAATAAGAAATATGTAAAAGTTTCGTACTACCGTTCAATCTTTCAAAGGTTAGACAAAGTTAGTTGTTTGAAACTTGATGCTGCGTCTTCAAAGCGGCTGTACTGTCTACGTCAAGTTCTTGGTAATAAGTTCACTTTATTTTCCTACTACCTGAAGTATTTATCAAACGGCCGGCCTCAGACAATGGTACGACGCGAATCTGTCGGTCTATAAGTTGCGATGACTCGCGGCGATTTTTTTTGTTCTCGTCGGTCAGCCTAGCAGGGTGTCCTGCCTTTCGCCGAAAATTGTTTGGCAGATTATCACAGCCAACCAACGTTTCGCCGATGTTTCACTTTGACAACTAACGATTAGCAAATTTTTGTATGACAACGTTTCATTTGGTACAATTATTGTTAAGCTGATTATTATAATGACACAAAACGTTTGGGACATTTATCATTTGTCAAACATACCGTTTTTATAACAACCCGAAAATTCCCAATGTAGCCCCACTGATTGTATTTGTGTACAATATACAATGTTACTTTTGCTACCAGGAGAATTTGGATGCAAGAGCGAGCGAAGCGAGCTCCGGACTTGGGGCACCCCGACTCGGAGAGGTTAGGTTCGAAGGTCCCCTTCGTGTTAGGTTACTGTAAACCCTGCAGACAGAAATAGGAGCTCCGCGTAGCGGGGCTAAATCGACTACGCTTTTTAGGCGAATATAAAATGTTTTGGGGTTAGGTTACAATAATTGGTTATAATTGGTTACCTTTTCATGGGAGTAATGCCAGGGAAGAAGGTTGACATTTAAAAAAGTGTCATTATGAAAAGTAAACCAAACGTACAGTTGGTAACTGTGAGGTTGGGAACTAAAACAAAATTATATGATAAGTTGGCAAATGATTATTCGGCAAAATAAAATTATGCGAAAAGTTGGTTGGCAAGTGAAAATCTGGCAAACAATTTTCGGCGAAAAGGCCTAGGAGTTTGTCGTCTGCTAAACTGGACGAAGATATGTAACATCTACCAACCCGCACCGGGTCCGCGTGGTGGATTACAGCCCACTCTCCCTCATTGAGAGGAGGCCTGTGTCCCACCAGTGGTAATATTATAGGCTGATGATGATGAAACTGGAATATCCATTATTTTTTTTCTATGTATAGTATTACCGCTTTAAGTGTGCAGTTCAAGATGGCGTTGCTTGTCATGAAAACTTTCATCGCAATGCGAAACTTGGTACATATTTATTTTAGTTCTGTGTTTTCTCACCTGCAGATATAACTTTAAAACCAACTTATAGGGTCCATTTTGATTTACACCACCAATATTTCATTGTCAGCACTTGTTATCCGAGTTGCCAAGCTCGACGCGACACGAAGAAAATTTTAATAACTCTCACAGACTACGCGAGTCCGTAAACAATAGGAAATTAATTGTAGAAACTTGGCAACAACTTGGCCTTCCGTGTTTTTGTCAGATTTTGTGGAAAACTGAGAAAATGGAAACTTTTGATCAGACGAACGTTGAGATGGAAGTTTTAAAGATTAGTTGGTTATACTTTAGATAAGTTTGACACTATTTTGATGGTTTTGTTATTACAGACAAGTACAAGAATGATAAAGTTTAACAGAGAGGATAAATAATTTGAGGCCGTAAAAGGATCCATGTACAATCAGCGACGAAAGTCGGTTATCACCAGTATAAAGTTTTAAAAAGCTTTTTGAATTAAAGCTTGCTTTTTAGAGTGTCGATGACAATTCAAATTGAGTCAGCCCAAAATTTGGCGACGAGTTTGGCACTTTCAGTAGCGTTCATCAGATTCTTTGATGTGCAAAAAACTGGACAGGCAGGACACGACATCAAGTGTCCCTTCGTTTGTGGGGCAAAAACCACATTTGCACTCCAGCGCAGAGTCATCAATGATCCACCTGAACAAGTTTTCCTTGCTTCGGTCAAACCTGTGTTCAGAGACTATTTAAAGACTTCTAGGTCAGCCATGGCAACTCGTATTCATGCTGATATTGAAGAGTAGGGGTTTTGAGAATTTCTCGAAGATTAATAATGATTCAAGAATTGATGAAAAAGATCCGGAATTGTGATTCTTTTTTCCATTAAAACACGGATAAAACATAACCTGGGTTAGGACAAACGATACAATTTATCTGAATAGTATATTCACGTGGGATAATTTTCGATCGACATGTGTGCAAAGCCACTAGCAAAATGATAAATCATATTCTGCCTTTCATCAACTATGTTGGGGTCGGCTTCCAGTCTAACCAGTATTTTTCCTGGAACGACTGCCTATCAAGCCGTCCTATCACTAGAAAGCCGTTAACCCTCAAATGGTCAATTTTCACTTTTTGATGCTACGTGATATAGAGTAAAAAATTCTCTATCTTTCTGTCTAAGAAACATTTTTATAATATGAACAGTTCCAGAGATATAAAAAAATTGTAGGCCGTTAAGTAACAGAATTTACGATGATTCCTTCACTTGAAAGCGTCTAACCCACATTTCTTCGCTAAATGTACGTTAAAATACCTTAACTGCCGGATCTGTCGATAATTTTCTGGCATTTTACTTATCTACAAATACGTTATCTGATTTTTCTTGACTATAAAGACGCTAAGGGACTATAACTACTTTATAATTCAGCATTTTCTTATGCACACGTTTTAAAATGCTAGATTAGATGCAGTTATCCGCCCTTAACGGCATTTTAGTTAAGTATTTAATAATTTGGTTTAAAATAATTCTTGCCTGTTTGATGAAAACGGTGGAAAAAGGTAAAATATGCTTAGCTACAAAGCAGCTAAGCCACATTAATTAGCTAAAAGGCAGTTTTCTTACTCTCGCGCTTTGTTCACGGTTCGGTATACTATGTCTTATTCCAGATCATGTTCTACCAATGTGCCAAATTTCTATGAAATTCGATCAGATGTTGAGGCGTGATGAATGCATGAACACCCTAAATCACTAATTTCAAACTCTAGGACTTTCAAATACATACTAGCATAATGATGGTGACAACATCCAGCCGATTTCGGCCACAGCAACTGTGTTCGGCGTTTTTGTAGGGGTTTTGGTGTGATGCTCTTTCATGTGCTCTCAAACGAATAATAAAAGTATTTAGTAAAACTAAGTACGAAGTACCTCAAAAGTAATACCATATTCTATCTAAACGTTTTTTCTTCGCTAAAAATACACAGATACTTCGTCCCTCTACTTTATTTTAAAGTTCTTTCGCAACTGAAGCGTAACGTCGGTATCGTACTCCGAAGACTACTCGTACGTTTAAAGAGCAAAGCTCTGTAACGCAACGGTAAAAAGAAAACAACACTGGATATTTTTTCTTGGAAAAGTTTTGTTAAAAGCTCCATTCTACGCTGTGCTCCTGGTACGCGTATGTTTATGTTACGTGTATGTTGGAAATTACTACAGATTTCTCTTTCAATATTTCTTCATAATCATATGAAAACATGCTAATATCGAACATACTTGCTGTTTATTTATAAAATACAATTTTGGACTAAGTACGCTTTACATTGTAGAGGTAGGGTATTATTTAAGTATATAATGAGGAATCTACGCGCAGCTACATAATTCAGTTCAGGTAATGGACGAATTTACACTGACGTACAATAAACTCCATCACATTAATTTTAAGTCACCTTTTTGTTTTTTTATTTTAATATTTTTTAATATTAACAGAACGTAGTCGCTTAAACTGTGTATTTCTAAACTGTTTATAAATTTTTAAATAAACTAGGCAAACATAAATCATGAGGAAAACACAAACAAAAAACAAAAGGGGCCTAATAACTTCGTAAAACAAAAAGCGGGACTTTAAACAATATCGGAAAAGGAAGTATAAATTGCTAAGAGCGTTTTTTTCTAAACTTTCTAAATAAATCAGGAACAAAGTAAACAAACATAATGAATTGTTACTTATACTGGAAAAAACTTTTAACTTGTGCGTGAAAAACAAAAAGAGAGAGAACTTTTTTTATTGAATTTTTGCCCGAAAATAAATTTGGGTGGGTGGACAATGTTTTGCTACTCTCGCCCTTGGTCTAAAAGAACAAAGTTTGCGCGAATTTTGATTTGTTGAACAGGGCTCTGGTGTATATTTTATGGTAATCAGTTTATTTTCTGCTTTACTAGATTCTCTATAACCTAACTAAACTTCCTAAAGACAGAAAAATCTTGAACAGTATTTTTATACTTTTTTCCTCCTGATTTACTCAGAAAACAAACCGTAAAAAAGTATCCCAGAGATAAGTATTTTTTACATATATTTTTATTTTTCTATATTAAAATATCATCATAATCATCATTTCAGCCGAAAGACGTCCACTGCTAGACATAGGCCTCCCCCAAGTGAACATAAGGGGGGTTTAGCCATAATCGCCACGCTTGGCAGGCGGGTTGGCGATCGCAGTACGGCTGTTACAAAAGCAAAGAGAAAGCTGCTGCCCATCCTCTGGCAATTCCCTTAGTCGCCTCTTACGACACCCACAGGAAGATATGGGAATATATTAAAATATAAGTAAAGAAATTAATAATCCCAAAAATAGGTATAATTATTAATACTCCTAATTCCTGTTAATACGTAATATTAAGAGAATTAATTCTATTTTTACTCTCAAATTTTCCATTCTCCAAACATAAGCCTTAATTTACAAAACTACCCTCATTCTGCAAGTTCAAACCCATTTCCTACTGAAATCCTCAGAGCAACGTATCGCCACTACATAACATTGCTCAAAAGGTGCCCCCAGGCGCCAGAGAGACTAGTCCATTCTGGCGCGAATCCAATAGATATAATGTTCGTGAAATTCCCCCAATACTCGTATAGACGATTGTCATACCGAATCATTGGGTACGGGATTACAGAAGGTTTGTTCCCAAAATATTCATTTTGCATCAGTTCTGTAGTTATTGCCTAGCAAATGTATCAAACCATACTTTTATTCTTTATCAAACACTAGCTGTTCCGCGCAACTTCGTCTGCGTCACATTTTCCCCGAATTCGCATCATTTTTCATTGCTGCTCCGCTCCTATTGGTCGTAGCGTACTGATTTATAGCCTTTCTCGATAAATGGGCTAACTAACATTGAAAAAAAAATTCAAATCGGACCAGTAGTTTCTGAGATTAGCTCGTTCAAGCAAACAAACAAACTCTTCAGCTTTATTATTAGTCTACACTAATAATAAAGCTGAAGAGTTTGTTTGTTTTGTGTATCTACATCTACATGTAGATTTTAAACGGCTATTTATCGCAACAAATTATCGTCGATTTATGTTTAGTTTAGTGACAATGGTGTCGACGATACTTAAGTTCTCAGGGCGTAGACTAGACAAAGTACACTTCAACTAAGATATCTGTGCAGGCGGAAAAATCAAAAACTGAAATAAATGTAGGTATCAAGTTTAACATATCGATGCATTTATTTTTTTGCCAAACAGCTCCTTCTTGTACTGCAAACTTGAAGTGTTTAATTTTGTGAACTTGCCTGTACTATATGCATGTGCAAAACAGCAAGATTTGAACCAGAAGCGTTCGGTGTACTAATGGGTACACCTCTGCCTGACCCGTTGGGAATAACAGGCGTGATGTTATGTTACGAAAACGATATTGTCATAGCCTTTACTTTTTTTTTACGGATTGTAAATCATCAAATGACCCTCCCGCTCTGGGCGGAGCGGAAGGGAGTGTCAGACTTGTACTAACTAAAACCCATCCATCATGTTCCTTCTTAGCCCTTTGTGTTCCAGGGCCACGGTATCTCTTTTGAACAGTCCCGCAGCCTTGGCAGGCGTCATCCATTTAGCCTTCTGTTCCCTGTTTGTTACTCCATACACTAAAATGAATACGTAAACGTGATCGTAAAAGTGAAGTAGGCAGTTAACGCTGTTATAACGTAGGTGCCTATAGTTTGTACATGTGGTATATAACTAGGTATTTATTTTTTTTATCGTATGGTTAGAGCAGTGTTGGTCCTATGGTGGCAGCCCCGACTTACGAGTAGTAAACCGGGGGTTCAAACCCAGGCAGGCGCATTACTTTGTGTAATTTTTCATCGCCGCTGCTCTCAAAACGGTTATGGAAAACACCGTGAGGAAACTGGCTTGTCCTAGAACTAAAAAGTTTGACATGTGACATCCACCAACCCACACTGGGCCCGCGTGGTGGATAACATCCCACTCCCTCTCATAGAGAAGGAGGTCTGTGTCCCAGCTGTGGAACATTATAGGCAGATGATGATGGATATTGCCTAACCTGGTGTCGGAGTTTCTATGCCGCCCATGGCCTCTGATACATGCCGACGAGAAATATCTCTCAGACATGCTGGCTTCTTCACGATGGCTTCTGTCACCGAAGCAAGTGAAAATTATACAATACACACATGTATCTTAAAAATCAGAAGTGCGATTGGTTCGAACTCGAGACCTATGACTTGCCAGTCCAACGGTCATACTACTAGGCTATTACTGCTTTCAAACTACTATATACAACGTGTAACGTTAAATGCGCAAAACCTGAAAATAGTTTGATCAGAATAACGAGCAGAATCAATTGAACCACTGTTTAATACAGGTCACATTTTTCAAAAAATCTGCAGTAAAAATGATGCCCTGTCTATTTGTTCATAGGTCAAGTCATAACGTGCGCAAACCCGCCAAAATAGGTAAACAAACACAAATGCATGTCGCCCAATTTAAATTTTCTCATACGCGAGAAAAAAATAAAAAGAAAGAAACGATCAGAATTGCCAGTAAAACTAAAACAGCACATAAAACCTTTACGTTTTTTTAATGATTTTTTTTTTCTCTCAGAATTAGTTCAATTGAATTAAAAATCAGTTGTATAGTTAGTATAGTAGATTTGAACTTAGCGGGTTGTATAGATGATTGAAATGATTATAACTCACTATATGTAAGCCATGCTCTGTATGGTGTCGGACGTAAAGAATAGCACCATCCCATATCTTCCCGTGGGTGTCGTTAGAGGCGACTAAGGGACATGCCAGAGAACGGGCAGCAGCGTTCTCTGTGCTTTTGTATCATCCGTACTGCGATCGCCAACCCACCTGCCAAGCGTGGCGATTATGGCAAAACCGCCTTTTGTCCATGTGGCGACGCTTTGGGGAGGCCTATTTTCAGCAGTGGACGTCTTTTGGCTGAAATGATGATGATGATGATATATAAGCCATATTTGTGACGGTCGCAAATCATATTTTAATTAACATATAGGCTGGCACTGTCCCTGGCTGATATTACAAAAAACTGAAGAAAATTTTAACTTCACGGTCTACCCCTAGCGCTTCTCTCTTAAGAATATAACAGAAAATCAACGGGATGGGCCGTGTCCGCTTTGTATACGAAAATATTTAATTCATTTGTTTACAGCAAATGCAAATGAAAGGAACATAGGCACTTTAATTAAGTTCAGGATCGCGAGACGTGGGGGCTCGTGACATCTGGACATTTAGTAAATTTACCCTGTGCATGTCAGTTACAGCTGAACGACGACAACAACAGATTCTGTTGTTATTGCTTTATTTAAAACAAGCTGTTGCTCGCGACCTTTGCCCGTGTGAAATTATTATAAAAATATTACTACCATATTTGAATCGGATTTTTGCCAACAATTTCATTAAAGGTTTTTTTTTGCACGGTAACCTAATATTTTTTCTAGAATAAATTCTATCTGCCAGTAAAAGTCCCGTCAAAATCAATCGAGTCGTTGCGGGGATAAGCTGGAACAAACTGACAGACCGACCGACAGACAGACAGACAAAAAAAAATGTCATTAGTACCGAATATACTTTCATATTCAGTAAAAAGCTGTTATTTTGAAAATAATTACAAACAGACATTTCAATATTATTTATTTAATATTAATTTATAGATGTAAAAATGAGAAGAATATTCTTTACCACCGTGGCCTTTATTGCGGATATTTTTAGACTGAACTGACTGTTGATTCTTATAAAATTATGCACAAACTACGAAAGAATGGTCAATTAACAGCGGAAGCGGGTTTGGTTTTATAAAACTACCGCCCAATCTTGAATTGTTTCCTGTGCAGTACATGCGTAAACTATAAACACAACCCTGAATTATTACATACTAGCTGTCCCGCGCAACTTCGTCTGCGTCACATTTTCCACGTTTTCGCAACATTTTTCATTGCTGCTCCGCTTTTATTACTCGTAGCGTGATGATATATAGCATATGTCCTTCCCCAGGTTAAAATCTATCTTCTTGCCAAATTTCATTAATATCTGATCAGCCGTTTAGTCGTGAAAAGGTAACAAACATACCAACAAAGAGAGTGACTTTCGCATTTATAATATTAGTATGGATGTATAATCAGTGACCTATAAAATCAAAATATTTTATTTCACATAGGTCTACATGGGCACCTAAAAAACGTCGACAAAAGGCGCGAGGTTCGGGTTGATCATTTCCTATGGAGAAGAACCGGCAAGAAACTCTATGGTTACTCTTTTAAAATCATTTGGTTTTACATTATTTGGAGTACAGCGTATCGAGAACAGCGTAGGCAAGACAATAAGTCGTTGCTTACTACAAAAGATAGAACAAGATAAAAAAATATAGTAAGTATAGATGTCTCAATGCGTCTTAGTATCTTCAACTTATTCTATTGTAGCGTTGCCATAGGAAAAAGCAGTAGTATCGTATGATATTTTAAAGATCTTTGTAAATCTCCTTGACAATAGAACACTTTTAGAAAAAGATGTGAGGAAAGTTTTACTATGAGTGTGGATGGTTATAAGAATACAGGAAGACCAAAAAAAATGGATGAATGGACTGTGTGAAGGATGATACAGCTAGAAACTACACTCGGCGTCACAAAAATCGCACCTCTTTAAGAATTCCCTTCAAAGTCATTTTAACCCTATTAATCAATGGTACACACATGACTATAAGGTATCATTGGAAAGGCAATTTATTTAAATTTCAGAATAAATCAATAAATTTGGTTTTTTGTTTGCCAGGGAATAAAAAAAACACGCTAATGCAAATGATTAAAAACTTAAATTTTATTTTAACAGTGAAAATTTTAAAAAAGTCCATAAAATCAACTTAAAACCTAGTGTTACCCCCCCTAGCTCTGATGACAGCTTCCATGCGTTCTCTCATGGACCTAATTAATGTGACAACAGTCTCTTGAGGAATGTTGTCCCATTCTGCAACGACGGCATCTTGGAGGTCTTGGAGAGTGGTAGGGGCAGGATCACGTGCCCGTACTCGCCGTTTCAGTTCATCCCAAAGGTGCTCGATAGGGTTCAGGTCTGGACTTCGCGCCGGCCAACGCATAACAGGGATCCCAACTTCTTGCAGGTAGTCTCTTACAATTAATGCGGTGTGACAGCGGGCGTTATCGTGCATTAACGTGAACCCACTGCCAACAAAACCCGCATAAGGGACAACCTGCTCCTCTAAGATCTCTGTTATGTACCGAGGAGCAGTCAGCGACCCTTGCCCGCGAGCACTTCCAGTCCGAGAAACACACACAAGGTTCGTTTTGCCGTCGATTGACATGCCGCCCCAGAACATGCACGAGCCACCCCCGTATTCCACTGTCTCTTGAATACAGGCTTGTGCGAATCGTTCCCCTTGCCTCCTGTACACTCTTCTACGCCTGTCGTTGCAGAAAAGACACACCCTCGTCTCATCCGAGAAGAGTACAGCCCTCCATTGGTCTATTGTCCAATCCACATGGTCACGGGCAAATTGCAACCGGTCTCTCCTATGCTGTGCAGTCAATTTTGGCCCTGTAGCAGCCCTGTGAGCTGCAATTTTCTTCTCCTTCATTCTTCTTCTAATCGTGGAGACGCTGACAGAAGTTCTGCGAGCTGATCGCAGTTGTTGTTGCAGCTCAACAGCATTGGAGAACCGATTACGTAAAGACGTTGAAACAATGAAGCGATCGTCTCTTTCGGATGTGCACCGTTGTCTTCCAGATCCACGTCTTCGGATATAGCCACCAGTCTCTTGGAAGCGTTGGAACACTCGTCGAACGGAAAAACGACTCAAGTTCAGTTGCCGAGCAACATCACATTGCCGCATCCCTGATTGCAGTAGTGCAATGACTTGAGCGGCTTCATCTGCTGTGGTATCCATCTTCTGGGGTATTTTTCTTGCTGCAGCTGTTCACGTGTGTTCACTTCAAAGGTTGGATAGCGAATGACTCACATTTGACCCGGGTCGCCCGTTTTATACCCTTGTAGGGAGGTGCAATTAGTGGCCGTTGTAATGCGTATTTTGACAACATTTTCTTTAACGTTACGCGCTAATGAGATCTGTTGTGTTTAGGAATTCTAACTGTTGTTAATTTAAAGGTCGTTAAACATACTTTCAATTGATACCAATATTAATAGGGTTTAATGCATACGTTGATGGCGGGACTTGCTTGAAACTTATTTTCGGAGAGGTGCGATTTTTGTGACGCTGAGTGTAGATGACCGCTGAGATGTCGAGTAATAGAGAAGTATGAACGGAGAAGACAGGCTTCGCAAATAAATAATTGGGATAAAGGCAGGAGAATGATGATCGCAGACATAGCACTTTATGTAGAAACCGTTTCATCATCATCATCACCATCAGCCTATAATGTTCCTACTGCTGCGAGACAAGCCTCCTCTCTATGAGAGGAAGGCTGCAAAAGGCAAGGCAAAAGCTGCGAAGGCTGTAATCCACCACGCGGGCAGTGTCACATGTCCTGGAATTTTTCGTTCTAGGACAAAAAAGGTTTTCTCACGATGTTTTTCTTCACCGTTTTTAAGAGCAGTGGTGATGAAATAAATTACACAAAGTAATGGGCCTGCCTGGGTTCGAACCCACGGCTTACTGCTCGTAAGTTGGGGCTGCCACCACTGGGCCATCGCTGCTCTTCAACCGTTTACAGTAAGATATTATAATTTGGCTAATCCAGTCTAATCCATTACTTGGCTAGACTAGAAACCAGTACTAAACCCATGGTCGATGATAACAAACTAATAACAATAAATAATCTTAGCAACAATATCTCTCAAGATCTCTATAATCCGGCGTCTCGCAGTCTGCAGACGGCAGTTTGGACTCAGTCCAGCAGAAATTAACTATCTTGAAATGTTTCTAAAGAAGCCAATTGTCTGGACGTGACAAATATGGGAATGCTTTGAGAGAATTGCATTGAGACTTCGGGATTTAGCCTGACCAATATCTGGAGTACTTATTTTGGGTAGCTCTTGGAAGGATTTATGATTAAAGCGGTCGGGTAAAATGGAAATAAATGAGGTAAATAGAAAGACAGAAAGAAATAGATCCAGTTAGTAGTATTAGTTATTTTATGCCAATTTCTAATGGTTTCAATGTTTATTCCGGGAACTATCGATTCCCAGAGCGTTTAACTCTTGGAACTATTGGGTAGGTAATTGAACCTTCTTGGAATTGGACTTATTAATTCTGCAGGTTATTTAAGTATTGTATGTTTGATGCCCATGTAATGAGAAGATATGAAACGCATGTCACTAAAAAAGTGATGTATACGAATTTTGATGGATGGAGATCGTGAGAAGAAGGTCAAAGAAAAGATGAAAGGGTGGTGTGAGGAATGACATAAAAGAGAAAGAGAGAGGGGAGAATGGAAAAAAAAACGTGTTACGCTGACACTGAGTAGAATGGGACAAGGGTAGCAAGATGATGATAACAATGACCATGTCTCAATAACCTAATGGTCGCAAGGTTCTGATTGGATTTTGAGCTAGTAATTGTTGTAGCTAGTGTTGTTGTTGTAGTTTGACGGCACGGTTGGCGCTGTGGCTAAGCGATTGACTGCTGCACTGCGTGTCACGGGTTTCCATCCTCACACGGAGCAAATATTTGTAAAGCCTTCAGATAATTCAAATCAAATCAAATCAAATCAAATCAAAATATTTTATTTTACATAGGCCTACATGGGCACTTATAAAACGTCAACAGAAGAGGCACGGTTCGGGTTGGTCGTTTCCTATGGAGAAGAACCGGCAAGAAACTCCATGGTTACTCTTTTAAAATCATTTGGTTCTACAATATTTGGATGTTACAGCGTTAGTACCTAAGTATGAGAGGACAGCGTAGGCCCGACGATAAGTCATCGCTTACTAAAAAAGGTAGAAAAAGATGAAACTGAAAAAAAAAAAAAAAAAAATTACAAAGCCTACAATGTCCACACATTCACAAAAAAAAAATATGAATGAAAAAGAATCAATACAAAAGTAAAAATAAAACTAAGAACAATTAAATAAACAATTGACACAAATGTAGTCATCAGTACTGTAACTATTCTGCACAATGAAAAAACGGTGCAATGATTTGAAAACTATTGTAAAACATCTGAAAAAAATTAATAGAATAAATAAAATTCGGAATAGTTAGAGACATCCACATATTTGTGTCGTTTTTGAGCTACCAGGGAAGCCGCATGAGCAGAAGGAACTACAGCCAAACTTCTTTATCTTCAACATAGTCCTTAATTTTGTAATATGCTTTTTTAATAAGGACACGTTTGATGCAATTTTTAAACTTTCCATCGGTCAGTTCAATAACTGACTTTGGCAACTTATTATAAAAGCGTATACTGTTTATAAGAAATGACTTGCTAGTTTTTGTTAATCTAAATTTGGGTATTACAATTTCGTGTTTACTGCGTGTGTTTATATTATGGAAGTCGCTTCTAATTTTGAAAAGCCCTCGGTTTTTGCGGACGTATAAAATACATTCTAAGATATAAAGTGAAGGCAGAGTCAGTATATCGATCTCTTTAAATTTTTCTCTAAGGGACTCGCGAGGACCCATTTTATAGATCGCGCGAACTGCCCTCTTTTTATAAAAATTGAATCAACGTCTGCTGCCGATCCCCACAGCAGAATTCCATAAGACATAATACTGTGGAAATACGCGTAGTATACTAACCTAGCTGTGGCTACATCAGTCAAAAATTGTTCCAGGTCTGGCTGTTTGTGTTTGTAAGTTTAAGTGTTTGTAAACGCACCCACGATACAGGAGAAATTCCTAGTGTGGGGCAAAGTAAAAAAAAAAAAACAATTTTAGGTATACTAAATTTAGCTGCGTTGAATATGTTGTTTAAATTGGCACATATAGACCAAGACCTGGGTTAGGGCACACTTTCCATCTCAGTACTTCGTCCCCGTGGGATAACCTACCTCTTCGACCTCTAAACAAGTGAAACCACGGGATAAAACTAGTATATTAAAGAAAAAAAAAATACAGCAAAACAAAACGCCAAACAACTACCAAGCCTCATGCATCGATGAACTAAAAAATATGACCTCAATTCCAAATTTTCACGCCCTCAATATTTTACGCCGAAATAAATCCGATAAGCCTGACACAAAACATGGCTGAAATTTTAGGCCATACATTCGTCTATGTATAGTAAATACAGATTAAACAGAATCTAGGCTTTGATCATAAATCACGGAGTTAAATATGGATGAGCACCTGTGCTGGGTTGCTGATTAATTATGACCAGACTCAGCATTGTCCCTGTAGCTAAAGATACACGTTAATTTATTACTAGCCATGCTCATGGCATCGTTTACACAGGTAAACAATATGTGGGGTCCAAATCACACTCTTGAGAAAAAAAGTGACCTTACTCGATACGTTATGTGGGATAAAAAAAAAATTGTTTCGTGTGGTAGAGAATTTCCAATAAAATATGTGATGAAATGTTTTTGTTTTACCTTTTCTAGCACGAGATCGTCACTTTTTGATTTACTAGGTGAGAGACAACGTTATTTGGAGTAGCTTTAGGTATTTTAACGCAATTTTCCGTAATGTTGTGTTCAGTCACTTTACTCCTTACATTTTCGTATACGTTACTATTCGTTTAATACGTAAAGAATATTGTTCCTGAATTTTATGTGCTTTGCACATATTCATTCACTGCTAGCCTCCGATGCTAGACTTATTTATGGCTACAATTTTGTAAAGTTTAATAATTTTAATAAGTTAAACCAGATGCTCAAAGTCAAGCATTTATTTTCTGTCCCCGTTTCCACAAATATTGTTCTGTACTCTTATTATATCTCATAAGGCCATATTTGTCTATAATTTTCTAACAATTATTGACAAAGGAGGCATTTTGGGACAGTGTTGTGTGTGTTCGTTTTCTTTCGTTCGCACGTTTTCCGAAAGATATGATTACATAGCCAAAGTTAAAAGTATTTGTAGGTATTTGCTTAAACAGCAAGAAGAGAAGGGTACAAATGGAATCAGACTCCTAGGAAAGGCTAGGCAGATGATGATGAATATAAAGTATTTGCTTTGGCCTTCGTTATACACGCTTCTGTAGGCATGTCAATTAATTTGAAGGACAATCGTGAGACAGGCAGAGAAACAGTAAAAATACCAGTGACCGTCCTTTTTTGTAAATTTTGAAACGGATAAATAAAAAAGACCACCAATATATTCAATTTATCATTATATTTAAATGAAAGCATGACATTTTTTGATAGAATACGGCTCAAAGGGACATGTTCCCGCCCTTCCTGTGTTGATTTTGAAGGCTCCGCAGCCGCTTAACGATCAAAGCCATTAGGGATTGGGATATACTTATAATAGAAAAACCTTTTAACATGATTATACATCAAAAGCAAAAATACTTTTAGTATATTTTTTACCGGATGCGTTATCTTGTACAAGACTACTGGCACGAACGTGCCAGTGGGTTTGTTATGTAGGGATATTGCCCCGGCAATATCCCTATTTAAAAAAAAGAAAAACATAAAACGAAACGTAATTATCTGTCATATTTATTCTTTTTGTTTTACATTCTATTACATTAAAAGTTTTTTTTTACATACATTTTTGGAAATTATATGTTTCATGTGGCCTCCAACCTGGTCAATTTATATAATAAGTAAACAGATCCCGAGATCCGTGGAGACAAATCGGCGGGATCAGTTTCCAATTCAATCCGATCTCGGGATCGGTGGAGACAAACCCGGGAATCGTACCCAAGACCTCTTGGTCAGCAGTCGCAATATTAAAGATACCTCTTCGAGTAAATCCAGAAACAGACTTCAACAAAGTACGTATTTAGCCAGTTTGTTCCGTACTCTGTAATAAAATTCTCCGTGAAACTGTTATGTATTAAATTGTATATAAAGTGCAATAAAGACTTGTAATGGCCACGTTGCATCAAAAGCTACCGAATACAACATCGTTTTATGGCTTGCAGTTAAAACCGTTTAAGTGTTCACTTGGAAATAGTTTTGTATGTAATATCCTACCGACTGTGTGTTTGTAATAATTCGTTGTGTTGTGGTTAGAATCTGCTTTTGTTGAGGTTTGAAATTGCAGTTTGGAACGGTGCTACGTAAAGAAAAAAGTTTTGAATAAGCACTTTTGTTTGTAGAAAATCTTACGACCTCCAAACTTTATCTTATCCATTTTCCTGATAGCTCTTACCGTGTCAGAGATATACGCAAAAAACTAAATTTTATAAGCAAGCGGGATCGATGGGGACTTTGGACATAGAATTTGTAATGAAAAATTCAAGATCTGTCAAAATATCGGGGTTGTTGGGAATTAATGCAAACACAGCACTTCATCTATTTTGTCTGGGTTAAAATGTATTATCTAATATATAAAATTCTCCTGTCGCGGTGTTTGTTACCAAACTCCTCCGAAACGGCAGAACCGATTTTTATGAAATTCCGGTCAGAGAATCAGCCAAGATCTATTTTTTATACCCCTAAAACCCATCAAAATTTCCACGCGAACGACAACAGCTAATTATCATAATCATCATCATTCATCCTTCCTCCCCTGTGTCCCATTTTATTTGGGGTCGGCGCAACACGTTTTCTATTCTCCCCTGTCGGACGTCACAGCTTCGTTTACCCCTTTCTCGCGCATATAATTCCTCACACTATTTATCCATCTTTTCTTTGGCCTTCCTCTCCCTCTCCATTTGTTCTCATAGTATATAGAGTGAAATAGAGTATCTTCATCCGACCTAATGCGGTTAGATCAAGTAGACACTTCAACAACACAAGTGGGTCAAGGAACAATCAAGTAAATAAGTACAGGAATAGATATCAATAATGATCAATATATAACTTAGAAAATAACTTGGATTCGTGACTAACGATAATTAGATAACAGCTTATTCAAAGCCTAAAATCAGAATTGATAAGTATTCAATAATTCGCAACAAAAATAAATAAAAATCGATGACTACTTTGACATTGCATTTAGGCAATCAATTTGAAATTGTGTGATGGGATTTATTATTGATTTCTAATGTCTGTTGTTTTTAATACTTTTATCATCTGCCTAACCTTTTCCCAACTATGCTGAGGTCGGTTTTATACATGATGTTGTTTTTCATCTTCGTCAAATTCAAGGAGATGACTATGCGTTTTTTTTTTTATTTATTTACGGAAATCGGTAAGTGTTAACCACCCGTGTTTTAAACGCGGCCCTCATCCTTGCCCTATAAACACACTTTCACACATAAAAACAATCGCAAACGTTTATTCCATAAGTTTTTTTTTTATTTCCTAAACACGTTAGCCCTTAACGTGTTTAGGAAATAAAAAAAAACTTTTCTGAAATACTGCTAAAATTAAACAACAAAAAAGCAGTGTTTATTAATAATTAACTAGGTACCGTAATTTAAATTGATTATTTATGTCTTTTGTGACAACTTCCTGAATTTTGACGAGGATGCAAAACAACACCTTGTATAACCCTTGGTAAGACTGGTAGTCAGACTTTCGGCCCACTGACTCCCTGTTACGACTGACAAAGATCTACAAATGGCAGTCGGGACTAACGGCTTAACGTGCTTTCCGAGGCACGGAGGAAACTCAGTATATAATGTGTGTTCACCCATCCACAGACAGCACGCCTTAACCTGAAGATTGATCCGGGCGGCTCTTATTGTTTTGCCACGAGCTTCTCCTTTGAAAGTGAGGTTAGAAGTAAATCGACTTTGAATATAACGAAAGAACTTAACGAAGCGATGATCATTAATTATCATTATTAACTTACTAGCGGTCCCGCGCAACTTCGTCTGCGTCACATTTTCCCTGTTTTCGCAACAATTTTCATTGCTGTTCCGCTCCTATTAGCCATAGCGTGATGATATATAGCTTTCCTCGGTAAATGGGCTATCTAACACTGAAAGAATTTTTCAAATCGGACCAGCAGTTTCTGAGATTAGCGCGTTCTAGCAAACAAACAAACTCTTCAGCTTTATTATTAGTACCTATAGATTAACGATGTATCTTGATTCAAACATTGTAGAAAAACGTAAATATTAGGAAATCATACAACCTTACGTTCTATCTATCTAATAGTGGAAATCAAGGTTGTCTTGCACAAGATTTCCAACCTAATAACGGTTTTAATAATTAATCTCCGGCAGAAAACATAAACTATGTAGTCCAATGTTTACAGTTCATCATCATTCTCTTGCCCTTATCCCAATTTATTTGGAGTTGGTGCAGCATGTCTTCTTCTTTCAAACTTCTCTATTACTTGTCATCTCAAGACACCTGCTTTCTTGCCTTAATATCCTTCACACAGTCCATCCATCGTTTCTTTGGTCTTCCTCTACTCTAATATAACCATCCACATTCATACTCAAACCCTTCCTCACGACATTTTCCTCATTCCTCCGCATCACATGCCTATACCACGACAACCGATTACCACAACTTTTCAGTCGCCGCGGCACCGGCGCCATTTTCAGACTTCCTCTTATGTACTCATTTCTTATTTTATCCATTCGCGTAACAACATCACATTTATGTTTCATCCAATCAAGCATTAAATAATGATTAAATATTCATACAGTAAGAGCACCATTAAAGCTCATTTTGAAGAAACTCACCAGGGAAGCAATTGTGGTGGCAAATAATAAATAATGTGAGTAAAAACACCCTTAAGAGCGTTTACACCTTACGGCATTTCATACAAACTTTCAAGTCCTTATTTTCTGAAATGACTGAACCGATTTTAATTAAACTTAGTAGGTATAAGCAGAACCAATGTCTAAAAAGTTAATAAAAAACATTTTCGAAATGTCTTTTAAAAAAAAAAGATATTTGGGAATTTCTGTTTCTATAGATAATTTATAATCGGTCAATTTAGCTTTAACACTTTTTTTTATGTTTTTTAGTCACTTTTTAGATCATTTTTGCGTAGACTTATTTAGTTTGATGGGCTCGTATACAGAATCAATTCCATTTCCTTTGTTTCTAAGTTTGACGTTCCAAAGTGCTTTCTAGCCGGTGAAATGTCCGCGGTAGCCATGGCTACCCCGCGCGCACGCCGCGCGCGCATGGAAAGTTTTTGCCGCGCAAGCCCCCCGCGCCACTTCCCATTTAAAGCTTATTTTCTCGTAAACTATTGCAGCTACACCAAAACAAAAAATACGTGTGTATAGCTGAAACTATACAGAATCTAACTACGTAAAAACTAATTACGACAACTAGATATAAGTATTACGAAAAAAATGTGAACTTGAGAATATATGTTGAATGTCAGTTTCTCCAATAAGAATAAAAGTTTTACCAATTAGAATTGTAATTGGTATCAATAAAACCTATTTATAATTAAACTAGACTATATAAGCTTCGTTTTAATACCCATATATCCTTACTTTGGCACTTTCTTAGTAGCACAATCACCCAAAACAATCAACCCTCCTCGCATTCTATTCGATACCTACTGATTTTGTCGTGTTTACGTAAAAAATTCGATAAGATTTCGTTTTATTTTACTGTTTTATATTGCGGAGACACTAATGATTACTTAATTGAAGTAATTTTCATAATACGAGCACTTTTTTAACTATTTTTTCAATAATTTCAAAAAAATAATGATCGAGGCGTATAAGTACGCCCGGACGTTTGACTTACCTGAAAAAAAATTAGGCGTATTTGGAGGCCCGAACGTGATATTCTTAGATATTCGTAAAGCTTGAATAATGAAGTTTATTTTAATATATAACACTATTCACACTGGGTTATAAATAAAATAGTATTTACGTTTTAAAACCAGAGAACATAAATCACAACACGGCATTACGGTAAAATTAGACAACTGACTTTTAAAACTTTTTTGACATTTAATTTTGACGGCTGATATTGTCGTTCTTTGTGCCACAGACGCAGAATTTAATACTGTATCGATAAAAGGGGACCATAGACGGTACATTTAGAGATGTTACCAGTTTTAGTAAGTTTTTTCGAAGTTTATTCGATACAAATTTAGATGCAACAAACGGGGCCTAAGCGTTGGACCGGAATATTTTTTTGGTCCTTTTTAGGGCGTAATCGTTTCATCGGATAATGGCCTAATTTAAATATATGCGTTAACTCTGACTTCATTTTAACAGTTTATACAGGCAAAAATCAAAATCAAGAGTAAATTATTCAAACACGTGCACAAACACATACACATGAAATAACTTAGCTTTGTCTGTGGGTGGCAGACAACGTTGGAAATCACTGACAATCTCTCTGCCCCTTTTTTTTTAGGATGGGAAATCATCAAATGACTTCTCCCGCTCTGGGCGGAGCGGAAGGGAGTGTCAGACTTGACTGACTAAAACCCATCCATGTTCCTGCTTAGCCCTTTGTGTTACAGGGCCACGGTATCTCTTTCGAACAACCCGCAGCCCATCTCTCTCCCCCTGGTATCACAACTTCCAAATAAAGTTATGGTGCATTTAATAATCTGGTGTTTTACATAAGGAATATACTGTTACTGAAGCCTGTATCATCCCACAGCTGGGCAAAGGTCCCATGACTTCCAAATCCTTCGATCCAGGGCCAATGTGGACCACTGGTGGTTGGTTCTGTCCAGCTAATCCCACTATCTTTTGCGAGGTCTACCGCCTCGCTTTCTGGCTGTGTCAGGTCTCCACATCGTGTTACATAAGGAATAAACTAAATAAAATACCTTCTAGAATTACCCTTAAATATAAAATGAATCAAATTAAGATCGTTCATAAAAGCTATTTAAGTTTCAAAGAAATAAAATTTCTCGTTCAGTATTTAATTTATTGGAATCTACGTTTCTTTTTTATTATACTTTCTTTTCTGAAGAGGTTTCATTCAATTCTTTGATAAAATCGTTTTCGACCAGACGCCGATAGATTTATTGGCTACCTAATAATAATTCATGAAAGTTACCAAAGGGAAATCATGGTGAAAGTTTTCCTGATTTCCCCTGAGATTTTTTTGCACGAATTTTCCCGTGAAATCTATATTTTCTTTTTTCCAACTTTATAGACTAGATGTCCCTTTGTGGATATGAATACCGTCGCATTGGCTTACTTTAGTCAGTTTTTAAATAACTTGCCCATGCCATTATTTACCACGTGTTTTTTTTCTAAATTATTTTAAATTGTTGTATAAGTGGCCAGTTAGTCTTGTAGATCACAAGCCTTCTTGCATCGGATGAGGTTCTAAGTCAATTCCCAATGCAGTGTTAATTAGGTTTCTGCATCAGGAATTTCGCTCAGCAGCCCGGGATTAGGATTCGTGCCCGGTTGATAGCAATAGGCTTGTCAACAATTACATGGTATAGATCACATAACAGGCGCCGTATTACTTAGGACATAACGCAATTGACGAAATGTGGGTGTAGTATTTGCCTGCCCGCTGCCTACTGCCCCAAACATTTGGATCAAATAGGTATTGAAATTTTGTATGGGGCAGAAGATATTTTTTTCGCTATGTCGATGTTCAGTTTGATTGTCTGTAGCACACCCTTAAGTATGTATACACCCTTTCCCTTACACCCTGTATATATTTTGATTATGCCTAATTCTATGTCTGTATTCTATGGGAAATACAAGCTTCATATAAATCATCATCTGCCTAGCCTTTACCTACCTATGTTGGGGTCGGCTTCCAGTTTTATCAGGTTCAGCTGAATACCAGTATTTCACATGGAGCGACTGCCTAACTAACCTCCACAACCCAGTTAGAACTGGGCACTACGACACGCCTTGGTAAGCCAGCTGGCTGAACACCGCTTACTGGCTGGCTGTCAGATTTTCGGGGCACTGACCACTGACAAAAATCAATAAATGACAACCGGGCTTAACGTGCTTTCCGTCTTTCCGACCTCGCCGTCGAGGTCCGTCGCAACGTCCCTGTCCATGCCCTCCCCGATCCTCGCTCGAGCCAGCCCGTGATGCTGTGCCAGTAGTTTTAAACCAGCCCCTAAATAATGATATCATTCAGATCCAACCTGACCCTATGCAATCCTACCCCAGCGACGCCCTAAGCCGAGGCTCGTACCCCACAGGCGGTGCCCTTAGCGTGTAGTCGCTTAGTTTGTAAGTTTTTATGCTCTGGCTGGAGGCCTTACTCTTAAGGCACCCACAGGATAGTCCGTTTAAGCAGACGACGACCTCATAGGTTTAACTGCGAGATGCCATACATATAAAAAAAAATGTGCTTTCCGAGGCGGAGCAAACTTAAAATGTAATGTCTGGTCTGAACTTTACAAAATGTTCTTTATACCCCTATGACCCCATGGTCTGGTGATAACAACAATATTGGTCGAACCATTGTAGCTGTTTGTGGAACATGTTATGCTGACGTGTGGCTCACAATCAACTAGTTGCAACATGCACAAATAAACAAACAAACACTGCGACGTGTATTTTATTGTTAATTTGTGTTTGTTACAACGGCATTGGGAACATGAAAATAGAACTGAACATTGCTACAATTGAGATTTTTTATTGTCAGTTACTATAATTACTTATGTATTCTAGAAAAAGTTTACTTTATCAAACTTCCGTGTTAATCCGTGATCTTGGCGTTTGCAACAGCGCCGAAATATCGGGAACTCAAACCAAATAATAAACATGGTAAATATCCCGTTACAAGTGGTGATAGTGTTAGTGACCATGTCAGTTCAAAAACTTATATTCCGTGATAAAGCTGGGAACCCTGAACCCTTACGTGCGACACTATTATGTACCTACACGGTACATAATAGTGTCGCACGTAAGAGACTACTTTATTACAATGAATTTAAATTGATTATGATCATATGAATTTGATTTATCTAATTTGTGATTTTCTGCTAAAATTTCATTGTTTCGTTTGTATTTATTTGTGTGTGATTTTGTATTTGTTATTGAATAATTTTACAAAATGTTTTCTAATATTGGCTATGTGGTGCTTGAAATAAATACATTTGAAGGTCAGATAGGCAGTCGCCCTATATAATACTGGTAGTCAGTTGAATCTAGTAAGACTGCAAACCGACCCCAAAGTAGTTGGGAAAAAGCAAGGCAAGATGATGATGAATGTCTAAAAATACGTTTTTAGGGTTCCGTACCCAAAGGGTCAAAAGGGACCCTATTACTGAGACTTCGCTGTCCGTCCGTCCGTCCGTCCGTCCGTCCGTCCGTCTGTCACCAGGCTGTATCTCATGAACCGTGATAGCTAGCCAGTTGAAATTTCTACAGATTATGTATTACTGTTGCTGCTATAACAACAAATACTAAAAACAGAATAAAATAAATATTTTAGGGGGTTCCCATACAAAGAAGTGATTTTTTTTCTCGTTTTTATAAATAATGGTACGGAACCCTTCGTGCGCGAGTCCGACTCGCACTTGGCCGGTTTTTTATTACAACTCAATCATCACAACGATGGATTTTCATTATGTGCTACGTTAAATTCGAGCGCTTCTCTACGCTGAGAATGTCATGGGATGAGTCGCTGTGCAATCTTGCAAGTTTTGCGTGCGTTTGGGAGCGAGATTAATCTTGAAAATTGGTGCGAGTTCTCAGGATTACGCGATCTTCAATACTAACCTTGTGTTATAGAACGAAGATTCATTTTTCGACACGTCAAAAATAAACACAGTCAAGTGTTGCGATTATCTGTTCAAAGTTTTACACCCGTATCTATAAATAAGTTTAAGTGATTACTTGAGTAAAAGTCATTATTTAAGATGAACGTTTTTTTATCTGTAATTTAGTCATTGCTTTAAGTTAGAACTGTCAAAAGTTAGAATACTCCGCTTTGCTTTCATGGTTGTAATAAATAAGTGGTAAGAACCATATCGTTTAAAATATTTTGTATTGCATAATAATGTACGCATAAGTAACCTAACCTAACCTAAAAGATACGGGAGAATATTAATAAAGATAAATGTTAAATTTCGTTCCAAAAAGCGGACCATATACACACTTTTATTTATCTTTCAGTATTCCTGTACTTCCATCAAAATTCTAAGAAATGCAAAGTTTCCAATACAAAAGTGAAGGAGAGAACAGTGAGCGAAGTCTAATCAATCGGCGCGAAGTTCCTTTAACTCTTTAATGCCTTGACTCAAGTTTGCATCTTTCTTCTGAAGTTTGCCAAAGTTCCAATATTACGCTTCAATAGTCACAGCTCTTTTTTTACGGTTGGTAAGTCATCCAATAACGCGTTCCGCTCTGGGCGGAGCGGAAAGGAGTGTCAGACTTGTACTGACTAAAACCCATCTATGTTCCTTCTTAGCCCTTTGTGTTCCAAGGCCACGGTATTTGTGTTCCAGGGCCACGGTATCAATAGTAAGAGCTCTCCGATTGTCTTGAAAAACATCGAAGCTTTTCACATTCATACTCAATTTTCTTACGACATATCTCACAATTCCCAAAGATATTTAAAGTTATTTAAGTACAAAATGCTTTTAGGTGGCATAGTATTTTGTTTCTAGAAACCGTATAGGCACTTACTTTATCTAAAGTAAATAAACTACTAAGAAATGTCTAGGGATTTGTTCGTTGAATTCAATTTTACGTTCACAAAGAAAACTGTTTCCCTTTTTCTTTCAAATAAGAGCAAGATTGTGGAAACGTTAGGCTTAGTAAGAAAAGGTTGAGATAGATTTTCTATTGTTACAACACGCAATGCTCAAAGCTTTATTATGTACCTAAATCTTAAATACGTACCATACTTCCTCTTTCTTTATCGTGTGGAGTGCTTAACCTGGTGAGGAGCTCGTGGCTAAAGAACAACAGCCGCACGGAGCGATCTTTAATGTTAAGCAGTGCTTGCCGAGGTTGGTCCGTGGATGGGTGACCATAATTACCTACCGAGTTGCCTCCGTGCCTCGAAAAGCACGTTAAGCCGTCGGTCCCGGCTGTCATTTATACACCTTTGACAGTCGTTACGAGTAGTCAGAAGCCAAAAGTCTGACATCCAGTCTTACTAAGGGATACCGTATTACACAGTTACTGGATTGTGGGGGTCAGATAGGCAGTCGCTTCATGTAAAGTACTGGTACTCAGCTGCATCTGGTTAGACTGGAAGCCGACCCCAAGATAGTTAGGGAAAAGGCTAGGCAGATGATGATGAGTGCATAACTTGGTGTCCAGAAATATCACTCAGGCATGCTGGTTTCCTCACGATGTTTTCCTTAACCGAAGCAAGTGATAATTATACAATACGCACGTGAATCAGAAAAATCAGAAGTGTTTTGGGTTCGTACTCGAGACCTATGACTTGGCTCTCCATACCCTACTAGTCTTCCACTGCTTCGTGCCTAACTGATCTTGTATCATAAACAAATATTAAATAGCACACACGATGATTTATTAAATTGGGCCACCAATTACTGCATATACACGCTTTCTCTTGGAGTGTCGACGTAATAAACCAACAGAAATTAATAAAGTTTGTACTTTGTGAGGCGTTTTTAGTTCAGATCTAAATTCCGGAAACCTGCCTTATTAAAACAAATACGAAACAAGATCGATAAAATTTTAAGATACTAATAACTTCGAAAAATGGGAAGGAACTTGATGAATTAAAAGTGCAGTTTTATTTGAATCACGAGATTTTGAGCTATTCGTCTTCTTAGCATCTAAATAAAAGGCGAAGGCAATCTAAATTGTTTCGGCCCAGAACTGAGCCACTAGTTCGGTGCCTTTTTTTACGGCTGAGAAATCATCAAATGACCCCTCCTGCTCTGGGCGGAGCGGAAGGGAGTGTCAGACATGTACTGACTAAAACCCATCGATGTTCCTTCTTAGCCCTTTGTGTTCCAGGGCAACGGTATATCTCTCTTTTGAACAGTCCCGCAGCCTTGGCATAAGACGGACGGACGGTGATAGCCCATTACTCACCGTCCACAGGCCAGCACTAGTTCGATGCCTTCAGTAGCGTCTGTCCTGTGATGAAAAAACAACAGGACACGCCGGAGACGATATTAAGTGCCCCATCGTTAGTGAAACAGCACCACATTTACACTCTAGGGCAGAGTCATTAATAAATCTCCACCTGAGCAGGTTTTCAGCTTTAAAAATAGTCTTTAATCTTATGTACTTACGAATAGTATATTTCTTGTCAGAATGGCGAGAAGTTCTGGTGGTTTGCGAAGTACGCCTTTTGTAGCGCATTATGTAGTCTGTGGGCGAAAAAGTTTAATTAATGACTTTTGCAGAATATACAAATGTGTTCCTACATCTATTTTTTTATGAGCCTTGTGTGACCCACTGTGACTGCAGTATACAAATGTGTTTAAAGTCTACATCTATTTTTTTATGAGCCTTGTGTGACCCAATGTGACTGCAGGGCAAAGGCTTCTCTTCCCTCTTTCCATTTTTCTCTCATTTGGCTATTGGGCCCAGTCCTTTTGGTTAGAGTAACTTTTTAGATCTATTTGTATCCTGCTTATGCGTATGAAGTTTCTTTTAAAATCGGTTCTGTCGTTTCGGAAAATAAGGACTTGAAAGTTTGTATGAAATGTCGCAAGGCGTAAACGATCTTATGCCTATAGAAAAACCCGACAACTACTGTCGGGCAGTAGCCCACAAGACACAACAGCAGTCTGGTTGAAGGATCGTCCTCAGCTATGGGGGATGAAGAACTTAAAACCATTTTCTTCATACCCCCGGCTATCATCTGCCTAGACTTTTCCCAAACTATCTTAAGGTTGGCTTCCAGTCTAACCGCATGCAGCTGAGTACCAGAATTTCACATGAAGCGACTGCCTATCTGACCTCCACAACACAGTAACTGGGTAATACGATACCCCTTGGTAAGACTGAATGTTTTTTTTTTTTTTTTTATGAATGGCATCTCGCAGTTCAACTTATGAGGTTGTCGTCTGCTTAACCGGGCTATCCTGTGGGTGCCTTAAGAGTAAGGCCTCCAGCCAGGGCGTAAAAACTTACAAACTTAGCGACTATACGCTGAGGGCACCCCCTGTGGGGTACGAGCCTCGGCTCAGGGCGTCGCTGGGGGAGGACTGCATGGGGACAGGCTGGATCTGAATGATATCATTATTTAGGGGCTGATTTAGAACTACTGGCACAGCATCGCGGGCTGGCCCGAGCGAGGGTCGGGGAGGGCATGGACCGGGACGTCGCGACGGACCTCGACGGCGAGGTCGGAAAGACGGCGGTTTGTGTCTGAACTTTTTAAGAGTGCTAGTCTCTTTGCTACTCTCCTGGAGGAGGGTGATAGCATCATCGGGAGTGACGAGGGTATGCCGAGGACGGCGTACTGTACTAATGCGCGAGGGTTCGTAACGGGCGGCCGCTGCGATCAGGGGATTACGGTGTTTACTGGCGTTATCGAAGAAACGCTTCGAAAGACGTTTCATAAACTGAAGGACGGTGGGCATTCTAAGGTCTACGTGTAGACGGTCGTTACGGACATAAAAAGGGGCTCCCGTGACTCTACGTAAGAACCGGTTCTGCAAGGTTTGCATCCTATGGATGTATTTAGGCTTGGTGTGAGCGTACACGACGCAAGCGTACGTCATAATGGGACGGATCACCGCGGTATAAAGGCGCAACTTGCACTTGAGTGACAATTTGCTTTTTGCCGAGATCATGAAATGAAGCCTACCCATAGCAAAGGCAGCTCGGTCGCGAGCTGCTTTGATGTGCGCCGCGAAAGACAGGTGGTTGTCAAGTAAGACTCCTAAGTACTTGGCTTGCTTCTCCCAAGGAATAGGCTTACCGTACATAGTGATCGGGCTGAGCGCGGGTGGCTTATTTTTACGCGGTTTAGAGAAAAGAACTGCCTGGCTCTTGTCGGGGTTCACCTCGATTCTCCATTTCCGGAACCAAGCGCCTAAGACGTTGGCTGAGGTTTGGAGGGTGCTGTAAATAGCGTCGTGACTACGGCCAGTGTAATAGATGGCCGTGTCGTCCGCAAACAGGGCTAACTGTGCCTTCTTGCTCTTGGGGATGTCACTGGTGAACAGAGTAAAGATAAGTGGAGAGAGCGGGGAGCCCTGAGGGACTCCGGCTCTAATGGGGTGAGGGGAAGACAGTGCCTTCCCGATGCGATAGCGGAAGGTGCGATCCGACAAAAAGTCTCGTAAGATGAGCACGAGACGGTCCGGCACTCCCAGTTTGTACAGCTTATATAATAAGCCGTTGTGCCAGACTTTGTCGAATGCCTTTACTATGTCGAAAAACAACACACCCGTCATCGCTCCACGCTGGAAGCCAGCGCTCAAGTGTTCTACGATGCGGTGGGCCTGTTGAATGCAAGAGTGTCCGGTCCTGAAGCCGAACTGTTCGTTAGGGATGAGACTCTTAGCCTCGGCGAAGTCTTTGAGTCGCTTATACATAAGTCTCTCGTAGATTTTACCGAGTGCATTCAGGAGACTGATAGGTCTGTAGCTCGAAGGCTCAGACTTGGGTTTGCCTGGCTTTGCGAAACCTATGACAGTGGCCTCTTTCCATATTTGGGGAAACGCGTTGTTGCTCAGGGCGCCATTGAAGATGGCCGCCATTAACACGACGAGCTGAGCGGGGAGGAGTTTGAACACCCTATTGGTGATTCCGTCGGAGCCGGGTGCTTTCCGCGGTTGAAGTTTGCTAATGATGTCTTGCACTTCGTCAGCTGTGACCGGAGGCAGAGGATCATCAGGGTCTTCTTCGGGGGGCAGGGCGGTTCTACGTTCGACGAATGCGTTCACCTCATCGAGATGTCGCTTGTCTACTGGTTGCAAGCTGGGGGAGCACTGGGACTCCAGGCTGTCGGCTAGGCATTCGGCCTTCTCAGAGTCGTCGAATGCGACGCTCTTATCGGGTCGGGTGAGGGGAGGCATCGAAGCCTCTTCGGTGGAGCGCATCTTGCGTTGCAGCTGCCAGAAGGCTAGGTGGGTAGGCTCGAGTTCGCTTAGCGTTTTGTCCCATTGATTATTACGAAACTCACTGGTGCGATCCTTTACAGCACGCTGTAAATTACGCATGTGGGCTTTGTTTGCCTCGCAGGGAAAGCTGCTGTAGGCACGGATGGCCGCGTTCTTTTCGTTTATCAGTTCACGTATGTCAGCGGGTAGTATCCAGCGTTGATCGCTCATTGCTGGGACTTCCCGTGAGCAGTCCTTCAGTACGGATTGCACGTGTTCTGTAAACGAGTTGATGGCGGCCGTCGTGTCTGCGACTGAGACTATGTGGTCGGGGATGGCCTCCAGGTGAGGCGACGTGGTGGATTTCAGCTTTTCGCTGACTTTCCTCCAGTCGGTTATCACTTGGGTCGGCGGGGGCTGGCTGGGGTCAGAAGGACCCGAGCGAGGAACTAAGTGCATGAGCACTGGTCGATGATCTGAGTTAAGCTCATGTAAAGTCTCGATGGAATGCAACTTAAGGTTGACATTCTTGAGAAGCGCTATGTCGAGAACGTCCGAACGTTGGTCGGGGTCGTGGGGATAGTGGGTGTGCTCCATAGGAGCGATGGGATCGAAGTTGAGGGACTCGCCCAGGTTATACAAGTGACGTCCTCTGGCAGAGGTCGTCGTGCTGTTCCAGGCGGGGTGTTTGGCGTTGAGGTCGCCCGCTATGATAACGGAGTCGCTCAAGCCGAAGAGGACGGCAAGGTCTTTGGTGAACAGAGTGTGCTCCTCGGACGTGCCGCCGGGAGGGATGTACGCAGAGGCGATAGTGATCGGTTGATGGCCGGTCATGCCTAGTCGACACACCGAGGTCTCGAGTAGAGACTCCATGGGAGGGGATCTAAGGGGATGCAATGCAGTTCTTTTCTATAATAGATTAGAGTCCCGCCCTTGTGGCAACGTGACCGATCGTTGCGAACTATGCGATAGTTGGCAATTCTCGGATCGCGGTGACTGGGCTTGAGGAAGGTCTCCTGTACGAGGAGGATATCAATTTGATGGTCGCGGAGGAAGGTGGCGATCTCATCACGCTGGCCTCTAATGCCATTGGCATTAAAGTACCCTAATTTTAGGGATCGGGGTTTGGTGCACGTTAATCTCGTATTATCCATTGGAGTTAGTCGAGGTTAAGGTTGCGGAGGAGGTCGCCTAACTTGAGTAGGGACTTGAGGATAATTTTAAGTTTATCGCCACCAGTGTTAGCCGCCCTGAGATCAGCCGCCATGCGGTCTGCTTCGGGAGTGACTAACTCTGCTAGCGATTCTAAAATTACGTTGTGAGAGGGGTCCACAGCCGCGGGGCCAGGTGGCGTGGGACGAGCGGGCGCCGGTGCGCTTGCCTGGGCCGCGGGAGTGGGGACAGGGGCATCTAATAGCCCGGGGACGGGGCTGGACTTTGCTTTACTGAGAGCCGGGAAGGCTTTCTGGTGGTTTAGCGTGGTCCAGGGAGAGGGCCTCTGAGGGCTGAGTCTCTCCGGAATCTGGGCAGAGGGTAGCCTCACCGATGGGCTTTCTCTTTGTTGGCGGGCGCTTGCACGCTTCACCAGGTTAGAGGAGGAGCCTTTGGGGGCTTTTGAGCAGCCGCGGTAGTTGGCCGTGTGGCCCGACTGGCCGCAAAGCACACAGCTCGGTGGCTCCGTGCAAAGCGACTTGTCTTTGGGACGGGGGCAGTCTGCCGTGCCATGGTCGCCTAGACACTTTACGCATCTGTGTGGCGCATGGCAGTTGGCTTGGCTGTGACCGTACATCTGGCAGCGATGACACTGTCCGACTACGCTTGAGCGGTAGGGCTTCTCTATTGAGATGCCTGACAGGGAGCAAACCGACTTCACTTTGAAGATCGGGTGGTGACCTTCTACTGGGTCACAGATGACCAGTACCATATCGTAAAGGTCTCCGCCTCTCGCCTTATGAAGGCGGTGGACGGCTGCGACCGGGATGTCCTGGCCTAGGAGGTCATTGAGGATGTCCTCCGTGGGGATTTCCTTCGGGATCCGCCTGATCACCACGCGGGTGGGCTTCTCCTCTGGAAGAGAGTAGGTGTGGAAGGCTATGCGCCTTCCGATTAACTGACGGGTTAGTTCCCTGAAGTCGGTGGTCGTAGGGACCACCACTTTGATCCCCTGCTGTGTGCTTTTTGCGCTTGTATATTGAATGCGGCGCTCATTACACATTTTGGACACATCTGTCCATTTCCCTTTGTCCTGAATGAACAACGGGGTAGGGGGCTTCAGCTTCTTTGAAGAAGCGGCTGAAGAGTTAGCCTTAGGGCTTGTTGGCCTGCTGGTATGAGCAGCGGCGGACTTTGGTGCGGGGACCGGGGAGGTGGGACGGGACGCCTCGGGAGATGGGATTAGAGGGAGCGCGACTAACTTTTTGGCCATGGCGGCCTGCGAGTTTTTGCCCTTCTTCCTCTTGCCCTTTCCGACGACTTGGTAGTCGTCTTCTGAGGACGAGGAAGCAGAGCAGGAATCTATAACCGATTCCGAGTCGGAGATTGGTACGGTTGTGTCCATGTTCTCCGAAATGGGAACAATAGACGCAGGTGCGGACTGATCCATTGTTTGCGAAACAATGGGTTCGGGATTAGCCGGAATCGCGGCGGCGACGGCTGGCGGTGAGCTTTTGCCCATGTTCCCAGAAACGGGAACAATGGACGCAGGTGCGGGCTGGACCTTTGTTTGTGAAACAATGGGTTTCACAACTTTGGGTCTTGGAGTAGCCTTAATCGCGGCGGCAATGGCTGGCGGTAAGCCTCTGTCGGCAGGCGGCGGCGACAAAGGGCTGTCGAGCGCGTCACTGAAGTCAGTGACGTTATCGCTGGTTTGCTGAATGGCAGCAATTTCTGACCCATACTTTTCAAAATTTGGGTCGGTCGTGAAGACGCGGAAGAAAAAACGCAAAAGCGCTTTTTCCTTCTCGTCTAAGGACGACATTTTGTCGGTTAAAAGTTAACGGACATTGAGTGAAGCTCCGCGCCTAAACAGCCTAACAACCTAATTCCTTGCACAATTATGAAGGGAATTTACTGGGTCCAGCGACTCACCCGCTTCAACCTTCCCGCAGCCACAGTCCGAGGATCCGGGCTTGGTAGCAACTCCAACTCCAGTCCAGGGAACTTTGCTTTCAGGAACTTGTTGAAACGGGAAACACTAGCACAGTAAATCGGCGACACACACGTTCGCGACGGAGCCCAATTTTTTCACCTAGATCCTGAAGGGATTAGGCGGGCGGATTGGGTCACCACCCTCTCTTGGTTTCGTTGGCACCGTTAGGTTTCCCACCAAGAACCTCGAAACTGAGGACTTTTCCCTGATGGGGCAAAGGAAGTTAAATCGGAATAATATCCGAAGCAAAATGAGCAAGTGCTGTCTTAATAAAAAGACAACAATTGTTCGGGGGTGTAGTCAAGGGACTACTGATGACGTCACGACACTGGGAAGCGACGAACCGATGACACACACTGATAGCGAGCGGGAATGCGAGCAGGTAGCGGCACGTCCGTACGCGGCGGCGGTCAGGCGGAGAGTGGTCTGACTGGATGTCAAACTTTTCGCTTCTAAATACTCGTAACGACTGTCAAAGATCTACAAATGATAGCCGGGATCAACGGCTTAAAGTGCTTTCCGAGGCATTCACCGAGGAAACTCTGTATGGAATTATGGTCACTCATCCACGGACCAACCTCGGCAAGCATGGCTTAACCTTAAAGATCGATTTGTGTGGCTGTTATTATTTAGCCACGAGCTCCTCCATACCCCATACCCCTATAATGTCATATTTAAAATCAAATGCAACACATACCTTCCTATTAAAATTTTATTTTCTTTAAAAGTTTCGACATTCTACAGTAAGTAGATAGAGTTCAAATTCTTACGATAACATTTCTATTGAGACACAAATTCGACCTTATAGAGAGAAGTGTAGAATAACAGTAAAATTTTGTGCACCGCTCAAACGAGATACGATAACATTTTGTGACTGTACTGTGTTGCATTGAGTACATACAAACACCACACTTTACATAATCTAAATCTAAACTAATATTATAAAGAGGAAAGATTTGATTGTTTGTTTGTTTGTATATTTGTTTGTTTGCATTGAATAGGCTCCGAAACTACTGGTCCGATTTGAAAAATTCTTTCAGTGTTAGATAGCCCATTAATCGAGGAAGGCTATAGGCTATATATCATCACGCTACGACTAATGGGAGTGAGAAAAATGTTGCGAAAACGGGGAAAATGTGACGCAAACGAAGTTGCGCCGGTCAGCTAGTGTATTATATTTATGCTGGTTCATGCCCGCGGCTTCGCCCGCGTGATTTTCGGGGATTACCCACGGGATCGTACTTCCTGCTGGCTTACCATGACGTCTTAAAGCAGTATTGTTTTACTCCAGCGTGGGAAAGAGACGGAGCTATACAGGATGTCTAGCGCCATCTCTTTCCCACACTGGAAAAGGAGTAAAACAATAATATTTTAAGACGTCATGGTAGGCCAGCAGGACAAAAACTAGCTTATGTGCTTAACACATGGATGACAAATATAGGTATCTGATGAAATGCGTACGCAAATTCTACGTAAAATAATTCTGCGTAACTTTTTTGACAAATTCCTGGTGGGGCAACGTTTTTTTTTTTAAAAAAGATCTACAAGTATTGGAACAGGATCGAGCAATTTGTCTAGGTCGTCATGGTTATTTCCTTATTTTTTAGGGTTCCGTACCCAAAGGGTCAAACGGGACCCTATTACTGAGACTTCGCTGTACGTCCGTCCGTCCGTCCGTCTGTCACCAGGCTGTATCTCATGAAACATGATAGATAGCCAGTTGAAATTTCTACAGATTATGTATTTCTATTGACGCTATAACAACAAATAATAAAAACAGAAAAAAAATATGTAAGGGGGGCTCCCATACAAAAATGTATTCTATTTTTCGTTTTTATAAATAATAATGGTACGGAACCTTTCTTTGCTATGGGTTTGCTCTTGACTCTAGTCTAGGTCAGAGATGATAGAGACAAAGTCGACGATAGTACGAACTTACCCAGAAGAAGCCTTTTCGGAGCCTTTTCCTTAACAGATGTGGTGTTGTATAATAAGTGTGCATAAAAAGTAATTAACCATACCACCTAATTGGACGCCCGTTTTTAGACACCTATTTTCGGAAACTTCGTACATAACCTACAGCTAAATAACAGCAATGTTTTCTCAAACAATATCAAAGGATGGCATCGAGTTCTCAAAGATAATTTAACGAGACGTTGCCATGGCAACTAGCCATTATTGAAGGAGAAACAAGGCAGATTTGTTATCTTGAAGTTGGAGGGTAGTTACGGAGTTGTAATGTATGTTTCGTATGTTTTTCTCGAAAATTACTGAGCTTGAATTAATGAGACTGTTGTTTCGTTTTAACTTTTGATTTGGTTTTGGTTTTTGGAGTTTGATATGAAAATCAGAACATGTTACGTCTGAATCACCGAAGAGTTCCTATTGCCATCAACCGGGTACAAATCCAGACACCATGGGTGCTAAGGAGAAATTCCTGATTGGAAAAACTCAATACAACTTTGCTCGACCTGTGAATAAAACTCAGGGTCCTCAGCAGCCACATTAGCGACCACTAGACCAGTAAGGAAGTCATGAATATAATTATTGTCAATATTACATTTGAAATTCACAATAGTTTGCATTTATGACGCTAAGACGATTGGTCTGCACATTTTCATTAGATCGAGAAAACTGAAAAGGGCATTTAGGCCTCTGCCCTACAGTGGGACTCATCATCATCATTTCAGTCGGAAGACGTCCACTACTGGACATAGGCCTCCCCCAAGTGCCGCCACATTGACATAACATGGGGGGTTTTGCCATAATCGCCACGCTTGGCAGGTGGGTTGACAATCGCAGTACGGTTGTTACAAAAGCACAGAGAACGCTGCTGCCCATTCTCTGGCAAGTCTCTTAGTTTCCTCTTACGACACACACGGGAAGATATGGGATGGTTAGCACCATCTTTCTAGCACTGTCTTCTTTAGGTCCGCGACACCATACAAAACAGAACAGTGGGACTACATTGGCTAAAATATTTAGAGAAACAATGCTATTAAAAGTCAACTGCACCCTGATCTACTTTCCATGTTTCTCTCAGATAACATCAGTTGTCATCTCTTTTGCCGACTGAAATTCAGGATAATTTGTTTGAAAATTAGCCTGGGCACTATTTTCCTACAATATAAGACATTGTGATTTGACAAATCATACTATATGCCCTATTTGAGGCTAGGAATTAATCTGAAAGGGGCTTAGCTAGCTAAAGTACCCACGTGACACAAAAAAAATATCCTAGCTATGTTGATACAGCTAGGGGCTATTTTACTCTATCATTAAAGATCAAATTGAGAGTCATCAATTTCAGCCGGTTGGAATTAAGCTTTACACAACTAAAACAAAATTTAAAAAAAATGTACCGTATGTAAGTACCTATAAGTAATTATTTCTTAACCTTACCTTTTACAGTATCAGTGAGATCTTCAATCTTATTTAACACAACCAGGTCCACAACTTTTTGACAACAAACTAACGATATGTACAGTTATAACTATGAGGAAGACTATTTCAACAACAAATCTTAAACATCAACAACATTTTATCATTATTTTATTATCTGAACACATTCACGATACTACACTCATTATTGTTTCACTTAACAACTGGGTTTTCAACCCCAAAAATGTATTAAAAACATTCAATATGTACGTATAAATTGTTTTTAATTTATAATTTTCACATTTTCATTCATTATTATTGGTATAAACGTTAATTTGACTATAGTTTCGCTCCAGATTTTTTGGTTTGACGTTTTTTGTGGTGTTGCCACCAATTGAATTTAATTCAGCTATAAGTCCCTACCCATGTGATACTTGAAAACTTGAAAATAAAATAAAAACATGGTGAAAGCAGTATTTTTAGTGACAACATTGTTTAAAAACATTACTTAATTTTGCATGGACTGAAAAATCATTTAGATTTTAATACTGCCTAATACCTACACCACCACTCATCCCAACCAAGGCTAAATATTCCCAAAGTTAAATATCCCTTAACTCACTAAGCTCAAGCTGCAGAACAAGAACACAAAGCTTCATTAATTTTCCCCAATACTCCGGAGAAGCCTCACCCTCAACTTGGCAACACAAACCTACGCATGCGCGCCATTTCCCCGGGTTCGCGCCAGATGTTCTCAGAGTTTTGGTAGTTTTATTGATCTGCGTGGCTCCGTAATACGAGCATCATTACCTATGATAGATTGACCCTCTATCGCAACAGATCTATTGCTATCTTTGCCGGGAAACCTTTGACCCCGTTTAGATTAGACTGGCTGGATAGTTTGTCTAGAAGCGTTGGCGGCAGAGTTTAAATTTAGAACTGGGGCGTTCGTTTCCTAGTGTTTTTATCGGTAGCCTGTTTTTTATTGGCTGTCGATTATCGTGAAGGCTGGCTTGAGTTGGCTTCGAGAAAATGTTTGTTGAATTGAGAATTCATCAAATACGTTTTAAAGACACTTCATTTTTAAAACTGCAACTTAAATATTTTCGAACTCAAATGGTAAAGGGAATAAAAAAAAAGTAAAAAAAAATATTAAAAAGGCAATAATGCCCATGGAACGAGGCACATTGAAAATAACCAAATAAACCAACCAACGAGGAACAACTTCATCAAAATCTAGTCGACTCAGTAGTGACTTCCTTATTTCTTATTTATTTCCTTTACTGTTTTCCTTCTAGGTTTTGATTGACGTTAATCATCACAATCATACCGCAGAACACAGAGCTTTCCACAGAGGAGATCCCAAACATTTGGAATAAGTTATTTCCAGAGCATCAAAGGTAATCACTGCGTGAATCACAATTTACCTGTACTTTGTATTGCTACAGCTTGCAGTCTTGGAAACAATATATAAAATGAAATAAAACATATAGTATCTCTCAGAAGACCTCGTACACATACATAATTAAATGACATATACAGTACACAAACGACAAGATAGAAATTTAATAAAAATCAAGTAAAGTTTTTGAGTCCAGTTTGCGATCATTTCATGATTTCCATACATCATGCCAGCTAAACAAACTTCGTATTTTCTTGAGTCTTATTGTAGGTAATTACAACTTTGATTAATTTTGTAGCGGCACTACAAAAAGTACTACAGCAACTTAATACTTTCAGCCACTTATACAATTATTCACACACACCACACACACACACCACACACACACACATACATACATACACACACACACACACACACACACACATACGGTCACACACCTACTAACCCATGAATAAGTAATAAACACTATTGTAATGTCTCTTTGTTTGCTCTATTGCTTACCGCATCTGTGTACGAGTGCATAATAATTTTTAAATGTGCTTCCGAAGGGGTGGAGACCTGGTGTCCTGAAATACAGGCTTTTTGTCTAGCTTAGGCACCAGTCTCCCACAGTAATATAAAAGCCATGTATTGTTCACAAAATTCAATAATGTAATTAAGTATTGTGGTGAGAAA
Source organism: Cerastis rubricosa (assembly GCA_949152445.1). Lineage (NCBI taxonomy): Eukaryota > Metazoa > Arthropoda > Insecta > Lepidoptera > Noctuidae > Cerastis > Cerastis rubricosa. Next base: position 7,984,351 of record OX424545.1, on the reverse strand, counting down.
TAAATAAATCTTTATCTTTATCTCTTATCTTAATACATAAATTACAACAGCGCTATCTATGACACAAATGCAGAACTAACGTCAAAATTCTTCCTCTGGCTGTTTTCGCAACTGCGATTCGCAACCAGTTGCGAATCAAGAAAACTTTTCCTTAACCGCAACTTGGTTGCGAACAAAGAATAAGACCTTCGCAAACCTACATAGTTGCGATGGGAGAAAAGCATAAGATTTCTGGAAACACTTTGTGATCGCTTGAAATGCAGCTAATTCGAAAATAGAGTGGCAACAAACAGACAACAATAACAACAACGATAACAACAACAACAACAATAACGATTGTGAATAAGGAAAAAAAAGTTCTTTCGTAATTGGTTACGAAACTTTATCATCAGGATGCTTAGTTGCGATAAAGGAAAACGTTTTCTGAACAAAGAATAAAAATTCTTTATTCGCAACGAACTAACTTTTAGAAAATCTCGAAAATCTTTAGAAATCTGTTCCGGTGTTATGTCTGGCAGTGGCCCGGCAGACATAACACCGGTCTGGTTGGAGAATCTTCCCTTTTCTGTGTGGATGAAGTCCTGTACACCCTGTTCTTCATAAATCCTTAAAGTTTCTTTCTACTTTCAACCCTTAATAAGATTGATGACAGTAACTATAGTAGGAACAATGGACCTCTTAAAATAGTCAAGAACAGACCCTTTTGAACTATTTCGGACATTAGAAGTTTAGTTAGAGTTCAGGGAATATTTATAGCTGGTCCATTAAGTGTGATTACGGTCCAGATTAAAACAGCCTGTTATTTCCCATTAGCTGTGGAAGAAAAAATATAAATAGTCAACAATCGTGCACAAATCCAGACCCCGTGGCTATTTCTGAGAAAAAGCTGATCGAAAAACCCAATCACACTTTACCCGACCCGGGAATCGAACCCTATATAGACCTCCTGCTGAGCAGTCGCGCTTGTGACCGCTAGACCAACGAGGCAGTGAAGTCACTCCTAAATTTGTTCCTACTAAAACTAAGCGCCACCTAATTGAATGCCTAACTAAATGCGCTCTGTTTCATTTTCAACCCCAGCTCAGCAAAAGTAGGTAAATAAAAAAAAAAACCGGTTAAGTGCGAATCGGACTCGCGCACGAAGGACGAGTCCGTCTTATTCATAAAAACTTGCAAAAATATCACTTTTTTGTATGGGGGCTCTTAAATATTAGGTCTTTACCTATGAAATTGCCGTTTTGTTTGAAAAAAGTTAAAGTATTTTTTTTTCGAACTTATTTATTTCTTTTATTCAAAGTAATCACCCCTGCAATCAATGCATCTTTGCCAACGCTGTGGCAGTTTATGGATGCCCTTCTTGAAAAAATCAGCTGGACGGGAGACAACAAACTCTTCAAAGGCGTTTTGTACTGCCTCTCGGGAATTGAATTTTTTTCCCGCTAAAAAGTTGTCCAAATTTTGGAAAAAGTAATAGTCGGAAGGCGCAAGATCTGGCGAGTATGGCGGATGAGGGAGAGCTTCCAAACCCAACTCATGCAGCTTAGAGACGGTCTGTTGTGCAGTATGGGGCCGCGCGTTGTCGTGAAGTAGCAGTGGAGACGACCGATTGACCAAAGCTGGTTGCAGACGTGCGAGTTTCGCCATCATTGTGGTCAGTTCTTCAATGTACACATCTGCAGTAATGCTCACGCCGTTTTGTAAAAAGTAAGATGAATCACACCAGCACTAGACCACCAAACTGTGACCATCACCTTTCTAGGGGTCATTTTTCGTTTTGCACATTGCTTTGGTACCGAACCAGGATCTAACCAACTTGCTGAGCGCTTTCGATTGTCAAAAAGAATCCATTTTTCGTCGCACGTAACAATTCGGTTCAAAATTCCTTCATTTCTGTGCCTGTTAAGCAGCGCAAGGCAAGTCTCGACGCGTACGTTGCGCTGGCGATCGTTAAGTTCGTGGGGAACCCATCTATCAAGCTTTTTTATCTTGCCAATCTGTCGCAAATGGACCAATATTGTTTTAACCTCACTGTCCTTTCGCGCGTAACAGTAAAACCCCGCGTGAAACCCTTCGGGGGCCCCTTGATTACGCCATTGCGTGAGTCATCCGATATCGTAAAGATAAACACTTATAACTCGAGTTATATTAGCTCTAATCTTAAACGGTAAACAGTGTCGGGTTCGTGATGAACGGGGCCATTTATTAATAATAACCAACTATTTTAGAACTACTTGAGAATTATACATATCCCATAGATATGAGAGAGGTCGCAGCAAATACGTCTGTTTTCGTTGCTTATTTTTGTTTGGTAAAACTACTCATTCAATTTACACAAAAATTTATATCTAACATCACAAATATACAAGTAATCTAATGACAGTGTTTTTTAGGAGTCCTACATACATTATTCTTATAAGATCCTAACTCAAACTTCTTGTTAGAATCGGCCATTTTAGAATTCCGCTGTTCAAAGCATGAAAATACTTGAAATATCAATAAATATGAATAGATATGCCTCGAATACATGAAATAATGAATTATCACTATTTTTTCTTTGCTACTATTGTTTCCAAGACCATTTTACTTGGTTCAAGAGTCAAATATTTTTTTTTATTTCGACTAACAAACTTCACAACAAAGGATTTTTTGTTGGCTCAAATCATAATTTTTTTGTTATTTTTTCAAGCAAATGACTATCTAAAAAGTTGCATTATACACTTATAACATACTATACATTTACTTACCAAAGTTTTACAACGTATATCTCACAAAAACAACACTTTTCCGAACATAATAACACGGGTTGCCATTGCGTTTGACATTCGACATAGACGAGTTTCTATATTTTTTTTAATAATGTTGTGCCGTTTAGTATTACTAACGATTAATTTTGTTTGAATCGACTACTAGTTGACCATAGAGGTAAATTTTGACAGAACGATTTAGAAATTTACTTTTTTTTATATTAGCGTTTAAGTTTGCTGGTTCGAGCCGTTCATGCCGCTATAAATGGAACGGCGAGGCTCAAGGCAAAGGGTTCCATAAATGGAACGGCTGGGACCTAGAGGTTAATGCTAACATCAAAAGCTGCTGCCAGCTCAGCTGTAGATTGAGTTTCATCAGCTTCAACAATTCCTTTAATTCATCATTGTTGACCAAAGTTTCCGGACGACCACGAGGTTCATTTTTCAAGTCAAAATTCCCAGAACGGAACCGAGCAAACCAATAACGGGTTGTGCGTTCGTTTGTACAGTTCTCTCCGTAAACGTCGTTGATGTTACGGGTCGTTTGTGCCGCGTTGGTGCCACGACGGAACTCATATTCCATAATTACACGAAATTTCAAAGTATCCATTATGAGGAAAAATGTTGAAATGTAATGAAAATACAACGCTAATCAATAAACAAAAGACTGATTTTGTAAATAGAATGTCATATTTTTAAAACAAAATTAATTTGAATTTAGAACTCATAGCCAATCAAAACTTTTTTTTGTTTGAAAAAGTCTGTACTGCAATACGGCAATTTCATAGGTAAAGACCTATTATTTATCTTATTCTGTTTTTAGTATTTGTTGTAATAGCGGCAACAGAAATACATAATCTGTGAAAATTTCAACTGGCTAACTAGCACGGTTCATGAGATACAGCCTGGTGACAGACGGACGGACGGACGGACGGACGGATAGCCAAGTCTCAGTAGTATTTATTAATCTCTTGACTAGTGTTCGTTATAATATACATAGATACATAAATCGTGTACGAAACGCGTGCGCAAGTCAATGTTCTTACACAATACAAATGCCTGTCCTTCGCCAATCAATATGAATTAACGTTTGTGTAAAATTTAAGATAAATGGTGGATTATTAATACTAAGTAAGTAAGTAGGAGGAGATCGTGGCTAAATAATAACAGCCGCACGGATCGATCTTCAAGCTTAAGCTGTGCTTACTGAGGTTGGTCCGTGGATGGGTGCCCATGATTACATACCGAGTTTCCTCCGTGCCTCGATAGCACGTTAAGCCGTCGATCCCGGCTGTCATTTGTAGATCTTTGACAGTCGTTACGAGTAGTCAGAAACCAAAAGTCAGACATCCAGTCTTACCAAGGGGTATCGTATTACCCAGTTACTTGGTTGTGTAGGTCAGCTAGGCAGTCGCTTCATGTAAAATACTGGTACAGCTGAGTACCAGTATTTTACATGAAGCGAACGGTTAGACTGGAAGCCGACCCCAAGATAGTTTGGGAAAGGCTAGGCAGATGATGGTGATTAATACTAATTAAATAGTATATTTCATTGCGAGTGCGGAAAGCCTGTCATTGCAAAGAGTTCCGACAAATGTCTACCCGAGCCGAGGCGCAGCCGAAGGTGAGGGTTGACAGTCGGAACAAGTTGCAATGACGGTTCCGCACGTGTACTGAACCACTATTTTTTTTATTACAGTTGCGAAAAAATTAAGCAATTTAATAAAGAACATTTTTGGAAAATGGCGCCAACCGTAAAAGAATATTAGCAGAGATTTTTTTGTTTTCTTAATCCATTCTGGGTAGGCAAAGGGAATTATGCCCATACAGCCAAGTCTTCAGTAGAATTTTTTTATTGATATGAAATGAAAATGAAATGAAACCTAACCTAACTCATTGAATCAAATCATTAAATCTGATATTGAAACAAATTAGTAGCTTCTTTTTAGAAATATTTGCATGAATCATATAAACTTCTATGATTTTTTTTTTTTGTAAAAACTCCGTGGTTGTTTTTTTTTTCTTTTTAATAGATATTATTTTGACAGTTGGTAAAGAGAACGCACGAGTTCGGAAAAGGTAAAGAAAAAGCTCGAGTGTGTAATAGCCCACATCCCGAACGCTATACGTCCCTGCAATACGCCACTTTTTGAGCAACTGTATTAAAAAAGTCCTTCTGATCGTTTTCAATCATGGCGACCAATCGCAGCAGAGATATAGACTGACCTAAAAGTCCAACGACTTTTAGGTCAGTCTAAGTATATTATCATTTTCGTGGTCCTGCTACGCGAGCTGCAACCGGCTCGCGTACCACTGTAGAAACGAGTTTTGTCTACGGAAGAATCGACATAATGACAGATGGACAATGACAATGCGTCAGTTTGTCAATTCTTCCGTCGACATAGCCCGTTTCTACGGCGGTCATGCTACACGTGCAGGACGGCACTTTGGCGCAGTGGTGGAGCGATTGACTGCTGTGCTGCGTGTCGCGGGTTCGATCCCCTCACGGAACAATTATTTGTATGGCCTACAGAGTCTGGCTGTTTGTGTATATGAGTTTAAATGTCTGTAAACGCACCCACGATACAGGACAAATTCCTGATGGGGCAACGTTTTTTTTTAAAAAAAAACATCTACGAATATTGGAACAGGATCGAGCAATTTGTCTAGGTCTTCATGCTTATTTCCTTATTTTTTAGGGTTCCGTACCCAAAGGGTCAAACGGGACCCTATTACTGAGAGTTCGCTGTCCGTCCGTCCGTCTGTCACCAGGCTGTATCTCATGAACTGTGATAGTTAGAAAATTGAAATTTATACAGATTATGTATTTCTGTTGACGCTATAACAACAAATAATAAAAACAGAAAAAAATAAATATTTAAGGGGGGCTCCCATACAAAAAAGGTTTTTATTTTTCGTTTTTAGGGTTCCGTACCCAAAGTGTCAAACGGATACCTATTACTGAGACTTCGCTGTCCGTCCGTCCGTCTGTCACCAAGCTGTATCTCATGGACCGTGATAGTTAGCCAGTTGAAATTTCTACAGCTTATGTATTTCTGTTGGTGCTACAACAAAAAACTAAAAACAGAATAAAATAAATATTTAAGGGGCTCCCATACAAAAAGTGAATTTTTTGCTCGTTTTTATAAATAATGGTACGGAACCCTTCGTGCGCGAGTCCGACTCGCACTTGGCCGGTTTTTTAAGAACCCTGTTCACCATAGAAATATAACTCAAGCAAGTACACACAGACAATCACTATAAGCTAAATCATCCAAAGAAGGAAGGACAAAAACATAATTCTTATTGAAGCAATCATAGCATGACATGCGCTATCAAAGGACTTTTTCTTGCCAATAATAGAAAACTAATTGTCCTTAAGGCTATTGTTTTAATTAAATAAGATCTCAAGTCCTGTTATCATAATTACTCCGACGTTTCAATAAAACACGGAAGTTTCAGTCTTTGATTGATTCATTAACATTACGACAATGAGACGCATCATCTGCCTAGAAAGTATGTTGGGTTCGGCTTCCAGTCTGACCAGATGCAGCGATTACCAGTATTTGACATGGAGCGAGACGCCTATCTGTCTGACCTCTACAACCAACTACCCGGATTATAAGATTGCCCTTGATAAGGACTGGTTGTCTGACTTTCGGACCGACCACTGAACTCAATTATCCTATCATTAATTTTATAAACTCTCATAAACTCTGCCGAAGCAGAGTATTTCAAAAATTCATAAGACTCATTTGAGTGTTCCCCTCCACGGAAATCTTTAGTAAAAGGCGAAAGATTTATGCGTTTTGAAGGGAAACCAGATAAACTCTGCCGAAGCAGAGTATTTCAAAAATTCATAAGACTCATTTGAGTGTTCCCCTCCACGGAAATCTTTAGTAAAAGGCGAAAGATTTATGCGTTTTGAAGGGAAACCAGAGATACCATTTATAGTGAGTCCACGACACCCAACCAAACGGCGGAGAATCTTAACACCGCGATTCAGAAACGTGACGTCAATATACAACGCCATCTATCGAGACAGGGTGACTTTAACAGGTTTTGAACAAACTTATACCAAGGGGAGACCGTCTCACCCTTCTTAAAGGCAGTGTTACTAAACATTAAGTGTTACTAAACACAATACCCTTGTCAGGAGCTCGTGGCTAAATAATAACAGCTGGTTGGATCAATCTTCAGATTAATCTGTCTGCGTTCACCTAGGTTGGTCCGTGGATGGCCCGGGTTACCCATTCCATACCGAGTTTCTTCCGTGCCTCGGAAAGCCCGTTAAGCCGTCCCGGTTGTCATTAAAAAAAACTTTTCATCCCACCATCTCGGAAAGAGTATTTTTACTCTTCGATATCTGAGTGCAAAAGCCGTTTTTATTCTCTAGAGGATAAAGTAAATTGAATTTAGAACATCGTGTGCACTAAGTTTGTGAATTAAAAAAACATTAAACCTATTTACTGCTACCTCTATGGTGCCGAATATATCGTACAACTTTTTTTTAATTTGTTAAAAACTCAGACTCGGAACCTTCTTGGTGTTCTTTTTTTAATTTGCTTTGTACGTGGTTCTTTACGCGGCATTTTTTCACGTCATTGTTAATTATACCGTAATATTATTTTGTTATAATTTAAAGATTATTCTGTAATACTTACCTGTCATAATGTAGTAATTAATACCTAAACTGAAATAAAAGTGTACCTATCTTGTGATTGTAAACGTTTATGAGGAATTCTTTTCAGTGGTCAACGTAGAGTTCAATAATACATTAAAAATGAAAACTAAATCTATTTACCCTAAATTTATGTTCAGTGACTGGGCAACTAAGGGTATTAGGATTAGTAGGGAGCGATTGTTTGAGTTGTACGGCCTTAAGCCTTACATCAACTCGGAAACTTTCAATAAATATGTTGCAACTTATTCAAAAATCTTTAAAAACACTTGCAAGGTAGCTAAAGCCTTATTTATTAGCAACAAGATTAAGTCTGCCGATAACAAAATAAAGACGGTTTGGAAAATTATCAATAGTGAAACCAATAGAAATAAAAAATATAATAATGATATCAGACTAGAGACTTCACATGGTCTTCTAAGTTCTAAAAACGAAGTAGCTCAAGAATTTGTAGATTTTTTTACCAATATCCCGCTTAAAACTACCGAAACATTAAATTCCTCACCCTTGCTTTCCATTGACTTATTAAAAGAGAACGTTTCAGGCTGTCCGATTGAGTTTCAATTTAAGCATATAAAGTTATAAACCCCATAACAATCATTATAGCTTTTAAGGAAATCAAAATCAAATTAACCGAAGATCTATGGGGAATGTCTGTTAAAGTTTGTCAAGCCATTATCGACACTATAGCACCGTACTTAGCCTTAATTTTCAATTTGTGTGTGGACCAGGGAGTCTTCCCAGACCTTATGAAATACAGCAAGGTAATACCACTTTTCAAATCTGGGGACAGTAAAGAGACCAATAACTATAGACCCGTTTCCGTGTTGCCGGTTTTCAGCAAGGTGTTTGAAAAGGTAATGCTTAATCAAATGCTCACCCACTTTAACACCAATAAAATCTTACATGACAAACAGTATGGTTTCACCAAAGGACGTTGTACGACTGACGCCGGTGTCACTTTATTAAAACATATATATACTGCGTGGGAAGAGGCACATGATGCCATAGGAATCTTCTGTGACCTCTCGAAGGCATTTGATTGCGTAAATCACGAAACCCTGCTCTTGAAACTTGAGCATTACGGTTTAGGTAAACTTGCGCTCAGTTTAGTAAAATCGTATTTGAATGATAGACAGCAGCAAGTACAAGTAAATGGTGTAAATTCAATGGGTTTAAAAGTAAAAATGGGTGTACCATAAGGTTCAATATTGGGTCCTTTCCTCTTTTTAGTATATATTAATGACCTACCCCATTTGTTTAAAAACCAACCACAAATGGTGTTGTTTGCTGACGACACTTCTTTAATATTTAGAATAAACAGACGTGCCACAAACCTCAACGACGTAAATAACGCTCTAATGCAGGTCCATAACTGGTTTACCGCTAATAATTTAGTATTAAATGGGAAAAAAACTAAGTGCATAAGATTTACTCTACCAAATGTCAAATGTAGTGATTGTGACATAGTATTAAATCAAGAGAAACTTGAATTTGTCGATGAAACTGTTTTCTTGGGGATCACGCTCGACTCAAGGCTACAATGGGGTTCTCATTTAACATCTCTTGCAGGACGGCTGAGTTCAGCAGCATATGCTGTCAGAAAAATCCGTCAATTTACTGATGTAGATACCGCGAGGCTAGTGTATTTTAGTTATTTTCATAGCATTATGTCATACGGTATTTTACTATGGGGACGGGCTGCAGACATCGAGTCTATATTTATTCTGCAGAAAAGAGCTATCAGAGCCATATATAATCTACGTAGGCGCGATTCTCTAAGAGAACTGTTTAAGGAAATTAACATCATGACGGTACCTTGTCAATACATCTATGAAAATATCATGTACGTTAGGAAAAATCTGCATTTATTTAGTAAAAGAAGTGACCGGCACCACTATAATACTAGAAACAGGGACCAACTGGTTCAGCCAGGTTTCAGGCTAGCTAAAGTAGACTCATCTTTCATGGGGTACTGTTTAAAATGTTACAATAAAATACCTCCCCCCATTCTACAACTGAATGAAACGAAATTTAAATCTTGCATAAAGCGCACACTATGTAGGCAAGCATATTATAAGTTGGGGGATTACATTGATGATAAAAATGCTTGGCTCAATGCTGGTCCTGCTCCACAACCATAGGGGCTATCAAATTACCATGTGAAGTTACTGTGGAAGCTGCAGAAGATTGTATAAATATCTTTGCTTTGTATAGATTCAATCTCTTAATATTATATAATTGCATAGCACATGTGTGAAAACTATGTACTGTAAAGCCACCATTTACTGAGTACCTACATCTTACACTGACGCGAATTTACCCTGGCGGTTGAGTAAATGTCATGCTCACTTAAATGTCACGCTGATGGCGGCGGGTGTGTCGGGTCATTTAGTTCCCTTCAATATGGTTGAGTTGAATGATGGCTGATACATGCGTCATGTTCGTGAACGGGCGCTGTCAGTTGTGCCTGGTCATCTCTTAGCTGCCACGGTTTATTTTAATTATTTTATTTTTAACTTTTTTTCGAATTATTGATTTCGTCTTTTACTCTGGACGCTCTTAACTTGCCCGTATTTCTACATCGTTCTCACATACTAGTAATTCTCAGCGACATTATGAGAAAGAGATATTTTACTAAAAGTAAACATTTTGCGAAAGAGACATTTTGCGAAAGCGACATTTTGCGCCTGAGCCGTTCTGACGAGTAGTTAACTTTTTAACAAGACAACGATACGTCAATGACACCAGCTGATACAACAAAACAAAATAAGCAAATCAGAAGGCCTAAGTCAAGCAAAACTTGAATACTACACTCCTGGAATCCTCAAAACGTTAGGCACAGCTGTCCCTAATAGTACCTGCACCAACATTTCGCCAGTTATATTTAAGTCCCTTGTAATTGGGGGCAAGCTTATTATCATCAACCAGGCACAATGCCAGACTACGTAGTATTCCTGATGGAAAAACGCAATAAAATTTTGCTCGACTTGGGAATCGAACCCTTGGGAATAGGACCGCATGCTCAGCTGTCGCGCTTGTAACCACTAGGACTAACGAGCCAGTTACAACAAGGACGAGGATGTTTGTTTCATCTGTCTCTGTCTTTTTTCTTCCTGCCCGTGCCGTCCTAAGAAAAAAATCGAATGCTATTTGATTTTCGAACAGAATTTAAAAAAAAAAAACAATACAAAAGACGTTACGTCCATTTATTTGGACTCGTACGCATTCTTTTGACGTAACCATTTTATTGTCCGCGCCATATTGATTCGGACTAAACCTGCTGCTCTTATTTGGTGCGCCTACTCATGAACATTCGAACGTAAGGGTCAAGGCAATCGCAAGGAAGACTGCGTTCAGTCAGTGTAGTGCCAACGGTCACAGTCGCTTGCTGCCTATACTGGGTACGATTTTATTTTATTATTATTTTTTTTTTAATTACGAACGCGACCTTGCTTGTTTTTTTTTCTCTGGCGGTGACAGCTGTTTTTTGTTTTGAGTGATTGTTTGTTTGTGTTTGTTTTTCTTATTTGTTTCGTTTATTGATTGAATTATAAGGTTTTTTATTGGTAAGAATATGAAAGGATGTTATCTTACCTACTTACCGTTGTTTATCCCTAATCTTTTGTTCTCAATAATTCAAATTCAAAATATTTATTTCAGATAAAAATCCATATAGTGTTAGTATTAATAAAACTTACCCTAATCAATTATGTTGAGTAAAAAAACAATAAAATAACTAATGAACGATTGAACTGTTCGTACAATGGTTGGACTGCTGATATATGTAGAATTAATAATTTTCTTGTTAAATATTTTAGAAAAAATAAAATCAATGTCAAAACTGTATGCATGTGCTCAAACGTAAATAAATTATAGTGAAGTGACATCATGAATAGTACTGATAACGATAAAGTACGATAGTTTAGTGGTCTATCAAAGTAATAAACGGTCATGTAAATTATAAAACGTGGTTTAAGTTGTAAAACATTATTATCACAGCATACTAAAGTCACAGTGTGATCATTATAAGTTTTCTTTGTGTGATAATATATACAGGGTGGAACGGACGCCGACGCGAAAACTACGGAACAGCTTATTTTTCTAAATTACCGATTTAAGTATATATTTAGATAACAATCTAATATATTCTTATATATACTAATAAGAAAGCTGAAGACAGTTTTTGTTTGTTTGTTTGTTTGCTTGCTTGAACGCGCTAATCTCAGGAACTACGAGTACCGACTGGTCTGATTTGAAAAATTATTTCAGTGTTAGATAGTCCATTTATCGCGGAAGGCTTTATATCATCACCAGTGATCGGAGTAGGTAGATTGATTTTTGGTACTTGTATCATAAATGCATACAGAATAACATGGATAAGCCATTTTTCCGGAAAGTAATTCCGGTATTTCCGGATTAAATTAAATATTGTTAATGTTGGTAGTGATATTATTACTACTCAATTCAAAATTTAAAGGAAGGCAGCAAAACTAAATTAATTTATGATTTATGTGTTCAATAATAAAACATTCGAATTCCGATCGCAGCATTAATAATTATTTTTTATGGCCACAACTTTTTATAAATTGTTGCACTTAAATTTCAAATAATAAATTAACCAATTCCGGAGGAATGTCTATATTGATATATACGTTTCGGATCAATGACCCCAATTCAATCTACCTACTCCGATCTATAATCATCATGCTACAACCAATAGGACCAGCAATGAAAAATGTTACGAAAACGGGGAAAATGTGACGGAGACGAAGTTGCGCGGGACAGCTAGTGTTTGATATTGGGGGGCTTAGAATGACGACTTTAAACGACTTCAAGTCATCAGCGTACATCAAGAATTTTGAATTATTAAAACACTTCTTAATATCATTGATATAAATAATAAATAATAGCGGTCCCAGAATAGAGCCCTGCGGAACTCCGGAAGTAATATTAACAGAGACAGACTTGTTGCACGGGACAGCTAGCGTTTGATATTGGGCGGCTTAGAATGATGACATGATGATAGACTGATTACGTAGTAACCTTTTTCGCTTCGGTGTCCCTTTCACCCTATATTGTACTTGCCAACCCTGGTTTTTCCATCAGGAATTTCTCAGTACCTGCCCAGAGTTCGGATTGTGGCATAGCCAACAGACAAACTTTCAACCCCTAATTAGTTAATTGACGGCACGGTTGGCGTAGTGGTTGAGCGATCAACTGCTGCGCTGCGTGTCGCGGGTTAGGACCCCGCACGGAACAAATATGGCCCACAGATAGTTGTTCTGGGTCTGGCTGTTTGTGTATGTGAGTTTAAATGTTTGTGAACGCACCCACGATACAGGAGAAATCCTAGAGTGGGGCCACGTATCTCAAAAAAAAAACCTGTTTGGCAGTTGTATTTTCAAAAACCTCTCTTAACATGTGCCTACGTCATAATAGCTATCTGTATGCGAAATTTTAACCTGTTCCATCAACTGGTTTGAGCTATGCTGGTCAGTGAGGAATTCAGGACAAACAATTTTGCTCGAGAACGTGCTCCTGGTGTAAAATGTATCCTGTCTTTCGCACCCCTCAGCAAGCTTTTTAACATCGTCGGTTCAACTAGGTTGGATACCCACCACTAAACTAGACGTTATACATATAAAGGTCCAATTCAAATTCAGAATATTTATTGCAGATAAAAATCCATATAGTGTAGTATTCATAAAACTTATCCCAATAGTTGCTACACCTCGCTTACTCAACTTCAGCACTCTTTTCTATCGGCTATAGTTCCTTTGAAAACCAAAGCCAGCTTGCTGCCCCTTGCAGACTTAGCTAGCTAAAGCTGACTCAGGCAGGTTTATTGGTAACCCCTGTTTGTTTAGCGAATCATTTCAGCTCTCTTTGTGATATACCTATTTCTTTTGTAAATAGAATATCTTTATCACTTTGAAGGAGGGATGGAACACGTGTGTCTAAAACAGCGATGAATATAAATGTGGATGGATGGAGAGGGAGAGAAACACCAAAGAAAAGATAGATGGATTGTGTGAAAAATGATATGAAGGAAAAAGGAATAAATGCATGACGAATGACAGAGGAAAATGGAGGAAAGAGACGTGTTGCGTTGACCCGAAATAAAATGGACAAGGGTAGGAAGATGAGATGATGAATCACTTTGAAACGTCATATTTTTAACATACCATAGATTGAGTCAACATTTCCTTCATGATTACCCCTGAATCGAGCGCAAAACAAACTCAGTGTCAAGGTCTTCTTTAAAGTCCCTATATGAAACAAATACCTCTTAAAAAACTCTCATAATAAATCCCTATAGGACTGTTCATTCAAGTTACCATACTTCTACATTATTCCACCATACGTTAAGTAAGTTTAATGTTGTGAAAGGGTCCACTAATAGTGTTGGGAACCATTATCAACTATTCGATTAGTAAAAGCTTTTAACTCACTATAAATCTACGTTAAACTGGACTTGGGATTTTGTCCACTAAGCACATTGTAGAATTTGTAGATTGCCAGAATCTGGACAACATTGAGTAGGTTTTGCTTTTTCCGCAATGGTGCCCTGGACTTGATTTGACTAACCAAGGGGTATTGTTTTACCCAGTGCTAATTGGGTTGTTGAGGTCTCCATGTAAAATACTGATACTTAGCTCCATCTGATTAGACTGGAAGCTGACGCCAACATAATTGGGAAAAGGCTAGGCAGATGGATGAGTCCTCTTAACTGAAACAGCCATCAAAGCAAAAGATTTTGTCTAAAATAATAAAAATATTATAAAGAGGAAAGATTTGATTGTTTGTTTGTTACGATTTAACTCAAAAACTACTCGACTGATTTTAAAAATTCTTTCACCATTAGAAAGCTGTATCTTTACCGAGTTATATAGGCTACATTATAACACAGCAATGAATAAGAGTGTGCGTAGACACAGGTGCACTCCCTCTTCCCTCACTAATCTCCTATCCTAAATACACAGTCATAAAAAAAACAAGAAATTAACCACATTAAACAATCAATTGTTTCGGTATTTAAAAAAAAAAACCGGCCAAGTGCGAGTCTTACTCGCACACAGGGTTCCATAGCTCCAAACAATATAATAACAATATGTTGAACTGTCATTCATTAGTTAGTAGTATTAGTTAGTAAACTTCCAAACAACCGCAAAACTAAATTTGTTTTTCATAGTATGTTTATGAAAAACAAAGTTACTGCTGCAGTTTGATGAAAAAGTCCCATATCTCAAAAACTAAACATCATATCTTATTGAAACCAATTTTCGTTGATAGTTTTTGTTACGTTCTACAATCCTAAATATTTTCAGAATTTTCCTCCTCTTACTTTAGAAATTAGAGGGGGGGGACACACATTTTACCACTTTGGAAGTGGCTCTAGCGCAAACTATTCAGTTTAGAAAAAAATGATTTTAGAAACATCAATATCATTTTGAAGACCTATCCATAGATACCCCACACGTATGGGTTTGATGAAAATTTTTTTTTGGTTTTCAGTTCTAAGTATGGGGACCCCCTTAATTTATTGTTTTTTTTTTCTATTTTTGTGTGAAAATCCTAATGCGGTTTACAGAATACATCTACTTACCAAATTTCAACAGTATAGTTCTTATAGTTTCGGAAATAAGTGGCTGTGACATACAGACGGACGGACAGACAGACAGACATGACGAATCTATAAGGGTTCCGTTTTTTGCCATTCGGCTACGGAACCCTAAAAAGATCTATTGAACTTGAAAGTAGAATTATTGATCTACTAAAGTCAGGAAATGTTTACTAAACTAAGAAATAAAATAAAACGTTTAGTTTTAGTTACAAGTGAAAGTCATATAAACGAAGTGTAGCAAACGCGTGTTAAGCCAGGAAATTAAGTAACTGCCATAAAGTTACCCAATTCTTGGACAATTTAATAGGTAATAAAATCAGTATTTTATTATTGTCCTGAAAAGAGGCCAATTTTAGATTGACTTTTTTCTTACAGCACTTAGTTTATACTTTTATCCTTGTATGATCAAGAGGTAAATGTTTTAGGTTTGTAAGTTAGTATGTAGGGAGTAATCTACAGAACGACTGATCCAATGCGAAAAATTCTTTCACAAACGGGAAGCTAAGTTATCCCCGACTGCCATAGGCTTCATTTAAAACCTTCCAGTGGGTTAACTTCCTTACATAAAGGGAACAAAGCCGCGTTTTAAAGCTAGTTATACATATTTGTGACACATATTACAAGATATGTTTTCTATATATCTATACTAATACTAATAATAAAGCTAAAGAGTTTGTTTGCTTGAACGCGCTAATCTCAGGAACTACTGTTCCGATTTGAAAAACTATTTCATTGTTGGATAGCCCATATAAGCTATATTACATCACGCTACAACCAATAGAACTGGAGCAGCAATGAAAAATGCTGCGGAAACGGGGATAATGTGACGCAGACGAAGTTGCGAGGGACAACTAGTAACTTATAACAGTATTAACGTAGCATTGTCAACCGTTATTATTGGAACTCCTTGGACACAGGCTTACTCTCTGCGGGAAGGAGTGGACCGAAATCCAACACGCGAGCCCAGTGTAGCTTGGTGAATGTTACCTTTATCCATTTATTTTTAAATCAATCTTTCGAATATTCGGTTCTAAGAAAACTGTGTCGTAGACGTCGTCGGGGAGAGCAGCGGTGGCCCAGTGGTGGCAGCCCCGACTTACGAGCAGTAAGCCGTGTATTACTTTGTGTAAACTCAAAAAACGGTGAAGGAAAACATCGTGAGGAAACCGGCATGTCCTAGGACTAAAAAAGCGAAGACTTGTGACATCTACCAACCCCGCACTGGGCCTGTGTGGTGGATTATAGCCCACTCCCTCTCGCAGAGAGGAGGCCTGTGCCCCAGCAGTGGGAACATTATAGGCTAATGAAGATGGTGAGACGTCGTGAGAAAATCGACAGTTTTCGGATGTATATTCCCACACCGTTTTGAGCTAAATAACGTTAACTATTACGTATACAGTATCATAATAGATTCCTAGTGATCGGAGTTATTTAACAGTTACTAATGGGCACTAACCTATCTAATTGGTGCCAAATTACACGATGGAAACTTTGTTTGCTAAGGTGTTGAGTGTGGTAATACTTACAAGACAGTTTTTCGGGCACTTGCGTCTCCCTCTCAGAGGTCTCCTGCAAGGGACACTGGGCAAGGGCCTGCCTATTAAGATAAGATAAGATAAATGATAATATATATTTTTTTAAAACATGGTATACAGAGGTGTTATTATAGCTTATGAAATCATACATGTTTTGCTTAAAATTAAATTAATTAATTATTAAATTATTGTTCTGCTTGTTGATTTTTGCATTACGCTCTTTTGTCGAAATTTTAACAAACTAATGGGTGTAAAAATATCCCTTAAAGCGGCCGAAAGTCACTTGATCCTCCCGCCATTGTGATCGTTTTTTTTTTGTTCTAGACCATACCTGGAAACCTTCAAGTTGCGAAGATATTAGGAGTTAATTATATTCTTATCTGTTAATCGTCTTGTAATCAGGTTATCGTAATGCCATAACAAAATGTAATAAATAATAAATTTATAAAAAATTATAATTCATAATAAATAATAATTCTTAGTAAATAATAATTTATAATAAATAATAATTTGTTGCTCTGTATGGTGTCGGACGTAAAGCTCTGTATGGTGTCGGACGCCGTAAAGAATAGCACCATCCCATATCTTCCCGTGGGTATCGTAAGAGGCAACTAAGGGACTTGCCAGAGAATGAGCAGCAGCGTTCTCTGTACTTTTATAACAACCGTACTGCGATCGCCGACCCGCCTGCCAAGCGTGGCGATTATGGCAAAACCCCCCATGTTATGTAAATGTGGCGAATCTTGGGGGAGGCCTACGTCCAGCAGTGGACGTCTTTCGGCTGAAATGATGATAATGAATAATTTGTAATAAATAATAATAAATAAAAATTTATACAAATATAAATTTGAATGGGCACGAGTCTTAGAAGGTTTCACGAATGATGGAGAAGAGAATGGATTAGTAATTTAGTAGGTACCTTGTAATTAATTACATAATCCTATCACCCTGCCTGTAATCCCTGTAGGTCAAAGGTCTACTAAAATACCATTAGTACACCCAGATTTCGTCAGTTACATTTAAGTCCTATGTAATAGGGGGCGAGCCTATTGCCATCAACCGGGCACAAACACATTTTTCCTGGATGCTACTGAGAAATTTATGTTGGAAAAACCCCATAACACTTTGCCCGACCTTTGAATTAATTGAACCCCATGCTCTGCAGTCTTGCGTCCACTAGACCACTAGACCATCGTGGCATTAATGATTGCATGCACAATTGCACATTGGTCATCCACTTTCTCAGGGTCGCAATTAATCAAGATATCAATGTTATCAGTGTCGTCACCTCAGATCTATCGAGCTAATTACTGACGCGACTATTACTTATTGACCCCGCAACCTTTGGGAATACCAGGTTTTGCATGATGTTATCAGTAATTATTTCTTAAGAAATAGGGCATTACAAGCAAAAAAAATACCTATAATTATGGAGAACTGCCTCATTAGGTCTTTAGTCGAGTGGTTGCAAGCGCTGAGCATGAAGGCCTGGGTTCACAAACAGCCAGACCCGGAACAATTAACTGTAGGCCATACAAAATATATTTGCTCCGTGCAGGGATCGAACACGCAATACGAAGCGCAGCAGTCGATTGTTCAGCCACTGCGCCAACCGTGCCGTCATTGTAAGATGGATTGAAGTCAGATTTGGGCTTCTATCTAAAATACATAACAACATAATATTTTCATTCATAATGCAACAAAGACGTTGATTTCTTATTCATTCCATTGTTGCCTGCACTTACATTCTAAAACCCAAAAATATCAAGGTCTATTTTTTGTGGAGCAAATTATAGATATGCAACATGATCTAAAGTGATTCGATATCCTAGTTTCAATTGCTCGAATATGGATACTGTGACTAATCTGACGAAACGATTTAGTTATTTCGAATTTCCTATTACACAAGTTCTTGGTTTTTTTGTGTTTGATTTTGGGCTCTTTGGTCTGAAATTATTCCACGGGAAGATCTCTCTCTGGGGTCAGTCCCTCATGCCTGAGGATTGTGGTAAGCCTGAGGGTTGCATCGGGAGCGGATGATCTGCGACCATCGGTTTCGGTCCATCGCGTCTCTTAGTACCGTGTAGAATTTGGCAAACGACGAGTCTTTGGCTTGATCGGTCCATCTTGTTGGTGAGCGACCGCGCGATCTCTTGCCTTCGGTGTTTCCAACCACTGCCAATTTCTCCAGACCTTCGTCCACGGGAAGATAATTATTACAGTGATAAAAGGATCTTAAGTTAGTAAAGTAACCTAGGCCACCCCGTGTTTTCAGTCCTTGGAAATCTGTTCAGCTGTTTAGGCTTTAAAAGGTAACGGACGGAGAGATTTACTTTTGCATTAGTCTACATTTTTGTATTCTTAACGTAAGAATTTATTTCTAAAATCTTTTCATTCCCATTATCTTGAAATACCCATAATTTTTATTTTTTTATTATTAAACGGAAATTTTGTATTTTTACTATTATTATCAAATAAAATAAAATAATGATTTAATGATTTCAGCATTAAAAATAAATTATTATCATGTCCAATAACGATAATCATATCTACCAAATTTAAACACAACATTAATCTATCGACATAATAAATCAAAACAATAATTATCGTACCAGTTATCGATAATGCCTTTCCCAGCACTAGCAACAGGAAGTCACCTCGCTTTAGCCATTACTTCCGCAATAGTATGGCGGACTTACGATTTAGGTGGACCTGTATTTTAAATGTATGCGCGTGAGTTGATCGATGTCGTTTCGAGTTATGGGGTCAGCAGGGATTTAGGTCTGTTGTGTGGGTAGCTTGGATTAAAAAAGATTTATAGATTGATACATTAATTTTCGTCAAAATTTTAACTCGATGGATCATGGACGGACTGTGTGTAAGATGATAATATCGCAAGAAAGGAGGTGTCAGCTGAGATGACGAGTAATAGAGAAGTATGGAAGAAGAAGACATGCTGCGCCGACCCCTAATAAATTGACGTAAAGGCAAGAAAATGTTGACGTTTTTTTTTACGTAATACGTAGGTGTTAGGACTCAAAAAGGGCAGACTTAAAACAAAGTCATTCGAAATGCAATGGTTTACAACATTAAAATGCTCATGTTTAAGAGCTCATAAACTAACTTAAATAAATGTTGATTATCATGTTTACGATGTGCTAAAATACAAGAAATGCAAGCGTAGTATTAGAAAGTCAAGGACATGTGTTAATAATTTTGTAAACAAACTGAAAAATTATGACCCATCATCGTTAAACCTAGATCAAGTAAAGATCAGTCTTACCATAAAGATTTCGATTACCCAAAACACGGACATAATCTGTATAGCGTCATCTATGTAAAATATTACTCATCAGCTGTTTGTAGTCCCTCGTTTGTGTACCATCCTTAACTTTATAGTTCTAAACACAGATGAAGATATACCTAGATAAGGAAAGTATCACGATCCGTATTAAAGCCAAGCATGCCAATTTTGACTACATACCTACCCACGTACTATTTTGCCTACTACGACACGCTATGACGTGTCATAAGCACTATTTAGTTACTAAACAAACAAGTTACAATACAAAATAGACTATGTTTGTATTCTTGAATTAAGTTCTTGAGTTGTGACGTTATTATGATTACGACGTTATTATTAGCTTGCTGTAGCCAAGAGCGTTTACACCTTACGGCATTTCATACAAACTTTCAAGTCCTCATTTTCCGAAATGACTGAACCGATTTTAATGAAACTTAATACGCATAAGCAGGATACATAGGTCTAAAAAAGGAAAAAAACAATTTCGCCTTAAGCCCGGGACGCGAATTAGGTGCCCTTGCCGTATCTAGTTATATCCATTTAGTTATATCTGTGGTTATAACCATGTTCTAATTCTAACAAATTAAGGCTTAGTCCTTCAATTAAACCCTTTTAGTCCTTTAATTAAGTCATCTATTTGTTTGTCAACTTTCAGAGGTTTATTCAGACAGAATTCAATTACGTAATTATTGTGTACTGGGTGTAAAGAAACAGTCGTTGTCTGCGTATTATTTACATCAAAATAATTAAAATTGCAGCGTTCTCTGTGCTTTTGTAACAACCGTACTGCGATCGCCAACCCGCCTGCCAAGCGTGGCGATTATGGCAAAACCCCCTTATGTCAATGTGGCGTTGGGGGAGGCCTATGTCCAGCAGTGGACGTCTTTCGGCTGAAGTGATGGTGTGATGAATTAAAATTGAGCAAAAGCCTTTACTGGGAAACGACTTTAATATTCATGGGAAAATTTGCTTTAACTTATGGCAACGTTTTGGCAAACTCAGAACTTTGTGATTATGGGTACATACAACACTACAGGAGTTGTGGAGTTGTGGGGAACCCATGAAAAATACCCTTTAAAAAATGTCGCAAGGCACTTGTTCTTCCCATTTCTGCGACCATTTTTTTGTTCTGGACTATTACTAGGGACATTCTAGTTACGGAGATCATCATCATCAGCCTATAATGTTCCCACTGCTGGAACACAGGTCTCTTCTCAATGAGAGGGAGTGGGCTTTAATCCACCACGCGGGCCCGGTGCGGGTTGGTAGATGTCACATGTCTTGGATTTTTTAGTTCTAGGACGGTAGTTTGTAGTTTCCTCACGATGTTTTTCCTTCACCGTTTTGAGAGCAACGGTGATGAAATAAATTACACAAAGTAATGTGCCTGCCTGGTTTCGAACCTACGACTTACTGCTCGTAAGTCGGGGCTGCCACCAATTGGCCACCGCTGCTCTCTGAGATATTGGTGGTTAACATTTTTCAAAGTTTTTTTGAAATAATACTTGTTTTTCCCCCCAAAAAAAAGGCGTTTCTCAGCAATATTTTATGCATAGGGCATTTAGTTTGATGTACAGTATGATTCTTTGACGGCTTCGCGAAGGGTCTGTTTACACCTTGTATCACCAGAAGATTCCCAAAAAAGAGGAAAGAACAAGTTACTCTCGTCTGCATAAAGTTTCTTTTTGTATATCCCGTCATTGCTAATAAGCACCTTTCATTGCCAAAATCATGGTCACTGTTTATCACACCGGTTTTAATCACTATTCTTGGTTTTCTGATACAGATACTAATACGCGCTACCGAGTCAATTTAGACATCTAAACTAATATTATGAAGAGGAAAGATTTGATTGTTTGTTTGCATTGAATAGGCTCCGAAACTACTGGTCCGATTTGAAAAATTCTTTCATTGTTAGATAGCCCATTTATCGAGGAAGGCTATAGGCTGTATATCATCACGCTACGACTAATGGGAATGGAACAGCAATGAAAAATGTTGCGAAAACGGGGAAAATGTGACAATACAAACGAAGTTGCGCCGGTCTGCTAGTAATGCATAAGTATATATATTTTAGTGCATTACAAAATAGACATTATATACATTTATCATTGCATTGTTGTTATAATAAAACACATGTAATAACAATGCAAGAGTTGTAAAACAGAGTGTTTTGACCTCAAAAACAGATGTCCAAATCTAACGTTATTTCATAAAGTGGCAGTTTTTTTTCTATTTAATAATGCTTATTAACATTAACTACATAAAAATTAACAAATGTATGTACATTTAACATCGCAGGCGAATTGGGGGTTTACTATATGATACACATTTAAAATTAATATTATTTTTATAGATTAGTTGTAAAAAACCGGCCAAGTACGAGTCGGACTCGCGCACGAAGGGTTCCGTACCATTATTTATAAAAACGAGCAAAAAAAACACTTTTTTGTATGGGAGAGCTCTTTAAATATTCATTTTATTCCGTTTTTAGTGGGTATTTGTTGTTAAAGCGGCAACAGAAATACATAATAGGTAGAAATTTCAACTAGTAGTTTCAACAAGTCTCAGTAATAGGGTCCCGTTTGACCCTTTGGGTACGGAACCCTAAAAAATACTAATACATGTTAAATATAACTAAAGTTTTAAAACGAAATAGGTCGGTATGTTCTATAAGACTAATCTGAGAAGAAACATCCGGAACAAACCCTTTTGTCACAGCCACTTTTATATTCTAGACATATAAAGTTGTAAGTAAACAAACCTTAAACGAAGCCGAGAGGCACTTGTCTTTGCAATCATTTATTTGTTCTGCACCATACCTGGGAACCTTCCAGTTACGGAGATATTCATATACCCACTATATCAATATAGCAAAATACGAACTGTTGTACATACCTCCGTGTAATTACCTCCATGACACCGTAAACTGCCCCGTCACGTTCGATCACGTCAACCATACACGGTTGCTAAAGGACATCACTACCTTGAAAGCGGTGATGACCAAGATGCAGTCCATCATCATCATCATCAGCCTATAATGATCCCAATGCTGGGACACAGGCCTCCTCTCTATTAGAGGGAGTGGGCCCAGTGCGGGTTGGTAGATGTCACATGTCTTCGAATTTTTAGTTCTAGGACATGCCGGTTTCCTCACGATGTTTTCCTTCACCGTTTTTGAGAGCAGCGGTAATGAAATAAATTACACAAAGTAATGCGCCTGCCTGGGTTCGAACCCACGACTTACTGCTCGTAAGTCGGGGCTGTCACCACTGGGCCACCGCTGCTCTTCAAGATGAAGATGCAGTCCAGAATGGAGGTATCAGAAAAAGCCAATACTTAACCACTGTACTACTGTACTGTTCAATGAATCCATCGGCACAATGTTTTGAGTGCATTTCATTGAGTCCTACCTTAAAACGTGAATTTTCACTTCATAAAAAAGTCGTTTCCCAGTAATAATTTTTGGGTAGACTAGTTATTTAACTTGATGCATAGAATGCTTGGTTGACGACTTCGTGAAATCAAAATCAAAAGTCATTTATTCAAATTAGGCTGATAACCAGCACTTTTTGAACGTCAAAATTACAAGTATAACAATATTGTCCCCCAAAACGCCCGCCCTTCGCCACTTCCTAGTGTTTTAGCTGGGAAGAAGAAGTGGCGGAACAAACTCCCCAGCAACACATCTGTCGGTTAGGTTAGAAGAACCAGATTCTACACAATAGTGTTCAAGTTCATATAAACAAAGAATCTAATTAATGTCACATGTCAGCTAGCACACACCAATAATAAAATATTAAAAAAAAAACAAGAATTATTAAAGCATAAAGGGCGTGCCCGCTTACACGTGCATACAGACGAAAAATAATAAATAAAAATAAAGTAAAAAAAAACGATAATAAAAAAATAAAGTAGAAAATCTATGCATGAAGTTATATAACAATCAGTAAGCTGTTTGGAGAAAGAACATAAACATTGTCTTGACTTCAACCCAGCGACCAACTATTCTTATCGTTTAAATAGTCGTTAATGGAATAGTATGCCTTTGAACAAAAAGGAAAGGTCCGTTTACACCTAAATAAATAAATAATAAAGGTTTATTAATTCCACACAGTCAAATAACATGCAAATTTAAAATAATCTCAATTATAAAATCAACAAATATTTTAAATTAAAAACATTCAATTTTAGGTTTAGAATTACATAAGACTATTGAATTATTAAATTAAATTAGTTAAATTATAAATATATTATGCATTAGTGGACCCTATTCGGGTAAAAGCCGCCTCCAAAGAATTCCACTTTTCTCTATCCGAAGCAGTGGCTAGCCAGTCTCGTCCAGCATTTGCAACAATCTCGTCCTGCCAACGGGCGTAGGGCCGGTATACATCAAATATAATCTTATTCAAATCAGTCATTTATGAGGGCTATGCAGATTAGCGTAGGCAAAAATGTACCTACCACAATACGCCCAGCCTTTTAATTATGTAATGATGTTAACATTCATGGCATCACAATTATAAATTACTAGCTGTCCCACGCAACTTCGTCTGCGTCACATTTTTCCCCGTTTTCGCAACATTTTTCATTGCCACTCCGCTCCTTTTGGTTGTAGCTTAATGATATATAGCTTATAGCCTTCCTCGATAAATGGGCTATCTAACACTGAAAGATTTTTTTAAATCGGACTAGTTGTTCTTGAGATTAGCGTGTTAAAGAAAACAAACACACAAACAAACTCTTCAGCTTTATAATATTAGGTATAGATTAATGGAAATTTTAATATTATCATACGCTAGAGGTCAGAGTAGACTTTATTAGTTGATTATGGAAAATCGGTAGGTATTTAGAATTATCTAAAAGTGTGTCAATCAGGGTATGTATTTCTATGTTATTATTCAATTTATAAAATAGGGCTTTTTGTAACTGTGTATGAGGCGCGTTGTGCTTCTTAAACACACAACAGATTTTGATATGGTTTTCTACCATCATTTAGATAATTTACTCGGAAAGCTCTTTGTATATTTTATAACCAAAAATGAGTGTAAAAAGAAAAAAAACTAAAGATTAACCGGCTAACTTAGGTATGCCCCTGCGCAACCCCACACATGAATATAGAATCTTACTTCTTAAACATAACATCTTCTCTTCTTCTTCGTTGTTCCCTCACTGCTAAGGATCACGACCACATATGAACGTAGCATGCACCAACCAAATGCGAGACAGATCGCTAGATGAGAATGAAAACAAATGACAGCACTACGCATAACTTTGTTTTGAATATAATCGTGATGAAATAGATCGAGCTCATTACAAAAAGATTTGCATCGATTGAGAACTTGAGTGTGACCTTTATCGAGGCGCTATGGGAAGTTCCGTGACTCAAACTATAGGTAGGTTCATGGTGCATAAGAGGTAGCGGATTGAACGCTTCGACACGACATTTAGGCCTAATAACTAAAGTCTCCGTAGGCATTATAAATGACCCATCGACATGCGTCGGCAATTTTGCTGATAGACGGCGGCTTCAAATTAAAAAAAAAACTATATCGGTGGCATGTTGGCAGCACGAGATGTGCAACTTTTTTACACTACAGCTTGAGTGTCGTCTGGCAACTAAGTGCATTAGAATAATTGTAATAATCCTTCAATACACAAGGACATTCAGACGTAAGACGAACTATATAGACAACTTTTCCCACAGTCAAAATTGAAAAACTTTAACCACTATAAAATAAACGAGTCCTCCTAAGAAAAACATTTACCCGCATAGAAAACTTAATCCAGATTTCGCCTTTCGAATGCTAATAAGACAGCAACCTGAACCATTTCAATATCGGCGGCACAAAGGGGGCGTGTGGAGGCGTGAGAAACCTTCGGAAGACTGTGTGATTGTGAACTTTTACATTTTATGCATAAATTCCTACTTGAACCTACTAACTATGACATCACAACATGACAATATGATATATGCCTGAAAGGGTTTTGGAAAATATCTACAGTAGTGTAGCAGTATAGTAGCAAACTTTTCATAATGATTAAAATATCAAAACACATAAGGTTGGATATTATTAAGAGCGTTTATACACTACGGCATTTCATACAAACTTTCAAGTCCCTATTTTACTAAATGACTGAACAGATTTTAATGAAACTTCCTACGCATAAGCAGGATACATAGGTCTGAAAGTTACTAAAAAACATTTTCCAAAAATAGTGTTACTTACTGCTAAATTAGACCGATTATAAATTATAGAGTTATGTGTGATAAATAATGTTTTTTAGTTACTTTTTAGACCTAATATCCTGCTTATGCGTATTGTTTCATTAAAATCGATTCGGTCATTTCGGAAAATAAATCCTTGAAAGTTTGTATGTTGTTAGTTTGTTTTCCATTTTTTCATCGCGTCTAAAATGTAAAACGGCTAAACGATTCCAAAAAACATTACGACTGTCAATTTCATTGTCATTCACACGAAATTAGTTTTATTGTGAGAAACTAGGTAAATTCTCGTGCGTGACAAAATAACGTAACATTTAATGGTGCTTTATTGCCAGTAACTGCTATAAAACTGTCGATCTTGCAAGACAAGCAGCCTTCGAAATCTGGTAAGCTTTCATTTTGCCAGTCCAATTACGTATATTGCTTCGTATTGTTTTGATCGTTAGATAAAGCCACGCTCGCCTAGGTTGGTCCGTAGATGGCGGACCACCAATTACATACCGAGTTTCCTCAGTGGCCCGAAAGTCCGACAACCAATCTTACCAAGTGGTATCGTATTACCCAGCACTAACTGGGTTGTAGAGCTCAGATAGGCCGACGCTCCATGTAAAATACTGATAGTCAGCTGCATCCAGTTAGACTGGAAGCCCACTCCAAGATAGTTGGGACAGGTTAGGCATTTGATGCTGCGTTTTGTTTATATATATATATAGTGTGCAGTAGTTTGAGCGTCGGACTGCTAAGTCATTGGTTTCAAGTTCGAACCCAAGACACGCTCATCAGATTTTTCGGATTCATGTGCGTATTGTAAAATTATCAGTTGCCTCGGTGATGGAAAACACCATGAGGCAGCGTGCCTGAGAGATATTTCTTGGAGGCATGTAAAGCCAAATCAGAGGCCCCTGGGCGGCATTATAAAGAAAGAAGATCTACAAACTTTACAACACTAGACGTGAAAGGCGGCGTTTCAAGGGACTTCATTGTGTAGTTTTGGCATGCAGTAAGTGCTGATTTTTAGGCTAAATCGAATATATATCTTTAGTATTGTTTTATGGGAAGAAACTTTCTCTACCTATTAGATTTCTATCTCTACCCAGTGCTGACTGGGTTGTGGAGGTCAGATAGGCAGTCGCTCCATGTAATATACTGGTATTCAGCTGCATACGGTTAGACAGGAAGGCAGACACAGGCAGATGATGACGTTTATCTATAAAAAATAAAACGCTTTAACAAAATTAAATAGGCTCAGCTTCTTTTCTGGAATTTGTGCTTCAAATACTAAATTTGAACTTACAGACTGTCAGAGCAAGTCTGACATCCAGTCTTACCAAGGGGTACCGTATTACCCAGTTACTGGGTTGTGGAGGTCAGATAGGCAGTCGCTTCATGTAAAATACTGGTCCTCAGCTGCATCCGGTTAGACTGGAAGCCGACCCCAAGATAGTTTGGGAAAAGGCTAGGCAGATGATGAGACTGTCAGAGCATGGTTAATGTCGTAATAAGTAACGAATTTATTGATGGATCGCTCGGATGTGGTCCGTAACTCACTTCTACGCACAGAAAATAAGATATGATATTTGCGTCATCAATATGATGTTTCGTTTGTATAAAAGTAGATAATAATACCATGGCATGATAATAATTAACAAAATCATGTTTTATTTTAACATTTACAGTGCTTCTGATATGCCCTGTGTCTTTTAGTTATTTTTCCAATTTATTTCCAAGAAAAAATTACAATTTAAGAAATTACGCGAGAGGATTTTTTAGGTGGCAATGAAAGTATTGACTGCTGACTTTTCTTTCATAGTTATGACACCAACCGGTTAACATAGAATGTAAGTTCGAACCCTAGCAGATGAACTAAGTATTAAATCTACGTACTATCATCCGTATGATAACCAATAAAGTGTTAACTTGGTTAAAGTCATTATTTAAGAAACCATTTTTATTCTGTAGTTTAGTAATTGCTTGAAGTTGGAACCGTCAAAAGTTATAATTCTCTCATTTATATGACGGTTTATCATCTGCCTAGCCTTTTTCCCAAACTATCTTGGCATCGGCTTCCAGTCTAACCGGATGTAGCTAAGTACCAGTATTTAACCTATCTGACCTCCACAACCCAGTTACTAGGTCATACGATACCTCTTGGTAAGACTGAATGTCTTTTTGGCTTTTGACTACTCGTAATGTCGGTCAAAGATCTACATATGACAGCCGGGAACAACGGCTTATCGTGCTTTCCGAGGCACGGAGGATACACCCACCCACGAAACAACCGCTGTAAGCACGGCTTAACCTTAAAGATCGACCCGTGCGGCTGTTATTATTAAGCCACGAGCTCCTCATTTAAATTATTGTCAATTGCATAAAAAATCTTCTGTATGGTGTCGGACGTAAAGAATAGCACCAACCCATATCTTCCCGTGGGCGTCGTTAGTTGTCCACTAAGGGACTTGCCGGAGAATGGGCATCAGCGTTCTCTGTTATTTTGGAACAACCGTACTGCTATCGCCAACCCACCTGCCAAGCGTGGCGATTATGGCAAAACCCCACTTATGTCAATGTGACGTTGGGGGGGCCTATGTCCAGCAGTAGTCGTATTTCGGCTGAAATGATGATGATGCATAAAAATGTTTGCTTAGGTAATTACTTAAACTCAAGCTTGACTATTTATACGGGTGTAAGACTTTACAATTAGCGGTACATTACAAAATAACAGCTATGCCAAAATTACACACACGAACACTCATTAAAATAATTACAACCTAATGCCACATCTACACCCACCAATTTTCTTTTACAATCCAAAACGCAATGCCACATCTACCTAATGTCATTGTTGTAAACAAAT
This sequence comes from Cerastis rubricosa, assembly GCA_949152445.1. NCBI lineage: Eukaryota > Metazoa > Arthropoda > Insecta > Lepidoptera > Noctuidae > Cerastis > Cerastis rubricosa. The sequence continues at coordinate 7,955,380 of OX424545.1, read as the reverse complement.
ATGTCACAAATGTCATCCACTCAATTTGACATTAGAGAGGCAATCAAGTGAATCGAATAGCTTATCGTGTAATGTCAAGGGAACTACGTGATAGGATACGCTGGTATTTTAAACTATTGTTCTTCAAATGTTTCTTAGACTAGGCATATAATAGTTTTGAAATTCGACTTGACTTTTGTAGGAATTTGATAGTGATTTGATTCGCGAAAACGCTACTTGGGGGCGTGGAAGGACGTGCGCTGACCTTATTCCGATTTATATTTACAAATGACAGCCGGTGCAAACGGCTTTTGTGCTTCTATTTAAATGAGAGTCTACGATGTTGGTGTAGCGGTCGAAAGCGAGACCGCTGAGGTTAGAACCTGAGGTTCGATTCTCAGGTCGGGCAAAAGTGTTATTTCTCAGTATCAGTGTTGATGGCCAGATACTTTAACAAAACTAACGAATTGTGAGTGTACTAATAAGTAGACCTCTACACCTTTAGGGATCACAGGCGCGTCATTATATAGATTTCTGGACTCGAACTCGTGGCTAAATAATAACAGCCACACGTGTCGATCTTTAATATTAAGCCGTGCTTGCCGAGGTGGTTCGTGGATGGGTGACCATAATTACATACCGAGTTTCCTCCGTGCCTCGGAAAGCACGTTAAGCAGTTGGTCCCGGCTGTCATTTAGATAGATAGATCTTTGACAGACGTTACGAGTAGTCAGAAGGCAAAAAGTCTGACATCCAGTCTTACCAAGGTATCGTATTACCCAGTTACTGGGTTGTGGAGGACACATAGGCAGTAGCTTCATGTAAAATTCTGGTACTCAGCTGCATCCGGTTATACTGGAAGCCAACCCCGAGATGATTTGGGAAAAGGTTAGGCAGATGATGATGATGGGTTTCTGGAAACGCAGGGAAAGAGGACCTAAACTGAGCGATTTGACGATGGTTTTCAGAATGGTCAAGTATGTAATATTCGCAACCGGTGTGCAACAGGGCGTGAATCAGTCAATACTATAATCGGTCAGTCACGGCGGTGATACATGTGCCACAGACCCCATGGGAAAAAGACGCGAGTTTATGTATACATAATGTATGTTGATTTTGTTTTACGGTATCTGGTTTTAACGTTTGAAAAGTGGATGGAGGAAAATGGGTTAATTGCTCAAAAAGATAATAATGTAAAGTATTTAGAAGAAGGTTGAATGTTGAGTGGAGAATGTTGCGTTTTTCCGGCTAAAAAGGCTACTACGGGTTTCCCGTGTTACGTAAAAGATGGTCAAGGGAATACCTACGCTATGTGGCGCAGGTTTAAGGCATCTTTTGTTATGATAGCAACACAATGCTATACTAGAATATCGATCGTCAGAAAACCATCTCATTGGGCCGCCAGACAGTTAACAAAAAAAAAACGTGATTATTTAAAATACGTGGTAACGTTTAAAATCCGTTAGTTCTTCAAATTAGCGGTTATGAAGCAAAAAAAATATATATATTAAGGAAAACGATTCTACACAAAAATATTAACAAACAAAAAATTATTCATTCACAAAATGACGCAAGATGAAGTTCATTCACAACTTTTCTCAAAAAACAAAGATTTTCCCTAAACGAACCTTCACTATCTGCCTGTTCGTAACTATATTGAAATTGGCTTTTAGTTCAACAAGATGAAGCTGAAATACGGGCACCTCGTGCAACAATCATAAAACAGGCTCTTATACTGAACTGCACTATTCTAAGAAAGCAACTCACATACTCGTATAGTTTTATAAAGTAGTTATTAAAAAAATGGTTTAATAAAAGTGTTTTATTTACAAACAATGTAACAGCACCTAGCAAAATTGAAATCTAATCATTTAAATAGATCTAGTAAATCTATACACTAACTTGGGCAGTTCTAATAAGTGATCACTTAACACCTTATTTACATGAAGCTGCTTATCTGACCTAAACTAGTCGATTACTGGATAACACAATACCCCTTGGTGCGACTGATTAATCAGACTCTCGAGCGTCTCACTCGTGACAATAAAATAAAAATATTTAAAAAAGTTTGTATTCTTTCTCATACAATAGGGTATAATACTGGGTAAAGAAAACGAAATTCTATTTTGTCCGTCAGACAGGTAATACAAAATTATATTAGACACGTATTTTTTGTTTTATCAAAATATCAAAAAAGCACTTAGTTAAAACTCATTAAAGTTGGAGAGTGGGAGCTCGCTACGTCACAAGTAGGTATGAAAATTACCTACAAGTGACGTCATGCGCCATTTCAACTCAATATATCTCCGTAATTTTATGACCACGTGAAAAAAGAAAAAATACGTGTGCAATACTTTTCAATAATCTACCCTACAGACAAAGAAAAAAAATATAGATCATCCCTTATTGTTCTTCAGCACAAAATTGAGGCAGCCCCGTGAAATTACAAAGATACAAAAACAATGATTAATAAAGGACAAACCAATGGTTTAACGTGCTTTCCAAGGCACAGAGGGAAGCCCCTTTGGTCTTGTGGACGTAAGCACGACTGCTGAGTATGAGACCCTGGGTTAAATTGCCATGTCTGGCAGTGGCAGGTGCACATAGCCCAACCAAATGCCAACAATAAATGCTATTAGGGTATTTGGAGTTCCATCAAGATTTTTTCTGTAGCATCCACGGATTTGGGCCCGGTTGATGGCAATAGGCTCGGCCCCGTTACATGGGACTTAAACTGAACTGGTGAAATGTGGGTGTACTATTTGAGGTACACCTCTGCCTAACCCTTCGGATATTACTATGATGAATGATGTTTTGTTATGATAACTCCTTAGAAGACTGGATATCAAACTTTCAGGGTTCTCGTAACGACCCTCAAATATCTACTAACTAGCTGTCCCGCGCAACTTTGTCTGCGTCATATTTTCCCCGTTTTCGCAAAACATTTTTCATTGCTTCTCCGCTCCTATTGGTCGTAGCGTGATGATATAAGAATTTATCATATCAGATCAGTAGTTCCTGAGATTAGCGCGTTCAAGCAAACAAACAAACAAAAAAAACAAAAATAGGAGCGGAGCAGCAATGAAAAATGTTGCGAAAACGGGGAAAATGTGACGCAGACGAAGTTGCGCGGGACAGCTAGTTAGTATATATAGATACAGATTATTAGTATATAGATATAGCTTATTAGTATAGATGCAGCCAGGACCAACGGTATAAAATCTATCTTCTAAACAACCAAGCAATGCATCATTAGTTACATGTCATGATTACAAAAGAAACCATTTACTTACTCCATCACTGACTCATAAGGTCAATGTGCTTTCAATGTACCTCGTTATATACCTAAAGCCATATAGCGGGCATTGTTCTCTACTCTAACACCGTTAAGTGTATGTTAAGGAAAAACTACATAAACAACAAGTTCTTTTGTAGTAAATAAGTGAGAAGGCCTTTCAATTATTGAGTCTGCTATTTGTATGGTTATTCAAAACTAGGTAACTTATGTATGTTAACTGTGTTAGTATTGTACTCATCATCTGCCTAGCCTTTTCTCAAACTATCTTGGGGTCGGCTTCCAATCTAACTGGATGCAGCTGAATACCAGTATTTTACATGAAGCTACTGCCTATCTAACCTCCACAACCCAGTAACTGCTGATACGATACCCTTTGGTACGACTGGATGTCAGAATTTCGGCTTCTGATTACTCGTAACGACTGTCAAAGATCTACAAATGACAGCCAGGACCAACGGCTTAACGTGCTTTCCGAGGCACGGAGGAAACTCTGTATGTAATTAAAGTCACCCACGGATGTTCTGTATGGTGTCCGACGTAAAGAATAGCACCATCCCATATCTTCCCGTGGGTGTCGTAAGAGGCGACTAAGGGACTTGCCAGAGAATGGGCAGCAGCGTTCTCTGTGCTTTTGTAACAACCGTACTGCGATCGCCAACCCGCCTAGGCGCCAAGCGTTGCGATTATGGCAAAACCCCCCATGTTATGTCAAGTGGCGACACTTGTGGGAGGCCTAAGTCCAGCAGTGAACGTTAAAAGGGCTGAAATGATGATGATGAATGATGATCCACGGATCAACCTCGGCAAGCACGGCTCAACCTTAAAGATCGACCCGTGAGGCTGTTATTATTTAGCCACGAGCTCTTCCTGTGTTAGTATTGTACTATATTCAGTTATCTTACCTTACTATGATATAATTGACTAGAATTTATAAAACGGTCTGTTTCTATTTTTAAACCGACCGAAAATACGGAAGTTCTGGATTCAAAACGAAAATTTAAAATAAATAAAAAAAAACACCTGCCAGCATCTTTTTTTTTGTTATGAATGTTCACCGATTATTCCGCGATTACAAGTCTGATTTTTTCACTTACGAGAAGCTACAACACATTAAAACATTCCCGTAGGTTGATCTCCGTACAAAAAGGGAGCGAAGCCGCGAGCAAATAAAAGTTTAATAATGTTTACATAACATAGACTATCAGGCAAAGTAGGCATTGTTAAGTTTTTCTATCAGGACTTTCTTCCAGCCGACCCGGAGTCTGGATTTCTGCCTGGTTGATAGTTATTATAGCCGTTTTTGCTCTCAAAAACGGTGCAGGAAAACATCGTGAGGAAACCGGCATTTCCTAGAACTAAAATTCGAAGACATGTGACATCTAAATCCAACCCGCACTGGGCCCGCGTGGTGGATTACACCAATCCCTCTCATAGAGAGGAGGCCTGCGTCGAAGCAGTGGGAACATTATAGGCTGAAGATGATGATAATGATGACAGTTATAGGCCCAATAACATGGGAGTTAAGCATAACTGATGAAATGTGGGTGTACTATTAGGTACACCACTGCCTTTTTAACAAGCTTTCTAGTTTTTAGGGTTCCGTACCCAAAGGGTCAAACGGGAGATTACTGAGACTTCGCTGTCAGTCCGTCCGTCCGTCCGTCTGTCACCAGGCTGTATCTCATGAACCGTGATAGTTAGCCAGTTGAAATTTTGACAGATTATATATTTCTGTTGACGCTATAACAACAAATAATAAATACTGAAAAAAAATATTTAAGCGGGCGCCCATACTTTTCTTTTTCGTTTTTATAAATAATGGTACGGAACCCTTCGTGCGCAAATCCGACTCGCACTTGGCCGGTTTTTTTGTTTAGGTCAAATCACCTTTATCACACTTTAAAACCGTTACCCCAAACCGATTGAGCTGAATTTTTGCATACACCTTTTATTTGAATGACAACGCATGGTTACTCAAGTGACGTCATTCTAAATCCAATATGGCGGACTCTTAAAGATGGTGGACTAGTTATATTTAATGAGGGTGCATTAAAAATAACTAGTACACCATCGTGATATAATATGGGTAATTGGGCATCAATTAAAACTTATACATAAAAGCAGTTATTTTTTTACTTGCGAGTTTATTTTTCTTACGGCATTGATTGCGTTCAAAGTTCACTTAAAGTAAAATATAATATATTATATACATTTTTCACCTGAAATAAACAGAAAGTTCTTTGAAACAGCAAAATTACTCCTATCCCTTTTTAAAAAAGGCAAATAATTTACACCAATTTACCTAATTTGCTTGTTTAAAGGCATCAGAGCGTGCTTCTAAATTATATATTTTTTGTGAGATCACTTTTAGAGGTTAAAAAAACTCCGCCCTTGGCTGTAACTTAATTCATTTACATTGTTTTTTTTTTATGACAAAGCAAGGACAATGCAATGTCTTGGGCAGTTGGGTATTGTAATGTTTTGTGTCAACGGCATGGAAAAAAACATTGAAATGAGTTATCGCCGGCAGTTCAACCACACACCAGTCGACCATAGCCTTCGGCCGGAGCCGAAGCCGAAGGTTTGAATAACCCTAGGAAATTCAGTACTAGGTTTCCTAAAAGTAAAAAAAAAACCGGCCAACTGCGAGTGGGACGAAGAGTTCCGTATCTTTATTTATAAAAACGAGCAAAAAAATCACATTTTTGTATGGCCCCTTAATTTTTATTTTATTCTGTTTTTAGTGAGTATTTGTTGTTATAGCGGCATCAGAAAATTACATAATCTGTAGAAATTTCAACTGGCTAACCAACACGGGTCATGAGATACGGCCTGGTGACAGATGGACGGACGGACGGACGGACGGACGGACGGACGGACGGACGGACGGACAGCGAAGTCTCAGTAATAGGGTCCCGTTTGACCCCTTGGGTACGGAACCCTAAAAAAGCGTTTATATTAAGACCTTGTGATGGCCTTATAGAATCAACATAACGAGATGATTCACACTTCCAAATATGTTACGCCTTCCCCCAGGCGTCACTTCTTCCATCGCGTTTTCGCGCATTCGTAACTGTTAGCTTAAGTTTTACGCTAGCTAGAAAATTTCGGCTTCCGGCCATTTTAACCAAAGCTGAAGGTTTGGCCGAAAGTATTGGTGATTTTTTGGCCGAAGGTGGTGGAAACCGAAGCTTCAATCGAACACTAATGTCAGCCAGCCAATACAAAGCCACAATATTTAGTCATTGTTTGACAATTTTATATCTTTGTTTGATTATTTCTAATTTTAATTATAAACTGTTCAATTTTGCCGAATTGGTATTGAAATTATGAAAATGGGTTTAACCAGGTGTAAGGTTCGAAGTGGAGAGGGATAGACCATTGATTCTATCACCATATTTTAAACTATTATTGGTAAACCTCCTTTTTTTACGGATGGGAAATCATCAAAGACTGACTGCTCCCGCTCTGGGTGGAGCAGAAGGGAGTGTCAGACTTGTACTGACTAAAACCCATCCATGTTCCTTCTTAGCCCTTTATGTTTCAGGGCCACGGTATCTCTTTCGAACAGTCCCGCAGCCCTGGATTGGTAACCCTCCTCAACTTCTTCAAAATCAGTCCCTACTTTAACATCCTTCCACTCTTTATTCCAGGTTAAGGATGTCACCAGCAGCGTCGTTCGCTCAACGATGGGCCCGTGACAACCTGACCAGAGAACCGTCTACCGAGGAGCTGGTGGTGCTAGGACTCTTCCCCATCGCTTGTGAGGGGAATGAGGTCGAAGCAGCCAAGAGGGCGAGAAGATATTACACGGCGAGAGGACCAGGAGGGCTGACGGAGTTGTGGCATAAGAGGCATCCAGATGATGAGGAGATTCTGTCTAGCTGTCAAGATGTGTGAGTAGTTTTTTATTAGTAAGCATTTTTATTAAAACGTTGCCATTGTCAGGGCCAGAATTTGCACAAAACAGAGAGATTTGGAAGGAGAAAGGGGAAGCTTTTGCACAGCGGTGGAAAACAGTGTAAGCAAAGACAAAAAAAAAGAAACATTTCAGAGTAAAGTAAATAAGGTGCTTTTGATACCACAAATCCCTAACGGCACCTTTACTATCCCATCGATAACGTCAGGGTATTTTTTACGGAAAAATATAACGGAACTGGTGACTCCAGCAGTATTTTTTTAGTATACGCCACAAAAATAATTTTGAAGGGTATAAAGTGACTGCTTTAGTAGCACCTTTATCATTCCAGAATCTCTCTCTCTCTCTCTTTCTCTTTTTAACCTGTGATTCAAAAGATTGCAACTCATTGTTTAATCTAGACTCGTACTTAGACTATAGCAAATCAAGAAGACCTTACTCACCGTCACACCTGGAAAGGAAATCAATAGAATAATGAATTATTCACTTTATGACAAACGTAGTTAGCGTTAGATTTATTGATTGTTTCCGCCACTAATTAGTATTCTTCAGGGTATTCGATTTGACGTTAATGTACAGACGACAGCAGGTCAAGCTTCTTCAAACTGTCAAATTATACCAAACACTTGAACCGTATTCTTTAACATTAAGGTTGAAAATCTATTAAAGAAAGACAGATTGTTGTAGCTATAAGTGCTATCGTCTGTACAGGAAAACTTTAAGTACTAAATAATTTATGTTAAATGGTTTAGTCAATTATCCTTATCGGTGACTAGAATCAAACTATTCGACAGTTGACTTTAAACGTAAGGAAAAATTATTATTTTTATCTGTCTTTAGATTTTCACCCGCTGAGCATGCCTCTTTTTGTAGAAAACATGCACCTCGTTTTACTACATATTAATGATTATTAATAATTAATAAGACTTCATGTACTGACTTTTTGGCCTCCGACCTGGGTCTGCGTGGTATATTACGTACTAAGTCTTCTTCTCGTAGGTGGAAGGCATATTGTAATATAAATCCATTTATTTCAAGCAACTACTAGATTATTTTGTGTATTTTATTTAGGGGCCATACATAAAATACACATCTAATACATATTAAAAAAGCTTATTAAACTATGACTAAACAAAACACGTAATGTTGACGGCATCGTGTTTCGCTGCGTGGTCTCGCGTAATCGTCCCCGGTAACGTCGATATACGACACTTTTCGGCCAAAATTCCTCTCTCAAGAAGTACGCGTAGCATGACCGCCGTAGTAACGGGCTATGTCACCGTAAGAATCGACCAACTGACTCATTGTCTATCTGTCATTATGTCGATTCTTCCGTAGACAAAACTCGTTTTTACAGTGTTCATGCTACGCGTGCAGGTCTGTAGAACCGTCTGGAAGGTCTGTGGATTATGAACTGACGCTGTCACTTAACGGATAACTTTCGTGATTTTCAATAATTGTGAGCTATACATTATATTATTATATATATAATAATATTTTTGACTATGTTGCAATCGCCATGATCTCGAGATGACTCTGGAATGCGGGTAAGTGCAGACAAATCTGTCTCTACTTTATTCTCTGTCTTTCACAAGCCACGTATGTTATCTACGGACAAATATTACATTCCAAAGCTGACGTGAGAAGCAATATGTATGCTCAAAAGCAGTAGCCAGTGTCATAATAAGAACTCCAAAAAACCTTGTGAAATAGTACGCAACGGTGACTTTGGATCAACTTCCAGTGGTGCGCGTAGCAAAGGACTTAGAAAGAGGGTAAACCTAATAATTTATTTACCCGCATTCTCCAGTCATGAGCTCGTGGCTAAATAATAACAGCCGCACGGGTCGATCGGCTAAGCCATGCTTGCCGAGGTTGGTCCGTGGATGTGTGACCATAATTACATACCGAGTTTCCTGCGTGCCTTGGAAAGCACGTTAGGCCGTTGGTCCCGGCTGTCATTTGTAGATCTTTGACAGTCGTTACGAGTAGTCAGAAGCCAAAAGTCTGACATCCAGTCTAACCAAGGGGTATCGTATAACCAGTTACTGCGTTGTGGTTATATAGGCAGTCGCTACATTTAAAATAGCTGCATCCGGTTAGACTGGAAGCCGACCCCAAGATAGTTTGGGAAAACGCTAGGCAGATGATGGCTCTCCAGTCATCGCGCGTTACAGCAACTATGTTCAATCATTCCCTAATAACAACCATTAAACTGTTTCCAGATTCATCGTGCCACTGCGAGGTCGCAGCCTGGGAGGAAGGAGAGTGACTTTGGTCCGACTGCCAGCTCCTTCAGTACAGGACAGACCTCTATCAGCTAAGGCGTTACTCGCACGATGGCTGATGATATTAGACATCAGGTACTTATCATATACCTTTACCTTTTGCATCATTATCATCATCATCAGCCTATAATGTTCCCACTGCTGGGACACAGGCCTCCTCTCATGTTCTACATGAAGTTGTCTAAACTAATATTATAAAGAGGAAAGATTTGATTGTTTGTTTGTTTGCATTGAATAGGCTCCGAAACTACTGGTCCGATTTGAAAAATTTCAGTGTTAGATAGCCCATTTATCGAGGAAGGCTATAGGCTATATATCATCACGCTACGACCAATAGGAGTGAAGCAGCAATGAAAAATGTTGCGAAAACGGGGAAAATATGGCGCAAACGAAGTTGCGCAGGACAGCTTGTAATAAATAATCTTGGAGCAATGCTGGCCCAGAAGAAATGGCGACGACTAACGAGTAGGTGTCAAAGTACCACCGCGCTTACTGACGGTCGACCACTTTTCAATCTTATTACTCAGGGTATAAGGGTTGACCGTGAGAGAACTCGATAGTACTTTGACAGGCACTCTACTTTATATAAAATTATTTCATCACCGCCTCTCTCAAAACGATGGAGAAAACGAAGTGAATAAAAACGCGAACTAGTCCATAGACATAATTACAGCCCATCTCACATGGAAGAGACCTGTGTCGCAGAAGTGGGAGCATTATAGGTGATTATGTTATGCTTTTGCAACTTCCCAAGAACGCTACAGAAGCATAAATTCTTTCAGAGATTGATTGCAAACAGGTTGAATAGACATTCGGTACCGAGTTGATTGCTTCCTTACCATCATCATCAGCCTATCTATATTTTTTTCAATGCTGGGACACAGCCCTCCTCTCTATGAGAGGGAGTGGGCTGTAATCCACCACACGGGCCCAGCGCGGATTGGTAGATATCATATGTCTTCGAATTGTTGGTTCTAGGACATGCCGGTTTCCTAACGATGTTTTCCTTCACCGTTTTTGAGAGCAGCGGTGATGAAATAAAATACAATGCGCCTGCCTGGGTTCGAACCCACGGCTTACTGCTCGTATGTCGGGGCTGCCACCACTGAGCCACCGCTACCTTTGCCTACCTTTTGCATCATCATCTGCCTAGCCTTTTCTCAAACTATCTTGGGGTCGGCTTCCAATCTAACCGGATGCAGCTGAGTACCAGTATTTGCCTACCTTTTGCATACCTACACACAATTTCGTCGTACGAACAGTGTTAATGTTTTTAACGTGGAGCGACTGCCTATCAGTCAGTGGCGAAATAGTTGGGAAAAGGCGGCAGATGATAAATAGTGAGTGATAAGAAGCTGTAATTTTAAACAATACCATAACAAAAAGTAGAGTAAAAGTCTTCTTTGTTAGGGCAGGTTCCAAAATGTATTTAAGACTACATGGTAAGGCACATAAACTGAGGAGCTCGTGGCTAAATAATAACAGCCGCCCAGGTCGATCTTTAAGGTTAAGCTGTGGTTGGTCTGTGGATGGGTGACCATAATTACATATCGAGTTTCCTCCGTGCCTCGGAAAGCACGTTAAGCCGTTGGTCCCGGCTGTCATTTGCAGATCTTTGACAGTCGTTACGAGTAGTCAGAAGCTAAAAGTCTGACATCCAGTCTTACCAAGGGGTATCGTATTACCCAGTTACTGGGTTGTGGAGGTCAGATAGGCAGTCGCTTCATGTAAAATACTGGTACTCAGCTGCATCCGGTTAGATGGAAGCCGACCCCAAGATAGTTTGGGAAAAGGCTAGGCAGATGATGGTAAGGCACATAAACACCATTTTCTCTTCATTCTCTCACACACTGTCGTCTACATGTCTTTTTCATTTTTCCTTTCGCAGGTCTGCTGGCAGAAATTTTGTATGAAATAAGCAGTACCTTTGTACTCTTATATTTAATGTTTTTTCCTGTGTTTTCTACTTTGTGTACATAAATATTAAAATAAATAATAACAAATCCTACAGAATATCTCCAAAATCTATTATAAGACTGTAACATAATAACAAATAATACAGAATATCTCCAAAATGTATTATAAGACTCTAACATAATAACAAATCCTACAGAATATCTCCAAAATGTATTATAAGACTCTAACATAATAACAAATCCTACAGAATATCTCCAAAATGTATTATAAGACTCTAACATAATAACAAATCCTACAGAATATCTCTAAAATGTATTATAAGACTGTAACATAATAACAAATCCTACAGAATATCTCCAAAATGTATTATAAGACTGTAACATAATAACAAATCCTACAGAATATCCCAAAATTACTAACATACATTTTAAACAAATGCCTGAAAGGCCTCACAGTCAACCTTATCGACATGACTCACAACTAAGTCAATACAGATAAGTACATAAATTCTACAGAATATTGGAATATAATCAGTTTATAGTAACAAAGAGCCAGTGTGAAGTCTAACAAAGACTGTTTCTACTACAATGGACACCTTTGTGAGGCTCCAGACTGTTTGCATATCGTTTCGTCTCGTCATAGTAGACCTTTAGAACGAATAATACTATAGTTGTTACGCGAATTTGGCTTAAACCTTTTCTTATTTCGATTTTATGAGGAATTATACTCGTATGAAGAAAAAAGAGTAAAGGACCTGCGGGCGTGACGTTTAACAGATGTAAATGTAATAAAAAATAAACGACTTCCAAAAAAAAAAACGCAAAAAAAATGGAAAATAACTATACTTACGGGAACCGGTGACTTTTATTTGTTTCATTGTCTTTTTGCCACCGACTTCCGAAGGTTTAGCCTTTTTTCCTTGGAAGTCGGTTATTTTTTTTTGGGAAAATGTTTTTATTTTACGCTTTTTTGTTGTAAAAGCTCTGTATGATGTCGGACGTAAAGAATAGCACCATCCCATATCTTCCCGGGGGTGTCGTAAGAGCCGACTAAGGGACTTGCCAGAGAATGGGCAGCAGCGTTCTCTGTACTTTTGTAACAACCGCACTGCGATCGCCAACCCGCCTGCCAAGCGTGGCCATTATGGCAAATCCCCCCAAAATGTCAATGTGGCGACACTTGGGGGAGGCCTATGTCCAGCAGTGGACGTCTTTTGGGCTGAAATGATGATGATAATGATCTCACATAAATCTTAGTCAAGTATCAATTCCGTTATCAAGACACCAGCAGTCAGCACGTAGTCCATAAAAACGAAAAAAAAACATGTTCGTAAAATGAAAACTACTGGGCCAAACTATGTAAAATTTGTATGGGACCAAATGGCAACTGTTCCGCTTCAAAGTAAAGAATTAAAGACGAGTAAGATGACTTCAAGTAAAAATGGCATAGAAACTAAAGGGGCCTTTTAAAAAACCTTTATAACTAGGCTTTTCACCTCTTCCAGACTACGTGATGACCCAACTCCTGGCGAAGAGGTAATCTTCATAGATGTCAGCGATCTCCAACCAACGCATATCAAGAACCACTTCAGAGGCACCTACTGGAAGGACTTCGTTTGGTGCATGAAGGTAAATACATAATTAGGCGGGTCCACACAGAGCGAGCAGCCTCGCGTGGCATTTGATGCGCGAAGCAGCTCGGTTAGTGTGAAAAAAAAAATACAATATCAAATGCCCGTATCGAAAGCAGTCTATAATTGCAAAACACAATTATGTGACATTATTTTATGTTTCAGAGTTAAACGTATTAGATGCATAATGAGCCAAAAGGTTGAGACATAAATATGAAACCTCAATGGAGCGCATCTTCGATTATTCAAGGATTATGTTCCGTAGTTACCAAAGCTTCTATAGTAACTGTAGACACTCTTACTTGCATAATTCCATACTTTTTAGGTACGTACTAAAAGGGTCAAACGGGACCCTATTACTGAGACTTCGCTGTCTGTCCGTCCGTCCGGTCCAAGATACAGCCTGGCGACAGAACCATCCAACCAAGTATCTTATGAACCGTGGTAGTTAGCCAGTTCAAATTTCTACAAATTATGTATTTCTGTTGCCGCTATAACAACAAATACTAAAACCGGCCAAGTGCGTAACGGGCCACGCGCAGTGTAGGGTTCCGTAGTTTTTATAACAGCCAAGTGCGGGTCGTATTCGCTGACTGATAGTTTCGTACCATGCTCTAACTAAAAGCCAAACATGACTACCTACCTAATTTGACTTCCTATACAAACAACAACAACAACTGTTTTCTTTTTATAAAACTTATTTATGAATGAAACAGCGCGATACAACTGACGCTTAGCGCATTCGATCGACATTTCTATGGAGTTGTTCGAAATTTTCGAGTCAAATACAATTGGTCGACTATTACTCGTAAACTTGTAAAGCCCACTTAAGTGTGATAGTTTTCCTTTAAACTTCGTTATATATAGGTACTACTGCCGTGACATTTGTATTTCTAACTACAACCGTTTGGTCTGTAGAGGGGGGGACACTTGACCTTAACGAAAATTGGTACTTTAAAGCTTGATAAGTCACGAACGGTTTACTTAATCAAAAAACGGGCCAAATCCTAAATATTTTTGAAGGACCTATCCAACGATATGCCACACTATGGGAAGGACGAAAAAAAAAATATCATCCCCACTTTACATGACGTAGTACCCTAAATAATTGTTTTTTTTCAAAATTTTGTTTTACCACTTTTTTGGCGTCATTAACGTGTATACTCATGCCAAATTACAACTTTCTAGTACCAATAGTTTTTGAGCTAAACCGCGGACAGACTGACAGACAGACAGACAGACGGACATAGCGAAACTATTTGGGTTCCTTGTTGACTACGGAACCCTAAAAACAGAGTAAAATAAATATTTAAAGGGGCTTTTTTTGCACATTTTTATAAATAATGGTACGGAACCCTTCGTGCGCGAGTCCGACTCGCACATGGCCGGATTTTTTAATCTGAGTTGGCAGAACGTACAGAACAACACCGGTTACGATTTTAAGAAACTTATCGTCGTCTAGTCGACTCTACGTCTACATTCAAATACCTAAAAATTAATGAATTTTAAAGCTTATCAATAACTCAATCCACTGCAGCGCAGTTAAGAGCGTTTACTCCTTACAAGATTTCATACAAAATTTCAAGTCCGTATTTACCGAAATGAATGAACCGATTTAAATGAAACTTCATACGCATAAGCAAGATACAAAGGTCTAAAAAGTTTCTAAAAAACATTTTCGAAAAATTGTGTTACAGCTAAATTAGACCGATTATAAATTATCTATAGAACAGAAATTTCCAATTGTCGTTCCGTACCTCGAAAGGAAAAAACCGAGCCCTTATAGGATCACTTTGTTGTCCGTCCGTCCGTCTGTCCGTCTGTCTGACTGTCAAGACCCTTTTCTCAGGAACACGTGGAGGTATCAAGCTGGAATTTATATCAAATACTCAGCTCTACTGTCCCTTGGAGCTGTGAAAAAATAAACTTCTAAGCCAACGCAATCAAAAGATACAGCCGTTTATGCCGCAAGTTTCCGCAAATTTTCGACACTCGCAAGGGAATCAAAACCACACAGGGTACTTCCCGTGAACTCAGAATCTTGAAATTTGGTACAAGGCAACGACTTATAGCACAGATTTAAGGAAAAATTGCGAAAACCGTAAATTTTTAGTTACATCATTTAATAAAAATATTTTTAATATGTTTTGTACAGAACCCTCGGTGCGCGAGTCTAACTCGCACTTGGCTGGTTTTTTAAAAAGACATTTCTATAATGTCTTTTAGTAACTTTTTAGACTTATGTATCCTGCTTATGCGTATTAAGTTTCATTAAAATCGGTTTAGTCATTTCGGACAAAAAGGACTTGAAAGTTTGCATGAAATGCCGTAAGGCGTAAACGCTCTTCAGGTCTTCAAAAACATTCTACAAAGATAATTTCCTTAAATTTTTATCATAATTTCAAAATATTTCTCATCTTTTAGACGGCCTACCCGCTCCGAATCTCCGAGGTCCACATAATCAACACGCAACGGTTGAAGACGATGTCCCTGCTGCTGCTCCACATAGGACTGTACCCCTGGAGACGCAAGGTAGTCAAGCTGCATGGGACATCAGACAGCATCGAGGAGGCGTTGGGTCCAGACCTGTTTCCTGTAGCTAAGCTGCCACATGAATATGGAGGGAGGGCTGGGATGATGAAGGATCTTAATGGTGAGTTTTTTGGGGAAATTCATGATTTAGTTCATTCCAGAATGAATGGGCTGTGGGTGTAGAGACCCACTTTGTTTTAGTATATCCTATGGGCTTCTACACAAAACTGCGATGCGACGTCGCATCGTAAAAATCTACGAGCTCCCACGACGCATCGTTAGAACTTGCGAATTGATTTACATCGCGCATCGTGATGTTACGTCGTTTCCTGTACCTCCTTAGCAATAACAGAAGTGCGCACTTCTTTTTACAATCCATGTCACGACCTAGTTTACAAACTATGTTCAGTACGGTCGACGGTCGTCGAAGGAATGGTCTCCCGAATCGTGGAAGGGAGACGCATATCCGCACAAAATCGCATCGCAGCAAATTGTGTTGCAGTTTTCTGCGTTGCGTATTCGCATCGCGCTAATTCGCAGTTTTGTGTATAAGCTATAACTCTGGAGAGTCAGTCATCATTACCAAAGCCTTTAAATAAACTCCGGACCCAGGTTAGTAGCAGCAAGGAAAAGCTGCTCAGATGGAGATTCATAACTCTGCCCTAAAGTGTAAATGTGGTACTGTTCCACAAACGATGGGGCCCTTAATGTCTGGTCCTGCGTGTCCTGTTGTTTGTTCAATATAGGAACTACTGGACGCTACAGAGGACGCCAAACAAGTGACTCAGTTCCGGGCCGACACAATTTAGATTGCCATCGACACGCAACAAGATCTTGCTAAAAGGACTAATAGGATTGTTGCTTCGGCCACAAAGTGACGGCAAGGGATCAAGTTTATTTAACTTGATTTATTTTAGGCAACGAATACAATTGGCCACCAACGCAATGTTAGAGCCCTGAGTTAGTCCAGAAACAAAGTTTTTTGAAAACCCAAGTGTTGAAATGTGGGTTTACTTTCATAATGCTGAATCAATGTAGTAATCCAGTTTTCACTGCAACAGAACCACTTTAATTACTTAAATATGTCATACTCTACGCCATCTCACCTCACAACAGCTTGGACGATGGGATTGCTTAAAAAGAACATTCACCTTATCATCTGCCTAGCCTTTTCCCAACTATGGTATGACTGGTTGTCAGACTTTCAGGCCACTGACTACCTGTAACTCATTGTCAAAGATCTACAAATGACAGCCGGGACTAATGACTTAATCTGCTTTCCGAGGATTGCTTACAATGAACCTTCACTAAACATCATTATCTCTTCCCACAGACGAATGGACAAAGAAACTCCTATCAAACTCAAAGTGGCTCCAAATAGAAGAGCGCAAATTCTACGAGACCGATCTCAAGCCTATGGCGTGTGCACGCATGCGTCATCGAAGTGCCGTCCGAATCCGGCGCGGGCGCAACGGATCCTACGACACCGTGCCCGGACCGCACTCGTGTAAACCCTTGCATCGGCATGACGACTTGGATGACGGCATCCATGGTGCTTATAGAATTTTGAAAGTGAACAGTGACAGAATTTATCCAGTGGATTTATCGTAAAATGTAATTGCGTATTTTGTGTAAAATAATCTTAACAAAACAAACATAGATTTCAATACGGATACTACTACGGATACTTTTGGTTTTGAAACCTTTCTAACACTAAACTACTCAGGATTTTTACTGAGGATGAAAATAAAAAGGCGTAATGCCGATTTGCAGGCGACTTTTTTCTGAAGTCCAATGCGTGCATGGCTCATCCGGTGGACACAGACCGTTAAGCTTGGAAACGATATCTAGTTGCTAGAATGGAGCCATATAAATATGTACTTGGTTTAATCTAGAGCTGACGGGTGAGGTTTATCCTTATCTACCTACCCTTAAAATGACACTGTATGCTGAGGTTGGTTTATTTTAGTATGACCACTTTAAGTTTGCAGTCCTAGATGGCGTTGCTTGTCAAGGCATCAATATGTAAACTTAGTACCTACACTAAGCCAGCACACTTATATAATAAATAATGTTAATGTAAATTAGCCCTTACTATAATTTCAAGTGAAGGTAGACGAACGAAAGATAGTAATGTAAGTAAGTGACAATAATAAAACTTGAATGCAATAACTATGATAACATCTCAATTGTTTTAAATCAATTCTCAATTGTAATGTAATTGCGTGTGTGTCTTTTCTTTGAGAATTATGAGCTTCGATACCAAGACGCAAATATAAATAAAAATCACTCTATTGAAATCACATCGTGTCTATACTTCCGCGTTATTCTTCTAAACTACTCAATGGATTTAAATGCCTTGAGATTTTTTTCGGAAAAGTTGGTTGGTGGGCACAATACATTTAAGTAAGAAACTAGATTTTGGCGAAAACGTTTTAAATATAGCTTATGAGATTCGGGAATAATAGAGCTTCCCATCATTAAAATATTTTTTGAATTGGATCAGTAGTTTCGAAGATCAGCCCCTACATACAAACTTACAAACTAATTTCACCTTTTTTATAATATTAGTATAGACTTACTTACTTAGTAATTTCGATGTGTTATCAAATCGCAAAATCCATAATAAACAAGAATATTATTTTTATTTATCATTTATTTATTTATCAAAGTTGAGCATTTTGTATGCATTGCCGAAGAAACTTTAATTGCTTACAACTTTAATGTAATTATAATAAAAAAAAATTCAATACTCAAATGTATGACACTGTAAAATGATTATTTTAGTTAGTTCTAAAGATTTTTTTATACCTACTTACTGTGATTAAAAATTAAATAAAAACATTTTTTTGTACACTTTGTATAGTTTTATTTATTTATTTGAACTCGTTTTAGGCTTTCGACCGAAAGTCGCCGAAGAAACCCTATTATCTTACAAGAAATCAGAATCTCCATGAAATACTAAAAAAATCATGAAAAGACCAAATGACTATTTTCCTATAAAAAAGTAACTACACACACGACAAAGGTTACTTAACCACTACGAAGACGCCGTTCATATTTTAATTACTTAAAAAAAAAGTTTTGCGGTTTCACTCTTTACCCTGTAAAAAAGTAAATCATAATTTTACGATGGAAGTAAAAAAATAATCCCAAGTATGAGCTTCAATAATTTTTTTCTAAAAATTTTGTGACACTGCTCTCTTTAAAAAGGGTGGCACATTCTCCCCCCGGCATGTTTCTTTTAAACCTGTTTTGTTCACCTTGTCTCGATAGATGGAGCTGTTCATTTACGTCATAATTCTAAATCGCGGTGTTAAGATTCTCCGCCGTTTGGTTGGGTCTCTTGGACTTATTAATTATTGTATCTCTGGTTTCCCTTCAAAACGTATAAATCTTTCGCCTTTTACTAAAGATTTCCGTGGAGGGGAACACTCAAATGAGTCTTTTGTATTTTTGAAATACTCTGCTTCGGCAGAGGTTATAAAACCTATTTACCCATCTTACCCTACCTATGAAAGGCACGCAATCATAACTTACTAATTGCGTTCCTACTAATCTGTCAACCAGTATATATATTATATATTATACAAAGCGAAAGCGTATCGTATTCGTATTAGCTGGGTTTTGTGGACTTCAGATAGAGCAGTCATTTGATGAAAGTAGAATTATGATGAAACGTCTAAGGGTCATTTTGCGAAAGGGACATTCTGAGAAAGGGACATTTTGCTACCTGCAGTTATTTTGAGAAGTGGTCATTTTGCGACAGAGCCATCAAAACGTACATATTCCAAAATAAATTCACTTTCGAGTAATCTGTGTGACCGCGTTGTTACTTTCAACAATACGCAAAAGATTTTGATGCGATTTCACCATCAGTTTTGATAAACCTAAAGGTTTATGTGTATTATTCAGACTTTAGTTAATAAAACTCAATGTATAAAAAAACAAATGTTGATAAAATAATTAGGTAAATTATTTCTAATATACTTACTTATTAATTTCAAGCAATCATATTTTTGCCATCATTACTTTAGAAAGTTTAAGTCTAATTTAATGGTATTGTAATTTCAATATTTTGCTCTATTTTCTGTGGTAGTAATAAACATTCTTCTTTAAAATCTACTGTGGATAATTAAATAATAACAATATCTAAAACAACTTGCGTGGTGGTGAATAAAGCGCAGAATAATGTTGTTATAAAATTTGAAAGCCATTTTTGCCATAATTAGCGCACCAAACTAGATTTTTTATCTGGCTAATTTTATGTATGAATTTTCGCATTCTAATCTCAAATTCAAACAAAAAAAAAACTCCCTTCCCATCCTCCTTATAAAACCCTCGGTAGGTCTGATATCGATTGACTTTCTTCCTTTGCCAAGCGTTTCCCAATTATTTTGAAATCAGCTTTAGTCTAAACCGAAACAGTTTAAATGAAATACCGAACATCGAATAAGTTATAAGAAACCCTTTATATAGCCATGACAGTACGGAGAGATTACAAGTGAACTAGCGCCGCTTGTGGCCAATAATAAAACTACACGACATGGTTTTTATTTGCTTCAACAGAAACAGCTGAACACCAGTCGATAACATGGAGCGACTATCTGACCTTCACAACCCATGAACCCAGACATATACATATATATTGTAGTCTTTGACCCAGTCGGTGTGTAATACTACAATACCATCACAAATCCTGTCATGTCATGTCACCAATTTGAGACTGTTTGTCGGAAATTTGGAATCATGGACAAATGGACACAAGGATTCAGTAATCCTGTACTTAATAAGTTTTATAAACTCTGTCAACGCAGAGTATTTCAAAAATTAATCATCATCATTGTATTTTATAATACAAAATCATCACCGTAAATACTTAGTTCAAGAGACCCAACCAAACGGCGGAGAATCTTAACATCGCGATTCAGAAACGTGACGTCATGGTACAGCGCCATCTATCGAGACAAGGTGAAACAGAACAGGTTTAAAAGAAACATACCCGGGGGGAATGTGCCACACTTTTTAAAGGACGCAGAGCTAAATTGAGGAGAAGAATAATCTTCACACAGTTCATCCATCGATTCTTTGGTCATAACTCTACATTATTAACGATTAGGTATCTTAGTGTTGTCGTTTCGAGAATATATTTCCTTTTGTAAACTGTCGTCGCTTGGATACTAAATTTTAAATTTTTGTCGCGTTTAAATTATAAGTATGACTGATTTTAGTAACAAAATGTTCCGAGTTTACCTAAAATACAGGTTGGTTTTGACCAAAAACTACTTAGTCATAATTTTAGGGTGCAAAGTTTTCGTATTAAAATGAAAAAATGAGTTCAAACTCTCAACAACACGAGACTCACTCACGGTTATTTTGCACCCAAGTTTTAAATAAAAAATATCCGCCATTTTTCATGATCAGTCGTGTATGAAAATATTTTGAAGTAAAAAGTGAAACCTTTTTGTTCAGGGTTCATTTTGTTTAGTTTATTATAAGAGCAAGTTGAGACAAGACTGATGGGTGTTCATACTTTGAAACATAATTTAAGGTTTTGCCGTGCAGTAAGGCCCAAATTCCATTAGTAAAGGACAGTGGCGAGTAGCGACTTCAAGTACAGTGGCAAGTGGCTAAAACAGTGTCTGTTTACTCTCTACAGATCGATCGGTTCGCACAGAATAAGTAAGCTGAAGTGGCAATGGGCCGGCCATATTAGCCGTAAAAATCAAAATCTATTCTCTATCTATATATTCCATACTATATCTATTTATTCTTTTATTATTTATCTATTTTTATTTTACATAGGCCTACACGGGCACTTATAAAACGTCGGCAAAAAGAGGCATGGTTTGGGTTGGTTGTTTCCTATGGAGAAGGACCGGCAAGAAACTCCATGGTTACTCTTTTAAAATCATTTGGTTGTACAATAAGAACGTGAAACCGATGACCGTGGGGGTATACGTGTTCTTGAGTGGAGACCCCGAATCGACCAGCGTAAGGTGGAACGCCCTCCGATCTTCGCAGTGCTGGTAGGAACGGGATGAGAGTTACAGCGAATTGAGTTAAGTGGCGCGTGATTGAAAAGGCCTATGTCCAGCAGTTGACTATTGTAGGCTGATATTAATGACGATCGATCGGTTTATTACACCACTGCACATTGACCCTAATGCGATGCGTCGGCTGCTTTAACTTAGTACTGCAGTCATCATCATCTGACTAGCCTTTACCCAAACTATCTTGGGGTCAGCTTCCAGTCTAACCGGATGCAGCAGAGTACCAGTATTTTACATGAAGCGACTGCCTGACCTCCACTACTCAGTAACTGGATAATACGATTACTTGGTAAGACTGGATGTCAGACTTTTGGCTTCTGACTACTCGTAACGACTGTCAAAGATCTACAAATGACAGCCGGGACCAACGGCTTAACGTGCTTTCCGAGGCACGGAGGGAAACTTGGTAGAGTAATTATGGTCACCCATCATCGGACCAACCTCGGCAAGCATGGCTTAACCTTAAAGATCGACCCGTGCAGCTGTTATTATTTAGCAACGAACTCTTTAGCTTAGTAACTTAACTTAGTACCGCAGTACAACGCCGCCATTTTGTAATAGACTCCCTAACACTTTCATTCATGTTAAACTTTGTCGCAAACCATATTCAATGACAAACAATGCTTTCCGAAACCAGAAGTGCAAGAATAATTAGAAATGCAATTCGTACCCCTATACAAAGCTTTTCACCCCACAAAGTGAACACGACTACAAAGCCACAAGCAATTTGGAACCCCTTTTAGATTCATTTGTACCCAAACGAAAAGCAAGGGCTTTAATAATTTCACACCCCGACCGCTTTGGGGCGAAATGTAGACGTATGTTTGTGGCCAGTAAGCCGCATGCCGTTGCAATTTATTATATGGTACCTTGCTGTTGTATTGTATTATTCTTGCTTTCCAAGTATGCAGAAATAATGAACTACTTAATATTATTATTTTTTAAACGTTGCCCCAGACTTGTAATTTCTCCTGTATCGTGGGTGCGTTTACAATCATTAAAACTCACATACACAAACAGCCAGACCCGGAACAACT
Organism: Cerastis rubricosa; assembly: GCA_949152445.1. Taxonomy (NCBI): domain Eukaryota; kingdom Metazoa; phylum Arthropoda; class Insecta; order Lepidoptera; family Noctuidae; genus Cerastis; species Cerastis rubricosa. Next base: position 7,932,727 of record OX424545.1, on the reverse strand, counting down.
AACTGCAGGCCATACAAATATTTGTTCCCTGCGGGGATCGAACACGCGACACGCAGTGCAGCAGTCGATCGCTCAGGCACTGCGTTAACCGTGTCGTCAAAGTATAACTAAACATCAAGTTTTAGTAACTAGCAGAAGAGAGAGAGAAGGAGAACCTATAGCGGCTGTTATTTAGCCACGAGCTCCTCTTTTCAAACACCAGTAACAAAAACAAAAAAGAGTAATTTCAACGCCGCTGTACGCCGTACGCCGTACGCCGTTAGGTGCAGGTTTTTTTTTAAATGTCTCTTTTTTTAGTTCTTTTACTGGTGTTTTCAAACACCAGTAAAAATACAAAAAGGCGTAATTCCAAAAAAAAACATGCACCTAACGGCGTACAGCAGCAGAGACGAGCGAAATAAAACAAAGATGGCGGAATTCGGGTGAGTACTTCTCTGATTGCAGACAGTGAAAGGGGTTATCAGATGTTACTGTCATCATGTGAGTCGAATCGTAGCTGTAATGTCTTTCGTACGTGACGATTATGCTGTGTGTGAATTATGCTGAGAACATAAAGTGAAATATGGAAAATGCGACTGCTGAGCTCGAGGTCCTGAGTTCAATTCCCACGTCGAGCAAACTGCTTTTAAGTATTTCCATCAACTATTTTTAAGTAGCTGCTCAGAGTCACTGTCCTCGGTCGATGGCATTAGGCTCGCTATTACATGGGGCTAAAACATACCTAACTAGCAACATGCAGGTGTGCTATAAATACACCGCTGCCGAAACTTTTGTAAATAACATTTGATTTTATTTTGATTCGTTAAGCCAGTTTTTGCCATCTCCAAGCAACTATTTCGGTACAAAAATGCCAGTATTTTCTAACGGTGCTACTGTAAAATAAAGCAAAATGCCTACAATTTGTATGAGTGCATCTCATTATTTCTAGTGAAAGGAGACTTCGGACGAGCGTCTAGCGCTGTAAAGTGCTGCAAATGTTTGAGGAGCTGGTTTATAGGATACGAGTGCGATGCGACTTCACGACACGGTCGCTTGGTCGTGTGGTGTAAATCAAAAGTCATTATTGAAATCTGGCTGAGCACTTTTTACCCGACTGACCCAGGAGGAGGGTAATGTTTCACGCGCACATTATTTAGGTGGGTAGGTATGTATGTCTGTTCCATTGTGACCTCATAACTCTTAAACGGATGAACCGATGTACCGATTAACCGAGATAGATTAGGTATCTGTCGTTGATTCGTTTTGTCACTGTAGAACCTGCCTGTCACTGGCTACATAAAAATAAAACAAAGAAAAACGAGCGCACATGTGTTGTGTGGAGTTCGATTTTTATTTCCTTCCAAACCTGTCCCATGGAGTATTTAAATGAAGAGCTAAAAAGTAATTCGAAACTACAAATCGCATAAACATGAAAAAATCGTATTAGCAAAGAAATGGCGTTTTTGTACAAACACTTCAACACCTCGATGTACCGATAATCAATTTGGCACCGTTGGAAAGACTGCAGTACAGCCCAAGTCTCGATCGAATCGAAGGCTTTCTAATAGTCCAAAAACGCTAAACAGAGAGGCAGGTTGTACTCTTCGGTCTTCTGTATAACCTGTCGCAGCGTATGTATGTGGTCTACGGTGCTAAAGCCTTTTTGGAATCTGGCTTGTTCGGGAGGCTGAAAATTGTCAAACCTGCGCGCGAGGCGATTCGTGATGACTCTTGAAAACAACTTGTAGACATGGCTTAGAGGTGAGATGGGCCTATAGTTCTTCAACCGGGCGTTGTCGCCCTTTTGAAGAAGAGTACCACCACACCCCTGCACCACGCCTGTGTCGTTTTCCCCTCGAGTATGACGGAATCAAACAGCTTCTGAAGGGCCTTCAGTACCGGTTTTCCACCCGCTTTCAGAAGTTCGGCCGTAATTCCATAATCACACGGTGCCTTGTTGTTTTTAAGCTGTTTCAGAGCCATCCTAATCTCGTACAGGCTGATGTCCTGTCACGGGTCTTCTTCAAGGAAACGACTATTTTCGATACTGAACAGTATAATATAGTTTCTGCATTAAATAGAATAGAATATCTTATGGTTAGCACTTTCTAATGGATGACGATGTGTCCTCGCTCGGGTAATCGTAGCGGTGTGTCCGCCCGCAGCCGCCCGCGCCCCTCTGCTCCCGCGCTGGTGTGGTCCATTTCACGCGGCGTGTTCATCCACTGTAGGGATATACGTTGACAGACTGACACTTTAAAGACCTTTTAAGACCGGCGGCTGGTGTACGTGGTGTGCTCAACGAAGCATGAGTTTTCAGTTATCTGAAGTACATTGTACTAGGGTATATTCTTTGGGAAAGCCTCTCGTTGCGGATCGATCAGTGGCCTCCCACAAGCGGGTCTCACCAGCTGGCTGAGAAGTCGCACGGATCTAACAAGAGCTCAGATATCACTAGTACGGACTTAACTGTTAGACTAGGGTAGGGTCGTGAGGGATTGTTAGGCTTGTAGGTCTTTGTAGGTTCCTTTAAAAACATTTTGGTCCCAAGATGTACATCCACCCTTTACAAACGTCACGTAAGGCCGCAATACTGTCAAGGGTGTGACGGTACATGAAAATATATGATAAGTTAAAGGAACCTACGAAGACCTACAAGCCTAACATTCCCTACGACACTAAGACCTATAAGCTCTAACCTATCATTTACCTAGTATGTGATAAATAAATATATATAAATAAGTTCAGGATCAGGAAGTTCACTCACTGCCAGTCCGGCCGACTCACGAGACTGATCAGAGATGGCTAAAGGTGTCTTGGCCACAGTGAGGGGTAATGAGACAAGAATATAAAATTCAAATCTTAGTTCATCTTCTTAGCCTTAACTTAGATGTGTAGTTTTAAAGCTACCGACATTACATCCAGTCGTAAAGCAGTCGTGTCGTTTAAAACCTTGCCACCACAAATTCATCGTTTATTGTAAAAATAACTGTTGGGGTAATGAGCGTTGATCCAAGAGGCAAGCGCATTCACGTACTTTCTAATCTGAGAGTAAAGGCACTAACAACAATGCTAACGTTGTACAATTTATACTTAGTCTTCACGCTTGTGATTAACAAAAAAAAAATACAGTGCTTGTGTTTTTGGCGTAGATCTGTAATCACTACTAATCATGTAGTCAGGCCGGAGAAAAAACGACTATCGTTTACCAAAAACTATATGCAAAGAGATGTCAGCGAACCGGAAGTGGTCCGAGAGGGCCGATTCCTGTTAGGACTGCGGGACTGTTCGAAAGAGATACCGCGGCCCTGGAACACAATGGGTTAAGAAGGAACATGAATTTATTTATATTTATTTATTTATTTATAGTTAATTAAAACGGTATAAAACCAATTACATTAATTAACATAGAAACATAAGAAAATTAAAACTAAAATTGACGACATTCACCAAGTTAAACTAAAACTAACACGGAACAGTGGACACTCTTGCATACTTTTTCTCACAGAACACCAGACATATAAGCATTACTTTATTCCATCCATCCGCAAACACATCACATTCAGGGTTGGTAGTCAGAAGGGCGTTGAGCATTTGGAGAATACGACACACCGGCGAATTCGCTCTGGCGACAGTTTTAGAGAAAGGCTGGGCAAACAGATTGTGCCGGCGGCTCAGACGGTGTCCGATGTATTTGTCGGGCACAAATAGCCGGCAGAGAAGACTATGGAGTTCTGGGCAGTCGATACGTCCCCGCAAGGTCTTGCAGGCTATTGTGAGTTGATCAAAGCCCCTTCTCACCTCCAAAGAGTTAAAGCCCAGCATCCCTAAAAGATAGTTGGTAGGGTACATGTAGGGAAAGAAGTGATACAACCTTTGGAAAAAAAAAATAAAAAATGAATGGGTTTTAGTCAGTACAAGTCTGACACTCCCTTCCGCCCGCCCTGAGCGGGTCGTGTCATTTGACGATTTCCCATCCGTAAAAAAAGAGGCCGGAGAAAAACGATTGTCTTTTACCACAAGATATTTATAGTGATCAATTTCTACCAATGAGGTCCTGGGTTTAATTCCTAGGTCGGGCAAAATATTATTAAGTTTTTTCTTCAGGAATTTCTCAGTAGCAGCCACGGAGTCTGGATTTGTGCCCGGTTGATTGGAATAGGCTCTTCCCTTATTATGGGACATAAATATAACTGGAATAACAGGTGTGATGTTATGAATAAAATTAAGAATATTTCAAAAAGTAATCTATCAACAGAACGTCATTGATGCCTATTCGCATATTATATATATATATTATATTCCCATTACAGCTGTTAGATCTCTGAAAAATGTTCAAGCATTTTTGCATCTCACTGTACTATAGTCTCGTTAGAACATTCCAACCAATTTATTTGCCGACGACGTGGCGACTAATAAATTAGCATTCAGGATAACAAAATAATCATACGCATATACGGCGTATAATGTTCTCACTGCTGGGACGCCGACCTCCTTTCTATAAGAGAATGGGGTATAATCCACCAAGCCGGCCCGGTGCGGGTTGTCAGGTTTTCCTTCACCGTTTTGGGAGCAGAGGTGATGAGATGAATTACACAAATTAATGCGCCAGCCTGGGTTTGCTTGACCCCAAAACCTACTTGTAAGTTAGGCACATTACCACTAGACCAACACCGCTCTGAAGGCTGGCTGGCAGCAAAGTAAAAGAAAGAAAATCTTGCTTATCCTTCACAAAATAATCTATACCATCTATACCATATCATCATCAATATTATAAAGCTGAAGAGTTTGTTTGTTTGTTTGCTTGAACGCACTTATCTCAAGAACTACTGGTCTGATTTGAAAAATTGTTTCAATGTTAGATAGCCCATTTATCGAGAAAGGCTTTAAGCTATATATTATCACGCTAATGTTGCGAAAACGGGAAAAATGTGACGCAGACGAAGTTGCGCGGGACAGCTATTTTTTTAATCATAAAATCATAATCGATTAATCCAATGAATGATGACCAGTGATCGGAGTAGGTAGATTGATTTTTGGTACTTGTATCATAAATGCACACAGAAATAATAACATGGATAAGCCATTTTTCCGGAAAGTAATTCCGGTATTTCCGGATTCAATTAAATATTGTTAATGTTGGTAGTGATATTATTACAACTCAATTCAAAATTTAAAGGAAGGTATCAAAACTAAATTAATTTATTATTTATCTGTTGAATAATAAAAACAATCGAATTCCTATGGAAGCATTAATATTTTTTTATATTTTTTGCCTTTTTATGACCACAACTTTTTATAAATTGTTGCACTTAAATTTCAATCAAATCAACCAATTCCGGAGGAATGTCCATATTAATATAAACGTTTCGGATCAATGACCCCAATTCAATCTACCTACTCCGATCTATGATGATGACACTCGCTGAATCTAAGATTAAAAATGTATTAACTAAATAAAACTGAGTTCCTAATTAGCTTTGATTATATTAAGTCTACATAATTTCAATTACGAAAAAATAAGCGTAAGTAATATTTTCAAAACTGTTATTTCTGCAAATTATCTGAAAGTTTGGAAGCGTAAAAATATAATTGCTTCGACTGTGCCACGCAATCGAAATACGGCTAATCTTGATACTTTGCAAAATTACAAATATATGTAAGTTACTAATTAATGTACTACCAATTAATACCAATTAGGTACTATCAGACTATCACATTTACTAATATCATAACTATATTAATTAAAAAGAAGTAAATAACAGCAACTATATCATTACACAATAGTAAATAGATAACAGTAGATTTCTAACCGAATCAGTAAATTGTAATATGACATCCAACCCTTTCTTCTAAAGTGCTTATAACAAGGTAATAAAGATTCAAATCGCTCGGCAAGAAAGTTTCAAAATTCATACCTGGTGGTTTTTTCTGAAGTTCTTATTGTAATGTTGTAAGGTTGATATTCTAATAGCAAATAGGTTTTAGGGGAAACAGATGAGCAGAAGTATAAACAAGTAGCAAATCGGTAAATGTTGCGCACGCAACGCTTCACGCACTAGTAAAGAAAGGTAGGGTGACCAGGCGGTAATACGCATTTGATTATATTAGTATGTAATGATTAATAATGTTGTGGCACCGAGTTGCCGTGACTGGCATACTACTGTTAAACCCACGATGGTTTGTGTGGTATTTTTTACAGTCTGTGAAATAATTGTAATAGTGTAGTGTTGTGTAGTGTTGTTGTAGTGTTGTTGTAGTGTTGATCAATAAAAAAATATTTTTTACAAAAAAAAGAAACCGACTTCAAAAAACACTTAACGCACTAAAAAGTTAAAAATAATACCACAACCTACCTATATTAATAAACCTAACCTAACCTACCATAACCCATAAAAAAAATTAATAATTCTTTGGAGTCGGTGCCAAGCAATATATTAGAATTAATGAATGAATTAATATTTAGAAGCTGTAAGATTTATGTTTTCCTTTTTTCTGGCCTTAGTCTGTATATAGTCATTTAGGTAGGTATCGTATATTGCTAGGCACCGACTCCAAAGAATTATTAAATTTTATTATAGGTTAATCGTAGGTTAGGTTAGGTTTATTAATATAGGTAGGTTGTGGTATTATTTTTAACTTTTTAGTGCGTTAAGTGTTTTTTGAAGTCGGTTTCTTTTTTTTGTAAAAAATATTTTTATTTGTTAATTTTTAGTGACATATTTTTAATCTAATTATAAAATATGGGTAGGCCTAGTAAAGATGATTCTCATGTGAGAAAAGGCGTCGAACTGAAACTGAGAAAAATGAAAACGATTAAAAGAAATAAGGGAAAGGAATGATCAACGCATTTTGAATAAGAACCCTGATCATCGCGAAAACAGACTATCAAAGCAGAGGACCCACTTGTTACTTAGGTTGAATAAGGAAAGTCAAAAAGTTAGTCCGTGGTACACGTGGAAAGTGCATACCGTTACAATTCCAACTAGCCCAAACACAGCTAAGATACATTGTCTTATTATGGAGTTCCAGTGCTTGTCTCTTGGCTTCATCATCAGATCATCAGATTAGGTAGAATGGTTCTTATTGAACGCAAATGCTTCACTTGTTGTAGAAAATACCAAAATCGCTGTACGTTTTCCTATAAAACTTGAAGAGTTCCGATTTCGCACAAGATGCCATCATCAGATCCCCATTTGGTGAATATGGGACCAAATGGAAAGTATAGGCTTTGGAATAAATCAATAATTTTCCAAATCGGTTCGTAAATGACTGAGTTATGCGCGAACAAAAAACGCAATGCAGAGTAAACTAAAAGTTAGAAATATTTCATTTTTGTTGATTTTTTCAGAAACGGCTTATCTGATTTCGATAAAATTTTCATGGGACCATTTGGAAAGTATACGCTTTCAAACAAAAAAATATTTTTTCAAATCGGTTGGCAAACGACGGATTTATGCGCGAACAAACATAAAAAAAAAAAAAATACAAACATCCGAATTGATAACCTCCTCCTTTTTTAGAAGTCGGTTAAAAAAAAAAAAATATGTCATATTTTACTTAAATTTTGCCAAAGCATACGTTGATTGCATGGTAATTTAAAAAGTGCGATTAAAAATGCGTAATTTAATGTGATTTTCTGTTTCTCGTGGTAAAAAACATAGACATCCACTTTCTCCAATAATCTAAAATAAAATCCGTTTTTTGTCCATTAGAAATGTAACTTTTTAATTTACTTCCGTTAAACACAGTTCGTTTAAGGGTGCGACGGTATTAAGAAACTGGTGAAGTTCTTACACAAATCAATCCAACCGTCATCGTGATATTGTTAATAGCCATACCGCGGATCCCTTCACAACCACCCGATCTAGTGCTATAAGACATGGCATTTTGCTCATCACTATCCGAACATGAAGATTAGAAGAAGTTATAGAAAGTGAAGGTTACCCATTCCGTTATTAAAATTTCTTTGTCCCCGCAAGTTTCAGTTGAGTTTTTTATAAATATAGTCTTTTGTAAAAAAAAAACTTGAGAGATGTAAATTGTTGTTCTGTTTATTTCAAACGGGAGTAACATTTTGGTTCTCTTGTGAAATACCAAAACTAAATTATCAGTTTTATCACTAAGTATATAAATATTTGTTTAACTAAATTGGGTTGATATATTAATTCATACCAAACCAAATATAAATAATATTGTTATTGTTCTCGATACCGGTGGGCTACTATATTTTATATTTTTAAATGCATTTTTCCTCAAAGTTTTTTTTTAAAGAAATATTAAAAAATGAAAACTTGTGTAAGAAAAGTAATTAAAGGAAAATAAATAATATTACGTATAAATGAATGTGCTTTATTACGAAAGATCGCCTTATGAGCCCTGTCTCAACTCGCAACACCCCACTATCGCACCCTACAGTAACTGCTGCTGCCGGCTGCCTAAATATGCTAATGGTAGATAGCGCATAGCAATTTTGTATCAATAACGTAAACCATTATTGTTACATGGGAATGTTGCATGCTTACTTGTTGAATCGATGTCAATAACTACAGAAGACTAACTTCAATAATGACCCAGAGATGGCGCGCACGTTAACATCGTAGATCATCTATTAATAGATGGCGCTGTTTCTATATTTCTAAGGGGTGAGGTTTCTATGGAGCTGGTTGTACGTATACAGATACGCCATCAGCCTGCAAAATCGAATCATAACATTCTTTTGATCAACCCCAGGACAATCCCACTTACTCCAAATTCATTGACACCCCAATGAAAAACGGTATTCCATAGTATATTGCGGCGCCGCCAAATTTAGCAACGATTGCGTCATGTGCATCCGTCTTGTACACACGCACTCATAAACCGACGCATTAGAAATCGCGATACCAAGCTTTGTTATAACTATTAAGAAATTAATGAAAATTTACATCATGTTGCTTTGCATCCTCGTCAAAATTCAGGAGGTTGTCACAAAAGACATAAATAATCAATTTAAATTACGGTACCTACTTAATTATTACTAAACACTGTTTTTTTGTTGTTTAATTTTGTCAGTATTTCAGAAAAAAAACCCTTAATGTGGTTTAGGGAATAAGAACCTATCGAATAAACGTTTGCGATTGTTTGTATGTATGAAAGCATGGTTATAGGGCAGACGGGCCGCGTTTAAAACACTGGTGGTTCATACTTACCGATTTCCATAAACAAATTATTAAAAACCTATTTTATTTTTGATTCGGGTCGAAAATCTTTAGCATGGTTAACTCCTTGAATTCGACGAGAATGCAAAACAACAGCTTGTATAAAATACAGGCTGGATGGGATATCGAAGCACAAATGGTTACCAATGTACTATAGGTACAATCAGCAAAGGAGATATGTAACCAGGTTCTCAAACTAGTACTCGTAGTATGAGATCCTGTTTACTTATCTCCTTTGCAGACTGTACATTCCCAACCCACCCCCATGTTTTAAAATCTGCTGTCTCCTACAAAAGTGCAATACCTAACTTAACGTGGTTTCCGAGGCACGGAGGAAACTCGGTATGGAACTGGTGTTCAGCCATCCATGGACCAACCTAGGGAAGCGCGGTTTAACTTAAAGGCTGCTATTACTTAGCCACAAGCTCGAATAATTATAAGAGTATAACAGTTATAACGGCAAATGAGCATGTATATGACAGGTAATTACTAGATAATTACAGAATTAAACACATATTTTGCTAATTAGAAAGACCATCTAATGCATTATTTTTACTTGAAAATGTATGACAAAAAAAAGAAAGCGAAATTCCTTTTTTTGCACTTTCATTATCCTCTAGAGAGCAGCGGTGGCCCAGTAGTGGTAACCCCGACTTAGGAACAGTAAGCCGTGGGTTCGATCGAACCGAAAATATCGTGAGGAAACCGGCCTAGTCACTAGGCCACCGGCATGTCCTAGAACTAAAAATTCGAAGACATGTGACATCTACCAACCCGCACTTGGCCCGCGTGGTGGATAACAGCCCACTCCCTTTCATAGAGAGGAGGCCTGTGTCCTGTCAGTGGGAACATTATAGGCTGATGATGATTATCCTCTAGCATTTTTTTTATTTCTTTATTTGGTTTCAATTTAGCATATCAAACGAAACAGTATAACTTCCGAAGGCAAAATCACCTGACCTCCTAATTTTTGGTGATAGAAAACTGACAACATTAGTATTTTGACGAATAATAAAAAAAACTTCTTTATTTCCAAATAAAAAATAACAACATTGCACAGTTCTTTATGTTACATTATAATGTACAGACTTGGTTACAATATGTTTTGTTATAATGTCGTTACTTATTTTGGTTGTTAACAGAATTGATTCTCCCTGTTCCCCGTACTAGTACTGACTGTATTACTGTGGAACAGTTTTCCTCGTTCTCTGTGATTGTACATAAAGTAGCGTACTTGTGACAAAATTATAATTTTAATAGGTTATAGAGTTTTAGGTAAACACAACAAAGGAGATATAACTTAAACTAGGGGGTAGGCAAACATAAATTAGTAAACTTGATTTTTAGTAAGTTGTAGGTAGACGTAAAAGTTGATACGCAAACCGATTTAGTTTACCTTGTCTCGATAGATGGCGTTGTCCAATGTCTTCATCATTCTGAATCGCGGTATTAAGATTCTCCTCCGTTTGGTTGGGTCTCTTGGACCAAGCGTGTATGGTATCAATAAACCTCCGGCTCTGGAAAACCTCAGAAACAGAATAGGTTTGTATAGTATATTTGAAATACTCTGCTTCGGCAGAGTTTATAAACATGTTCAAATAAATGCTGAATTCAGTATTGACTGCTTTGTTTGGTAGATTGGTCGCAAGCACGACTACTGAGCATGGGTTCTAGGATTCGATTCCCGGGGCCGGTATAAGTGCTAATGAGAATTTCTCAGTAGTGCACGGTTGATGGCAATACGCTCGCCCTCTATTACATAGCACTTAAACATGACTGGCGAAATATGGGGTATACTATTAAGGGAAAAACTCTTGGCGTGATGTTTATGATGTAAAGTTTTTTACTTAATCAGCAAGCTGATATAACAATAATCATTCGAGCAAAGGATGTTCCGTTTCGGGCTTGTGAACGGTGAGCTATAAGCTACCTTACTGTCCGTCCGTCTTATGACGACAGGCCGTGTCGACGACGAGTTCCGAGAGGACCGATGCTTGCCAGGACTGCGGGCTGTTCGAAAGAGATACGTGGCCCTGGAACACAAAGGGCTAAGAAGGAACATGGATGGGTTTTAGTCAGTACAAGTCTGACACTTCCTTCCGCTCCGCTCAGAGCGGGATGGGTCATTAATTTGACGATTTCCCAATCGTAAAAAAGGGTGTTCCATCTCAAACCGAACACTAACACCTACCTATCTTTATAGCCGTCTCATTCCCATTCCCCTGAACTTCAGTCCCGTCCCTTAATAATAACAATTCTCCAAATACCCACATTACAGCACCGCAATAATCCTTGATGCGGTTTCGGTGCGGTTCACTGCGGGGCAAGTGCGTCCTACGCAACGCGAATCTAACATTAGTGGCCAACGATATTTCGACAGACTATAATCGTTTAGCGGTGCTGTTTCCGTTCACATACGTCACGACAATATAGGCATAGTAAATACAGCGCAGTAAGCCGTGGGTTCGAACCTAAGCAGGCGCATAATTACTTTAAGTAATTTATTTCATCACCGCTGCCCTCAAAAACGGTGAAGGAAAAACATCGCGGGAAAAACGGGATGTCCTAGAACTAAAAATTCGAAGACATGTGACATCTACCAACCCGCACTGGGCCCGCGTGGTGGATTACAGCCCACTCCCTCTCATAGAAAGGAGGCCTGTGTCCCAGCAGTGGGAACATTATAGGCTGATGATGATGATGATGATGAGTAAATACAAGGTGTAAACGGACCCTTCACGAATCAATAATTCTGTTCATCAAACTAAGTATCTCTACGCAAAATTATTGCTGGGAAACAACTTTTTTTGGAGTGAAAAATCACATTTTACGGTAATACTCAATGTAACGCACTCAAAACACTGTGCTGATGTGAATAGTACAGGTGTCATCATGAAGGTACATAAAGTAAAGTTTATATTTAAAACTATTATTCAAAAATTACGAGTGAACGACATTGAGATTTGACCTGCAATTCCCGCGTTACTGTTCTGGACCGTAGTCCAGAACAAAAGAAAATATCACTATGACAAGAAGAAAAATTGCCTTTTGGGTTCGTTAAGGGTCTGTTACATCCATATGTGTAGAAACAAGATTAGAAACTCCACAACACCTGCGCGGTCAAAGGATTGTCCCTTTTCTATGGGGGATGAAAAATTTTACATCCTCATGCCCCTTTACTAGTCTATATTTATATAGTCAGCATTGTATGTACGCGCATAACTTTCGAACGACTGCACCAGATTGTTTTTTTTTTTTCGTGTTCCTTATTGTCTGTAGTCTGCCAACCAGTTTTACCAAGGGGAATCTTATTACCTAATACTAATTGGGTTGCGGAGGTCAGATAGGCAGTCGCACCGTCTAAAATGCTGGTTTTCAGCTGCATCCGGTTAGACTGGAAGCCGAGCCCAACATATTTGGGAAAAGGCAGGCAAATGTTGAATTACGACATAGTACATATATACGACATAGTAACCACATAATGCACTTTATAATTTCTTTTTTATTTTTATTTTGTACTATTTCATTTCGTTTTATTATTTTAAATTTATAATTTAACTTCTTTTAGGTTAATCCTGAAACAATGTCTATGATTGTATTTATTTTGAATTGGGCGTTGATAGCTGCGCCACAGTACTTTACTTTTGTAGCTATCTTCGTTTTTTCTGTGTAATCTGTAAACTTGAGTTGTTTCAAATAAACTTTATTATTATTATTATTATTTAGTATGTCAATGGAAACCGTCCCTCCCAAATAGAGGGGGGATCGCTCCACTATGACTCACCTCTATTAGACAGTTTCTGAGCATTACAGTTACGGAATGTGCCACTCGTTTTATTGTGCTCATGGCGAAAGGAAAATGACTTTTCAGTCATTGTGTTGTTGACAAAGTAGGTGTATTATAGTGTTATACTAAATAGTAAGATGAGAATAAGAAAATAATAATTCACGTACTTATACAAGGTGTTGTTTCGCAACCTCGTCAAAATTCCGGAGGTTGTCCCAAAGGACATAAATAATCAATTAAAATAACGATACCTAGTTAATTATTAATAAACTCTGATTTTTTTGGTGGTTTAAGTTTGTGTGTATTTCAGAATAACCCCCTTAACGTGGTTTAGGGAATAAGAAATTATCGAAAAACGTTTGAGATTGTTTGTATGTATGGAAGCGGGGTTATGGGCGATAATCAGACGAACATGGGTGGTTCACACTTACCGATTTTCGTAAATAAGAAAAAAATAAAAAAAACCTACTCATTTTACTATTGATTCGGGACGAGAATCATTATCATAGTTACAACACTAGCCATCGACATAGTGACAAATATACAATGTATCAGTTTGTCAATTCTTCCGTCGACATAGCCCGTTTCTACGGCGATCATGCAACGCGTGCTGGTCGAAGCTTCTGAGGCCACGTGATATTACAAAATAATAAATCATCATTTCAGCCGAAAGACGTCCACTGCTGGACATAGGCCTCCCTCAAGTTTCGCCACATTGACGTAACATGGGGGTTTTGCCATAATCGCTACGCTTGGCAGGCGGGTTGGCGATCGCAGTACCATGATCACAAAAGCACAGATAACGCTGCTGCCCATTCTCTGGCAAGTCAGACAGAGCCTAGAGCATACAAAATAATAAATACTCACTGCGATAAGCCGTTCGTCTGTATGGTGTCGGACGTAAAGAATAGCACCATCCCATATCAAAATCAAAATCAAAAGTCATTTATTCAAATTAGGCTGATAATCAGCACTTTTTGAACGTCAAAATTACAAGAGGCAGTCCCCCAAAACGCCCGCCCTTCGCCACTTCCTAGTGTTTTAGCTGGGAAGAAGAAGTGGCGGAACAAACTCCCCAGCAACACATCTGTCTGTTAGGTTAGAAGAACCAGATTCTACACAATAGTGTTCAAGTTCATATAAAGAAAGAATCTAATTAATGTCACATGCCAGCTAGCACACACCAATAATAAAATATAAAAAAATAAAGAAAAAAAAAATAAAGCCTCCAGACTAAAGGGCGTGCCCGCTTACACGTGCATACCGACGAAAAAAAATAAAATAAAGTAAAAAAAAATGTATATAAATAAAAAATAAAAAAAGGAATCTATTCATGAAGTTATATCACATTTCAGTAAGCTAATTTGGAGAAAGAACACAAACATTGTCTTGAGTTCAACCCAGCGACCAACTATTCTTATCATTTAAATAGTCGTTAATGGAATAGTAGGCCTTTGAACAAAGGTTAGATTTTACTTTGGCTTTAAACGCATTAAATGGCAAATCTAGAAAGGAAGATGGTAGCTTGTTGAAAAAGGTAATACCAAGCCCTACGAATGAGTTATGAACTTTATGAAGCCGGTGAAAGGGAGCACGTAGTTTATGCTTATTTCGAGTGTTTATATTGTGAATATCACTGTTTTTACTGTACAAATGGATATTTTGTTTAATATATAAAATATTTGCAAAGATGAATTGTGAAGCTACCGTGAGAATACCAATCTCTTTAAAAAAATCTCTCAAAGAAATTCGTGCACCCAGCTGGTAAATTGCACGAACCGCTCGTTTTTGAAGAACGAATATATTTTGGATATCAGCGGCTTTGCCCCACAGCAGAATACCATAGGACATAATACTGTGAAAATAACTAAAATAGACTAACCGTGCTGTATCAACGTCAGTGTATTGTCTAACTTTTCTGACGGCATATGCGGCCGAACTAAGCCTACCCGCTAGGCTTGATATGTGTGGACCCCATTGTAATTTTGAATCTACTGTTATACCCAGAAACACAGCTGAATCAACAGTTTTAAGCTCCTCATTGCCGAGAACAATGTTGGGACCTAGATTTTTAACATTTGGTAAGGCGAATTTAATACTTTTAGTTTTCTTGGCATTAAGAACAAGGTTATTTGTTGTGAACCAATCTGTGACCATTGATAGAGCGCTGTTTATGTCTCCAAAATCGTGTCTATTCCTATCTACTTTAAAGATAAGAGAGGTATCGTCAGCAAATAGTACTACATCACAAATACCCTTCAAATAATATGGTAAGTCATTGATATAAACCAAGAATAAAAACGGTCCCAGTATTGAGCCTTGAGGTACACCTAGCTGAACAGGTAGCCCGGAAGATTTCGCGCCATTGACATCTACACATTGGAATCTATTTTTTAAATACGAATCTATTACATTTAGGGCCTCATTTTGAACACCGTAATAACGTAGTTTCCGTAAAAGCGTGTCGTGGTGTACGCAATCAAAAGCTTTTGAGAGATCGCAGAAAACACCGATTGCATTTTGCGCGTTTTCCCACGCGTTAAATATGTGTTTCAACAAAGCAACCCCCGCATCTGTAGTCGAACGACCTTTGGTAAAGCCATATTGATCGTTGTGAAGAAGGTTGTTTAGATTAAAATGTCTTAGCAATTGATTAAGTATTAACTTTTCAAAAATTTTGCTAAATGCAGGTAATATAGAAATTGGTCTGAAGTTACCAATATCATTTTTACTGCCTGATTTAAATAGAGGGATGACTTTACTGCTTTTCATAAGGTCAGGGAAAGTACCTGAATCAACGCATTTATTAAAAGTAACAGCAAGATAGGGGGCTAAGATTTCTATTATATTACTCAAAAGTTTAATGGAAATACCCCAGTAATCACCTGTGTTTTTAGACTTAAGTGAATTAAAAACATTAACTATATCACGAGGTGTTACATGATCAAAACTAAATACGAGACCACATTTGGGCACGCTACTATGCAAAAGGTTTTCGGCTTTAGACGGCGACGAACTTAAAGAGCGAGTCGTAGTTATAGGTATGCTAGCAAAATACTCATTAAATGCCTTAGCTACGTCGGCTGGATTATTAACTAATTTGTTATCAACCATGATTTCAAGTTGGTTGTCTTGTTTAACAGTTTTACCCGTTTCATTGTTTATAATTTTCCAAGTGGCTTTTACTTTATTATTAGAATTTTTTATAGTGTCAGCTAAAAATTTTGATTTTGCAATACCACAAATCCTTTTGAATAATTTTGAATAATTTTTAACATACTCTAGAAAATTTGTATCAAATCGGTATTGTTTCAGACCATATAACTCGTATAATCTAGCTCGACTTTTATAAATACCTGGTGTAGCCCATTGGTTGAAGCCAGCGGAAGGCCCACTAATGTTAATAGTTTTAGACTTAAAAACAGATTGGTACTCATTATGAACAACATCAAAAAGGGCTTCATAAATTTCATTAGGAGTTTCGTGATCCACTATTGACGATGTAACTTTAAGAGCTATATTATTTTTAAATTTATTGCAACGACTAGCTGTATAAGGCCTACATTCCATTTTGCGCGGCTTTTTATTTAATGGCATAGGGAAGCTAGCTATTAGTCCACAGTGATCAGAAGATAAGTCACTTAATACTAATTTATTTTCGGCATGACAATCACTAAACATGTTATCAAGACAAGTCGACGAAGACGCCGTGATCCTTGTTGGTTCAAAAAACAAGTTAAATAAATTAAAAGATCTAAACAGATTGAGAAGCCTAATACTTAATGGAGTAACTTCTAAAATATTAACATTAAAATCTCCACATAAAATTATATTTTTATTACTTGTTTTTAATTTATTAAGTGAATCCTCCATTACAGATTCGAAACAAGTAAAGTCACCAGAAGGGGGTCTATAAACACAAATTATAATATATCGCTCGAGTTCAACACAAGACAACTCAATAGTGCGCTCAACGGAAAGGTTAACTAAGTCTAAACGTTGTTTACATTTTAACTTGTTTGACACAAGAACTAAAGATCCACCGCGAATAGCATTTTTTCTAACAAATGCGCTCTGTACAGTAAAGGAATCATCATTGATAAACGCTACTTCATGTTCTTTCAACCAATGTTCAGTTAAACATAACACCTGAACATCATAGTACTCCATAAATAAACTTAATTCTAAATCTTTGCCGGACAATCCCTGCATATTTTGATGCACAACATTCAACATATGCAGCTTACCCGTTGTCGCACCTAATAGTTTAAAGAACAAGGTGTATCGATAGTAGTGTTAGTATCAAAAATAGTGTTAGTAACAATAGAAGTGTTAGTATTACAAGTAAACATTGGTACAACAGGGGTACCAGTGTTGCTGTGTATATTGTATGCTAAGAGATTAGCAATATGTCGCTTACAACTAGGTGGTAAAAACATGGTGTGGTTAGTAAGCTTGTAATCAGAGATGAATTGATTACAGTCAAAATATAAAATAACGTCATTGTGATGACATGTCCTATTATAAATTAACATATTTAAATCGTAAATGCACCTATTTTGCTCATCAGACAAATATTGAGAGTAAGGCAGGGCACAGAAAATAAATTTACAATTACTTGTCTCGTTGAGATGTAACATCAAATGGACACATTCAACTGTGTCCTTTTTTCTTACATTTAAACTATTCCCATATAATAAAATAACAGTAGAATTGGGATTTATTTTAGTCAATTTGATATTACTAATTAATTGGCTAACACTGGCACCGGGCAAACAATTATTTATTACATAGTGTTGTGAACATTGATTAAATAAGGTACCAAAACCTTGACCAAATTTGTCAGAAAATAAATATGTAGTTTTTATTAAATTATTTCTATCATTAACAAAACAGCTACCTTCCGGCTGAGACACTGTGGGTGTGGGTAAATCATGCTGAGGCTGTGGTGACCGTGAGCAAGCACAACTACAAGAGAGGTTATTTGTCAGAGACTCATATCTCTCTGCATTGTACGTGACCAGGTCTACCAGCTCATTGGCCTCCTGCATACGCTTACTCAGGTCTTGTTGAGAAGCCTCATATTTGTTAAAGATATCCTTTAGAGCATATTCCCTAACAAATAGCTCATCCTGAAGGTTCTGAGTGTCGGTATCATACAATGTCCTACATAATTGTAATTCACTATCACACTTCTTTAAATCTTGAATTAAATTTAGATTTCTTTGCCTGAGTTTATTGTTTTGTTTATTTACTTTTAGGCGTTATATCTTCCCGTGGGTGTCGTAAGAGGCGACTAAGGGACTTGCCAGAGAATGGGTAGCAGCGTTCTCTGTGCTTTTGTAACAACCATACTGCGATCACCATCCAGCCTGCCAAGCGTGGCGATTGTGGCAAAACCCCCCAAAAAGTCAATGTGGCGACACTTGGGGGAGGCCTTTGTCCAGCAGTGGACGTCTTTTAGGCTGAAATGATGAAAAAATGAATGATAAGCCGTTACAAGGATACCTAATCTGTATTTAGGAAACATTTCAGTACGTATGAAGTTCAATGTGAAATTGCTAATGACTTGTCTTCAAGAATCTATATGTAAAGGTACACTAACTTTTTCCTAACTTTATACCCGCAACATTGTAAAAACTGTGTGTCTACGAATTAGCTTATTTATTTACGAGTCTTCTTGTGAAATAATTCTTCTGTTTAGTTTTAAGATTATCTTTCATTTCTCATATTATGTGAATTGTATTATTTTTGAGAAATAAATGTCATAAACCGTATAATTCGTTTTAAGTTAACTTGCTGTGCACTAACTGGGCCATGTACCTACTCACTAGTTTTAAGCCTAGGTGTGTATTGTATATATCTTACTTTATACTAGCTGTCCGGCGCAACTTTGTTTGCGTCACATTTTCTCCGTTTTCGCCACATTTTTCATTGCTGCTCCACTCCTATTAGTCGTAGCTTGATGATATATAGCCTATAGCCTTCCTCGATAAATGGGCTATCTAACTCTCAAAGATTTTTTCAAATCGGACCAGTATTTTCGGAGCCTATTCAATGCAAACAAACAAACAAACAATCAAATATTTCCTCAAAAAAAAAACTAAACTAAAACTAATATTATAAAATATTAGTTTACATTATTTAAATTAAAACCTTATGAGGTAGAAATTACGAACGAGGAAGGCTATAGGTTATATATCATCACGCTACAACTAATAGGAGTGGAGCAGTAATGAAAAATGTTGCGAAAACGGGGAAAATGTGACGCAAACGAAGTTATAAAACATACATATACATAAAACCGGTCTAGTGGTCGCAAATGCGACTGCTGAGCATGAGGTCTTGGGTTCGATTCCCGAGTCGGGCAAAGTGTATCTGGGTTTTTCTATAAGGAATTTCATTTTTTAAGTAGTAACCATGGAGTCAGGATTTGTTCCTGGTTCATGGTTCCGCTATAACATGAGACTTAAGAGCGTTTACGTCGTACGGCATTTCATACAAACTTTCAAATCCCGTTTTTCCGAAATGACTGATCCGATTTAAATGAAAGTTAATACGCATAAGCAGGATACAGAGGTCTAAAAAGCTACTAAAATATTTTCGAAATGTCTTTAAAATTTTCTGTTTGTACAGAATTTATAATCGGTCTAATTTGGCTGTAAAATTATTTTCGAAAATTTTTTTAATAACTTTTTAGACCTATGTATCCTGCTTATGCGTACGAAGTTTCATTAAAATCGGATAAGTCATTGCGGAAAATAAGGACTTGAAAGTTTGTATGAAATGTCATAAGGTGTAAACGTTCTTAAACAACATAACTGGCGTAAAGTGGGTGTGATTGTTAGGTACACCTCTACCTAACTCTTCAGAGATAACAAGGCGTTATATGTCTATCAACCTCATCATCATCATCAGCCTATAATGTTCCCACTGCTGGGACACAGGCCTCCTCTCTATGAGAGGGAGTGGGCTGTAATCCACCACGCAGTCCCAGTACGGTTTGGTAGCTGTCACATGTCTTCGATTTTTTAGTTCTAGGACATGCCGGTTTCCTCACGATGTTTTCCTTCACCGTTTTGAGAGCAGCGGTGATGAAATAAATTACACAAAGTAATGCGCCTGCCTGGGTTCGAACCCACGGCTTACTGCTCGTAAGTCGGTGCTGCCAACACTGGGCCACCGCTGCTCTCCATTGTCATGCACACCTCTGCCTAACTCGTTAGGGATAACAAGGCGTTATAAGTCTATTCTAAGATAAAACTATAGACATTAAAAAAAAAAACAAGATAAAGTTTGACAGGTATATAACTAACAGGCACGTTTTACGCAATATTTGCACGGACAGTAATTTAAAATAAAAGACGCTTTCACCATTTTTGAATGCGTAATGCCGCCATGATACTTAAAATATTATAATCCATTGCTGCCTGAATTACAATAACTTCATAAATATTTTATTATTAAAAAAAAATCTGGAGGAACAGTAAAATCAGTATTTAGGGGAAGAAAACAGGTTTTACTCCTTTTCCAGTGTGGGAAAGAGATGGCGCTAGACATCCTATATAGCTCCGTCTCTTTCCCACACTGGAATAAGAGTAAAACAATACTGCTTTAAGACATCATGCTAGTCTTCCAGAATACATATATACGTACGCGCCTTTTAACCTAACCTAACACAAGCATCTCTTTGCTTAAAACGTGATCTCCAAATCATATGTTTAAGAAACATGTAATTAAAATAAACATTTTTTTTCCATGGGGGGTTGGCAGAAACCATAGAACGTCACCTGCTACTATCTTTACATACTCCTGTCACCTTACCCACGTAAATACATCTGCTGAAAGATGGCGCCAGACATCCTGTATAGCTCCGTCTCTTTCCCACACTGGAATAAGTGTAAAACAATACTGCTTTAAGACGTCATGGTAGACCACCTGATCATACAACCACGCCAGTGAAAAAAAACCTAGCTTGGCAACTAAATTATAAACTCATTATTGCTTTCAAAAGCTTCCTAAATATTTTAAAAAAGGAAA
Organism: Cerastis rubricosa; assembly: GCA_949152445.1. Lineage (NCBI taxonomy): Eukaryota > Metazoa > Arthropoda > Insecta > Lepidoptera > Noctuidae > Cerastis > Cerastis rubricosa. The sequence goes on along the minus strand of OX424545.1, from coordinate 7,911,721 downwards.
ATGTAGACAGGTAAATAACAATGGTTATTATTTTCAAGTTTACCTTTTATTTTCAAGCAAAACTTTTTCAAAAAAACGCGTTGATGTCTTTTCTATTGGACGCTTTAGCTGAACATTGAACATTAATATTATAACACCTAATTAGTTTCCTTGGAAGATGGCCTTTAGTGTGGGACGCAACTTGCGTCGATACTCTTGCGTCATCAGAACTTCCAAGCTCATCGTGCTGTGCTGGCGCTGCCGCTGTGGCAGCGGAGAACCTCAAGCGGCGTAAATATAGTAACCTACGTAGTAACTATATTTTCGTGCCGTTTGGGGTTGAAATTCTGGGGCCGTAGGGTCCGAGTACTCACAGCTTTTTTAAGAAAATTTCCAAACGCTTAGTTGACGCTTCCCGTGACCCAAGGGCTGGCTTTTACTTTGGCCAGAGGCTAAGTATTGCCATACAACATGGCAATGCTGCCAGTCTCTATGGCACCTTATCAGCTGACAGCGCTGGGAAGGAGTTTTTTGACGCCCTTTTATAGTTTATTCTTATTTAAGTTATTTAATTTTTTAGTTTCTTAATCCTTGTAATGTATATAGTAGTTATTTAAGTTAAGTTTTTATAACACATAATTCAGAACTACCTATAACTTTTCCGTCTAATCGTAAAATATAAGGTATGTATAGAACATAACATTGCGCCTGTAATCCCCGATAGGTTTGGCAGAATTGTACCTATATCAAAGTTGTGTTTCGTCAGTTATGTTTGAGTCACACGTCATTGGGTTGAGCCATCAACTGGTCACAAATGGAGACTCCGGCTTGATACTGAGAAAACTCTAACGGCTTAAGCCGTTGGTCCCGGCTGTCATTTGTAGATCTTTGACAGTCGTTACTAGTTGTCAGAAGCCAAAAGTCTGACATCCAGTCTTACCAAGAGCTATTATATTACCCAGTTACCCGGTAAAAAATACTGGTACTCAGCTGCATCCGGTTATACTGGAAGCCGACTCCAAGATAGTTTGGGAAAAGGCTAGGCAGATGATGATGACTTATAATGACAATTTACCTTAAAAACTCACTCTAACTAAAACACACCGGTGTGTTTTGGTGAGAGTCATAACCCGGAGACTAGTTCTAGCTACCGGCAGGGCTAGCAGTGGCGGGAAACAATAGATCTGATAAAAAGGCTCGCAAAGGTCTTCGAATCATTATAAATATAAACTGTGTTACGCCATTAGGTGCTGGAAATCGAACTCGGGCACTTGTTTATAGCAGAGCAAAAACCGTGAAATGCGTGACTACGAAAACATCTAAAATATCCAAGTCAAGCATTTGAAGTTACGCGCATGAATTGGCGAAATATGGACTGAAATATTTTATGTAACGAAAGCAATTGCTGAAACCAGAATATTTATAAGTTTTGGTGTTCAATGTATGAATGATCACTGGCTTTAGTAACTAGTGATTAGTAAATTGATTGTTTACATGATTCAAGGCACACAGGGTTATTTCAGAGGTTTAGTGATTAATAATATTAATAATATGTTATGTGCGTATTAGTAGTCTAACCTCGCCTTTCCACCTTATCATCATATTATTACCATACCTTATTATCATTTCAGCCGAAAGACGTCCACTGCTGGACATAGGCCTCCCCCAAGTGTCACCACATTGACCGGTCCCGTGCGACTCGCATCCAGCGGATCCCCGCAACCTTAACCAGGTCATCGGTCCACCAAGTGTTAGGCCTTCCAACGCATCGTCTTCCAGTTTGCGGCCGCCATTCCAGATTTTTTTGGCCCCATCGGCCATCCGTTATGCGAGCAATGGGCCCCGCCCACTGCCACTTAAGTTTGGCAATTCTTCGGGCTATGTCGGTAACCTTGGTTCTCTCCATTGCCCTTTGGGTGACTTTAAGCCTTCGGATAAGACTTCTGTAAGCCTTTCCACGTATACTTATAAAGTTTTTTTTGTCGTGTAAAAAATATAATCGTATCAAGTTTTAAGATTATTCTGCAATCTTAAGATAGAAGTGACAGGGTAGACCGCGAAATTCAAATTTGCTCACATTTTTATTGCAATTCGCAGATCAGTCAAACTATGTAATGTCATTACCCTCTGCCAATCAATCCTATCGTATGGTATTTCCACTTGGGGCGGTTCGTATAAAACGAATATTCTAAACGTTGAAAGAGCTCAACGACTTCTCTTAAAAGTTGCTCTTTTCAAACCAGGTTTATATGCTACAAAAACCCATAACTAAGCAAATGTATTAACGATCAGGCAGCTTTATATACTACAAACAGTTTTACAAAAACATTCCTCAATTGACGTTTCTACAGCTAAACAGAAGGTTAATACTAGGCGATACTATGATGTCTGTGAAACAACTCCGGTAATAACATCTTTCGCAAAACTTTTTCAATGCCAGAGCATGTAGACTATACTTACAATAAAATTAACAAGTCTTGCAATTATTAATTAGTCTAGGGCAGACTGTAAAAAAAGGCTCACACAGTGGCTATTAGAACTTGGTATGAAGAAACGGATAAATTGCTCACTATATATCTTATTCTAGCCTAGCATTTTTTTATAAAAATTTACGCCACCCCCTTACAGACACATTCACATACATAAACATAATTAATCGTACACACACACATACACCATCTTACTTTGTCTCACCCACACACAACACCACACCAAACACACGACACCAACAATGACACACACTCGCATTTTTATTTGATAAGTACTTATTCTTTTATTGTTTTCCTACAATAGTCCTACCTGTAACTACAATCTACAATTGTGATAATTCCAATCTCGCGAGGGCCAGGATTCCATAGCACAGGGTATCCTTGTTTCGATTTCTGACTCCCGCAAACCTTTGTACCTCCAATATTTGTCTGTACATGGTAATTGTACTTTGTGGGAGAAAATAAATCGTTATTAATACCATCTGCCTAGCCTTTTTCAACTGTGTTAGGACGCCTTCCAATTTAACCGGATGCAACTGAATACCAGTATTTTTTATGGAGCGACTGCCTATCTGACCTCCACAACCGAGTAAGTACCAGTAATACCATATCCTTTGCTTAGACTATTTGTCAGACTTTCGGGCCACTGGACTACCTGTAACGACTACCAAACATCTACAAATGACAGCCGGGACAAACGGCTTAAGAGCGTTTACCTTACGACATTTCATACAAACTTTCAAGTCCTTATTTTCCGAAATGACTGAATCGATTTTAACGAAACTTCATTCGCATTAGCAGGATACTAGATCTAAAAAGTAACTAAAACATTTTCGAAAAATAGTGCTATAACTAATATATCGATTATAAATTATCTATGGAAACAGAAATTTCCAATCACCCTTTTTTTTAAGACATTTCGAAAATGTTTTTAGTAACTTCATAGACCTATGTATATGTGTTGAAAGCTTGTATGAAAAGCCGTAAGGTGTTAACGCTCTTAACGTGCTTTTCGAGGCACAGAGGAAACTTGTTATCTAATGGGTATGTCCACGGACCAACTTAGGCAAGCTCGGCTTAACCTAAAGATCGTCCCAAGCGGCTGTTATCATTTAGCCTCGAGCCTCTCTTGATGATAAATTTGTTATACAGCATGGCACCATGCGTCAGTGTAATCATTGAATTTACCATAAGCTATATTTTGGTTTGGAATTAATAGCCACATTGATCGCTCTTCAATCATAAGGAGCGTTTACGCTTGGCCACATTTCAAACAAACTTTCAAGTCCTTATTTTCCGAAATGACAGAACCAATTTTAATGAAATTTCGTTAGCATAAGCAGGATACATAGGTCGAAAAAGTTTTATTTTGGATATCAGCGGCTTTGCCCCACAGCAGAATACCATAGGACATAATACTGTGAAAATAACTAAAATAGACTAACCGTGCTGTATCAACGTCAGTGTATTGTCTAACTTTTCTGACGGCATATGCGGCCGAACTAAGCCTACCCGCTAGGCTTGATATGTGTGGACCCCATTGTAATTTTGAATCTACTGTTATACCCAGAAACACAGCTGAATCAACAGTTTTAAGCTCCTCATTGCCGAGAACAATGTTGGGACCTAGATTTTTAACATTTGGTAAGGCGAATTTAATACTTTTAGTTTTCTTGGCATTAAGAACAAGGTTATTTGTTGTGAACCAATCTGTGACCATTGATAGAGCGCTGTTTATGTCTCCAAAATCGTGTCTATTCCTATCTACTTTAAAGATAAGAGAGGTATCGTCAGCAAATAGTACTACATCACAAATACCCTTCAAATAATATGGTAAGTCATTGATATAAACCAAGAATAAAAACGGTCCCAGTATTGAGCCTTGAGGTACACCTAGCTGAACAGGTAGCCCGGAAGATTTCGCGCCATTGACATCTACACATTGGAATCTATTTTTTAAATACGAATCTATTACATTTAGGGCCTCATTTTGAACACCGTAATAACGTAGTTTCCGTAAAAGCGTGTCGTGGTGTACGCAATCAAAAGCTTTTGAGAGATCGCAGAAAACACCGATTGCATTTTGCGCGTTTTCCCACGCGTTAAATATGTGTTTCAACAAAGCAACCCCCGCATCTGTAGTCGAACGACCTTTGGTAAAGCCATATTGATCGTTGTGAAGAAGGTTGTTTAGATTAAAATGTCTTAGCAATTGATTAAGTATTAACTTTTCAAAAATTTTGCTAAATGCAGGTAATATAGAAATTGGTCTGAAGTTACCAATATCATTTTTACTGCCTGATTTAAATAGAGGGATGACTTTACTGCTTTTCATAAGGTCAGGGAAAGTACCTGAATCAACGCATTTATTAAAAGTAACAGCAAGATAGGGGGCTAAGATTTCTATTATATTACTCAAAAGTTTAATGGAAATACCCCAGTAATCACCTGTGTTTTTAGACTTAAGTGAATTAAAAACATTAACTATATCACGAGGTGTTACATGATCAAAACTAAATACGAGACCACATTTGGGCACGCTACTATGCAAAAGGTTTTCGGCTTTAGACGGCGACGAACTTAAAGAGCGAGTCGTAGTTATAGGTATGCTAGCAAAATACTCATTAAATGCCTTAGCTACGTCGGCTGGATTATTAACTAATTTGTTATCAACCATGATTTCAAGTTGGTTGTCTTGTTTAACAGTTTTACCCGTTTCATTGTTTATAATTTTCCAAGTGGCTTTTACTTTATTATTAGAATTTTTTATAGTGTCAGCTAAAAATTTTGATTTTGCAATACCACAAATCCTTTTGAATAATTTTGAATAATTTTTAACATACTCTAGAAAATTTGTATCAAATCGGTATTGTTTCAGACCATATAACTCGTATAATCTAGCTCGACTTTTATAAATACCTGGTGTAGCCCATTGGTTGAAGCCAGCGGAAGGCCCACTAATGTTAATAGTTTTAGACTTAAAAACAGATTGGTACTCATTATGAACAACATCAAAAAGGGCTTCATAAATTTCATTAGGAGTTTCGTGATCCACTATTGACGATGTAACTTTAAGAGCTATATTATTTTTAAATTTATTGCAACGACTAGCTGTATAAGGCCTACATTCCATTTTGCGCGGCTTTTTATTTAATGGCATAGGGAAGCTAGCTATTAGTCCACAGTGATCAGAAGATAAGTCACTTAATACTAATTTATTTTCGGCATGACAATCACTAAACATGTTATCAAGACAAGTCGACGAAGACGCCGTGATCCTTGTTGGTTCAAAAAACAAGTTAAATAAATTAAAAGATCTAAACAGATTGAGAAGCCTAATACTTAATGGAGTAACTTCTAAAATATTAACATTAAAATCTCCACATAAAATTATATTTTTATTACTTGTTTTTAATTTATTAAGTGAATCCTCCATTACAGATTCGAAACAAGTAAAGTCACCAGAAGGGGGTCTATAAACACAAATTATAATATATCGCTCGAGTTCAACACAAGACAACTCAATAGTGCGCTCAACGGAAAGGTTAACTAAGTCTAAACGTTGTTTACATTTTAACTTGTTTGACACAAGAACTAAAGATCCACCGCGAATAGCATTTTTTCTAACAAATGCGCTCTGTACAGTAAAGGAATCATCATTGATAAACGCTACTTCATGTTCTTTCAACCAATGTTCAGTTAAACATAACACCTGAACATCATAGTACTCCATAAATAAACTTAATTCTAAATCTTTGCCGGACAATCCCTGCATATTTTGATGCACAACATTCAACATATGCAGCTTACCCGTTGTCGCACCTAATAGTTTAAAGAACAAGGTGTATCGATAGTAGTGTTAGTATCAAAAATAGTGTTAGTAACAATAGAAGTGTTAGTATTACAAGTAAACATTGGTACAACAGGGGTACCAGTGTTGCTGTGTATATTGTATGCTAAGAGATTAGCAATATGTCGCTTACAACTAGGTGGTAAAAACATGGTGTGGTTAGTAAGCTTGTAATCAGAGATGAATTGATTACAGTCAAAATATAAAATAACGTCATTGTGATGACATGTCCTATTATAAATTAACATATTTAAATCGTAAATGCACCTATTTTGCTCATCAGACAAATATTGAGAGTAAGGCAGGGCACAGAAAATAAATTTACAATTACTTGTCTCGTTGAGATGTAACATCAAATGGACACATTCAACTGTGTCCTTTTTTCTTACATTTAAACTATTCCCATATAATAAAATAACAGTAGAATTGGGATTTATTTTAGTCAATTTGATATTACTAATTAATTGGCTAACACTGGCACCGGGCAAACAATTATTTATTACATAGTGTTGTGAACATTGATTAAATAAGGTACCAAAACCTTGACCAAATTTGTCAGAAAATAAATATGTAGTTTTTATTAAATTATTTCTATCATTAACAAAACAGCTACCTTCCGGCTGAGACACTGTGGGTGTGGGTAAATCATGCTGAGGCTGTGGTGACCGTGAGCAAGCACAACTACAAGAGAGGTTATTTGTCAGAGACTCATATCTCTCTGCATTGTACGTGACCAGGTCTACCAGCTCATTGGCCTCCTGCATACGCTTACTCAGGTCTTGTTGAGAAGCCTCATATTTGTTAAAGATATCCTTTAGAGCATATTCCCTAACAAATAGCTCATCCTGAAGGTTCTGAGTGTCGGTATCATACAATGTCCTACATAATTGTAATTCACTATCACACTTCTTTAAATCTTGAATTAAATTTAGATTTCTTTGCCTGAGTTTATTGTTTTGTTTATTTACTTTTAGGCGTTATATCTTCCCGTGGGTGTCGTAAGAGGCGACTAAGGGACTTGCCAGAGAATGGGTAGCAGCGTTCTCTGTGCTTTTGTAACAACCATACTGCGATCACCATCCAGCCTGCCAAGCGTGGCGATTGTGGCAAAACCCCCCAAAAAGTCAATGTGGCGACACTTGGGGGAGGCCTTTGTCCAGCAGTGGACGTCTTTTAGGCTGAAATGATGAAAAAATGAATGATAAGCCGTTACAAGGATACCTAATCTGTATTTAGGAAACATTTCAGTACGTATGAAGTTCAATGTGAAATTGCTAATGACTTGTCTTCAAGAATCTATATGTAAAGGTACACTAACTTTTTCCTAACTTTATACCCGCAACATTGTAAAAACTGTGTGTCTACGAATTAGCTTATTTATTTACGAGTCTTCTTGTGAAATAATTCTTCTGTTTAGTTTTAAGATTATCTTTCATTTCTCATATTATGTGAATTGTATTATTTTTGAGAAATAAATGTCATAAACCGTATAATTCGTTTTAAGTTAACTTGCTGTGCACTAACTGGGCCATGTACCTACTCACTAGTTTTAAGCCTAGGTGTGTATTGTATATATCTTACTTTATACTAGCTGTCCGGCGCAACTTTGTTTGCGTCACATTTTCTCCGTTTTCGCCACATTTTTCATTGCTGCTCCACTCCTATTAGTCGTAGCTTGATGATATATAGCCTATAGCCTTCCTCGATAAATGGGCTATCTAACTCTCAAAGATTTTTTCAAATCGGACCAGTATTTTCGGAGCCTATTCAATGCAAACAAACAAACAAACAATCAAATATTTCCTCAAAAAAAAAACTAAACTAAAACTAATATTATAAAATATTAGTTTACATTATTTAAATTAAAACCTTATGAGGTAGAAATTACGAACGAGGAAGGCTATAGGTTATATATCATCACGCTACAACTAATAGGAGTGGAGCAGTAATGAAAAATGTTGCGAAAACGGGGAAAATGTGACGCAAACGAAGTTATAAAACATACATATACATAAAACCGGTCTAGTGGTCGCAAATGCGACTGCTGAGCATGAGGTCTTGGGTTCGATTCCCGAGTCGGGCAAAGTGTATCTGGGTTTTTCTATAAGGAATTTCATTTTTTAAGTAGTAACCATGGAGTCAGGATTTGTTCCTGGTTCATGGTTCCGCTATAACATGAGACTTAAGAGCGTTTACGTCGTACGGCATTTCATACAAACTTTCAAATCCCGTTTTTCCGAAATGACTGATCCGATTTAAATGAAAGTTAATACGCATAAGCAGGATACAGAGGTCTAAAAAGCTACTAAAATATTTTCGAAATGTCTTTAAAATTTTCTGTTTGTACAGAATTTATAATCGGTCTAATTTGGCTGTAAAATTATTTTCGAAAATTTTTTTAATAACTTTTTAGACCTATGTATCCTGCTTATGCGTACGAAGTTTCATTAAAATCGGATAAGTCATTGCGGAAAATAAGGACTTGAAAGTTTGTATGAAATGTCATAAGGTGTAAACGTTCTTAAACAACATAACTGGCGTAAAGTGGGTGTGATTGTTAGGTACACCTCTACCTAACTCTTCAGAGATAACAAGGCGTTATATGTCTATCAACCTCATCATCATCATCAGCCTATAATGTTCCCACTGCTGGGACACAGGCCTCCTCTCTATGAGAGGGAGTGGGCTGTAATCCACCACGCAGTCCCAGTACGGTTTGGTAGCTGTCACATGTCTTCGATTTTTTAGTTCTAGGACATGCCGGTTTCCTCACGATGTTTTCCTTCACCGTTTTGAGAGCAGCGGTGATGAAATAAATTACACAAAGTAATGCGCCTGCCTGGGTTCGAACCCACGGCTTACTGCTCGTAAGTCGGTGCTGCCAACACTGGGCCACCGCTGCTCTCCATTGTCATGCACACCTCTGCCTAACTCGTTAGGGATAACAAGGCGTTATAAGTCTATTCTAAGATAAAACTATAGACATTAAAAAAAAAAACAAGATAAAGTTTGACAGGTATATAACTAACAGGCACGTTTTACGCAATATTTGCACGGACAGTAATTTAAAATAAAAGACGCTTTCACCATTTTTGAATGCGTAATGCCGCCATGATACTTAAAATATTATAATCCATTGCTGCCTGAATTACAATAACTTCATAAATATTTTATTATTAAAAAAAAAATCTGGAGGAACAGTAAAATCAGTATTTAGGGGAAGAAAACAGGTTTTACTCCTTTTCCAGTGTGGGAAAGAGATGGCGCTAGACATCCTATATAGCTCCGTCTCTTTCCCACACTGGAATAAGAGTAAAACAATACTGCTTTAAGACATCATGCTAGTCTTCCAGAATACATATATACGTACGCGCCTTTTAACCTAACCTAACACAAGCATCTCTTTGCTTAAAACGTGATCTCCAAATCATATGTTTAAGAAACATGTAATTAAAATAAACATTTTTTTTCCATGGGGGGTTGGCAGAAACCATAGAACGTCACCTGCTACTATCTTTACATACTCCTGTCACCTTACCCACGTAAATACATCTGCTGAAAGATGGCGCCAGACATCCTGTATAGCTCCGTCTCTTTCCCACACTGGAATAAGTGTAAAACAATACTGCTTTAAGACGTCATGGTAGACCACCTGATCATACAACCACGCCAGTGAAAAAAAACCTAGCTTGGCAACTAAATTATAAACTCATTATTGCTTTCAAAAGCTTCCTAAATATTTTAAAAAAGGAAAATGTAGACAGGTAAATAACAATGGTTATTATTTTCAAGTTTACCTTTTATTTTCAAGCAAAACTTTTTCAAAAAAACGCGTTGATGTCTTTTCTATTGGACGCTTTAGCTGAACATTGAACATTAATATTATAACACCTAATTAGTTTCCTTGGAAGATGGCCTTTAGTGTGGGACGCAACTTGCGTCGATACTCTTGCGTCATCAGAACTTCCAAGCTCATCGTGCTGTGCTGGCGCTGCCGCTGTGGCAGCGGAGAACCTCAAGCGGCGTAAATATAGTAACCTACGTAGTAACTATATTTTCGTGCCGTTTGGGGTTGAAATTCTGGGGCCGTAGGGTCCGAGTACTCACAGCTTTTTTAAGAAAATTTCCAAACGCTTAGTTGACGCTTCCCGTGACCCAAGGGCTGGCTTTTACTTTGGCCAGAGGCTAAGTATTGCCATACAACATGGCAATGCTGCCAGTCTCTATGGCACCTTATCAGCTGACAGCGCTGGGAAGGAGTTTTTTGACGCCCTTTTATAGTTTATTCTTATTTAAGTTATTTAATTTTTTAGTTTCTTAATCCTTGTAATGTATATAGTAGTTATTTAAGTTAAGTTTTTATAACACATAATTCAGAACTACCTATAACTTTTCCGTCTAATCGTAAAATATAAGGTATGTATAGAACATAACATTGCGCCTGTAATCCCCGATAGGTTTGGCAGAATTGTACCTATATCAAAGTTGTGTTTCGTCAGTTATGTTTGAGTCACACGTCATTGGGTTGAGCCATCAACTGGTCACAAATGGAGACTCCGGCTTGATACTGAGAAAACTCTAACGGCTTAAGCCGTTGGTCCCGGCTGTCATTTGTAGATCTTTGACAGTCGTTACTAGTTGTCAGAAGCCAAAAGTCTGACATCCAGTCTTACCAAGAGCTATTATATTACCCAGTTACCCGGTAAAAAATACTGGTACTCAGCTGCATCCGGTTATACTGGAAGCCGACTCCAAGATAGTTTGGGAAAAGGCTAGGCAGATGATGATGACTTATAATGACAATTTACCTTAAAAACTCACTCTAACTAAAACACACCGGTGTGTTTTGGTGAGAGTCATAACCCGGAGACTAGTTCTAGCTACCGGCAGGGCTAGCAGTGGCGGGAAACAATAGATCTGATAAAAAGGCTCGCAAAGGTCTTCGAATCATTATAAATATAAACTGTGTTACGCCATTAGGTGCTGGAAATCGAACTCGGGCACTTGTTTATAGCAGAGCAAAAACCGTGAAATGCGTGACTACGAAAACATCTAAAATATCCAAGTCAAGCATTTGAAGTTACGCGCATGAATTGGCGAAATATGGACTGAAATATTTTATGTAACGAAAGCAATTGCTGAAACCAGAATATTTATAAGTTTTGGTGTTCAATGTATGAATGATCACTGGCTTTAGTAACTAGTGATTAGTAAATTGATTGTTTACATGATTCAAGGCACACAGGGTTATTTCAGAGGTTTAGTGATTAATAATATTAATAATATGTTATGTGCGTATTAGTAGTCTAACCTCGCCTTTCCACCTTATCATCATATTATTACCATACCTTATTATCATTTCAGCCGAAAGACGTCCACTGCTGGACATAGGCCTCCCCCAAGTGTCACCACATTGACCGGTCCCGTGCGACTCGCATCCAGCGGATCCCCGCAACCTTAACCAGGTCATCGGTCCACCAAGTGTTAGGCCTTCCAACGCATCGTCTTCCAGTTTGCGGCCGCCATTCCAGATTTTTTTGGCCCCATCGGCCATCCGTTATGCGAGCAATGGGCCCCGCCCACTGCCACTTAAGTTTGGCAATTCTTCGGGCTATGTCGGTAACCTTGGTTCTCTCCATTGCCCTTTGGGTGACTTTAAGCCTTCGGATAAGACTTCTGTAAGCCTTTCCACGTATACTTATAAAGTTTTTTTTGTCGTGTAAAAAATATAATCGTATCAAGTTTTAAGATTATTCTGCAATCTTAAGATAGAAGTGACAGGGTAGACCGCGAAATTCAAATTTGCTCACATTTTTATTGCAATTCGCAGATCAGTCAAACTATGTAATGTCATTACCCTCTGCCAATCAATCCTATCGTATGGTATTTCCACTTGGGGCGGTTCGTATAAAACGAATATTCTAAACGTTGAAAGAGCTCAACGACTTCTCTTAAAAGTTGCTCTTTTCAAACCAGGTTTATATGCTACAAAAACCCATAACTAAGCAAATGTATTAACGATCAGGCAGCTTTATATACTACAAACAGTTTTACAAAAACATTCCTCAATTGACGTTTCTACAGCTAAACAGAAGGTTAATACTAGGCGATACTATGATGTCTGTGAAACAACTCCGGTAATAACATCTTTCGCAAAACTTTTTCAATGCCAGAGCATGTAGACTATACTTACAATAAAATTAACAAGTCTTGCAATTATTAATTAGTCTAGGGCAGACTGTAAAAAAAGGCTCACACAGTGGCTATTAGAACTTGGTATGAAGAAACGGATAAATTGCTCACTATATATCTTATTCTAGCCTAGCATTTTTTTATAAAAATTTACGCCACCCCCTTACAGACACATTCACATACATAAACATAATTAATCGTACACACACACATACACCATCTTACTTTGTCTCACCCACACACAACACCACACCAAACACACGACACCAACAATGACACACACTCGCATTTTTATTTGATAAGTACTTATTCTTTTATTGTTTTCCTACAATAGTCCTACCTGTAACTACAATCTACAATTGTGATAATTCCAATCTCGCGAGGGCCAGGATTCCATAGCACAGGGTATCCTTGTTTCGATTTCTGACTCCCGCAAACCTTTGTACCTCCAATATTTGTCTGTACATGGTAATTGTACTTTGTGGGAGAAAATAAATCGTTATTAATACCATCTGCCTAGCCTTTTTCAACTGTGTTAGGACGCCTTCCAATTTAACCGGATGCAACTGAATACCAGTATTTTTTATGGAGCGACTGCCTATCTGACCTCCACAACCGAGTAAGTACCAGTAATACCATATCCTTTGCTTAGACTATTTGTCAGACTTTCGGGCCACTGGACTACCTGTAACGACTACCAAACATCTACAAATGACAGCCGGGACAAACGGCTTAAGAGCGTTTACCTTACGACATTTCATACAAACTTTCAAGTCCTTATTTTCCGAAATGACTGAATCGATTTTAACGAAACTTCATTCGCATTAGCAGGATACTAGATCTAAAAAGTAACTAAAACATTTTCGAAAAATAGTGCTATAACTAATATATCGATTATAAATTATCTATGGAAACAGAAATTTCCAATCACCCTTTTTTTTAAGACATTTCGAAAATGTTTTTAGTAACTTCATAGACCTATGTATATGTGTTGAAAGCTTGTATGAAAAGCCGTAAGGTGTTAACGCTCTTAACGTGCTTTTCGAGGCACAGAGGAAACTTGTTATCTAATGGGTATGTCCACGGACCAACTTAGGCAAGCTCGGCTTAACCTAAAGATCGTCCCAAGCGGCTGTTATCATTTAGCCTCGAGCCTCTCTTGATGATAAATTTGTTATACAGCATGGCACCATGCGTCAGTGTAATCATTGAATTTACCATAAGCTATATTTTGGTTTGGAATTAATAGCCACATTGATCGCTCTTCAATCATAAGGAGCGTTTACGCTTGGCCACATTTCAAACAAACTTTCAAGTCCTTATTTTCCGAAATGACAGAACCAATTTTAATGAAATTTCGTTAGCATAAGCAGGATACATAGGTCGAAAAAGTTACTAAAAACATCAAAAAATAGTGCCACAGTTGAATTAGACCGATAATAAACTATATAGAAACACAAATTTTCAAAGTATCTTTTTTTTTTAAAGACACGAAAATGTTTTTTGTATTTTTAAACCTATGTATCCTGCTTATGAGTACTAAGTTTCTTAATCGGTTCAGTCATTTCGGAAAATAAGGACTATAAAGTTTGTATGAAGTGCCGTACGGCGTAAACGCTCTTAAGCCACGATTTCCTCCACGTGGCCACCTGTTTCTTGAATAGCCAGTAGCTCTTTACGATACTACAATAGAATGTATAACAATTTATTTGTAATGCGACTCTCAGATAAAAATCACGTGACTGCTTTACTTTTCTTTTGAGTATATCTCCGATGCGATGACTCATAGTTTCTCGGTCAGCCTCGTTGAGCTGTGGTCAGACTGATGGCGATTTTATAAAAACTGAGGAAACGGTGGATGAACAGAACTGTGTGAAGGATGATATGGAAAGAGGTATCTGATGGGATGACAAGTAATAGAGAGGTATGGAAGAAGAAGGTATGCTGCGCCGAACCCAAATAAATTGGGATAAGGGCAGGAGAATGGTAATTAGGATCTAAGGCGCATCTCTAGATTAATTTGTCTAAATGGAGGATTTTTTCTTTAATTATCATTTTACTTTTTTTTTAAACTTTATCTAAACGCACCCACGATATAGAAGAAATTCTTAGTGTGACACTAGGAATTTCTCCTGTATCGTGGGTGCGTTTACATACATTTAAACTCTCATACACAAACAACTAGACCTGGAATACCTATCTGTAGTCCATACAAATATTTGTTCCGTGTGGGGTCGAACCCGCAACACGCAGCGCACCAGTCGATCGCTCAACCACTCCGCCAACCGTGCTGCTGTTTTTTTGCTGGATGTTTTACAAGAACGTACACTTTATACAGGAAGGAAGGAATATTTTCAATTAACAAGCACGCTTTTATTTATTTTGGTGAAGTCTTTTGCCGAATAACTCAGAATCTCTTAAGTTTCTTTTACTCACGCCTTAAAAGACACAATCTTACACGGTTTAACAGCAAAGTAAATCTTGGTGCCAACGTAATAAAATCGAAACATAAAGAAATGAAGTGACCATCCCCATCTTTTTGTTTTATTTTCTTCTTCTCGTTACTGACTAACCAGACCCCTTATTCACAAACGCTCGGTTTTGATTTCGATTCGGAAAGTGGTATGTCTATTTCGCTCGCTTTCGTAATGCCAAAACAAGATAGACATAGGTACGACTTATCGAATCGAAATCGAAACCGAGCGTTTGTGAATACGGGGGCTGATGTCAGAGTTTTTATGCCGAGTTTTTAATGCGCCCATGAGTCTCTGACATGGCTGTATTTTCTTGTCACATGAACATCTCATCCGCTACCACTGTCACTGACTCCTCACCATCGGAACACAACCAACCATCCCTCCACACCACCTTGCTCACGCCCCGTAACGAAATCATAAAACCTGCGCCCGCGCAAATCCCGCTCCATTCCGGTCAGCGCGAGTACCGCGCTAGCAAGTACAAACTTTTTGGTACCACAAAGTGACACGGAACCCAGCAACACGTTCCGAAAAAGTGCCAGTGTGTTTATAGTAGAGACTTTGGCTTGTGACTTAGTTTTCCAGTTCCAAGGTATTTCTGAAATTTTATAAAAAATAATCTAGGGTTTTTGTTTTTTAAGTGTATCGTGTTTTTTTTGTGTCTGGATGTGGTTTGGGTAAGGTGGTCTGTGGTTATAGAAAGTAGTATTGGTAGTAATAATAAAAATAAACTATTATATCAACCTTTTTAATAATAACAACTCACAATATCGTTACTAAGAAATTGTAATTTTTAGGGTACCGTACCCAAAGGGTCAAATGGGACCCTATTACTGAGATTTCGCTGTCCGTCCGTCCGTCTGTCACCAGGCTGTATCTCATGAACCGTGATAGTTAGCCAGTCGAAATTTCTAAAGATTATGTATTAATGTTGACGCTATAAACACAAATACTAAAAACCGAATAAAATAAATATTTAAGGGGGGGCTACCATACAAAAAAGTGTTTTTATTGTTCGTTTTTATAAATAATGGTACGGAACCCTTTATGCGCGAGTCCGACTCGCACCTGGCCGGTTTCTTAATTCAAATATGATCAGCCCCTAATTATTAAAAGATCCAAAAATAAATGAATAAATGGAAATTAGGATTTTCTTGGAGTAAATAAAAATTTTGATGTAAATAAACATTTATAATTAGGTACATTACATCTAAATTCAAATCACTAATCTTAAAAAAATACTTTTCGTTTATTAACGTATATTGCAAAAGCGTTTTTACTTGCAAAGCAAACTTAGTTGCTACTAAAATATAAACGGAATCTCCAAAAGTTCAAGTTCACAGTCAAATCCTGCAGTACATAAATTCCAAATTCCTAGCTTTTTTAAGCTAAAACTACGGTTAAAACAAACAGTTATCAAGTTTTATAGTAAACGGAGATGAAAATCTCGCAGTTACCGGTACTTACCTCTTACTTAGCGGTCAATGCCTTCGCGGAGAAATTGCAATAAAGCTGAGATTACATTGGATTAACTGTTCTTTTATTTATTTATTGATTACTTGAAATGCTTTATTGTCTTTAGAATTGATAGTAACAGTATCATTTAATAAGTGTTTGGCACCATTGGTGAAATTCGCCCGATAACGTCTTTGTTTTGAATCCTTTTTTTCAATTGTGTCTTTTACCATTATAATTATTTATTTCCATGAAACCTAAAAGAAACTGTATAATAGTTTCTTAACATTAACAGTTTGTCTGAAAGATTGGGCTAGCTTAAGAGAAAACAGGAAGTGAGGCTTTAGTTCTGTGATGAGATTTAAAAATAAATAAAAAAGTGGGTTACAACTTAACAACAGGCTCATAATAATAACAACGGACCGTCAGTAGTTTGGACCTTGTACCGTTGGGTTTCTATTTTATTTGTTAGATTAAAATGAAATATACAACAAAATGCATGTTTATAATAAATAAAGGCATAATAACAGTTTTGTCTCTGCATCATCCAAAGGTGACTGGCAGAAAAAACCTATGGTATTAGGTCCACCGTTCTACTGAAAGAATATCCTAACCATTTTAGCTTAGATAAAAAAAAATACAAATAATAATGTGTTATAACATTTATAAAAAAAAAACAGGTATGCTCTAATTAAATAAAACAATTGGAGCAAACCATGTAAACCAAGCTTTAGAACTGCAAAGAGAAATGAAATGCACAAGATATAATTTGCTTTCTCAAATGTGCACACAATCATACACATACTACATACCAATCAAACATGTTGTAATGTAAATACGTTTGTCTTTGTGTAACTAACACGCTTGGTGGCCGATGTAGAGTGAGCAGAGTTCCAGGCATTCACTTACTGTTAAAGGAAAGGAGCACAATTTTCTTTCCGTATTTCATATTAATCCAATTATTTGAGTTGCTGTCCTAGTCTTTTTCTTCAATTTTGCTCTAAATTTTAAACATCACCTGCCAAGCTATTTTCCAGCTATCTTGGTGTCGGCTTCCAGTCTAACGGGTTGCTGCTGAATACCAGTTTTTTACCTCTACAACACAGTTCATCATCATCATTTCGGCCACCTTTGTCCTAAGTCTATGTCCACTGCTGGACATAGGCCTCCCCCAAGTGTCGCCACATTGACATTTTGGGGGATTTGCCATAATCGCCACGCTTGGCAGGCGGGTTGGCGATCGCAGTACGGTTATAACTAAAGCACAGAGAACGCTGCGGCCCATTCTCTGGCAAGTCCCTTAGTCGTAGGTTTGGCAGACAGTCTTTAATATTTCATCGAAGTTAGTCTTAAGCCTTGTATCTCAATCTTAGCAATGTAATCCAGTTACATGCGTACTTGACTAAATAATCTAGTTGCCTGTACTTAAACTGCGAAGCTACTTCGATAATTGTCTTGTTGCCTGTACGAAAAATCACACTATTAAATACTTTGACATTACGTAATTTTGACCGTTTGGATTTTCATCATCATCATCACTCTATAATGTTCCCCCTGCTGGGACACAGGCGTCCTCTCTATGAGAGGGAGTGGGCTGTAATCCACCACGCGGGCCCAGTACGGGTTGGTAGATGTCACATGTCTTCGAATTTTTAGTTCTAGGATATGCCGGTTTCCTCATGATGTTTTCCTTCACCGTTTTAAGAGCAGCGGTGATGAAATAAATTACACAAAGTAATGCGCCTACCTGGGTTCGAACCTATGACTTACTGCTCGTAAGTCGAGGCTACCACCACTGGGCCACCGAGGCTCTGCAAGTCTTATGTCATGTATCTCAAACTTGGCAATGTAGGTAAACCAGTTACATAGGTACTTGACTATATTTTCCAGTTGCCTGTACTTAAACTGCGAAGCTACTTCGATAATAGTCTTGTTGCGTGCACGTACTAAATTTGACCGTTCGACTTATCATGACGTAAAAAAAGGAAAGTAAGACAATGATTACAGTGTTCTAGAAGTGTTAATGTAATTGAGAAAAAAAGTAGGCAAGATTACTATCGCACTGAAGCCATTAACATACCTTCACGCTCATAAATATATTATTTAGGAGGAGCGATATGTACTAAGTGGAAAATTAGGCAATGTTATAGCTTACATAACTTAACATCTTGCATGTTATCTCCGAAGGATTAGGCAGAGCTGTATCTAATAGTACATCCACACTTTGCCAGTTATGTTTAAGTCCCATGTAACAGTCCCATCATCATAATCATCATCATCATTTCAGCCGAAAGACGTCCACTGCTGGACACAGGCCTCCCCAAAGTTTCACCACATTGACATAACATGAGGGGTTTTGCAATAATCGCCACGCTTGGCAGGCGGGTTGGCGATCGCAGTACGGTTGTTACAAAAGCACAGAGAACGCTGCTGCCTATTCTCTGGCAAGTCCCTTAGTCGCCTCTTACGACACCCACGGGAAGATATGGGATGGTGCTATTCTTTACGTCTGACACCATACAGAGCCCCATCAGTCCCATCCGGGCACAAATCCAGACTCCGTGGCTGCAAATGAGAAACTCCAGATGGAAAAACCGACACTTGACCCAAACTGAGAATCGAACACTGCGCTTATGATCAGCAAACGAACTTGTGACGACTAGGCAGGCACGAAAATAGCTATTAATGCAACTGTTACGTTATGGACGGTCTTTTAATACGAGTGCCATTTTTCGGTACAAGCGTAGCGCGTATGTTCAGAATGTCTTTGCTTGTGTTTTAGAATTTATGACGACTCGCATATGCAACCCGATGTCGTTATGGGTATCATAATGAAACCACTGTCAATTGTGTAATTCGAATATAACGAAACCGAAGTAGATAAAAATAATTTATAAATATTTGATTCAAGTACTTAATAGCTTTCTTCATCCACCCACCACAAATTATAATATTCAAATTTTCTGCGTACACTATACCTTTTCATGCAGTCACAGTTTATACCAGATTATGATTGCATTCGTATATCCAAACCTATCAAAATCTAATCAAAAAAACTAGGTAAATAAATTATTGTTTACCTAGTTTTTGTAGTTTTTGTTTTTGTAGTTTTTGTTTTTGGTATCTTGGAGATTTGGTTATTAAACCAAATCTCCAAGATACCGTTACCAAAAAAAGCTTTCACCGTTTCAATTTTTAACAAAAAAATTATAAAACTTAAGCACCCATTTTTAACAAAGAAAAAAAAATTCAAAGCCAGCTATTACCATTGTGGAATCGAGTAATAGCTGGGCGCTGAATCCATCAACCGATCATCACGCTTCCAATAAAAACTAAACGAAAGAAGCAAGGCGCACGTGATTTCCGCGCATCCCGCCGTTGGAATAGGTGCCATTGTTGTTTGAGGTAGGGTTGGCACTGGAAATAGAGTTGAAGCTGTCAGAGGGAATATGTTGGAAATTATTGATCACAGGAATCCTGACAAATCCTGAAAAAACTTACTACATACTCAGTACATCATTCTAAAATAGAAATTTTTCATCGGTAATTTAAAATAAAAAAAAACCGGCCAAGTGCGAGTCGGACTCGCGCACGAAGGGTTCCGTACCATTTTTATAAAAATCGAGCAAAAAAACACTTTTTTGTATGGGAGCCCCCCTTAAATATTTATTTTATTCTGTTTTTAGTATTTGTTGTTATAGCATCAACAGAAATACATCATCTATGAAAATTTCAACTTGCTAACTATCACGGTTTATGAGATACAGCCAGGTGACAGACGGACGGACGGACGGACGGACGGACAGCGAAGTCTCAGTAATAGGGTCCCGTTTGACCCTTTGGGTAAGGAACCCTAAAAACAAAACAGCTGTTCCTTGTGTTGTCCCACTGCTGGAAAAGGCCTCCTCCATAGCCTTCCTCTCTTCTCTCCATACGGTTTTCTTCAGCCAATCTCTCATAAAAGCCTCACAGTTTACCAAATAATAAATAAACATGATAATAGAGTAATAAGAAAAACCTACTTGGACAATTATTGCAACAAAAAAAAATGATTTAGGAAATTAATTAAGTAGTTGCTTTTGACCTAAAATAATTAAGTTACAATATATTGTTCTTCAGACCAGATACATTAAAATAAAAATAAAAACCTTTAAAATCACGTAGCAACCCTAACCACAGCCACTAGTCTGCAATTGTGATGCCAACGGTACTTACACCGTTACTGATGGATGCAATTATTTTGAAAGTCGAACAGATTGAAAGAAATCATCTGAAAGGCATACCTAGCGGAACACGATGCGTTTATATGGCTCTTTGTCTATTATTGTACACTTTGGCATTAGTTCCAAAATAAAAAAATAAAACTATCAAGTTGGTTAGACTGTCTCGTTGGTTTAGTGGTTACAAGCGCGACTGCAGAGCATGAGGTCCGTAGGGTTCGATTTCCGGGTTGGGAAATGTGTTTTTGGGTTTTTCCACCACGAATTTCTCAGTAGCAGACGTGATGTTATATGTCTTCCCTAGCTTCCTCGTTCTTTTTAAAACTTGTGTATTTATTAACTCTAGCTGTCCCGCGCAACTTCGTCTGCGTCACATTTTCCCCGTTTTCGCAACATTTTTCATTGCTGCTCCGCTCCTATTTGTCGTAGCGTAATGACATATAGCCTATAGCCTTCCTCGATAAATGGGCTATCTAACACTGAAAGATTTTTTCAAATCGGATCAGTAGTTCTTGAGATTAGCGCGTTCAAGCAAACAAACAAACTCTTCAGCTTTATAATATTAGTAAAGATGTACATAACATTAATTTAACTGTTAAGTAAAAACAACAACTAGGTACCTAGTTAATCAATTAATATAAATTACCATGACACCATTGAAAGTTCACTAAACTTTACAAAAAGTCTAAAATTCATTGCAAGTTTTTCTTAAACGGTCTTGTAATCAGTTAGCTACGCTCTATTATGACGATTCAAAGAAATTCTGATTCAGGAAATGTTGGCTTTTCTGTAAAATTGCGGATGCGAACAGGGGCTGTGTGCTTTTAGAAAAAATGGTATTCATGTAGTTATTAGAAAATTTCTGATTCAATCTCAAATTCGTTTTTTTCAGGCAAAATAACTGTAGAAAGATTTGAAAAAAATGGGCATTTGATAGCTCAATTCGAATTTTGAAGAAGCTTTACTCGCTATTATAAACCGTTTTATACCGTACGACTTAAACCTAACTCTGGAATTAAACGGACCAAGTTTTGCACAACATAGAAATATTATTTCTCATCCAAGTAGAACCATTTCTAACGTATTGCTGACCAATAGGTAACTTTTCAATACTCCTCATTCTTTCATTGGTCCTTGACAAGTTGAATTATCTTCATAACTTACGTAATTATTAGCCAATATCGATTTTTGGTTCGGTACTTTTTATGGAGCTGATGCAATTAAACGTTGACACGTGTGTATCACTTTCTACTAGTGGATATACGTTGGGCATAATAATTTGTCACTGTTAAAAGAGCCCTGTGTCATAGTAGTTTAATTAATTGATTAGCTAAAATTAAATACAGCGCCATCTATTTTTAATATTTAGAACGACAACCACTTACATCTCTCAAGAGTTCCTCCCTTCTCCAAACTTAGTTTAAACTATGTAAGATAGATGGCGTTATAATCAAAATTTTATTTGGCGAAGTATAATGCGTTTTTTATTAATTAATTAGGGTTGCATGTCAGTATGTGCATGGTAATTACCAATTACGAAGAAGAAACAGAGCGGCACATCGTGACCACACGAGACGCGAGGGCATTGCTCAACCAAACAGTGAAAGTTTGTTAAAAACTCATTAAATTACTTTTTTCGTAACATGAAAACCGTTACGGTACATATAACGCAGTTACAGAACACTTTAAGATTTTTTTTACAAAGTAAAAGTCATACTTTACCTATTTTGTTTTCACGAAAACGCGTTTTGAATTTTTTGCGTTGCGTTGTTGAATTTCGTTTGAGGTTTTGTTGTATTATTCTTGATTTCTTTTTTATGAGAATGTGGTTGCTTTTTATTTATGTGTAACTTTCACATAGGAGTTTTATACCATTTTCTAGTCAATGATGTCTGCGGTTGCTCTCTCAAACTCCAATTTCGCATTTTAAATTATGTCAACTTAATAACAAAAGGGAAGCATCTTTCTCCTATCGTTATTTTGTGAAGAGGAAGAGTGGAGTGTCCTAATACAGGTATTTATATGCTGCAAAGGACACTTCTATCACTAGCTATGTAGTACAAACCTGTTATAGAAAAATAAACTATTTGTAGGTATTTGTTTTAATCCCCAAATCACAAAAATGACATAAACCTGCACTTACCTATTCTAAAACTTGGTGAATGCGTGGATATAGATTATTATCGTCTGATTTAAAAACTGATAGAAAGAAAGAAAATATATTTATTTGTCGCAGGGACATGACGTGCATACAAAATTAACAAAAATAAAACAATGAACATAGGTAGATGCAAGAAACAAAAATAAAAGTCCAAATGGGACGGAAGAAAAATGTTTACTGCTAGCACGTCGTGACTGCGACAAGCAGGTTACCACTCAGCATGATGCTGTGCCATGGGGGACCCACAGCACAGCGATGGTTTTCAGTGGTCCCCTGTGACACCTGATACATTCTTATTCTGATCTTAATGGTCATAATGAGAACATATCAGTTCAGAAAACCATCACAAAAAGATCCCATCTTAGACATATTCCTCTCATTAACGGTTCATACATTCCACTAACTAGCCAGACAATCGTCCTTGCTAATTACAACATGTTGACTAAACTCAGACCTTGTACACAACTAAGCAAAGACAGGGCCATGTGACCATAATAAACAGACTTATTGCTCATTGTTTGGGCGATTATGTCAATGACCCCATATGTTTAGTTGTTGCTGTGAGGTACATTATTGTGGTAGGCTTAGTTATTGCTCGTACTCAGGCTCGTGACCATAACAGTCGCACGGATCGATGTTCAGGGTTAAGCAACGCTTGCTGAGGCCGGCCTCAGCAAGCGTTGCTTCACATCCACTGACCGGTCAGTGGATGGGTAACCATTAATTACATACCGAGTTCATTCCGGGCCTTAGAAAATACGTTAAGCCGTTGGGCCCGACTGGCATTGGTAGATCTCACAGTCGTTACAGAAAGTCAGAAGCCCGAAGTCTGACGACCAGTCTTGCCAAGGTGTATCGTATTACCAATATACTGGGTTGTAGAGGTCAGACAGGCAATTAATCAATGAAAAATACTAGTATTCAGCTGCATCCGGTTAGACTGAAAGCCGACCCCAACATAGCTGGGAAAAGTAGGAAACGCTGTGATGCTGTTTTTTTTTATTTCAGAATAGTAGTGACACAAATTATAGTTGTGTTAAGTTTTAGAAAACAGGGGGGCCTTAACATGAGCACGCGGTGTAAACGTAACATAACTTAACACAACATAACATCATTTATTATAGGTTTCATTGGGCCATTGATTTATACCTTATAGACTAACATCAGGCTGACTGGATCTGGACTCGGCGGCATAACAAATAATAGCATATAGAGGAAGTCAATTACTCATTATTGAACCTTACTTTCCCTAGCTAAAGTTTTATAGTTGGGGAGATATGTAATTTTTTATAACTTTATTGAGATTTTTCCAAAATTTGTCCTTCAATTACTCATAACTTTTTTTTCATTACCTTAGCAGTTTTTTATTGTTTGTTGGTAATCATAAACATTGGTGATTAAAATACCTCAAATACCTTACCGTAAGCTGATATCTAGAACAGGCCTAGTTCAAAATCAAAGTTCATAACTTTCCATAGACTACCCATTGAGAAAGCTAAACAGTAAACAATGATCACGTCATAGAAAAGCGTCACTCTATGAACAAAGAACAACACTACTATCAATTTAATTACAAAATTATCCTCCAAATCAGGGTTGACAACGTCAATCGAAATCAAACGTTTATGATATCTGCACGTGTTTATCAACTACGTGATTATAAATTGAGTCAGATTTTAAAATTGATCTATTGAATATGTATGTGTACTTCCCCACAGCTAAACTAGAAAGCTCAACTAGTTGAACAGTTGAACAGAAGGACATAGTTTGTATTACCGAGCATTTTATGCTCTATCTATTTTTTTATCAACTTAGTTGATCAGTAGGTCATTCTGTTATAAAATCAAAAATATAACCTTGCTCAACTGGTCAAAAATAATAGAAAGGTTGGAATTTAAAAATTTACTGACGGCGTAATAAAATAAAATTTTTCGATTAGATATTGTTTAATATGGTGTACCTTGTAAGTTAGGTGATGACTTGATGAGTTTAATAAAATAAAGTTTATTTTCAATCTTGCTAAGTATTGAAATATTAAATTGGCGATAAACCAACGAGCGTAGCTAGAATTCCGGATTATTATAATAATCTTATTAACATTATAAATACGAAAGTTTGAGAGGAGGTTTGGATGTCTGGATGTATGGATATTTGTTACTCTTTCACGCAAAAACTACTGAGTGGATCTGGACGAAATTTGGCACAGGGATAGATCATCATCATCATCATTTCAGCCAAAAGACGTCCACTGCTGGATACAGGCCTCCCCCAAGAAGGGGGGTTTTGCCATAATCGCCACGCTTGGCAGGCGGGTTGGCGATCGCAGTACGGTTGTTAAAAAAGCACAGAGAACGCTGCTGCCCATTCTCTGGCAAGTCCGTTAGTCGCCTCTTACGACACCCACGGGCAGATATGGGATGGTGCTATTCTTTACGTAACATAGGGACCACACCATAGGGATAGATAATAGCCTGGAATAGGACATAGGATACTTCAATCCCATGGGACCATTTTCAAACAAAACGCGGGTGAAGCCGTGGCTTAATGCTAGTTAAAAAAAAAATGTTAACTTAAACCTGTCACAATGTATAAATTATCTTTAAATTTCAATTGACTCCAGGTATAGTAGTTTTTAACCTTAATTTTGAACATGAGATTAATGCTGAAATTTTCTATCCACAGGACCAGTCGAAGCTGCCAAGATGACGCTCGAACAGCCAGCAGGAGAGATGTGGCAGAAGATCCGCGAGGAGTTGAATGAGAAGGCGGACACCAAGGAGGCCGACCTGGCACACATCAAGGAGTGGCTGAAGAAGGAGCCCCATCTACCTGATGAGTTTGGTAAGCCATGTTTTGTAACTAAGCTAATTAGTCTTTACAATACAATCCTTTATTTCAGGCAAATAGGCGCATATAACACAATACGTATACAGGATTATTGGTAAAACACAAACAATCTCTTAGGAGGTCATTCTACTCATCATTATGAACAACTTTTACAATGAGAACAAACCTGAAATCGTGAAAAAAATATCAGCTGTTCCCTACATTTTGACAAATTATGTGAACATAAAGTACGGAACAGCTGATTTTTTTTCGCGATTTCAGGTTTGGTCTCATAGTAAATGTTGTTCATAATGATGAGTACAACATCCTCTTAAGAGGTTGTCGGTGTTTTACCAATAACCCTGTTTAAGCATAAAATCACTAACTATAAACTAATACATTCTTTATGAAACTAAATCTTTAAACAATAGTACACAAAGTGACGGCATCGTGTTGCGCTGCGTGGTGTCGCGTAGACTTCCGCGGAATCGCCGATACATGACACCCTTCGGCCAAAACTCCTCCTTGAGGAAGGTCTCGATATGATGAGTCGGTACTCGCACCACGAACGACTTGAAATTCATGTTGTAGCGCAACTCCAACTTCTCAACCCTCAAGGTCCAGCTGGCCTTCACTCGAACATACTCCACGATCTCCTCAACCTTCGTGGTGTGATGTAGCCGGGACACATAAGAGCTGCGTCGTTGGTAATACCGGACGCAGCATCATATTGGGTCCTGACGGCGCTGTCCCGCACAGGTTCCGACTAGATGGTTTCTTCCTCTCCATCCTTTTCACACGTTCCTAAAGCTGGGCCACGCTGTTTCGATTCCCTGTTGGCTGGTTCACAGCAGCTCTTCTTATTCCCCCACTTGGTCTGAGCCACAGGTTTGTGCCTGGCGACAACAGTAGCGTAGGCACGTTTAGGGGTTTACGTACCTACACGAGTCAGTACCTCCTTTAACCAGAGATAACTTTTTTGCCCACCAGTTTATGTGGATCTCTTCTTGTATTGGAAATCTATACACAGCGAGGCCATGTTATATCTGGAATATATAGTTTGATGTATCTCCGTGTCAATTGTTAATCTTATGAGAACTACGAATTTAGAAAGATAGAAAAACAGTGACCAGTAGAAGAATATTGATGAACCAGTCTAACTGGATTAACTTGTTTCCAATATAAGTTGTTATCCTAAACATACTAATAAGTCATACTCATATAGTAATTATGAGTAAATTATTGATATTTCTTGTTGTAGGTAAGATTTTGAGACAACGTACCAACGTATCATTTTTTATATAAACTAATATTATAAAGAGGAAAGATTTGATTTTTGTTTGTTTGCATTGAATAGGCTCCGAAACTACTGGTCCGATTTAAAAAATTCTTTCAGTTTTATATAGCCCATTTATCGAGAAAGGCTATAAGCTATATATCATTACGCTACGATCAATAGGAGTGGAGCAGCAATGAAAGATGTTGCGAAAACGGGGAAAATGTGACGCAAACGAAGTTGCGCCGGACAGCTAGTTTTTAATAAGAATAATATACTTAAAAAAAATACGAAAAGTGTACACTTAGACGCAGTTGTATTATTTCTAATAAATAAATAAATACCACGACCCTCGAAAGTAAAAATAAATAGAAATTCAGCAAAACAACTAGATATTCATATATCTACATTTAACACTCGATCTCTAAGAACACTTGAAAAACTATCTGAACTACAGGAAGCACTAGTAACTATAAATTGGGACATAATAGGAATAAGTGAAATGAGACGCCTAGGAAAAGGAATCGAAGTTGTAAGTAATGATAGTTCAATTCAGATGTTTGGTAGCGACCTGCCCGAACTAGGTTTATTTGAACCTGTGTTTCAGGCCATCACTTTACATAGCAATCATGACTGAATTAAACGGCTGGCTTATTGGTTTTATTTTTAGTTTAACAGCAGATAAAATCATAAGTGTGTAATTTCCCCGGACATTTACACTATCTATAACATTAAGACGCTTATTATTTCTCATAATATAAAATATATATATTTATAAAATACTAGCTGTCCCGCGCGACTTCGTCTGCGACATTTTCCCCGTTTTCACAACATTTTTCATTGCTGCTCCGCTCCTATTGGTCGCAGCGTGATGATATATAGCTTATAGCCTTCCTCGATAAATCGGCTATCTGACGCGTACAAGCAAACAAACAAACTCTTCAGCTAAAGCTGAAGAGATAATAAATTATAAATAGATAATATACATTACATAATCTATGAATACCAAAGCGCACAAATAAATCATAAATGTCCATTACTCATCCTTTCTCTTACTTTTCTTAACTTCCCTCTACTCTTTCCAACAGATGACCAGCGCATCATGACCTTCCTTCGTGGTTGCAAGTTCTCCCTGGAGAAGACCAAGCGTAAGCTGGACATGTACTTCACCATGCGTGCTGCTGTCCCAGAGTTCTTCAACGACCGTGATGTCAACCGTCCTGAGCTACAGGAGATTTTAAATATTGTGTCAGTATAAGCATACTGACTGCCATATACGATATTTGTAGAAATTACAATTATCATACATTTGCCTAGCCTTTTCCCAAACTATCTTGGGGTCGGCTTCCAGTCTAACCGGTTGCAGCTGAGTACCAGTATTTTACATGAAGCGACTGCCTATCTGACCTCCACAACCCAGTAACTGGGTAATAAGTTAACCCTTGGTAAGACTGGATGTCAGACTTGGCTTCTAACTACTCATAACGACTGCCAAAGATCTACAAATGACAGCCGGGACCAACGGCTTAACGTGCTTTCCGAGGCACGGAGGAAACTCGGTATGAAAATATGGTCACCCATCCACGGACCAACCTCGGCAAGCACGGCTTAACCTTGAAGATCGACCAGTGCGGCTGTTATTATTTAGCCACGAGCTCCTCTAGAAATTACAATTATATGGTATATTATTTGATATTTGTAGAGTCTCATTCCTTTTTCATTTCTACTGATATTTTAATGTTTTTTCTTATTTAAATTGTTAAACTTAATCAAAAATTGTGGTAATAATGCCATTCTTAAAAAAAATATGCCGTATTTCCAGAGAGGAGGTCTTTTTTGGCATTTTTCCTATATTACTACGGGGTGGATATTATAATCTCCAAAGTTACGTTCATACACATTTATTTATTATCCTTAGCATCAAATTTTACTTCAAAATCCTTAACCCTGAGGTTATCAGCAAGTACGCAAGTGAAATCCACAAATTATTCACTAATTTGAATAAAAATGCGGATTTTTAATCACAGTATGACTAATTACTGAAAACATAATTTTGTTCATCTTCACGCATATCGCTTAATGCAAATTACGCACTAGTCATATTTACTACTGCGGTTTTCTGAGAATCTAAACAAGTGGGAGTAACTTTCAAGTTTACGTTTCATGTTTCTACAAAGATTTTCAACAGGATTGGCGGATGTTTCTCGGTATCTTATCTCATTTATGTAAATAAAACACATTTTTGACTGTTCGATCATCGTTATCGCAGATTGAATTCTAATTTCAGTCCGCCTAGTTTTTTTTTTATCTTTGTCCAATTGGTCAGATTGGGTAAAAGCACTTGTCAAACTTTTTGCTATGAACACAGATTTAATATTTATTTATTTATTCATACATAATATTTCCTTTGATTTAATAAGTAACATTATTAATTTCACTTGGATTTATTATGGTTTAACAATGATGTAATCGCGATATCCGTCATTTTTGCATTACCTCCCCATGACTCATCTAACTGCAGCTTTATTACAACCCAGTGCGAACCTATCTTTTTAATTAGCAGCCGTACAGAAATTGCAGTAATAAACATAATATTATATCCAATACGGACGACAAAGTGTGGAAAAATGTGCAACAATGAAAAGACGTAGCACTAATTATTTCCACGACGTTTATTTTTATTACATGAAATTATGTATAAGTTTTCTTACGTGTGGGGCTCGTGACTAAATAATAACTTAGCTCGGATCAATCTCCAGGCTTGCCTAGGTTGGTCTGTGGATGGGTGAACACCCATGCCTTAGCGAGTTTGGAAAACACGACAACAACAACAATACCGACTGTCAGTTGAAGATCTTTGACAGTCGTTACGGGTAGTCAGTGGCCTAAAAGACTGACAGCCAGTTTTACCAAAGAGTATCGTATTACCTAGTATTGTACTACCACCACTAACCCAAATAGGCAGTCAATCCATGTAAACTACTGGTATTCAGCTGCATCCGGTAAGACTGGAAGCCGACCCCAACATAATTGGGAAAAGGCGAGGCAGATGATGATATAAGTTTTCTTACGTTTTATGTACATACACCAAGTGCCTTGTGGGAAATTGACGGGTTTTCCCTCAGTCGTAATACCATTGTAATCTTATGAAAATTAATTCGGAAGTAAAAATCATAAAAACAATCATTAAAATCATTAAGTGCTTGTTAGGAAGAGTAGCTGCCATTAAATCCTAACAACCTATTACAAAACATGCTCCGACCTTGATTTTGTTTTTTGCTGTTCATTTTTATTACAAAAAAAAACGAGTTATAACATGACGAAATTGAAGAAGTGCGATATTCCTTACAAATTACGTCCTAACACCAGTGTGTTAGTTGTTAAAAAACTAACATTTTATTTAGTTACATTGCATTTGAGGAGCTTGGGGCTAAATAATCATATGTAGCTGCTTTGGTCGAGGTTAAGCCGCGCTTGCCTAGGTTGGTGCGTGGATGGGTGACAAGCACAATGGTTTGAGTGCTGCTGCTGTCGCTTCTGAGTTCTACAGTAAAACGCAATTCAACCCTTTTTGCGTAGTGCAACTTAGTTTGATGTACAAAATGCTTAGATGGAGTAGAATACGGAATTACGATGCACAAAATATCGATATAAATGCTAACACGATGCTACAAAATTCACATGTCCGTTAACTTTTAACCGACAAAATGTCGTCCTTAGACGAGAAGGAAAAAGCGCTTTTGCGTTTTTTCTTCCGCGTCTTCACGACCGACCCAAATTTTGAAAAGTATGGGTCAGAAATTGCTGCCATTCAGCAAACCAGCGATAACGTCACTGACTTCAGTGACGCGCTCGACAGCCCTTTGTCGCCGCCACCTGCCGACAGAGGCTTACCGCCAGCCGTTGCCGCCGCGATTAAGGCTACTCCAAGACCCAAAGTTGTGAAACCCATTGTTTCACAAACAAAGGTCCAGCCCGCACCTGCGTCCATTGTTCCCGTTTCTGGGAACATGGGCAAAAGCTCACCGCCAGCCGTCGCCGCCGCGATTCCGGCTAATCCCGAACCCATTGTTTCGCAAACAATGGATCAGTCCGCACCTGCGTCTATTGTTCCCATTTCGGAGAACATGGACACAACCGTACCAATCTCCGACTCGGAATCGGTTTTGGATTCCTGCTCTGCTTCCTCGTCCTCAGAAGACGACTACCAAGTCGTCGGAAAGGGCAAGAGGAAAAAGGGCAAAAACTCGCAGGCCGCCATGGCCAAAAAGTTAGTCGCGCTTCCTCTAATCCCCTCTCCCGAGGCGTCCCGTCCCACCTCCCCGGTCCCCGCACCAAAGTCCGCCCCTGCTCATACCAGCAGGCCAACCAGCCCTAAGGCTAACTCTTCAGCCGCTTCTTCAAAGAAGCTGAAGCCCCCTCCCCCGTTGTATATTCAGGACAAAGGGAAATGGACAGACGTGTCCAAAATGTGTAATGAGCGCCGCATTCAATATACAAGCGCAAAAAGCACACAGCAGGGCATCAAAGTGGTGGTCCCTACGACAACCGACTTCAGGGAACTAACCCGCCAATTAATCGGAAGGCGCATAGCCTTCCACACCTACTCTCTGCCAGAGGAGAAGCCCACCCGCGTGGTGATCAGGCGGATCCCGAAGGAAATCCCCACGGAGGACATCCTCAATGACCTCCTAGGCCAGGACATCCCGGTCGCAGCCGTCCACCGCCTTCATAAGGCGAGAGGCGGAGACCTTTACGATATGGTACTGGTCATCTGTGACCCAGTAGAAGGTCACCACCCGATCTTCAAAGTGAAGTCGGTTTGCTCCCTGTCAGGCATCTCAATAGAGAAGCCCTACCGCTCAAGCGTAGTCGGACAGTGTCATCGCTGCCAGATGTACGGTCACAGCCAAGCCAACTGCCATGCGCCACACAGATGCGTAAAGTGTCTAGGCGACCATGGCACGGCAGACTGCCCCCGTCCCAAAGACAAGTCGCTTTGCACGGAGCCACCGAGCTGTGTGCTTTGCGGCCAGTCGGGCCACACGGCCAACTACCGCGGCTGCTCAAAAGCCCCCAAAGGCTCCTCCTCTAACCTGGTGAAGCGTGCAAGCGCCCGCCAACAAAGAGAAAGCCCATCGGTGAGGCTACCTTCTGCCCAGATGCCGGAGAGACTCAGCCCTCAGAGGCCCTCTCCCTGGACCACGCTCAACCACCAGAAAGCCTTCCCGGCTCTCAGTAAAGCAAAGTCCAGCCCCATCCCCGGGCTATTAGATGCCCCTGTCCCCACTCCCGCGGCCCAAGCGAGCGCACCGGCGCCCGCTCGTCCCACGCCACCCGGCCCCGCGGCCGTGGACCCCTCTCACAACGTAATTTTAGAATCGTTAGCAGAGTTAGTCACCCCCGAAGCAGACCGCATGGCGGCTGATCTCAGGGCGGCTAACACTGGTGGCGATAAACTTAAAATTATCCTCAAGTCCCTACTAAAGTTAGGCGACCTCCTCCGCAACCTTAATCTCGACTAACTCCAATGGATAATACAAGATTAACGTGCACCAAACCCCGATCCCTAAAATTAGGGTACTTTAATGCCAATGGCATTAGAGGCCAGCGTGATGAGATCGCCACCTTCCTCCGCGACCATCAAATTGATATCCTCCTCGTACAGGAGACCTTCCTCAAGCCCAGTCACCGCGATCCGAGAATTGCCAACTATCGCATAGTTCGCAACGATCGGTCACGTTGCCACAAGGGCGGGACTCTAATCTATTATAGAAAAGAACTGCATTGCATCCCCTTGGATCCCCCTCCCATCGAGTCTCTACTCGAGACCTCAGTGTGTCGACTAGGCATGACCGGCCATCAACCGATCACTATCGCCTCTGCGTACATCCCTCCCGGCGGCACGTCCGAGGAACACACTCTGTTCACCAAAGACCTTGCCGTCCTCTTCGGCTTGAGCGACTCCGTTATCATAGCGGGCGACCTCAACGCCAAACACCCCGCCTGGAACAGCACGACGACCTCTGCCAGAGGACGTCACTTGTATAACCTGGGCGAGTCCCTCAACTTCGATCCCATCGCTCCTATGGAGCACACCCACTATCCCCACGACCCCGACCAACGTTCGGACGTTCTCGACATAGCGCTTCTCAAGAATGTCAACCTTAAGTTGCATTCTATCGAGACTTTACATGAGCTTAACTCAGATCATCGACCAGTGCTCATGCACTTAGTTCCTCGCTCGGGTCCTTCTGACCCCAGCCAGCCCCCGCCGACCCAAGTGATAACCGACTGGAGGAAAGTCAGCGAAAAGCTGAAATCCACCACGTCGCCTCACCTGGAGGCCATCCCCGACCACATAGTCTCAGTCGCAGACACGACGGCCGCCATCAACTCGTTTACAGAACACGTGCAATCCGTACTGAAGGACTGCTCACGGGAAGTCCCAGCAATGAGCGATCAACGCTGGATACTACCCGCTGACATACGTGAACTGATAAACGAAAAGAACGCGGCCATCCGTGCCTACAGCAGCTTTCCCTGCGAGGCAAACAAAGCCCACATGCGTAATTTACAGCGTGCTGTAAAGGATCGCACCAGTGAGTTTCGTAATAATCAATGGGAAAAAACGCTAAGCGAACTCGAGCCTACCCACCTAGCCTTCTGGCAGCTGCAACGCAAGATGCGCTCCACCGAAGAGGCTTCGATGCCTCCCCTCACCCGACCCGATAAGAGCGTCGCATTCGACGACTCTGAGAAGGCCGAATGCCTAGCCGACAGCCTGGAGTCCCAGTGCTCCCCCAGCTCGCAACCAGTAGACAAGCGACATCTCGATGAGGTGAACGCATTCGTCGAACGTAGAGCCGCCCTGCCCCCCGAAGAAGACCCTGATGATCCTCTGCCTCCGGTCACAGCTGACGAAGTGCAAGACATCATTAATAAACTTCAACCGCGGAAAGCACCCGGCTCCGACGGAATCACCAATAGGGTGTTCAAACTCCTCCCCGCTTAGCTCGTCGTGTTAATGGCGGCCATCTTCAATGGCGCCCTGAGCAACAACGCGTTTCCCCAAATATGGAAAGACGCCACTGTCATCGGTTTCGCCAAGCCAGGCAAACCCAAGTCTGAGCCTTCAAGCTACAGACCTATCAGTCTCCTGAATGCACTCGGTAAAATCTACGAGAGACTTATTTATAAGCGACTCAAAGACTTCGCCGAGGCTAAGAGCCTCATCCCCAACGAACAGTTCGGTTTCAGGACCGGACACTCTTGCATTCAACAGGCCCACCGCATCGTAGAACACCTGAGCGCTGGCTTCCAGCGTGGAGCGATGACGGGTGTGTTGTTTTTCGACATAGCAAAGGCATTCGACAAAGTCTGGCACAACGGCTTATTATATAAGCTGTACAAACTGGGAGTGCCAGACCGTCTCGTGCTCATCTTACGAGACTTTTTGTCGGATCGCACCTTCCGCTATCGCATCGGGAAGGCACTGTCTTTCCCCCACCCCATTAGAGCCGGAGTCCCTCAGGGCTCCCCGCTCTCTCCCCTTATCTTTACTCTGTTCACCAGTGATATCCCCAAGAGCAAGAAGGCTCAGTTAGCCCTGTTTGCGGACGACACGGCCATCTATTACACTGGCCGCAGTCACGACGCTATTTACAGCACCCTCCAAACCTCAGCCAACGTCCTAGGCGCTTGGTTCCGGAAATGGAGAATCGAGGTGAACCCCGACAAGAGCCAGGCAGTTCTTTTCTCTAAACCGCGTAAAAACAAGCCACCCGCGCTCAGCCCGATCACTATGTACGGTAAGCCTATCCCTTGGGAGAAGCAAGCCAAGTACTTAGGAGTCTTACTTGACAACCACCTGTCTTTCGCGGCGCACATCAAAGCAGCTCGCGACCGAGCTGCCTTTGCTATGGGTAGGCTTCATTTCATGATCTCGGCAAAAAGCAAATTGTCACTCAAGTGCAAGTTGCGCCTTTATACCGCGGTGATCCGCCCCATTATGACGTACGCTTGCGTCGTGTACGCTCACACCAAGCCTAAATACATCCATAGGATGCAAACCTTGCAGAACCGGTTCTTACGTAGAGTCACGGGAGCCCCTTTTTATGTCCGTAACGACCGTCTACACGTAGACCTTAGAATGCCCACCGTCCTTCAGTTTATGAAACGTCTTTCGAAGCGTTTCTTCGATAAAGCCAGTAAACACCGTAATCCCCTGATCGCAGCGGCCTCCCGTTACGAACCCTCGCGCATTAGTACAGTACGCCGTCCTCGGCATACCCTCGTCACTCCCGATGATGCTATCACCCTCCTCCAGGAGAGTAGCAAAGAGACTAGCACTCTTAAAAAATTCAGACACAAACCGCCGTCTTTCCGACCTCGCCGTCGAGGTCCGTCGCGACGTCCCGGTCCATGTCCTCCCCGACCCTCGCTCGAGCCAGCCCGCGATGCTGTGCCAGTAGTTTTAAATCAGCCCCTAAATAATGATATCATTCAGATCCAGCCTGTCCCCATGCAGTCCTCCCCCAGCGACGCCCTGAGCCGAGGCTCGTACCCCACAGGGGGTGCCCTCAGCGTATAGTCGCTTAGTTTGTAAGTTTTTATGCCCTGGCTGGAGGCCTTACTCTTAAGGCACCCACAGGATAGTCCGGTTAAGCAGACGACAACCTCCTAGGTTGAACTGCGAGATGCCATTCATAAAAAAAAAAAAAAAAAAAAAACTACAAAATTCAGTCCAGCATGGCGAGAACCTCGTGAAAGCAGAGAAAGATAAGCAATTCAAGTATCTAGATCTGGCTCGCTAGGTTGTCGGCATGTGGGATGTGAGTACAGCAGTTATTGTGCCGATAGTCGTGTCGGCCAATGGCGTAATAGCCAAAAGCCTCGGCAAATATCTGAGGAGACTCTCACTTGGCAGCTGGATCAAGGGCTTGATTCAGAAAGCAGTACTTCTGGACACGGCGCATATTGTTAAGAGGTTCTTCTCTCAAGACCCTGACCACCGGTAGCTCGGACTCTGTTCCCGATACCGGTGGGTTGCTATTTTTATATGATTTTAAACAGAAATATATAGAACCGGCCAAGTGCGAGTCGGACTCGCGCACGAAGGGTTCCGTACCATTATTTATAAAAACGAGCAAAAAAAATCACTTTTTTGTATGGGGGCTCCCCTTAAATATTTATTTTATTCTGTTTTTAGTATTTGTTGTTATAGCATCAACAGAAATACACAATCTGTAGAAATTTCAACTCGCTAACTATCACGGTTCATGGGATACAGACTGGTGACAGACGGACGGACGGACGGACGGACGGACAGCGAAGTCTCAGTGATAGGGTCCCGTTTGACCCTTTGGGTACGGAACCCTAAAAAACGTAAATCATAAGTAAAAAAATAAATAAGGGAAATAATAATACATTTATTTATTGACGAACGAACGTGCCGATGTCAAGTAGCTCCATAGAAATCAAGTAGTAGTATCAAGTTAAAGTCAAGTAGTATGGCAGTGAAGATTTATCGAGGTAACGTGCATCAAAGTATCGTGGCTTCGCAGAGACGGTCTTTCGCAGTAACGTGCATCGAAGTCAAGTAGTATCGCAGTGCAGATCTATCGCGGTAACGTGCATCGCAATTTTGTAGCATCGTATTACCATTTTTCGATATTTTGTGCTTCGAAATTCCGTATCCTATTCGCTTGAATGACGGTTTCCTGAAGGATCCGTTTACAACTTGCATTAAAAGACATTTCGTTTGTTTACAGTCAAATGCCGCCGCTGCCAGGTCTCACACCTGAAGGAAGACGTGTCATTGTGATGAGAGGTTAGTACCTATAGTAATCAAAATCAAATTCAAAACGACACACCAATAAATGCATTGAATTGAATTGACTTGAGCATCATTCTGATCTGACGTATATTTCATAAGAGTGAGATATTTCCCACCTAGCGGTACGCCGTGGGTTCGGACCCAGGCAGGCGAATTACTTTGTGTGACTTATTTCATCACCGCTGCCCTCAAAAACGGTGAAAGAAAACATCGTGAGGAAACGGGCATGTTCTACAACAAAAAAATCGACGACATGACATCGACCAACCCGCACTGAGCCCGCGTGGTGGATTACAACTCACTCCATCTCATTGAGAGGAGGCCTGTGTCTTAGCAGTGGGAACATTATAGGCTGATGATGATGCTGTTCCCTACAAAAGTGTTATAAAGTACCTTCACTATGAAAATATACGTAACAGCAGATTTTTTTATTACCGATGAAAGTTTCTATGTAGGGGGGTTCTGAATGATGTTCTGCATACTTGATTCCCGTTTATGTGTCGGTGTTCCCTCCACAGTGTATAATAATTCTAAGTGACTCCCGTCATTAAGATTCTGGTTCGAGACAGTCATGTAAAGGAATCCCATCACAATATCGTCTCATTCTTTCCTATTCACCCTACAGGAGTCGACAAAGACATCCAGACCCCCAATGTGGCGGATGCCTTCAAACTGGCTCTTATGCTGGGTGACGTCAGACTGGCAGAGGAGAAGGAGGGAGTAGCAGGAGATGTGTATGTCCTGGACGCTTCTGTGGCAACCCCGACGCATTTCGCTAAGTTCACGCCTACGCTTGTGAAGAAATTTTTAGTCTGTGTGCAGGTTAGTAAAGATCTGAGTGTTTTTGTAGTTCTGATGCCCCCTAAATGTATTAGATGGCTTTCTTATCATATTAACAGAAAAAAGTTCACCAAGGTTAAGGTTTTTGAACTCTAAAATCATACTGGTCATATTAAGTTACAAGAAAAAATATATTATTTTAAATTTAACGGTTTACATAATTTTAAATAATTGCACAGAATTGTATTCTGGAAGCCGACCCCAACATAGTTGGGAAAAGACTAAGTAGGTGACGATGATGATGCACAGAATTCTATAAAAGCCACGTCATCATCTTTATCATGGAAAGAATATTGACTTACGTTCTCGGTCCATTCTTTTCAAATTTAATGTGTTTCCGCAGGAGGCTTACCCCGTAAAGCTGAAAGAAGTCCATGTCATCAACGTATCACCTCTGGTTGACAAGATCGTAAACTTCGTCAAACCTTTCATCAAGGACAAGATCAAAGAAAGGGTAAGATATAATTTAAGATACAGAAGTAGCTTCCGTGAGGAGCTCGCGGCTTATAATAACAGCCACTTGGGTCAAGGTTAAGCTTTGCTTGCCTAGGTTGATCCCAGATGGATGACCACTCATTACACACCGAGTTTCCTCCGTGCCAGAAAGCACACAAAGCCGTTGGTCCCGCCTGTCATTTGTAGATCTTTGACAGTAGTTCCAGGTAGTCAGTGGCCCGAAAATCTGACAACCAGTCTTACCAAGTGGTAAGGGATAAAGCTAGGCAGATGATGAATTAGCTTCCGTGACTAAACTTGTCATAACATTATGCTTCCTTTAACAAGAATATTATAAACTGCATCAATGTTTAATTTTACAGTCCTTTGTATTTGAATTAGTTAGTAGACCACAATAAAATTCCATTAAAACAAAGAACAATTAGGCTTTGGCTGGTCGCAGTTCAATTAATCGCTCTTTGTTGTGTTGTTCAACGTCAATTTTACTTAATGGCGTTATGTATTACTTTCAGATCTTCCTGCACACGGACACCAATGATCTCTACAAATATGTTCCTAAGGAAATGCTTCCTCAAGAATATGGTGGTAATGCTGGCCCCATGAATGACCTTCACAGTAAGTATCTTTCACCACACTAAGTCATCCGCCCCTGCTAAGTAAATGGGACTTATTACACCTTACCTTAAGGTTGACACTGTAAGCTTTTCTCTGCCATCCTTCCCTCCCTGGCTACACTATATATTTGAACTGACCAACTGGGTTTTTTTTTATATATCTTGTTCTACCTTTTGTAGTAAGCAACGACTTACTGTCGGGCCTACGCTGTCCTACCATATTTAAGTGCTAGCTGTCCGGCGCAACTTCGTTTGCGTCACATTTTCCCCATTTTCGCAACATTTTTCATTGCTGCTCCACTCCTATTGGTCGTAGCGTGATGATATATAGCCTATAACCTCCCTCGATAAATGGGCTACCTAACACTGAAAGAATTTTTCAAATCGGACCAGTAGTTTCGGAGCCTATTCAATGCAAACAAACAAACAAGCAATCAAATCTTTCCTCTTTATAATATTAGTTTAGACTAACGCTGCACGCTGCTGTAACATTCAAATATTGTGAAACTAAGTGATTTTAAAAGAGTAACCATGGAGTTTATTGCCGGTTCTTATCCATAGGAAATGACCAACAAGGACCGTATACCTTTTGTCGACGTTTTTTAAGTGCGCATGTAGGTATATGTAAAATAAAATATTTTGATTTTGATGATTTTGATTTTACCACAGACAGTATAGTTCTGCTCATACCCACGGCCTTGCCCGCGTTTTGTTCAGTAATTGTACCTCGGGATCGTACTACGGTTATAAAATATCCTATGTGCTATTTCAAACTATTATCTATCCCCGTGCCAAATTTCATTCAGATCCATTCAGTAGTTTTTGCGTGAAAGAGTAACAAACATTCAAACATCCTCTCAAACTTTCGCATTTATAATATTAGTTGGGATAACAACCTTCAGATTAACGACCTTCAGACTCCGGCCTTTAAAGACCAATATAATTTTTGATGACCCAATCTCACTAATCATTAATTTTCTTCCAGATGCCTGGGTCAAGAAGCTAGATGAATACAAAGACTGGTTCGCGGAACAGGAGAACCTTAAAGCCAACGAGGCCCTTAGACCGGGAAAGCCTACAAACTACGATGAGCTCTTCGGTATCGATGGTTCTTTCCGTCAGCTTGTTATAGACTAAGCTACTACCTCCAGTTATTACCCCATCAAGTTTAAAAGACTCTAAGTCTATCAACAATCATGTTTTAGTGGCCTTTTCAACTTGATCGGGTACCAGCGTCTCTCTACTGTCGCTTGTTTCAGTTACCATTTTTAAATTTTAGCATATATTGACGATATGATTGTTTCTTGTGACTGCTTGCTGAACAGCTAGTACAATTTTTGAATCTATTTCGTTTGGGTTAAGGTTGGAAATTTGTTGATTGAGTTCAGTTTGCATTCTCTTGAAGTATATGTTTTGTCTGTCAACCAAAGTTTTGCTCAATTTGTCGTATCTTTGTTATATGACGTGTGTATAGCGTCTTTAATTTTAGGTATTTGATTATAAACATTTTCTTTAAAGCAATGTTGTTTTATTTTTCTTTTATCATTTATAATTATTTCAATAAGATACATATTTGAACAACAAAGTTTTCTATTGACAGGAAGCCCAATGATACATAAATATAAGAGATACCTAGTAATTTGCCACTTGCACAACAACTTATTATTTTGCATTTTCTGCCAATGCATATACATATCTACAATATACTTCGAATTCAATTCGCCAAAAATGAAATAAATAAACTGTTTGGAAATCTTCTAGAATTACCGTATCCCAGCACAAATATAAATAAAAAGAATGGTTATCGAAACAACTTCTATGTATAAATAGATTTTTCCAAAGTTATTTTATTACGAATCCTTAGTTGTATGCGAGACTATTTTTAGAAGCAAATGGAATTGTATTATGCCATACTTGGTATATCTTTTTAATACAACCTTGACAACGACACTGAATAGTGATCACAGTTGTTGAAACAATACGATTTTCTACTCGTGGAAATCATTTAACCATTGAATAGTCTCGGAAACGCAACGATTAGTAGTAATTATGGCGTTTAGAAGATTAACTTAGTGTTACTTTGTGTAGCTTAATGTCTATACTCTTAAAAGAAGAAAAATACATTTCTTTTCTTCAGTTACATCAGGCCGTAAGAATGAAAGGTGGCGAGGCTGCATGTATTTGGGTCCCATGCTTAGAGGTAGCATAATTAGTTATGGCAACTTATACATAGTTGTAAAACGACTAAAGACTAACAGAAAAGTAAAGTATGACGGAAAACTTGGGAGAAAAGAGATATACGTCCATATACAAGATAACCTAAAAATCTTACGATTAAGGTTTTTAATTGTGGAATTACAGCGCAAATAATCTACATCTTGTGTGTTTTTCTTTTTGAATGCTATATGCCACACGCAAAAACGAACGCATGTGATTAAAAGAGTGATGGATATGAATGTTGATGGGATAGGAGAGGGAGTGGAAGGCCAAAGAAAAGATGGATGGATTGTGTGATGATATGAAAGAGAAAGGAGTAAATGATGCCGTGACATCTGATAAGGAGAATGGAAGAAGAAAAAGTGTTGCGCCAACCCCGACTAGAACACTGTGTTCCCTAATTTTACCTTTCGTTTCATATGTTTCTAAGATTGTTATTGTCAGACCTGTAACACCTTTATGAAACCGTTGATTATAACTGAACCTTAACATTACCATCAAGTGACATCTCTACCAATATTAATTTTTTATTTCATCGTCGATGTAGACTTGTAAAGGGTTTCACAAGAGTAGACAGGAAGAAGAGGAAGCCCTGTTCGCGAAACCAGCGCGGTACCGCACCGAGTGGACCCAATATGCTGCTGCGCCCTGCTGTGCCTACGACGCAGCTGTACGTTTCACGTATGCATCACGCCACGGCTATACAACCCATTGAAGAAGTCGTGCAGTATTTGAAAGTAAAGACCAACTGGACACTGAGGGTTGAAAGGCTGGAATCGCGCCACAACATCAACAAGTCGTTTGTGGTACGAGTTCCAATGCACCATCTACAGACCTGCTTGAGAGAGGACTTTTGGCCTAGACGTGTCGTATATCGACGTTTCCGAGGACGGTTACGCGACACCATGCAGCGAAACACGACGCCGAAAACATCACGTGTTTAGTTATAGTTTAATAAGGTTTTTAATATGTATTAGTTTATTTTTATTCTATAAGACTATTTTGTGTATTTCGCTCTGTATGGTGTCGGACGTAAAGAATAGCACCATCCCTTATCTTCCCGTGGGTGTCGTAAGAGGCGACTAAGGGATTTGCTAGAGAATGGGCAGCAGCGTTATCTGTGCTTTTGTAACAACCGTACTGCGATCGCCAACCCGCCTGCCAAGCGTGGCGATTATGGCAAAACCCCCCAAAATGTCAATGTTGCGACACTTGGGGAGGCCTATGTCCAGCAGTGGACGTCTTTCGGGCTAAAATGATGATGATGATGATTTTGTGTATTTTATGTATGAGCCTTAGTTTCCCGATACTAAAATGAATGATTAACTACCCAGAACGGTTACGTTGACCGAAAACCATCAGTCATCACTACGTTCCGTTCTATTTACCAACCTCGCAATACGACGACCATAATCTGGGCTACTTCAGTTGCATAGCTCTACTCAAGCAAGACCGTGATTTATTGTCTATCCTTAATGGCTGACTTAATTGCTGAGTGAATTTAAGTATGTAAATTATCTTTGACTTTGTTGTGGCGAAAAGTAGATGGCGTTGGCTGCGGAGGAGCTCTTGGCTAAATAATAACAGCCGATTTCGTTGATCTTTAGGTAAATCCACCGCTTGCCTAGGTTGGTCCGTGGATGGGTGACCACCCTTACATATCGAGTTTCCTCCGTGCCTCGGAAAGCACGCTAAGCTGTTCGTCCCGGCTGTTATTTTTAGATCTTTCACTTCCGTTACAGCTAGTCAGTGGCCTGAAAGTCTGACAACCAGTCTTACTTGCAGTCGCTACTAATAAAATGCTGGTATTCATCTGCATCTCTCTGCTCTGTATGGTGTCGAACGTAAAGAATAGCACCATCCCATATCTTCCCGTGGGTGTCGTAAGAGGCGACTAAGGGACTTGCCAGAGAATGGTCAGCAGCTTTCTCTGTGCTTTTTGTAACAACTGTACTGCGATCGCAAACCCGCCTGCCAAGCGTGGCGATTATGGCAAAACCCCCCCATAATGTCAATGTGGCGACACTTGGGGGAGGCCTATGTCCAGCAGTGGACGTCTTTTCGGCTGAAATGATGATGATGAATGATGATTCAGCAGCATCCGGTGAGACTGTAAGTCCACCCCAACATAGCTGGGAAAAGACTAGGCAGATGATGAGTTGGCGTTGCCCGTGACCTTGGATTTGCTCCCATCCACCCCTATGTCTCTGTTTCTTCAAAGGGTTAGTCGGAAAATCAACGGACATAGTTCCCTGTACAACCAGCGTCGGTGTGCGTCGGTCAAGGGGAGGATGGCACACATTTAGTTTCATCCCCCGTATTCCGTTTAAAGGTAACGATGGCACGATCTAGAATTATTCACTCTTGTATTGGCTGTTTGACCAGACAGAGGCCTTGAACACCTAAAAATAAACAAAAACTATTTTTTTAAATTATATTTTAAAGTTTATAAATAAACCAATACTTGCTAGGGAATCCCCTCTAAAGTAGTGTATTCGATTACTTCTTGAATATATTAGTTATAGATGACTATGTATACCTATAGACTAGATAGTTGTCTAAAGTCTAACATTATTACAGTCCTTGATTTAATTTTTTCGCTCTAAACTGGTTCGATTCCCGAGGGTGGCAAGCAAATTTTCAAAAATCTTTGCATGCAGATGTGTCTTTTTAAAAATAAAATTTCGTTTGAGTAAAATTTTGCTATCTCCAGTATTTAGTGTAGTTTCCCTCCAAATTTAAAAAATGCCACCCTGTTTAGCCTTTTTCATAAATCCATAATACACATAATAAATCTTTTATCCTTATTCCTACATTCAATAGAATAGTTCTGGATAATAAATCGGGTAAGGAGCGGAGTTTCCTAACTCATCCATAACAGGAAGATGATGATTTTTGCTACAGTTTTAGTGTAGGCTTTTCGTATCGTCATCACATCCGTATCATCAAATGTCATCACGGCCATCAGTTAGTCCCCAATAATTGGGCGCATTTTTTTTGTTCTGTATGGTGTCGGCGTAAAGAATAGCACCATCCCAATTCTTCCCGTGGGTGTCGTAAGAGGCGACTAAGGGATTTGCCAGAGAATGGGCAGCAGCGTTCTCTGTGCTTTTGTAACAACCGTACTGGAATCGGCAACCCACCTGCCAAGGCGTGGTGATTATGGTAAAACCCCCCCTTCTTGGGGAGGCCTATGTCCAGCAGTGGACGTCTTTCGGCTGAAATGATGATGCTGATTTTTTGCAGCGT
Organism: Cerastis rubricosa; assembly: GCA_949152445.1. NCBI lineage: Eukaryota > Metazoa > Arthropoda > Insecta > Lepidoptera > Noctuidae > Cerastis > Cerastis rubricosa. Next base: position 7,867,582 of record OX424545.1, on the reverse strand, counting down.
CAAGAGCGTTGTTGATACTTCAGCAGGCAAAGATTGAGGCGGTGAGGTTTTGAGCAAGTTTATATGAGTCAGGAGCTCCGCGCTCGCTCTTGGTTTTGGAGGAATCGTGAACACCCCATTTCGGCGGATTATGTTTGCAGCGGCATATTTGGATAAGCAATGAAGTAGGTATGGAAGCAATTAAGTTTTTAACACTGAACTCCATGTGTGACCCCAGTTTCCGTATCGTTACGGAGTTTTAAATACAGAAACTCCTGCTTGCCAAATTTTTTGTCCAAATCTTAATTGTCATTGGAGGTTTTGCAGGAGTCAAAACCTTTTAAAACATTTTATTATGTAAAAGATTAGTATCAGTTACAAAAAAGAAAATAATATGAGTTAAAAGTCAAGTTTTAAGACAAAAATAAAACATGAAGGATTATCTCGGTTCAAAATAAAGTTATTTTATACTAGTTGGGCTCTAGGGTTTACCTCTAAAGATTTTCAATGAAACGTTGATTTTTCGGGGTGAATTAGTAATTATATCACACTTATCGACCCACATACTATATTATATACATCTGTCTATGCCATTAACTTTAACATATCGCTTTGTTTCTGTTAAAAGAAGGACAAACCAACAAACGCGGCTTCGCATTTGCAAAGCAATATTTGTATTTAATCTATTTTAATTTAAGAGAAACATTAGTTTTTATATGATTTAAAATACAACCCATTTCAGCCACTATAGGTGGAACTAGGAAATTGAGACGCACTGTCAAGCACTTTGAAATATTTTGATGACAAAGATTTTTTTTTTAAATTGCAGAACAAAAACCAGCTTCAAAAACAAAACAAAGTGAAAAATAACTTTAGGTTCAGAAGTCGGTGACTTTTGTTTCATTGATTCAGTTTTTTTGCCACCAACTTCTGAACCTAAAGTTATTAGTTATTTTTATTATTGGTTATTTTTATAAAACTGTTTAGTTGTTTTTTTTTGTTATTGTTGAGAGGAACTCGTGGCTAAATAATAACGACCGCATAGGTCGATCTTCAAGGTTAAGCCGTGCTTGCCGAGGTTGGTCCGTGGATGAGTGACCATCTTTACATACCGAGATTTCTCCGTGCTTCGGAAAGCCTTTGGTCCCGGCTGTCATTTGTAGATCTTTGGTAGTCGTTACGAGTAGTCAGAAGCCGAAAATCTGACATTCAGTCTTACCAACGGATATCGTATTACCCAGTTACTGGGTTGTGGAGGTTAGACAGGCAGTCGCTTCATGTAAAATACTGGTACTCATCTGTATCCGGTTAGATGGAAGCCGACCTCAAGATAGTTTGGGAAAAGACTAGGCAGGTGATGAAATAAACTTATTGTTCATAATGGTTTGCCATCGTTTGAAGATTCTGTCCTGTATCTTTGGAGGAACTAACATATAACATCACAACTATAATCCACAGAGAGTTGGGCATAGGTGTACCTACTAGACCACACACATTTAAATAGGGGACGACCCAGTTGCCACCAACCGGGCACAAATCCTACTTCCTGACTGACTTCGTGGCTGCTACTGAGAAATTCCTGATGGAAAAAAATCCAATAACACTTTGCCCGACCCGGGAATCGAACCACATGCTCAGCAGTCGCGCTTGTGACTACTTGACCAACGAGGCAGTATATGAGGAACTGCCTTTCTATGATAAATAACTGGTATTCAGCTGCATCCAGGTAGACTGGAAGCAGGATGATACTGGATGCACCTGACCCCTAAGCAAAGTGAAAACCTTTAGATTTAGAGGAACCGAAGGCAAAGAAATATACAGGGTATTTGGTGCATCGTGTGCCAAATTGAAATGGTCGACTGGGTCGAATGGTCAGCTGCTATCCTTTCACACCCCTAAACACTTCACATGCCCTGTGGATTTTTTTTCATCGACTTTTTATTGTTTTTCTAAAAAAATACCCTAATTTTACATTCAAATACAAATTTAAAAAAAAGTATAAATCGTAGACTGAATTTTAATTTTATTTAGATGTGTATTGTATTCCAATGCTTTTAAATTCAAAATTAGTGACATGAGCCATCTAGTTATTTTTTTTTTAAATTTACTCGCAAAGTTTCGGAATTCAATTAAAGCTGTCCATGTTACAGCTATTTACATGGCTATAAAAAAAAAAAAACAAACGTATTATTTTTTAAATTTGTGAATGTATTTTTTTTTTTTTTTAATAAAACAATATAATGTCGATGAAAAAAAATCCACAGGGCATGAGAACCGTTTAGGGGTCTGAAAGGAAAGCTGAAGACCCCCCCAGTCGACCATTTCAATTTGTCACACGATGCACCAAACATCCTGCCTGTATATCTAATAACCAATAGAACAGTTTTACCTGAGTATACCTGTTCTACTTAGACAATAAAATCTAAGCAAAAACGTGTTCTATTGGTGTAAAAGTTCACCATCTGTCTAGACTTTTCCAAATGATGTAAAGGTCAGCTTCCAGTTTATCCGCATCCAGCTGAATGCCAGTATTTAACATGGAGCAACTGCTTATCTGACCTCCACAACCCAGTTAGTACTGCGGAATACGAAACCCCTTAATATACTGTTTGTCAGGCTTTCGGGCAGATCTGTAACGACTGTCAAAGATCTGCAAAAGTCAGCCGGGACTTTCGGTTTCCGAGACTAGGTCAAGACTTCATGCAAAATTTCATCGGGAAATACAAACACAAAGGTCAATCGAGCTGTCTGACATTTAATTATTATAAATTGTATAAATATAACCGACTTTAAATAAATGAATTTAGAACAGTCTAGCCACTTGTATCTATTTGTGAATCATAAATTATTGATAACAGTGCATTAAGGCCCCTAGCACACGGCGTATTATAAACGCACAGATTACCCGCGCGATATACGCGCTTCAAACGAGATTTGAACGCTACCTTGTAACCTAAGGCCCCTAGCACACGGCGTGTTTTAATAGCGCAGACGACGCGCAGATGACGCGCTTCAAACGAGATTTGAACGCAACCTTGTAACCTGATCATACGGGGCGATCGTGAAACGCGCGTCTGCTGCGCGTATACGCGCAGATACAGCGATACGGACGCGCTGTAGTCGGTCGTAGCTTCCGCGTTTTTGTCAGAAACTGTTCTTCAGTTGTACAATGGCGTCAGTTGAGACAACACTGCTTACGCTGGCTTAAGTATTGCTTTTAAAAAGAAAAAAACGTAAAAATAAGCGAATCTATTGCATAGATCCATTTACGAGTGAAAGAAGATTGTGTTGTCATTATCACACAACGCAACATTTACAAAATTATCCTTTGTACGCGCTTCAAACGAGTTTCGAACGCACTTCACACGCACGTTTGTATCGCGTTTTACGCGCGTTGATTCTATAAAAACGCAAGAATCGGCATCTACGGCGCAAAAACGCGTGTTCCAAAAACGCGCGTCGTCTGCGCGTTTAAAATACGCCGTGTGCTTAGGGCCTAACACACGGGACGATCGTGAAACGCGCGTCTGCTATGCCTATACGCGCAGATACAGCGATACAGTCGCGCTGTAGTCACTCGTAGCTTCCGCGTTTTGGTCAGAAACTCCTCGTCAGTTGTACAATGGCGTCATTTGAGACACTGCTTACGCAAGCTTAAGTATAAAGAAAAAAACGCGCGTCGTCTGCGCGTTTAAAGTACGCCGTGTGCTAGCGGCCTAACACGACCACTCGATCTTTTTTTTTTTAATTGGTAGCACTTGTTTCACTTAATCATTTCCCTATTTATTGAAAATTACTCATAGACCGTATGTAAGTAGTGCTTGTCGTAAAAAAACATTTATTATTAAAATAAATTGACGAAAAATGAAAACAAAAAATAAAACATTAACCTTTCGTCTAAATAAGCTCGTAAATTTTAGTATTGGCATTTTGCGGTGCCACATCATCAACTTCCTGCACTTGTCCAATGAAAAGAATAGAAATAGAATAGAATGCATTTATTTGTCAGAATATTGTACTTGAAAGCTGTAATTTGAATTATGTATTACGATCATAATATTCTGCCGTTTCCGGCGTACAAATATGGTTTGTAAAACTATGGTCCATTATATTACACATTGAACAATATTTGTACAAGGGATTAATTATCTAGGGGCTAAATGCACAAACCGTGCGAAGCCAGAAAAAAAAAATTATAAGTCAAAATTCGATGAAGTCAAGGAGATAAAATATAATTTATTGGCAATAATCTACACTAATATTATAATGAGGAAATATTTATATGTTTGAAATAAACTTAAAACTACTGGACTGATTTCAAAAAATATTTTGCCGCTAGAAAGCTACATTCGGTTTAAGGGTTTCGCCCTTTAGCGCGAGTCCGACTCGCACTTGGCCGATGTTTCTTTCATATCATTAATCACACGCAAGCAAAGTAATTACGTATAGGTAGCATAAAAATGAGGGTTACCTACGTTTCATCGAAAAGAAATTGACAAATTATCACTTCCCAAACAATTTTTCGCATAATTTCATTTGCCAAATTATTACTTAGCAAAATATCTCTTCACAAATAATTGTAACGCAAATCTAATGTTTGGCAAGTGAACGTTTAAACAATAACTTGTTTACCAACTAGTACTTTTACCAATTTTTATGTAGTCAAATAATTCAGTTGGAATATCACATTTTTCAGTTCAGTTTTGTTTAGTTTCGGGTAGCTTTTTTTTCAGGTTTTTTTTCCATATTTTTTTCTATACACCGTTACATTTTAATCGTTTTAATCCTTTGGAGGGTCGATTCGGTGCATGAAACACTATCGATTTGTAGTGATAAAATTAAAAATAATTACCTTTTTAGTAACTTCGAATTAATTTTCGCATTAGTGAAAAAGCAGTGTAAACCAATAGTAGTACCATTTGAAACTCATTTCGTACCATATGATGTGACCACACACACATTTTGCGAATATTACGTTATCACTTGCTATTTTTAGGGTTCCGTAGCCGAATGGCAAAGACGCTTTTAAAACGCTTTTAGTTTTTTTTTTATATTTTAAGCGATACAATGCTGTATAAGTTGTTTATGAATAGTATTTTGAAAGTTGAATCACCCGTCCAAGGGATTAAAACGATTAAAATTTGACGGTGTATAATCTAGTCGTTTCTGGCACTCACCGGCCGCTACCGCGGCACCGCTCGGTTCGCTCGCTCGGCTCGTGCATAGGAGGTCACAGTTCTCACCTAACCTAACCTAACCATTTATCTTTTAATAATTAACCCCGTTTAACTAGTTCGGTTCTCGATAGCCAGCTAAAAATAAAATCATCATATCAAATCATTTTACCTAACGTTTATTGTGTAAAGATTGTTTGCTGTAATAAATCAGTTGATTAAAGACTAAATGCCATAGTGACATTATCTTTGTTAATATTCTACCAAGTAAAAATTTGACCAAATGAAAAAGTGCGTACCTACTAAAATCATTCCAAATATTGCATTGGTATAAAAAAAAGGTTGCTAAAATTTATTTGGGTAGTGAAATTTTGTCAAAATCTTTTCGCCAAAACGGCAGGCTTCCGAAACTGACCTCATGCTCAGCAGTTGCGCTTGCAACCACTGGACCAAAATTGTAATTGATGTTAAAAAAGGATAAGGCTCAATACAAGACAGGACAATTTTAGTTGAGGCCGGCGCGTGGTAAACTATCAATTTTATCAAGGAAGATCCATCAAGCTACCTCCATTTTTAGGAAGCCTGCCGTGTGTTGTTCCAACAACTACATTAAAAATGGTAAAAGTACTAGTTGGTAAACAAGTTATTATTTAATCACGGTATCTGGGTCACCATCGGGTGCATCGAACGTTAACGTACGTCGCGGAGCTAGCCTTGATGTATCATCGGCCAGTTTCGCGTCAGCAGTTTTGTCGCCGTCGTCACCGAAGAATGCAGAGCCTGCGGAATGCACTCCTCGTCGGCAATCTCGGCATGTTCCTGGAGATTTCGCTAGCGTCGTTGCAGGCAAAACTGCTCTCGCTGGGAAGCCTGTGTCAGAAAAGGCACCGATTCGGGCAGACGATGGTTTCATGACGGTGTTGAGGAGGAAGCGCCGTCAACGAACCAACAAGAACCGCTGCGGCAAGGCTCCAACGGAGCCCAACGTGCCTATTCGTGCCGCGAAGCCGAACACTCCGGTGTACATCTCCCACCTACACTACACCACTACGGCGGAGGACATCGTGGAGTACGTGCGCCAGAAGACCAAGTACGTGGCAGGAGTGCAGCTGCTTGAGTCGTGCCGCAACGTCAACTTAAAGGCGTTCGTGGTGCGAATACCAACGTGCTATCTGCATCTCGTCTTGGAAGAGGGCTTTTGGCCGCAGGGAGTGGTGTTCCGTCGCTTCTGCGGGCAAGTGCCACATGAACGCACAGTGACATAGTGCGCAAGTGAAGTACTACTAACACATTTAGTTTTAAGATTTTATTTACTAACCCAATTTGAAGTTGATCCCACCTACATCAGTTTACTCCGTAACGTGTATCTAAACAGCACTGCTTCGATTAGGCTACAAACAGCCGGATCATCATTCCTAATAGAAAAAGGCATAAATCAAGGAGACCCGCTTTCACCTAAGCTTTTTAATAGCGCACTTGAAGAAGTGTTCAAAAAGCTAACGGCTAGTTGGGAAAGGAGCAGTATTGAAATCGGTGGGACGCGGTTAACCAACCTTTGCTTCGCTGACGACATTGTCGTATTCTCTTCCACGGCGACAGAACTAGAGCTAATGTTAAACCAACTCAGTAATGCAAGCCTTGAGGTTGGACTGGCGATGACATGTCGAAGACCAAACTGATGTCAAACACCACTAACCATAGGATCAGAATTAATGGTGAAGAATTGGAATATGTACGTGAATATATCTACTTGGGCCATTTAGTCTCTTTCTAGTGCCAGACAAGACAAGGAAGTCACAAGACGAACCGAAAATGCCTGGAAGAGCTACTGGTCCATGAAGGAGCTTATGAAGACCAAACTGATGTCAAACACCACTAACCATAGGATCAGAATTAATGGTGAAGAATTGGAATATGTACGTGAATATATCTACTTGGGCCATTTAGTCTCTTTCTAGTGCCAGACAAGACAAGGAAGTCACAAGACGAACCGAAAATGCCTGGAAGAGCTACTGGTCCATGAAGGAGCTTATGAAGGGAACCTTCCTTTGTCGCTAAAGCGAAAAATCATGGACATGTGCATTCTTCCCATTTTGACCTATGGATCCCAGACTTGGTCTTTGACAAATATTCAAAAGTCCACACTCAAGGTCTGCCAACGTGCCATGGAGTGCAGCATTCTAGGCGTCAAACTAACCGACCGTGTACGCAACACCACACTGCGCTCCAAAACACAAATTACTGATGTTGCTCAAAAAGCCGCTAAGCTGAAGTGTGACTGGACTGGCCACGTCTGCCGCATGCCCAACGATCTGTGGGCCAAAATAACCACATTCTGGAGCCCTGACACAGCTAGAAGATGACAGAATGATGACAGAAGATGACGGGACGAGCTAGACAAGACCAGCGATCAGTGGTCCACATTGGTCCTGGACCGAGACAATTGGAAGTCATGGGGAGAGGCCTTTGCCCAGCTGTGGGATGACGCAGGCTAACAGTATCAGTATCAGTAACCCAATTTGTATTTAATAGTATGTATGTCTGTAAGGTATATATCTATGGGCCAAAGTTGCCTGCAAATAAATGTATGTTGTTGTTGTTAAACGTACACTTGCCAAACATTAGGTTTGCGTTACAATTATTTGTGAAGAGATATTTTGCTGAGTAATAATTTGACAAATGAAATTATACGAAAATTTTTTTGGGAAGTGATAAATTGACAATTTCTTTTCGATGAAACACTGGTAACCCGGTCAGATTCAGATTTATTTATTTGCCAACAAGGTAGGTACAGGTTTTGATGATACAATAGCTGAAAGTTTCTGCTACATTCTACCTTACGGTATGCAAATCCATAGAAACTAATAGATAAGATACATTTTTTTTTATAAAGTAACAACTAGTTAGCATGTCATTCTAATTAACACAAAAAAAAATTGACAATTTCACATAAATAAATCTTGTCCTGCAGCGGTGGCCCAGTGGTGGCAGCCCCGACTTACTGGCAGTTAGCCGTGGGTTCGAACCCAGGTAGGCGCATTACTTTGAGTAATTTATTTCATCACCGCAGCTTCAAAAACGGTGAAGGAAAACATCTTCAGGAAACCGGCATGTCCTAGAACTAACAATTCGAAGACATGTGACATCTACCAACCCGCACTGAGCCCGCGTGGTGGAGTACAGCCCACTCCCTCTCATAGAGAGGAGGCCTGTGTCCCAGCAGTGTGAACATTATAGGCTGACGATGATGATGAAATCTTGTCAATAGAATAAATTGCATTGCTTTATTATTATAATTAAGTGAGGTACTGGGTTCGATTCCAAGTTCGGCAAAGTGTTATTTGGTTTTACTATTAGAAATTTGTCAGTAGCAGCCACGGAGTCTGGATGTGTGCCCGGTTCAACGCCGTACTTAAAACATAACTGAAACTACGAAATATGGGTATACTCGATCAGTCTTACCAAGAGGCATTGTATTACCTAGTACTAACTGGGTGGTTTTGTTATTGCTAAAATAGTGGTATTCAGCTGCATCCTGTTCTGTATGATGTTGGACGTAAAGAATAGCACCATCCAGTATCTTCCCGTGGGTGTCGTAAGAGGCGACTAAGGGATTTGCCAGAGGATGGGCACTAGCGTTCTCTGTGCTTTAGTAACAACCGTACTGCGATCGCCAACCCGCCTGCCAAGCGTGGCGATTATGGCAAAACCCCCCCAAAATGGCAGGCGGGTTGGCGATCGCAGTATCCTTAGTCAACACCCACGGGAAGATATGGGATGGTGCTATTCTGTACGTCTGACACCATACAGAGCCTAGAACCTTTATACCTTTATTAAAAACGAAATATTTTTTTTTGCCTTAGACAATTTAAAAAACCGCCCAAGTGCGAGTCAAACTCGCGCACAAAGGTTTCCGTACCATTATTTATAAAACAAGCAACAAGAATGACTTTTTTTGTATGGGAGGCCCCTTAAGTATTTATTTTATTCTCTTTTTAATATTTGTTGTTATAGCGGCAACAGAAATACATAATCTGTAGAAATTTCAACTGGCTATCTATAACGGTTCATGAGATAAGCCTAGTGACAGACGGACGGACGGATGGACGGACTGACGGACAGTGAAGTCTCAGTAACAGGGTCTAGTTTGACCCTTTGCTTACGGAACCCTAAAAGGAGAACACTGAAAGTAGTAATGAAGAGATATTTTTTTTAACAGCACACAAATTTGTTTTGTTTAATATGAGGAAATCAATTTTTCTATCTGACTATCCTTGCCCTTCGAACTCCTCCTTCCTAGTGACGAGATCTTTGCCAAGAGATTTACTCTCGTCAAGCAAACAGGCTCATTGTCAATCGTAACGTGCGACACTGCGCGCGCGCCGGTCGTTGCGAAATCAATTTACATTTAGTGATATTTTTTATACCCGGATTTATTTTTAGAAATGTGAGTATTTGTTTGTAAATCTTATTTTCTAGTTTTTTATTGAAAAGCAAATCACTGTTACTAAGATTTAAGTAACAAATTTTTATTTTATTTTTGTTACGCATAAAACTATTTGGATAATATTTTTAAATACTTATGGGATAGCTTATAGGATATTAGTGATACTTTGGTGTTTTTAGGGTTCCGTAGCCTAATGGCAAAAAACGGAACCCTTATAGATTCGTCATGTCTGTCTGTCTGTCTGTCTGTCTGTCTGTCTGTCTATCTGTCTGTCTGTCCGTCCGTATGTCACAGCCACTTTTTTCCGAAACTATAAGAACTATATTGTTGAAACTTGGTAAGTAGATGTATTCTCTGAACCGCATTCAGATTTTCACACAAAAATAGAAAAAAAAAACATAAATTTTGGGGTTCCCCATACATAAAACTGAAAACCAAAAATTTTTTTTTAATCGTTCCCCTACCTGTGGGGTATCTATGGATAGGTCTTTAAAAATGATATTGAGGTTTCTAATATAATTTTTTTCTAAACTGAATAGTTTGCGCTAGAGCGACTTCCAAAGTGGTAAAATGTGTCCCCCCCCCCCTCTAATTTCTAAAGTAAGAGGAGGAAAATTCTGAAAATATTTAGGATTGTAGAACGTAAAAAAAACTATCAACGAAAATTGGTTTCAATAAGATATATTGTTTAGTTTTTGAGATATGGGACTTTTTCATCAAACTGCAGCAGTAACTTTGTTTTTCATTAACATACTATGAAAAACCAATTTAGTTTTGCGGTTGAGTGGAAGTTTACCAACTAATACTACTAACTAATGAATGACAGTTCAAAATTTTGTTTTTCAAAATATTGCTATGGAGCCCTGTGTGCGAGTAAGACTCGCACTTGACCGGTTTTTTTTTTAGTATACGTAACAGCAAAAACAACATACATTTATTATTTTATGTATTATTGACGGGGACAAGTATGTCCCAATATGCGCTAAGAGTCGCAAATTTTACTGATGGGTCAATTTTCTATATCAGGTTTTTTAAGAGAATTATCTAGTGTTAGAACTGAAATAAAACAAGATTTTGAAATAAATAATATTTATAGTGTCATTGTACATGAAAATCTGTAAAACAATTTATAATTACTGTGAAACATAAATATGTATATGTCGCAGGCAATTTGTATGTTTCCGCGTTTTACAAACGGCGTCGTCCGTTTTAAAAACAAAATTTTAAAACGCTCGCTGTTTTAAAATATGCCGAGGGCAAAATTTTAATTGCCTCTGTCACTTTGTAAGATGCCACAACATTTGATAGACAATTCAATCGCCGTTTACAAAATGCCGCGGCAAATTGAACCATTTAGGTTTTTGAGGTTATCCGGCACGTTAAAACGCTAAGGTGTCCATGGAATCTGGTGCTCGGAGGACTCCTGGGGAATATTATTGGTTCTATATTCGCCTAAAAAGCGTAGTCGGCGTAGCCCCGTTACGCGGTGCTCCTATTTCTGTTTGAAGGGTTTACAGTAACCTAACACGAAGGGGATCCCCTTAGAACCTAATCTGTTCGAGTCGGGGTGCCCCAAGTCCAGAGCTCGCAAATTGCCAGCGACATGTACACCGCATGTTTCACAAATTCTTTTTGAACGATTTTCTTTATGCGCCTTAGCAGAATGAACGCACCTGTTTCGGTTGCCTGGCTTCATTATTACGCGTGTCGGCAATGATGTCTCCTGACTGCGATTATTAAAATGTTGAATGCGCTTCTTCGTCATTGAATTAGACGGTAAAGAATGTTTTCTTGAAGAAAATCCATCAGTCATAGCTCTTGCTACGATCAGCTCCTATTCTAATGAGGAAAGTAGACTGCCTTTAATTTTATATTCTTCGTGTAATTTGGAACAAATTATACAGGTATTATATAAATCCAGATGCACACCTTTGTTATGCATCCACTTGACAAATGAAATGCCTTCATAGCTAATTGAATAGATATATATATTTCTAGGGCACACACGAACGTTACCACACTCCTTTATGTTGAGTTTCGCCAGGTTGTATTACTGTATGGGGAGGGTTGAAAAAAATATCGAAGTATACCTCGCATCCTAGGTTCACCAAAGGCTAAGTCAATTCAAATACAACAGACTGATTCTCCCTCAAAACCGGTGAAGGAAAACATCGTGAGGAAACCGGCATGTCCTAGAACTAAAAATTCGAAGACATGTGACATCTACCAACCCGCACTGGGCCCGCGTAGTGGATTACAGCCCACTCCCTCTCATAGAGAGGAGGCCTGTGCACCAGCAGTGGGAACATTCTAAGCTGATGATGATTATCCAATGAAAAAATACAATCTCAAACAATCCCCATTTCTCCGGTACCAGGATCGCATAAACTTCAGGAGGTATCGATTGAACAAGACGTGCAAACTAAGAGTTCTTGCGAGTAACGGAGGTGTTGACATAAGCACCGGATATTGCGTTGTCCTGCGCAGGAAACGCGCCTCTTTCTGCCATTGTTTCGCCCCACTCCCACTCATAGAGAGGAGGCCTGTGTCCCAGCAGTAGGCTGATGATGATGATGAGACTAATTCTCCTAAGCCCACTTCAGTGGAAATTATGTTTTTTCTACTCTTCCGCTTTTCTTTTCTGTTTAATTTTGTTGTGGGATCCAAGACAGTTGAATTTTTCCTCTGGGACTTCATCGAGCTTCATTGTCTCGGCGCTTTTCTGGTGGTCGCCACTGTTGATTCTGGGTTTCAGGAGTTGCAGTAGTTTGGGAAAAGTGTGGCGGGATTTTCTGTATGGCGCGGACGTAAACGTTCTCTGTGCTTTTGTAACAACCATACTGCGATCGCCAACCCGCCTGCCAAGCGTGGCGATTATGGCAAAACCCCCCTATTTTTTTCGGATGGGAAATCATCAAATGACTTGTCCCGCTCTGGGCGGATCGGAAGGGAGTGTCAGACTTGACTGACTAATACCCATCTATGTTCCTTCTTAGCCCTTTGTGTTCCATGGCCACGGTATCTCTTTCAAACAATCCGCAGCCCTGGCAGGCATCGGCCCTCTCGGACCCCTTCATCACATGTTGTAGGCGGCGATGATGATGATGATCAGGTAGGAGCTGGATCTGGTGGGCGTGCAGGTTCGATTAAAACTTCTAAGGTTTCTTCTAACATAACTTGTTCAATAAATGCCAGGTCCTCTTCATCCATAATTAAAGGATCTCCAAAGTCGCTAGTGTCGGTCATTAGCATAGATCGGAGTAAGTAGATTGATTTTTGGTACTTGTATCGTAAATGCACACAGAAAGAATAACATAGATAAGCCATTTTTCCGGAAAGTAATTCCGGTATTTCCGGATTCAATTAAATATTGTTAATGTTGGTAGTGATATTATTACTACTCAATTCAAAATTTAAAGGAAGGTATCAAAACTAAATTGATTTATTATTTATCTTTTGAATAATAAAAACAATCGAATTCCGATCGAAGTATTAATAATTATTTTTATTTTTAACCTTTTATGGCCACAACTTTTTATAAATTGTTGCAATGTTAAATTTAAACCAAAATCAACCAATTCCGGAGGAATGTCCATATTAATATATACCTTTCGGATCAATGACCCCACGTCAATCTCCCTACTCCGATCATTAGATACTCGTTTAGCTCAGATGACTGCAAGGAAAATACGCTTGTTCCTTTGTAATCTTAAAACAATAATTTATAATAATTAGGATAAATTTGTGGCAACAGAAATAATAATCTGTAGAAATTTCAATAGGTTTACTATCACGGTTTATGAGATACAGCCTGGTGAAGTGGTGACAGACGGACGGACGGACGGACAGCGAAGTCTCAGTAATAGGGTCCCGTTTGACCCATTGGGTACGGAACCATAAAAATAAACAAAGTGTGGGGACACCGACCCATTTACGTCAAAGAGTTAATAGTTGAAATAAACGAATCAATTATGATAGCTACCAAACTACAAAGTACATACATAAAATAACTGGATATCTATTCACAAAAACTTACTATAACAAAAAACATCGATCGAAAAAAACATCGATCATCAACATCGTAAAATTCCTAATTTATTGATGAGAGATTAAAAAAAACATTTGTATGAAAGAACTGTTATTTTTTAATCTATCCTTTAATTCATGGAAACTTTATTTGAAAAGAAGAAAGACTGGTTTTTTAAAGCATGACATAGATTATGTAGTTGTTATTAACCTTGTGAACGCCAAAGCATAAACGCACACGCGTGCCCTCCACGCCAAGTCACAAATTCACCGCAAATACTAACAAATAAAAAAAGGGATTTCAAAAGTATCGTTAACTTATTTCTTGTTAATAATGATAGCTGATAATGATTGCTTGACAGTAACTTAATATAATATCTGTCAGATCATGTTTTATAAATACAAGGTGTTGTTTTGCAACCTCGTCAAAATTCAGGATGTTGTCACAAAAGACATAAACAATCAATATAAATTACGGTACCTAGTAAATTATTAAAAAACACTGCATTTTTTTGTTGTTTAAATTTGTCAATATTTCACAATAACCCCCTTAACGTGGTTTAGGGATTATGAAATTATCGGAAAAACGTTTGAAGTTTTTTGTTTGTGTGTAAGTGACGTTATAAGGCGGGGATCGGACGGCCCGTGTTTAAAACACGGGTGGTTCACAGTTACCGATTTCAGGAAATAAATAAAAAAAAGAAAATTACCTACTCATTTTATTATTGATTCGGGTCGAGAATCATTAGCATAGTTACCTCCTAGAATTTGACGAGGTTGCAAAACAACACCTTGTATAGAAATAAGCACACACAAAAGTAATAATTTAAATTGCTTATTTCGTGGTATAATGCACCACATTTATTGTCTGTCACATATTTGTGTCGTACATGGCACGGGCTTGTTTGTTACATATATTATGTGACAGGGCTTGCTTGTCACGTGTAGGTATGTGGAGTTTAGAAGGTTAATAAAATCAGGCTATTTATTACTCGCCGAAATGATTTAAATTAACATACATGAACTTCAACTTGTCCAATAAAATACCAAAACCAGTTTTATATTAGCTATGACGATAGATACGATGAGTAGGTACCTACCTATACAGGGTGTACTGGACACCGACGCGAAAACGCTTAGCACATACTCCGTACATCATTCTTAAGTTTCCTACAAAAGTGCAATACCATCATCATCATCATCCATCAGCCGACAATAGTCCACTGCTGGACAAAAGCCTCTGAAAATATTTTATCATCATCGTCAGTGTGCAAGTCTGCACTAGGCTTTTATATATTTTTTCCCTTTTGATACCTTTTGTCTATGTTTTTGAAACCTATTATTTATGTTTTTTGATTGACTGTTCTACACTTTTGTTTTCTCTACCAAGAACCAGCGCATTTTTATTTGGTAGTTAATAATCAGCCTATAATGTTCCTACTGCTGGGACAAAGGCCTCCTCTCTATAAGAGGGAGTGGGCTGTCCACCACGCGGGCCCAGTGCGGGTTGGTAGATGTCACAATATATCTACGAATTTTTAGTTCTAGGACATGCTGGTTTCCTCACGATGTTTTCCTTCATCGCTTTTAAGGGCAGCGGTGATGAAATACATTACACAAAGTTATGCGCCTGGCTGGGTTCGAACCCACGGCTTACAGTTCGGCTGCCACCACGCGAGTTTGTTCACGTGTAAATGATGATGAGAATGTGTGAGAAAAATAACTGGCCAAGTCAAGCACAACAAGCTACAACAATCTGTCAAATTTTCAACCTTATTGTTAAAGAATACGGTTCAATGTTGATCGGGAAAATTTGACAGTTTCAGGTACCTGCTGGCGTCTGTACTTCTCCAGGCTATATTCTATATCCTTGCAAAATTTCATTACCATCCGATCTCTTGTATAGTCGTGAAAAGGTAACAAACGAACAAACGGAGTTACTTCCGCATTAAAATCTAATCTAATATTATTATATATAAATATTTATATACTATATAAATATATATAGTAATACATCAACAAACAAACTCTTCAGCTTTATTATTACCTCGTATATATAAATAAAATTATCTATATATCTATCTATATATACGAATACGAGGTAATAATAAAGCTGAAGAGTTTGTTTGTTCGGTTGAACACGCTAATCTCAGGAACTACTGTTCCGATTTGAAAAATTCTTTCAGCGTTAGTTGGCCCATTTAAAGAGAAAGGCTATAGGCTATATATCATCACGCTACGAGCAATAAGAGCGGAGCTGCATTGAAAAATGTTGCAAAACGGGGACAATGTGACGCAGGCGAAGTATGGGTTAGATTACATTTTAGTACGTGCATATGAGCACGAATGTTTTTTAAGCATAATTTTGCCAATGCTGGGATAGAGGTCTCTTCTCTCTTAGGCAGCTGGCGGAGTTTGTGGATGTCACATCATGTCTTCGAACTTTCGGCACAGATTTTCGATCCTAGAAAACCGGTTTGTGGTTACCTCAAGTTTATACTGAACAGTATTCTTTTACTGTTTTAAAAGCAGTAGTGATAACATAACCCTTTAACGCACACCTTCACTTATTTTTAAATTCCTGATGATAGAAGATTCAATATTCAAATAAAAACCTATGAGATTAGGAGAAGTCCTTGAAGTGACGAGAGCTTGAAATGACTGGCCGTTTTACTGGCCACTTTGTATGAACCGTCCTAATCATCAGCCTATAATGTTTCCACTTCTGGGACACAGGTGTCCTCTCTATGAGAAGGAATGGGCTATAATCCACCAAGCGGGCGCAGTGCGGTTTGGTAGATGTCACATTTCTTCGAATTTTTAGTTATAGGACATGACGGTTTCCTCACGAGGTTTTCCTTCACAGTTTTTGTGGGCAGTGGTGATGAAATTAATTACACAAAGTAATGCGCCTGCCTGGGTTCGAACCCACGGTTTACTGGTCGTAACTCAGGGCTGCCACCACTGGGCCACCGCTCGACCCTGTCAGGATAAACATTTTCCGAATATACATTTGTCCGAATTTCGGGTTACAGTGAAGTGTAATATTGAGTTATTTTCTTAATGGAAACCGTTATTGAACTGGAAATCGAACCCGTACCAAGCTAACATCGCGTAGATTATTTTAAATTGTATTCCCACACAACGATGTAACCCGGGTTGCAACGTTTTGTCCTGACAGGTTCGCGCCGCCCTTCTTCCTATAAAGGGTTAAATAATACAAAATAACACGCCCATTGCCAGTTTGCCATCATGTCGAATCTCCTGAATGTTTCTATAGTTTATTGTTATCAAATTCTCATAATTAACACGTGTTTATATTAACATGATAAAACACACCGTCCACTAACACATGGTGATAAGATAAATCAGCAGAAATAAATGAGGCCGGCATTGTTTGTGGTTTTCTATTAATCCTTCATAAATTTAGAATGTGTGCCATAATTATTAGTTTCGTGAATTTTTTGCTGGGCTTTCGTTACTCTCGTTCATAACAAGCCTGTAGTAGGGTAGAAGGAACTCGGAGAGCAGCGGTGGCCCAATGGCCAATGGTGGCAGCCCCGACTTACAAGCAGTAAGTCGTGGGTTCGACCCAGGCAGGCGCATTACTTTGTGTTGTGAAAATGTTTTTTAGTAACTTTATACTGTTTATGCGTAGGAAGTTTCATTAAAATCCGTTCCGTCATTTCGGAAAATAACGACTTGAAAGTTTGTATGAAATGCCGTAGGGTATAAACGCTCTTAAAGGGGGTGTCCATTAATTACATGATGTATTTAGGGGGGGGGGGTGTCAAGCCGATTCTCACCCAATCTCACGAGGGAGAGAGGCAGCAAATATCACGTAAATATTTTTTCGCGTGAAACAGTGTAAAATTGCGTGAAAACTAGGTTTAAGTAATCATAGGGATCAACTAAAACATGGGTAAATTCTACAAAATAATATTTAATAATAAAAAATCCATGAATATTATTATTTATTAGGCAAAAAATGTTTATAAAATCAATCCAACGCGATCAAGGACAGATTAACGTATTTACACTAAACTACGCATTTTAGATAAACCTCACGTGATATTAATGGGAAGGAGACGGGGTTTAGTCAAATCTCACGATATCTCACCAAAAGGGAAGGGGGTCGAAAAATCGCCAAAATTGCCTCACGTAATTAATGAACGTCCTCAATGATCCTATAGGATAGCTGGGGAGTCTCAAGCAAGTTCAATAACTTGAGTGACCTAGAGATCGAACTCAGGACCGATCACTACGCAGCCGTTCAGAATCAGTCCGATTATAAGAACTTCAATAAAAAATATTTGATAAAGTCTGTTGTCTGTTGACAGTTAATATAAAAGATTTATAGATTAGATTAACTGTCTTCTACAAATCTTACACCACGTGCTATTTATTTAATTGTCATAATTATGTCATTTCATTATGTATTTATGAGTATATGACTCAGCGCGTCAGTATGTTATGAAACATGCAATGTACATGGACTTGTAGTTGTAGGTGCAATAATTTTATGAATCACGAAATTTGATCGATTAGCAGATAGACAGAGCATCATGCTATTTTCTTTGAGATTATTTTCAGATAACTATTCGGTCACGTTTTGCATGTAGGACCCAATATCCAATTGGGATACATACATATATGTACATAGATAGTTTTTAGTTCTTATAGTAACACAAATGTTGCCATGTTTATTTAGATAATGGTATGGCCTTTGTTACCTGAAAAAAATAAAAAAACCGGCCAATTGCGAGTCGGACCAAGGGATCCGTACAAAAATTATTAAACATATTTTTAATATATGATGTAACTAGAAATTTACGGTTTTTGCAAATTTTCTTTTATCTGTGCTATTTTATAAGACGTTGCTTTGTACCAAATTTCAAGATTCTGAGTTCACGGGAAGTACCCTGTAGGTTTTGATTCCCTTGAGAGTGCCGAAAATTTGCGGCATAAACGGCTGTATCTTTTGATTGCGTTGGCTTAGATTTAGATTTTTTCACAGCTCCAAGGGACAGTAGACCTGAGTATTTGATATAAATTTCAGCTTGATATGCGTTCCTGAGAAAAAGGGCATTGACAGACAGACAGACGGACGGACAACAAAGTGATCCTATAAGGGTTCCGTTTTTTCCTTTCGAGGTACGGAACCTTAAAAATAGCTTACTTCTGGTAGGAAGTGGATGATTTAAATAAAACAACCGAGGAATCGAACGCGAGATTCGTAATTCGAATCCCCTTATGGTGGAAGCGACAGGGTAAACCGCGAAATTTTAACGTTACGTTTTTTTGCTATTTGCACGACAGTGTCAGGTTGTATGTTAATAAAAATATGATACGCAGATGTAATACGGAAGTTTTTAGATAATTATAATAATTAAAATCATCAATACAACCTCTTGAAGTTCATTTAACCCCATTAAATGTCTATTTTATGAAAAACTCATTCAATGAAATGATTTCAATTATTATCTATATTTAATACTAATATACTAATCTAATCTAATACTACTAATAATAAAACTGAAGAGTTTGTTTTTTTGTTTGCTTGATCGCGCTAATCTCAGCAACGACTGGTCCGATTTGAAAAAATCTTTTAGTGATATATAGCCCATTTATCGAGGAAGGCTATAGGCTATCATCAAAAAACATTTTCGAAAAATAATGTCACAGCTAAATTAAACCGATTTTTAATTATCTATAGAAACAAAAATTTCCAATTATCTTCATTTTTAAAAGACATTCGAAAATGTTTTTTAGTTACTTTTTCGACCTATGTAGGTATACTGCTTATGCGTAGGAAGTTTCATTAAAATCTGTTTAGTCATTTCGGAAAATAACGACTTGAAAGTTTGTATGAAATGCCGTAGGGTATAAACGCTCTTAATATTACAGTAGCCATGCTTGTGACAAAAAAAAAACAGAAACTCTAAGAAAAACATCAAGATAGACCCGACATGTCATTATCTTGGAACCGAAAATTCGAAGACATCCACCAACACGTTCCGGGCCCAAGTAAGGAAATATTCTGCAGATGTAAGCAAAAGGGGCTCATCTGCAGATAAAATGTAAAGAAAAGTAAGCCTTATTACACAAAAATGCCCCACCAAGTAATGTTCATTTTTCCCCATTCTAGACTAGACAAACTCCATTCATAGTCTTACCAAAAAGTTTGGAAAACTAGCTGCGCCCCGCGGTTTCACCCGCGGGCCGGGACAAAAAGTAGCCCATGTGTTAATCCAGGGTATAAGCTCTACGTACCAAATTTCATTAAAATCCATTTTGTATTTTTTGCTTGAAACAGTAACAAACATAATTCCTAAAAAAAAATCGCGTTTATAATATTAGTATATATTTTATATAATATTAAGTAAGTAGGATTATGGGAAATAACAAATGAGAAGCGTGCCCCATGATTCTCAATTTTATTTGAGTAGGGCTACTAAGGAAACATTTTATTTTAAGTACGTAAACTAACTCTGTCTAAAAAATTCATTCACATTTTCCTGTGAAAGAAAACCTAAATATTACAACATTTAATCAAGGCTCATAGACTTAAGTACATAACCTCTACACTTAGCCCAAGGAATTTACCGGTTACGACATATCCATAGACATAAAAAAGAAATAGACCAGCCTGCTAGATATAGCGACCTGTTAAATCGGGTGTCGCAACCAAAATACTAGTTCCGCTCACTTGGTTAACTTGTTGCGAAAACTGTGAAGTATATTGATCACCTGTAAGTACTAGGAATTGCTGTGAATAGACTGGTGTAATTTAATCTATACTAATCTATACTTATATCTATACTAATATTATAAAGCTGAAGAGTTTGTTTGTTTGTTTGTTTGCTTGAACGCGCTTATCGCAGGAACCATCGGTCCGATTTGAAAAATTCTTTCAGCGTTTGATAGCCCATGTATCGAGGAAGGTTTAAAGCTATATATCATTACGCTACAACCAATAGGAGTGGAGCAGTAATTAAAATTATTGCGAAAACGGGGAAAATGTGGCACAGACGAAGTTGCGCGGGACAGCTAGTCAGGTATAAGCAGAAAGTGTTTTTTGTCGTTGTGTGTGGTTAACTTAACTTCGCAATGGTATGGTGAATTTGAAATTGGAATATTTAATAAATAAGAAGGAAGTTACTGCAACATAATATGAAATTAATATAAAACCGGCCAAGTGCGAGTTGGACTCGCGCACGAAGGGTTCTGACCATTATTTATAAAAACGAAAAAAAAAACAATTTTTTGTACGGGAGCCCACTTAAATATTTATTTTATTCTGTGTATTTATTATTATAGCGGCAACAGAAATACATAATCTGTAGAAAGTCAATATCAATGCCTTACTTGGTCATTAGGAATCGCTGTAATGAGATATAATTCTTACTTCACCACAAAAGTTTTTGTGGTTAAGTAAGTATTTTTGTTCATTTGGAAATCATCTATTTATTTATTGTTTTTTTTTCCGCTTACATTAATTAATACCTTAACCTATGATATACGTAATAATGCTATTATGTTCGCGTATATTAATGCATCTATTCATTTATTTATCTTGTACTATACAAAAAAGATTTTTATTAAAATAAAAACTAATGGGATTTTACCAGTAGGATGTATGTTAAGACGTTACATAGATGTTTACAATTTTTTTTATTTTTTTTTATTTTTATTATCTATTGGCTCGCGCTTGACCACTATCTCACCTGATGGTAAGCGATGATGTGGTCGACGGTGAAGCACGCTTGCTTAAAAGAAACCTATTCACTCTTGACTTATAGACCCCTAGATTGTAGCTATCGGGAAACACAGACTCTGGCAAGGAATTCCACTCCTTAGCGGTACGCATAATAAAAGTATTCCCAAAATGCTAACGGATTTACAAAAAAAAATTTTTTTTGTATCTACAATCGTATTTTGCTTCAATTTCTCCACGACACTGCTTACTTTAATGCCATAACCATATTTCGCCAGTGATGTTTACCCATGGGAGGCCTTTGCCTTGCACTGGCACACAAATGGCAATTAATGTAATATAGAATAAGGGCGAGCCTATTGCCATCAGCCGAGCACAAATCCAGACTCCGTAGCTGCTAATGAGAAATTCCTGATGCAAAACCCAATAACACGTGACCTAGGAATCGAACCCGGGGCTTCATGTTCAGTAGTCGCGCTTGCGACCACTAGACCAACGAGGCAGTAAACATTAAACAAGTAATTAAACTGTAATAACCAGCTTAATAAAAATCTTAGCAATATCAATAAAAATCCAGCGGTGGCCCAGTAGTGGCAGCCCCGACTTACGAGCAGTAAGCTATGGGTTCGAACCCAGGCATTACTTTGTGTTATTTATTTCATCACCGCTGCCCTCAAAAACGGTGAAGGAAAACATCGTGAGGAAACCGGCCTAGAACTAAAAATTCGAAGACATGTGACATCTATCAACCCGAACTGTGGATTTTTTTTTATCATAGAAAACTAAAAGTTTACATTAAAAACATGGTGTCATTTTAAAGGATATAATTATCATGTACTTATATATAGTATAAAATAATTGGTTACCAGTAACTATTATACTTTTTATATACAACGCGAAATAAAAAATTAAAACGACTTTTTTTAATATCGTCAATGCTTTGAGCATTCCGTAAGTATTTTTTTTATTCTTATGCCTAAGTTTTTTTTTGTTAAATGTTTTTTTTTTGATAGTCATTCGTGCGGTCATAAACTTTTAATTCGCGGACACATGATAGAACGAGTTTATTGATCAATTGAACGCCTACGTGGAAAAAAACATTGTGATATTTTATACCCAAGATCACGATGGCTTAAATTTTTTTATGGTAGAAATATACCCGCGGACGTAAGTAAGTAATTGCCGTCATATCCTACTTTAATATTATAAACGCGAAAGTTTGTAAGAATGTATGTTTGTTACTCTTTCACGCAAAAACTACTGAATGGATTTTGATGACATTTTGTATGTAGATAGTTTATACCCTGGATCATCATCATCATCTACCTAGCCTTTTCCGAGCTATGTTGGGATTCAGCGGGAAGCACCGGAATACCAGTATTTATTTACATGGAGCGCCTGCCCATCTGGCCTCCACAACCCAGTACTGTACTGTGTTTGTTTTATTTTCTTATACACGTACTAAAATGATTACGCTTTCTTGATTTCTGTACGTTTCTTCACGGGTGACCACTGAAAACCAGCGCTGTGCTGTGGGTCCCCCCATGGCATAGCATCATGCTGAGTGGTAACCTACTTGTCGCAGTCACGACGTGCAAGCTGACACCTTTTTTACTTTTTTTTTTTATTTCCCTTTTTTTTGTTTATTTTATTGTACTTATAAATGTTTGTTATTTTTTTTTTCTTTCTTTCTTACTGGGTAATACGATACCCCTTGGTAAGACTGG
The DNA here is from genome assembly GCA_949152445.1 of Cerastis rubricosa. Lineage (NCBI taxonomy): Eukaryota > Metazoa > Arthropoda > Insecta > Lepidoptera > Noctuidae > Cerastis > Cerastis rubricosa. The sequence continues at coordinate 7,844,512 of OX424545.1, read as the reverse complement.
TTGTCAGACTTTCGTGCTACTAATTACTTGTAACGACTGTAACAACAGTGAGGGCGTAAATACTACAACATACATAAATGTTGACCTACGTAAGTTCAATGTTTACCACCACAAGTTCTATGCCATTCTAATAGGTACCTATTGGCTTACTCTGCGTGATGCAAATGCAGACAGTGCTAATTAAGTAGTACAATAACCTGACAGGTTGAAGCATTTACGTAATTGTGTTCATTTGCTTATAGACTAAGCACCTGAAATTTTTATGCAATATATTTATGGACATATTAAATTTAATATAAAATAAGTTTCATCCATTAACCAGCTCGGTGAAGGTCGTTGTATAGCGGGATCCTATACTATATTATTTGAAAGCACGTTTAGCCGTTGGTCCCGGCTGTCATTTGTAGATCTTTGACAGTCGTTACAGGTAGTCAATAGGCTGAAAGTCTTACAACCAGTCTTACCACCAAAAAACTGCTAATTATCAGCCTTATTTGAATAAATAACTAAGATTTGATTTTGATTTTGTCTGTCACACTTTTTTTATTACCTGAAATAGGTTTGCTTCTGACCGCAACTCGCCTGACCAGCTGGCCTACCATGACGTTTTAAAGCAGTATTGTTTTACTCTTACTCCAGTGTGGGAAAGAGACGGAGCTATACAGGATGTCTAGCGCCATCTCTTTCGCACACTGGAAAAGGAGTAAAACAATAATGTTTTAAGACGTCATGGTTGGTCACCTGAAACTATGCTGCGGCCTAGGTTGCCTACTAATATCAATTTAAAAACGACGTGATTTTTATTTTATTTATTTAATGGATAATAAACAAGTACAACATATACAGGGTGTAATGGAAAGGGTATATAAATTCTTAAGGATTTGCTACAGACCATCAAACAGAACATGTTTCTCCATCGGACCAACATCGTCATAGCCAAAAACATATCAGCTACCCCATACATTTGGGTCGAATAGGTATTAAAATTTTGTATGGGGCAGCTGATATTTTTTTCGCTATGACGATGTTGGTCCGATGGAGAAACATGTTCAGTTTGATGGTCTGTAGCAAACCCTTAAGTATGTATATACACTTTCCGTTACACCCTGTATAAAACATAAGGCTAACTTAACTAAGTAGTATGTTGTAGTATGTACACTGCATTATCCGCAAATAGACATATTTAAAAATCAGTGGTTGTCACTTGACGAGCATTAGGTATCAAAGAAAACAAAAATTATGAGATAAATAAATAAGTTACTATAAAGCTACAAAACACATCAGACAGAATTTCATTTACATAAATTATACAATAATTAAATAATAAGATTACAATTGAGATAAGTTACTATAAAGCTAGTTTTAGCTGCAAAACCAAATCAAATCAGAAACAATTTTGTGTAATGGTGCTTTGGATAATCAGTCTGATCGATTAGATCCATATCATATCTTATTCTTATCTAAACTAATATTGTAAAGAGGAAAGATTTGATTGTTTGTTTGCATTGAATAGGCTCCGAAACTACTGGTCCGATTTGAAAAATTCTTTCAGTGGTATATAGCCCATTTATCGAGGAAGGCTATATATCATCACGCTACAACCAATAGGAGTGGAGCAGAAATGAAAAATGTTGCGAAAACGGGGAAAATGTGACGCAAACGAAGTTGCGCCGGACAGCTAGTAAAACATAAGGCTAACAAAACTAAGTAGTAATGTTGCAGTCCTTTATCCGCAGTTATACATATTTAAAGATTAGTGATTGTCACTAGACGAGCATTATCACAGAAAACAAATATTATGAGATAAATAAAAAAAACTACAAAATCAAATCAGACAGAATTTCATTTACATAAATTATACAATGATTAAATAATAAGATTACAATTGAGATAAGTTACTATAAAGCTAGTTTTAGCTGCAAAACCAAATCAAATCAGAAACAATTTTGTGTAATGGTGCTTTGGATAATCAGTCTGATCGATTAGATCCATATCATATTCTTATCTAAACTAATATTATAAAGAGGAAAGATTTGGTTGTTTGTTTGTTTGTTTGTTTGCATTGAATAGGCTCCGAAACTACTGGTCCGATTTGAACAATTCTTTCAGTGGTATATACAACATGTAACATAATTAACGCACATCCTGAAAGTTGTTTGTTCAGAATCGTTTACTGAATCGCGTTCTATCATTTTTAATATTGGTTATTTTTTATCCCAAAAATTATTAAAACTACGTAAATTACTGACACACTACCCCTGTACAGTCAAACCAACTAAAATGGACCGTAACTCAAGGCAATAAGACTTTAAAAGTTCAGTTTCAATTGTATTAAAACAAATTTCGTCTTTTAATATAAAATAAAGAAAAATCAACCTTATTTTAAGGAAGTTAAAATCTTTACTAATCAATGTCTATACATGTTTAACTAAATTTTCAGAGTATGTATTATGATTATAATATAATACTGTAATTGGGGTGTTTGAGGGTGTGCGTTTATTACGTTACATGTTGTATATAGCCCATTTATCGAGGAAGGCTATATATCATCACGCTACAACCAATAGGAGTGGAGCAGCAATGAAAAATGTTGCGAAAACGGGGAAAATGTGACGCAAACGAAGTTGCGCCGGACAGCTAGTAAAACATAAGGCTAACAAAACTAAGTAGTAATGTTGCAGTCCATTATCCGCAGTTAGACATATTTAAAGATCAGTGATTGTCACTAGACGAGCATTATCACAGAAAACAAATAAGTATTATGATATAAATAAAAGAGCTACAAAACCAAATCAGACAGAATTTCATTTACATAAATTATACAATGATTAAATAATAAGATTACAATTGAGATAAGTTACTATAAAATTAGTTATAGCTACAAAACCAAATCAAATCAGAAACAATTTTGTGTAATGGTGCTTTGTATAATCAGTCTGATCGATTAGATCCATATCATATTCTTATCTAAACTAATATTATAAAGACGAAAGATTTGGTTGTTTGTTTGTTTGCTTGCATTGAATAGGCTCCGAAACTACTGGTCCGATTTGAACAATTCTTTCAGTGGTATATAGCCCATTTATCGAGGAAGGCTATAGGCTATATATCATCACGTTACGATCAATAGGAGTGGAGCAGAAATGAAAAATGTTGCGAAAACGGGGATAATGTGACGCAAACGAAGTTGCGCCGGACAGCTAGTTTAAACTAAAGTGTGACGCTTAGAAACTAATACCTAAGTATTTTAACCATAAGTACCTACAGTATTTGAAACTGTAAGAGCACATTAATACATAATTTTAATTATGACGTAAATACATATAATACATACCAGATCGAATATCGTAACACGTCCTAGCAGATTAATAGTTGTGTTGTTGTCACTCTACGGACCACATAATTATTTTGACTGCGTCATATCAAGTCCTTGAGTCTTTCATAGTAGTTATTAGGCATATTTATTTATTTTATTACTACCGATAAGGCATCGTTCACACCAAACGTATTTTCCGCCGTCGACTGTGGGTATGCTTACTGTAGGGTATAAGAGGTATGCGCATAGTGGATTTGGTATGAACGAGAAGTTAAATATATAGAAAAAACCGATAAACTTCGTAACGCACGCTCACAGTCGGCGGCCGATAATACGTTTGGTGTGAACTATGCCTTATCGGAAGTAATAAAAGAAATATATATTTAGAACGCTTGCGCGCTGGGTAAAAGGCGTAGGCTCTGACGTTATATATGTCCTGCGTAGACACCACGTGGTCGCTGCGTATCCACCGCGTAGATACTGCACGATCGGCAAAGAGCGGAAACAGCAAATTCAAATAATTCACATAAAACATGGGCACATAAGAAACGTCAAGAGTAGGTGCAGGGGTCGGGTTGGTGGTTTTCCTATGGCGAAGAACCAGCAAGAAACCCCATGACTACGCTTGTAAAAAGCTCTAAAAATAACTAAATCCTGTTGAAAATGGTAGAAATATGAAACGCTTTGAAAGCGATTACTGCTTGTCTGGGCTCTCTTATCTTTCTAGATTTTATTTTTTCAATAACGGTCTTTTCCATCGTTACTCTCCTGCTCTTATCCCAATTTATTTGGGGTCGGTGCAGCATGTCTTCTTCTTCCATACTTGTCTATTACTCGTCATCTCATTAGAAACCTCCTCTGTTGCCATATCTTCATTCACACAGTCCATCCATCGTTTCTTTGGTCTTCTTCTACTCTTATTCCCATTTTCCAACTGACACGAACTTCATCGTATATGCAAAGGTGTGTTTTTAATTACTACTGCGTGCTAGTTTCTTCTTGTAAGTATTCAAGATGCCTTTGCACTGCGTGATAATAACAGCCATTCTGTTTATTATTATATGTCTGATTGTATAATTATTGACATAATTAAATTAATTTCCATTGTCGTTGAACAGGTGCCTTGAAAAGGTCACCCGAGTCGGTACCTACTGTTGTTGTCAGATACCTATCTGGTATCATAAACAGTTCAAGCGGATCTCTCATGTTATTGGAAATTTATACAAACCAAGGCCATGTTATACTGGAAATTAAAGCTTGATTCCGTGAAGAAATAACATATAAATAACCTAATTGCAATAATACATTAAATAATACCTAATACATAAAAAGAAACAAGTTATGTCACCTTACTAGTATTTTTAATGCGACACTTTGTGCGGATGTATTGATAGCTTGATGTTTTTACTTTTTTACGTAAAACTATTGGACGAAAACCCGATGGATAATTATACTTAACCTTTTTTTTTCTCGATATGGAAATCCTCAATGAATATCCTCGCCCTGAGAGTAGAGGGGTCTGTCAGACTCATCCGAGTTTCCTCCGCGCCTCGAAAAGCACGTTAAGCCATTGGTACCGCCAGTCAATAGTGGATCTTTGACAGTCGTTACAGGTAGTCAGTGGGCCAAAAGTCTGACATCCAGTCTTACCAAGGGGTATCGTATTACCCGTAACTAGGTTGCGGAGGTCATATAGGCAGTCGCTACATGAAATATAGTGCATTCGGTTAGTCTATAAGCTGACCCCAACATAGTAGGGAAAAGACTAGGCAGGTGGTGGTTTCAAGAGCAGTAGCGATGATAATATTACTTAAGCCTGGTAATCTGTGCTGGTACATTTAAAAGCTTTCACTAACTTACCCACTTCACTACCATATATCTCAATACACGCAATGCACTTGAACTTAACCACCAAATCATTACATCTATGAACATTATAGTTCATTCACAATTACTTTACCTTACATTGCTGTCGAAATTGAATCGATTGAATTGACGACACGGTTGGTGCAGTGGCTGAGTATTCGACTGCTGTGCAGCGTGTCGCGTGTTCGATCCCCGCACGGAACAATTGCTTGTATGGCCTACTGATAGTTGTTCCGGGTCTGGCTGTATGTGTATGTGAGTTTAAATGTTTGTAAACGCACCCACGATACAGGAGAAATTCCTAGAGTTTAAAAGTTTTTTTTTTCCTTAGAGTTTGAGCAAAGTTTAAAAAAGAAAAACACTTTTTACCGTCCCAATGTGCAAAAGCTTCTCCTTCCAAGAGTTTTAGTCCCGCGCCACCTGGAACCAGCCCTTACGGTACGCGTATTCTCACCACCTCATATTAGGCCGGCCTCGGCGGCGGCGGTGCCGTCCATCGTTTGGCGCCCATTGTGTCGAGCTTTTTTCCCAGTTAAATCATATTGTTTTATTTTTTTAATAGAGGCCTTAAACGCATCCACAATACAGGAGAAATTCCTAGTGTGGAGCACTAGGAATTTCTCCTGTATTGTGGGTGCGTTTACAAACATTTCAACTCACATACACGCACAGCCCGACCCGGAACAACTATCTGTAGGCCATACAAATATTTGTTCCGTGCGGGGATCGAACCTCCGACACGCAGCGCAGCAGTCGATCGCTCAACCACTGCGCCAACCGTGCCGTCCGTTTTTCATACGATAATTCTGTCAAGTTATAGTGTTCTTTATGTTAAGTAATAAAAAGTTTCTTTTGGACTGCAGCTGCCTGAGGTAAATGAACAGTGAAAAGACATTACATTGATATTACAGCCCGTCATTTCAACGTTTTGTTTTGAAGTGACGCATCATTCCCATTACCCTAATCGTCTAGATAATGTTAATACTTAATAGGTAAAAATATGGATATCAATGATAAGGTTTCCCCTTCGGCAGATATTGCAGCTGTTGTGATGTAGATCAGTATTAAGTTATTAAGCGAAGAGTGTGTTCTGGTGGTCTACCGAAAAGGTGAGCAAAAAAATATGTTATTTTAACATAGAAATCTTCTTATTGGGTAGATGTGTAAATAGATATCGTTAATATTCTTTAATTTAATTTGTCTTTATACTGCCCAACTGGGCAATAGCCTCTACTGCCAACAGTTTTGATCCCGCGCCACCTGGAACCAGCTCTTATGGTACGCGTCTCGCCACCTCATATTAGGCCGGCCTAATCTTCTCTCTTCTTCCCAACTTCTCAACTTCTCTTCTTCATCTTCTTTATACAGAGTGTAACGAACGGAAAGGGTTTATACATACTTAAGGATGTGCTACAGACCATCAAACTGAACATGTTTCTCCATGGGACAATCATCGTAATAGCGAAAAAATTATCTGCTGCCGCATACAAAATTTCAATACCTATTCGACGATAATGTATGGGGCAGGTGATATTTTTTTCGCTATTACCATGTTTGTCCGATTGAGAAACTTGTTCAGTTTGATGGTCTGTAGCAAACCCTTAAGTATGTTTATAGGTACCCTTTCACACACCCTGTATATATAATTCTACTGTACGTGTGTATGTCACTGAACTTTTTTGTATGCGTTTGGGTGGCGCCCTGGATGGTTTAGACTCACAAATCAGCACGCTACAACCAATAGGAGCGGAGCAGCAATGAAAAATGTTGCGAAAACGGGGAAAATGTGACGCACACGAAATTACGCGGGACAGCTAGTCTTATATATAAAATTCTCGTGTCACTATGTTAGTTACCATACTCCTCTGAAACGGCGGAACCGATTTCTATGCAATTTTTTGTGCATATCGGGTAGGTCTGAGAATCGGCAAACATCTATTTTCCATTTCCTTAAAAAAAAAACCGCGAACGAATTCGCGGGCAAACAATATAATATCTTTAAAGGTTTTTTTTTGAAACCAGGTTTCGTTTTGCTGTAAAGCTTAAAATATATTTCTTCGAATCTTAAATGCAAATGATTCATTTAAAGAAAAAGAACTTATCTTAAAATTTTACAAAACTACGAAAAGACATTAAGCTGGGAGTTTTAATAAAAAAAAAATGAATTAATTTTACAAAATAAAGCTAGTGCACTTAAAATTAATAGCGGGTATTTCCACCTCGGACCCTGATGATCGCCTGCATGCGCTCAGGCTTGCTGTGCGTAATGTTTTTAATGCCCACATAGGGTTGTTCAACCGACCGAAAGTCTCTGGAGGGTTGGGACTGGATCAAATGCGTCTTTTAAGCATGTCCCAGACATGTTCCATGAGATTGTCTGGGCTTCGTGATGGCCACTCCAATTTTGTAGTTTTTACCTCCGACAGGCAATCATCCTCGCAACGTGTTGTGTGAGGCCGGCCATTATATATTGATCCACTATAGAAAGTAACGGTTGGCCTGGTAGTAATTGGCAGAAACCGCTCCCCATGCCTTTTCCACACACGTTCGCAGCCATCTGGACCTCTTAAGGTCACTGCATACGTTAGTTTACAGAACTTTACTCCACTGAAATCTGTCGTGAATTCGATGTGCGTGTTCGTAAGTGAACCGACATCGAGCTACGCGATGGTGCCTAGATCTGGGTCTTGACCTTTTTTTTTTTTTTTTTTTTTTTCCGATGGGAAATCATCAAATGACTTCTTCCGCTCTGGGCGGAGCGGAAGGGAGTGTCAGACTTGACTGACTAAAACCCATCCATGTTCCTTCTTAGCCCTTTGCGTTCCAGGGGCACGGTATCTCTTTCGAACAACCCGCAGCCCTGGCAGGCATCGGCCCTTGACCTGGTGTTCGCATTTCTTATTTTCCGTTAATTTACGTTGACCCTTCTTGCCGTTTGTGGAAATCTCTCGCTGCGTTCGCCCTAACTCTGAAGCAACAACTTGAGCATCTTAAGCTAAATTTTGTTCCAATTCTGGAAGCTTAAATGACTACGGATTAAATATATAGTGCTAAGTAGCATTAAACTAAAAAAACTGCATCATTTAACTCCTCCTCATCGCTGTCAAATGGTAATGTCCCCAAGAGACTGGAAGCGTTGCCACGTTGTATGGCAACGCAAAGACTCTGGACAAGGTTAAAGCCAGCCCTTGGGTCAGGGGAAGTGTCAACTAATCTGTGATAATAGATAAAATAGACTTTAAGTAAAGGGAGGAGCTCGTGGCTAAATAATAACAGCCGCCCAGGTCGATCTTTAAGGTTAAGCCATGCTTGCCGAGGTTGGTCTCTGGATGGGTGACCATAATTACATATCGAGTTTCCTCCGTGCCTCGGAAAGCACGCTAAGCCGTTGGTCCCGGCTCTCATTTGTAGATCTTTGACAGTCGTTACGAGGAATCAGAAGCTAAAAGTCTGACATCCAGTCTTACCAAGGGGTATCGTATTACCCAGTTACTGGGTTGTGGAGGTCAGATAGGCAGTCGCTTCATGTAAAATACTGGTACTCTGCTGCATCCGGTTAGACTGGAAGCCGACCCCAAGATAGTTTGGGAAGAGGCTAGGCAGATGATGAAACGATGAGACTTTAAGTAAAGGCCAAAGATAAGATCAATGAAGAAAACGTGTTGACCCCAAGTTGTAGGACAATGGCAGGAACATGATCATGATGTAAAGGCTATGTGTATTATAGCTGTTATCTTCGCTTGGTGAATATAACAACATTTGCGTCACATCCTGATTAGTCAGTGTAGTGTATGTAGATATCATTACATCGCACTACAAACCGATTACAGTACTGTGGCGTTGCCTCGGGCGCGCACGTCGCACGTTTATATATACCGGTCCGAGTAGTGGGGCGGGCGGTCGTTGTCGAACTGTCGGCCTGTGCGGTGGCGTGTTGGCGAGTCAACTATTAGTGTAGATAATTGTGCATATTTTACATTGGCGACGAGGAGAAAACCGTAAGTTTTATATTTAAAAAAAAAAAAAAAAGGAAAGGTAGTCTCCTACAGGTAGATAATTAATTGTATTTCGGAAAGAAATATTCAAAATATTAATACATTAGAATCTTTCATTGGACTTATTAACTGTAAATAAATAATTTTGTGAAGGCTGAAACAAAAAGTGGTTCGTTAATGTATTGTTTTGCAACATAACATCATGCTTGTGTTCCCCAAGGGGGTAATCAGAGATGTGTGATGCAACCACGTTTCACCAATTACATTGAGCATGCCTGTTACCATTAACCGGACGCCAGGGAGGTTCCTTATGGAGAAACTCAGTGACACTGCCTGACCTGGGAGTCGAAACTGGGACCTCATGTTTAGTTAATTGATTTGTGCTACATGATTAGTAAATCAAATAGCAGTAGAATATATCTACTGGTCATTAAATTGACAAGTCATCAGTGAATGACGGTAATAGCAGTATAATATACCTACTGGTCATTAAATTGACAGTCATCAGAGAATTACTAACAGCAGGAGAATATACCTACTGGTCATTAAATTGACAGTCATCAGAGAATGACTAACAGCAGGAGAATATACCTACTGGTCATTAAATTGACAAGTCATCAGAGAATGACTAACAGCAGGAGAATATACCTACTGGTCATTAAATTGACAAACCATCAAAGAAAATTTGGTCAACAGTAGTGGTACTTTGGATGTACATACTGGTCATTAAATTGACAAACCATCAAAGAACATTTGTGTCAACAGTAGTGGTACTTTGGATGTACATACTGGTCATTAAATTGCCAAATATTTTAACTGGGCAGATTAGTGCAAACCCTTTATATAATGGTTCCAGGTTATTTATTAATAACATGAGTTCCCAACTCACGTTAGAGAAATTTGATTGTGAGGGTGAACCTTCAACAGTAGGAACGAGACGGGAACGCTGGAAGCGGGCACTATTGATCTACCTGGAAGCTGCTGGAATTGAGAGTAGTGCGAAGGAACGTGCTTCGCTGCTACATTTTGGTGGGCTATAATTGCAGGAAATATTCTATAATATACCAGATGCAAATGTATCACCAGCAGATGAAGAGGATGTCTTCGGAGTGGCTATAACCAAACTCGACGCATACTTTCTACCTAAACAAAGTAAGATCTATGAACGTCACCTTTTTAGATTGATAAAATAAGAGGCAAACGAAAATTTTGAAAAATTCCTAGTACGGCTTTGGCAATAAGCTGACAAATGTCAGTTTAAGGACAAAGACGATCATATAATCGATCAAATTACAGAAAAGTGTTCCTCTAAAGAGCTTAGAAAGAGAATTATACAAACAGGAGACGCAATAACACTAACAAATACAATTGTCGAAGCAAATACTCTTGAATCTGTAAGTCGACAAATAGAAGAATTCGGAGAAAGCAGCACATCAACTGAAAACATAAACAGAGTGAATAACAGGAAAACAAGATAAGAAGTGGAAAAGAAACACAGGATGTGGAAGATGTGGGAGCTCAGGATACGCGTCTCAAGACAGCAAATGCCCAGCAAAAGAAAAAGATTGCCACAAATGTGGCCCTAAGGGACATTTTGGACAATTCTGCAGGACAATGACACGAGACAGAACGAATAAAAGGAAATATGAGGGAAACAACAACAAATAAAATGAAAAAAAAAAAAAAAAATGAAAAGAGATAACAAAAGAAACGACACAAACCAGATAGATCAAACAGAGCCCGAAGACATACAATATGTTTTCAAAATCGATGATGACAGTGTATTAGATTGCCATATTGGCGGAATGAAGGTTAAAATGTTAGAAGACTCTGGGTGTAAATGCAACTTGATCACAAACAAAACCTGGGACAATATGAAACAAAATAAGGTAACGTAACCAAACAGTTGCAATAAGACTTTTTATGGTAATGGAAGTAAGAAGCCCTTGACCTAAAAGGATCATTTGACGCAAATATAAAAACCGCTGGTAGATCAGAAAATGCAACTTTTTACGTCATCGCTGATGGAACGAGAGATCTGCTTGGGAAAGAAACTACCATGGCTATGGTTTTCTTAAAATTGGATTATAAATCGACCAAATGGAAACTAAGACAGTTTCCCAAATTCAAGGATGTTTTAGTGGAGGTACCAACCGATGAGAAAGTACAACCAGTCTCTCAACCATTAAGAAGGATCCCCCCATACCACTGGAAGAAAAAGTTGAAAAAAAAAAAAAAAAAAAAAAAATAAAGAACTGTTGGAGAAAGACATTATTGAGGAAGTTCAAGGATCCTCAAGTTGGGTATCACCAATAGTGCCGGTTTTGAAAAATACTGGAGATGTTCGCATTTGCATAGATATGAGGCGGGACAAATAAAGCAATTCTACCTGAAAATCACCCATTGCCCAATATGGACAAGCATCTAAAAATTTAAAGTGCGAAGTACTTTTCAAAACTGGACATAAAAGATGCTTTTCAACAAATTGAATTACATCCCGACTCTCGACACATTACAACCTTTATTACAAGTAAAGGCCTGTTCAGATACAAAAGGCTAATGTTTGGAATATCCTGTGCCCCGGAAATTTTTATAAAAACCCTAGAACGAATGTTATTGGGAGGGATGTAATGGCACTATTAATTTTATAGATGACATTTTGGTATATGGAAAAGATTCGAAGAACATGATCGAAGATAAGAATCAGTAATTAAAACTCTAGAAGAAAATAATGTGGTACTGAGAAAGGACAAGTGCATTTTCATAGAAGAAAAGGTTCAATTTTTAGGATACGAACTATCACAGAGGTGTAAAACCATTAGATAAGTACGTGACAACTAGTCAAGAATTTCGTCCACCTATGAATATAGGTGAGCTTCAGAGCTTCTTGGGATTAATCAACTATGTTGGAAAATGGATCCCTAATTTGGCCACAACTACAAAACCATTAAAAGAACTGCATAAGAAGAAACAGACCAAAACCACAGAATTAAAGTCTTTGGGGCAGTAAACAGGAATTTGCATTTAACGAATTAAAATTGGCCTTGTCTAATATTCCTACTCTAGGATACCATGACGTCAAAGATCGGACTATAGTAATAGCAGATGCTAGTCCGTTAGGACTAGGAGCAGTATTAGTTCAAATTAATGATCATGAACCTCGCATTATTGCGTATGGTCACCGGACACAAACAGACTGAAAGGCGATATTGCCAGACAGAAAAAGATGCCTTAGCTCTGGTCTGGGCTGTGGAACATTTTTATGTTTTTCTGTTTGGAAAAGAGTTTGAATAGGTAACCGACCATAAACCACTAGAGGTTATATTCGGTCCTAAATCAAAACCATGTGCATGGATAGAAAGGTGGATACTACGCCTTCAAGCATACACATTTAAAGTAATATACAAGCCTGGCAAAGAAAATATAGCAGATAGTTTATCAAGATTGTGTAAATTAAGTAAAACGTCACAGGACAAGTCTAAAAACTATATACACCAAGTTGTTGAAGGAAGCAGGCTAATAGCAGTTTCACTGAAAGAAATTATGGAGGCATCAAAACAAGACAAGGAAATATTAAAAGTAAGTGAAGGCCTTTATAACAACAAATGGGATGAAGAGGTAAAAAAAAAATTACAAAATCTTCCAAAACGAATTATGCTTTTACGACGGAGTTTTATTGAGAGGCACTAGAATTGTTATTCCAAAAAACATTGCGCAGTCAGGTTCTGACAGCTGGTCACGAAGAACACCCAGGAATAGTCCTAATGAAGGTGAGACTAAGAACCACAGTATGGTGGCCTAGACATGACAAGGAAACCGAGAATTTGGTCAAATGCTGCAAAGGCTGTACATTAGTATCAGCTCCAAAACCTCCAAACCCATTGAAACGACGGGCATTACCATGTGAACCTTGGGTAGATACTTGTATTGATTTGTTGGGCCCTTTACCACGCAGCGATTACATATTAGTAATCGTTGATTATTTCAGTCGATACAAGGAGGTAAAGATTTGTCGTAATATTACTAGTGGCGACATAATAAAATCTCTAAAAGAGATTTTTGCAGACTTGGTAACCCGATGACGATAACAGCTGATAATGGCAGACAGTTCTGCAGCGAGGACTTCAAAAAAATTCTGTACTGAAAGGAATATAGTTTTGCATAATACGATACCATAGTGGCCTCAACAGAACGGAGAAGTGGAACGTCAGAACCGAGACATTCTAAAGCGGAAAAAATTTGCCAGTTGAGCGAAAAAACTGGCAAGAAGCTTTGTTACAGTATCTGGCTATGTATAACAGTACCCCGCATAGTGTTACCGGTAAAACTCCTACAGAATTATTTTTCAAACTGCAATACCGTGACAATATACCTATGGCAGGAGACATCACACATACACATAAACCAGAAGATTCAGATGTCAGAGACAGAGACCAAGAAAAGAAAGAAACTGGGAAAGAATATACAGATAAGAAAAGAAGAGCTCGTGAATGTCAACTAGTGCCTGGGGATAAAGTTTACGTTAAGAATATGGTCAAAGATAAACTTAGCCTAAATTATGACCCAACTTCCCATACTGTAGAAAAGAGTAAAGGTGGAGATATAAGTGTTCGAAACGATATAACTGGGAAGAGATCACGAAGAAATGTAGTTCATTTGAAGAAAGTTGAAGGCTAATGGGAAGTTATAAGTGACCAAAATAAAGAAATTAACATAGGAGAAGATATAAATGAATCAGAAAATGAAATAGAAGAAGAGGAAGGGTAAAAGGAAACTTTAAACTAAATCATAGTATAATGATTTACTAAATATTATTGTGCTGTGATTTTGTTGTGCCAGAGATGCTCAATGTCTTATGGTTTTGGTTACATAAAACTTGTTAAAACAAGGAAGGGATGTAGTGTATGTAGATATCATTACATCGCACTACAAACCGATTACAGTACTGTGGCGTTGCCTCGGGCGCGCACGTCGCACGTTTATATATACCGGTCCGAGTAGTGGGGCGGGCGGTCGTTGTCGAACTGTCGGCCTGTGCGGTGGCGTGTTGGCGAGTCAACTATTAGTGTAGATAATTGTGCATATTTTACAGTCAGTACTATGTATGACTAACCTAACTGATTACCTTTTGTTTTCACCACCGTACTGTAAGATTGTTTTGGGATTTTTTCATTATGGGCGTATATTTCCATTATACATTGATTTGGAAGGGCATTTATTTTTTTGTAGATATTACTCATAAATAGAAAGGTTTTTACTAATTATTAAGAAGCGGAAATTCACGGTTTCCATACAAATTGGAACGTATCACGCCATTTTCAAATGTTTCAGTTGGATAAATTGTCATGGTAGACGAGAGACGAGACGTAAATATAACAATAATTGAATTCCTAATGTTTTATTTTCACTATATGAATATCCGAAAAATACCCAAAACCGAATCAGAGCACCCCACTTTCCACGTGGTCTTGCCAGCCCTACCCCTGAGTGTACCCCTAGAGTGTACATGTTACCGGCCAAACCCGATTTCCGGCTAAACTAGTTTGTCCTAGGCCAAACTCAATCAAAAGGACTCTGCACCCCATCTAAATGGGTTAGCTTAGGTTAGAACTGTTCTGTGACCATAAACGCGCGAGCTGAGCGAGTGTAGCGAGCGATGCCATATCCAAGTTGGGCGCATTGTAAATGTTTTGTTTGGGTTAGTATATCCTGACAAGATAAACCAGTAAACCAGTTTGGCCTAGGACAAACTAGTTTAACACTATTTCTGTTGATGTTGTTATAACATCAACAGAAATACATAATCTGTAAAAATTTCAACTTGCTAACTATCACGGTTCATGAGATACAGCCTGGTGACAGACGGACGGACGGACGGACAGCGAAGTACGTTTGACTCTTTTGGTACGGAACCCTAAAAACCGGAGGCGCGGAGGGAGAGCAGCACTGGCCTGCGACTGCGGGAACTGTGCGAGGTGGAGCGAACTGTGCGAGTGTGGTGGCTGAGCCGCTAATATCAATATATAATTAATAACTTGCTTCGGTGAAAGAAAACATCGTGACGAAATCAAACCAGAATGGCTGAGAGATATTTCTCGTCAGCGTAAAGCCAAGTCAGATTCCCACAGGCGGCATAAAAACGTTCGACTGCAGATATGGCATTAACTATACGAAAAAAAATCTCGAGAGATTGGATAAATCCAAAAGTAAACGTAAGACTTTAGAGTATACCCATCAGTTTCTACTACTATCAAGAGTATAGGGCCCGGGTGAAGCAAAATCTAAAATTTGACAGCTGAAGTACACATACTTTTCTAATACGAAAGGTCGCATCACCTAATTGTGACATATGCAACAAAATTGCAAATGTGAAACATTTGCTGATGGAGTGTATAAGATGCAAGAATGAAAGGGAATCATTGATAAGAAAATTTAAATTAAACATTCTGAACGTTGGGTAATCCAAAACATTTTAGCAAATCCTAAAAAAAAAAAAAAAGAATTGAAATGAAAGAGAGAGTGAGTGATGTGAGATTTGATTGATTGAATTGAATAAATTGTCGGGCCTACGCTGTCCTCTCATACTTAAGTACTAACGCTGTAACATCCAAATATTGTAGAACCAAATGATTTTAAAAGAGTAACCATGGAGTTTCTTGCCGGTTCTTCTCCATAGGAAATGACCACCCCGAACCGTGTCTCTTCTGTCGACGTTTTATAAGTGCCCATGTAGGCCTATGTAAAATAAAATTTTTGATTTTGATTTTAAACCAATGATTGCAAAAATACTGTGTGGCTTGGTGAGGAGGACTAATAATCAATGATTCTCCTTCTAATGCATAGTAAGATATTCAAAGTGTATATTAGTGTATAATAGTTTATAAAGTACGATGGGGTTGGGGTTGGTTGGACGGTGAGTAATGGGCTAGCTCACCGTCCGTCCGTCTTATGACGACAGACCGTGCCGACGCCGGCGCGTTCGTGTTCCACGCGCGCCTCAAGGAGATGTCAGCAAATCGGAAGGGGTCCGAGAGGGCCGATGCCTGCCAGGGCTGCGGGTTGTTCGAAAGAGATACCGTGCCCCTGGAACGCAAAGGGCTAAGAAGGAACATGGATGGGTTTTAGTCAGTCAAGTCTGACACTCCCTTCCGCTCCGCCCAGAGCGGAAGAAGTAATTTGATGATTTCCCATCCTAAAAAAAAAAAAAAAAAAAAATGGGGTTGGCATATCTGTATGGATAAAAACCCCTTTTAATAAGTAAAGAATAAAAAAAAGGACCCAATCACAAACATAACTGACAATACCTTTTTCTTTTCCAGAATTTAAGATGGCTTCAGCTTCAGTGCTGGTGCAGCCCAAGGGCGAGATGTGGGAGAGGATCAAGATGGAACTCAACGAGAATGTGAACACCAGGGACCAGGACCTGGCAGTCATCAAGGAATGGCTGAGGAAGCAGCCGCATCTGCCGAATGAATGGGGTAAGTCTGGTTGTGGACCTTATTAAGATGATTATAAAGTGCTTATTTGAATGTTGATGGTTAGAAAGGGAGAGGAAGGCCAAAGAAAAAGAAGATAAATTGTGAGCGGAATGATATTATGAAAGAAAATGGAGTCAATGATAGCGTGATGGTGGAAATCGTATGGAAGAAAAACACGTGTTTCGCTGATACCAAGTAACATGGAATAGAAAAGGAAGAAGATGATGATGAAGTGCTTCTGCCCATCATTTTGTCATTGGTCTCAGCGCAGTTGGAAAACCAGCAAAAAATTCTACAGTAAATTGAAAAAGTTAATATTATAAACACATAGGTAAATCATTATTAAAAGAATGTAAAAAAAAAACTTTTTTTATATTAATTAGCCGCTACAATATATTGGGTAAAGCCCAATACTTGATAACCTTGAGATAAGTGAATACTATAGCAGCCAAAAACCACTAAATATCGATAAAGATGGTGTTGTCTAAGATTTACCTACGTCATTTCAAACACATTAATATATTCACGATTTTTCCTATGAGGATATGGGTTGAAACCACAGAACGACACTCGCTACAGTCCTTACTAACTCAAATTAATAGCGAGACCAAAAAATTTATCTTTAAAGAAACATATAATAATACTAGCTGTCCCGCGCAACTTCGTCTGCGTCACGTTTTCCCCGTTTTCGCAACATGTTTCATTGCTGCTCCGCTCCTATTGGTTGTAGCGTGATGATATATAGATCTAAACCATCCAGGGCGCCACCCAAACGCATACAAAAAAAAATAATTGAAATCGGTTCAGCCGTTTAGGAGGAGTTCAGTGACATACACACGTACAGTAGAATTATATATATAAAGAAAATGTAAATCTGTCTAGTGGGTCGCAAGCGCTGCAGCTGAGCATGAGGTTGTGGGTTCGATTCCCAGGTTAGGCCGAGTGTTATCATCTGTAGGTCATGGGACTTAAATATAACTGGCGAAATATGGATGAAGGTACTATTAGGTACACCTTTGCATAACCCTTCGGGAATTAAAGGCATAATCTATATATACATATATATAAATTACGTTGTTTGTCCCGGATGGACTCCTAAACTATTTAACCGATATTAATCAAATTTGCACACCGTGTGCAGTTTGATCCAACTTGAAAGAGAGGATAGCTTACATCTCAATTTATAGTCACAATATCATTTTATTGCAAATTAAATCACAATTATCTGTTAGCTCCAAACGATTCTAATAGATCGCGGTATCTGTTGAGTGGATTGAGTAAGTATTCAATAGATGGCGCTGTATAGGAGCGGAGCAGCAATGAAAAATATTGCGGAAACGGGGAAAATGTGATGCAGACGAAGTTGCGCGGGACTGCTAGTGTTTTATGTTACCTTAACTTTCTTGCCAGAGGACCGCTGTCTGATGAGCTTCCTACGAGGATGCAACTTCTCCCTGGAGAAGTGCAAGAGGAAGCTGGACATGTACTTCACGATGAGGGCAGCCTGCCCCGAGTTCTTTACCAATAGGGACATCAGGAGACCAGAACTGATGGACCTTTTATCTAGAGCGTAAGTGTCAGTTTTGTTTGTTTTGAACGGAAGAAGGTGGAGAAGGTGGAGAATGATGATAGGATTACATTGAAACAGGAAGAAATGGATTGTGACTTCATCATCATCATCATCAGACTATAATGTTCCCACTGCTGGGACACAAGCCACCTCTCTATGAGAGGGAGGGCTGTAATAGTACGGGTATAACACGGGTATAACATGGGTGTATAACACGGGCCCAGTGTGGGTTGGTAGATGTCACACGTCTTCGAATTTTTAGTTCTAGGACATGCCGGTTTCCTCACGATGTTTTCCTTCACGGTTTTTGAGGGCAGCGGTGATGAAATGAATAACACAGAGCGTCGGCCTGGGTTCGAACCCCCGGCAAATTACTCACTTACTTACTCGTAAATCGGGGCTGCCATCACTGGGCCATCGATGCTCTCCCTGATTGTGACTTCTATTCATATAGGTATAAAACCTAAAAAAAATAAGCGTAAGTCCAACGAAATTGAAATATAAATATCATAAGCCATTACTCATAATAAATACTCCAATTCATACTTACTATCGTAACAAAGTCAGCCAGAGGCCAGACGGACCAATTAAAAATCAAAATACTTTATTTTACATAGGCCTACATGGGCACTTATAAAACATCGACAAAAGGTGCACGGTTCGGGTTGGTCGTTTCCTATGGAGAAGAACCGGCAAGAAACTCCATAGTTACTCTTTTAAAATCATTTGGTCTTACAATATTTGAATGTTACAGCGTTAGTACTTAAGTATGGGAGGACAGCGTATATAGGCCCAACAATAAGTCGTTGCTTACTACAAAAGGTAGAACAAGATAAAATGCTATTGTAATTAACTGTATTGTATCGAAGATTTAGCTCATATTTTAAAGAAAATTAGCTGATCAGCACTATCAGAGTATACTGTTTTTCAGAGCATGCTGCTTTTTGATACACGTAAGTGATGTTAAGTCCTACACAAATATAAATTTGATTGTAGAACAAAAACTTAAAACGTTCTGTATTTCCTCTTTTTCAGGCTAGGACCCACAATGCCCGGTTTGACCCCCGCCGGAAGAAGAGTGACCATATGCAAAGGTAAGATTGTTGGGAATTGGTAGATACTCCGTAGGATCACTGCAAAGAAATCAAGAGAAAGCCTCTATCGAACCACTTCTTTAGAAACAATTATAGTCCGCTGCACTCTGGCTCTGTATGGTGTCGGACGTAAAGAATAGCACCATCCCATATCTTCCCGTGGGTGCCGTAAGAGGCGGCTAAGGGATTAGCCAGAGAATTAGCAGCAGCGTTCGCTGTGCTTTTTTTTTTGTAAACAACCGTACTGCGATCGCCAACTCGCCTGCCAAGCGTGGCGTTTATTGCAAAGCCCCCCAAAATGTTAATGTGGCGACACTTGGGGAGGCCCATGTCCAGCGTGTCCAGCGTGGCAGCAGTGGACGTCTTTTGGACTGAAATGATGATGATAATGTTGAACTCTGGCGAGTATCCCCCACTCGTCAGTATATAAAATTCAACAGTTTCGTTGATTGGACAGTTTTGTGAATTCAACAGTTGCGTCAAATTGGCAATTTCCATTATTTGCCAGTTTCTTCCTGAAATGTAAAATGCCATCTTAATGTCAAAAATCCTGTTTGCAAAGACTGTTTAATTTGAATTTTAAATGTCTACCAGTGGCATTCAATATTTAATGGCAAAATGTGGATTGAGAATAAAACAAAATGATTTATAATTTCCTTTGCTAATGAACTGTGTGACACGTGAGACATGCACACATCGACATTTGGACAAAAGCCGATGGAATGAGGTACCTATTTTAACCTTTTTGAGGTGAAAATTTCTTTAGCGTTGAACGATTTTTGGTAAGGGAAAAACCTATGCGCTCGCGTTTCCGATGACTTCGACATACTCGTGACGTATTGTGCCAGACTAACGAAGCGAATAATTTAAAAAAGCAAAAAAGAAACACAGTTATTCCATTGTTTTGTGTTTTCACAATTGTCGGCAGTCTCTGTGACTGCCTCTGTATTTTTTAAACGTTGCCCCCACACGTACTGCGATTGCTGATCTGCCAATTTGGCACGAAAAGAGTACAATATTAAGTGGAAATATACTCTCCAGTTCTGTATGATGTCGCACGTAAAGAATAGCACCATCCCATATCTTCCCGTGGGTGTCGTAAGAGGCGACTAAGGGACTTACCAGAGAATGGGCAGCAGCGTTCTCCGTGCTTTTGTAACAACCGTAATGCGATCGCCAACCCGCCTGCCAAGCGTGGCGATTATGGCAAAATCCCCCTTATGTCAATGTGGCGTTGGGGGAGGCCTATGTCCAGCAGTGGACGTCTTTCGGCTGAAATGAAGATGATGATGATACCCTCCAGAGCAAATAGACAGATGCTCAGCTGGACAGTTTTGCAGCTGGACATATTAACAACTGGACAGAGTATAGTCGTGAAGAAATAAGTTTATAAACTATGCAACAAAGTTAAAAAGTGTTTATTCAAGGAAAGTCTATATAACACAAAGGCATGACAATAGATTAAGACCTGGCTTAGAATCAGTTCTATTGAGAATTTAATTTAAGGTAGGTAATACAAAAAAAAAACAGAATCTTCAATTTATAACATCTGATTACGGTGAATAAACGAATATTGAGATAATTTTAACGACCGTAGGCGTTCTAAGCTTGTCATTACTGATTTTTTTTTGTTAACGTAGTCCGATAGTTTTATCATATTTATTATCTACTTTTGAATCAAAATTTGCTTTGACTTACGTTTTGTTTCCTCACAGTGATAGTAATTTCTATTTATTATGGTATCACTGATTTTCGATTTCTGTCGCCAATGGCCAACCTTCTATAGCGTTCGTAAAACATTTTTTCTATAACAAGATATCTATTGAGTCGTAATTTTTGTCATCCAACAATTAGTGAAATCATTGAAAAAGGCTTTGCATTCTTTATCATTAGTAGCCATTTCATTTATTGACAAAATGCCACACCGCATTTCGAAAATGATTAAAGCAGCCTTTGACATGAACATCCGGATAGATATATTTTAATGCTTGTGCAATAGCTGATTCATAATCGCACTTAAACAATATAATAATAATAAATATTAGCAGACAATAATTGTCTTTCAAAATTCTAAACATTCTTGTTAACGTTGCCTGAGACTTATTTGGTAAAAGGATAAACAGTACTGGTACAAAGTTAACACAATCGCTACCCTAGGTTATGTCAACATGTAGCGAGAAAAGCTGGTAAAACGGTTTTGGTGGATTTTTTCATAACATCCGCATTCCCAACTCATCCACTTTAATTATGTCATGGACTGTACACGTGTGTCTAGATGCCAATCTATCCAGCTGAGAAACTGTCCAGCTGAGAATCTGTCCAGTTGCGAATCTGTCCATTTGCTCCGGAGGATCTCTTTTTTTGTCGGAGGATGCCCAACAGCTGATTCATGGCTACTCAAAACAAATGAATCATCTTTATACTTCATTTTCAATGAAATATAAGCATTGATCGCATGACAGAAGTTATTAACAGTCACCGCTGGGCTTAGTGAAATTAAGTCACTTCACTATAGTGTTTACTTTTTATGTTTCCCGGCGTTTCGTTGCAACAATCGTAGGAAATCCCATGTGAACAAACTCGTTGAACTAGTTTTGATACAGCTGATTTCCGTTGTAATTTATAATTAATGCGGTATAAAATAAAATTATGGTTTTTGGTACGACCATGAAAAAAGTTTGTGGCACTATTTTTAATTATGGAAATTATCTCCTACTCACTTGAATCTTATCGTAAATCTTAGTAATTTTATGGTTATTTTGACAAATTTGCGGAATCAAAAATCAAAGTATTTTATTTTACATAGGCCTACATGGGCACTTATAAAACGTCGACAAAAGAGGCAAATACTGGAGTAAAATTTTATGCAAGTGGGGAATAAAATAAAACTAACAACTAGACTGTGCTCGACAATACCTACTTGTTTTTATTTTTTTAAAGCATATCTATAGTTCGAATCTACAGCATACGTTACTTACACTAGTGTGCTGATTTGTATATTCTGCCAGCATTACTCGCATCAAACTCTGTAGCGCCTTTTAGTACCGAGTTAACTTAAAACTGGAACTCCGGATTCGACCAATTATTGAATCCGGAGGTCAAGTTTCAAACCAATAATTTTTATAAGTACGGAACTAATGAACGCCAAACTCGTGGGCCAGTTCGTTGCCGACCACATTGCATGATATTGATCATAACTGTGTTTTTATTAAACATCTCCTGCCTTGCCTTTTTCCGACTATGTTGGGGTCGGCTTCCAGTCTAATTGGATGCATCACAATCCCCTTTTTTACATGGGGTGACTGCCTATCTGACGTCCACAATCCAGTTACTGGATACCCCTGTTTGTCAGACTTTCAGACTGACAACTTTTACCGGCTGTCAAAGATCTACAAATGCAACCGGGACCAACGTCTTAACGTGCTTGCCAACACACGAAGTCTCGATATGTAATTAATGATCATCCCTCTATGGACTGTAGCGACCTACAAAAAGCAACTTACTACATAAAGTACTACAGTGCCATCTACGACACGACAGAAGAACTAAAATCAATTTCCTACATCTCACAAGCAAAGTTTACATCGACTTAAGAGTATGTAGAAAAACCCGACTACAACTGTCGAGCAGTTGCAAGCCAGACACAACACCTGTCTGGTTCAAAAAAACTAACCTCGGCAAACTTTGCTTAACGTTCGATAAAACCTTACAGCTGTTTATTATTTAACTGTGAGCCCTTATAACTCATTTTCTTGCCTTTTTCAGAACTTATTTGGGGAGTCCCTCCTAAAGTCAAAACTGTTGACCTTTAAATTGCAGGTCTCGATAAGAACCTCGACACGCATCATATGAACGACGGGTTCAAGCTGGTGATGATGCTCGGTGACATCAGACTGATGGAGGAGGTAGAAGGAGTGGCGGGAGACGTGTTCATTCTGGACGCCTCCATCGTGGCTCCGAGTCATCTGGGAAAGTTATCGCCGGCGGCGTTGAAGAAGTTCTTCATCTGTGTTCAGGTAATACATCAATAGTTACCAAGCTTTTTATATATTAAACAACCTTAACGTACGCTAAAATCATTGCTAGGAAACGATTTTTCGTTTTTTGGGTGAAAAATCTGGTTTTATGGTGAAACTCAATGTAACGCACTCAAACATTGTCCTAACCCGTCCACTATTCAATGCATCCATTGAATAGTGAACGGGTCATGAAGGTATTATTAAAGATAAATTTCAAACTAAAAAACTAGTTGAAAAAAAAGGGGGAAAATGTTTGAACTTAGACCTTGTTTCCGTAACTAAAAGCTTCCCAAAGATGGTCATTAACAAATTTGAGGTCGTAATGAAAAGCAGAAGTGCTTTTGGTTCGTTTAGGATCTATTTACCTCCTTTATTCGTTGGTTAAAACTTAAAACACATCTGGGTCAGATTTAAAAGGTGAAAACCCAGGCATTGTGGTGCAAGTTGGCAGATCCCCAATTCCAGCAAAAGATAACGTTCTGGGGGGTTACTATCACGTCTTGTATTGTTTTTTTCTTATTCTAGAGTAGGAAAGAGATGGAGCTAGACGACCTATATAGCTCTGTCTCTTTCCCACACTGGAATAGGAATAAAACAATACTGCTTTAAGACGTCATGGTAGGCCACCAGATCAAGAAAGAAGAAGTAGAAGTGTTTTTTTTTAGAAGACCGAGAATTGGTAGATGAAGTGTACGATACTGATAAAGCTGGGTTTTTTGATCAGGAATTTCTCAGAGTCAGGATGTGTGGTGATGGCAATAGGCTCGCCCTTTACACGGGACTTAAGAGCGTTAACACCTTAAGGCACTTCATATAAACTTTCAAGTTCTTATTCCCGAAATGAATGAAACGATTTTAATGGAAATTATTACGCATAAGTAGGAAATATAGGTCTAAAAAGTTACTAAAAACATTTTCGGAATGTCTTTTAAAAAAAGATAATTGGAAATTTCTGTTTCAATGGATAATTTATAATTGGTCTAAGTTAGCTGTAACACTATTTATCGAAATAGGTTTTTAGTAGCTTTTTCAGTTTGTCAAAACTTTCATTAAAATCGTTTCAGTCATTTCGAAAAATAAAGACCTTAAAGTTTGTATGAAATGCCGTAAAAAAACGTTCTTAAACATAAATTACGAATAGTGGGTGCACTATTTAAACATCTGCCTAAAACTTCGGGGATTACAAGCGTGATGATAAATGTAATATAAAATAAACACCTAACTTAAACATTTACCTAAAAATATATACCATTGTAAAGGTTTTCAATTACTGTTATGGCGAAGAAGTAACCGCAAATGTGTTTTAAATACGCAGTTGCTATACGGTCACTTTTAGGCACCGCACCGGAGGCACCGGAAGGGCTCGTGGCTAAATAGTAACAGCCGCAGGGGTCGATCTTTAAAGTTAAGCCGTGTTTGCCGAGGATGGTCCGTGGATGGGTGACCATAATTACATACTGAGTTTCCTTCGTGCCTCGTTAAGCACGTTAGGCCGTTGGTCCCGGCTGTCATTTGTAGATCTTTGACAGTCGTGACGAGTAGTCAGAAGCCAAAAGTCTGACATCCAGTCTTACCAAGGGGTATCGTATTACCCAGTTACTGGGTTGTGGAGGTCTGATAGGCAGTCGCTTCATATAAAATACTGGTACTCAGCTACATCCGGTTAGATTGGAAGCCGACCCCAAGATAGTTTGGGAAAAGGCTAGGCAGGTGAGTCTGTAAGATATTAGATCATTGCTGAAGAAATCTCTGTCTTTGTAACGAGTTTTTAAATCTTCATTCACTATATACAAGGTGGAAGGGAAACCGACGATAAAACGCTTACCACGTCTTCAATACATCATTCTGAACCCTCCCCCCTCCACATAAAGATTTTTTATTTTATAAAAAAAAACAGCAGTTTTCTACAAAACTGCAATCAATACATACACGGTCAAAATGAATGGTGTTTTTTTTTAATTGCCGTGTATAATTTCTATGTGGGGGGGGGGGGTTCAGCACGCGTAGCATCACCGCCGTAGAAACAGGCTATGTTGACGGAAGAATCGACAAAGTGACACATTGTCATTGTCTATCTGTCATGTCATGTCGATTCTTCCGTAGACAAAACTCGTTTCTGTTATTATTGTTTTTTTGTCTGAAGAAAAGCTTGTTGTGTTGTTTAAACCAAAACTACAAATTTATAAAAACTGTGTTTTCTTTTTTAAAATTAAAAATAGACATTACAAACTCTGCTCCTCAGCTGCATTTAATATCCTCTTTGGGACCTATTTCAGGTTTTTCCTCTCTTTTTCCCACTTCTTAATGTGGAATCGACAGGGTAAACTGCGAAATTCAATTTTTTTTTACGTTTTTTGCAATTTGCCAGCCAGTGTCAAGCTGAATGTTGATAAAAACAGGATTCACGGCCGAAGCAAATATGGCTTTATAAAGTTATAATCATTAAAATTATCAATGCAACACCTTTAAGTTCATTGAATCACATTAAATAACTGAACCATGAAAAAATCATTCAATGGGATTAAATGAACTCAGATGTTTGTATTGATGATTGTAATCAAATCAAATCAATCAAATCAAAATCATTTATTTCAAATAAGCCAGTTACAGGCACTTTTGAATGGTCGAACAACAATAAAAATGAAGCTACAGTCCCAGTCACAAGACATAATAACTGTGAAAGTACTGTAGTTGCCCATTCCAAGGCGTAGATCTCTATGGAGGACACTCTTTTAAATCAGAATCTTGTTACAAAAACCTTGGTTACATCTTTCATGTTGAGATGGTACATTATGTGAGAACGATGTAGCAAGACTTCACGTTAAAAGTTTCCATAGTAAAAACAAAAAGAACAATTTAAAGATAAAATAATTAGTTCGAAATAAGCCGTGGCAGGTAACAGACGACCAGGCACAACTGACAGCGCCCGTTCACGAACATGACGCAAGGATCAGCCATCATTCAACTCAACCATTTTGAAGGGAACTAAATGACCCGACACACGCGCCACCATCAGCGTGACATTTGAGTGAGTATGACGTACTCTCAACCGCCAAGGCACATTCAAGTCAATAAAACACGTAGGTAATGATTATAATTCTGTAAATACATGCTTACTACGGCCGCAAATCATGTTTTATTTAACATACAGCCCGACACTGACCGGAAAATTGCAAAAAACTTAAGAAAGTATGAATTCGCGGGCAACCCTGTCGCATCCACCTTAACAACAAAAGACTGCGTTCAAAAGTTTTAAATCTTCGTTTACGATTCTACTTATTTATAAATCTAAAGAAAATCATTATTTTCCATTGCAGGAGGCGTACCCAGTGAAGCTGAAGGAAGTACACGTGGTGAACTCGACTCCTCTTATAGACGTTCTCTACAATATCTTAAAACCCTTCCTCAAAGAAAAGATGAAGCAAAGAGTAAGTATCGATATTAAAGTTATAATCATACTAGCAATTACCCGTGCCTTCATTCGGGTGGAAATATAGATGGGTAAATGTGAGAACAAAAAAGTAACCTATGTGGTATTCAAGACTATAATCTACATTTGTATTCATGAGACGAACACTAATAAAGGCCCAAAAGCGATAGGAATTTAGTATCACAGGTTATGTCCTCTGTCTCCTTGCTGTAAGAAAGAATGAAATTGTAGGTTAGGATCACTCAGTCAGCACGCGTTCAGTGTAGATGCCTTGTGTGTGTGGCTTGATCAGATATTACCTTTATGCCGAATTTCAGCCAGATCCGTTAAGCTGTTCTGGAATTATTGAGAAGCAAATATCCATCCATCCAAACTTTTGGATTTTAAGTAGTAAGATTAGATGGAATTCAGCTGGTGTCTCTCTCTTGCCATCTGTTGCGTGCGAACATTCAGCAAATGATTAAGAATTTCGTGTTAGTCTTGAAAGGCAGTCAGTCCAGCGACGTGCGCTCTTATTTATCGTATTCCCTACAAGTCTCCAGGGGTTTTTCTTTTCAGTCTTTTGAATTACTATTCATTAAGTGCGTAGCCAAAAGAAGAATATAGAAGTATACAGCTGGGTTGGGCAGCGTATGGGAAACTGCGTCGAGTCTTCACATCGCCAATTCCACAGAGTCTAAAGACGAAAGTCTATAATCAGTGAGTCCTTCCCGTCATGTTGTACGGTGCCGAAACGTGGACACTCACGGTTGGGTTGGTCCACAAATTTAAAGTCGCTCAACGTGCTATGGAAAGGGCTATGCTCGGGGTTTCTCTGAAAGATCGAGTTCGTAACGAGGTAATCCGACAGAGAACCAAGGCTATCGACATAGCACGCTGTGGCAATGGGCCGGCCATATAACCCGAAGAACCGATAACCGTTGGAGTAGACGAGTTCTTGAGTGGAGACCACGGATCGGTAAACGTAACGTAGGACGTCCTCAGACTCGGTGGAGCGATGATCTTCGCAAGGCGGCTGGCAACAGCTGGATGAGAGTGGCCGAGGATCGTGCTCAGTGGCGTGTCATGGGAGAGGCCTATGTGCAGCAGTGGACGAGTACAGGCTGATGATGATGACGATGATGAAGTGCGTAGCTAGTATGTTTGGGTGATTGTCTAGTCTGATCTTGTACGATTTCATGGAGTGTTTAATCTCTTGAACTGTTCTAACTTTGAGGTCACGGTGTATGTGATGGTCTGTTATGAACCAAGGAGCATTGGTAATTATCCTCAGCATTTTGGACTGAAATCTCTGAAGTATTTCTAGGTTTGAGTTTGAGGCTGTGCCCCAGAGTTGAACTGCGTAGGTCCAGATTGGTTTCAGGATACATTTGTATAAGAGCAGTTTGTTTCCCAGCGGCAACTGTGATTTTTTGCCAAGCAACCAGCACATTTTCCTTAATTGGATTCCCAATGCTTTTCGTTTTGTGAATATATGCTTTCTTCAGGTAAGACGCCGATTCAAATAAAGTCCAAGGTATCTGGCCTCATTTGCTTGAGGTATTTCTACTCTGTTGAGCGACACAGAGGGACACGTTTCATGCCGCGTCGTAAAGGTCACCTGGGCCGACTTAGTTTCGTTTGCTTTAATCCGCCAGGTACTTAGCCATTCCGTGATGTTGTCTAGGGAGCGTTGAAGCATGTTACTTGCTTGCGCCGGTTTTTCATGGACAGTTAGGGCTGCTGTGTCATCAGTAAAAGTGCCGATCATGACGCCGTCTGTCATGGGGAGGTTTGACGTGAAAATTAGGTAGAGGATCAGACCAAGCACGCTTCCTCGTGACACTTCTGCATAAGCCCCGCGAATGTTGCTTATTTCTTCTCCTTGCTTGACGTTTCCAAAATCATCGTCTTCGTAGCTTTTTCCCAAATAAAACCATTTTTTTATTTTTTTTTAAATAATGAGAATTGCTTCACGCATACCGGGCCGTCCGGGGAGACAGTTTGGTTATGTGAGCACCCACAAAAAAACACCACCGTGAGCTTACTGTTGACTTGGTGGACGGGTCACGAGAACTGCTACGCATGACATTCGCAACCCATCCAGCGCGAGCCGCCACCGGGCACCAACTCCTTTGGCGATATCCAGGCTCACCTGAGACATCGCCACCACTCCCCAGGGCCGTGCAATACGACAGCGATAGACTCCCCGATCTATCGCCCGTTGGCACATCCTAGGGCCGCGTCAGGTCGCCATGGTGCCTCCGTCGGCTCCCTGTCCTCCTGCAACGAATCGCACCAGCGAGGGCGTCTTGCTCCCTCACGCGCTCCGCCACTTCCTTCTTAGAGATGACGTCCTCGCAGAAGGTCCCAAATCAAACCCAACCTAGCCGGATGCAGCTAACCAAGAGTATTTTATATGGAGCGACTGCTTATCTGACCTCCACAACCCAATTACAGAGTATTATGATATAATTTAGCCCAGATTACAAGTGTGATAACAATTTATCTTGCTTTCAGGTCCACTTCCACGGTAACTTCAACGCCCTTCACAAGTACGTGCCTAAAGAGTTGCTGCCACCGGAATATGGAGGTACCGCACCCCCGCTCGAAGAGATCCAAAGTATGTTTGCATGCACTACTACTATTTACCTGAATAATCCAAAAAAATAACCTATAATGTCCCACTGCTGTGAGACGGGCCTGCTTTCTAAACGAGAGCGGGCATTATGACAATCTCTGTCACACGATACGGGCGGATGCGGTTATGTAAATGATTGGCGGTGAACCGCGCGGAGAGGCGGTGAGCGCCGTTTGTCCGCGCGGTGTTGTGGTGTAATGTGTAATGGTGCATCCACACAGCCCGGTGGCACTGCTAGTGGCTTGACCACAAGCAAGCCGGCAAGTGGAGCTGTGAATCGATATTCTCAATTGTCATGTGACTTTAAACACACAAAAGAAGATTCTGGATGAGACCAAGGTCTACAAAATAGGCGTGATATTCCCAGAATGTTTCAAAAGTTTAGAATGGATGACTGTATAAATATATTTGTATGATATATTTGTATAAATAAATCAATGACATAAACCGAAGAATTTTGAATGGTTTCTAAGGGTTTCTAGTGAAGATTTTGAAACACTGCTAACTCCACAGTAAATTTTTAGACTTAGGTATCATAAGTTTCATTAAAATCGGTTCGGTCATTTCGGAAAATAAGGACTTGAAAGTTTGTATGGAATGCCGTAAGGCATAAACGCTCTTAAGAGCGCGATTTAGAATTTTAATGCTATTTCTGCATTTGTGTCATAGATGGCGCTCTACTACATTTTGCACATGTTGCTGATAGTACTTTTTGTAGTGCCGCTACACCATAGTCATAAATCAACAATTATATTAACTAACGACACACTTTACATTTCCAGATGCCTGGGTAAAGAAACTAACCGAATACAGTGACTGGTTCAAGAAGCAGGAGTCCCTTAAAGCTGACGAGTCCCTCCGGCCTGGCAAACCCACCAACTATGATGAACTCTTCGGAATGGATGGCTCCTTCAGACAGCTCTCTATTGATTAGACTAGTTTTAGTTTTTAATTTTAGATAATATTAGCTGCCGGCCGCGACTTCGTTCGGAATTCGCTCGTAGATCTTTTTTTTTCGGTTATTAAAAATAGATGTTTGCCGATTGTCAGACCTACCCGATATGTCATGTACACAATATTTCGTACAATTCGGTTCAGCCGTTTCGGAGGAGTATGGTAACTAACATTGTTACACGAGAATCTAAACTAATATTATAAAGAGGAAAGATTTGATTGTTTGTTTGATTGCATTGAATAGGCTCCGAAACTATTGCGCCGATTTGAAAAATTATTTCAGGGTTAGATAGCCCATTTATCGAGGAAGGCTATAGGCTATATATCATCACGCTACAACCAATAGGAGTGGAGCAGCAATGAAAAATTTAGCGAAAACGGGGAAAATGTGACGCAAACGAAGTTGCGCTGGACAGCTAGTTTTATATATAAGACAAGGTGTAAACATACCTTTCGCGAAGCCGAAGCATTCTGTGAATCAAAGTGACCCGACAAAAAGACATTTTTTGGGTGAAAATTCTCATTTTTTACTGTAAAAGTCAATGTAACTTGCACTTAAAACACTGCGTTGTTAGATTCATTGAATAGTACAGAGGTCGTACCCCCATTTGAAGTAAAGTTATGACCAGAGGTCGGAATTAGTTAGAGGTATTTGTGTACTTACGCTGTTTTCATACAGCGAAAGAATAAAGTAGATAAGCCTCAAATCCCGAGATTAAGTTTAAAGGGCAGAAAACTCCCGTGATTTATTAAATAAAACAAGTAATTTACGTTTAGACAATTTAAACCATCCGATATCGGATGTCCGAAGTTGCAAAATTCCAATGCGCACACGCAAGGGAAGATCCATATAACTATCAACATTTCGATGCAAGTACAAAAATAACTCTACCTTATTCCGACCTCTGGTTATAACTCTAAAAATATAAGTTTTTTATTAAGGTTGTGAAATAGTTGCACCTTTGACTCATAATATCTTCGTAACTAGAAAGTTTCCCCGGGGATGCTTTTCGGCTTCGTTAAAGCCTTATTTACACCCTTTATTTGTTTAGTAATAAGATAAGAACTTTGTGACTATATGCTCAATAATAATAGCTTCCCTTTGTTCGATTTCTGCAGCGCCTGTATCTTTTAATTTTTTAACTATTACGTATTTTGTAAATGTATCAGATATATCTTTAGGGTTTTTAGGGTTTAGGGTTTCCTATCAACGTTCTTTTACATTTTAGCCACTGTTTAATCATTTCGAATGCTTTAGCAAAATCTTTCCGTTCATCTTAGGTGTCTCACAAGGTGCTCTAATTAACCATTTAATACTTGCTTTGAAAATATCTCAAAATAAAGAATGGGTTGCTCAGTGTGTTCAGTGGAAGTATAAAAATGTTGCTACTTTCAGGTTGTATACATGTATGCTAATCGTATAATTTTTAAAATGATCACGGTTTTGTAAATCAAGTTTTATTCAAAGCCGAAACATCTTTTATAAAAATGTTAAGACACAATTTTATCTAGAATATATGTTGTATCAAAATTAATTCTTCTTATTTATTAAGTATAATGTATAAATATTATACAATAAAAATGGTGATTGTCTGTGATAAATTAAACGAACTTTTCAATAGATGAGTCGTTTTTTGTGATTCTTCTACACCTGAGTTGTTTTTTGTCAACTAATTAATACCTTAGTTGGTTTTGTGACCTTCACAAAATTTTGCTAAGGATAAAAGTAACATCTATACCGGCAAACTAACCCAGCAAAGCGATCGGTAGCGTGTTTGGCGAACGTTACGTTCATAAGCAAATTTCTTTATCCTGTGGTTAGTGCCTTAATTGCTGTCAGAGTTTTTATGCATCCCATGGTCCTCTGTATTCTCGTGTCTGTTCTGTATGGTGTCGGACGTAAAGAATTGCCCCATCCCATACCATCCCGTAGGTTTCATAAGAGGCGACTAAGGAATTTGCCAGAGAATGGGCAGCAGCGTTCTCTGTGCTTTTGTAACAACCGTACTGCGATCGCCAACCCACCTGCCAAGCGTGGCGATTATGGCAAAACCCCGCTTATGTTTTGTGCAAACCCGCTTGTGCAAATTCTCATACTACTAGTATGAGAACTTGGTTACTTATCTCCTTTGTTGACTGTACCTACACTTGGGGAGACCTATGTCCAGGAGTGGACGTCTTTCGGCTGAAATGATGATGATGGTCCCCTGACTTAGTTTTACATACCGTCAAGAAATATCACTCAGGCATGCTGGTTTTCTCACAATGTTTTCCTTCACCGAAGCAAATGTGATAACAATACGCACATGGGTCCGAAAAATCAGAGGTGTCTTGGGTTCGAACTCTAGACCAATGACTTGGTAGTCCGACGGTCACTAGGCTATCACTGGTTTTTTGGAAGGTGTCCTGTATCAGCACAACCAAGTTCTGTTCTCGTGACGATCGCTTTGGTTAGGATACGACCTGAAGTAGGTAATTTACTTATACCTCGTACTTTGACTCGGATAACCGATAAATCAGTATATTTTATCATTTTATTTTTAACAAAGGCTTGTGAGAACAGATATGACCTCAGGAACCTCCACGATGGAATAAACTACTATTTACGCAACAAAAAATAACGAGGGAAATCCTAAGTCATCATTTACCTAGTCTTTTCCTAACTACTTGGTTGGAGCCGGATCTAGCTGAATACCAGTATTTTATATGGAGCGACTGCCTATCTGACCTCCACAACCCATTCAAGTACTGGGTAATACGATATCTCTTGGTAAAACTGGTTTTCAGACTTTTGGGCCACTGACTTTCTGTAACGGCTGTCAAAGATCTTAGTTGACAGCCGTGACCACGGGAGAAACTGGGTAAGTAATGGGTGGTCACCCATCCACGGATCAACCTAGGCAAGACGGCTTAAACTGACGATCCTGGCTGGTATTATTTAGCCACGACCTCCTCTCCCGAGAGAAACCGTAAGTAAGTTAATGTCTGCTCGACAAGGAATGTTATTGAATCCTTTAAATTATGCAAATGCATAGTAAGCGAGTTACGCAATTGTACCGCAGATCGACGAAGTACTTCACCATACATCATCAACATGATCATCATCATCAGCCTATAATGTTCCCACTGCTGGGACACAGGCCTCCTCTCTATGAGAGGAAGTGGGCTGTAATCCACCACGCGGGCCCAGTGCGGGTTGATAGATGTCACGTCTTCGATTTTTTAGTTCTAGGACATGCCAGTTTCCTCACGATGTTTTTCTTCACCGCTTTTGAGGGCACCGGGCTTCACCATACAATATTACTTTATTCTTTGACCCGGACGATGCTATCCTCTTACAGCAACAAAACGATAAACTCAAGTTCTTTTTGTGTAACAAACAATAACGAGGAATCCAATAGAGAACAATAAAAAAGCTATTATTTAAATGCTCTAAAAAGAAGAAAATAAAATTTTATTTTAAAATTTTAATTATAAACTTATAACCTCATTAAACACAATTTATATGATCTGAAAAGCTTGTCGCGAGGTTTGCGTAAGTACCTATAAGTATTTAATAAAACTGAAATTAAAAAAAAAGACTTAGCAGATTAAGTTACTCAATTAAATAGGTACCTACTACTTTTTTTACACAAGTAAACCTCGCGACAAGCTTTTAAAATACAAGTGTTTTAGTAAAAGATTTAAAAATCATGAAATCTAGCAATTTTTTTTGCGGATCCAGCTTCACTTTTGGTTCGCCTTTCCCTTTTGTTGAGCGCCTTAGCTTAAAGCCTCGTTTTCCAGTCTGACGGAATGCATCTGAATACCGGTATTTCAATAAGGAGCCACTGCCTGTCTGACATCCACAACCTAAAAGATACTGGGTTACACAACACCCCTTTTTTACGGATGGGTAATCTTCAACTATCCCTTTAGGGGTATGAGGAACAGGGTGTAAAGTTCTCTATCCCCATAGAAAAGGGAGGATCCTCCGAGTAGAGAGGTGTTGTGACTGGCGGGCAACTGGCCTACAGTTGTTGTTGGGTTTCTGTATATAGTCAGTCGATGTAAACTTTGCTTGCGAGATGTAGGAAATTGATGTTAGTTCTTCCGCCGTGTCATAGATGGCGCTGTAGTATTTTTTGAAGTAAGTTGCTTTTTGTAGGTCGCTACAACCCCTCCCGCTCTGGGCGGAGCAGAAGGGAGTCACAGACTTGTACTGACTAAAACCCATCCATGTTCCTTCTTAGCCCTTTGTGTTCCAGGGCCACGGTATCTCTTTCGAACAGTCCCGCAGCTCTGGCAGGCATCGGTCCTCTCGGACCCCTTCCGATTTGCCGACATCTCCTTGAGGTGCGCGTGGAACACGAACGCGCCGTCGACACGGCCTGTCGTCATAAGACGGAAACACAATAGGTACCCCTTAATCCATATCCAGCAAACATACATAATAAATATCCCGTACTTGCCCCACTAGAGGGCAGAGGGTGCCTACTTTTATAAGAAAGATTATTAAAAGATTTCATAACAAACTTTTCCTTACGATACTTATTTTTGACTTAAGTACGAGCATCTATCCATACTTCCATACTAATATTATAAATGCGAAAGTCACTCTGTTTGTTTGTTACCTTTTCACGACTAAAAGGCTGATCGGATCTTAATGAAATTTGGCAAGAAGATAGATTTCAACCTGGGAAAGGACATAGGCTATATATCATCACGCTACGATCAATAGGAGCGGAGCAGCAATGAAAAATGTTGCGAAAACGGGGAAAATGTGACGCAGACGAAGTTGCACGAGACAGCTAGTTAAACATAATTATAAGTAGCAAGGTTTTGTGAGGTTGTGTCTCTGTTCAATTCTACAAAAAAATAACCCTCCGAACTTTGACCCTATACTTAAACAAATCTAACACATTATATATGTATTATTTATCTGTGTGTGTTTGTAGTTTGAGATATGTTACTGTTTTTATGATCCATTGCGATTGACATAAATTATTCTATTCTATTCTAAATATACAGACAAACGCCTATTAGAAAATGTATAAACATCAACGCAGGTGCTCATATTGTCTTGCTCTTTGGCAAAATATCGTGCAGGTGCAGCCAACCCTGCAAAATATCGAGCTCTACAAGATACAGCCGTACATCGACCTTCGAACTCAATCATAAATATCGTATATTTTAATAAAACCATTTACTTTCAATTGGCAAGAAGTCGGTCGTTCTTCGGTTCGCCTAAAAGTTGAAGCTGTCCATTACAAAATGAAGATATCTGCGAAGAGGAACGTAGAAAAATCTCCATGGATAGACTGTTCAATAATTTTTGGATGTCATTTAAGTTCCCGAATAAAAAGTACCTTAATTTTATTAGGGACTTTGTTGTCTTTTTCTTCTTCAACCCTTGGCAACCAAATGCTGAGTGTAGGTCTCTTCCAAATCTTTCCACTTTTGGCGGTTATGTGTCATGGCTATCCAGTTTCTTCCGGCCACTTTAATGAGATCCTCTGTCCACCTAGTCGGTTGTCTTCCCACATTCCTCCGTCCCATCCGTGGTTTCTTTGTTGAGGGAAGGTAAAATTTTAGTACATTTTCATAGTTATACTAAACATAAACTTCTTCGAACACACGCACGTTTGCGGAACTTGTTGTCCAGGTTTTTCGGTTTTTTTCGATTACCAGGTCTAGCATAGTGTTACTGCGTTTTTCTAATAGGAATTTCTCATTAGCAGCCACTGGGTTTGTGCCCAGGTGATAAAATCAAAATCAAAATATTTTTATTTTACATAGGTATGCCTACACGGGCACTTATAAAACGTCGACAAAAAGGTCCTATGGAGAAGAACTGATAAGAAACTCCATGGTTACTCTTTTGAAATCTTTTGGTTTTATAATATTTCTGATACAGCGTTCGTGCTT
Organism: Cerastis rubricosa; assembly: GCA_949152445.1. Taxonomy (NCBI): domain Eukaryota; kingdom Metazoa; phylum Arthropoda; class Insecta; order Lepidoptera; family Noctuidae; genus Cerastis; species Cerastis rubricosa. The sequence continues at coordinate 7,808,263 of OX424545.1, read as the reverse complement.
AAGTATGGGACGACATCGTAGGCCCGACAATAAGTAGTTGCTTACTACAAAACCTAGAACGAGATAAAAAGTTACCAAGGATCTAGGAATCTATAAGGCCTACAATGTCCACACATTTACAAACATTCGGTAAATAAAAAAAGAGTCAATACAAAAAAAAAGAAGAAAATATCACAAAAAGACTAGATTAAACAAGTGATAGGAATAGGATCTCACCCAATAAAATGGGATTTAAACATAACTGGCGAAATGTGGTTGTAGGTATTATTAAATACACCTCTGCATAACCCTTCGGTAATTACAGTCGTGATGTTATGTTATGTTTCGGCGTGTTCCCACTATGTCGTAACGATTAATTTATCGTTGGAGAACTGTCGTCTCTAGCTGTTCCCATTATACCTATTGACTTGACAATCTGTGGTCACCGGACACAAAATCGTGGACTACAGTACCTGTGTCGTCCTACATATGAACACCTTAATTTAAATACACAAGCCACGACGCTTTAAACGACACGATAATCTGTCGACACGATAATCTGTCGGCACGATAATCTGTCGGCACGATATGATGTGAACGCGCTTTAGTTCCCGAATGAAACGTGCCTTAATTTTATTAGAGACTCATTTGGGGGAAGGCTAACATTAGGTTTAGTCTTAGACCACTATAATAGTTATCAGAAAAAGCAGACTAATCAGAAATCCTAAAAGCAGTAGATTAGCAAAAAACATTGCTCATAATAAATTCATTAGCTTGTCATTGTGACCTACGAAATGCTGAGGTCAACTTTGAAACAAAACAATTGTTTATGTGATACATAAGTACACATTACGTATGTTATATTGTATGTACTTGAACTGTGTTTCCTTATACGTTGTATAAATAAAGGTGTGGCTACATTAACAGACGTTTGTTCCTTAACATCTTCATCACCTGCCTAGCCTTTCCTCAAACTATTTTGGGGTCGGCTTCCAGTCCAACCGGATGCAGCTAAGTACCAGTATTTTACATGAAGCGACTGCCTATGTGACCTCCACAACCCAGTAGCTGGGTAATACGAAACCCCTTGGTAAGACTGGATGTCAGACTTTTGGCCGCCGACTACTCGTAACGGCTTGACGTGATTTCCGAGGCACGGAGGAAACTCGGTATGTAATTATGGACACCAAACCACGGACTAACCTGGGCAAGCACGGCTTAACCTTAAAGATCGATCCGTTCGGTTGTTATTATTTGGCCACGAGCTCATCGTTGGTCGTTTACGTTTGTTGCTTAGCAAGAAGTAAAATAAGGAAATATAAACAAAGCCATAGAAACTTATAGGACTTGTTTGTTCCTTAATAGGGTAGGTAAAGTCAAAAACAAATCCTATGTTATTGCAAAAAAGGTACATTTCTGAATACAGCTGTAACTACAAACCGCACAGGTAAAGGTTATTTCCATTTAAACCGGACTAGACCAACACCAAACAGAGCTCGAGGCTAAATATTAACAGCCGCACGGGTCGATCTTCAAGGTTAAGCCATGCTTGCCGAGGTCGGTCCGTGGATGGGTGATCATAATTACATAAAGAGTTTCCTCCGTGCCTCGGAAAACACTTTAAGCGGTTGGTCCCGGCTGTCATTAGTAGTCGATCTTTGACAGTCGTTACAAGTAGTTAGAAGCCGAAAGTCTGACATCCAGTCTTACCAAGGGGTTTCGTGTTACCCAGTTACTGGGTTGTGGAGTTCAGATAGGCAGTCGCTTCATGTAAAATACTAATAATACTATCCTATCAGCTGCATCCGGTTAGACCAGAAGCAGACCCCAAGATAGTTTAGGAAAAGGCTAGGCAGATGGTAGTCCGACACCAAACTCTTAAATTGATAGAGCCCTAAAGCCAATGTCCAATCGACTAGGCGGCGTACGAAAACAAAGATGGAGGGAGTTTCACTCCTGCAGTCCTAGCAAAAAGAAAACTACGAGGACATTGATAAAAAAATGGAAAAAGAAGGCTTCGAACTAGCATACAAGCTAGATGTGAGATTTGCACAAAATCGCTCCCCGCTTCCGCTCATTCCTCGCTCATCTAACACCGCTAATACACGAGACTTGAATACATAATGTTATCAGTACAAAGACGCAACAAGTACGTGACTCTGTTTAGAACTACCCACGTCTGCATAATGTGCTGTGTCCGAAAAGTTAGAACAATGGTTTGGAGTCAGCGGTTTTTTTTTATCATGTGAAGATGCAGATAGCAGAGGCTATGGCCCGGATTGATGGTATAGTGATCAACTGATCAATTAGGATTCTTACACTAGCTCTAAAATCAAAATATTTTTATTTTACATACCTAAGCCTACACGGGCACTTATAAAACGTCGACAAAAAGGTTCTCGGTTCGGGTTGGTCGTTTCCAATGGAGAAGAACCGGCAAGAAACTCCATCTTTTAAAATCTTTTGGTTTTACAATATTTCTGTTACAGCGTTAGCACTTAGGAAGTATGGGGGACATCGTAGGCCCGACAATAAGTCTTTGCTTACTACAAAACCTAGAACGAGATAAAAAGTTACCAGGGATCTAGGAATCTATAAGGCCTACAATGTCCACACATTTACAAACAATCGGTAAATAAGAAAAAGAGTCTAAACAACAAAAAATATATACTCCCTCATCCCACCTACATTCATGTAGCCATCCTTTCAAAGTAACATACATCACGGCTCTAATCCCCGAAGGCTTAGGTAGAGGAGCACCTTGTAGTACACCCACATATCGCCAGTTATGTTTAAGTCCCATGTAATAGAGGCCGAGCCTATCGCCATCAATAGGCACAAATCCAGATTCCTACTGAGAAATTCCTGATGGAAAAACACAGTTACAATTTGCCAATTTGGGAATTAAACATAGGATCAGCAGTCGAGATCTTGGCGAGGAAGTCATACGTCATTGTATCCCGAAATACGAGTATGTCATGGCCACCTTTAGATTAGGCTTTTATAAAATTGTTCAGATTCAAGATTCTTTATTTGCGTGAAATATGGTACATTATGGTCTTATCAATTAAAAGGTTTCACTTATTTCGCTGACTTATTTCAGCATGCAAACTTAAAATTAAATTAAAATACCTAATACAAAATGTTGAAGTAATTTAGGTATCAAACTTCTAGACCTAGTTACAAACTTTACAAAACATAAAATTTTATCCATGATGATAATATTCTTTTAGAATTTAAAATAGGTACTTGTGTGTAGGATACAGGATAAAGTTATGAAATAAGAAACAAAAAAAATATAACAAGGAACAGTAATAACATCAATAAATTAAATAAATATAAAAATATAGGAATGTGAAAATAGGAACAATAATTTTCAAAAATGGGAACTTATGCTACTTCATTTCAGCCGAAATGCGTCCACTGCTGGACATAGGCCTCCCCCAACGCCACATTGACATAAGGGGGGTTCTGCCATAATCGCCACTTATGCTACTTAACTATTACAAATAGGTTTATAAGTCAAAAACTCATTTATTGTGTAAAACACATTATTACAGAGCCACTTCTGCAGTTTCTTTTTTAAGGAACTAATTGCCGTTTTGTGCAAGTCAATGCTATTTTGCACAGCGCATAATTTCTAGCTGGAATTAATAGGGAATAAGGGCCTGTGAGGAATTTTGTAAATAGGTATTTGAAGAAACTATTGCCCCTGGAAAGAGCGATAGGGACAGCTGCAGCTCATGCCAGAAGAATACAATTGTAAGGAGTATCGCTGCCTATGTTCTCTCTTAAAAATATTTTCAAACTTTTGTCATGTCACTCAAGGCTTCAAGAGGCAAAGTTCTAGTCTTGTCACAGATCATAAGTAAACAATCACTTACAGGATATTTACTGAGGAATCCTATACTATATTTACTTTTACCATTACCACCTAGTGGATTGTCAATATATCTTTACAATAGTAAAATTAATTCCTTATTTACCTTTTTCATAAGTTGAAAAGGAAACGACTGTCACGGTATAGGCATGTGATGGGGATGGACGAATCGTAATGACGAATGGACGTATCACTAAAAGAGTGATGAGTATAAATGTTTATAGATGGAGAGGGAGAGTGAGGTTTCTCCTGATCGCAGCGGCCGCCCGTTACGAACACTCGCGCATTAGTTCAGTACGCCATCCGAAGCATACCCTCGTCACTCCCAATGATGCTATCACCCTCCCACAGAAGAGTAGCAAAGAGACTAGCACTCTTAAAAAGTACTGACGCGAACTGCCGTATTTCCGACCTTGCCGTCGAGTTCCGACGCGACGCCCCAGTCCTTGTCCTCCCCGACCCTTGCTGGAGCCGGCCCGCGGTGCTGTGCCAGTAGTTTTAAATCAGTCCCTAAATAATGATATCATTCAGATCCAGCCTGACCCCATGCTGTCCTCCCCCAGCTACGCCCTAAGCCGAGGCTCGTACCCCACAGGGGGGCCCTTAGCGTGTAGTCGCTTAGTTTGTAAGTTTTTATGCCCTGGCTGGACGCCTTAAACTCAAGGCACCCGCAGGATAGTCCGGTTAAGCAGACGACAACCTCTTAGGTTGAACTGCGAGATGCCATTCCCAAAAAACAAAAAGAAAATGCCATTCACAAAAAAAAAGAGGAAGAGGAAAACCAAGGAAACGATGGATGCCTTGAGTGAGAAACGATAGAGAAAAAGAAAAAGACATGAAAGAAAAACCGGCCAAGTGCGAGTCTTACTCACACACAGGGTTCCATAGCCCCAAACAATATTTTGAACTGTCATTCATTAGTTAGTAGTATTAGTTAGTAAACTTCAAGTCAACCGCAAAACTAAATTGGTTTTTCATTGTATGTTTGTCAAAAACAAAGTTACTGCTGCAGTTTGATGAAAAAGTCCCATATCTCAAAAACTAAACATCATATCTTATTGAAACCAATTTTCGTTGATAGTTTTTTTTACGTTCTACAATTCTGAATATTTTCAGAATTTTCCTCCTCTTACTTTAGAAATTAGAGGGGGGGGGACACACATTTTACCACTTTGGAAGTGGCTCTTGCGCAAACTATTCAGTTTAGAAAAAAATGATATTAGAAACCTAAATATAATTTTTGAAGACCTATCCATAGATACCCCACACGTACGGGTATGATGAAAAAAAAAATTTTGGTTTTCAGTTCTATGTATGGGGAACCCCAAAATTTATGTTTTTTTTTCTATTTTTGTGTAAAAATCTTAATGCGGTTCACAGAATACATCTACTTACCAAGTTTCAACAGTATAGTTCTTATAGTTTCGGAAAAAAGTGGCTGTGACATACAGACGGACAGACAGACAGACAGACAGACAGACAGACAGACAGACATGACGAATCTATAAGGGTTCCGTTTTTTGCCATTCGGCTACGGAACCCTAAAAAGGAGTAATTGATAGCGTTACGTTCGATAGAGGAAATAGAATAAAAAAACCGCGACCCCCCCCCCCCCTTATAACATGGGACAAGGGCAGGAAGATGATTATCTTCTTTCGTATATTAAGTCATGGTAAAAATGTATATTTAATTTTTTCTACCGGGCCGCAGGTACTCAAGTATCACAGATGGTGGTTCTCATTGCACCCCATATTAAGTAATTCTAAGGTGATTGTGAAAAGGCTGCGGGACTGTTCGAAAGAGATACCGTGGCCCTGGAACACAAAGGGCTAAGAAGGAACATGGATGGGTTTTAGTCAGTACAAGTCTGACACTCCCTTCCGCTCCGACCAGAGCGGGAGGGGTCATTTCATAATTTCCTGTACATAAAATAAAAAGAACAAAGTTGAGTGTGAAAACAGATCAAATTAGGACCACTTAAGCCTTCTTTTAGGTTTTTTCTTTTAGGTCTTACATCACCAGAAAAATACATTTTAAGTAACCTTTATCTCGGCTGTTTTTCGGAAGTTACCAATTTGAATGATAATTATGTTAAAAAGTATCTCGACAAGATATTATTAAATTATCTTGTCGAGACATAAAACATAATTATCGAGCATAATACATAACAAGAAATAAGAATTATACATAATATCATATTATGTGAGAATTTGCAAAAATATTAATTCACCAACACTCCCCAAGGTCCAAGGTATAAAACAAGATGGGTATTGGGTAACCTTTCAAAGAAAAGTTAAGCAAGTCTTCCCAAGGTTTAGGACAAGATGGGTGACCAATCTAACAAAAGTTAAGCAATACTTGCCTAATTCGTACTTATGCCAAATTCGTACTGCACTTAAAACTCGGCTTCGGTAACAGCTATCAGCGCCTCTAGTGTCAAAAAATAGAAGTAACAGTCGGCCATTTTACCACCTGACAGATGGCACCTGTGAAGCTGTTCTCGACAAAAATAAAGAAAAACAAGGCTTTTTTCAACTATTGCTGTAATATTTTTACACATTTCGTAAGAGTTTTACTCAAATTAGGTCGTGTTAAGGTTACGACCTAATTTGAATAAAACTACCCATCCATTTTACGATTTGATACGTATTATTGTGTATCTTTGCGATTTAATCTGACGTCTTATCATACTCGTAACTGTTGTAAAGTCAAGAAGACAAAAGAAACTATGATCCAGTGCACACAATGTGAGACGTGGGTTCATGAACTTTGAGCAACTAATAAAAAAACCAAACATTATAACTGCGATGATTGCCGAGAATTGGCAAAGACCATCCGTCGGATTTGTTAAGAATTACTACCTGCTTTAATAACACATTGTTGATTATGATGCTGATTCTCAATACTGTATAGGTACTTACCAATGAATAGATCTCAAAGTACGAATTAAGGATATAGCAGCACGATTTGGGATGAATGCTCTTAAATCGTATTTTTTTTGTTTTTTTCAAATGTTGTTTTTTAGAAGTTACTAAGGTTTATGTTACATTTGATTATAGAAACAACAAAGCATTTAGCTTAACTAATTTATCTTTCCTAATTTCTTAAATATGATGGTTTTCTCTTAAGGGGTACGAATTAGGCAAGTTTACCCTATACTTCTTACTAACCCCTAACATATGCACATATGGATAATTTAGGTCTGAATTGCAGTTTTTTTTTTTGTAAAAACTCCCTAAGGTATAGAACAAGATGGCGAAGACAAGAATTATAATTACACATAATACCATTGTATGTGTAATAATATTTTTTTTTTTTTTTTTATGAATGGCATCTCGCAGTTCAACCTAGGAGGTTGTCGTCTGCTTAACCGGACTATCCTGTGGGTGCCTTAAGAGTAAGGCCTCCAGCCAGGGCATAAAAACTTACAAACTAAGCGACTATACGCTGAGGGCACCCCCTGTGGGGTACGAGCCTCGGCTCAGGGCGTCGCTGGGGGAGGACTGCATGGGGACAGGCTGGATCTGAATGATATCATTATTTAGGGGCTGATTTAGAACTACTGGCACAGCATCGCGGGCTGGCTCGAGCGAGGGTCGGGGAGGGCACGGACCGGGACGTCGCGGCGGACCTCGACGGCGAGGTCGGAAAGACGGCGGTTTGTGTCTGAACTTTTTAAGAGTGCTAGTCTCTTTGCTACTCTCCTGGAGGAGGGTGGTAGCATCATCGGGAGTGACGAGGGTATGCCGAGGACGGCGTACTGTACTAATGCGCGAGGGTTCGTAACGGGCGGCCGCTGCGATCAGGGGATTACGGTGTTTACTGGCGTTATCGAAGAAACGCTTCGAAAGACGTTTCATAAACTGAAGGACGGTGGGCATTCTAAGGTCTACGTGTAGACGGTCGTTACGGACATAAAAAGGGGCTCCCGTGACTCTACGTAAGAACCGGTTCTGCAAGGTTTGCATCCTATGGATGTATTTAGGCTTGGTGTGAGCGTACACGACGCAAGCGTACGTCATAATGGGGCGGATTACCGCGGTATAAAGGCGCAACTTGCACTTGAGTGACAATTTGCTTTTTGCCGAGGTCATGAAATGAAGCCTACCCATAGCAAAGGCAGCTCGGTCGCGAGCTGCTTTGATGTGCGCCGCGAAAGACAGGTGGTTGTCAAGTAAGACTCCTAAGTACTTGGCTTGCTTCTCCCAAGGGATAGGCTTACCGTACATAGTGATCGGGCTGAGCGCGGGTGGCTTATTTTTACGCGGTTTAGAGAAAAGAACTGCCTGGCTCTTGTCGGGGTTCACCTCGATTCTCCATTTCCGGAACCAAGCGCCTAAGACGTTGGCTGAGGTTTGGAGGGTGCTGTAAATAGCGTCGTGACTACGGCCAGTGTAATAGATGGCCGTGTCGTCCGCAAACAGGGCTAACTGTGCCTTCTTGCTCTTGGGGATGTCACTGGTGAACAGAGTAAAGATAAGGGGAGAGAGCGGGGAGCCCTGAGGGACTCCGGCTCTAATGGGGTGAGGGGAAGACAGTGCCTTCCCAATGCGATAGCGGAAGGTGCGATCCGACAAAAAGTCTCGTAAGATGAGCACGAGACGGTCCGGCACTCCCAGTTTGTACAGCTTATATAATAAGCCGTTGTGCCAGACTTTGTCGAATGCCTTTGCTATGTCGAAAAACAACACACCCGTCATCGCTCCACGCTGGAAGCCAGCGCTTAAGTGTTCTACGATGCGGTGGGCCTGTTGAATGCAAGAGTGTCCGGTCCTGAAGCCGAACTGTTCGTTGGGGATGAGACTCTTAGCCTCGGCGAAGTCTTTGAGTCGCTTATACATAAGTCTCTCGTAGATTTTACCGAGTGCATTCAGGAGACTGATAGGTCTGTAGCTCGAAGGCTCAGACTTGGGTTTGCCTGGCTTGGCGAAACCGATGACAATGGCCTCTTTCCATATTTGGGGAAACGCGTTGTTGCTCAGGGCGCCATTGAAGATGGCCGCCATTAACACGACGAGCTGAGCGGGGAGGAGTTTGAACACCCTATTGGTGATTCCGTCGGAGCCGGGTGCTTTCCGCGGTTGAAGTTTGTTAATGATGTCTTGCACTTCGTCAGCTGTGACCGGAGGCAGAGGATCATCAGGGTCTTCTTCGGGGGGCAGGGCGGCTCTACGTTCGACGAATGCGTTCACCTCATCGAGATGTCGCTTGTCTACTGGTTGCGAGCTGGGGGAGCACTGGGACTCCAGGCTGTCGGCTAGGCATTCGGCCTTCTCAGAGTCGTCGAATGCGACGCTCTTATCGGGTCGGGTGAGGGGAGGCATCGAAGCCTCTTCGGTGGAGCGCATCTTGCGTTGCAGCTGCCAGAAGGCTAGGTGGGTAGGCTCGAGTTCGCTTAGCGTTTTTTCCCATTGATTATTACGAAACTCACTGGTGCGATCCTTTACAGCACGTTGTAAATTACGCATGTGGGCTTTGTTTGCCTCGCAGGGAAAGCTGCTGTAGGCACGGATGGCCGCGTTCTTTTCGTTTATCAGTTCACGTATGTCAGCGGGTAGTATCCAGCGTTGATCGCTCATTGCTGGGACTTCCCGTGAGCAGTCCTTCAGTACGGATTGCACGTGTTCTGTAAACGAGTTGATGGCGGCCGTCGTGTCAGCGACTGAGACTATGTGGTCGGGGATGGCCTCCAGGTGAGGCGACGTGGTGGATTTTAGCTTTTCGCTGACTTTCCTCCAGTCGGTTATCACTTGGGTCGGCGGGGGCTGGCTGGGGTCAGAAGGACCCGAGCGAGGAACTAAGTGCATGAGCACTGGTCGATGATCTGAGTTAAGCTCATGTAAAGTCTCGATGGAATGCAACTTAAGGTTGACATTCTTGAGTAGCGCTATGTCGAGAACGTCCGAACGTTGGTCGGGGTCGTGGGGATAGTGGGTGTGCTCCATAGGAGCGATGGGATCGAAGTTGAGGGACTCGCCCAGGTTATACAAGTGACGTCCTCTGGCAGAGGTTGTTGTGCTGTTCCAGGCGGGGTGTTTGGCGTTGAGGTCGCCCGCTATGATAACGGAGTCGCTCAAGCCGAAAAGGACGGCAAGGTCTTTGGTGAACAAAGTGTGCTCCTCGGACGTGCCGCCGGGAGGGATGTACGCAGAGGCGATAGTGATCGGTTGATGGCCGGTCATGCCTAGTCGACACACTGAGGTCTCGAGTAGAGACTCCATGGGAGGGGGATCTAAGGGGATGCAATGCAGTTCTTTCCTATAAAAGATTAGAGTCCCGCCCTTGTGGCAACGTGACCGATCGTTGCGAACTATGCGATAGTTGGCAATTCTCGGGTCGCGGTGACTGGGCTTGAGGAAGGTCTCCTGTACGAGGAGGATATCAATTTGATGGTCGCGGAGGAAGGTGGCGATCTCATCACGCTGGCCTCTAATGCCATTGGCATTAAAGTACCCTAATTTTAGGGATCGGGGTTTGGTGCACGTTAATCTCGTATTATCCATTGGAGTTAGTCGAGGTTAAGGTTGCGGAGGAGGTCGCCTAACTTGAGTAGGGACTTTAGGATAATTTTAAGTTAATCACCACCAGTGTTAGCCGCCCTGAGATCAGCCGCCATGCGGTCTGCTTCGGGGGTGACTAACTCTGCTAGCGACTCTAAAATTACGTTGTGAGAGGGGTCCACGGCCACGGGGCTGGGTGGCGTGGGACGAGCGGGCGCCGGTGCGCTCGCTTGGGCCGCGGGAGTGGGGACAGGGGCATCTAATAGCCCGGGGATGGGGTTGGACTTTGCTTTACTGAGAGCCGGGAAGGCTTTCTGGTGGTTCAGCGTGGTCCAGGGAGAGGGCCTCTGAGGGCTGAGTCTCTCCGGCATCTGGGCAGAGGGTAGCCTCACCGATGGGCTTTCTCTTTGTTGGCGGGCGCTTGCACGCTTCACCAGGTTAGAGGAGGAGCCTTTGGGGGCTTTTGAGCAGCCGCGGTAGTTGGCCGTGTGGCCCGACTGGCCGCAAAGCACACAGCTCGGTGGCTCCGTGCAAAGTGACTTGTCTTTGGGACGGGGGCAGTCTGCCGTGCCATGGTCGCCTAGACACTTTACGCATCTGTGCGGTGCATGGCAGCTGGCTTGGCTGTGACCGTACATCTGGCAGCGGTGACACTGTCCGACTACGCTTGAGCGGTAGGGCTTCTCTATTGAGATGCCTGTCAGGGAGCAAACCGACTTCACTTTGAAGATCGGGTGGTGACCTTCTACTGGGTCACAGATGACCAGTACCATATCGTAATGGTCTCCGCCTCTCGCCTTATGAAGGCGGTGGACGGCTGCGACCGGGATGTCCTGGCCTAGGAGGTCATTGAGGATGTCCTCCGTGGGGATTTCCTTCGGGATCCGCCTGATCACCACGCGGGTGGGCTTCTCCTCTGGGAGAGAGTAGGTGTGGAAGGCTATGCGCCTTCCGATTAATTGGCGGGTTAGTTCCCTGAAGTCAGTTGTCGTAGGGACCACCACTTTTATGCCCTGCTGTGTGCTTTTTGCGCTTGTGTATTGAATACGGCGCTCATTACACATTTTGGACACGTCTGTCCATTTCCCTTTGTCCTGAATGAACAACGGGGGAGGGGGCTTCAGCTTCTTTGAAGAAGCGGCTGAAGGTTTAGCCTTAGGGCTGACTGGCCTACTGGTATGAGCAGCGGCGGACGTAGGTAAGGGGACCGGGGAGGTGGGACGGGAGGCCGCGTGAGAGGGGGCATAAGGGAGCGCGACGATCTTTTTGGTCATAGCGGCCTGGGAATTTTTGCCCTTCTTCCTCTTGCCCTTTCCGACGACTTGATAGTCGTCTTCAGAGGATGAGGAGGCAGAGCACGCGTCTAAAATTGACTCTGAGTCGGAGATTGGCTCAGTTGTGTCCATGTTCTCGGAAACGGGAACAATGGACGCAGGTTCGGACTGATCCTTTGTTTGCGAAACAAAAGGTTTCGAAACAATGGGTCTCGGTTTAGCCGGAATCGCGGCGGCGTCGGCTGACGGTAAGCCTTTGTCCATGTTCTCGGAAACGGAAACAATGGACGCAGGTGCGGGCTGGACCTTTGTTTGCGAAACAAAGGGTTTCACAAGAATGGGTCTTGGGGTAGCCTTAATCGCGGCGGCGACGGCTGGCGGTAAGCCTCTATCGGCAGGCGGCGGCGACAAGGGGCTCTCGAGCGCATCACTGAAGTCAGTGACGTTATCGCTGGTTTGCTGAATGGCAGCAATTTCTGACCCATACTTTTCGAAATTTGGGTCGGTCGTGAAGACGCGGAAGAAAAAACGCAAAAGCGCTTTTTCCTTCTCGTCTAAGGACGACATTTTGTCGGTTAAAAGTTAACGGACATTGAGTGAAGCTCCGCGCCTAAACAGCCTAACAACCTAATTCCTTGCAAAATTATGAAGGGAATTTACTGGGTCCAGCGACTCACCCGCTTCAACCTTCCCGCAGCCACAGTCCGAGGATCCGGGCTTGGTAGCAACTCCAACTCCAGTCCAGGGAACTTTGCTTTCAGGAACTTGTTGAAACGGGAAACACTAGCACAGTAAATCGGCGACCCACACGTTCGCGACGGAGCCCAATTTTTTCACCTAGATCCTGAAGGGATTAGGCGGGCGGATTGGGTCACCACCCTCTCTTGGTTTCGTTGGCACCGTTAGGTTTCCCACCAAGAACCTCGAAACTGAGGACTTTTCCCTGATGGGGCAAAGGAAGTTAAATCGGAATAATATCCGAAGCTGTGTAATAATAATTTCTTGTTCTACCTTTGCTAGGTAAATGCCCTTTCGAGGTCTTTTAACGTTACGTTAACCCTGGGGATCCTGTTCGTGTAATTGCCTGCCTTCGGAAAGTAGCCACATACCTAGGATAAAACTAGTACCTATATTTAGAAAAATTCTTGTTGTTCATTATTTTGGTTTGGGGTAGGAAGACAGGCAGGCTCGCAACTCTTTTAAGAGCGTTAACACCTTAGGATAATTAATACAAACTTTCAAGTCCTTATTTTCCGAAATGACTGAAACAATTTTAATGAAACTTCATACGCATAAGCAGGATGCTAGGTCTAAAAAGTTACTAAAAACATTTTATAAAAATAGTGTTACAGCTAAATTAGGTCGATATAAATGTGTAAAGAAACAAAAATTTCCAATTTTTTTTAAAGACATTTCGAAGTTGTTATTTAGTAACTTTTTAGACCTATGTATCCTGTTTATGCGCAATAAGTTTCACTAAAATCGGTCCAGTCATTTCGAAAAATAAGGACTTGAACGTTTGCATGAAATGCCGTGATGTGTAAGTAAACGCTCTTAAACTATCTCATAAAAATCTTAAAATAAGGCAAGTTATCTTCTTGATATTCTATTCACGCATGTCCTTGACCACCAATACACACTAGTAATTTGAGAGGCTCCAAAAGTGTTCCTCATCAGAAGATCGTAAGTTTTGCTGTTACAAATGAATTAAAATAATAATTACTATTCAGAACTTATGAAAACAACAAAAAGATTTAATATATTTTACCTTGTGTCACTGTAAGCATTTGAAATCAAAACTATTGTGGGCCTTATATTAATAATGAGTAACAGCTCGTGTACTGGCCCCCTATTCACAAACGCTTGGTTTCGATTTCGATTCAGAAAGTCGTATGACTATCTCGCTCGCTTTCGTAATGCCAAAACAAGATAGACATACGACTGATCGAATCGAAATCCAATCGAAGCGTTTGTGAATACAGGGGCTGTTATCTATTCACAAATGTGAAAAAAGCTGATGGTAATACAAGCCTTACTGTTTAACGAGTATTAAAGTTGATATCCATTTGAAATGCTTTATTTACTTGGTAAACAAAGTCCCAAGTCAGGGCTGACTGGGTGAACGTTAATAGACCGAGCGACTCTGTTAACTGTGCAATAGCATCGCATTTTTGCTACCCCGGTTGTAGACTTGATGAAAATCCATCATTTCTATACTTTACTAACTTTCTATTAACGTTTTATTTTCTACTAAACGTGAACGTTTTAACAGAGTACACAAAGAAAGAACAAGTTAGGGAAAAATTTACGACCTATCACTTTTTCCCGGTAAAAATGTTGGAGTGAGAACCGATTTTTTCTTTGGCAGGTGTTTGATATCCCAATGTACACCTCGACTATCTCACAGTTTGTGAGACAATCGAGGTAGTGCCGGACTCGAACCGGCTAAAACCATACTCCTGCCCCGTTAGTGGCCCTCTGACATTATCAGAGACATTTCTAAGCGAGTTTTTGCCTTGATTAGCTATTTATTTGTAAAGGCCAAAGAGACCACACTCTGTTCTCTTAGTTTTAAAGTATATTTTATTACTTTAATTCACTAAGATTTACGAAAAACAATGTTAAAGGTGAATTATTATTACACTACTGTTAGCTGTTAGCTGTTGCCCGCGACTTCGTTCACATGGAAAGGGGTGTATCTGTGAGACTGCCACGTTGGTCTAGTAGTCGCAAGCGCGACTACTGAGCTTCTGTTCGTAGGTTTATCCCGGGTCGGGCAAAATGTTATTGGGTTATTCCATCAGGATTTTCAGTAGCAGTCACGAAGTCTGGATTTAATGTCCGGTCCGGTTAATGGCAAAAAGGGTCGCCCTCTATTACAAAGGACTTCAACATAACTGGCAAAATGTAGATGTACTATTAAGTAAGTACACCTGTGTGTAACCCTTCGGGAATTACAGCGTTACGTTATGATTAGTGATCGGATCGGATGCATATTTACCTAAAGTATGTTTTTTCCTGGCAAAAGGTACAAAAGTATGGAAGCGACTATTTAAATGCCATTTTTCGGAATTGCGAAATTTCATAATTCTTTAGTAAGTATAAAATGTAGTAATCAAAATATCGTAACGAATATTTTAAATTTATTTAAAACCTGGCAAGTTTGTTGAAAATAAGAAGGAAAAAAATACAACAACTATTTAAATTCGTATTTTTGTGCTGAAATGTCAAATGCTAAAACAAAATGGTAAATATGTCTGGGCATTATTAATTTGGAGCTAAACGAAAAAGTAACTAGACTAGTTTATTTATTTAAATAAACTCCTTTTCCCATACTGACGCGCGCTCAATACTAGTCAACACTCAAACTTTAGGTAAATATGCATCCGAATATCCGATCTCTAGTTATGATGTTTTTATGTGTCAGAACTCACGGTTTGATAAAAATGTGATTATGTGGGTGATGACTACATAAGGCGTCCTTTTGGGTGCTGTAATTCTGGGCGGCAAATGTCCGAAACAAAATTAATAATGGCTTCATCAGGCGGATTGTTGGGCACTATTTGTTTATTTATTCCAATACCTTTTTGTAAACAGCAAAAAACTACTTATTATTAACCGTCAGCACGGGTAAGTTTTGGCTCTTTGAAACACGTGAACAACCAACAAATCGACAGGCTGAGTAGCATGGATTGCCCAAATGAAAGCCTGGGACTTTTATGGTTTGGCTCTGAGATTTGTGGATCGTCATTGCAAAAGCTTATTTTAAGGGAAATTGCTACCTCTTAAATAAAATTTAAATGGCAATTTATTTGGAATAATGGGCATGCGGTGAATTAAAACGTCTCTCGTTTAGCAGCTCGTGAAATAATAGTGGCTTATATATTATATTACTGCTAAACACTGTGATGCGAAGCCTGGTCCCGTTCCACAGTCTAGGTACATCAAGGTTTCGCATCAGCAGAAATAAAAGCTCTAGCTTATGGGAACGCAGAGAGTTGAGATATTCAACGGGGTAAGTATAATAGTAGTACTACCGTCATTAGCCATCACAGTGTCTACGAATGTTTATACTTTTGAATCGCCGACGATGATGTCTAAAATTTCGTTTTGTTTATGTTTTTGACCCACTCGTTCTTTATCCACTCTTCATTATTTATATTGACCTCGAAATCGAGAAAAACGTGCATAATAAGTTTATCCTCTGTAGCCACTGACTGGGAAAATTCTTCTGAAAACTTAATTTTCCCATCTCTGTCCGATTTCAGACGACCCTCTCCCAATTGCATCTCTTTCTATCATTTATTCGCAAAGGCACCTGATTCGTGGCCGTTGAGCAGTTGGACACATTTGTTCCATCAGAAGGTGTGCTCCTCTCAATGACTGGTAGTGTGCCTGTCTCAACCACCTGCGAACGATGTCTTGCAAGCTGCGGTTTAACACCTCCTCTAATGCGTGCTTGAGCGATTTTGTGCACTCGTCCCATGCTATTAACTTGCATTGCTGCAAAAGGACTCCCCGACCGCTGTTTTTGGTGATATTGCATGTTGCTATCTTCTCCGTCCCCTGCTATCTTCGCTTACAACATTACATTCCGGTAAGCAAAGTTGCAGCAATGACGAAAAAGCCACAGCCAGAGCTATATTGCGGTCCTTGCGGAGTTGGGTGCAATTTAATGCAATGTGACTACACCATCGATTGATATGATTGATTGATTGCTACGCTGCGTGTTGCGGGTTCGATTCCCGCCCGGAAGAAATTTACAACGTCGTGGGTTTTATCCAAAAACTTTCTTTTTTTTTAGTCTTGCTTTCAAGCAAGACAAGGACAGGGAGTGCCCTCGTGAGGAGACGATCCTGAAGGATCGTCTCCTCACGAGGGCACTCCTCAACGTTTGATAGCACAGACATGAAACTTTGCATGAAAGTTCATATTTGATGGATAATCACGATTTGTATCATGAACTCATCCTGCAGCCAGGATCGTCTTCTCACAAGGGAACTCCTCAATGGTTAATAGCACAGACACGAAAATTTGTATGCACGTTCATATTTGATGGATAATTACGATTTGTATCATAAACTCATCCTGCAGCCAGGATCGTCTTCTAACAAGGTAACTCCTCAATGGTTAGGTAATAGCACAGACGTGAAACTTTGTATAAATACGCGTTTACTTTTTATGAATACTTAAACATAATTCCTATAGTTACCTGAAGCTTGTCGCGTGAATGGTAAATGCTATAAAAACTAAACGCGACAAGCGTTTGTGAAAACTATCCTATATCGTTTTCATTTACTTAAAGATTTATTTTCTTCATTTTAGTGCATTTTTATAAAAGCTTGTTTTAAAAAGGTTTTGTAGCTTTTTTATAGTTCTTGTGCATTTAGGTAATCGTTACAATAAATAAGTTATGAAAAAAGATGAAGTTGACTCCTTCGAAAATTTTCAGTTTTTTTGTCATGGGTGTTATTTTCGAAGTTTTCGGATTCGCTGATACTTAAACAAAATGAAAATTGAAAAATGCGATGACGAAAAACTAAATAGCAAAATCTCATTTTTATTTCTTCGGCTTCCCCTTACAAAATTTGACCCTTCGCCAATGATATATATATATATACATATATACTTCCTACTTCATATATATAATAAGTAGGAAGTAGGATAGTAGGAAGTAGGATATTTTTACTATATTTAGAAATACTACTTATGAACCGATAATAAAAGTATGAAGGTATCTGTAATAATGCAATGGAGGACATTTTACCCCCGTTTAACGAACTTTCGATCCGTAGGACCTAGGCTGAAACATACGGGTCGGTATTTGAGCTGACGGGAACAAAAGTTTTTAAATCTTTTTTTGCTGCGCTGCTTGCGCTGAATTGTTTTTTTTTTAGAAATTCGACTATTTAATAAACATAGTAAAATATAGTCTTTCTTGCTTTTTAATGAAAATATCTTTTGAGTATTTTGTAAACATTTTTATTGAGTAGCATTTGAACTGTCCCTATTTTGACATACATTTCATGCATTGGAAATAAAAAGGGGTTTTATACTACTATTATTGACGTGACCTAATCTTGAAGAAGACTTAAAATCAACTCTATTTTCACTTAATTTACCGTAAGGAACCTATTTTACTTACATCAAACAACAAAATTTGTCCATACTTCCCTCTTTTTGTTAACGTTTCCCAAACCTTTTGACTTAAAACAAAATCTTTACACACAGTCAATCGCATCTTGTCTTCAATCTTACAAAAAATTAAACATAAATAAAATCATGACAACAATATTATCAGCTCAACTAATCATCCGTATATCTACACACACCACACGCTGAATGCATTTCTCAACATGATTGCAAGAGAGGTTAGTTGCTCTCAGTAGCGGCCAAGCCTTGTACCTTGGCTGACGCGACATCATACCATTGCCTTAAAAAAAAAAGTTGCGAAACAGTGATCTCAGTGGCTGTGTGGAACTTGACAAGTGAGTTTGAATATTGTTCTACTTAATTTTAAAAAGTATTGAGTTTTTTTTTTAAGAATTACGTTTTGTTTTTAACTGTGAAAGCTTTTTAGCGCGTTTCGAAACGATATTTTATTGGTAGACTGTATGCGTCAATTAGAGCATTTGACTAATTAATAAATAAGGCTTTTGGTCTTAGAGAAAAACTTTGAATATTGTGGTTATTTTAAAAACTTATTCTTATTATTTTGATAGATACCGTCGATTAAGTTCTTCAGTACCTAACTGTTGAACTAATAACAAACAAAGTAAGTAATAAGTATTCGCAATCAAATATCATTTTGATTAGTAGTTAAGAGATCACGGTACGGTTGAAACTGCAGGGCACGACTAGTAATAAAAACTAAAAAAATGGATGATTTATCTTAATGTATAAAGTAAGATCCCGATCAAGGTTACGTAATCTCTCTCTCTAATTCTTCATTAAGTGTCACACTTAAAACACTTTAGTCTCTTAGGATGTGCTTGAAAAACTTGCGGATTGAGTCATGGTTACAAAACAGATTAGATGACGTCTCGCACGACTAGTGTAAAATAAACTAAGTTTTAATAACAACATCGAGTCAGCGTAAACTATCGAGCACTGTCTAAACTTATATTATAAAGAGGAAAGATTTGATTGTTTGTTTGTTTGTTTGCAATGAATAGGCTCCGAAACTATTGGTCCGATTTGAAAAATTCTTTCACAGTTAGATAGCCCATTTATCGAGGAAGGCTATAGGCTATATATCATCACGCTACGACCAATAGGAGTGGAGCAGCAATGAAAAATGTTGCGAAAACGGGGCAAAATTGACGCAAACGAAGTTGCGCCGGACAACTAGTATCGAATAAATTTAAAATGTGCACTAACAAAGAAATTTAAAAGACTAATAGACCGGTAATTGGTAAAATTTGATACAAGTATTCAGCTGCATCCGGTTAGACTGGAAGCCAACCCCAACATAAGTGGGAAAAGGTTAAGATACCCGATTTTTTTTTTATTTTGTCACACGATGTTTACTTGTCAAGCAGGCGTATGTCAGCAGACAGTAAGATTTGTTACTTAGTAGTAAGAATAATTAGATTACGTATTTTTTCATCTATCGCTCGTAAATATTTGAATATCTTTGTGCATTAAGAAATCTTCTGAACAGCAACCCAATTATGTAACACACTTCTCTATTTCATACCATGCGATTTTAAGTAAGTAGTACGGAAACATAAAAATCGCAACGAATGTTTTCAATTGTCAAATTGATTAGCATTAGTATTGCCAGTGTGATAAGCAATTATTGATTACCTCGCAGTTCAAACTACGGGTCAAATACGTGTAAATCGAATGAATCCTACACAAAAACCACCTCTTTTCATGGTGGCAAAAAGTTCAGAACTGTGTGCGGTAGTTTTTGTGCGCAACACAGGTCGTAACCTGGCGTGACAGCAGACATTTTGACCTTCTCCAGTCACTTCCTCAATCATATACTGAATATCTTTTCATTCATCATCATCATCATCTGCCTAACCATTTCCATACTACGTTGGGGTCGGCTTCCAGTCTAACCTCATGCAAGCGGAGTAACTGGAGCGACTGCCTATCTGACCTCCACAACCCAGTGAGTACTGGGTAATACGATACCCCTTGTGAAGAATGGTTGTCAGACTTTCGGGCCACTGACTATCATCTGTACTGTCTGCCACCAGCAAGCCGAAGCTGCCGTGGTGAGCGTTAATACCATCTGCGACGATAAGCTCGCGTGGGGCCGCTGGAGCCCCACAGCGCCGGAGCCGTGACAGAAACCATGCCTGTTGCATGTTACATGCTTGCTTGCACGCTGCATCTACAAATGACGGACACATATTTTTTTCAAAAATATTGATGACTTAAAATAATATAAATAATGGTTTTCTCCATCTGGCCCTGTTAGATGACAGCCTGAAGCATTCATTTCAACTGCGGAATGTTATTACAAGCTAAAGAACATATCGGTTTTCGTCCCTATGACTGATGCTTTCCTTGCTTTTTCAGACGTGATGTATTTCAAAATCTAATTACCCACAACTTTAATAAATCACTATTATTTTCTTATCTTATCTAAAATCCTAAGAATCCGCGATAAAAATCATAGTTCCGATGTTACAGTCAGCGAATAATGACGTCATTACCAGTACATTGATGTAAATGTCACGTCTATTTCAATAGTTATATTAGTATGTATAAGCGATCAGTTTAGTGAAGTAGAACAATAAGCGTGTAACTTTAAACACAATTATACATATGTGCTGTACGGACGTGTTGTATGACGCATATACCTAGTGTTATTTGATGTAATTGTCATGTTTATCTATATCTATATACTAGCTGTCCGGCGCAACTTCGTTTGCGTCACATTTTTCCCGTTTTCGCAACATTTTTCATTGCTGTTCCACTCCCTTTGGTCGTAGCGTGATGATGTATAGCCTATAGCCTTCGTCGGTAAACGGGCTATCTAACACTGAAAGAATTTTTTACGTTACGACCAATAGGAGCGGAACAGCAATTAAAAATGTTGCGAAAACGGGGAAAATGTGACGCAGACGAAGTTGCGCGGGATAGCTAGTTATACATATGAACTGTACGGATGTGTTGTATGACGCATGTACACCTAGTGTTATTTTATGTAATTGTCATGTATATTGAATTGATTACTTAATAACATAACATGACGCTTGTAATCTTCGACGGTTTAGGCAGTAGTGGCAGTCCACTTTTTTTGTTTTGGGAATCGCGTCTCGCAGTTCAACCTAGGAGGTTGTCGTCTGCTTAACCGGACTATCCTGTGGGTGCCTTAAGAGTAAGGCCTCCAGCCAGGGCATAAAACTTACAAACTAAGCGACTACACGCTAAGGGCACCCCCTGTGGGGTACGAGCCTCGGCTTAGGGCGTCGCTGGGGGAGGACTGCATGGGGACAGGCTGGATCTGAATGATATCATTATTCAGCCCCTAGCTGATTTAAAACTACTGACACAGCATCGCGGGCTGGCTCGAGCGAGGGTCGGGGAGGGCATGGACCGGGATGTCGCGACGGACCTCGACGGCGAGGTCGGAAAGACGGCGGTTTGTGTCTGAACTTTTTAAGAGTGCTAGTCTCTTTGCTACTCTCCTGGAGGAGGGTGATAGCATCATCGGGAGTGACGAGGGTATGCCGAGGACGGCGTACTGTACTAATGCGCGAGGGTTCGTAACGGGCGGCCGCTGCGATCAGGGGATTACGGTGTTTAATAGCGTTATCGAAGAAACGCTTCAAAAGACGTTTGATAAACTGAAGGACGGTGGGCATTCTAAGGTCTACGTGTAGACGGTCATTACGGACATAAAAAGGGGCTCCCGTGACTCTACGTAAGAACCGGTTCTGCAAGGTTTGCATCCTATGGATGTATTTAGGCTTGGTGTGAGCGTAGACGACGCAAGCGTACGTCACATGAGTGACAACTTGCTTTTTGTCGAAATCATGAAATGAAGCCTACCCATAGCAAAGGCAGCTCGGTCGCGAGCTGCTTTGACGTACGCCGCGAAAGACAGGTGGTTGTCAAGTAAGACTCCTAAGTACTTGGCTTGCTTCTCCCAAGGGATAGGCTTACCGTACATAGTGATCGGGCTGAGTGGCAGTCCACCCACATTACTCTAGTTATATTTACATCTCATGAAATAGGGGGTGAGCCTATTGCCATCAACCGGACACAAATCTCTCTGCAT
The DNA here is from genome assembly GCA_949152445.1 of Cerastis rubricosa. NCBI lineage: Eukaryota > Metazoa > Arthropoda > Insecta > Lepidoptera > Noctuidae > Cerastis > Cerastis rubricosa. The sequence goes on along the minus strand of OX424545.1, from coordinate 7,786,387 downwards.
GGTGGCTCTGTATGGTGTCGGACTTAAAGAATAGCACCACCCCATATCTTCCCGTGGGTGTCGTAAGAGGTGACTAAGGGACTTGCCAGAGAATGGGCAGCAGCGTTCTCTGTGCTTTTGTAACAACCGTACTGCGATCGCCAACCCGCTTGCCAAGCGTGGCGTTAAGGGCAAAACCCCCCAAATTGTCAATGTGGCGACACTTGGGGAGAGGCCTATGTCCAGCAGTGGACGTCTTTTGGGCTGTAATGATGATGATGAACACAAATCCAGACACCGTGCCTGCTACTGAGGAATTCCCGACAACATATCCCTGTATAATGTATTCTGAGATTACAGGCAGGGTCCTTGTTTTTATGTGAGAATAGACTGACCAGACAAATATGGATCCGTGGCTAAAATTTTATCAAATGCACGAAGATGGGTTCGATTGCCGTGGAAAGCACGCTAAGCTGTTGTTCCCGGCTGTCCTTTGTAGACCTGTATGTAAGTCGTTGTGGGTAGTCGGATGCCAGTAAGACTGACAACCAGTCTTACCTAAGGGTATGGTGTTACCCAGTGTCTCCATTTTGGCAGTCGTTTCATGTTAAATACTTGGTATTCAATTGTATCCGTTAAGACGGGAAGCCAGACCCAACGAAGTTGGAAAAACACTAGGATGATGAGTGTCATCATCTGCCTAGTATTTTGACTAGTTAAACTAATCAAAAATTTCAATTTCAAAATCAATTTCTATGCCATCTACATATGAATGAAGCAACGTTCGTTTTTAATGTCTGCCACCTAAAGCAACCTCAAAAATCTGACCTCGTTCTTTTATGATCAGTAATCTCTGAACAATGCATTAGAAAATAATGACAATCATCAAAATGTCTCATGTTACCTTACATCGAAATAATGATCATTATAAAATGCAAGGTCGGCCATTTTATTGTCTAAAACCATTATTTCTTAATAATTTAGTAAGGCGTCTTCTACTCGTGACTTAAGGCTACGGTCATGTGGATCAGCGGTAACGACGAACGAGATGAACTACTAGGCAAGCTCTCGCAGGCCTCCGCTTACTATTAATTTGTTTTCAAGATGAAAATTGTTTTATTTTTATAGCTGTTCAACAGTGTAGTTACAGTATTATACTTAGCGTGAGAACTAAACGTTGCACGATACTAAAACCAGTGTTGCAATTCAAAAGTTCAGGTTGTACGATTTAAAATAAAAAAGATTAGAAGTTAAGTTTTCATTTGGATATTTGGACAGCTAGATTGTCACGCGTTTTGGAATATCGAGGTATTTAGTTTTTGGTTTTCCTTCCGACTTTTATTAATTTCCAAGTAACAAATAGTAGCTCATGGTACTGATTCCATGTGACTAAAAGAGTGATGAATATGAATGTGGATGGATGGAGAGGGAGAGGAAGACGAAAGAAAAGATGGGTGGATTGTGTAAAACATGATATGAAGGAAAAAGGAGTAAATGATAGCATGACGAATGACAGAGAAGAATGGAAGAAAGAGACGTGTTGCGCCGACCCCAAATAAAATGGGACAAGTGCAGGAAGATGATGGTACTGATTCCGACAAAATCTGGCATAGTTTTAGTTTGAAGTAAGAAAACCCTTACTTAGTTCAGTGGTCCTAATTGTTACTTTACTGCTATTTCTTGCTCACCACAATGATTTACTGCGTAACTTGTTTTCGTTACTTGACAAACTTTAATTTAATGGTTTCCTAAGTGAGAGGACTATTTCAAGACAATTTTACTGGTTTTTAATAGTCCCAGAGCGGAGCAAAGGACTCGAAGTCACGTTTTACGAATATTCTGAAAATAAAACAAATGCTGGTTTTCCTTCTTCGGGAATGATTATGATTAAGTAAGAGAAAAGACGAATAAAGGCTATTTTATTTTATTTTTATTTATGAGAAAAGACGAAGCCATACAAACCATGTTTTTTGTTTTACAAATTGCAAAGTTAGAAGCGACACAATACTTCACTTTACTTGTTGTCCTTCTTGATAAGGTTTTTTGCTCAAATCTCACTCAGCTTAAAAAAATACCGAATCAAAAACTTAACAAACCTATAGTTCTGCCCCACTCCTTCCACAGACCACAAGGGCAAACTCCAATGCCAAAGCGACACTCGCAGTCAAGGCTACGAATCTATTGCCTCATGTGTCCACATTTACATTTGGCTAATAGAGCCACAGTATGGGTCAATACGGATCTGCAGGTTTCGAAAGACGTCTCGTATCGTACGATGTTGAAAAGTTGTAGATTATTATTAGATGGAAAGTTATGAATGTAGGCTTGGACAAGGTCTTCCTAGATTTTGGTTCGAGGTTGGGGCGGTTGGGAAAGAAATGTTTGTGTATAGCTAGATGTCCGTGTATGTGGCCATTTGTCGCTTGAATGATTTTTGTTGAAGAGTTGTTGGTAAATATTTCAAAATTGTTTCGGGAAATTTTATCTAAAAAAGATGGCGTCTTAGTTCCCATTTTGGGGATTGTCAATCTTGCTCCACTAGAGGCAGCCTCAGATCGAGCGGCTGTCTCACTCCGAGTCCGCAAAAGTGGAGACGCTGCCTCAACCTGAGGCACACCGCGACACGAGGCAAGTTCATCGCCGCAAGCCGAGCCATAGGTATTTTGTCGGGTTTTTAGCCATGCTCAAAGGAACCTCAGTCCGTACCCTTTTTGGCTGTCGCTTAGAACGGTAAAAACAAGCGGAAAACGTTAGTTCCTAGTTTAGCAAATATATAGGGTGTAACGGAAAGGGTATATACATACTTAAGGGTGTGCCGTTACACCCTGTATAACACAAAATACAAAATAAAGAATGATATTAAACAATACAAATATCATGAAAATAAACCATCAATTCACTATTCACTAAAGTATGAAAACTAAAAGTCGAAATAAAAAATATTGTTTTGAGTACAAACTTATGCAGTATTTTTACACCTAGGATATATGTACATTACCTACCTCAACAATTTAATTAACCAACATAAAAAAGGTGCTAAAAGCATAAATTATGAAATCGACAGGGTCGACGGTCGGTCACAGACATCATTCTTGGAGGTCAGACATGTTTACCAACAATTATATTATAAAATCAGTATTTCATCGAAATCTAATAAAGACCTAACTGGATCATGATATAATTCTATATTTAAATCGGCAATGATTCCTATATGGCTAAACCATAGAGCACGGAACCGTTGAGTGAGTATTATAGACGCGTTTCTAATATTTATGATTTTAGCCGACTAGACACACACATAGTCAATAATATTTTAAATAAATAAAAAAACTAAAAAAACACGATTTAGTTTGACGTCTTTTTATTTCTTGTATTCTTCTCAGCACACCGTTTTATTTGATATACATACCATATTAATGCATACAAAAATTACGGGTTTTTGTACATTCGTATTAAAGTTACTTCGCCACAGAAAAAAGTATATGTGTAAACTTGACACAGTTCTATTTTCATGAAGTAAATTCGTCACTTAATCATTTTGATCGTCAAATTGTACAGTCAGCAAAGAAATTAAACAATAATTATAAAAAAGAAACATGGATTTATATTCAATAATCACATAAATTAAAAATTCTTCTACCTTAAACAACTAAAATATACGAAAAAAAAAGAAAAATAAGTTATAAAGTCCGCCATATTGGATTAATTATGCCGCCATTTTGTTAACCATGCATTCGCATAAAAACTAAACACGTTTACAAAATTTCAGCTCAATCGGAAACCGGAAACTAGGTCAAATTAAACTAGGTAAAAAAAATTTTAGAAGTTATCTAAGATTTTTTTACATAAGCAGGCTAAGCTAATAAAAGCGTTAGTAACGCCGATACCCATTAACACGTGCACATTGTAAGTGTTGACAACCTAACAGCGCAGTGGCCACCGGTAGCTATACCACGGTCTGTGGCCTGAACTGTTCCGTTGCAATCTGCCAGAGAACAGTTAGGTGCATTTACCTCACTGCATTATATACCTGCCTAACTGGTTGACTGGCTCTTGACGCGACTTATTTCGTCTGCAAAAGCATGTCTGAAAAAAGTCAGGATAAATGATCATGCTATTTTTCGTTGAGACTGTGCTTTATAACTGTTTCAGTAAAGTTTTAATTACTTAATGTATTTTCAAATTGAACTACTGCTAATGTTAAATGTTACGTAGATATGTACATACCTATATATGAAAATGTCTCTCAGTGGAGTATTATATTATGCTGTGTGTACCTATCTGTCAATACATAAAGGTTTTAATTAACCAAAGATTTAAAAAGTTGAGACGTATCATCAAGCGAATCTAATGATTTAAAGCTTTGGTTGTAAACGAGTTTAATTTAATTAAATCTTAGGTGTGTAAATAATAAGGTGTTAATGTTTTTATGGCAAAATCCGAAACCCACACGGATAAAGTCGCAGTTAAAGACCAATATCGGCACGGGTGGCGCAGTGGCTGAGCGATCGACTGCTGCGCTGCGTGTCGTGGGTTCGATCCCCGCACGGAACAAATATTTGTATGGCCTACAGATAGTTGTTTCGGGTCTGGCTGTTTGTTTATGTCTGTTTAAATGTTTGTAAACGCAACCACGATACAGATGTGATAACTAGTGTGAGCAACGTTAAAAAAAAAAGTATATCTCTGCCTAGCCTTTTCCCAAACTATCTTGGGGTCGGCTTCCAGTCTAACCGGATGCAGCTGAGTACCAGTATTTTACATGAAGCGACTGCCTATCTGACCTCCACAACCCAGTAACTGGGTAATACGATACCCCTTGGTAAGACTGGATGTCAGACTTTTAGCTTCTGACTACTCGTAACGACTGTCAAAGATCTACAAAAATGACAGCCGGAAAAAAAAGTAAATATATCAATAAAACAGTGCACAGTGTTGCAAACCTCAGATCAGAAGAGCCTTGGGGGCCTTAAATTCATTTAAGGTCACCACAGGATAGTCCGGTTAAGCAGTCACAACGTTAGCAGTTTAATCAGCAACTGGCCATACAAAAAAAAATCCGATCAGAAGATTGAAAAAAAATAATGAGTAAAGAATGCATTACTAGTCGATGTAAATATGTAAATTAGATCTACAAAGATACCTTAACTATCATCTATATTCATTCAACACCGTCTTTACCGACATAATGTAGGTAGGTACTTACTTACAAAGATATGCAAGTATTTTTCCATGTCTAAGCAAAAAAAAAAGATGATCAAGAATCATAAACATAAACATACTTATTAATCAGAATATCGGTGGAGCTATGTTTAGAATAAAACCCATTAAGGAATTCCCCAGGAGCAGCAGTCTGGATTTGTGTCCTGCTGATGGCAATAGGCTCGCTCCCTATTACATGGGACTTGAACATAACTGGCGAAATGTGGGTATACTACTCGGACTAACGAACCCAACAAATAAAAACTGAGTCATCATCATCAGCCTACAATGTTCCCACTGCTGGGACACAGGCCTCTCTATGAGAGGGAGTGGGCTGTAATCCACCACAGCGATGCCAGACGTACGACTATTATTGATCGAAGTACGATAATTATCAAGACAAATTACTGGTGGCGCTGCCAGTTCTGCAATTGGAAAAAGCTTTGTCGGCAAGACAGCGAGACAGCACTCCGTCACTCTTAATTTTGTGTGAACTATGTCCCAGAGCGAAGCACAGGGGACCATTTTATAAAATAAATAAGTTATTTTAAAATTTCTGTCTAATTTCACAACTATCTAAAATTTCTATCCTATTTCTAGTTTTGCGAAATAGCGCGTTTCTGGCATTTGTACGATAATTTTTCATCTGGTACGATAATTCACTCGCACTCTTCTGGCAACCCTGATCCACCACGCGGGCGTAGTGCGGGTTAGTTAGTAGTAGTAGTTCAAGGACATGTTTTCTCACGGTTTTTTAAAAACTGAGTAATAGCACAATTTTATTGATAGATCTGCTTTAAAGCATAAGCGTGAAGTATATCTGTTGCGACTTTCAACAGCATTAAACCATACACGGGTTTAGGCGCGGAGGGCCTAATTCTCAAAATGGCCAATTCTCTAAAAGCCTAATTCTCTGAATGGACAATTCTCTAAAAGCCTAATTCTCTAAACGTCCAATTCTGTAAAAGCCTAATTCTCTGAATGCAGCTTATAGTATAGGAATTATCTGAATTTAGCTAATAGTATAGATTTAGTTTGGTAAGGCACAATAGCACATTTTTCTCTTCATTCTCTCACACACTATCGTCTACATTTCTTTTTCATTTCTCTTTTCGCAGGTCTGCCGGCAGAAATTTCATATGAAATAAGCAGTACCTTTGTACTTAAATATTTTATGTTTTTTTTTCCTGTGTTGTCTACTGTGTGTACATAAATAGTAAAATAAATAAATGACTAATTCTCAAAATGGCTAATTGTGAAAATGGCACATCATCTATAAATGAGAGTAGGTAATCTTATAAATAAAAGATTTCTTAATATATGTATTTGTTTAATCGGTGAGTTGAAATTGTTAATGTGTATCCGTGTTGGATTGACATTACCTATCGAAGAGAGAGTTTTGGTTTATCGTTTTGTCATATTCACATTCTCCAGGCTCTCTGCTGTAACTATATTGCACAGATCTTTTACTCTATGAAGGATTTCTAGTTTTCGAAACATCAGTTGCTTGGATCAAAGCGGAACTTAGCAAATTGCCAATAAAATCATCGCTATAGCAGATGACAACGGCTACGTATAAGTGTTTTAAGTATAGAATGGTTATTATGGTAGATATTGTTAACGAAGAGATTATAGACAATAGATATCTGTAAGGTTTCATTATTATCAAGAATCAAGTACGATAGAAACTTAAAATAATGTTATGCTATTAAATGGATACCGTTCAGTACAATGATAGCTTTTCTTTTATTTTCACGGTTGAGTTGCGCCTGCGCTTAGGAGCGTTTCGCCTTACGGCATTTCATACAAACTTTCAAGTCCGTATTTTCCGAAATGACTGAACCGATTATAACAAAACTTTATACGCATAAGCAGGATATATAGGTACAAAAAGTTACTAAAAAACATTTTAAAAAATCTTTAAAAAAAAGATAATTGGGTATTTCTGTTTCTATAGATAATTTATGACTAAATAATTTATGACTGAAATGTTTTAGTAACTTTTTAGACCTATGTATCCTGCTTATGCGTATTAAGCTTCATTGAAATCGGTTCAGTAATTTCGGAAAATACGAACTTGAAAGTTTGTATGAAATTTCGTAAGTCGTAACGCTCTTAACTGCAAAAAGATTGCAACCGGATGCATCTGAGTACCAGTATTTTACATGAAGCGACTGCCTATCTGACGTCTACAGCCCAGTAACTAGGTAATACGATAACCCTTAGTAAGACTGGAAGTCAGACTTTTGGCTTCTGAGTACTCGTAACGACTGACAAAGATCTACAAATGACAGCCGGGACCGCCGGCTTAACGTGCTCTCCGAGGCACGGAGGAAACTCTGTATGTAATTATGGTGACCCATCCACGGACCAACCTCGGCAAGTACAGCTTCATCTTAAAGATCGATACGTGCGGCTGTTATTATTTAGCCACGAGCTCCTCGTATCGTTGATCTTCCTTCTCTTATAGCCAACCCTATTGACACTCAAAACTTACCTTATAACAGGTCCCAATGTCTTCACAAATCACTTAAAATAAAGATTAAGACATCCTCGAGCATCTTCAAAGTATAACATAGTTTACAATTCACGACTAATATACAATAATAGCATACATATTAAATTAATAGCTGTCCGGCGCAACTTCGTTTGCGTCATATTTTCCCCGTTTTCGCAACATTTTTCATTGCTGCTCCACTCCTATTGGTTGTAGCGTGATGATATATAGCCTATAGCCTTCCTCGATAAATGAGCTATCTAACACTGAAAGAATTTTTTAAAATCGGACCAGTAGTTTCGGAGCCTATTCAATGCAAACAAACAAACAATCAAATCTTTCCTCTTTATAATATTAGTTTAGACAACGTACTTAGAACATTACAATGTTCCACGTAAGTGTTTTGCAATCATTAATTTTATTAGTGACCATCATAGACATAGAGCCTCGATGTCTATACAAGGTCAGGAGTATTCAACATTTGGTTCACGATAAACTTCAATGGTTCACAATCCTAATCAAGTTCACACTATACGACTTTTTATGAAGTTCTAGCCTTATTTTTGATTACGTGTCAGTCTGTGTATATCTTTGGAGGTCGTTACGGGTAGTGTAAGTCTGCCAACTAGTCTTACCAAGGCACATTACCAGGTTACCCAGCTTCTAGTCTTACCGGATGCATCTGAATACCAGTATTTGACATGGATGGACTGCCTAGCTGACCTTCACAACCCTGTTAGTATTGGGTAATACGATACCAATTGGTAAGACTGGTTCGACTGTCAAAGATCCACAAATGAGAGCCGAGACCAACGGCTTAACGAGCTTTCCGAGGCACAAAGGAAACTCGGTGTGTTTTTATAAGTCCTAATTTTGAAATGGTCAGTACCTAATGAGGCATTTCAATTAGCTAAGCTGTGGTCTGCGATAATCCTTGTGTACAATAGTATGAAGTTCAAAAACCAGAAGGCGGATTTATATGACCTTTATTACCAATGACGTACGGCCGGCTATTCAGTAGCACGCAAAATTAAAATAAGTCCCTCGACCGCGTTGTTCTTTTTTTCTTTACTTCTGGGGATTTTTACATAAAAACCATAATGTTATTATGCAGCGGTTTTACCCATATCTTTTAATACTTTGCAAAAGATTCCGATCAACAATTAAATCGAACTAATGACGACTTTAATAAAAGATGCAAAAAAGTGAATCCTATTTATTATGAACGCATATAATAATTATTAAAGTAATAAATTACGGTAAAGGTAACAATTAAGTAAGATCTGTTGTTCTGCTATTCATCATCATCATCATCAGCCTATATTTGTCCCACTGCTGGGACACAGGCCTCCTCTCTCTATGAGAGGGAGTAGGCTGTAATCCACCATGCAGGCCCAGTGCGGGTTGGTAGATGTCACATGTCTTCGAATTTTTAGTTCTAGGACATGCCGGTTTCCTCACGATGTTTTCCTTCACCGTTTTTGAGAGTAGCGGTGATGAGATTAATTACACAAAGTAATGCGCCTACCAGAGTTCGAAACCACGCCTGTCTGCTCGTAAGTCGGGACTGCCATCACTCGGCTACCGCTGCTCTCTTGTTTCATCATCTTCGTATTATTGCCAACTAAAAAGTTTTTTTTTATGTAATGAGGAGTAATAAAACAAAGACTCCATAAATTCCAGTTACATGTAGTGCATTTTTTCTGACTATTTCAGCTTCTCTGAAATTTTGATTTTTTTTGTCTTGTAAATGCAAAATAATAATGATAATGGCGAGAGTTCACTTGTATATTAACAAGTCTTATTGACTGAATGGATTGCGATGACAGATTGACAGTTAGTACTCTAATTATCCAGAGGGCCTTCCATGACGTCTTAAAACATTATTGTTTGACTCCTTTTCCAGTGTGGGAAAGAGATAGCGCTAGACATTCTGTATAGCACCGTCTCTTTCCCACATTGGAATAAGAGTAAAACAATACTGCTTTAAGACGTCATGGTAGGCCAGCAGGTAGTTAGGCCTCGCGGGATAAAAGCAAAAGCTTGTTCAAATAACAAATCCAATGGTTACCAGTTTATTTTCTTAAGTAAATTCTCCAGTAACGTACAAAAATCACAAAATACACTTTATGTTATCTGTTACATCCGAATGTAGAAAAATAACATCCAAACCGTATGTCAAAATTTAGCTTGCAACCAGATCTACATTTTAAATAGTATTCCAAAGCGCCAACACCGTTGCCTGTATTCGCTAAAAACTTTCGGAAACCAGTCGTAGTTGTAGCGAAATTGCAACAGCACTTGCTAGTCAGTTTCAACATAACGTGTCGATAGCGCGATGGCCGACAGTAAACATTGCCACTGACCTTAGAGCCTTTCCAACGCGAAGTTGGGTAATACAGACGAATTTACACGGATATGTGAAGTTGCTTTGCGATTGATTGCGAATTATTCGGTTGTATGATTTAGTTGTGTTGTGAAAGCATCCTGTAATAGATCATCATCATTATCACCATTCTGCGTACCATTTTCCGTGGGGATCAGCTTCCAGTCTAAACGGAAACAGCTGAATACCAGTATCTCACATGAGCGGCTGCCAATCTTACCTCAACAACCCCAGTTACAAGGCTAGTTGTCAGATTTTCAGGCTTTTGATAACTCGGTAACTACTACTTCTACTGTTACTACTGCTACTACAGTTAGATCCTTAGCAACCCGCGAGGTTAGGCAACACAGACGAATTTATACGTATATGTGAGCGTGCTGTGCGATCGATTGCAAACCGGTTGTTGGATTTAGTTGTGTTGCAGGTGCATCCTGCAGTACAGAACCGTAATCATTATTAGCGTCATCATTTACATTACATTACTGAATTCCGAGCAGCGGTGGCCCAGTAGTGGCAAACCCAACTTACGAGCAGTTAGCCGTGTGTTCAAACTCAGGCAGGCGCATTACTTTGTGTAATTAATTTCATCACCGCTGCCCTCAAAAACAGTGAAGGAAAACATCAAGAGGAAACCGACATGTCCTAGAACTAAAAATTCAAAGACATGTGACATCTACCAACCCGCACTGGGCTCGCGTGGTGGATTACAGCCCATTTCCTCTCATTGAGAAGAGGCCTGTGTCCCAGCAGTGGTAACACTAATAGGCTGATGATGACTTAATTCCTACTATATTGGAAAGTATAGAGGCCTCGAGCCTTAAGATGTTTGCACACACCCAGGTTTTTCCATTTATCCTACGTCATAATAACTAAATACTCTTTGTTAGGATTCCAGTATAACATCTTACAAATGAGTGCACATCACAATCAGTTTAAGAGTTACTGTTAAGTAACCTAGTAATGTTTTAAGTTGCTGCCCTTACTGTTCAAATTTTGATGGATGGAAATTAGGAGCAAAGATAGATGAAAGAAAAGATAGATGGATCGTGACAGGAATGAAATAAAAGAAAAGGAAGTGAGTGATAGCGTGACGGTTGACAGAAAAAGAAAACAGGTTATTGAACGTGATAAGAAAGATGCTGATAAATGAACAAATAAATGAAATACTCAAATCCAATTTCCCTTTAGTTACAGACTAAACAATGAAGTTAAAACAAGAGCTCCTGGAGCAGCCTGCTGGCGAGATGTGGAAGAGCATCAGAGTTGAGCTGAAAGAGGATGTAACAACCAGAGACAGGGACCTCGCTGCCATCAGAGAATGGCTCAAGAAGCAGCCGCATCTGCCGGATGACTGGGGTAAGGAACTTTTCTTATATATTACCTATTAAATATTACACAAAAGAAAATAAGCCCGATAAGATTTTTATTGAATTGTATAACGGGCTGGTTTCCGCAACTCCACGTCTAAAGCGCGTATTTTGCGTACGTGTGGGAACATTATTGATCCACCTTCCATCGCCATGAGCCGACAAAGTAGCACCTTAGTGTTGCTGACGATCTCGCGGAGAGTACCTGGGTTAGCGAAGTAATTTGCCCTGTATGTTGCAACCTCTGGGCAGAGCCCGATAGGATGAGATGATGCTGAAGATCATAAGATATAACCATTGTATTAGAGTTTTTACTGAAGGGGTAGAATTAGCAGCAAACCTCTGTAATCAGACAGCGTAGCTTTATTCCGATTTGAAAGGTATGGGCACCAATGTTGCTATACTAAAACTTGAACATCAAACTTACAGCAATTTACCGGCAAATGGATTAGAGAAGCATGACCAAAGCGCTAAGGTTACCATTTCTGTTCGTGCGCATAATTATTTACCACCCAAAAAAAAAAGAAGATGGTAGACCGAAATTTCAGAAAATTACGTATTTATGTTCTTTTAATACTCCTGTCGCATAAAACATGTAGGTACACGTTGCAGTTACCTACTATGTACAGTCTGCAAAGGAGATAAGTAATCAGATTCTCATACTACTAGTATGAGAAACTGCTGGCCTACCATTATGTCTTAAAGCAGTATTATTTAATCTTATTCCAGAGTGGGAAAGAGATGGCGCTAGACGTCATCTATAGCTCCATCTCTTTCCTACACTGGAATAAGAATAAAACAATACTGTTTTAAGACGTCATAGTAACGCTACTGGTTACTTATCTCTTTAGGAGACTGTATATGCTAGGAGAATGGAGACCTGTCTCAATATAAGTCCAATCTAGTACGAACTCTAACAAAATACCTTTGATTTCCAGAGATCCCTCCAATAATGACCTTCCTGCGAGGCAGCAGCTTCTCCCTGGAGAAGTGCAAGAGGAAACTGGACATGTACTTCACGATGAGGGCAGCCTGCCCCGAGTTCTTCACAAAGCGTGATGCCAGCAGGCCTGAGCTTGATGACATTATGAGCAATAAAATGTAAGTAGTACTGTTAGCTCTCTGAAAAATAGGCAAGTCAAATCAGGGACCGGATTAATCGGATTAAAATGTTATTAATTAAATATTTCGTTGGCTTGCCTTGTTTCATCAAAATATAAATAAACTATTCCAACGATACATAATAATCTCCATAATATCTTATTTTATTTGATTGCAAGTTTTTTTTATTCCAGTCAAGGCCCACCACTTCCAGGCATCACACCGAATGGCAGAAGAGTAACTATATGCAGAGGTAAGAACATGAACTTAAGCACATAAATTATATAGAATATCGCTGGAACCGATTCAAGATTACTAATACAGCGAAAATTTAGGTCTAGCGCACCCCGGTCAACTAACCCCTCCACACACCTTGCTAAGTAGCCATGTCTTTCGTCACGTTTTGGGTATAGGCTATTGAGCACTATATCACAATTATCAGGCACTACCACCATAGTTAAGCCGTTGGTCCCGGCGGCCATTTATAGATCTTTATCAGTCGTTACAGGTAGTCAGCTTACTACCTAAGGTACCTGGATAAGCCCAGGGGCATCGTATAACCCAGTACTAACTGAGCTGTGGAGGTCAGATAGGCAGTCGCTCTATGTAAAATACTGGTATTCAGCTGCTTAAGGTTAGACTGAAAGTCGATCCCATAGGAAAAGGCTAGGCAGATGATGATGACCACAGGTACATAGTTCTTACATAATCTGATCAATTAAATAACACAGTCTTAACAACAAAATCATTTCGGTCTTTGATATCGTTTCGGTCTTTTTACTCAGACTCTCAGAGCAAGTAAATTCACCGCACCATCTTTGCCTTAGCCAATTAAATATGAACTTAATTTCCAAACACCTTTTCCAGGAATCCATCCAGACTTAAACTCTCAGCAGATCACAGACACGCTGAAGCTTGCTCTCATGATAGGAGATGTGCGTTTAACAGAAGAGAGAGAAGGAGTGGCCGGAGATATCTATGTACTGGATGCAGCTATCTTAGGACCCAGCATGCTGGCTAAGCTGTCTGCTGCTACTATCAAGAAGTTCATGATTTGTGTGCAGGTTCGTAGATTCATCATCATACTTTCAGCCTTAAGACCTTCACTTGCTGGAATTAATGTTCGGGAAATAAAATCGATTTGGAACAGAATGTTAACAAATACATAGACAAAATTACAGAAACATGTGAAGAAACTTTGGCCAAAATCAGTAATAATAATCAACTTACCATACCGTGGTGGTCCAAAGAGCTCGCTGAGCTAATGTCGGAGGTGAACACCCGAAGACGCCGCATTCGATGCGCTGCAAAAGTCCGAAGACAAAAAGTCATCGACGAGTACCTGCACGCAAAAAAGAACTACGAGTCACTTGCGCTTAGGGCGCAAACAGAGGGATGGAAGGGGTTCTGCGGAAGACAGGACAAGGAAGGAATGTGGGAGGGGATTTACAGGGTCATAGGACGGACCGCAAAAAGACAGGAGGACTTGCCGTTGGTGAAGGATGGATTGCCACTGAGTGCGCAGGAATCGGCTTTGCTGCTAGCTGAGACCTTCTACCCGGAAGACCTAGAGGAGGGTGAAACCGAAGACCACCGTCGTACACGTGAAGCGGCCAGTCGTGTAAACGATTGGGCGCATGATGAACAACATGACCCACCGTTTACACTTCAGGAGCTGAAAACCGCGGTGGAAAGTTTCAACCCGAAGAAGGCACCCGGGGCAGACGGTCTCACAGCCGATATCTGTGCCCAGGCCATATCTCGGGACCCAGAGACGTTCCTTGCACTGGCCAACAAGTGCCTGGAGCAGGGACACTTCCCTGGGGCCTGGAAAGTGGCCACGGTGGTAGTCCTCCGCAAGCCCGGTAAGGAATCCTACACTACCCCTAAGTCGTACAGACCAATCGGCCTCCTGCCAGTCCTGGGTAAAACGCTGGAAAAACTTCTTGTAGCAAGACTGAAGTGGCACCTAATCCCGCGGCTCAGTACTCGCCAGTTTGGTTTCATGCCACAGAAAAGCACCGAGGACGCCCTCTACACCATGATACAACATATCAAAGGAAAGCTAAGTGAAAAGAAGCTGATCACTGTTGTATCGCTGGACATAGAGGGCGCCTTCGATAGCGCATGGTGGCCGGCCATTAGGACTAGACTGGCTGAGGAAAAGTGCCCGGTGAATATCAGAAGGTTGATAGACAGCTACTTGACTGGTAGGAGTGTACGAGTAAGGTACGCGGGTGCAGAATGCCGTAGAGAGACGAACAAGGGGTGTGTGCAAGGGTCCATTGGCGGTCCGATCCTATGGAACCTGATCCTGGATCCTCTGCTGAAGGGACTGGAGGAGCAAGGCGTCCACTGTCAAGCGTTCGCCGATGATGTTGTGATGATTTTCGACGGTGACACTGCGTTGGAGGTCCAGAGGCAGGCCAATGCCGCCCTCGAGTATGTCCGGGTGGGGGGCATTCGTAACAAGCTGAAGTTTGCACCGCATAAAACTTGTGCAATGGTGATCACTAGGAAGCTTCGTTACGATGTCCCGCTCCTGAGCATGGGCGGGGTAGACATTGGCATGTCTAAGGAAATCAAGATACTGGGGCTCACCGTCGACCACAAGCTCACCTTCAACACCCACGTCGCAAACGTCTGCAGAAAAGCTGTTAATATTTACAAACAGCTGGCACGCGCGGCCAAAGTGAGCTGGGGCCTTAACCCGGAGATCATCCGCATAATTTACACGGCAGCAGTGGAGCCGGTAATTATGTACGCGGCGAGCACTTGGGCGCCGGCAGTTAAAAAGATCGGAGTGCAGAAAAGCCTGAACACGGTTCAACGAGGATTCGCGCAGAAGCTCTGTAAATCCTACCGCACCGTTTCGCTGAACGCGTCCCTGGTGCTGGCTGGGATACTCCCACTCGACCTCCGAATACAGGAAGCAGCCGCTCTGTACGAGGCAAAGAGAGGGGTACCACAGCCAGCGCTTGCGGGCAGAGAAGTGGAGCGGGTGGTGGCATTTGCAGAGACTCCGCACCCGGCAAAACATACGGCCATGGAGTTCGTGTGCCTGGAAGACCAGACGCTTGTGGAGACCCACAACCGTCAAGCAGTCAGGGTATTCACGGATGGCAGCAAGATTGAGGGCAAGGTCGGAGCCGCACTGTCTTTTTGGGACGGTGAGGCCGAGATCAAGTCCGCAAAACTTAGCTTGCCTCCGTACTGCACGGTCTACCAGGCGGAACTTCTGGCCATATGCGTAGCCACGCGCGAAATACTCAAGCGCAAAGAGGGAACCTTCGGTATCTATAGTGACTCAAAGGCTGCACTTCAAACAGTCACAAATCAGGGTTCCCTCCACGCCTTGGCCGTGGAGACGAGAGAGAACGTTGCCGTGGCTTTATCTCAGGGCAAAGATGTGTCTTTGTTCTGGGTAAAGGCTCACGCTGGTCTAGAGGGCAACGAGCGAGCGGACCACCTCGCGAAGGAGGCAGCACTCCGGTCCAGGAAGAGGCCGGACTATGACCGCTGCCCGGTTTCATACGTCAAGCGGCAGATCCGAATGGGGTCGCTCGACGAATGGAACCGGAGGTACCAGAATGGCGAAACAGCCTCCACGACGAAAATATTCTTTCCCAGTGCGATCGACGCCCACAAGATTGTGACGAAACTTAAACCAGCCGGTATACTCACGCAAGTCTTGACGGGGCACGGTGGGTTCTCCGAATACTTGCACCGCTTCAAGTGTAAGGAGAACCCAGCGTGCATCTGCGAGCCAGATCAAGTGGAGTCGATCGCACACATATTAACAGAATGTCCAGTGTTTGAGACAGAGAGATTTGAGGCGGAACAGAGGCTGGAGACAACTATAAATGTAAATAATATAAATAAACTAATGTCAGAAAGAAGACAAAGAACAATTTTAATAGAGTACTGCATAACCATAACCGCAAAAGTAATTAAACGCAATAAATCAACATAGAAGTCATGCTTTTTACAAATATGAACATTTCTCTTCAAGAAAAGATATTTAGAAACAAGCATTGTAAATCTTAGAAAATTAGTATAATTCAGTTAATTCATTTGAAGCCTTAAACACTTTGCGATGTAGAAAGAAAATAATTAGACCAGATTAAATTAATTTACAGTCAAACTTTTTAAAGTCAAAGAAAACAAACAAAAGAGCAGTAGAAATAAGCAATGTATTGAAAAGGTCTCTGACCATGTCAGGGGGACACGAGCTGGGCAGGAGGTGGTTTTAGTCAGTTGGAGCCTGACACTATCCAGACTGGCTCGTTATGAGTCAGCCTGGGTGTAAGTCCGACCGGATTTCCCCTCCTGCCAAAAAAAAAAAAAAAAAAAATATTGTAGACTAGCACTGGTGGCCCGCAGTATTGTTTAGTCTTATTCCAGAGTGGGAAAGAGATGGCGCTATACGTACTCTATAGCTCCGTCTCTTTTCAACACTGGAATAAGATTAAAACAATACTGCTTTAAGACGTCATAGTAACCCCTCTGCACACTATTCTGTGACAAATGTCCCTACCAAAGTTTTTGTCCGTCTCGGATAGCCAGTACGTAATTAATAAAAATCAAATACACTATAGTACACGAGTAACCGGCTGCTGTGCATCGCGTGTTCGATCTCCGTGAGATTTAAAAAATAAAAATAAAAAAATGATACCTACATTAAGAATAGTATATTCGGGTCTTGAAAAGTATTATTTTTTTCTAGTCTGTTCTGTTACACTTCTTCCATTTGTCGCGACCCTGCACGTCATTCTTTTAGTTCTTACCTGTCCAGTTCGTCCCGCCATCTCTTCGTGGCCTCCCGCGACCCTGCCTCACTATCATAGGACATTTATTATACGTAATATTACCAATTATATTTTTTTAGGTTTTGAAAAGGATATTCGTATCTCGTTTGGAAATAGGCAGTAGGTTATGTTCTGTAGTTATGTAATGCAAGAGCCGACGGCTGCCAAGTAATATATTGTGCCTACGTACATTAGTGTCTTAAATTAAACAAACAATTTTGTTTGCAGGAGGCGTATCCTATAAAGCTGAAGGAAGTCCACATCGTAAACACATCGCCGCTGGTCGAGCGATTTGTTAACTTTGTCAAACCTTTCCTCAAAGAAAAGATCAGGAAACGGGTAAGATATTCCATTTAATACTTTTCAAGCAGTACATCGCTGAATTAAGACGTAACACAGACAGCTGAATAGAACGTCATACAATAAAATTGGTGAGCATAAAGTATCAAAGCAGTCGTGATAGGATAGACCATAGACGCACACCGCACGGACCGCACGGATTCAACATCGGCTCAACTCAAGCTGTTTGAAATTATTTCTTATCATCTGCCTAGCCTTTTCCCAACTATATTCGGGTCGGCTTCCAGTCTAACCGGATGCAGCTGAATACCAGTGCTTTATATGGAGCGTTTGCCCATCTGGCCACCACAACCCAGTCAGTACTGGGTAATACGATACCCCTTGATTAGACTGGTTGTTAGACTTAAGATCCACCAACTACCAACGTCTTAACGTGCTTTCCGAGGAACGGAGGAAACTGGGTATGTTATGGGTAATCACCCATCCACGGACAAACATAGGCAAGCGCAGCTTAACCTAAAGATCGATCCGAGCGTCTTTTATTATTTAGCCGCGAGTTTAGAATTATTTTCATGATACTCCATGCTGCATCGCAATCTTATAAGCTTGGCCTGTGGACGGTGAGTAATGGGCTAGCTCACCGTCCGTCCGTCTTATGACGACAGGCTGTGTCGACGGCGCGTTCACATTCCACGCTCGCCTCAAACGTATATCAGAAAAATCGGAAGGGGTTCAAGAGAGCCGATGCCTGCCAGGGCTATGGGACTGCTCGAAAGAGATACCGTGGCCCTGAAACACAGAGGCCTAAGAAGGAACATGGATGGGTTTTAGCCAGTACAAGTCTGACACTCCCTTTCGATCCGCCCAAAGAGCGGAAGTGGTCATTTGATGAATTCCCATCCATATAAAAAAAAAAGTTTAATAAGCTTTGCGCATGTTGGCATAAATCGAGTGACCGTGATCTTTCCTCTTCAGATCTACATCCACAAGGAGGTGAAGGATCTCTATAAGTACATACCTCAGGAGATGTTGCCCTTGGAGTACGGTGGACAGTGCGGCAGTATGGCGTCACTTCAAGGTGAGATGCTACTTAAATTGTAGTTCCTGCATAATTTTTTTTTTATTGGCCTTTTGTTTGTCCGCTACTCGCCTGATGCGAAACGATAATGTGGCCTAGGGTGAAGCACGCTTGCCTAGAAGAAACCGATTCACTCGCACACACAACTTTTTTCAATTCTTCAATCAAATTTCGGGTTCTTGTCATTTAAAATTAGTTCGAATAAACCGCCTCTTCAATCAGTCACTTCTACTAGAGAAGGTGCTGGCTGGATCTAAGAACCTGGGTTCGATTTCAAACCTCATTTAGTGCCAAATGTTTTTGTGTTTTTCCTCTCAAGAATTTCAAAAGTCTAAGCCGTTGATTTGCAATGCTAATATGAGGAGCTGGCATTATCATTATCATAAAACTATCTTCAACTCATCATCAATAGCTGGTATTAACTCAGTGCTGTGCTATAAACCCGCTTTCGGGCAAAGAGAGTTCTATACACCTCCCTTTGCCCGAAAGCCTGCAGACTCCGACCTCAAAAGTTTTTGCTGGAATCCATACTTTTTATCAACGAAACAGCGTTGAGATTTTAATTGTATTTTCTCGTTCATTCAACTGAAAATTTTATCTATAGGAGCATGTGGGATATGCGGGCTCACTCTTCTCAGTATATTATATTTTACGAGTATGTAATTATCTTTTAACTCACACATTTATCTTTAACAGAACAATGGAAGCTGAAACTCCAAGAGTACCGCGAGTGGTTCAAGCGTCAGGACAACATTATCGCCAACGAATCTCTCCGACCAGGTAGACCAACCAAC
The DNA here is from genome assembly GCA_949152445.1 of Cerastis rubricosa. Classification (NCBI taxonomy): domain Eukaryota; kingdom Metazoa; phylum Arthropoda; class Insecta; order Lepidoptera; family Noctuidae; genus Cerastis; species Cerastis rubricosa. The sequence continues at coordinate 7,766,875 of OX424545.1, read as the reverse complement.
TACGACGAGCTATTCGGAATCGATGGCTCCTTCAGACAACTCGCAATCGATTGATGTAGAATCGATTCCAACTGTTTGACAACGTCACGTCACTATTTTGCTCAAATGGCAAATGACAAGACGTCGTAAGGTTGTCAAACTGACGTAACGTCATACTGTAGAAATGTCAATTCGTAGGATTGAAATTAAGTGTTAAGGTTTTCTGTGACATGGGGTTGTGTAATGTACAGGGTGTCAGATTTTTTTTTTTGAGATATCTGTTTTACTGAGGTAGTTTTTCTTAAATAAAAAAGGTACACTTAGAAAAAAAAAGTACCTACCTATTAAACTCAACTAAAAATTACTAGACTCACAGCTAATGATAATAGAGAGGTAAATTATAAACAATTAGTTTTCTGAAACTATTATTACTACAAAACATGCTATTTACACAATAAGTTGGACCATGTAAAACTATGAGGGTAGCTATAAGAATAGATCTATATTTTGTATGTTAAAATAGATTTTATTTAGTCACAATGATTATGTTTTTTCTAAGGCCCGTTTGCACCACACATCTCTAAATGCGTTCAGCGTGAAATGTTTTGAAAGCATCGTTGTTTCTGTCAATCGTTTGAAGATGACAAAGACAGAATTATGTTTTTAAAATGTTAAAAACTTAAGATCATTTGAATATCGAAGACGATTCCCCCTCAAATGAATCTTAATTTTTTTTTAAAGATTTTTGGACCATGCGGGCTATTGACATTAATAAATAAACTTCACCTTGTTTTAATAATTAAATTTTAAATTAACAACCTGTGAATGGGTTAAAAATTAAAATAGAAACAAAATTTCAAATGTGAGAATTAGAAATATTAATTGAAATAAATGCTTCATAGTATTTTAAGATAAAAAAGAAGAGAAATGTTAAAAGAAGCTAGCAATCAAATTGCAAATAACTGTGGTATATTAAATGCAATTTCTTCAATTTGATTATACTTTGTTTAATTTACTACGTTTTTTTCCGTTTTCAAAATGAGATCCAGATGAAAACTTTAAATTTATGCAAAATGGGAGGTTACAATGACCTATAGTTGTTTTAATATCACTCCAGCGCCAACTCTTTCCCACTCTGGAATAAGATGAAAACAAGTCCCTTTGAAGATCTAAAAAGTATAGAGGTCTTAGCACGAACGCGATGTAACCTAAACGTAACTTAAATTTGATTATCCCATAATTTTTAATATCAGAATGTGTTCAAGCCAATGTTTTAATCGATTTTTATATCCTTTAGGAAACTTAAGCCTTGTTTATACTTGTTTTATTTGCACACATGGGAACTGCACATTATTGAGGCATTTTATGAATAATGATAATGATTTGATTTAATGTTTTTTTTTAATAATCATTTGTTTAATTATTACATGGAAAAAAAACTAAAATACAAGGCGTGTCATATGTTTTAGCAGTACGTTGATGTCTATGGTCCCTCGAACCTGATGCTGCAGTGCTGCCATCTCTTGCGCCATTACAGAAAATCCTCATTGATTATTGAGAATCTCTAATTTTGAAATTGTTCGTCTGATTTACTTGTTTCTGAACAAAATCGAATCTTAAATAGTAACATTGCAGGCAGGCGACTGCTCCCGGTGCGGTAGCCCCGTTATGTATGTTTTGTACGTTCTTCACTGTAATTTTTGCATTGCAAATGGTTGTACTTTATTTCATAGCTAAAGTTTTATACAATTTCGTTTCACATATTTTTTCTCATATTATCATTTTATAGAATAATATCGATACGCAGAATACTTACTTTGAAGAAATCGTCAAGGAAACAGTAGTTGAAACAATAATATTTGAAATAAAAATAAAAGGACCAAAATATTAGATAAAATATTTTCTGGGAAACGAAATTTTATGAAATGTACCTATGTCTGCGAACCAAGGGGACACCATTGAAAATAGATTAAAATAAACAACTTATTAGTAATAGATTGTCATTTATTTGAAAGTAGGTTCATGCCCAACCAGCATTAAATGGTTGTTTGTTATTTTGGTTGTTGCACTCGTTTTGGATGTAAACGTTATAAGTATAGGTACTTATAACGTTTATGATTATATGATTATCGTATATGATTTATCTAGGGAGTTTAAATTGACATTGTGAGGAAGTTCACTTTGACAGAACTAATTATTCCAACTGAAGATACTGGTATTGGTGTTGAAGCTGTTGAGGGTGGCAATCTCTTCAGGAGTGAGGTGGAAGTCGAATACGTCGATGTTTTCCTTGATACGGCCCTCGTTTGTCGATTTGGGGATCACCATTAGGTTTTTGTCGATCTGGAAGAGAGTAGGAGAATAAATGAAAATTGTTATTAAATTTGTTAAGGTTCAAAGTTTCTTACACACACAAGATTAATTAGAGGTACAAAACTATTATGTCACTAAATTACTGAAGTTTTATATAGATAAACAAAAAAAGTAATATTTTTCTCACTAGTCTCCCTTTATTTAAATTTCCTTAATTTTTCATAGGAAATACAAATAAAAACTGTTGTTCCCTACAAAAGTGGTATAAAACTTCAAAATGTATGGAAAACCTGTTCTTTTTTTTTAATTACCGATGAGATATTTCTTTGTGGGGGGGCTCTGAATGATGTAGGTACTGAATACGTGATTACCGTTTGTGCTTCGATGTCCCTTCCACCATGCATTAATCAATAGATCGATCGTAGAAAAATAAAAATATTTAAAAAAAAAACAACTTACCAAGAACCGCAGTAAGATTTGATAGACGCTCTTGTTGTATTTCTTGGCAATGTTCGCGATCCTAGGATCGTCCTTGCTGGGTCCTTCGCCTCTGGATACGAAGAAACCGAAGGGGCTGTACGCAGTGACGGCAATCTTGCGCTCAAAGCAGTCCTGGATCAGCTTCTCTTCAGTCTTTGACGGGTGGACCTAAAAGAGGTATGAAATTGTAGTGTTATTTGGTAGTAAAAGTAATAAAATAATTTCAGAATCGAAGTCTAGTTCGTTAGTCTAATGACCGCAAGCAAATCTGCTGAGCTACCGGTTCGGGCAAAGTGTATTGGGTGTATTAAGTGTATTACTCAGGAGAAGCCCCGGGAACTGGATGTGTGCCCAATTGATGGCAAAATGGCTCTACATTGCGTACTTTATGACACATCTGTCTAACACTACGGTGAAAATAGCCGTAATATCAGTTTACGGTGTCCAACCTTAATTAATAAAAGTAGTTCTAAGCAAACTAATTATGGAAATATTACAGGTACACTCCAACTCAGCTCATTCTCATTGTCCACTGGGTAGACAATCCTACTCAAACTTTCCATGGTAGCTTGTATGCTCTCCAGGCAGGGATGTCACACTTTCCTGTTTTCTGATATGAAAAACCTAAAACACTAGCCTCGGAAATCGACCCCAGGACCAAAAAAGTGAAATTACATGCTTGCAATTTAAAATAAACAAAACTATCTTAAATGTTTAAAAACGCAAAACCAAAGATGGACATAATCGATTAAGTAAGTTCATAAGTCTAGTGGAAAACTTTAGATCAAAATAAGAACAAGTGCATGTCCTTGAAAGTACAAAGTGCCATCCATATTGGAAAAACACCAAAAATATAGCCAATCACAAAACCCGTTAGAAAAAAAAGTAATAGTCTTTTTTTACTCTGGCTAGCTTAACGACTTTTAATATTGCTACCTATTACAGCCTTTTTTCAACCAGTGATAAAATCAAATAGCAGTTTTTTTCTGGGGATCATCGAAATCATTTTATACCGGAATTTTTCGCGAAACCCCAAGAATAACAACCAATTAATGCATACAGCTTTTTTACCAGAATAACAAGTTTTGCAAACATAATAGTTTTGATTAATAAATTACAGAAAAGATTTTGGGTAAACCACTACAAATTAATACTTCAATAAACTTAATCTTCTCAAAATACATAAGCATGAGATGAAACTGTGGCAGTCATAAAACAGACAAAGTGATCCTAGTAAACAACTAAACAAAATCAAAAGTCTTAAGAACGACACTCTGGTATATTTTTAAAGACAAAACTACACAAAACAGTCCCCCAAAACCCATGTCTTCTTCGTAGTGTTTTAGCTGGTGATAAGAAGTGGCGGCACAAACTTCCCAGCAACATCTGTATGTTAAGATAGAAGAACTGAATTAAACAATAATTGCTTTCTTTCTTTCTTTCTTTCTTTATCTTATGGTACTGAACGAACTAGAGTCAATTTAATGCCAGAAAATCGAACTTGACTTTGACGTGTTAAGTGTAGAGCACTACTTCAAAGACCTTGCGTTAGGTATAAGGTGCGCAAAATCATAATAGTCTTCCGTTTTTGGTCATGGACCGATTCAGGAGGAAAGTCGCCATCGATACTGGAGATGAGTACGCACAACGACCAATCAAGCTTACCGATCAGCTTAGCTTTATGTTATTGTAGTGGAAGTCTATACAAAGCAAGATCATGTCTAACTGGAAATGAATATCTTCTACTTGTTGGCATGCTTGATGGACATCAAAATTGTGTCAGACCAAAACCGACCCAATACCTTGATTTGTCGAAGTGTGGACGCTAACACAAGTTCTCTCTCTCTTCCCTCACTCATGGTCCAACCCAACACGACCGGAGTGAGATCAGGCGCAGGACAAGTAATTAATAAAAAAAGTGCATATCAAAAGCTTACCTCAATCTGGTTAACAGCAGGAACAATTTTGCCCTTGGCAATGAGCCTGTCAATTTGTTCCGTTTTGAAGTTCGACACACCGATTGACTTGGCCAGACCAAGTTCCTTGGCCTCCTCCATGCCTTGCCAAGTCTCTAAGATGTCGATGTCGGCGGGTGAACCGTCGGCCTGAAAACCAAATCGGAGAAATGTTTGAAAGGTCCTTGAGTATTTAAGAGATCTATTTAGTTGCTGAAGAGGTTTTTTTGTTCAAGGTGGAAGCGATAGGGTAGACCACAAAATTATAATTTTTATTAAGTTTTTTGTAATTTGCCACGAATCATATTTTAATTAACATAGAACCTGCAAATTTTCTTATGCTCACAACATACAAATTTTCTTATGTTTTTTGTATGTTCTCGGCCACTCCGTCGCTTCCACCGTAAACGCGGTAATATGGAAGCCGGTTATTTTTTTTTTACCATTAGAGATCAAACTGTTTGTTTCTTGCAAATTTTAAGCTCTAGGACTCACATTCCATGCCATAGGAGAGTGAATGAGGTACAGGTCGACATACTGAAGCCCCAAGTTGGCGAGGGACTCCCTGAGAGCCGGCACGACTTGGTTGCGACCGTGCTTGTCGTTCCATAGCTGAAAAGAGATACATAATCAGTCTATAAAGTTCCCACTCCTGGAACGCAGGGCTCCAGCCGTCATTGTCAGAGGGAATGGGTCCACCACTCTGGCTGCGTTCGGGGTAATACTTACCGGTTTCTCCACGATGATCCTTCACCGTTTTGAGAGCACCATCGTTATCTACTTCGGTTCGGTTTGGTGTCGGACGTATATAAGAATAGCACCATCCCATATTTTCCCGTGGGTGTCGTAAGAGGCGACTAAGGGACTTGCCACAGAATGGGCAGCAGCGTTTCCTGTGCTTTTGTAACAACCGTACTGCGATCGCCAACCCGCCTGCCAAGCGTGGCGATTATGGCAAAACCCTCCAAAATGTCAATTTAGCGATACTTGGGGGCGGCCTATGTCCAGCTGTGGACGTCTTTTGGGCTGAAATGATGATGATTGTTATCTAACTAGCCTTGTCCCAACTTTATTGGGGTAGGCTTCCAGTGTTACCGTATGTACCTGAATACCAGTATTTTACATGGAGCGACTGCCTATCTGACCTCCACTATCAACTTTCAGGCCAATAACAACGCCCTAGCTTTCAGAGGCACGGACAAAATATATGGTGGTCACCCATCGACGGAACAACCAAGGCAAGGGCGGCTTAACCTGAAGTTCCTTCCAAGCGGCTGCTTTTATCCACGACCTCCTCAGGACGTTGACACTTTCCTATTGGTACGGGTTCCTTGTTCGAGAATTTTGGAGAAAAATTTAGAATGGAACATTGAGCACCACACTAGCTTGTGGGCAACTTGCGAAAATTATAATTATATTCATGACCGAAAATCACGATGTTTAGGCGTCTGATAAACAAAAAAGCAAATGCAATAAGAAAGACAAATAATAACACTGTTATTGCAAAGTCAATGCAATAATAAGCTATATCTACAAGATCAGTTAATAATGTATTATCACGATTCAGATTGACGTCATCTCCAATAAGCAATTATTATTACTATGGGCACATAATTATAATAATATTGTATGGGTTTAAACTTTTTAGGTGTTTGTTGTTATTTAATCAAATAGTCTTTTTAATCTTGTTCGACCTTTTTTTTGTTTTTCTTTTTTGTAGTAAGCAACGACTTATTGTCGGGCCTACCCTGTCCTCCCATACTTAGGTACTTACATTCAAATATTGTAAAACCAAATGATTTTAAAAGAATAACCATGGAGTTTCTTGCCGGTTCTTCTCCGTAGTAAACGACCAACCCGAACCGTGCACCTTTTGTCGACGTTTTATATGTGCCCATGTAGGCCTATGTAAAATAAAGTATTTGTTTTTGATTTCTTATAGTAAGTACCCTTAGATTTTAAGTTCTACAGAGATTCCGTCAGCAGATTTTTTTACGATTTTCCAAACCCTTTTCTTCTGGAAGCTTTAAAAGCCTAGTGGTATGTCTATCGGACTGCCAAGTCACAGATCTCCAGTTCGAACCAAAGACCTCTGATTTTTCGGATCCATCTGCGTATTGCATCATTTATTATCACTTGCTTCGGTAAGGGAAAACATCGTAAGAAAGCCAGCATGCATGAGAGATATTTTGGCATGTAAATCCAAGTCAGAGGCCAATGGGCGGCATAAAACTCTAACACATGGTGGCATGCCATAACGTCTTGAAACTTTATTATTTTACTCTTTTTCCAGTGTGGGAAAGAGATGGCGCTAGACATCTTGTATAGCTCCGTCTCTTTCCCACACCGGAATAAGAGTAAAACAATACTGCTTTATGACCTCATGATAGGCCAGCAGGTTGGGGCACCAACCACACGATAAAGAAATAATTATATCAAGAAGATATCATCATTTGCCTCTATCTCTATCTCTTCTCTCTACTCTCTCTCTCTACCAAGAAGATACTACGAGTAAATAAAAATATTGGATCACTTACCTTAGTAGTAACAAAGATATCCTCCCTCTTCACAAGTCCTTTCTTTATGACATCATCGATGCCCTTCCCGATCTCTGCCTCATTATTGTAGAGAGTTGCAGTGTCGATGTGACGGTATCCAGCTTCAATGGCCCAGTTGATTGCTTGGCGAATTTTTGGGATGTCACCCTGAAAAAACGACACATAATATCACTCCTGTAAGCCCAGAGAGGTGTACCTAATAGTACAGACAGCATAAGTATGTGCTAACCCCTCTACAGTCCCGCCGATTACGCCAGGGGGGTCACTACTTAATGACGCTGTCTGTACACCCTCATTTCGCCAGTTGTGTTTGCGTCGCAGGTAATAGGGGGCGATCATATTGCCATCAACCAGACACAAACCGAGACGCCGTGGCTGCTACTGAGAAATTCCTGATGGAAAAACCCAATAACACTTTGTCTGACCCGGGAATTGAACCCGGGACCTCATACTCAGCAGTCGCGCTTGACCGACGCAGCAGTCAGTGGCTTATTGAATTAACCTTTTTTTGTTATGTAAAAGAGGTTACGCCAGCTGGCCGACCATGACGTCTTATAGCAGTATTGTTTTACTCTTATGCCAGTGTGGGAAAGAGACGGAGCTATACATGATGTTTAGCGCCATCTCTTTCCCACACTGGAAAAGGAATAAAACAATAATGTGTTAAGACTTCATGGTAGGCCAACTGACCAGACGGCCTAGTAAGTCTAGGTTCTCTAGCTTAGACAAAGATTCCGACATTCACTAGGTTTATTGCCATTTCAGAGGCGAAATTAGGTCAGGGTCGTTTTAGGGCCCATATGCCTGTAAATCCTACAGTGGATGACCCTTTTAATTTTGTAGTAGTCTTTAATATATATATTTTTATTATAAATAATGCATTTTTAATGAATCTTTAACAGTCTACAATTATAAATTCAAATTTCATATCTTTATATAATATAATATTCTTGAAATGTACTTACCTAGTTTTGATTTGCATGTACCTAGCTTATTATTTAATATTTCTACACCAGCAATGGTATGTGTGATACAAAGTTTAATATAAGATCTCAATGTACCATATACTAAGAAATAAATAAATACAATACAATACTTACAAATCCAAAGGTGCCTAAACCGATTGTTGGCATCTGGTTGCCATCGTTGAGCTGTTTCGTGGGAATCCCAGGTTTCCCTAAATATGCTGCATGTCCCGTTATGACCTGAAATGAGATAACAAATTAATAGAAGATTGAATTTATGCAACATAATATTAATCGCCAAGGTAACATAACAACATCAACGCGTTCAGGGTGCTGTTGCGTATGCCTCTGTAGCGCGTCATCTATGTTCGCTGGGGCTCGTACGGACTGTTTCAATGCTGTACGGCGTAAGAAAGCGGCCTCGCTGCTAAACAGACTCCGTAGCAGCCCCAACAGCATTATGAGCGCCATAGTCGGGAGGCATGACCGCCCATTGGTGAGGTGTCTAGTGACCTATACAATGCCTGTGTTTTCAATTAAGTACCAACTTAGGTTAAGAATATTGTTACTAAACCAATGGATCTTTGTTATCTGATCTATGTACATCAAAAGAGGAAAAAAGAAGACAATAATAGTTTTTTTGTTGGAGTAACGATCGCTGATCGGGTTTAGTTACTTGAAGTATCAGTTTTTTATTTATTTATCGTCTATATACATCATCACGTGTAAGAAGTTTACACAAAAAAAAAACTTGTTTTTAAACTGATAGGTATTTATGTTAGGTAATTAGACTACTCGTACATGCGATCGCTGACCCCAAACATAGATTAATAATTTTTTTTTCGTTATTTGTTCTAAAATCCACATCCATCACCTCTGCGTTTTTAATTGAACCCCGAATTGTGCAGTATAAGTATTCGCTCGTAAATATTTGAATATTGTCTTTAGCGTAAACATTTGTAATATCTTTTGTGAAAATATTATTGTAATAAAAACAACATAGCGGTGTTATTTCTCACGATTGGTATATACGTTTTCTACTCTTTGTTTGCTCACTATGGATACGAATTAACAAAAAGAAACATGACGTATTAAAACGTATGTTTTACTCCTTTTTCAGTGTGGGAAAGAGATGGCTTGACATCCTGTACAGCTCCGTCTCTTTCCCACACTGGAATCAGAGTAGAACAATACTGCTCTAATAGCCTGCGCAGACGACGGATTTTTGTTCGCGGACTCTTTTGTCCGCTAAAATAGATCGTTTACAACTGTATCGAGTAACGCAAACGAGAGATTAAAAGTACCGCGTACAAAAAGTCCCCCGAATAAGGACATGCAGACAGCGGACCGGACAAAAGTACGGGGGAGTCCTCGAAAAAAATAGAACTCGTGTGGCTAGGCGAAGCAACGCACATGGCGGACTTTAGTCCGCGTGTGCGCTCGAGAGTGACGTACATATGCACGACGAGAAACGATGACGCAGGAAATCGATTGTAATTTTTTAATAAAAGAGGTCGAAAAAAGAATTTCTTTATATGATACGTCAAAAAAAGAGTATCACGGCAACGCCTACAAGCTACTACTAGCAACAAATGATCGCACACCGTGTGCATTGAGTTGGCGGTAAATCCGCGGCGGACTTTTTATTCGCGGAGCGTATTTTTTTCTCCGCCGCGGAGAAAAGTCCGTCGTCTGCGCAGGCCTTAAGAGGTCATGGTAGGCCAGCATAACTTCTTCACAAAAATTAAGAAGCGCTGTCAAAATATCAGCTGTGGTCGAGAGCGGCAGGTTATCACAGATTCGCCTTACCGCACCAAAAAATATTAACGTTTCTAATACGTTGGCAATTAGATTGCAATTACACTGTCTCGGTTACTTCTACTGCACAACAGATCATTCGTTTCATGCGGAAAGCGCAAATATGATTTAAATCTATGTAGGTTACAAATTTCTTGCTTTTGGATGGATACCTATACGTGTACTTACGTGTTCTTATGTAATGTGGAGTCGCCAAAGAAGGACCTTTTCTTTGGCGAGTCCACATTACCTTTATGCAAAAACTATGTAGGTATTTAAAAAAACTGTTAATAAAAAATACAGTATTCTGTGTTGGCAAAACCATCGTTTGTCAATCCTCTTAACAAGCTGTCACAGTACTACTTAGGGACGAAGGAGTTCGCATACCTACAACACCTACGCTATACACTATACAGTCTCCAAATCGTTAGTGACATGACTTTTTTTAAAGAGCATCAGAACATAGTATACATATTAAAAGAGTTTATGACATCGGAGTAAAACCTCCTCCATAACAATCTGCTTAGCCTTTTTCTAATTATGCTGTGGTCAGCTTCAGGCCCATCCAGCTCTAATTTGACATGAAGCGACGGCATATCCCCCCTTTGAAGATGGTACTCAAGAGAAACGAACTTCCAAACAGCTCATAAGGAACTGTGAATACCCGTTACTACTGACAACGATCTAGCAATGGCGCGGGGGTCCAAGAGAGACTGACATTTTAACAACGATGATGGAAGAGTCAAAAATGTGTTGACTCACAAGTTTAAGCTACCGAAAAATCTAGCCTGTTGAAAATCTTTTCCATTAACATTAGACAAAAGCCGGTACTCGTTTATAAACCGAAACAAAACTGCTAAGCAAGAAGTCCCAGGTTCAATTCCGGGTCGGACTAATTTGTTGGGTTTTTTAACCAGGATATTCTCAGTACCGGCAACGGAGTCTGTCTTTGTGCTTTGTTGATGAAATAGGAGCAGTAAGCCGTGGGTTCGAACCCAGGCAGGCGCATTACTTTGTGTAATTTATTTCATCAGTGCTGCCCTCGAAAACGGTGAAGGAAAACATCGTGAGGAAACCGGCATGTCCTAGAACTAAAAATTCGAAGACATGTGACATCTACCAACCCGCACTGGGCCCGCGTGGTGGATTACTAACAGCTCACTCCCTCCCATAGAGAGGCGGCCTGTGTCTTAGCAGTGGGAACAATATTGGCTGATGATGATGCAGATGGAATAGGCTTATCCCCCTATTATGACTTAAACATGAGTGAGTGTACTGTTAGGTACCTCTGTTTAGCCCTTCGGGGTTACAGGTTACAGGTGAAATGTTAAGTAATTTTTCGTTTTATTCTTGTTCTTTATTCTAAGCGGCCACACAGAAATAACTACGATATTCTTTGCACAAAGAGCGTGTTTAGAATTTCGTGGATATTCTAACAGCAAACCTTGGAGCAAATGAAATATTTGACATTGAAGTGGACAACAATAATTATTATGTTTATTTTACACAATAAAACTTTTAATTCACACATTATAATATAAAAAATAAAATAATAAAAATTCTTTTGAACCAATTGTGTCTGCAACTTTACATGCAAAAGAATATTTTTATACCTATTTTTTGTGCATTTTTACTAATGTCAATGACAGCGGACCTGAAGTTTCTTTTTTTTTGCTTTTTAGTAAGCTCGAGATAAATATCTCAACATAAATGTCAAGATCGTGGTCAAGATCAATATTTATCTCGACCACAGAGCTTGGTCTTGAAATTTTTAACCATCTTCAAAAAAAGGATGTTTGTTACCTCATAACTCCGTCATTTATTTATTAACCGATATGAAAAGTTATTTTTTTGTGTGAAATGATATACTTTCAGATTGGTTTAGTAGATTTGAGGTAAAAAAAATACTTACAAAAAAAAAACGACTTCCAAAAAACACTTATGAAGTCTAAAATAACTTTACTTTGGGAAGTTGGTGGCAAAAAGTCAATGAAATAAAAGTCACCGACTTCCGACCGGTCGCCAATCATATTTGTTTATATATTCTGACACTGATACACTGACTGAAAATTTGCATTTCACGAGCTACCCTGGAACTTCTACCTAGATGTTTAACAGGGTCGTCTACATCATCATATGCCTAGCCTTTTCCCAAACTATCTTGAGATCGTTAAATCTATAGATCATCAAAGTTTAAGTGATTGAACTATTAATAAAAAAATAGAAGTTGCGACTTGAAAAAATATTTTGGCAATGTTGCCTTCCTTCTGGACACTTTTCTTGTTGACAACGATCATCATCATCTGCCTAGCCTTTTCCCAAACTATCTTGGGGTCGGCTTCCAGTCTAACCGGATGCAGCTGAGTACCAGTAATTTACATGAAGCGACTGCCTATCTGACCTCCACAACCCAGTAACTGGGTAATACGATACCCCTTGGTAAGACTAAATGTCAGACTTTTGGCTTCTGACTACTCGTAACGACTGTAAAAGATCTACAAATGACAGCCGGGACCAACGGCTTAACGTGCTTTCCGAGGAACGGAGGAAACTCGGTATGTAATTATGGTCACCCATCTACATACAAATCTCGGCAAGCAAGGCTTAAGGCGCTCTTCTAGGCGACTTTCATGCTTTTGAGGGGGTGAAGCAGATGAAGAGGGGGGTCGAATAGTCCCTTTAGTCCCGCCTACTGCGGGGTGCCCCGCTTGAATCACGTCGATGTGCGACGTCAATAAATGTATAGAAGCTTAATTTCAAAACTCAATATAAAAGTACGAATAGCCCAGCGCGCCGCTATCCTACTTCGCACATTGCTTCCGCGGTGATCTCTAGGTTCGAACCTCAATACACGCAATTCTTTTTTATCTTATTTTTTTAATATAAATGTATGTGCCTACATTTCAATATCGCATATTTTTTAAAATATGTTTATATTTTTGTTTTCTTATTTTTTCCTAATAAATTATAGGTTGATTGTTATTTTGGATTGTTTGGTTGTTTGGATTGTTATTTTATAGAAAAGGTTATCGAAATATTATAGAATAGATTCGTCAAACGAATAATAAATAATTCAAAGCAGCCTCATGGACAACCAAGGGCATTAAAGTCGGCAGTAAGAGGTTGACGAATCTCCGACTTGCCGACGACATGGTCCTTTTTGCCCACACAGCCCTGGAACTACAGACTATGCTCCAAATACTGCACGCGTAGCATGACCGCCGTAGAAACGGGCTATGTCGACGGAAAAATCGACAAAGTGCCACATTGTCATTGTCTATCTGTCATTATGTCGATTATTCCGTAGACAAAACTCGTTTCTACAGTGGTCTTGCTACGCGTGCAGTTTTATTTTTTAATAAAGAAGTCAATTTAAAATTTATTGTTCGATTAAATTTAGAATTTGACAATAGCACGTGGCGCCATCTATTGTGATAAGAAAGTTATTGTTCTTTTCCTTCGGATCAATACTTTTTGTCGGGATGAAAGGTATCCTATGGCCGTTTGTGTACACCTTACAACGTACAACATGCAGAATTTGAGGATGATCACTTCATTGGTTTAGGCGTGAAGAGGTAACAAACAAATTTTTAATATAATAACTTTCGCATTTATAATATAATAAATAACTGCGCGCGACTTCGTTCGCGTGGACTTTTTTTATGTGTATAATTAAAATAGATTTTGGACGATTCTCAGACCTACCCAATATGCACACAATTTCATACAAATCGGTTCAGCCGTTTCGGAGGAGTATGGTAACTAACACTGTGACACGAGAATTTTATATATAAGATATAAGTAAAATATATAAATATATATTTAAAGAAATATTTATTTATATAAATATATAAAATTAGGCTCAGGATAGAAAAAATTTGCTTGTAGCGGTTCGATATTAGTTCAATGCTAGCTCAGTGGATAAGATCGTGTGCCTCACATACGAGGAGTTGAAAGAATAATCACAGGAAAGAGACAGACGGCAAGTAGTCGCCGTCAAGAATTGGCAAGTTCCGAAAGACTGGACACAGGTCAGAGTATTTTTGGGTTTTTGCTCCTACTATCGACGGTTCGCAAAGAATTTTGCTGACATTACGAAACCTCTACACAAACTCACTGAGGAAAAGCGACAATTCTATTGGGACAAGAGCTGCGACGTCGCATTTCAGGAATTAAAGAAACGTCTGTGCAAGACACCTATTTTTAAACAAACCAAACCGGAAAGAAATCATTGCGTTACTCGACGGGCTACTGCCGTTGTAAAGACATTGCAGCATTTCAGTAAATAAACTCTTTTGCAAAAAAAAAAACGTGCACCATAGATTTTTTTTCTCTATTTCAATGAAGAAGAACAAGAAAGAGGTTTTATTCATTTGACAATGTATTGGCATGTCATTTGAAGCATCCTGGCATGATTCTTTACGTTCCAAATTTAAATTTTGAAATGAGCAAAAGAAAAATATTGATTATTGTAAAATTGCTTTACTAATGGCGCGAATTGCTGAAACGATATTTTTACTGATTGCTAAAATTTTAAAACTCTTTGTAATTTTTCTGCAAATTAAACAATTTAAGTTTTCTTTTTACATTAAATACCAGTATTTGATATGAGTTAAAAGCGATAAGGGCCGGTAAAATTATAGCCCTACTTGAAGAAGGTCGTTCGCAAACTTACGTGTCTCAGCGGCTAAATGTGAGTCGTTGACAACTGTCCAGAGGACTTGGCAACGGTATCAAGAGACCGCTTCGGTCAAAAGAAGATCTGGTTCGTGAAGAAAACGATGCACAGAACCAAGAGACCACTTTTTGGTGAGTCAGGCGTTGCGGAATCGTAAAGCATCAAGTGTGGACCTGAAGAAGAGCCTTGAAGAAGAAACGTCCACAAGCTAACTTCTACTCCAGAAGTTAGCTTGTGGACGTTCAGGAGGAGGCTTTGGCTGCCAATATCAGGAGTTACCGCCCGGCTCGGGGTTCTAATTTACTCCGTGAGCACCGTGTTGCTCGACTTTAGTTTACTCGAAACTGTGCTTCATGGACTCTGGAGGACTGGAATAAAGTATTGTTTTCTGATGGAGCTAGAATCTGTTTGTGCGGAGAGAACCGACGCCGACGAGTGCTACAAAGACCACGGGAACGCTATGCGGAAGTGTGTTTCGAAGAAATCACTCCTTATGGCTGAAGCTCCGTTTTGTTTTGGGCAACAATTAATTCGACGCAGCGTACGGAGTTAGTTTTCATAGAAAATTGAACATTAAAAGCACACCGGTACATAATGGAATTCCTAATTCCATATGCACAACCTGCATTGACTGTACTTGGGGAAGATTCCATTTTTATGGACGACAATGCTCGCCCACACCGTTCTGGCGACGTGGAAGCGTACATGCAAGAAGTTGGGATCAGTCGTTTAGATTGGTAAGATAGAACTCCTGACCTCAATCCAATTGAGCATGTCTGGGATGTTCTAAAGAGACGGGTAAGATGAGTGCAACCTGCTCCACAAAACATCAGGGAGCTAAAACGAGTCATTACAGAAGAGTGGGAACGTATTCCTCAAAACGTTATTATAAACATCGTGGAAAGCATACCCAGAAGGATTCAAGTTGTGATTTTGGCAAGAGGAGGTCACACTCGTTATTTGGTTTTAACATTTGTAACTTTAGTTAGTCAAAAAAAGTAAAAAAATCTTCTTGTCTTTATGCCGACCACTTCTTATTGTTTGGCCGTGTACATCGGTTTTAAAGAATTGATCGACTTTATAAAAAAGAAATTGCCGAAGTTCACTTCACGCGTATTAATTTACACGATTATAAATATACAGAGTACGTCAAATAATTAAATTTCATGGCAAGAGAACGATGATAACTCAAGATCGAGATCGAGATCGATAGAGATTATCGTCCTTAGAACGTAATTTCCTTAGGTGCCCGTTTTTTTTTTTTTTGCAAAAGAGTGTAATTGTTGGGACGAAAGTTCCAGCTGCGAACTGACCATGCTGCATTGAAGTGGCTATTACAGTTCAAAAATCCGGAGGGACAAGTGGCGACATGGATTGTGATGGTGGTGGATTGAACTACTGCAAGAGTTCGACTGCATAACTGAACATCGCACTGGGTGAACTCACGGTAACGCTGACGCTTTGTCAAGAAGACCTTGTCCTGAAGATTTTAAGCACTGTGCCAGGCAAGAGACTAAGGAGGTAGCAACCGTGAGGGTGCTTAGAACGAATCTCAGTGATGAATGGAAGGAAACCCTACAGCAGGCTCAGCAAAATGACTCAGAGATCAAACCGATCTTCGAGTAGATCAAAGCTGGTGCTCCTAAACCCAAGTGGAGTGATGTGGCAGCGATGAGTTCCATCACGAAGAGTTATTGGGCCCAATGGAACAGCTTGGTTATCCAGGATGGAGTCTTGTGCCGTAAATGGGAAAACGCTCGAGGGGACAGGTGTCATCTACAAATGGTTGTCCCTAAAGCCAAATTACCGGATGTTCTACGGCTCTACCATGATGTATGTTCAGGAGGACTTATGGGGGTAAAAAGGACTCTAATGAAGATCCGAGAGCGATTTTACTGGATCCACTGTCGAGAAGAAATGTTGTCGTAAATGTATCACTTGTGAGGCTGTGGAAAGACCCCAAACACGCAGCAGAGGTGCATTAAAACTGTACAACGTTGGAGCCTCCTGGGAATGGTGAGCCATTCTCAGAGAGTGAAAGTGGGAACAAGTACTTAATGGTTGTCATGGATTATTTCGCAAAGTGGCCAGAAGTGTTCGCCATTCTAACCAAGAAGCTACAACTGTCGCAGATAAATTGGTTCAGGAAGTTTGGAGTACCCTTAGAGATTCACAGTGATCAAGGAAGGAATTTTGAATCACAAGTATTTCAGGAGACTTGCCGAATGATGGGTACCCACAAAACAAGAACCACTTCTTACCACCCACAATCTGATGGAATGGTGGGACGCTTTAACCAAACGTTGTAGAGAAATCTGGCAAAAGTCGTAGCAAGCAGGCAAAAGGATTGGGACAAGCACATACAGCCGTTTCTTCTGTCCTACCGTAGTGCAGAAAACCAAAGACAACAAAGCAATATCTAATAGGGATTGCCTCATCGGGACTGCTACACAATTTTATAGGGAGCTATATGGAAAAGAGGAAAGTCATCAGAGTACCAGACCAGAGCCATTCGCTCCGCTGAGTGTCGTGCCATCTATTTTAGAGAGCGAAGTCCGCTGTGCAATCCAACACCTGAAATCAGCTAAAAGCCCAGGCGATGACGGTATAACAAATGATATTTTGAAAGCGATTATTGATCCGCTAATACCAATACTGACATCTATTTTCAATGACATACTAGCGCTCAACAAGGTACCAAAAGAATGGGGCATATCGATTATAACTCTATTATACAAAAAGGGCGATCCGACAGACTTAGGAAATTATAGACCAATAAGTTTACAACAAACAGTTTACAAAGTGTTTGCCACAGTTTTACTAAATCGAATCTCAAGGACATTGGACAGCAACCAACCCCGAGAACAGGCCGGCTTCAGAAGAAGATACTCAACCATAGACCACATCTTCACCTTGACACAACTTATCGAGAAATACTCGGAATATGGCAAGAAACTCTATGTAGCGTTTATAGACTACTGCAAAGCGTTTGATTCCATACAACACGAACCTTTGTGGGTAGCACTTAAGACACAAGGAGTCGAAAGCCGATACATAGAGATACTGAAAGAGGTTTATAAAAACAGCAAGGCGGTGGTTAAGTTGGAAAGTAAAGGAGAGCCATTTAATATCCGAAGAGGCGTGAAACAGGGTGATCCGATCTCACCTAATTTATTTACTGCTCTGTTGGAATATATCTTTAGACAATTAGACTGGGAAAATAAAGGCATCAACGTAAACGGTGAATATCTAAATAACTTACGTTTTGCCGACGATATTGTTTTAATTTCTGAAAATCACAAGGACTTAGAATATATGTTGAATACCCTAGACATAGAAAGTAGAAAGTGTGGACTACAAATGAACACACAGAAGACATTTGCAATGACGAATAGTGACAAAACACCAATTGAAACTGAATCACATTCTATAAGCTATGTGGATGAGTATGTATACCTGGGACAAAATATATCATTCCATAAACAGACGTCTTGTGAAGTAGAACGCCGTATAAAGAAAGCTTGGAATAAATATTGGTCGCTAAAGGAAATATTTAAAAGTAAACTACCAATAAATCTGAAAAGAAAAGCGATGGACTCCGTTGTGATGCCGACGCTCTTATACGGATGTCAAACTTGGACGTTTACAAAAGACATCGTACAAAAAATCAACGTGTTCCAAAGAGCCGCAGAACGAAGTATGTTGGGTATAAAGCTGAAGGATAGGAAGAAAAACACATACATTCGATCCATAACAAAGGTAACGGACGCAGTCGAGCTGGCAAGCAGACTGAAATGGCGATGGGCTGGACATACAGCTAGAGCTACAGACAACAGATGGAGTGAAAGGATACTACACTGGTATCCTTACGAAGGAAAACGCCCTCGCGGCCGACCTAGGCGACGCTGGAGTGACGACATCTTCCAAATAGCCGGATCTACTTGGACCCGCAAAGCAAAGGATAGACAGCACTGGAAAGAGTTGGAGGAGGCCTACACCCAGAAATGGGTACCCCAATAAATTACTTATATTAATAATAGGACAAAGTATTCCGAAAATCTAAATTAAATTACTATAATATTAATGATGGAATAAGATTCAAAATGTAATAATTATAATTAAATATTTAATATAAAATGAAAGCATGTATTTTAAAACAATATCTAAATAAACATTAAATAAAAAAAACAATCAATTGAAATGTATAAACATCGAATATTTTTTATACAACTCTAATAAAAACAGAATTGTTTATACGTAATAATTAATTGAATAAACTTGTTAAATATAATTATGATTTAATATGAAAAATGTTACTTGCATGATGAATTAATTATGGAATGATGTATATTTTATTTTGGGAAATAAAGGCTTTATTATTATTATTATTACCGTAGTGCAGTCCACGAAAGTACGACTGTGACACCAGCCTTCGCAAACTTTGGAAGGGAATTACGGTTGCCCGCAGATTCAATCACTGGAACTGCCCCTGATGCACTACGCAGTGTTACAGATTATGCAAATGACTTGCGTAACAAGTTGAACGATGTCTATGAGCATATCAGACAATCCGGCCAACAGATGTCTGAGAAGATGAAGACCCATTATGACCAGAAGACGAACAGGAGAGGTTTCGACGAGAATTCACTGGTGTGGTTGCATAACCCAGTGCGTAGCAAAGGGAAGTCTCCGAAATTGCAAGCAAAATGGGATAGACCATACCGAGTCGTGACCAGGATTGTCCAGGGTCAACGATGTCACCTACCGAATACAGAAGGGTCCACGAGGTGCGCCTAAGATCGTACATGTAGATCGATTAGCGCGATACTACGGGACTAACGATGCTCGGGACGAGCATGTCTAAGGAGGGGCAGTGTTACGTTGCCTGCTTTACGAGAACATTCTAGGATTACGTTCGAGTCTAGAATGATCCAGTATGTATAAGATTCAAGAATAATCCTAGAATGTTCCACAATGGAAATGTCTAGAAACTTTGAGAAAGTTCTGGACCTTTCTAGAACTTTCTAGAAGGATTGGTTCCACTATAAAGCTATCTGGAAGGTTCAAGAAGGTTGTAGAACTTTCTCGAAGGATGGGTTTCCCCTAAGGAACTACCTAGAGATTCACGGAAGTTGTGGAAGTTTCTCGAACATGAGTCGGCCATATAAATAGGCGACGGGTGCGGAAGTGAGTTAGTCATGCATTCTAACTCACGCGAAGAAGGAGCGGCGCAGGCCAGCTATTCGTTCACTTACATGGGCGGCGTTACACAGTAATTGCCGCTCAAATTCAAACACTACGGCCCCTAGTCTGGAGCGCGATCGGCTAGCTCTGAGAGCGTCTGCAGACGGGGGCCAGCATCCTTAGTGGTAGGATGCGCCAACAAAGTCACCTCCGTCGCAGGTCGTCATCCACTGGGCCTCCTCCGGGCAACCGGAGGTCTCACCTGGCGGTGACAGACCGCCGAGGTGGCGTAAAGAAAGCGGCGCTCGCTACGGTAACGTTTCACCGTAGCTAAGCGCGCAGCGCCCAGCGCCGCTGGCGACTCCTACCGGACAAAACGACAATTACACACTGGCGAGTCGCGCACTTTACACGCGCTCGCCCCCTCTGAGCCTATACAAGCAACAAAATGAGGTGCCCGTATTTACGGGCACATGTGATGATACCGCGGGGCAAGGGTAGAACCCACATCCCGCCAGCCTCGCCCCTCTACGGTGGCATAGCCATTTCTCGCGAGTGAGTTAGTCTGATTTTGGCTACGGAACGAAGTGATCTAAGTGAACTACTAATGCGATATATAAGTGATTAGTGATCAGTTGTGTATTTGTGATTGAGTTATAAGTGTTGTTTAGTGTTAAATAAAGATTTTTAGTGTTTAATTGGTAGTGTGATAATTTAACCTATACCCAGCTTGTAACAGTATGTAAGAAAATACATATTTATAAATAAAAACATTTAAAAATAGTAGCATACGGGAACCGTGCCCGAACTACCGATGGTCAGGGTTTTTCAAAGAGGAACCTCCTAACAATACGCGCCTTGTCCAGAATTACTGCTTTCTGAATCAAGCCCTTGATCCAGCTGCGAAACGAAAGACTCCTCAGATGTTGTTCGAGGTTTCTAAGCCAGTTAGCAGTACGCGGACCTTCCTATAACGAAACTTGTTTCCGCCTGACAAAAGACTGCTTAGCATCTTATTCAGGCGGCCAAAGGAGCGTTCCCTCAACGATTGTTTCATGTCACCAGTATTGATGCCTAATGCTTCTGACATTCCCAAATACTTGTAGGTTTCTGTTGAGAAGAGGAATCAGATCGGAGATTCTGGAATCCTATGGATTCCATAATCTCGCTTCACATGCATGACTGCGCGTTTGTCAACAAGTTTCTGTAACCATCAGTAGCTTCATCAGTTGCAAATTGTTGGGGGCAAAGAGTTTCATATCAATCATTTACATGGTTGGAAGGCAAGGTATGACCACCTCTCCTCAACCGAAAGCCCAGACCTGAACCCCTCAGTAGCATGCTAAGGGGGTTTAAGGCTAGGCAAAACCACAGGGTCCCCCTGTGGTCTTGCCTAGCACTGGGTGACTTAGCTCAGACACCCTATCTACAATAAACTTTAAAAGGTCTAAAGATAGCCACTCAGAAACTGTATCATTAATGGCTTTTAAGTGTCTTCGCAGTCTTGATATAACTAAAAGTTTTTCCGAATTATACATAGAGCTGAGCTAGTGTTTGTGAGGGAATCTCCGAAAAAGACAGCTGTGCTAGCTACATATTATTATTTTTCTTAATTTTTGTATTTTGTTCTTGAAGTTGTGAGGCCCTCCTCTGCCCTCCCCCCCCCCCTTTCTGCTAGGTTACTGGACAGACGGGTGCGTGGATAGACGAATGAAAGGGTGGATATACGGACGGGGCGGATGGAGATATGCATGAAGAGGTGAACGAACAGTAAGAATACACTAAATTAAAACAATCTAAGTCTAAATAAATTTTATTTCTTTTGATGATTTTAGCAAAATCTAAATATATAAATTCTACACGACACAATTCTTCAAAATGTTGTCTTCTAACATGAGACGTTTTCATATATGGTATCTCTCGCGCTTTTTAGTTTACATAAGATAAATCACTTTTATTTTGTTTATGGTTCCTCTACATTTTATTCTTGACAATTTACAAAATAGATGAAGTTGGCGCTTACGAAATTTTTCGATATTTTTATCATTGGTGTCATTTTTGTAGTTTTAAGGGTCGCTGATAACGAAGATTTGGTAAAAAAAAACTTCAAGATGGCGCGGATGAAATTTTCAGTTTTTTCGTCATGGGGGTCATTTTCTTGGTTTTCGGGATCGCTGAAAACGGGAATGACGAATAAACAAAATTACATTATTTAATTTTTCGGATTCCCTTTGCAGAACTTTGACCCTTCGCCACTGCGGTTCCCCACCCACAATTTTGACTCTTCGCCACTGATGTTCACTGATTTTTATTTACACATTTTATGACTAAAATCGAACAAAAATTTACACGAACGAAAAACTAATCATAAAATAAAATATAATAAACAGCTTTCAACAACAAACAGATCGAAATTTAATTGAAAAAATTTGAGCGGCGAGCGGAAAAAAGTGACATACGTCCATCTAGCAGCGCGCCTCAGCGGTCACTGTCACTCTGCGTAGAAATAAAAGAGATGCGACAAGACGCCGCGAATGGCGTGATGTTTCGTTCGACTTGTTCGAATAATTATCATTAAAAACATGAATCCTTACAAATATAGTTAATAAAACGAAAAAAAAAACCGACAGTTCCCTTTATTATTTTATATTACATCACTGTTATTAATTTAGTCAAGATTAGTTAAGCAATAATACAGTTACACTTGCTTGAAAATCAGAACTTCTCGATTTTTTTTTATCGGGATTCTTTTTCCAAAAACGTGTTTTGGGCCCGAAGGTTCCCTCATAAATATGGTCAAGAATAAAATATATTTTTTTTGTTGCTCTAATATGTATACATTTGGCTAAAAAACTGTTCAAAGTTGCCTGTTTTGACGAGGCACAGCGTCTTAACCTTAAAGATTGACCCGTGCGGCTGTTATTATTTAGCCACGAGCTCCAGGGTCGTCACGAAATTCAAAACTTCTTACCTTTTTATGCAATTAGTATCTCTGTATTAGGTTTCATGTTGGTTAAAACTGACATAAATTTACAAAAAATCACACCTTTGCTCCTAATTTATTTTATTATGAAATACACAAAATGTCAACATCATGCTAGTGTTAATTAAGTTGATTGAAGCGCAAATTAACTCTACACAGTTCAAGTTCAATATGAAAGAGTTATTTTTTACAAAAACTCGACCTTTTAAGGGTAAGGTCTATCGAGCAGTTGGTTGCTTTTACAATTTGGGCCCCTTAAATTGAACAGCTACCAGTCATTTTATTTAATAAAATCTATAGATCATCAAAGTTTTAGTGATTGAACTATTAATAAAAAAATAAAAATTGAGCCTTGAAAAATATTTTGAAAATGTTGCCATCCTTCTGGACACTTTTCTTACTGACAACAATCATCATCATCTGCCTAGCCTTTTCCCAAACTATCTTGTGGTAGACTTCCAGTCTAACCGGATGCAGCTGAGTACCAGTATTTTACATAAAGCGACTACCTATCTAACGTCTACAACCTAGTAACTGGGTAATACGAAACCCCCTGGTAAGACTGGGTGACAGAGTTTTGGCTTCTGACTACTCGTAACGACTGTCAAAGACCTGCCGACAGCAGCTACTGACAGCCGGGACCAACGGTTTAACGTGCTTTCCAAGGCACGGAGACCCGGTATGTTATTATGGTCACCCATCTACAGACCAATCTCGGCAAGCATGGCTTAACCATAAAGATAGACCCGTGCCGCTGATTTGAACTATTAATAAAAATTATTATTTTACTTTCCTTGTATTCGTAATGAAAAGCACAGTGTTTACCTCGCGTAAAAGACTTTTTTAATCCCTCGAACTATTGATAAATGTGACTTGAATAAGTTCGCCTAAAGTCCGGGTCCTTAGATTATCTTATAAAACTTTAAAAAACATTATAGTGTATGCATTGACCTTTGCATGCTGCACAATCGAGCAAGATTATATAAAAATGCAAGGCTCATCCTCGCATAATAATCATAATAGACATTATAAAACACATCTAGCGTGACCTTTAAAATAAAAATCATTTATAATATCAACAACACAAAATAAAATAATGCATAATTAGAATAATCTCTACCTTGTGGCATAAAGTCCGCCTTTGTATCACTCTTAGACATAAAGTTTAAAATAAATATCTCAAGAACTGCTACCCAAATATATTATTGGTGATCACACATCCACGGACCAACCTAGGCAAGCGCGGCTTAACCTAAAGATCGACCCAAGCGGCTGTTATTATTAAGCCACGAGCTCCTCATGTTTGTGATTTTATTGTTAAACACCAACTATATGTAGCGAAATTATGCAATTTATATGTGTATGATGTATCATACTTATGTAAAAATAACAAATAGAAGCAAACTTACATGAAGAGCTAAAAGCGCCACGGTTGATAAAAGCAGCTTCATCTTGCAAAGGACTGCGGTAGACTGACGGTAAACACAACAAATGGATGCTTTGGGCTTAAAAGCAATCACTACAAACAAGACTTTAATACTCACGATACGATGGCGACACGATTTTATCTATAAATACAAATATACATACATATGTACAATAAATAAAACAGAAGTGTCTGTTTGTAATATTAAAATAATATATATTATATATATATACAATAAATAAAATTGAAGTGTCTATTTGTAATATTAAAATAACCGCTTATTACTACATGCAGATGAATGCATATACGGTAGGTACCTATACCAATATAACATGTTTACAATTTTTGTCTGCCTGTCTGTCTATCTGTACTGTCTGGCTAATCTCTGGAACAGCTGGACCGATTTTGACTGGACTTTCACTGGCAGATAGCTAATCTAATAAGAAGAAACTTAGGCTACTTCTATTTTAGAAAAATGCAAAAACAACGAAACTAAATAACTTTTTTGTTAAATTCCACGCGGCCGAAGTCGCGGTCACAGCTAGTTTACAAATATAAATATGAAGCCAACAACACAACCAACACTGCCTTTTTTAGGGTTCCGTAGCCGAATGGCAAAAAACGGAACCTTTATAGATTCGTCATGTCTGTCTGTCTGTCTGTCTGTCTGTCTGTCCGTCTGTATGTCACAGCCACTTATTTCCGAAACTATAAGAACTATACTGTTGAAACTTGGTAAGTAGATGTATTCTGTAAACCGCATTAGGATTTTCACACAAAAATAGAACAAAACAATAAATTAAGGGGGGCCCCCATACTTAGAACTGAAAACCAAAAAAAAAAAAATCTTCAAACCCATACGTGTGGGGTATCTATGGATAGGTCTTCAAAAATGATATTGATGTTTCAAATATCATTTTTTTCTAAACTGAATAGTTTGCGCTAGAGCCACTTCCAAAGTGGTAAAATGTGTGTCCCCCCCCTCTAATTTCTAAAGTAAGAGGAGGAAAATTCAGAAAAATATTTAGGATTGTAGAACTTAAAAAAAACTATCAACGAAAATTGGTTTCAATAAGATATGATGTTTAGTTTTTGAGATATGGGACTTTTTCATCAAACTGCAGCAGTAACCTTGTTTTTCATTAACATACTATGAAAAACAAATTTAGTTTTGCGGTTGTGTGGAAGTTTACTAACTAATACTACTTACTAATGAATGACAGTTCAAAATATTGTTATTATATTGTTTGGAGCTAAGGAACCCTGTGTGCGAGTAAGACTCGCACTTGGCCGGTTTTTTAAAAGAAGATGTATTAACAGCGCCTTAATAACTTTATTCAAGCGTCAAAAAACTTCTTACCTACGTAGGGGCGGCGGCGCAGCATGAATTCTTCCGAAATTATTTGCCGTCTCTTCAGCATTAAAAAGATAAATCTATACCAATATTATAAAGCTGAAGAGTTTGTTTGTTTGCTTGAACGCGCTATTCTCAGTAACTACTGATCCGATTTGAAAAATTCAGTGTTAGATCATTTCAGTGTTAGATAGCCCATTTATCGAGGAAGGGTATAGGCTATAAATCATCACGCCACGGCCAAAAGGAGCGGAGCATCAATGAAAAATGTTGCGAAAACGGGAAAAATATGTCGCAGACGAAGTTGCGTGGGACAGCTAGTATGAAAAAAAATAGCAAGAGAATCTTTGAGTATAAAACTGAAATGTTGATACGATGCTCTAATCCAGTCAAACCGGTTTGCTTATTGCCAATCATTACATGATTCATGATGACGACGCAGAATAGATAGGAAACTATGAAGTTTGCTTAAAGTTAGTTAAAAGTAGGTACTCATTTTTAGGGTTCCGTAGCCGAATGGCAAAACACGGAACCCTTATAGATTCGTTATGTCTGTCTGTCTGTCCGTCCGTATGTCACAGCCACTTTTTTCCGAAACTATAAGAATTATAGTGTTGAAACTTGGTAAGTAGATGTATTCTGTGAACCGCATTAAGATTTTCACACAAAAATAGAAAAAAAAAAAAAATTTTTTTTTTTCATCAATACTGTGGGTATCTAAGGATAGGTCTTCAAAAATGATATTGAGGTTTCTAGTATCATTTTTTTCTAAACTGAATAGTTTGCGCTAGAGCCACTTCCAAAGTGGTAAAATGTGTGTCTGTCTAATTTCTAAAGTAAGAGGAGGAAAATTCTGAAAATATTTAGGATTGTAGAACGTAAAAAAACTATCACCGAAAATTGGTTTCAATAAGATATGATGTTTAGTTTTTGAGATATGGGACTTTTTCATCAAACCGCAGCAGTAACTTTGTTTTTCATTAACATAATATTAAAAACAAATTTAGTTTTGCGGTTGAGTGGAAGTTTACTAACCAATACTACTAACTAATGAATGACAGTTCAAAATATTGTTATTATATTGTTTGGGGCTATGGAACCCTGTGTGCGAGTAAGACTCGCACTTGGCCGGTTTTTTGTACATGATCTATGTCTATCACTATTTTTACAATCTAGTATATTGAAGTCGGATATAATTGTCTGCGTGTGTTTATTTATTTATTGTATTCCTGTTTGCAAAGGATTTTCGTGCAGTTTCCACCATCATTTCGAGAATGGATTCCGTGGTTTATGTGTTCAATAAATTGATAATTATTTTTAATTTAAGGTCATATTATGCTTAGTAGCAAAATAGTAGTGCGTAGTTTGGGAAAAGGCTAGGCTAGGATGATGATGATGATTATGCTTAGAAGAATATATGGGAAGTTAAGTACGAATACGTTGAAGATAATCATGTGCCTTTGAGGCACAAGCTTTTGAAATACACATGGGGTTCGGAAATACAAGTATACTGTCCACTACTTTATTATATTTTAACAACCAATTGTTATAAGTTCATAATACTAATACGAGTTAACATGTTAATAATAAAATTATGTTTATTTTGCAAATAGGTTTTATTTACACTTTTCAACGTTTTATTTTAACATGGTCGTATCCCTACCCTGTTTCGAACCTTTAGTACTTAACAGCTCAGAGAAGAAACAGCCAAAACAACTCGTAATTATATTTTAAAGTTTAGCTCACATGAGGACTATGCAGATTAGTGTCTGAGATGGTCTTTTGAAGAAAGATCCACAGAGATTTGAGCGAATCTGTCCAGTCAGTGCAAGCATTAGTCAGGTACCTATTTTGTAGCTCAACTTATAACTAGTGATCGGATATTCGGATGCATATTTACCTTAAGTACGTTCTTTCCTGGCAAAAGGTACAAAAATATGGAAGCGGCTATTCAAATGCCAATTTTTGTCGCGAGATTGCGAAATTTCATCATTCTTTAGTAAGTATAAAATGTATTACTCAAAATATCATAACGAATATTTTAAATTTATTTAAAACCTGTCAAGTTTGTTGAAAATAAAAAGGAAAAAAATACAACAACTATTTGAATTCGTATTTTTATTATTCGTATTTCGTATTTTTGTGCTGAAATTGCGAATGCTAAAACAAAATGGTAAATATGTCTGGGCATAATTCATTTGGAGCTAAACGAAAAAGTAACTAGACTAGTTTTTATTTTTTAAATAAACTGCTTTTCCCATACTGCCGCACGCTCCGTACTAGTCAACACTCAAACTTTAGGTAAATATGCATCCGAATATCCGATCTCTACTTATAACTCAAAGAGCTCAATAACACGACGAACAATACCAAAGAAAGGACATTTATGTAGGTCGCTCATAGTGCGCAAACAAAGAAACACTTAACAAATACCTACTTATATACTTTTTTTTTAATAAAGAGGCATGCGTTTAACTACATACATTATTAAAAAAAAAGAAATTACCACAACAAAAATAAATGCGAGAATGATTGTGCCTAAGAGACTGGGGTGGCATTGCCTCGTTGAATGGCAATGTCTCTGACCAAGGTAAAAGCCAGCCCTTGGGTCAGGGGAAGCGAAAAATAACCGTTTTCATCATCATCTCGTCTCTGTAATTTCATGCAGTCTCAGTTAAATTTGTAACCATTCTAGTTTTATTTTTGCGATTTAATGTTAAAGACACAAATATCCACATATATATTTATTTACTTTTTTTTTTAATATGTATATTATACATAAGTTGATAACTTTTCTTTTGTTATTGAAGTGAAAACTTCTTTAGCGGCGTTGAGCACTTTTTCTGTAATGGGTATAAAATCTTAAACTCGCGTCAGGTCACGTGTCCTGATCGAAAATTCGTAAGACGAATTGACATTAGGTTGCGAAGGAATTTGAACTTTATGACATCTGTCATTGAGTTTGGTTTTCCAAAACTGGATAATTATCTTATGCACAAACAAAACCTTCGATTTCTCCAAAGAGGTAAAATTCGTAAAACGTATCGTAATATTTCTGTGTTAAATTTGTTTTGTAATGTAAGTTGTCATATTTGTGTATGATAGCGCAATAAATGAATATTGTATTTTACCACATAAATGATAGAACTAGATAATTAAAGCAATTCGTTCAAAATTATTTCCTAACTATATCCAAAAATGCACAACGTTACTATTCAAGTTTTCACTTCTGTCGGCACTCCCGGAGTGCAACCCGTTTTTTTTTTTAAATTTTTGTGTAGTAGGTACACCACTGACTACCCCCTTTTTAATTTTAATTCTATAATGTCCATCCGAAGGTTGTCTGGAAGATATCGCTATCAGCGATAAGACCGCCTTTGTAACCATAAAATTATTAGTTTTGTAAGCCCGTTATGTTTAATTTTTGGTGTAAATAAAGTTTTATTCTATTCTATTCTATCATCATTCTTTTGCGCTTATCCCAATTTATTTGGGGTCGGCGCAGCATGTCTTCTTCTTTCATACTTCTCTATTACTTGTCATCTCATGAAAAACCACTTTTTTTGCCATATCATCCTTCACGGAGTCCATCCATCGTTTCTTTGGTCTTCCTCTACTCTTAATACCCATCCACATTTATACTCCAAACTTTCCTCACGACCGTTTTATTAGTCGCAATAATTAGTATTCTTTGATAAAATACATACAAAGGGAATCTATTTCTGGTGACTTTATCTCTATTCTCTTGCAAAGTTCCAACTTAGGTACCGTTTGTGAGCCTGCCAGGGCTGCGGGTTGTTCGAAAGAGATACCGTGCCCCTGGAACACAAAGGGCTAAGAAGGAACATGGATGGGTTTTAGTCAGTCAAGTCTGACACTCCCTTCCGCTCCGCCCAGAGCGAAAGAAGTCATTTGATGATTTCCCAATTAAAAAAAAGGTACCGTTTGTGATATGTTTTAATTTTGTTGATCTTTTTCCGATATTTTATAGAAACTTGCCCATAGTCCTTTCAATGTCACCTTGTACATTTATAATACTTTTCGGCCAGACTTTTATCCCGCGCTTTTCAACGATTCATTTCTCCCGCTTCCCTTTTCTTGATCTTATTATTGTAATAATACCTTTCCTGCACACTTATTTTTGCTTGTCATGATGATTATTGTATATAGAATAAGATAGAGAAAAACCTTACTGACAAAAACTAACACAATCGTTCAATCTTTAGGTTGTAAAAACTTATGCGTAAATGAGTTAAAAAAACCAGCGAAATGCGAGTCGGACTCATCACATAGGGTTCCGTAACACCAAACACTATAATAACAATATTTTTAACGGTCATTCGTAATTATGTACACCCTACAGCAAAACTAAACTCCGCCCCGAAGACGACCCACTGTCCAGAAAAAAATTAGTTTAAGAACCTCGTAATAATTTCAAAAGATGTCGATATACACACAGGCAGTCATATCATATGTATAATCATTTATTCAACCCCCAGTTACATCTATGGGTCCTCCATGCCTTTTTTCTTTTTTCAGTAGCGGTTCATAGAAAACACCTAATCTCCAAATTGTTTCGCTACTCAGCATTCTGAGAACAGATATTTTGTGCGGAGGGTAATCGGTACTAAGTTATGATATTATAATTTTTTCATTAGATTTAATGTAATAGTAAAATAACTTAATTTTACTATTAAGTTTATTTCTGAAATATATTTTGTTATTTCATTGATTCATTAAAGAAATCTCGAAGTTTTGTCCGAAGCAGCGCTAGCCACTACCACGAGTAATGTAATAAATACTAGAAGGAAAGTCATAAAAGCCTTTCGGTACGATTACTGGCACCGACTTAAAAAAATAACCAAATTGCATTATGAAAGAAAAGAAGAATGAGAATAAGTTTTTTGGCACATTCCACAAGTGCACACAACATTAAACAAAAATTAACAAAAAATACTTAAATCTTAATAAAAAAGAGTTAATTATTGTCTGTCTCACGGCTGTACCAAATAGGGCCAGTTCAGCATAATGCCGGGCAGCTAGGCTGCCTGACGCTGGTTTTCAACTGGACCTGCGAAGGTGATGTGACGGACGTAAAACAGTTTCATATTTTGTGCAGAGTGTTTCAATATATATGAAACGGGTACTTAAATAAAATAAGATTGTGTGCAGCAATAATAACCCAAATAAAAATAAAACTACGCAATAATAATACCAAGATAAGTGCCAAGTAAAATAAAAGGTAAACAAATGGGATGGCCGCATGACAACAGACTAAAGATCTAGAAACCTGTTTTGCACGTTGCCAGATTTCTAACGCACACTAAATTTCATTATTACTTACGTTGCAAGCAGCCAAGCACCACGGACTTATAATTAAAACGGACAGCGTTTTATAATTTTAAAGTGAGGATTGCATTGTCAATTATTTGTAATCCCGATCGATACGATGTGGTAGTTACAAGCTGTATATAACATAATTATGTGCATAAATAGAACTCTGCGGACCTCCTCTCTTTACGGGAATCACTGTTGACCTAAGAATAGTGCCGTCACTCAAACGCAGGTCAACAAGTTGTTTCCTATCTATTACTGAGGCAGCTATTCGGAACCATTCGACAGCTTCAGGGTCTAAACCGTACTAGTTTAACTTCGATAGTAATAGTGGGATATTAATAGCGTCAAAAGCACGGGAAAAGTCTAACAAAACCAGTATTGTGTACATTCCCTTATCTTGGGTAGATAATATATTGTCAGTAACATCTAGTAAAGCAGTAGATGTGCTGTGCTGCTTTCTGAACCCGGACTGTAAGTCAGGTAGTTACGTATTATGGATCTCTCATTATAGATCCTTGTTGAATCTCTCTGAGCAGACATTTTTTGCTTTGTGTTAAACTCACTTATTACAATACATCATCATCATCATCATTTCAGCCGAAAGACGTCCACTGCTGGACATAGGCCTCCCCCAACGCCACATTGACATAAGGGGGGTATTGCCATAATCACCACGCTTGGCAGGCGGGTTGGCGATCGCAGTACGGTTGCTACAAAACCACAGAGAACGCTGCTGCCCATTCTCTGGCAAGTCCCTTAGTCGCCTCTTACGAAACCCACGGGAAGATATGGGATGGTGCTATTCTATAC
Organism: Cerastis rubricosa; assembly: GCA_949152445.1. Lineage (NCBI taxonomy): Eukaryota > Metazoa > Arthropoda > Insecta > Lepidoptera > Noctuidae > Cerastis > Cerastis rubricosa. Next base: position 7,735,056 of record OX424545.1, on the reverse strand, counting down.
GTCCGACACCATACAGAACCAATACATAGTGGCCGTTGATTGAAACAAAAGATTCTACATATTTTGGTTTCATTGACCACTTTGGCTTACTTGCTATTGTTTCTAATTTAGCCGAATGTGTCATCATCAATGAGAAAAAACTTAGTTCACTTATTAGACTGACATGTTTTCTATCCCCTCCCCCTCCGGTCTGAAATACAAATCTAAGTACTTATAAACGACAGAAAAATAAGACCCAGATAGGTTGAACGAGAAAAACTTGGGTTTTCAGGCAGTACGTACAGTCAACAAAGGAGATAAGTAACCAGATTCTCATACTAGTAGTATACTAGTAGTATGAGAATCTGGTTACTTATCTCCTTTGTTGACTGTACATAAAACTCGAACAAATGTCACATAACGGCCTTTTAGTAATCGGACGGCAGATTATAATAGAATAAAACTTTATGGTACACCAAAAATGAAACATAACGGCAGAATTGTTTCATGTATTTTTTGATTGACCACCCCAATCGCCCCAGCTTCGCCCAGTGATTGTTTTCGATTTTTTCGTTTGTATGTTAATCTTAGATTAGACATTATTACATATGTATGGCTCTGTCTGGTGTCGGACGTAAAGAATAGCACCATCCCATATCTTCCCGTGGGTGTCGTAAGATGCGACTAAGGGACTTGCCAGAGAATGGGCAGCAGCGTTCTCTGTGCTTTTGTAACAACCGTACTGCGATCGCCAACCCGCCTACCAAGCGTGCGATTATGGCAAAACCCCCCAAAATGTCAATGTGGCGACACTTGGGGGAAGCCTATGTCCAGCAATGGATGTCTTTTGGGCTGAAATGATGATGATACATAATTACAACGTGTAAACGGCCCCTGTGTGAAGCTTAAAAGAGATTTGAATGCCAAACTTTACATTTTAGTTAAAAAAGGACTATTATATAATGTAACCTTGAATTTTTTAATTTGTTTTGAGAAACGCGATTTCCTTAATAACAGGTTTGTTTTTATTGAGGAAAACTGGGACAAATAAATAAAATGTCATTATAATGTTAATAAACCGGTTCTCCTGGATTGTCTATGCATTGCATGATGTCTGTAAACACACCAAAACCTTTCGAAGCGGAACGCTGCAACGCTATTTGACGACAGACATAAGTACGGTTAAGATGATAATACAGACAACAATCTCTCATATTTCTTTAGTAGATTTACAACTTTATCTTTTTCAGAATTCGGTTCAAGGTTGATTGGGAAAATTTTACAGTTTCGGGTAGCGTGATGTGCAGAACCAACGAGCAGTGGTCCACATTAGCCATGGATTGAGGGATTTGAAAGTCATGCCACGCCTTTTTCCAGCAATGGGATGACAGCCTTTTTTTTTCGGGTGGGTTATCATCAAATAACCCCTCCTACTCTGGGCGGAGCGGAAGGGAGTGTCAGACTTGTACTGACTAAAACCCATCCATGTTCCTTCTTAGCCCTTTGTGTTCCAGGGCCACGGTATCTCTTTCGAACAGTCCCGCAGTCCTGGCAGGCATCGGCCCTCTCGGACCCCTTCCGATCTGCTGACATCTCCTTGAGGCGCGCGTGGAATACGAACGCGCCGTTGGCACGGCCTGTCGTCATAAGAGGGACGGACGGTGAGCTAGCCCATTACTCACCGTCCACAGGCACGCGGGATGATACAGGCTAACAGTACATGTCACAAGTGCACACAACAAAAAATAAAATAAAAAACTTAAACCTAAACAGAAAATATAAAAAGAAAACATTGTGTGTCACACGGCTGCGCCAAATAGGCCCAGTTCAGTAATCTGCCGAGCAGCTAGTGCCCGACGCTGGTTTTCAACTGAATCCGAGTTAATGATGTGACGGTGTCGGTTACGGAGTTGGCCGAAATAGACCAAGCGGACCCAGTGCGGGTTGGTAGATGTCACATGTCTTCGAATTCTTCGGTCTAGGAAGTTAACTCTATAATGTCATCTATTTTTTTTTTTCTTTAAACTTTGCCCCTCGCTAGGAATATATTTTGTATCGTGGGTGCGTTTACAAACATTTAAACTGACATACACAAACAGCCAGGCCCGGAACAACTATATGTAGGCCATACAATTTTTTTCGCCGTGCGGGGATCGAACCCGCGACACGCAGCCAACCGATCGCCCAACCACTGCGCCAACCGTGCCATCTAAATCGTCGTATTCGTCTAATCTAATCCATGACAGAATGCACCAAATCACCCGTTATAGGTTTACATGTCTGTGTTGAGACTTCCTTAAAAGTCTTCTTGGAAGTCGGTTATTCTTTTTTTATCCACTGTTGCTGTCACTGTTAGGGAAAGTAATACCGGAATATCGGGATCCCGAAAAAACAGAAACCGGCAAGCAATATGGGGCCTAATCTCGCTCGTGAAAATGAGTGAGCGGAGGCGGAGCGGAGCGGTGTGCCAGATGAGATTGAGGACAGGCAAAATGTCGGGTGTTCTGACTAGTGTAGAAGCAAGAAGGGTGGTTTTTGCTGTTGAAACTATTAAAACTTTGACTTTTTTGTAACTGCTGTTTAAGAGTTAAAGTTGCATGTTTTTAGGAATTATGTTTTTAATTTATACGATTAAAATTATTCAGAAATCACAAAAGGTTCACAGCTAAACTAAAAAAGCTAAGTACATAAACATAAAAAATATTACACACATTACGCCAATTACGAAGTACCTACAGAGAAAAATATTAAAATAGTAAGCAAGGAGTGACTCGAATTAATTAATATTAAAAGGTATAGTGTGTGCCTGTGTGTGTGCGTGTATCTGTAAAGTGTGGGTGTCTGATGATGTGTGTATGTCTATGTACTTGTGACTCACTGGCACTAGTGGCGTAACTGACTGTCCCTCGCTTGATCCAGGATTGCGATAATCGGTTTCATTATATTCGAATTACAAAATTGACAGCGGTTTCATTATGATACCCATAACGACATCGGGTTGCATTATGCGAATCGTCATAAATTCTTAAACACAAGCAAAGACATTCTGAACATACGGCCAGGTACCTATAATCATTCATCATCATCATCATTTCAGCCGAAAGAAGTCCACTGCTGGACATAGGCCTCCCCCAAAGCCACATTGACATAAGGGGGGTTTTGCCATAATCGCCACGCTTGGCAGGCGGGTTGGCGATCGCAGTACGGTTGTTACAAAAGCACAGAGAACGCTGCTGCCCATTCTCTGGCAAGTCCCTAAGTCGCCTCTTACGACACCCGCGGGAAGATATGGGATGGTGCTATTCTTTACGTCCGACACCATACAGAACCTACCTACAATACCTATAATACCTATAATATTACTTCGAAATCGAGACATTGTAAATGATGTTTTTAAAAATGGAACAAGTTTAGAACAATTGTATCGTATACTATTGGGCTGTAAAATGTACATATAAATAAACAATAGTCAGTGTGTAGGTAGGTTCTATTAAAAATACTTATTTGTGTTTTATTCCTTCCTTCGTAGATAAAATATTGTATGCAACTGTACGTTATTGGTCTTTTAATAACTCGTGCCCACCTATTTCGGTACGCGCTACACTTGTACCGAAAAATAGCACTCTTATTAAAAGACCGTCCATAACGTAACAGTTGCATAAATAGTTTAAATAGCCATTATTATTTCGGTTGCGATTGGTATTAAAGAGGTCAAGTGTTCGGAACTTCATTATACTAAGTCTTACATCATCCACCATAACCATGACTGCCTCGCCTGTCTACTCTGCGCAAGCGCAACTACTTAACATGATCTCCTGGGTTCGATTCCCAAGTCAGGCAAAGTGTTATTATTATATTAAGTATTTCTCAGTAGCATCCACGGACTCTGGATTTGTGCACAATTGACGGCAATAGGCTCGCCGACTATTACATTGGACTTTCACAAAACTGGCGATATGTGGGTGTACTATTAGCTACACCTCTGCCTAAGTGTTCGGGGATAACGGGCGTGAGGTTATGTAGATAAGAAACCTTTCTTCGGCACTGGGACACCAAAGAAGTAAAAACAAAATGAAGCCACTAACATTTTATTAAAATCAGAGCTTATAAACCTTCTTCAATATTTTCTTTTATCCAGGGTAAGGCTTGAGCAGTGTCGGCGAATATGGTGTAACGAGTTGGGTCACAGCGATAGTCCACATTGTTTGCCAACGCCAAGGAAGCTACTCCGCGAAGGTACCAGCTGTCATTTTTCTCGAAGACCATCCCATGTCCACCGGTGATACAAACTGGAAATATATTTCTTTTTGAAGTGAAAACTTCTTTAGCGGCGTTGTGCACTTTTGGTAAAAAATGTTAAACTCGCGTCAGGCCTCGCGTCAGGACACGTGACTGTCAGGTCACGTAGGTTGTGAAGGAATTTGAACTTTATGACATCTGTCATTGAGTTTGGGTTTCCAAAACTGGATAATTACCTTATGCACAAACAAAACTTTCGGTTTCTCCAAAGAGGTAAAATTCGTAAGACGGATTGTATAGGAAGTGTTAAATTTTGAATGTAACAAAAATTGGCATGTTTGTGTACGATAGCGCAATAAATGAATATTGGATTTTACGACTTAAATGATAGTACTTTTATACTGATAATTAAAGCAATTCGTGCAAAATTATTCCCTAACGATTTCAAAATATCAAAAATGCACAAAGTTAATATTCAAGTTTTTTTAGTTCAGTTATTACTCCAGAGCCAGCTTATTTGACTGTGAGGAGGTAACAACCCTTACTCCTTCATTATCATGTCAGCGTGGTATCACCCAGTGCTGGGTATAGGCCTCCCCTTTCATACTTCTCGGTTCCTAGCATCTCTCATCCAACTGTTTTCCACGATAACATCAATCCGACGCACTGTTGGACGGCCTTTGTTTCTTTGGCCCAATTATAGCCACTTTGTCGCCCTAATGACATAAATATAAAAAGTCTCACCATCCCCAGGTCCAGCGCAATACGTGGAGTCAGAAGTAAACTTTCCATAGAATGCAGAATTCGATCTGATGCACGTCTCTTGGGATACCACAGGCATCTCCAATAGCTGTAGTTCATCTATTTCATCAGTGTTAGGCCAGCCTACCAGCTGTGGAAATTATGGCACGATTAAGATATACTTTTCACTAACGCTCGAATTTAAACATGTATCTGAAAGAAAGCAGAAATAACAAAAACGTTTATTGGTAAATGCCACAAGTACAGACAATAAAAAAACCGGCCAAGTGTGAGTCAAACTCGCGCACGCAAGTGTTCCGTACCATTATTTATAAAAACGAGCAAAAAAATCAATTTTTGTATGGCAGCCCCCTATATTCTGTTTTTAGTTTTAGTTATAACGTCAACAGAAATACCTACATAATCTGTAGAAATTTCAACTGCCTTACTATCACGGTTCATAAGATAAAGCCTGGTGACAGACGGACGGACGGACGGACAGCGAAGTCTCAGTAATAGTGTCCCGTTTGACCCTTTGGGTACGGAACCCTAAAAAGCAAGCAAAACTTAAACTAAACAAGAAATATTGTGTGACTCACGGCTGCGCCAATTAGGCCCAGCAAAATGCTGACAACTAGGCGACGCTGGTTTTCAACTAAACGTAATATTATCTCAATCTTTATCTTATACCAATCAACGGTAGAGTTAGCCTGGTTGCCTTTGAGAGAGCGAATCAAAAGAAGCTGACCTATCCACAGCTCCATTAAGTATTAACCCCCCCGGCCTACTTGGCCGAAGTGTTGAGGGGTTAGCACATACTGACGCTGTCTGTACATTATAAACGAAGTGCATTTTAACCAATCCCCAAATATTACTCATTTTGATTTCATGATAAACACTAATCAGTTGTCTTTTTACGATGAAACTGAAAACAACCGATTTGTCAAAGTGATGACTAGTTTAGTCGCAATACTCGCAATTACTATTGCGATCAACTTTGATGCACCACTTCTCGTGTGTCTAAGGAATGATCGTGTGCCGAAATCGAACTGGGAACACAAACAATAGCGCGAATAACGAACTACACCTTTAGGCAGTATCGTTTCTGCTCAGTGATGAGTATGGAGAACAGGGTGTAAAGTTCATTCCCCATAGAAAAGGAAAGATCCTTCGACTAGACGGGACTTGTGTGCGGTGTGGTACTGCCCGCCTATTGCTGTCGGGTTTTTCCATAATAATATATTCTAAGTCACACTTAGAATTTTGATGTTAGTTCTTCGGTTGTATCATAGATGGCGCTGTAGTACATTTATTCTATGTGGCTCTAGTACTTTTTGTAGTGCCGCTAGAAATCGGGCTCCTTTGATATGCAGCTACACGCTCCATCAGATAAATTCGAAAGTACCAATGAAAACAGACTATACTTACAGTACCCGATTGTCCAACAATATTCCTCAGTTGAGTGTCGGAGTCTGGCCAGAGGCAGGCTGGTTGGACCCAATCGGAGAATGTGACAGGCTTATGAAGCTCCATGATTGCCAGGTCTCTATAGAATTTGGTTACGTCGTGCTCTGGATGTAATCGAATGTCCTTAACCTGAAAAAGAGAAATGAAAAATTTAAATACCTACATATTTTGAATGTTTAAAAAAAAAAAAAACTTTTTTTGTCATACACATATTTTGTATTTTGGCCGTGTACTTATTGCAGTTTTGCAGGAAACAGCTGCTATTTTTTAATAGCCCTCTCCACCTTATGAATGGTGTCTTTATTTTTTTTAACATAGATTTTTATTGTCAATTTTATTGGTTACGCTTTATAATAACTATACTTTTTTAACCATTTTCGAGATAACTACGGTTGATTCACATATGTTCATAACGAAGATTGATCAACTCAACTACTGTTTAACTTACTGAATTTAGATTAAAGTAAAATTCATCGACGAAATTTATTTAAGATATATTTCAACTATGTTGCTTCACATCTTTAATTTGTTCGTTATTACTTTGTATTGTTAGGTCAATCAATCAAATCAATGAATCATCAGGATCAATGTTTTGTAATAAGGCGTAGTCGACGTAGCTCCGCTGCGCGGGGCTCCTTTCTGTTTGCAAGGTTTAATGTAACCTAACACGAATGGGAAGGCGAGATCTTAGTTCACTCGCTTGGCTCGCTCACTAGATCCCGCCATCCCCTTCGAACCTAACCTGTCGAATTCGGGGTGCCCCAAGTCAAGAGCTCGCTTCGCTCGCTCTTGAATCCTCCTCCTTGCAATTTTTTAAAAAGCCCCAGAGTACACACAAGGAATTATTGCAAGCTTATGCTCCAAATTATTGATCTGTTATTAGTAGTAGTAGAAGTAGTTATTTATTAATTTAGACTCTTAAAACACAAAGGTGTTTGAAGAGTCTAAATTATTTAAGAAAAGTCTTTACTTTTCTTAAATAACCCACAGGATAGTCCGGTTAAGCGGACTCAAAATTATTTAAGAAAAGTCTTTACTTTTCTTAAATAATTCTTGTTTTGACTTCAACAGAATGACCTAATTAGACGTAAATAAACTATAAATCAACGTTTTATTTGAGTTTTCTCAACTTTCTTACTTTGGCTACAAATATTGAGCACTGATAAATCAACAAAGAGTAGGTGAGTCGTGCGTTACTTCAATAAACTTTTTTTTAGGCTGATTCTGTGAGCTATGACAACAACTCTGGTTCTCCGACTCAAAACCTTTGGTTTCTTTCCAAATAATAATAAAAATACTTACAGCCCTAACTTGGATTTGTTCTCCAAACTTCTTAATGTTGTGCTGCCCCAGGTAGACCACGAAGCTGTCCCTATCAACGAGCTGCTGTTTTCTAGTGGCACAGTGAGCTGCCGTGATGATATGGCGATTAGAAACCAGTGTACCTCCACAAATGTATTTGTGCTCTGGGACCTGGAAAAGCAGAAATGCAATGTGAGAACTGGAAGTCAGGAAGCTGTTGTTTTTGAAGAATGCAGGAGTTTTTAGCGGTAAAGGGGGTTATAATAAAATTTATTTTGCAAATGGATTTTTACAAACACACGCCGTTTTTTTTTTAAAACTAGGTGGAGCTTGTTTTTCGTACCACAGGGCTTTCCAGGCAGTCCCTTTTAAGTTCCAGACACAATCTTTATCAACTCACATGAGGACAAAGCAGATTAGTGTCCGAGATGGCATTTTGAAGAAAGGACCACGCAGATTTAAGTGGTATTGTCCAGTCAGCAATCTTTTGTCAGTTTTTGTTAAAGCAGTGATAGTTGAAAAAGATGATTCTTTACAGTCTCGTGTATTTTTCAAAATGTACGTGCAACTTTTCTTACACAAGTTTTACTTCACTGTTTCACGATTTGTTTAACTTAAAGTATTTGCGTTTTTTTGTTTCGTATCAAATCTCCGAAATCTTTATTTTTTTTTTGTTTGTGGCATCTCACAGGTCTACATATGCGTCTGCTACACCGGACTATCCTGTGGGTATGCTGGTATGTTAGGCCTCCAGCCAGGACTTCTCCAAAAGGTTTGATATTTTAGACTTAGCAAGAATAGACAGGTACTTACTAGACGGTACAGTGCTACTTCCCAGGGCCACTGTCCCTCCAATGTTCCTGCCTTCCCATTAGTTCTACCCTTGTTCAGTAAAACCTTTCCGCACTCTGGCTGAAAACATAAAATCTCTTTAGGCTCACTCAATTTGATGGACAAAAGCAGCAATTTGTGTCAATACAGAGATTCATAATAGAGCTCGGGAGCTATTGGCTAAATAATAAGAGCCACACGGGTCGATCTTTAAGATTAAGCCGTGATTGCCGAGGTTGGTCCGTGGATGGTTGACCATAATTACATGCCTAGTTTCTTTCGTGCCTCGGAAAGCACGTTAAGCCGTTGGTCCCGGCTGTCATTTGTATCTTTGACAGTCGTTACGAGTAGTCAGAAGCTAAAAGTCTGACATCCAGTCTTACTAAGGGGTATCGTATTACTTAGCTACTGGGTTGTGGTCAGATAGACAGTCGCTTCATGTAAATTACTGATACTGGGCTGCATCCGGTTAGACTGAAAGCCGATCTCAAGATAGTTTGGGAAAAGGCTAGGCAGATGATGACTGAGATTCTTATTAAGGAAACAGTTCAAGTGTTTCAAATTCTGGGTCACTCATTATTTCTGGATAAAACCTAATACTCACAGCTCCAAAGGCACCCGAAGTATAAACCTGCAAAACAAAGGACTGCTGTTTATTAAAGATCTATGGGCATTTTTCTAAGAACGCTAGACGTAAGGCCAGCAGAATTGAAATTTAATTTATAAGTCATATTGAGTTATATTTTTAAGTAAGATAAGGGAAAAAGAACCACTTGAAATATAAATAATAAATAAATAAATAAAATTCTTTTATTTGAGACCACAAGTCCATTTGGTTAGTACAACACACAACTTAGAAACTATTGTTAGTACTTACATCTACCAGAAAAATAAAGCAAGGCAAAGCGAGGCGCATCGCTTGCCCATGATGGCGTGAAAGCCATCTATGCCCGCTTATGCGAACATGCCGGAAGCACTGCAGTAGCGCGGCAACCCCATCAACACTCTGAATGCATTGTTATATTGGACGCGCAGAGTGCTGTATGCCCTCTGCGTGTAGTTGACCCACAAACTGCATGTGTAGAACGACTGACAGTTCGCCGTGAACAGCGTAGCCTTTACGTCAGTCGAGCATTTTGCAAATCTGCGAGCCAACATATTGCAGCGGACTGACGACGCTCTGGGCTCACGCTCAATATCCAGGCTGTCTTTTAGGTCTTCGGAAACCCAGTGACCCAGATACTTGAAAGAGGTGACCTGATTTAAGGGACTTCCGTAAAGTTTCAGCTGTGGTGCAATCGGGTAAGTTTTAGTGCCTGCTTTGAAAACCAGTACTTCACCCTTCTTAACATTGTATCTGAGCCCATGGGCCTCTGCGTACCTTTCACATATCATGAGCAGACTCATCATTGAGTTAATTGATTTGCTCAGCAACACCATATCGTCAGCATAACTAATATTGTTGACGCATATTCCGTCTACATAACAACCTTTATAAGTTTTACTGAGCTCAACGATCAACCGGTTTATGTAAAGACTGATGAGACGAGGGGAGGTCAGACCGCCCTGTCTCACTCCGCACTCCAGCCCATACACATCCGATAACGAGCCTGCCCACCTCACACAATTGGTCTGGTTGTTATACCAGTACCTTAGTATTGATATAACACCCCTATCCACTGTGGTATCGTTTAGCAGTTTCTGCCACAGTAAGTCGTAAGACACCAGATCGAATGCTTTGGAAAGGTCTAGGAAACACGCGTTAACAGGCGTTTTCTTAAACGTGTAATACTGGACAGTATGCTTGAGGAACAGTATGGTACTTTCCGTGGAGAGACCAGGTCGGAACCCATACTGCGCATCATGCAATTCGATGCGGGTTGCCAGCACCTTGGCAATGACTGTAGCCAGTGATATGGGCCTATAGTTCGAGAGATCTGATGTGTCCCCAGTCTTATCCTTCACAATAGGTACAACCACAGTTTTCATAAAATCGCAAGGCAGATGTGCGTGGCTCAGGCAAAGCGAGAAGAACATCGCCAGCACCCTTGGCAGATGAACTCCTGCATGCTGCAGGTGCTCGATGCTGAGGTAGTCATGCCCCGGAGACTTGCCCCTAACCATATTTTTAATAACAGTAGCGACATCTTGCGCTGAAAACCTGACATTTGATTCCATCAGACAATCCTCAGCATCGACCGCCTGCGATACTGAACCAAGAGAGGATTCCACTTTAAAATGTTCCACAAACAAGTTTGCTATAGCGGTAGGCTTATGTTGCCCCGCCACACTGGGGGACGCCCGGCCTCGTATTCAATCTGTTGGTGTTTTTTCCAAAATCCTGAAAAGTTTTTAGCTTTGTGATGTTTACCTAATATATCAATTTTTATTTTATTTTGATAATTCTGACACCATCTTAACTTTGATTTGAAGACTTTTCTGGTGTCGTACATATGTTTATACACATGATCAGAAGTAGGTTTACCGGAAATATGTTGACGGTTTCAGACGTTCAGTACTTTGCCGAAGATTTGATCTACTATTAAACTATTAGCAAACTTATTTTAACAAAGGGGCTCCGTCGTAACACAGTCGCTACAGTTCTTAGTCGATTCTAGGGCCTCAACGACTTAGTTTGGATCCATTCCTGTATGATTAGCTTTAGCTCAATGTTTTCAACATGATCTCTACTTTAAAAACGAATTACTATTGAAGTCAAATCTTCGAAAAAATAATTGAATATTTTTCCAATTTTTCGTAGTGGCTCTTTCGTAGAATTACATCGTCGTCATTGTTAGAATTGGAGAACTTATTGTGAGCTATGATTTGCGATAATATGTTTGGATTCTGTTGGACCTACGCCCATTTTGACCCTTTGGAACACAGAAAGCTTATTGGATTCACACTTATGGTAGTAGGTGGTGTGGTAGTTCGTCCATTCTTCCGTCGACATAGCCCGTTTCTACGGCGCGCGGCGGTCATGCTACGCGTGCAGAAGCAGAATCATAATAGGATAATCATAATGTGAATCAGGTTAAAATTCTTTAAATGGTCACATCCGCAGTTAATATTATGAATTGTCACTGTAATTTTAGACCCCCTGGGGGATTACCGTGACGTCTTAAAGCAGTATTGTTTTAATATCACTCCAGTGTGGGAAAGAGATGGAGCTAAAGAGGACGTCTAGCGCCATCTCTTTCCCATTCTGGAATAAGATTAAAACAATACTGCTTTAAGACGTGATGGTAGGAAATCTGTTGTGTGATAGGTAGGCAGAGAATATGTATATGCATATGACATGGGTTGAGTCAATATGAATTACAGTGAAACAAGATAATGCTGCCCCGCACCCAGCCACGCTCACTCTATGATCGAAATATCAAAATAAAACCAAAAGGTTTTATTTTGATAAAACCACGATAAAAATACGTTAAAAAGAACTCGATTCAAAATCATAAATGATGTCATAGATTTAAGCTGTTTTGAAATTATAAAGAAGCGTTATGTAACACCTTGTTTGTATTTCGAACGGAGAATAAGAACGGACAGTTATGCTCGAAAACGCCCGCAAAAATATGCACATGCTGGGCGGGAAGGCCTTGCTGCATCCTGCATCCAGGCCTGGATCTTTTTCGCCAAATTTAAACTACCTATTTTGCACATCATCTAATAGAGTGAACAGGCTCCTTCTGGGTAAGCGGGTTCCATCGTCGACTTTGTCTCTGTCATCTCTGACCTAGATCTACGCCCATACATTGGTCGCCCTGGAGCCAACAGCATAGATTTTTTTTCCTTTTTGTAAATTGATCTTAGTAGCCCATAAGAACAAAGTTTCTTGACGGACAATTTAGAGAACAGAATTATTTAAAAAAAAAGGAACAGATTTTGAGGTTATTTTTAATAAAAGAAAACTTAAGTAATGACTTCTAAAATCGCTATTTCTGGTTTCGACGTAGCATTAAACCTTAAATACAGTAAAATATTACTGTAATTACAATTTTATTATGCCTTTTAGGTACAGTTATTATTTGTTGGTTGAAGATTACATAATAATCTAGGGTGATTAAATATACTTACTTCATTAAACCAAGTCAGCCATACAAGAAGCATTGTTTAGGTATAGGTAGTACTTACATACCTATTTCCCACTCTATACAAACCATCAGGTGAGAAAAAATAAACATTTGAATATCTGTATATATCCCTTTTCATTTTATGTATATTCCATGAAAAAAATATGCATGAAAATCTTTTATGTTGCACATTTTCAATGTTTTGGAAGTGATAAATATGGAACATACATTATTTTTCACTAGGTATTATGGACATCAAAGATCTCAATACAGAAAGTATGAAGTGTGGACTGAAAATGAATTACGAAAAAACGAAAGCAATGACCAACGGAGAACAAATACCGCTAATTGTTGATAACCAACAAGTCGAATACGTAGAAAACTATGTTTACCTGGGACAAAATATATGTTTTATCGATAGGACTATGAAAGAGATCAAACGAAGGATAGCCATTACATGGAAGAAGTATTGGTCACTTAAAGAAATATTTAAAGGAAATTTCTCTAACGACATCAAAAGAAAACTATTTGACTCAAATATACTACCAACTCTTCTATACGGATGTCAAACTTGGACTACAACAGATGCCATGAAAACTAAATTAAGGTCATTTCAAAGAGCTGTAGAGAGAAGCATGCTTGGCTTAAAAATAAGCGACCGCATAAAGAGCAGCGACATCAGAGCGAAGACCAAAGTAACTGATGCTTTGTTTATGGCCGAGAAACTGAAGTGGAATTGGGCAGGCCACATCGCGAGAACAGCAGACAACAGGTGGAGCGAGCGCGTCTTGCACTGGTATCCACGAAACGGAAACAGACGTCGCGGAAGACCATTGCAACGATGGCGAGACGATATCGTTGCACTGGCAGGGATAGAGTGGACTAGAACGGCCCAAGATAGAAATAAATGGAAACAGATGGAGGAGGCCTTCGTCCAGAGATGGATGACCCCTTAATAGGTTAAGTTTTGTGAAATTATTTATATTATGTAAATTATAGGAAAATAAAGGCTATTTTTATTTTTATTTTTTTTATTTTATTTTATTAATTTTTATTTATTATGGACATCGTCGTCGATATCGATATTTATGTAATATGAGCGAGAGCGACACTATCAAATCTTGTGTGACATTCTCATTGACAATTAAATGTAAGATGGCGGGTTTGGTTGGTAATAAAATGTATGAGGTCACTTTTAAAAATCCATTAAGAATTAAACAGTGTCCGCTTGAATTTATTATTTTTAAAAAGTTTATTTAAATATAATTAAAATTAACGTACACGTCAAATGTTTGTTGGTTTTAGGGGGGTCTAGAACAATCTCCTTTCAAGCTTGTCGCGTGAATCGTATAGGCTATAAAAACTATACGCGGCAAGCTTTTGTGAAAACTATCCTTTTCGTTTTTCATTTACTCCAAGACTTCTTTTCAGTGCGTCTTTATAAAAACTTGTTTTTTTACTTATAATCTTATTTTAACATTTTTAGTTTTGACGTAATCTGTTCTCACCACACATCATTATCTCAACACTTTCGCATACATATTTATGTATTATCGTTTAAGTAGTTTTCTCGTGAAAAGACTATCCTGGATGTAGGATCAGGTATCGATAGGAATTATGTTTATTCATAGCGCGTATCTATACAAAATTTAATAACAGTACTCTTAACCGTTGAGGAGTTTCCTCGTGAGGAGACGATCCTGGCTAAAATGAGTTTATGATACAAATCGTCATTATCTATCAAATATATATAACTTTCTAGTATATATTACTTTATTTAACATCTTGCATTTATCAACAACACTTGTAACGGGATATTTACCATGTTTATTATTTGTTATGAGTTCCCGAAATATCGCCGAAAAGTTCCCTCGTGAGAAAACGATCCTGGCTGCAATATGAGTTCATGATACAAATCGTGATTATCCATTAAATATGAACTCTTATGCAAAGATTCGTGTCCACGCTATTAACCGTTGAGGAGTTCTCTCGTGAGGAGACGATCTTGACTGTAGGATGAATTCATGATACAAATCGTGATTCATTAACTGTTGAGGAGTTCCCTCGTGAGATCGATGAGTTATCATGGCAGAATTCATGTTTATCCATCAAATATGAACATGTATACTAATTTTCATGTCTGTGCTAATAACCGTTGAGGAGTTCCCTCGTGAGGAGACGATCCTGGCTGCAGGATAAAGTTATGTCAGTCATAAGAATGTATGGTGCTTAGAACCAAATGTGTGCAAATTTTCAGCTCAATCGGACATCGAAAAGTGGTTCTAATTTAGCTTCCGACATTCCAGCCGAACAAACATAAATACATTGCAAGTTAAATAAAAGAATTTTTAATTTAGGACACAAATAAATAATTTCTAACACAAGTTCACGGCTGACTCTAGAAATTAAACAATTATTTTTTGTTATTTTTTGAAAATTAAAACACTATATTTGAATTAAAAGAAAAAAAAATCCGTAAAAAGTTAAGTGACATACATACATTGCATGTTGAACCTAATATTAATTCGATAAGAGCCAAATTTGGAGGAAGTCTATTGAAAAGTGATACGCGATCAAAAAAACCGTTGCCTGATCAAGTGGTCAAATTAATGAGAGTATTTTTACATCTGTATAAAGTAAATAATACAAGCCAACTTACATTAAACAGGGCGAACAGCGCAACTGTTGTCAAAAACAACTTCATCTTGCAAGCCACAGAACTAAACTGAACCACAACAAAATGAACGCAAAAAACAAAAATACCTGAAGAGGAAAAATGAATATACTTGTCTTGCAGCAAGGAACTTACTCTTAGATGCCAAGGTTAAATAGTAATATTATTACCGATATTATGATATTAGCTGTGCCCGCGACTTCCTCCGCGTGGAATTTAAGGGCGCGTTTACAATTCGGCCCAAATTTTGCTGATTTTCGGTACATTTTGTGGCTAAACTAAACCAAATCAATTATAATTAATAACTAATACAGATAGATTGGTTCTTCATCTTCAAATTCATGAAACATTTTTTTTTAAGTTATTGTTTTTTTATATTGTAATAACGATCTTCCGTTGACATGTTTACGAAATCGGCTTGAGTTTAGGAACAATTTTTGTTCTACTATCAACATATTTTAAGATTTCTAAAAATACGGTAAGTAGGCAGACATAGTCAACTCTAAATCTAAGAAAAAAAAATACCTAAGTGTCACAAACTCGTCGAGGAGTAGCAGGCATAGAAGTACACCTTCAGGTCGCTCCATCAATTCCGGAGGTAAGGTCTCATCATAACTAACAAAACGACCCCAAACTCGGTACACCTAGCTCAACTCGTCGAGAAGTTCCAGTAGCAGTCGCCGAAGTACATCAGGTCACACATGATGTCGTACATGAAGTCCGGAGTTAAGTGCGTATTACATAGAAGTAAGAGAAATAAAAAAACTTTTAAAGTTTCAAAATTAGTTCACTTGGCACGTGTCAATACCGTACCTAGTTCGATTCGACGCCTGTCAATTTTGTAAACGCGTCCTTAACAAAAAAGTTATTTAGTTCATTTTTTTTTCTTTTTTGCATTTTATTTTAGATATTTTTATAATAGAAGTAGTCTAAGTTACTCCTTATTACATTAGTTATCTGCTAGTGAAATTCCCGTCAAAATCGGTCTAGCCGTTCCAGAGATTACCCGGAACAAACAGACAGAGAGACAAAAATTAAAAAAAAATGTTATTTTGGTATAAGTACATAAATAACCGTTTTTTACTACATGCATATGAATGTATTTACGGTTATTTTAATATTACAAACAGACACTTCAATTTTATTTATTTATATAGATATAGATGTTTAGATTGACTTCAAAATAATAAAAGTTATAAATTGAAGATTTATTGCTCGAGTATTTTTTCGTTTTGTCTGAACTGACATTAAGGGGCGTCGCAATACGTTTATTACATCTATATTTTTAACACCTGACCAACAAAGAGGGGTGTTATAAGTTTGACGTGTGTATCTGTGGTGGCATCGTAGCTCCTAAACGGATGAACCGATTTTGTTAAAATTGTAGACGGCTTAGCACAAGCACAACACAAAGCGGACCCCCGACGCAACGACGCTTGGATTAATTTATTTTTGTTTTTTTTTTTAAATTATATATAAATATTTTATATGCGACCTTCGTCCGAGTGAAATTATTATAATAATGAACAATATCTGATTTAAATAGATATTTACAATTTCATGGGTTTTAATTTAATTTGCACTCTAATTTGAGATTATTATTATTATTTCAGCCGAAAAACGTCCACTGCTGGACATAGGCCTCCCCCAAGTTTCTCCACATTGACATAACATAGGGGATTTTGCCATAATCGCCACGCTTGGCAGGCGGGTTGGTGATCGCAGTACGGTTGTCACAAAAGCACAGAGAACGAGATCGAGACGTTTCGGAGATTAGCCGGTCCAAACAAATAGACAGAATTTTTTTAAAACATTTTTGTTGTAAGTACCGTAGGGTACTTTCCTAGACATTCAGTTAAAAACTGGTATTTTGAAATTACAAACAGACACTACAATATTATTTAAATATTTGCATGGATTTATACAGAGCCATTCACCACTTTATATGAGGTGCAACGGCGATGATCCAATCAAGTAGAACCGGTTTTGGGTATCATAACAAGTATGAACCGGATAATATAATGCATAGATATTTCAATAATCCTTAATAAACAACAGTTTTATAAATGGAGCCCTGTTATTAAGTAAAACTCGATTATGCTAAACACTCGTAAGATAAGTACGGTCAGCAACGAAAGTCGCTATACATATCCAAAATTACAACACGTCATAGTTTTAGAACGATCCATATTAACAGACTGGAGTAAAAGACATAACTATATGTTCATCAATGGTTACACAAATTCGCAAAACAATATTACATCAGATCTCACTGATCAGCACATCAAATCAAAACTCATTTATTCAAATTAGGCTGATAATCAGTATTTATTGAACGTCAAAATTACAAGAGACAGTCCCCCAAAACGCCCGCCCTTCGCCACTTCCTAGTGTTTTTGCTGGGAAGAAAAAGTGGCGGAACAAACTCCCCAGCAACACATCTGTCTGTTAGGTTAGAAGAACCAGATTCTATTTATATAGTGTTCAAGTTTATATTTACAAAGAATCCATTACATCAAAAATATTGATAAGTGTTAACCGACTTCTGATGCTGACTATACCAACTTAGTAGTAGGTGTCAGCTTATGGAACTTAGGTATATCTCACCTATACTAATATTATAAAGAGGTAAATCTTGGTAAGTTGGTCAGTAGGGGGTAATCTTCAAAACTACTGATCCAATTCCTAAAAACCTACGGGAAGCTACATTATCCCCGTGTGTCATAAGCCACGTTCTCACTACGCCGGACCGGCAGATTTACCGGCAGCGGCATGGCAAAACCGCCGGAAAAGCTAATGGCTATGAAGCTATTCACATTATGCCGGATCCGGCAAAAACACCGAGCTCGGCATTTTAACCTAGCGTTTTGTTACTGTGTACCGCCGGTAGAACACCTGAACCGGAGTAATGTTAACGAGTTTGCGCCGGTATATTCATATTCATATTCATATTCATTTTATTGCGTTCCATAATGTTTTACAGGTGTTATAAAAGGCTTAAAGCTATGAACAGTGTTATGGACCCTGTTAGGGCACAGCAATCTATGTATTCCGTGTGTATCTATGTGTCCCGCTCGCCCCGCGTCCTTCGTTCCTCTCGCGTCGATTAGGATTTGCATTCTGATAAAGGTAGCTAGACGTGTAGCATGGATATAAACGCAAAAACTTTAATACGCTTGTCCAAGAGAGACCTGTTCCGTGAGATAAGCCCTTTTTTTTTTTTGGATGGGAAATCATCAAATGACTTCTTCCGCTCTGGGCGGAGCGAAAGGGAGTGTCAGACTTGACTGACTAAAACCCATCCATGTTCCTTCTTAGCCCTTTGCGTTCCAGGGGCACGGTATCTCTTTCGAACAACCCGCAGCCCTGGCAGGCATCGGCCCTCTCGGACCCCTTCCGATTTGCTGACATCTCCTTGAGGCGCGCGCGAACGCGCCGTCGGCACGGTCTGTCGTCATAAGACGGACGGACGGTGAGCTAGCCCATTACTCACCGACCAGAGGCCCGCGCCTACGGTGGCCGGGGGCCACTGGTTGCCCCCCGACGCCCGGGGCGTCTCCCGCGGCGGCTGGGACGTGAGGTTCTCTCCCTCTCACGTTCCGCGTCTTCACGTTCATTTTGAATGAAGTGGGCAAACTTTGTCATTGCAGCAGAGGCAGAATTTATCGAGCCGAAAACCGTAGAGACAAATGTCCCAAGGATATCAAACAACGTTATGCCCGTTAGCCCGTTATGTTTAATTTTTGGTGTACAATAAAGTTTTATTCTATTCTATTCTAACGTTGTTCAAAACAATTACAAAAAAAAAATCGAGCAATAGATTTTGTCATTAATTATTAGGAAGCTATAGCGATTTAATTTGTTTTTAATAAAAATATCTATTGGCTAGTGCTGCTGACTGTACAGTGGCTTTTAAAAGGTTATTCAAATAAATAAGTTGTCAAATCTGACATGGACAGATTTGAATGGCTATCACTTGTTTTTATCATCAACCAATATTACAGTTTTAGTGAACAATCAACATCACAAGCTTTCAGAACCATGACTTTAAATACTAATTTAATTCATTTGAGAAACCATTTTTAGGTGTGATGACCTGATGCTTTATTACGCTATTAAGGTTGTGCATTCTTAGAGTTAACAACGTCGCAACACTGGGCAATATTTCAAAATTTAATAATCCGGCTCGAAGGACCATTTGCTGACAACATTAGGTTCATTGTGAGTTTTAGTATTTTAGTGTTGTTTTTTTGTGTTTTTGTTAGTTTTAGGTGTATTTCAGCGATTTTTAAATAAAATAACATTACTATTTCGTAGCTCTGTATTGAGGCAACTAAAAAACGTAATACGATCGAACACTCTTGTTCAGTAATATTGATCAGAAGTCAAAAATCCGAAACTTATGAAAATTATTGCCGACATTGCCAACTTAAAAAATACTCCCCCTTTAGTACAAGGGGTAAATACAGTTTAACATTAATTAAAATGAAACATGAGGGTAGTTAGGATAGTCCTTCATGTCTGAGATGTCAATAACCCTTTGGTTTTTGTTGAATTTGCTGATATTTCCGACTTCTTCTCCCGTCATTTGGAAGTCAAATACGTTGATGTTCTCGGCTAAACGCTTCTTGTTTGTCGATTTTGGGATAGGGATGAGGCCGCGTTCGATCTGGGGACAAAACAATATATTTTTTATTTGCGATGGGTTTGCTCTTGACTCTAGTCTATGTAAGAGATGACAGAGACAAAATCGACAATGGAACGAGTTAACCCAGAAGAAGTCTGTTTACTCTAAATAAAAGCTTTAAAAAACATCTCTTTCGTTAAAAAAGGTTTAGATTTGTATAGATATATAAATATTTTTGAATTATGTAGTTGATCAAGGATGTGGTACAGATGTACAAACATATTATGTAAATACTAATAAAAACCTTTCCTATCGATACAAGTATTTTTTAAATTTATTTTATTGTGTTTCGTTTCTCAATTAAGATAAATTTGACGGTCGAACAAATGAGAAAAACAATTCTCTATAGTACAACGGTCGAACTACTAAGAAAAAAAATCTCACTAATTCGACGATCGAACTGATGAATCGAACTACAAAGAAAAAACATTGCAAGTTAAAAAAAAAAACTTTAGAAAACTTCCAGCCCATGCACATGATAAATCAGAGATAAAAAAAACCGGCCAAGTGCGAGTCGTACTCGCGCACGAAGGGTTCCGTACCATTATTTATAATAACGAAAAAAAATAACACTTTTTTGTATGGGAGCCCCCCTTAAATATTTATTTTATTCTGTTTTTAGTATTTGTTGTTATAGCATCAACAGAAATACTTAATCTGTAGAAATTTCATCTCGCTAACTATCACGTTTCATGAGATACAGCCGGGTGACAGACGGACGGACGGACAGCGAAGTCTCAGTAATAGGGTCCCGTTTGACCCTTTGGGTACGGAACCCTAAAAACTATCATGTCACTAAATTACTCAAGTTTTCTCTAGTTACCCACGGTAAAAAAGAAATATTTTAGTTCAATAAAGTCTCCCTTTATTTCAATCCATTTATCCTTAATTTTATAGTTGAAGCCGGTAACTTTGGACCTGACTAATATATCACGCTAATACTCACCAAATATCTTAGTACGATCTGTCCAGGAGTCTTCCCGTACTTCGCAGCCATGGCACCAATGATGGGGTCATCGTACCGCGGAGGGGGGGCATCTGGTCTGTCGCGAGAGACCAGGAACCCGAAGGGGCTGTATGACATTACGGCTATGCCTTGGGAAAGGCAGTGGTAGACTAGGGGTTCTTGAGTGAGCGTTGGGTTTACCTGCGTTGGAAAAACTTGATTAAATGGTATCTATACTAATATTATAAAGTTTAAGAGTTTGTTTGTTTGAACCCGCTTATCTCAGGAACTACGGGCTCGACTGGAAAAAATCTTTTAGGGATAGATTGTCCATTTTTTCTAGGAAGACAATAATAATAGTACGCTGTTTTTTCTAGAAAGGCAATTATAACATTATGCTTACGCTGTGTAGCTTCAATGCTACAATGAAAAATGAGCACGAGCTTCAATGAAAAATGTTGCTAAAACGGGGAAAAATTCGCGCAGTCGCAGTTGCGCGGATCAGCTAGTGTTAAATAAAGATTTTTAGTATTATTTTAAAGGAACTTGTAACTCGAAAACATATGTTTTATTTATTTTTCATAACTCTAGTTTTAGAGTAGCTAAAACAGAGTGCAGAGAGTTGCTGTTGTTGGATGATTCTTGTTGTTTAACAAGAACCATTCAATGTTTCAATGACTACTCAAAAACGTTGAAAACCTAACTTCTTTGGCACCATTTTGCTTCATCTATTGCCACTAACCGTGCATAAACCCAGACTCCGTGGCTGCTACTGAGAAATTCCTGAAGGAAGAACTCAATAACACTTTTCCCGACCCGGGAATCTAACCCAGGACCTCAGATTCAGCAGTTGTGCTTACGACCACACCACGAGACCAACGCAGTACTCTAAGGTATTTATGCCTGTGACTGCGCCCACTTATGCAAATATATAGAGTATTCAATGAAACTATCGCCACCACACCAGTTAGTACACCTTCAACGGACGAGCTCCTACAAAACAGCACGGTTGGCGCAGCGGCTCAGCGATTGGCAGCTGCGCTGCTTGTCGCAGGATCGATCCCCGCACGAACAAATCTTTATGAGACCTACGGAGTCCTCAGTGGTGGATTTACCGGCAGGCTGAGTAGGCTGGAGCCTAGGGCGGCAGATTTTTGGGGCGGCAAATTTGGGGACTGTTTTTTTTTTGTTTTTGTGCTACCTCGTAGAAATCAAAAAGATTTCTGCGTGGCGATTTTCTGATGTTTTAAAGATAAAAGTCTGCAACAAATTTTGCGGATGACTTTCCCCTCTCACTTGTCATTGTACATTCGGTGTAGCGAACTTCCATATTCTAGAGTAAAACAGCTAGTTCGCCGCCCCCTACCAGTAATCGGCCTCTGCGCCCTCAGCCCTCACCCCCCTTGAAAATCCGCCACTGACAGTTGTTGATCAGTTGTATTCGGGTCTAGCTGTTTGTGTGTGTGAGTCTAAATACTTGTAAGCGCACGCACGATACAGGAGAAAACTTAGTGGGGGGTAAAGTTAAATAAAAGACTTAAAGGATCTGTACCTCAAACTCATTGACAGCCGGCCTGATCCGACTGTGGGCCAGGATCCTATCGACCTGCGAGGCGTTAAAGTTAGACACTCCTATGGACCTGGCCAGGCCCAGGTACTTTGCTTCCTCCATTCCCTGCCAGGTTTCTAGGTAGTCAATGGTGTCCGGAGATCCGTCACTCTGTAATTGAAATTCATATTTTTGATGAACTTGTACGGCTGTGATGGTCGATAATTAAGAGAGTTTACGAATACGCCTTACGACATTTCATACAAACTTTCAAGTCCATATTTTCCGAAATGACAAAACCAATTCAAATGAAACTTCGTACGCATAAGCAGGATACATAGGTCTTAAAAGTTACTAAATAACATTTCCGAGTTAGTAAAAAGTGTTACAGCTAAATTTGACCAATTATAAGTTATCTAAAGAAACAGAAATTTCCAATTATCTTTTACTTTTCAGAAAGACATTTCGAAAATGCATTTAATACCTAACTTTTTAGACCTGTGTATCCTGCTTAGGCGTATTAAGTTTCATTAAAATCGGTTCAGTCATTTCGGAAAATAAGGACTTGAAGGTTTATATGAAATGCCGTAAGGTATAAACGCTCTTAAAATAATGAGCTTAGAGCTTCTTAATCTTGTGGGTAGTGGGACTGGTGTCAGAGTTTTTATGATGTCCATGGGCCTCTCACTTGGCTTTACATGCCGTCGAGAAATATCTCTCGGGCTTGCTGGTTTCCTCATGATGTTTTCCTTGAACAAAGCAAGTGATGATGATACAATGGCTTAGGGCAAACACTCGCTAAGACTTGTGTATATTAATGTGAAAGAACTGCGTTTTTTTTTTGTAATTTACAAGTCATTGTCGGGTTCCATGTTGATTAAAATATAATTCTTGACCGCAACAATTATGGCTTTATAGAGTTACTAGCTGCGCCCCGCGGTTTCACTCGTGCAGACCGGGATGAAAAGCCTATGTGTTAATCCAGGGTATAAGCTATCTACATACCAAATTTCATCCAAATCCATTCAGCCATTGAGGCGTGAAGGAGTGACAAACACACACATACACACTTACAAAACTTTCCCCTTTATAATATTACTGTGATGATCATTCAAATCATCAATACAACTCTCTGAGTTCATTTAATCCCATTGAATGATTATTTCATGAAAAAGTCATCCAATCGGATTAAATGAACTTAGAGAGACGATTTTAATTATCATATTTTGTAAGTACATGCATATTACGGCCTTAAAATTTTTGAGAGCAGCGGTGACCCAGAGGTGGCAAACCGACTTACGAGCAGCAAGCCGTGGGTTCGAACCCAGACAGGTGCATTACTTTGTGTAATTTATTTCATCACCGCTGCCCTGAAAAACGATGAAGAAAAACATCATGAGGAAACCGAAATCATGAGGAAACCGACATCCTATAAGTAAAAATTCGAAGACATGTGACATCTACCAACCCGCACTGGGCCCGCGTGGTGGATTACAGCCCACTCCCTCTCATAGAGAGGAGGCCTGTGTCCCAGCAGTGGGAGCATTATAGGCTGATGATGAAGACAGCTGCAATTCTTATTTTGTTCAACATAAAACTTGACACCGCCGTGCAGATTTTGTTGAGCTGCCCTGGCGCTTCAACCTCAGGGATTTTATTCATACGATATGTCACACACTTTACACAAAATGATATATATATTATAAGATTGCAATTTTAATTAAAAGTTATTCCGTATCTGATGTCGTAGCTATGTCCCGAGATTGTCAAGGAATGTTTTAATAACGAGATTCAATGGAATTTTTGGTAGGTAAACAGATTTCTTATTGTTAACAATGTACGTTTCCTAGACACAATGTAACGAAAATATTTTTCGTAAAGAACTGCCAAAGGCCATAGAAGATAATATCTTTTTATAAAACCTGCTGGCCTACTATGACCTCTTAAAGCAGCATTGCCTTACCACTAAAAAGTGCTGATTATCAGCCTTATTTGAATGAATAACTAAGATTTGATTTTGATTTTGTCGGTCAAAGTTTTTTTATAACCCGAAATTGGTTTGCTTTTGACCACAACTTGTCTGACCTGCTGGCCTACCATGACGTGTTAAAGCAGCATTGTTTTACTCTAATTCCAGTGTGGAAAAGAGACTGAACTATACAAGATGTCTAGCGCCATCTCTTTCCTGCACTGGAAAAGGAGTATAACAATAATGTTTTAGGTCGTCATGGTAGGCCACCTGAACTCTGAATATGTCTCTTTTAAGGTCCAGACATAATCTTGATTGATTCGCATGAGGACTATGCAGATAAGTATCGAATATGGTTAAGAAAGAACCACAAAGATTTGAGTGGGTTTGCCCAGCCGGTGCAAGCATTTGTCAGATATGGTATAGCTCGATTCATAATGAAAAGAGTTCAACGACAATAGAATAGTTTTCTCACATAACATCACGCCTGTAATCCCCTAAGGGTTAAGCAGAGGTGTACCTAATAGTACACCCACATTTCGCCGGCTATTTTTAAGTCCCATGTAATAAGGGGCGAGCGTAATGCAATCATCATCTTCATTTCAGCCGAAAGCCGTCCACTGGACGTAGGCCTCCCCCAACGCCACATTGACATAAGGGAGTTTCGCCATAATTAAGGCAGGTGGGTTGGCGATCGCAGTACGGTTGTTACAAAAGCATAGAGAACGCTGCTGCCCATTCTCTGGCTAGTCCCTTAATCGCCTCTTACGACACCCACGGGGAGATATGGGATATTGCAATCAACCGGGCACAAATCCAGACTCTGTGGCTGCTACTAAGAAAGTCCTGATGGAAAAATCCAATAACAATTTGCCCGACCCGGGGTCCGAACCCAGGGCCTCATACTCAGCAGTCACGTTTGCGAGCACTAAGCCAACGCGACAGTTCAATAGTGTTCTTACCTTAGTAGCAAAGGGGAAGTGAATGAGGAAAAGGTCAACGTAATCCAGGCCCAGCCTACTGAGGGACTCCCTGAGAGCAGGCACCACTTGGTCACGAGCATGTCTGTCGTTCCATAGCTGAAAGTAAGAGATAGAAGATTCGTTTATACAAAGTCAAGTGAAATTAGGTAGCGATGCTTTATGGAGAGAGTGGTTAAATAATATCAGCCGCAAGGGTCGATCTTTAAGGTTAAGTCGTGCTTGCCGAGGTTGGTCTGTAGATAGGTGACCATAATTACATAAGTACCGAGTTTCCTCCGTGCCTCGGAAAGCACGTTAAGCCGTTGGTCCCGGCTGTCATTTGTAGAAGTCGGTAGGAGTAGTCAGAAGCCAAAAGTTTGACATCCAGTCTCACCAAGGGGGATTACCCAGTTACTGGGTTGTGAAGGTCGAATGGCAGTCGCTTCATGTAAAATACTGGTACTCAGCTGCGTCCGTTTAGCCTGGAAGCCGACCCCAAGATAGTTTGGGAAAAGGCTAGGTGGATGATGACTTTATAGAGCGAGGGGTGGGTGTCGATTTCTAATAACGATATTACAAAAAGTTTCAGGTTTTGTCATCATCTGCCTAGCTTTTTCCCAACTTTATTGGGGTTGGTTTCCAGTATAACCATGTGCAGCTTAATGCCAGTATTTCACATGGAGCGACTGCCTTTCTGACCTGCACAACCCAGTTAGTACTGGGTAATACGATACCTCTTGGTAAGACTGGTTGTCAGACTTCGGCCCACTGACTTATTGTAACGACTGTCAAAGATCTACACTACAAATGACAGCCGGGACCAACGGCTTAACGTGTTTTCCGAGGCACTGAGGAAACTCGGTATGTAATGGGTCGACAAAAATATACCAACCTTAGTAGTAACAAACACTTGTTCCCTGGTCACTATTCCCTTAGCTATAGCGTCTCTTATGCCCTGGCCGACCTGCTCCTCATCACCGTAGATCGCTGCCGTGTCGATGTGCCTGTACCCTGCCTCTAAACCCCAGAAGACTGCGTTGCGGACGTCGTCTAGTGTGTCTGACTGAAAATCAAGATTTATTTTAGAACTATAACTATTAATTAGGAGATCATTGCTAAATTCACCAATAAAAAAAACTGAACGCGGCTAAGATGTGCTGAACGCGTTCGGTACTATTCGTGATATAGCGATATAGTCAAAAGTACAAAAAGCTCAGCAGCGACATCTATGACTCAAGATGGGAACTCAAAAATTCTGCATCGCGCAATTATAATATCCGCGAGATGAGCCCATATACATATACAACATCCCGACAACTACTGTCGAGGCAGTAGCCTCGAGGTCATATTTTATTAAGAGCGTTTACATTTTAAACTTTCGAGTCCGTATTTTCCGAAATAACTGAACCGATTTGAAACTTCATATGCATAAGCAGGATACATAGGTCTAAAAAGTTACTAGTAAGGTAGGTAAACAATCGAGGTTTCATCCGATCAAATGACAAATCTTTTTATACCGACAAGTAAAGAGGAACTACGAATGTAACGACGTGATTTGGAATTAGTTCCAGTCAAGCAATTCACAATCATTGTGGTTATTGTTTTTGATGTGAAAAATTGTTTAGCCACGTAAGTAGGTTTTTCGTGGAGGAAAAATCTTTTGGTTCGCATCACCAATGACCTCGACATGCTCGTAACGTATTCCGCTAGACTACCAACGCGTAGTGTAGCGACCTGTGTCCGTACCATGACGCTTAAAACATTATTGTTCAATTCCTATTCCAGAGTGAAAAAGAGACGGAGCTATACAGGTCGTCCAGCTCCATCTAACTCCCAACAACAATGTAGAACAATAATGTTTTAAGACGTCACGAACGCTGATATTATGAATTGAGCTTGTGCTGCCCATCATATGTTTGGTTAATTAATAAATTGTCAATTATATAATTATCGGAGATGCCAATAGATGTGAAAACCAGACTAATGTTAATAATTTAAATTTACAAATGATGAAATTTAAATAAATCAAACTATAATTCATTCAAAAAAGAAGTCTCAGAGTTTTTATGACTTGGCTTGTGCATGTCGTCGAGAAATATCTCTCAAGCTAGACTTGAGATTTGTGTTCCTATGAGCAAATTTTTGTGGGCTATAAGGTCGGCTTCTTACGGTGAATCTGTTTATGTATATACTGTGTATGTAGCAACTCTAGCAATCATCAAGCAAGCAGTTAGCAGTAATAGACTAGTGGAGTGAGCGTCGGACTACCAAGTCAAGGGTGTTGAGTTCGAACCCAAGAATCACACTTTAGGCTTTTCGGGTTCATAAGCGTATCGTTTAATTATCACTTGCATCGGTGAAGGAAAACATTGTGAGGAAACGAAACTAGCTTGCTACACAGTATACGTTACCAAGATACTATTCATCGTACCTTATAGCCCACAAGAAATATGTCCTAATAGGGACTCATCTCAAGTCTAGGGTCAAAAGTCACACAGTCAAATCGTGGTTCAAACACAGTAATTAGAGCTAATCTATATGCTGTGGTATGCCACAAATTGCAGAAAATTGCAACAAACGAGATTTTGACTGCATAATATAGGTACGTAGAATTTAATGGCACAGCGAATTAGGAATCTCATGAGGTCACGATACGACTTCTACATTAATTTAAGCACAAAAGGTCCGTTATCCTTTCTTGAGTCCACTCAACGTTGCTTAGAGAGAAAATGTCAAATATCTGTAGGATTCTCCAGATTTTTTTTTTATTTGATTTCGTTTATTTTTTACAACATTTTTGTTACCTTGCAATGTTTGTATATACAACTGAATTTTAAAACCGATATCCCCAACTGTTTGAATAACAGACGTCATTATCCAATATGGCGGACTCCCAAAGATGGCGGACGGAGTTTTTTTTATGCGCCCCATTGATATGGGTATCAATTTCATTAAATGGGTTTTCTAAGGAGAATACATTACAACGAAAATGTCGTCACGTCTATATTTAAAAGCTTGTTTCTAAAAATGCTTGTTTTACAACAAAACGCTTTGTGTAAAGGTCATTTTGGTTAATATCTTCATCTGCCTCGTTTTTTTCCAATTATGTTGAGGTCGGCTTGCAGTCTAATAATGTGCAGCTGACTACTATTAGCAAACCCAAATTCTTATTGAAGTGTTAGTTCAGTAGTCATGCATAGCTTTTATTCTTTCTTTTTCTTTTTAAAAACACCTCCACACTACGAATTTCTTCTGTATCATGGGTGCGTTTACAAACATTTCAACTCACATACCTACACAAACAGCCAGACCCGGAACAACTATCTGAGGTCATACAAAAATTTGTTCCGTGCATGGATCGAACCCGCGCCACGTAGCGCAGCAGTCAATCGCTCAACCACTGCGCCAACCGTGCCATCAATTAGTAACACATACCTCTTTAGCTGTTCCTCTGCCGGTTCCCAAGGCGAGCATTGGTATTCTGTTTCCATCGTTTAGTTCAATGCATGGAACTTGTGCAGCTAACGCTACCTGAAAATTGATATGGAAATAAAAATAAATTTATTTAAAAAGTATTACAAAAAAGTGTACATTTAGGCGCAGTAGTATTATTTCTCATACAATGGATATAAAATTATATTATTTTTAATTCAGTTTTTAATTTTTTTGCACACATCGTTAGCTATTATAAATGATGAATGATGAATGACGTGCAAACAACTCCAAAACAAACATACATAAATGTATATAATCTTTGTCATCATCATCTGCCTAGCCTTTTCCCAAACTATCTTGAGGTCGGCTTCCAGTCTAACCAGATACAACTGAGTACCAGTATTTTACATGAAGTGACTGCCTATCTGACCTCCACAACCATGTAACTGGGTAATACGATACCCCTTGGTAAGACTGGAAGTCAGACGTTTGACTACTTGTAACGACTGTCAAAGATCTACAAATGACAGCCGGGACCAACGGCTTAACGTGCTTTCCGAGGCACGGAGGAAACTCGGTATGTAATTATGGTCACCCGTCTAAATGTATATCTTTGTATGCACGGTCAGCAACGAAAGTCGCTATACATTTTCAAAATAATAAGACGTCTTAGTTATAGAACGATCCATATTAACAGACTGGAGTAAAATACATAACAATGTTTTCATCAATGGTTACACAAATTCGCAAAACAATATTACATCAGATCACATTGATCAGCACAAAACTTGTTGTAATATTGATAAGTGTTAACCGACTTCTGATGCCGACTTTATATACAAAGACTGCTAAAATGCCTTAATCGGGTAAGTAGTAACAAGCTACTTACCCGATTAAGGCAAACCCAAAAGGAAGGGGTACGATTAGCAGCACAAGACTTCAAATGAAAGGTGGCCGGGACAGTCTGGATGCTGTTTGCGGAAAACCGGGTATTTTATAAAGCTCTATGTAGATGGCGTTCCTACCTCAAACTTTTTTAAATATATTAGGTCTTTACCTATGAAATTGCCGTTTTGTTTGAAAAAAGTTAAAGTATTTTTTTTTTCGAACTTATTTATTTCTTTTATTCAAAGTAATCACCCCTGCAATCAATGCATCTTTGCCAACGCTGTGGCAGTTTATGGATACCCTTCTTGAAAAAATCAGCTGGACGGGAGACAACAAACTCTTCAAAGGCGTTTTGTACTGCCTCTCGGGAATTGAATTTTTTTCCCGCTAAAAAGTTGTCCAAATTTTGGAAAAAGTAATAGTCGGAAGGCGCAAGATCTGGTGAGTATGGCGGATGAGGGAGAGCTTCCAAACCCAACTCATGCAGCTTAGAGACGGTCTGTTGTGCAGTATGGGGCCGCGCGTTGTCGTGAAGTAGCAGTGGAGACGACCGATTGACCAAAGCTGGTTGCAGACGTGCGAGTTTCGCCATCATTGTGGCAGGGGGGGGACACTGCCATACTTGACATAGGCGTCCAATTTTTCACAAAGAAACTAGCACCATCTCTAGAAAAATCCACATAAACTTGAGATTTAGAACGATATAATGACATAGATGGTGCTTACGCCAATTATTGCCAGTGTACCATACCTTTTCTATTTGAATGAAAATTGAGTAAAAAATAATAAATTCTAATTTTAAACAAGATAAAACCATTTTTTAATTTTCATTTCGAAATTGCAAATATTTTTGTTTTTAGGTTTGGCAACATTATCACGCAAATTGTTTTTACAAAATGGCCACTGCTTTCGGTGTGTGCGCATGTTTGGAAATCTCTCCCATTTTGTGTAATTTATGTGGTTTTTCGATACTGTTAACATTCAGTTTTGTAAACATTAACTGTATTTGATTCATTTTGTTTTCAAAACTGTTTTTTTATATGGCCTACATTTCAAATTACTTGCCTACCCATAGAAAACCTATTCAATAACAAAGATATAGATATAAATATAGGTACGCACAGCAGCTATACGTGCGTACCTATATTATACCTATAGCTATAGCTATAGGGATTAGTTCAACGGATATAGCACCAGACGGCGACACCGTTCAATATGGGTGTCAAAAATTCACGTCAGAGGGCTCTCTATTCCATCTATATTACTATACTCTTTGCATTGTGGTCAGTTCTTCAATGTACACATCTGCAGTAATGCTCTCGCCGTTTTGTAAAAAGCTATGATGAATCACACCAGCACTAGACCACCAAACTGTGACCATCACCTTTCTAGGGGTCATTTTTCGTTTTGCACATTGCTTTGGTACCGAACCAGGATCTAACCAACTTGCTGAGCGCTTTCGATTGTCAAAAAGAATCCATTTTTCGTCGCACGTAACAATTCGGTTCAAAATTCCTTCATTTCTGTGCCTGTTAAGCAGCGCAAGGCAAGTCTCGACGCGTACGTTGCGCTGGCGATCGTTAAGTTCGTGGGGCACCCATCTATCAAGCTTTTTTATCTTGCCAATGTGTCGCAAATGGACCAATATTGTTTTAATGCTAACATCAAAAGCTGCTGCCAGCTCAGCTGTAGATTGAGTTTCATCAGCTTCAACAATCACCTTTAATTCATCATTGTTGACCAAAGTTTCCGAACGACCACGAGGTTCATTTTTCAAGTCAAAATTCCCAGAACGGAACCGAGCAAACCAATAACGGGTTGTGCGTTCGTTTGTACAGTTCTCTCCGTAAACGTCGTTGATGTTACGGGTCGTTTGTGCCGCGTTGGTGCCACGACGGAACTCATATTCCATAATTACACGAAATTTCAAAGTATCCATTATGAGGAAAAATGTTGAAATGTAATGAAAATACAACGCTAATCAATAAACAAAAGACTGATTTTGTAAATAGAATGTCATATTTTTAAAACAAAATTAATTTGAATTTAGAACTCATAGCCAATCAAAACTTTTTTTTGTTTGAAAAAGTCTGTACTGCAATACGGCAATTTCATAGGTAAAGACCTATTATAATACAACACTATCAACAACACTTGTAACAGGATATTGACCATGTTTATTATTTGTTATGAGTTCCCGATATTTCGGCGCTCTTGCAAACGCCATGATCACGGATAAACTGAAGTTATTGCGGGTGGATGTTTATGAGCAGACAAAACGGTCTACCCTCTTTCTGGTTCGTCTTTTGCGCGCCGTACCACTACCACTGTCACTCACAACTCGATTCTGTTCCCGACACACGAAACCCACTTTGTCCACTCGCGAACTTTTTACGGCACTCTTTCGGTTTTTACACAGTTTCCCGTTACAAGTGTTGTTGATAGTGTTAGTGACCATGTCAGTTTAAAAACTTATATAATACAACGTTTTGAAAACCTCTTAATAGTTCACTGTCCTCATCATTATTAACAACTTTTACTCCAGAACCGTGAAATCTTGATAAAATATTTCTGTTTCATACATTTTGTCGAGCTACCTATGTACACATCTAGACCTACACCCGTATGTATATTCAAGTTAAAGTTACTAACATGAGTTTGGGTAACATAACTTACGCAACCACTATTATGCAATAGACAAGAAGATTTCTAACTTTTGCAGTTCCAACTTTAAGCAAAATAAGCTAGCCTAGTAAGTAAATCTTATCTTCAATACACTTTGACTTCCTTGGAGATACCACGGGTAGGGTTGCCATGTTTTAAAACCGAAAATGCTGGATATCTTTAGTTATAATGGGACCCTAATACACTTCTCGACGCTTCAAACATTACCATTGCTGTTTTCCATTTCATGCAAATAATAAAATAAAAAAACTCAAAATGTTTTTTAATTATTCTTTACACAATAATTATTCTTCTGTCACAATTATTATGTATCATAATTGTCAAACTACATTATTGAAATATTTATGCAGTTTATGTATTCTCAACGCTGTCTATTTGCATGCCAGCATGTCTGCGATATACACGGCCATATATAAAATATCAATGTCACCAGTTTTAAATGAAATTTAACACATTTCGACAGAGTATTTGTTCTAGAAAGATCCTCTATCACCAATTCTAACTAATATTGTAAATGCGAAAGTATGTTTATTCGTTTGTCACCTCGTCTCGCCTTAACCAATGAACCGATCATCCTGAAATTTTGCCTAAACGTTGTCAGATGTACAAAAGCGGACATAGGGTACCTATTATTCCGAAAAAAAGTACTGATTCCGAGGAAAACCACAATAACGTTCTTATCATAATAGATGGCGCCACGTGTCCGAAACGGTTGTTGTCAAATTCTAAATTTACGCGAACGAAGCCGCGGGCAAAAGCTTGTATGTTATATAATTCTGTCACATAAGTCCTTCTTATAACTTACTAAGCATTTGTCAAAAGTCTCCAGTTGCCTAATTTAACCGTACCATTTGCTAATCTAATGGAGTCATCATTGACGTCAGTGATTCTGTTCTACTTTCAATTTTTTTGAATGTTCGTGACTAAGGGTTTCAAATCTGAAGCGAGAGGATTTTATTTTTTGTGTGGACACTTTTTCTTATTTACAGATTGTAAATGTGTGGGCATTGTAGGGCTTACAGATTCCTAGATCCCTGGTAACTTTCTATATTGTTCTACGTTTTGTAGTAAGCAGCGACTTATTGTCGGGCCTACGATATCCTCCCATACTTAAGTACTTACGCTGTAACATATAAATATTGTAAAACCAAATGATTTTAAAAGAGTAACCATGTAGTTTCTTGTCGGTTCTTCTCCATAGGAAACGACCAACCCGAACCGACCACCTTTTTGTCGACGTTTTATAAGTGCCATGTGAAATAAAAATATTTTGATTTTGGATGAAATGTACTAAGAATCTGTAATATCTCCTCCTGGGATTGAACACTGGCTCTTGTAACACAGGTCTATCATCTAAGACAGGAGTCGGGGGCTTCACACAATTTTGTAACTGATTTACTAAAGATTACTGATTACCAGAGGTCGGAATTAGGTAGAGTTATTTATGTACTTACACTGATTTTATACAGCGAAAGAATAAAGTGGATATGCCTCAAATGCCGACATTAATTTTAATGAGCAGAAAAATCCCGTTATTAAATAGAAAAGTTATCTACTTTTACGCAATTTAAACCATCCGACATCAGATGTCCGAAGTTGCAAAATTCCAATATGCACACGCAAGGAAAGATCCATATTAATATCAACCTTTCGATGCAAGTACAAAAATAACTCTACCTAATTCCGGCCTCTGCTGAATACCTAACCATGTAGTTAAGTTTAAAATCGATTTTCTTCTACTTTATTGATTAACGATTTATAATAATTTGAGGAGCTCTTGGCTAGATAATAACAGCCGCACAGGTCGATCTTCAAGGTTAAGACGTGCTTACCGAGGTTGGTCCGTGGAAGGGTGACCATCTTTACATTCCGAGTTTCCTCCGTGCGTCGGAAGCACGTTAAGCCGTTGGTCCCGGCTGTCAATTGTAGATCTTTGGCAGTCGTTACGAGTAGTCAGAAGTCGAAAGTCTGACCTCCAGTCTTACCAAGGGGTATCGTATTAGCCAGTTACTGGGTTGTGGAGGTCAGATAGGCAGTCGCTTCATGTAAATGTCGCTGCATCCGGATAGGCAGGAAACCGACCCCAACAAAGTTTGGGAAAAAGGCAAATGATGATTATTTATAACAATTTGAAAGCCATACTAGTACGAAATAAGTCTTATTTTAAAGTAGGAACCGTTATTATACGAGAAAATCGCTTTTGAAGTGCTTTTAAGTGAATTTATTTCATTGCTCATGACTACCTTTTATGCCTACCTTTTTAGTGATAACAGGCGTTTCATTATAATTATAACTAGTTTTAAAGACTTGATAAAACATCGGAGCTATCTTCTTCTTAGCGTATCGAAAACAATTTAAATTGAGTCAGCCCAAAATCTGGCGACGAAATTGGCACTTTCAGTAGCGCATAGCGCACTTTCATAGTAGGAGTAAGTTTGATGTTTCAATCTTATAAAATAAATTCTCTAAATTATAGTGAATACCGCATCCAAATCCGTTACAGAATTCAAAGGAAAAATATGGACACGAAAAGCTACTTTAATCAATGGAAATAGAGTTTAAACTTAGTTTAACATACGACCGGCGGCATTCGAAGACATAAGCAACAAGAACCCTGAACTTTTAGAGTTACAAATATCATTCCAGAATCTTAAAGTTCAGATTTCAATTATTTTTGCCTTCATTGATTGCTTCATCAACATCACCAACCTGCACTGGGCCCGCGTGGTGGATTACGGTCCAATCCTTCTCATAGAGAGGAGGCCTTTGTCCCAGCAGTGGGAACATTATAGGCTGATGATGATGATGATGGTGGATTGCTTCATTGACTGTCGCGCTGGTCTAGTGGTCACAATCGCGACTTATGAGCATGAGGTTCGATACCCGGGTCAGTCAAATTTTTATTGGGGTTTTCCATCAGGAATTTCTCAGAAGTAGCCACGGAGTTTGGATTTGTGCTCAGTTGATGGCGGTAGGCTCGTCCCTATTAATAGGAGTTAAACATAACTGGCGAAATGTGGGTGTACCTACAATATTAAGTACACCTCTGCCTAAATGTGTTACGTGCATTGAAAAAAGAAAAATGTGCCCGTCTCGGGACGCTCGACAGAAGTGATAACTTAAACTAATCTAAGTTGAAGTATTTAATATTGAAAGAGCCTGCCTACTGTTGCCGTATGCGTGAGAGAAAGGGAAGCCAGACAGAGTGGAGCCGTAACGCGTTACATTATGAAGCGGATTATACCCTCCCATAAGAAGTTATCACTTCAAAAACCAGGTCACTCCAAAAGTGCGTAGAGTTGACTATACCGTCAACGTAGTCGAAAACACTTGGATGAGGGCCGGAGAACCGAGAAGTTAGGCAGAAGAGATAGGAGGCCTATAGGCCAACAGGGAGTAACTCCGGGTTAAAATAAAGA
Source organism: Cerastis rubricosa (assembly GCA_949152445.1). Classification (NCBI taxonomy): domain Eukaryota; kingdom Metazoa; phylum Arthropoda; class Insecta; order Lepidoptera; family Noctuidae; genus Cerastis; species Cerastis rubricosa. Next base: position 7,699,210 of record OX424545.1, on the reverse strand, counting down.
AGTGCTTTTGCCAAAAGTCATAGAAAACTCCTCCTAGAACCTGCGGTCTATGGCTTTCCTGGTATTTAAACTAAGAAAGACGAATCAGCACACTACCCAGCAATAGGTACAGTTGGTACCCAGTATTTCCTGACTCCTCTTTCCATACTCTACTTTGCAAGCGTATTTTTTTTTATAATTTTTCCTGCCGGAAATATTCTCCTAATCAAATTAATCTTGGATGACGTTTCACCTTGTTACCCACACACACTCACACACTCTCACACGCACTCGCACACACACACTCTCAGGCAAGTAGGTTCTCGCGCCCAGTGCCCTATGCGGGCTTGAGCGTCTGGACCTAAGTTGCACTCACGGACACACAACACTCTCCAAAGACACTCTTAGCACATCACTTTTTGTTTTGTATTCTATTCTCTCCCTTTCATTACTTGGAGCTATTACAATGTTGTAGTATGTAAGTGCAATTTAATACTGTAATTTTAAGGGTGCGTGAGCCTGGAGACCTTTCATACAAGTCTCGTACCCAGTAAATACTCCAGCTCTCACAAATGTTTGAAATTGCCTGTGACCTAGATACTATGTTCCAAAATTATACCTTTTTGAGAGTAATAAATACCGGTGTCAAGTCAGGACACGTGCAACGACAAGTGCAGGACACGTGCAACGACAAATGCAGGACACTGACTGTACCAACATATTTGGCTATTTTATTACGATTGTAGGTACCTACATAACTAAGTACCTACATAAAAAATGGCACAGGGATACTTCAGATGGATTTGAATAACCAATGACCAAGCGCCGCCCGTCGCCACCTTCGCATGTACCACAGCACTGGCTGCGGAAACGTCACGCAAGGGTACGTCGACCCCTAAGCGTGCGTACGCTGCTATTGTCACCAGGAAATCAGATGCGTCACAGCCTAAACGGCAAATCGAAAAAGGGGAAAATCTGAAAAAGGGTGCCCAACCTGCCCTGACGGCGGTCCGTAGCTACTTGCCGAGAACGAGCCACGTCGATGAATAGGGTTTCACAAGAATGGAAAGGAAGAAGAAGAAGCCCTACTCGCGAAACCAGTGCGGCACGGCACCGGGTGGACCCAACATGCTGCTGAGCTCTGTTGTGCCTACAACGCAGCTGTATATTTCACATCTACATCACTCTACGACGATTGAGGAAGTCGTGCAGTATTTGAAAGTAAAGACCAAGTGGACTCTGAGGGTCGAAAGGTTGGAATCGCACCACAGCATTAACTTTAAGTCGTTCGTGGTACGAGTTCCAACCCACCATCTAAAGACCTGCTTGAGAGAGGACTTTAGGCCGAAAGAAGTCGTATATCGACGTTTCCGAGGACGGTTACGCGACACCATGCAGCGAAACACGACGCCGACATTATTACGTTTTTAGTTATAGTTTAGCAAGGTTTTTTAGTATATATATATATATTTTTATTGTAGAACCTTATTTTGTGTATAAGTGATATTTAAATGATTGATTGATTGAATAAGGTTAGTGGATAAAAAATGGCACAGGGAAATCCCACACTGGATTGAAACAAATAAATAACCTTAAACTTATGTTACGAAGCAGTCACGAATGTCGAATTGATATTTGCAGTCGAAACAAAATCTATTTTTGAATTTATATTAAGTAACTAAATTAACATTGTCACTTACTTATATCTCCCTTAATATTACAACACAGTAGCATAATGATAGTGTACTTAGTGTAAGTTTAGATAATCCGTGATAGCCTAAAACAGTGTATGGTTCAAGAAGGTTGACAATTGAACATGAACAGGAAAACTGTAGACATAATTACAACTAATCATAGAACGATCTCATCTAGTTTTATCGATGACTTTGAAGAATTTCCTAGGTCAGTTGTCATATACATAACTTTTACCAAGAATTTAGTATGTTAGTTGATGATGTCTCATCAGCATTGAAACTTTAGTCATCTATACTAATAAAAAACTGAAGAGTTTGTTTGTTTGTTTGTTTGAACGCGCTAATCTCAGGAATTCCTGGTCCGATTTGAAAAATTCTTTCAGCGTTAGATAGCCCATTTATCGAGAAAGGCTATATATTATCACGCTACGGCCAATAGGAGCTGAGCAGCAATGAAAAATGTTGCTAAAACGGCGAAAATGTGACGCAGACGAAGTTGCGCGGGACAGCTAGTTTATGAAAAACAACTCGGCTGTTAAAAATACCAGAAGTGCAATATCTACGCGGTGAAAACGAAGGCCACTGATGTTTTAATTTATTATAACGGTCGAAAAAATCGATGACAGTGTGTCTAGAATCATGTGCACAATCCTAGGCAACACTTTCTTAACAGTTTCGAAAATATTGATAAAGACAAAGTTTTGTAAACAAACCCATCTAAACATGGAGCTTAACCTCAAAAAGATTTACGAAAAATTTAAAAAGCGGCAAACTTTCATGCATAAAATTATAGTCGAGTTAATTATCGATTGCAGCGGTTCAAGAATCAAAAATAAATTGACACTAAAAATAAATGAGAGCGGTTCCTTACGAGCTTTCAAAAACGGACAGAAGATTTTTACGATATAAATCTGATGATAAATAAACCTCTCAAACAGACTTGTTTTTGTTGACAAGCCCGCCACACTACTCCCAAACCGCTGCAACTCCTGAAACCCAGAATCAACAGTTCTGACCACCAGAAAAGCGTCGAGACAAAGACGACGACGAAGTTCCAGGAAAACAATTTAACTGTCTTGGATCCCGCAACGAAACAATCAGAAAAGAATTGCGGAGTAGGAAAAAAAACAGATTATGGGACAGTTGCAACAGCCTCTTGAAAGCTATTGCTAAATGCTAATAGGCATGTCTGAAGCCCCATAAAGAGGCAACTGATAAACAGCGCACCTGTCCCTAGCAGAATTTAAATACACATGCTTACATGCATGTATGTTATTGTGGTTATGTTTTCACACCTAGAATTGTAAGAGTTTTTGTAATTGAATCCAGATATATTTTATATATAAAAAAAAAAAAAAACGAACTAAAAACATTACCGGGTTAAAACAAGACAACACGTTATAAAAAAACAGGAACTTTATCTTAATTAAACTTAACTAGTTATTCTATATTTAATTGCAGTTTACTTACATTAAATCCAAAATAAAATAAGCAGAGCACTCGAATCATGTTTCTCAACGTAAAGCAACGAACACACTGACCTCTTCGCTAAGAGGTTTATGCTCATATACCAAGTTACATAACATATAAATCAACTGATCAATAGAATCAAGTACTAGGAGCGCAGAAGTCGTCAGGTTCTCACAGCTTTCGAGTTCGGATCGTGAGGTGAAGAGGTCGACTCGAGTTCAATCTAAGAGATTGTTGTGGAGTAACTCTTCCTTGATTGGTAGGGTGGGTACCTTTGTGTATACCAGAAATATTTGTGGTTATTGTGTTTGGAGAGGAGCTCGTAGCTAAATAATAACAGCCGCCCAGGTTGATCTTTAAGGTTAAGCTGTGCTTGCCGAGGTTGGTCTGTGGATGGGTGACCATAATTACATATCGAGTTTCCTTCGTGCCTCGGAAAGCACGTTAAGCCGTTGGTCCCGGCTGTCATTTGTAGATCTTTGACAGTCGTTACGAGTAGTCAGAAGCTAAAAAGTCCGACATCCAGTCTTACCAAGGGGTATCGTATTACCCAGTTACTGGGTTGTGGAGGTCAGATAGGCAGTCGCTTCATGTAAAATACTGGTACTCAGCTGCATCCGGTTAGACTGGAAGCCTACCCCAAGATAGTTTGGGAAAAGGCTAGGCAGATGGTGATGTGTTTGGAGAATTTTATGAAATCCAAAACTGAAAGAACTAAAACAGTGCCTCTCGACAGTCAATTTGGCGATTTGGTGACGCTTGGGGGAGGCCTCTGTCCGGAAGTGAAGAACTGAACTATCGCGTGACGTGTTGATGATAAAGAATAAAGTTCTCACAGTGCACCGACATTTTTTACCTCTTTGGAAGTGTCTATCTATCAAACGATTGACTTTGAGAAAAAATGGTTTTAGGTACCTCAATCATCAACGTCGTTTTTAAATTTAAAGACCTAACCATAGACACCCCGCACTTATAGGTTGGTTTTTTTTTATTAGTTTCCGTTCCATTCATGGGGCCCCCTTAATCTTTTGTTTTTGTATAAAAATCGTAAAGCGGTTAATAAAATACATATACCTACCAAATTTCAACTGTGTAGTCCTAATAGTTTCGGAATAAAGTGGCTGTGACATACGGACGGACAGACAGGCAGACTTGAGGAGGGGTTCGTTTTTTTCCATTCGGCTATGGAACCCTAAAAACACCATTAGGTCTGCGTTTAGTGTTAGCAAAACCAGGCATAACAAGTGATAAGTGAAGCTGAACAATAGCTTATATTAACACAATTTTTTGTCCTCAACATCGTCATCAGCCTATATTGTTCCCACTGCTGACACACTGTGCCTTTGTCACAACCGTACTGCGATCGCCAACCCGCCTGCCAAGCGTGGCGATTATGGTAAAACCCCCCAAAATGTTAATGTGACTTGGGGGAGGCCTATGTCCAGCAGTGGACGTCTTTTGGGCTGAAATGATGATTTATAGAAGAACTCATGATGTAATCAAATCGGCTAAAGTTTAATTTAATTACTAAATTCAAATCAAAACAAACTAATAAGGAAACATAAATCTTAGTTATTTACATTTTTACACAATTATAATACAATTTTTTTGACTTATTTCATATTCTGTTGCTAGTCCAGTGGCCTTAGCCTTAGCTTGCTGGTAACCGGTATCTACTCACGATAACAAAAATAATGGTTCTCAGGGTTCCGTAGAGTGTCTGCTACTGTGCTCATCTGTCGTCTAGTTCCTAAAGCATGACCTTGCTGTATCATTGACCGTTGGTATTGAAAATGTCAACTATTATTTTATTTATTATGTATATTATTTTATTATGTCGTTTACTTACTTTACATTTTTTTTTAGTATTGTATCCCAGCGGCGTTGAAAACAGTGGTCGGCTTCCAGTCTAATCGGATGCAGCTGTATACCAGTACTTTTCATGGAGAGACTACCGAATTGACCTCAACAACCCGGTCAGTATTGGGTCATACGATACCGCTTGCTAAGGCTGGTTGTCAGACTTTCGGGCCACTGACTACCTGTAACGTCTGTCAAAGATCTACAAATGACAGCCGGGATCAACGGCTTCATGGGCTTTCCGAGGCACAGAGGAAACTCGGTATGTAATAGGTGGTCACCCATTAACGGGCTTACCTAAGCAAGGACGGCTTAACCTGAAGATGGACCCGAGCTGTTGTTTTTAGCCAATGTTCCTCAAATTTACATTCAGAAATACCAAAAAAAAAAAAACAATCCTTGTTACCCTTTAATTACGGAACCCAAAATTTCCAATACGAGTCACATTGCAATAACGCGTTCTCAATATATAGCCGTAGGCAATAGATATGGCCGTTGCGGTCATTGGCTTTATAGATATAATGAACTTTATATACGTGCTCTGTTTATATAATGAGTTATGGGCTTTCTTGAGAAACCGCACTATCGAGTTAGACGTGTAGGTAACTAGTCTGGGGAATTATCATGAACGATTGCGTATTCAAGTCCTAATTGGAATATCTGGAAACATGAAAGGAGTACGCTGTACATCATTATTAACAACCACCTTTTAGTACCTACTTGACTGTGAGAACACAGTGTGTGTGTGGGTGTTGTGTTTTGTTTCGCGAATCTCGATTTATATGAATATGTTGTTATATCTGTTATTATTGTACATAAATTTATTATATATTTAAGTAACTATTCATACCATTTAAGTTACTACATAATTATTAACACAATTTACAAAACTGTTTTACGTCCGTCACATCACTATCTCAGGTCCGGCTGAAAATCAGTGTCGGGTACTAGCTGCTCGGCAATTTTGCTGAGCTGGATGGGCCTATTTGGCGCAGCCGTGAGACACACAATTATATCTTATTTTTTATATATTTTTTTTCTGTTTCGGTATATTTGTAAGTTTTTTATTTTGTATTGTGTGTACTTGTGGCATATGCCAAATATATATTTTTTCTTTCTTTAACACATAACCTTAAAGCCTTCGGGGATTACAGGTTTGATATTATATCAAACCGTTTGATATTATATCAAACCTGTAATCCCCGAAGGCTTAGGCCTACCTAAAAGTAGACCCAGATTTCGCCATGTAATAGTGGGCGAGCCTAATGCCATAAACCGGATACAAATCCCTCCACAAAAAAAACAAAAAACACAAATCAAACAAAAAACAAAAAATACAAAAACAAAAAAAAACACAAATCACAAAAAAAAAAAACTACAAATCTTTCCATTCCGTCATAGTTGCATAAGTATATATTTTATTGTATTTATAGTATTGTTATATTTTTGTCTTTGTATGTATACGTAAGTTAGTATGTTCTTATATTGTATATTTTATTTTAAATCGTTATTTGCTTTATGTTTTATGTATTCCATTTTCTCTTCTTCTTTTGCACACTATGTCTACATCTCTTTTTTAGTATCTCCTTTCGCAGGTATGCTGGAAGAGATTTCTTTAGAAATAAGCATCACCTTTGTACCTATTTTCTTTTCCTTTCTTCTTTTCTGTATTTAGTGTGTACATAAATTGTTAAATAAATAAATAAATAAATAAATCCAGACTTCGTGGCTGCTACTGAGAAATTCCTAATTAAAAACTCAGTAACACTTTGCCCAACTCGGGAATCGAAGCCAGGACCTCCATGCTCAGCAGTCGCAGTTGCAATCACTAGACCAACAAGGCAGTCAACTTTTACAATGTGTATCACCCCAATCGGCTGCTCCCAAAATGTTGGCTGTCATTTTATTATTGGTGTGTGCTAGCTGACATGTGACATTAATTAGATTCTTTGTTTATATGAACTTAAACACTGTTAAGCTAAAACTCATCATGGGAGATTAAAGAAAGGGTGTTTATAGACGCATGAATATAATCTCTGGCAAAAAATCTAGAACTAGTTAGCCCTACTGTGTTTGGAAACAGTATCAATGGGGCTATTATTGTAGGAGGTACCTACGGGAGCTTATACCTTTTATTTTTTGTACGATTGGGAAATCATCATATGACTCCTCCCGCTCTGGGCGGAGCGGAAGGGAGTGTTAAACTTGTACTGACTATAACCCATCCATGTTTCTTCTTAGCCCTTTGTGTTCCAGGGCCACGGTATCTCTTTAGAACAGTCCCGCAGCCAGACGGGTGCCTACACCTTCGATCATTTCATTCTTCATCAAAGACTATGCTTACTCTGACTTTCATCATTCACAGCTCGACTTCAATTCACAGACTGCTGGTTATAGACCTGTCTCTCCTACCCTAAGTTTACTCGGGCTTTTTAGGGTTCCTTACCCAAAGGGTCAAACGATACCCTATTACTGAGATTTCGCTGTCCGTCCGCAGTCTGTCATCAGGCTGTATCTCATGAACCGTGATAGTTAGCCAGTTGAAATTTCTACAGATTATGTATTTCTGTTGCCGCTATAACAACAAATACTAAAATCAGTATAAAATAAATATTGAAGGGGCTCTCATGCAAAAAATGTTTTTACGTTTTATAAATAATGGTACGGAACCCTTGCGCGAGTCCGACTCGCACTTGGCCGGTTTTTTCTGTAAAAGTTAATATGGCGGAATACGCTGCGCTGGCGCTACACGGGTTGGCGGATGTCAAATGGCTTCTGTCTTAAAATCTTTGTTTCTAGGACATAAACAATGTCCTACAATCAAAGATTTTGGGTTAACAAGACAGTATTTTAATGCATTTTAAATGCCTTAAAGATGATACAAGGTGTAATTGAAAGCCTTAATTAAAAGAGTCATTCATTGTAATTACCAATGTAAACATCTAAAATCAAAATCAAAAGTCTTTTATTCAAATTAGGCTGATAATCAGCACTTTTTGAACGTCAAAATTACAAGAGACAGTGACCCAAAACGCCTGCCCTTCGCCACTTCCTAGTGTTTTAGCTGGGAAGAGGTGGCGAAACAAACTCCCTAGCAACACATCTGTCTGTTAGGTTAGAAGAACCAGATTCTACACAAATCTGTAGAAATTTCAACTGGCTAACTATCACGGTTCATGAGATACAGCCTGATGACAGACTGCGGACGGACAGCGAAATCTCAGTAATAGGGTATCGTTTGACCCTTTGGGTACGGAACCCTAAAAATCCCGAGTAAACTTAGGGTAGGAAAGACAGGTCTATAACCAGCAGTCTGTGAATTGAAGTCGAGCTGTGAATGTTGAAAGTCAGAGTAAGCATAGTCTTTGATGAAGAATGAAAATGAAATGATCGAAGGTATATGCACCCGTCTGGCTGCGGTGCTGTTCTAAAGAGATACCGTGGCCCTGGAACACAAAGGGCTAAGAAGGAACATGGATGGGTTTTAGTCAGTACAAGTCTGACACTCCCTTCCGCTCCGCCCAAAGCGGGAGGAGTCATTTGATGATTTCCCAATCGTAAAAAAAAATAAAAGGTATAAGCTCCCGTAGGTACCTCCTACAATAAGAGCCCCATTGATACTGTTTCCAAACACAGTAGCGCTAACTAGTTCTAGATTTTTTGCCAGAGATTATGTTCATGCGTCTATAACCACCCTTTCTTTAATCTCCCATGATGAGTTTTAGCTTAACAAAAACAATCATTCCATTGTTTACACCGTCTATAGAAGTGGTACGCTTTCGTTCTAAGAAAATATCAATCTTTCACACTGTTTTACATGCATTTCAAACTTTATCACACCGAAACACAGTGCATTATAAAATGTTTGCGTATCTCGCTGGCCGGCCTTAAAGACATAATAATTGCTATTTTCTGCCGTACAAAAAGCGGAAATTAATACTTTTTCCACTTTGATCGTGAATAATGATATGGACAACATTTCTCTAGACACTGATGACACCACAATGGATTTTACAATTTAACGTTTATCTATAGCCATCCTTATGATGATGATACGGACAGATGTTACTGTTAAGCTAGGTATCTAGCTTCATCTTATTCTTATATTTGTTTCGACAGTTCAAAAGTGCAATATATGCTTTGATTTTGATAATTTATCCAATTTCGGCCACAGCGAAAGCATTCGATGGCTTCCTACTAGAATGATTGTTACCTAAGGGCCAGGATAAAACTTTGCTTAGATTATGTTATGTAGCTTTACCTATTCTTTAACGTAAGCACAGATTGGTATGCATATTATTCTCCAACTAACACTTCGTCCGCGACTTCGCGCGAAAATTGTGATTTAATATAGCCTATGTTACTCGGTAAAAACCGGCCAAGTGCGAGTCGGACTCGCGCACGAAGGGTTCCGTACCATTATTTATAAAAACGAGAAAATAAATCACTTCGTTGTATGGGAGCCCCCTTAAATATTTATTTTATTCTGTTTTTAGTATTTGTTGTTCTAGCGTCAACAGAAATACATAATCTGTAGAAATTTGAACTGGCTAACTATCACGGTTCATGAGATACAGCCTGGTGACAGACGGACGGACAGCGAAGTCTCAGTAATAGGGTCCCGTTTGACCTTTTGGGTACGGAACCCTAAAAAGATGAATTAAATCGGTTAAGTAGTTCTCAACTGCCTAGGTAGCACGGTTCATGAGATACAGCCTGGTGACAGACGGACGGACGGACAGGGAAGTCTCAGTAATAGGGTCCCGTTTGACCCTTTGGGTACGGAACCCTAAAAATTGAATTTTGTTAGGGTGCAATTCTTTTTAAATCGCTCGACTTGTTTTTGAGCTTTATAATATGTATTAAGTTTAGATTTAGGGCTAAACTTAGGTAACTAGAATCTACTTTTATAACATAATAATATTATAGTTTGAGAAACCAAAAAACACGCTTTAGCTCTTTAGCTTTCACGCTTTGATAATGACGTCATTTTATTTCTCGTATTCTCGACAACAAAACTAGTCCGCCACATTGGATTTAGAATTACATCACTAATCTTATCACTCTAGATATGTATGCAAAATGTCAGCTCAATCGGAAACCGCAAAGTGAATGAAATTTAACTTCTAAGTTTTTTTACATAATTATTTAGGTACAGATGAAGCTAATAAAAGCATGTTAAAAAAAAAAACAAAGGTCTTTTACGCAAAAACAAAGGTGATAAAAGATAAAAATACCAATATTGTAACTACCAAAAAATATACTTAAGACAAAGAGAAAGAATCAACCAATAAAACTTGCCAAAAAAACTAGCAACTAAGAGAAGCATACAAATAGTATATAAATAACACTAAGTACTCGATAAATAAGGATTAATAACAAACGATTTCTAATCAATGAACCCGATTCTACTGATTAGGACTGCAATAGCGTGTCACATTTGGTGAAAGTTAAGTGGACCGGACCGCAGCCTGGTTCCGATCGACATTTTCGTACGTGGACCGTACTTGCTGATGTGAACCTTATTTTTATCATTAACTTTTTTTAAGAAGAAATGAGTAGGTGTTATTTAAATGCGGCCTGTGTTATAAAAGACGACATGCTTGAACGCCGTGACCTGTATTCCATGTTCAAAAGTTTAGACCAGCCAGCGGGTGGTGCATACCCGACTGTGAATGTATGGATCAAATTTTCCAAAAGGTCCTGACCCCATACTTATAAAACTACCCAGGAATGATTACTGGAAGTAGGAGTTAGGTTCAAGATCTAACAAAAATATCGGACCTCTATTAGTCGAAGGGTTAAGCGTAGCATAGGTAAGTGTATGTAGTAGTAAACCCACATGTCGCTAGTTACGTTTATGATGTAGGTAATATGGGGCGAGCCCTAATGGGCCTACCACACGCACAAGCTTCACCACAGTTCTGCTTCTGCCTGCGCAAGCCGGTTTGTACACGGAACACCGTGACGTTTTTCCAACCGCACGTAGACAACAAAGTCAACGGACGGAAGATATTAGTAACGCAGGTTTCTTCCCAGCTAAAATACTATGAAGTGGTTCGTTACTTCGGGCGAGCGTTTTGTGGGACTGTTTCATGTAAATTTTTACGTTCATAAAGTGATGATCTCATTAGCTTTAATTTGGATACCTGTTGTCATGCAGTCCTCCCTCAGCGACGCCCTAAGCCGAAGCTCGTACCCCACAGGTGCCCTTAGCGTGTAGTCGCTTAGTTTGTAAGTTTTATGCCCTGGCTGGAGGCCTTACTCTTAAGGCACGCACAGGATATTCCGGTTAAGCAGACGACAACCTCATACGTTGAACTGCGAGATGCAATACAAAAAAATTGCTTTAGTTTGGATGGCTGACTTTTCAATTTACCTCAGCTCATCATCGTGTTCAATCTATGAATTCAGCCAAAACATCATCATCATCTTCCTGCCCTTGTCCCTTTCTACTTGGGGTTGGTTTTCTTCTTCCATTATCCCCTGTCAGATGTCACAGCATCATTTACTCCTTTCTCTTTCAAATCATTCCTCACAAAATCCATCCATATTTTTTTTGCCCTCCCTCTCTTACTCCATCCACCAACATTCATACGCATCACTCTTTTAGTCACATGCGTTTCATTGCTCCTCATAACAAATCATTAACATAGCTGGCCATGTTTGGAGACGCCGTAGGTACTAAAGTAGCTAGAGGCATTTTAAAGTTATTCTGGGGGCCTTCGGCTAACGGTACAGTCCCGGTAGAGAGTTTTGTCTAGTCAAGCAGCACAGGCAAGGTACTGCGGTTGACCACAGCACATTATCTGGGGTGACAGTTTGTGTTTATACCCTTTTGACATAGTTTTTTAGTTACAGTACAATGTTCTTGTTTAGTGGTAACTTGTGGTAGGTAAACTTACACTGTTACTTATCATCTTCCGTGGTTATTAATTCATCATCATCATCATTTCAGCCCAAAAGACGTCCACTGCTGGACATAGGCCTCCCCCAAGTGTCGCCACATTGACATTTTGGGGGGTTTTGCCATAATCGCCACGCTTGGCAGGCGGGTTGGCGATCGCAGTACGGTTGTTACAAAAGCACAGAGAACGCTGCTGCCCATTCTGACAAGTCCCTTAGGTTATTAATTATTGTGAGTTAATTAATAATCACAAATATCCCGTAGGTGTAAAGTGTAGTGAAAGCTTAAAACAGTCTTTGTGGTAGGTCGATAAAAAAAGGCAAAATCATCATTCTCTTGCCCTTACCCCAATTCATTTGGGGTCGGCGCCACATCATTTCATTAGACACGTCCTGGCTTCTTTCTTGCCATATCATCCGTCACACAGTCCATCCATCGTTTCTTTGGTCTTCCTCTACTCTTATACCCATCCACATGCATACTTAAAACTCTACTCACGATATTTTCCTCATTCCTCCGCATCACATGCCCATACCACGACAACCGATTACCTCAACTTTTCAGTCACCAGCACCACTTGTAGACTTAAAAAAACACAAAAGAGACTCGGAAAAAATAATGATTTTAAAATCTTATTTGCATAAAAACTACACCTCTTTTTGTTTCCTTTTCAAAATATCATTAAAATTAAATACAACAAATAAAAAAATAAAAATTGTAGGTTGGTGAGCTAGCATAGGTACCTACTCGGCGTCACTTATTAAATTAGCATATTTAAAACTATTAACACAGTGGATAATATCATCATGGGGAAAAACCGACACTTTTTTATTTTCCTACTACTACCAGAAAATCGTGATTAAGTCAGTAATTACTTACCTAAAGACATAAGCGAAACGAATCAAGAAATCAATTTGTGCATGGTCTATGTATTATTATTTTGACCTTTCATTGCGTTGCGGTTCTGTGAGAAGACAGCGCAGCGTGTTGGGATTAACTTAATCTAGTATTATTGGCTGTATTAAATGTTAATAATAATCTAGCTGTTGCCTCGACCTTCGTCCACATGAAATTATTATAAAATGAAAATATTATTTGAAGCGGATTTTGTTGTCCCATGATATTGTATAAGTATTTTATTAAAGATTTTATAAAATAATAATTAACTTAACATACGTATTAACGTAATTAGCTGTAATAACAGTAGTTTTTAGCATTCCGTACTTCGAAAGGAAAAAACGGAACCCTTATAGGATCACTTTGTTGTCCGTCCGTCCGTCTGTCTGTCTGTCAAGACCCTTTTTCTAAGGAACGCGTGGAGGTATCAAGCTGGAAGCCGTTTATGCCGCAAATATTCACAAATTTTCGACACTCGCAATCAAAACCTACAGGATACTTCCCGTGAACTCATAACCCTGAAATTTGGTACGAAGCAACTTCTTATAGCACAGATATAGGAAAAATTGCGAAAACCGTAAAATTTTAGTTAGTCTATTAGTATTTTTAATTTCGCGAGTCCGAGTCGCACAAGGCCGATTTTTTTTTTTTTACTGTAAACACTGCACTACTTAATGAGTAAACATTATTTGTAATTTTGTACGCCTTGCACATAATGAGACATAATTTTATTGATAACACCATGTACTTGCTTATTTTTACCTATGTATCACGAACAAACATATTTTTTTTTTTGCACGGAACTCTAGTCCTTTTTTCCTCCTTATAGCATCAGCTACCTGCCAGTCCTGTCGGTTTAACCGTTTCAGAGATTGATCGGAACAAACAGACAGACGGACAGAAATTAAAATAAAATTATATGCACACAGTAAAAAGCTGTTAACAGACACTTAAATTTTATTTATTTGTACAGATAGTGCTCCCTAAATAAATCAGTCACAATCACGACATAATATTTACTTTAAATTCTTCAACATTATGTCTATAATTTTACATACTACAAGTTTTATCTTGTAGTATGTAAAATGTCGATATAAATAGAAAAAAAGCTAAGATGAACAAGATACCGTACGATAAAATATTTACTTTTTGTTACCACGCGTTTTCAACGGTCCTTCAACACTTTCGATTATTTAACAGCACTTTACAAGTTACTCGCTAACCGACACAGTGCCACACACTGCTACAATCATCGAACATCATTGTTCTAAAGCATGTAACACAATGGTTCAGTTAAAACACGCAAACTAGGAATACGTGCGTGACGGATGAAAGTGTTTACCATAAGAGTCAATTCACACATCTTCGATTATTTATTAAAGCGATAAATATTTGTTGACTTATTCTAAATTGTTGACAGATTAGCAATGTTATAATTATTTACCATCAATAAGTTTACAACACAGCTGCTTCTAGACTTTGGGGTTGTACACAAAACTGCGATACGACGTCGCATCGTAATAATCTACGAGCTCCCGCAACGCATCGGAAGAACTTGCGAATTGATTCTCATGGCGCATTTCTGCGATGTTACTTCTATTTATACGATCCATTTTACAATCTAGTTTAAAAAATACGCAGTAGGTACAGTTGACGGTGGTCGAAGGAATGGTCACCCGAATCGTGCAAGGCGTCTCGCCTTACCGCACGAAATCGCATCGCAGCAATTCTTGTCGCAATTTTCTGCGTTGCGGATTCGCATCGCGCCGATCCGCAGTTTTGTATACAAGCCCTTACCATAAAGTCGTTACTTCTGCAGCATGGATACATGAATCATTTACATTATGGTCTACCAAAAAACGATCATAATACGCGCTAAATATAAGACCTAATGAGTGTGATCTCATAAATGTCAGTTGCAAGTTATAGACAAAATTAGTCAGTGGAGTTCGTTTTAAAAAATCTAGAAAAGACACAATCTAAGGATCGTTAAAAACTAAAGACTGAATTAGGAAATTACCTACACAATGAAATAGATTAATATTGAAGTCAGTTATAATGACAGGGTTGCTGAGGACACGAATACTTCTCTTTTAAAATCTCAGAGTCTTGCAAACAAAATCCTATTTTGACAGGAAAACTTTTCTTGTATCATAATCTTATTCCAATTCATATGGGAAAAACCTTACTTGTTCAAATTCAATTAAGGCCAGTAGGTAGCGTAAAACTTATCACAAACGTCAAAAAATATATTGCCAATTAGATCTTAACGAGAGCTTTGACAAGTTAATCTACTGTCAATTTATTTTCAACGTTAACGTGTGTCTCTGCTTTAACTATGTAAAATGAAGTAAGTAATAATTATAAGCGTTAATGTTTTTCCTCCTAGTATGTAATTAACTTTAAATGACACTAATTAGCGTTTTCGTGCAATTAGTATTATTTACATTGTAGACAATTGACACACAAAATGGAGAGGCATAGACAAAAGATTTTTTCCTGTCATACATCAATCAGTCTGTAAATGGTTTGACAGAGAAATTGATGATTCTTAACTTAGTCAGTGAAACTTTATGATTTTCATAGGTTGTTATAAGCATATGCAATATGCATGAATGAGATCACCAAATAATAAGGATAAAGAAACATTACAAACATCAAGCCTTGTATCTAGTTTTGTTTAAGCACCATTGTACCTAATATAGGGCGAGCCATCAACCGGGCCCAGAACCAGACTCCTGAGAAATTCCTGATGGAAAGATTCCATAACGCTTTTGCCCGACCTAAAAGTCCAACCAAGGGTCTCGTGCTCAGCTGCAGCGCTTGTGAGCACTATACAGACAAGGCTAAATAAATAAAGGAAAGATAAATAAAATAATCAATATAATATCAGGGTTGAGTGGAGCTCTACGATAAACGTTATTCTACGGTTTTTACTAGAAACCACTAAACACTACATTATTAGCGGATGTACACTTGTACTTGACCAGTATTTTCCTTTCTTTCTTTAGCTAAAAAAACACCGTATTTCCATTTAGGCCAGCTTGTCAAAAATACGGAACAATGAAGTTGGTACATTTTTCGTTGAATGATTATTAACTACACTTTATGGCTAATGACACGAAAATAATAGACTGTTTAGGAATTCAATTATTAGTTTCTTATACGATTGGCGTATTTGTTCGTTTCCTCGTGTAACGAATGACAAACAACTTGTAATTATTGAGGTAAATTATTTTTAAGCGCTGACGAAATATATTGCATAGCAAAATCAGCGTATAATTTTCTTGGGAAAATTATACGCTGATTTTGTCCATGCCGACTGATGAGACACCACGCCTCCTCCTATGAGAGGAAGTGGGCTATACATTGTTTGCAAAAGATGAAGTTTTCAACTTGAAGAAGAGAGAGAAGTAGAGATTTCACCATAAATGTATGTGTTTGTTTCGACATTGCCAAAGCACAAGTAAATTGATATACTTATTGCATTTCTTACTGATGTGTCGGCGTAGTCTCGTTTCTCTAGGGTGCTATTTGCGTAATGTATAAATGACAACCGGACGTTATTATACTTTTTATAGAAACTAGAACTGCATGTCACAATTTTTAAGGTAGATTCAACTACACGCTAAAACGGCGAGAACTTAATTTCTTAAGGTGGAAGTTACAGGGTGCCCGCGTGTTTTAAGTTCAAATTAATCTTTTAATCTTACGTTTTTAGCAATTTACCGGTCAGTGTCAGGTTTAGCAGGCCGTAAAACTTACGTATCATAATTATTGTAGTCATTAAAATCAACAATATAACCCCATTAAGTTCATTTGTTCTGTGTGGTGTCGGACGTAAAGAATAGCGCCATCCCGTATCTTCCCGTGAGTGTCGTAAGAGGCGAATAAGGGACTTGCCAGAGAATGGGCAGCAGCGTTCTCTATGCTTTTGTAAGAACCGTACTGCGATCGCCAATCCGCCTGCCAAGCGTGGCGATTATGGAAAAAAAACCCCTTTTTGGGGGAGGCCTATGTCCAGCAGTGGACGTCTTTCGGGCTGAAATGATGATGATATTGAAGTTCATTTAATCCCAATGAATGTCTATTTTATGACAAAGTCATTCTATGGGGTTAAATGAACTTAAAGAGGTTGTATTGATGACTTTAATGATTATAACTCAGTAAAGCCATATTAGTTACGGCCGCGTATCATGTTTTATTCAACACTAGCTGTCCGGCGCAACTTCGTTTGCGTCACATTTTCCCCGTTTTCGCAACATTTTTCATTGCTGCTCCACTCCTATTGGTCGTAGCGTGATGATAAATAGCCTATAGCCTTCCTCGATAAATGGGCTATCTTACACTGAAATAATTTTTCAAATCGGACCAGTAGTTTCGGAGCCTATTCAATGCAAACAAACAATGAAATATTTCCTCTTTATAATATTAGTTTAGATAAAAACTGTCACTGACCGACAAATTGCAAAAACTAAGAAAATTTGAATTTCGCGGGCCACCCTGTCGCTTCCACCTTAAGTGCACATATTACCAGATTTATTAAAACCGACTTCAGAAAACACTGAACGCACTAAAAAGTTGAAAATAATACTATAACCTACCTATATTAATAAACCTAACCTAACCTACGATTAACCTATAACAAAATTTAATAATTCTTTGGAGTCGGTGCCAAGCAATATAATTAGAATTAATGAATTAATTAATATTTAGAAGCTGTAAGATTTATGTTTTGCTTTTTTCTGGCCTTAGTCTGTATATAGTCATTTAGGTAGGTATCGTATATTGCTTGGCACCGACTCCAAAGAATTATTAAATTTTGTTATAGGTTAATCGTAGGTTAGGTTAGGTTTATTAATATAGGTAGGTTATAGTATTATTTTCAACTTTTTAGTGCGTTCAGTGTTTTCTGAAGTCGGTTTCTTTTTTTGTAAAAAAAAAATTTATTTGTTAATTTTTAGTGACATATTTTTAATCTAATAATAAAATACGGGTAGGCCTAGTAAAGATGCTTCTCGTGTGAGAAAAGGCGTCGAACTGAAACTGAGAAAAAGGAAAACGATTAAAATAAATTAGGGAAAAAAATGATCAACGCAATTTGAATAAGAACCCTGATCATCGCGAAAACAGACTGTCAAAGCAGATGACCTACATGTTACGTAGGTTGAATAAGGAAAGTCAAGAAGTTAGTCTGTGGTACACCTGGAAAGTGCATACCGTTACAATTCCAACAAGCCCAAACACAGCTAAGATACATTGTCTTATTATGGAGTTCCAGTGCCTGTCTCTTAGCTTCATCATCAGATCTGGTAGAATGGTTCTTATTGAACGCAAATGCTTCACTTGTTGTAGAAAATACCAAAATACGCTGTACGTTTTCCTATAAAACTTGAAGAGTTCCCTCGATTTCGCCAAGATTCAATCATCAGATCCCGACTTGGTGACTATGGGACCAAATGGAAAGCATAGGCTTTGGAATAAAACAATAATTTTCCAAATCGGTTCGTAAATGACTGAGTTATGCGCGAACAAAAAACGCAATGCAGAGTAAACGAAAAGTTAGAAATATTTAATTTTTGTTGATTTTTTCAGAAACGGCTTGTCAGATTTCGATAAAATTTTCATGGGACCATTTGGGAAGTATACGCTTTCAAACAAAAAAAGAATTTTTCAAATCGGTTTGCAAGCAACGGAGTTATGCCCGAACAAACATAAAAAAAAAAAAATACAAACATCCGAATTGAGAACCTTCTCCTTTTTTAGAAGTCGGTTAAAAATCAGTGAACAAGGTTTTTTTATCGCTTTACGAGCCCGTTTACACGTTACGACTTTTTATTCATGTGTGGTACATTATCGCTTTAGATTGATTGTATGTAGATGAGCTTTGATTGTAGGTAGATGAGCTTTGAGCTAAGTATGTTATAGAATTCCTAAGCCGTTTGTAGTCGCCTAATGCAAAAAAGAGCATCTAGAGCAAGGAGACAGAATATGTGTAGCGACATAGAACATAAAGTACTACAGCGTCATCTATAATGCAAAGGAAGATACACATCAAAATTCTGAATCGTGCTATTAAAGTTATCTGCGACTAAAGCGCATAATTATAGAAAAATCTTACAACTGTTTAGCAGTATCCCACCAGTCACCAGACACATCACCTTGTCCGGTTGGAGGATCCTCCCTTTTGTATGGGGGATGAAGAATTTTACCCACTGTTGTTCCTCATTCGTCAAAAGATGCAATACATTTTTTTTGCAGACCCTATGCGTCTTTTCACAGAGTTGCTAAACGAAACAACCATGTCATTAAATGAGTCGAAATCGAGTGCAACGCCAAAAGCAATTTGCGTTCCCGATAAAGACATTTTTGATGAGATGTGAAAGATTACTTCTCGTGCAATATGTAAAAAAAAAAAACATCATTTAGGTAGCGGTTATATTGGTAAATTCGAACAAGATTTAAAAATAATAATGTGAATCTTATCATCCTACAGTTTTCTGGGGCGTTAGCCTCACCACTTTTTCCCTGCTAAAGCACTAGGGAGTTGCTGAGGGCAGGCGTATTGTGAGCTTTCTTGTTTCTTTGACGTTAATCCATACTTCCATACTAATATTATAAATGCGAAAGTCACTCTGTTTGTTTGTTTGTTACATTTCTACGACTAAACGGTTGATCGAATCTTAATGAAATTTGGCAAGAAGATAGATTTCAACCTGGGGAAGGACATAGGCTATATATCATCACGCTACGACCAATAGGAGCGGAGCAGCAATGAAAAATGTTGCGAAAACGGGGAAAATGTGACGCAGGCGAAGTTGCGCGGGACAGCTAGTATACTATATGTACTAACTTTTGATGGTAATTAATGCTCATTCTGAGTATAATTTTAATCAAAGATCTTTTGACGTTTGAAAACATTTCGTTGGTAAATATTTGCGAAACTGTTTTGTAAAATTGGATTGACAAAACAAGATGGCAGATGATCGTTCTGATTTTAGTCACGTGCCAAAAGACCCTTATACGTAAACGAATACTGAATTTGAATTTGGAATGTCTCAGGATTACCGTGTATCGGAACGTAATGTGTAAACCGGCTTCCGCGGTGTCTAGAATGCGTGCAAGGCTTGTAGATATCTAGGCGGTGAGATCTTTGAGTCGTGTCATGATCTTTGCCACCAATAGACCTACATACAATGTAAGTACTTAGTATGGTATTCGTGAAATGTGAGATGTTGATGGAGCGACTTTTTGACTTGGTTGTACCTACGATTTTATTGTTGAAACTTTTGGTGTCAAGTTGTGACTAGACTAAAATTAGGAAGGTACTTACTACTTTGAAACTTTTACGAGACAAGTTCCTACCATTACAATATCGTTTTAAACGAAGCCCCTCGTTAGGTTTTTTTTTTGTATATCGTGCGCTTACAAACATTTAAACTCACATACCGAAAAGCCAGATCCGGAAAAAGTACCTATAGGCCATAAAATTATTTGTTCCGTGCCGGAATCGAACACGCGACACGCAGCGCAGCAGCCAATAACTCAGCCACTACGCCTACCATGTAAGGAAAGAGTAATAGGAAGATAAACGATGAATCGGTATTATAGTAGTGAGATATGCTAAAAAGGGAATGACTGAATAACTATACAAATAAGCATTGAAGAATAAGTCATATTGAAGCTGACCTCAAATAAATTTACATGGTGACATAAGTATAATTAATTGATTAACAACAAATACCAGACAAACGAAAGTTTCTACAAAAACATAAAAGGATACGTCGAATGACACACATGTGACATGACAGAGGTAATAAAATACACAAACTAGACATCAAAATAGGAGTATCACTTTCATCTTTGTATAAGGCTAGACATTAACAACGCCTTATTCGAAGTACCTGTCCCGCTTTCATTACTGACACTGCAGCAAATAAACATGTATGATTATCACGTCACCGCGCATAAATGCAGGAAAATTAACATGAAATCAGATTCCTTTTCACCGGGCGCGGGCGGCCCAATATGCTTAACTGTAAAATATTTCTTTGCGAGCGGTCGTCGCGGGTTTTAAGACAGTTATCCATATAGTCATTGGCATGACACACAATAGTATCGGGCCCGCAGTGCGCGGCTGCCGTCATTCGCCCGTGCGCCAACATTCCGTTAGCAGCTAGCAAGTTTCTTTACTTTTCAACGCGAGTCGGTCAAAAACAATTCTAAATAATGCAAACAAGTTTTTAATACAATTTAATTCGGACTCATAAAAGTGAACGCATCCTAATTTGACGTTTAATTTGGCGGGAGTTTAAAACAAAATGGCGCGCGTATTTTTCGTGATTTTCGCGCTGATTCTGGTGCTGTCTCCGTGTGAGATGAGGAGAAGGAAGATTAAGGATTATCCAACGGATAAGCAGCTGACTTTGCAGAGGAAAGAGACTACGCCAGTGGATTTCACAAGACTTGTAGTGATGAGAATGGTGTATGGTTTGGCAAAAGTTCTTGGCTTCGAAGAGCCAATCGGTGAAGTGATGAACGGTGCATTCGTACCCCCCGGGGCGGATGATGATGATGATTTTGATGATGATGATGATGGTGATGGTGATGACTTCTTTGACGATTATTAATTTTAAGTGTGTAAACGTGCATATTTTCGATACCAAATAACTTGCATTTACCCAGTTATGTCTTGTTGTAAATTATTTACTAACTTATTTATTTATTGCAGAGAAGGGAGATATTTAATAATTTATTTTAGCTTTTGAAAATAAAAGCTCCTACACTAATTTGATTACGGACATAATAATTCATATTTTATTTGACGAAAAATGTGTGTAATATTCAAAGTAATAGTATTGAGTGGTGTATATTTGTCTCTGATTATTTGATGTTATACTAACATTATTTTTAGGTGTACTTACTAAGTAAATATTTTATGGATCGTTATGTCTGATGCAAATAAATAAATAAAATTAAATTGCTAATGTTATAAAATTGCCTGAATATCATTGGACGATTTTATAGTCTGACTTTTTTTTATTAACTTTTTTTTAATGTATTATTGGCACGGAAGGCTCTCGGTTTATTATTGGTTATTTATGTAGGTTGGTACAGTCACGACCACAACATCTTATAACAAGCTTGCGTCTTGGACCTAGGATGACTGTTAAAACCTCTGAAATCAACAGATTGCTTGTGACTGTACATATTATTGGTAGAAGATGTATGTTTATTTATCTTGACGACAATGTCTGAGAGCAGTTTCTGAATAGATAGGAAAGGTTTTGCCCTATTTATTCTGTCTTCTCGCAAAAATAGTACCTACTTATTTAAGGATTGTAGCAGGTGACGTGTTTCGTGTAATATACTGGTATGCAGTGGCATCTAGGTTAGACTGTAAGCCGACCCCAACCTAGTTGGAAAAAGGCTAAGGGATCCAGGGCTAGGGGCAACTGTGTCAAAACCGAAAAAGTGCCGTTGTTCTAGAAGAAATATTATAATACTTTTTCATTGCTTAGGTCATGTATTTATAATTTTTACGTAGGTAGTTTAATCCTTTTAACGTTGTACCTGGTAGTTTCTAGGTTATTTATGTCTGCTCAATTGTATACTTACGTGCGTTTATCTTAATTTTAATAATTATAATTTATTAAAATAATTATCACGTGTTATAATTTGTTTTATTAATGGTATGTCTATGTATCTAAGTACCCACAATATAAATAAAATAAATCCGCTCTAATATTACAAATGCATAATTTAATGTAACTGATAGGTACACGGTGAGGTCCGAAAATTTCCGGCCTCCACACATTAGATCAGGGATGGGGAAACTACGGCCCGCGGGCCATCTGCGGCCCGCGAAGCGTTGAAATCCGGTCCGCGACCATCAAACAAAAATCAAGTGAAACTAAGTAAAAATGGTCTTCGTAATAGGCTTTCGGATGACCACCTCTTTTCACTAGTAAAAATTTCAGCATCACAGATTGTGCCGGCTTGTGATGAAATCATACAGAAAAAAAAAACAGTTCCCCACAGAGAATCCAGCGTTCCTCAACCTTCTACTTCACAGTTACCTTAAAAGTTTAATTTAATGCTACTTATTTGCATTTTTTTTATTACAATAGTTATTTTGTAATATTGTACAATACGTTTTCGGAAAAAAACATATCAACATTTTTATTTCAGTATATAAAGGGTGTAAAACACCTCTTAACGAAGCCGAAAGGCACTGGTTCTCCCCGTCATTGCGATCATTTTTTTGTTTTACACCTGGGAACCTTCTACTTAGTTACGGAGATATTAGGAGTCAAAGTTCCAACTTTTTGTTCAACAAGTATTTTTATAGATACAAGTTTTTAATGGAAGATTTTTACCTTAAACACCTCCACGACCCCCGTACTATTCAATCCGTCCATCAGCACAATGTTTTGAGTGCGTTACATTGAGTTCCCCCAAAAAAAAGTCGTTTCCCAGCAATAGTTTTTGCATAAAGTTACTTAGTTTCATGTACAGAATGCTTGGTTGACGGCTTCGTGATTTACACCCCGTATAGCCAAAAACGCAAACTTGGCCCGCTATGAAATATATGGCGGGCCAAGTTGTTGCATTTTTAGTTAGTAAATATGGGCATGCGAAGGAAAAAGTTTCCCCATCCCTGCATTAGATTAATCAGAGACACAAAACACTGTTAAAAATATTTTTGTTGAAAATAGTCTCCCTTTTATTTCAATCCATTTTTGTTTAGATATATATCCTTGGCTCTGTATGGTGTCGGACGTAAAGAATAGCACCATCCCATATCTTCCCGTGGGTGTCGTAAGAGGCGACTAAGGGACTTGCCAGAGAATGGGCAGCAGCGTTCTCTGTGCTTTTGTAACAACCGTACTGCGATCGCCAACCCGCCTGCCAAGCGTGGCGATTATGGCAAAACCCCCCAAAATGTCAATGTGGCGACACTTGGGGGAGGCCTATGTCCAGCAGTGGACGTCTTTTGGGCTGAAATGATGAATGATGATGATATCCTTGTTGTTAGGTATATTAAAAAGCCGGAAACCGGAACTAGGTACATTCTCTTAGATTTATTTTCAGATGATTCGATAGGTCATAAGTAGGGTAAGCACTGTCATTTTAGACCAGGGTAGAAGCCTTTAAATATACTAAACAAGGGAATAAAAATATTTTTTTTTTTGTACACCATCCGAAAGTAGAGATTTCAACGAACAGAAAGAACACCAACTTTTTTAAAAAGCTGATATTTTGACGGATGAATTTTCGATTGAAAATGAAGTTGCTTTTTCGATTATTAAGTCAAAATAAGGTGAAAAAATAAATATTTCAAATCAAATAAATTATAGTGTATTTGTGATATAAAAAGGTAAGTTTTCACCAAATTCAGTGAAAATAAAAAAAAAAAATTGTAGAAGATAAAAATAAAAAACCAAACTGACTTTTTTCTATAGAACTTGCAGTTTTGCCAGAAATTGAGATAAACCGTTTATTACCCTTAAAAGCTCCCCCCTTCCCGACCTTGGATCGCTCGTAAATAATTTTTCCTTTCATTTTGATAATATTCTCTTCCTTTTCAATGGGTTTCATCCTACTATTTATTTATTTATTTATTTAATTATGGCACTCCAACGACTTATTCACTAATACAACCTTTGGGGTACTGTAACAATTAAACTTAAAATCTAGAGTAAATTTGTCACTTACAGGTGTGCACAGCACTTTCATATTTCAGTCTTATAACATAACATGAATTACAGATAGGTTAAAAAAAAAATTGAACTGTATGAAAACAAAATTACTTTAAAAAAATTAAACTAATAGAAATGTAATAACTAAATCTATAATGCTCTCAGAACACACAATTATTAACAGATATTAAATAACTAAGTAATGTTGACATAACATAAATACTAACTGTGGCCGCCGTGGGACAGTAACAATTCTTTGCGAAACTGTGATAATTTGTTGGCGAAGATGTCAATGCTATTGGAATATGTAAGGAGCTCATTATACGTCCTCATCAACCTATTCATTGGTGCAGAATTTCCAAGGTTTGTTCTTGTTGGGCTTGGAGTGAACAGATCTAAGATTCGTTCAGATCTAGGTGAACTATGGCGAGGGACAGATATATTTATTTCGCCGAGAAGCTTCGGAATTTGTATAGTTCCATTCACGATTTTGTGTAGCAAAATCAGATCGTTAGTATGCCTCCTCTGTTTTAAAGTTATCATTTTAAAGTGACTAAGCCTTTGCGAGTAATCAGCGTCCAAAGGACAGCTATCAGATTTGTACCGCAAGTAGCGTGTGAAGCTTTTTTGAACCCGTTCTATGCGATTTACATGTGTACCATAAATGGGGTTCCAAACAGGTGACGCGTATTCCAAAACAGTTCGTACAAGTGAATTATAAAGTACTTTTAAGGTTTGGACAGTTTTGAAGTCATAACAGGTTCTTTTTAAAAACCCCAGTGTTTTAGCAGCCCTAGAAACAATAGAATCAATGTGAGGTATGAAGGTAAGCTTACTGTCAAAGAGAACACCTAAGTCTCGGATTTTTTCGACTTTTTGAAGTACTCTTCCGTTGAGCGAATATGAAGAAGTAAGCGTCAGGTGTTTTTTTGTGAATGTCATATGGTAACATTTATCAGCATTAAGAAACATGCGATTTTTGGTGCACCAACTATGTACAGAGTTCAGATCTTCCTGGAGAAGGGCAATGTCTGTACTTGTGTCAATGACCCGATATAGTTTCAAGTCATCTGCGAAGATGGAACAGGTACTGTGTTTGATACTGTTTACTATATCGTTGACGAATATAATAAACAGTATTGGGCCCAAATGGGAACCTTGTGGGACTCCGGATGTTGAAAGGTAAGCTACAGACTGATGACCCTTTACTACAACTCTCTGTTTTCTGTCGGTCAGATAAGATTTAAACCACAGCCAAAGTTGACCAAATATGCCAAGGTTTGACAGCTTTTGAAGTAGTATGTTGTGGTCTACTTTGTCGAACGCACTGCTAAAATCAGTGTAAATAGAGTCAACTTGCTTGCGTGAGTCTACTAATTTGCAAAGGTCATTAGCGTAAAGAGCTAAGTTGGTCGTAGTGGATTTTTGGGCGCAAAAACCATGTTGTTGTGGAACTATCTCTATTTTGGAATGAGCGGTTAAAATAGGACACAATAGAGACTCGAAAACTTTGGAGAATACAGACAAAATAGAGATAGGCCGGTAATTCTCTACGTTATCAACTTCCCCTTTTTTAAAGACGGGCACCACATGTGCTAGCTTCCACTTATCAGGAAATTGAGAAGTTTTAATAGAGTGGTTGAATATTATTTTGAGTGGAAGAGATAGACTGACTGCACATTTTTTGACAAATAAAGGTGGTAGTCCGTCTGGTCCTGCACCTTTGCATTCGTTAAGTTTTTTTAGTGCTTTGTTTACGTCTTTTTCCGAGAAAGCAACGGTGCCCAATGTATTGCAAGAGTAGATCTGCGAATCATCAGAGCGATGATCAGAGTATAAGGCGCCCGATTGAGTAAATGTTGACGAAAAGTGTCGCGCAAAAAGATCGCAGATGCCGTCACCCGAAGTGGACACCTCAGTGCCCAACTTTAATTCCGACGGCATTTCACTTGAGCCAGATTTTTTAGCTTTGACGAAGGACCAGAAGAGCTTGGGATTATGGGTTATGCCCTCCTCCATCTTCCTAGAGAAGTTATCATAGCTAGTTTTGATAACTAGATTGGCCCTTGGGCTCAATAATTTATATTCGTAGTCGTCACGGGGATTTTTATACTTTTTGTAGCGTCTTCTAAGTTTTTCTTTTTCATTTAAAATGTTTATAAGACTTTTCGGGAACCATATGGGGTATTTATTGCATTTTGTTTTGGATTTTGGCACCAATGAACTTATGATGTTGTCCAATATTTTATAGAGCTCTTCTACCATAGCATTAACATCCTGACATTGGGAAAAGTGTTCCATCCAATTAACCTTATTTATTCTCTCGTTAATTACTTGGTAGTTTCCTTTGCGGAAGTTAAACTTCGCTGAAAGTTTGGATTTCAGAAATGTTGGTGATACACTGGTAACCTCAATACACAAAGGCGGATGGTAAGAGTCTACTGTTGACAAAGGCTCAGTACATTCATGGACAAGTACACCATGAAAGGTAGATAAAATTAGGTCTAGAGATTTAGATTGATGGTTTTTTACATGATTCAGCTGTTGTAAGCTGTTAAGAGATAAACAATCTACAAGAGAGTAGCCTAACGAGTTGTTATAATTACTAGCGGACATACTTGGACACTTAGGGTTAGTGTTATCCAGCTCCCACTGTATGAATCCTAAATTAAAGTCTCCAGCTATGAGTGTCTGGCTATCTGTTAAGTCAAATACAGAGGTAACCTTAGCCAGGAACGTGTTCAGTGTTTGTAGTTGCACAGGTGGAGGCAAGTATACTGCGCAGATGTTCAAATATTGCGCCCTGTTTTCTTCCGTAATCATTAGTCTCAGCCACAAATTTTCGGAGTCAGTTTCCCATTTTGCCATGCGAATACTACCGATTGTCTTCAATACAGCGATTAGCACGCCTCCGCCTTTTCTATTATTCTTTTTGGTTTCAAAAATTATCAACCCAGGTCTATTTCCCCAAGTCATAAACTAACTAGCTATTAGCTTAAGGAAACATTCTTTAACTATCGCATAAATTATTGCAACCTTCTCTTTTGGAACATGTTCTACGATAGTTACTGTCACACTGCTGGGCAAAGGCCTCTTCTCATACAGGGAAGGCACGACCATTGATCACCACCACGCTTGCTTAAGAATTCGGCCGAAGTTCGGATTCGATGCATGTTTCAACGAGAGCGATGCATGTTTCAATGAGAGCAGCGGTGGCCCAGTGGTGGCAGCCCGACTTACGAGCAGTAAGCCGTGGGTTCGAACCCAGGCATTACTTTGTGTAATTTATTTCATCAGCGCAGCGCCTGCCTCAAAAACGGTGAAGGAAAACATGATGAGGAAACCGGCATGTCCTAGAACTAAAAATTCGAAGTCATGTGACATCTACCAACCCGCACTGGGCCCGCGTGGTGGATTACAGCCCACTCGGGGTCATAGAGAGGAGGCCTGTGACCGAGCAGAGAGCAGAGCAGCCTGTGGGATCATTATAGGCTGATGATGATAATGATGATGCATAAGTATTTCAACCGAATGTAGATTCGGTACATTTCTACTTAATAGCACACACACATTTTGCCAGTTATGTTTGAGTCCCGAGTTAGGCTGCGAGCCTAATGCCATCAACCGGGAACAAATTCAGACTCGGCTGCTGCTACTTAGATATTCCTGATGGAGATCCCTATACCTAACCGTTTATTCCCACTAGTTCGATTCATTAGGTTGATCGTCGAACTAGTGAGATTTTTTTTTCTTATTTGTTCGACCGTCGAACTAGTTAGAATTTTTTTCCTCATTTGTTCGACTGTCGAACTAATTAGATTTAGTTTATTGGTATTTGCAGAGCTATTTTACTGATACTCGACGTAGCCCCGCTACGCGGGGCTCCTATTTCTGTCTGCAGGATTTACAGTAACCCAAGTCCAGACCTCGCGTCGCTCGCTCTTGCATCCAGATCTTCTCTGGGGCCAGTTAACCCCTATCGAAAAAGAAAGAGTAGAAATTAAATAAGTATTTTTAAATCTAATTAGTTCGACGGTCGAACAAATGAGGAAAAATATTCTCACTAGTTCGACGGTCGAACAAATGAGAAAAAAAAATCTCACTAGTTCGACGATCGAACTAATGAATCGAACTAGTGGGAATAAGCCTACCTAACATATCCCTGCGTGGGAATCGAACCTAGGACTTCATGCTCAGCAGGCGGAGTTGCGACCAATAGACCAACAAAGTAGTAACGTTAAGTTTCTGTAAAAACGGAAACCGTAAAACGTGTTCCGTCTGAGACACTTCAAAAATGGAATATGGCAACACATGCTATGTTACTTTTCCAGTATAACATGGCCTCGCTTCGTATAGATTACAAAAAAAATGGGAGATCCGCATTAACTTGTTTATTAAAGCTTGAAAGTCGCCGTGCGTACCTAAGTAGGCACGCATTACCTAGACATAAACACCTAATTACAATGCGCATAAAGTGGTAATTACAACAATTAAAGCTATCGTGGCTAACACCGGTGCACGAGTGAAATGAAGCGATGCCTACCTACTACGGAAGAGGTTATGTCCGTACAGTATGTAAATAGAGATGTACCGTGCAGTCGATCCATGCGGAAAAAAGTGAGCGAATTAAGAGCGTTTACACCTTACGGCATTTCATACAAACTTTCAAGTTCTTATTCCCCGAAATGACTGAACCGATTTAAATGAAACTTAATACGCATAAGCAGGATACATAGGTCTAAAAAGTTACTTAAAAACATTTTCGTAATGTCTTTTAAAAAAAAGATAAGTGAAAAATTCAGTAATTTCGGAAAATAAGGATTTGAAAGTTTGTATGAAATGTCGTTAGGCGTAAACGCTCTTAAGAAGTAAGAACCCAATACTTACTAGGTACGACTATGCTTCGCTCGCTCTTGCAGCCTCAGTTTTTGCAGTAGGAATTCATTTCGATAGCGTTAGTAAAGCGTCCTATTAGCATTACTAAAAGCAACTCAAAGCTCTAAAAGCAAGGTAGAATTTAATCCACCAAGCTACGCGTTCAGGCGCTTAAAAGCTCCCGCAGTTCAGAAGTGCTGGGGTTCTAAATACTGGAAGGGTTTCCAAATACGCCAGTGTGCGTAGTCGCAGCGGAAAAATGTCGAATTTCTTAATTTCAGTTTAGCAGATATTTAGTGTATGACGTCGTGTAATTGTGTATGGTAAGTACAAATTTGTGTATCCAACCATTGGGGAGCTATTCAACAAAGACTGTTTCCGCTGGAACTACGTCATCCTAGCGGCACGTTTTTTATCCTCTGCACGCACATGAAAAAAAATACATTCAAAAATTAGTTTGTAATGAGAGGTACATGTGTGTGCTTGAATAAAATTTGTGTGACATAAAACTGCAAAGATAATCAAGTTTCCGCTGCGCTGACGTTTGGCTATTTGATGAAAATCATATAAAACAGCTTAGTGCAGAGTTGATTTTTTTTACGCACGCTGCTTTGAATTTGTGTGTAATGTTTGTGAAAACAGAATTTGAAAAAAACACACCGTTCAGGAGACATACACGTAAAAGTAAAATAAGGTTATTAGGTTCAATTACTTAAAATAGGAACTCTAGAGCCTAACTTGTTACGTTTTATCGTATCTTGTAAGGGTCTACAATCCCTTGCTAAGTTTCATTTATGTGGTCTTAGTAATTAATGAGCAATGGCATAATTTACTACGACTGGACCACTATATTGTATGACATCCGATTGCAGGACTTTTAATAGGAAAAGCAAACTAAACTTATTCCAATAATTAGTGTATTAATGCAACTATTCACATTTAAAATTTCAGCTGTTTTCAGTAAATAATTAAAGAGATGTAATAAAAATACCAGAACAACCGCAATACAAGGATAAACCGACCAAGTTTGAATGGTTACAAAAAGGCGGTCGTGCAGTATGTAGAGCTAACATTCTTAAATATCCAGTATAGTATCGTTATTGTGTATTATAGTTTTGTACAGGTGCGTACACAATTGTTTAGCAGAAAATAAAACAACTTTATTATTAACAAAGTAGGTTATAATGACATTGTTAAAGAATCAGTTTTAATATTATACAACGTGTTGTTTTGCAACCTCGTCAAATTTAAGGAGGTAACTATGCTAATGATTCTCGTCCCGAATCAATAATAAAATTGGTAGGTAATTTTTGTTTTTAATCTCATTTACGGAAATCGGTAAGTGTGAAAAACCCGTGTTTTAAACTAGGGCCGTCTGATTCTCGCCTTATAACCGCGCCTCCACAAATACAAATAATCTCAAACGTTTATTCGTATTCGTATACAAACTAATTTTTGAATGTATTTTTTTTCATGTGCGTGCATATTATAAAAAACGTGCCGCTAGGATGACGTAGTTCCAGCGGAAACAGTCTTTGTTGAATAGCTCCCCAATGGTTGGATACACAAATTTGTACTTACCATACACAATTACACGACGTCATACACTAAATATCTGCTATACTGAAATTAAGAAATTCGACATTTTTCCGCTGCGACTACGCACACAATACGCCATGGGGCTATCCCCATGGTGCTCGCGATGAGCATAGGAATACTCCGTGGGCATAGGCCCACGGAGTATTCCTATGCTCGTCGCGAGTCTGTTGTTTCAATTATGTGAAAGTTACCCGTCTATTCGTAGGTATCAGTTGGAACCCCTTCTTATAAGTTTACAATTGACAATCCCGCGCAGGAGTCGCTTTATTTTGGCCAAAGATTTGCTCAGATGAAAGTCGGAAATACAAAAACATCTTTCATAAAAAAATACTGTATTCAAAATTCGTCATAAATCCTCATTACAATCAAGCATCCAAGAAGGATTTTCGGCAAATCCTCTATCTTGTGAACATTCTTCATCACTATATTTTTCACCATCACTACATTCTTCACCTATTTCCCCATCACTCAATTGCGAACATCCCTTCATTTTCCTGATCAAGTCTCCCCACTTTAATTTTAGACAGCAGAATGGGCAGCTACCCTCTATAGGGACATACTCTCCTGGTACCAAAAACAGGTCAGCTAGGCAAGTAATGTGGCATAAAAGTTCACAACTGGGATTCAAACAGGTGATCTTTGCTTGGCCGTTGGATATGCAAGTTGAACATAAAAGGCATTCTTCGTCAGGTAGTATGGTGTTAGAGTTTTTGGATTTTAAGTTCTTGCTTTTGACTGGGCCTTGGCAGATTGTCATGTGTTCCGGTGGTATTCTTTCAGGCTGAAACATAATAAAAAGGTTTTTTAATGTTGGAGGCAAGGGAGCAAGTTTTAGGAGTTTTTGCTGTAGTAATATTCATTTTCCTACTAATTTTTATTTAATTTTGGAATGAGGATTATGCATGGGGTAAATTTTTGAGTGTGAATATGGATGGCTATAAGAGTAAAGGAAGACCAAAGAAATTATGGATGGACCGTGTGAAGGATGAATGCCAAGAAAGGAGGGGACTGTAATGACGAGTAATACATGTATACCTCTACTTTCATTCATCTTTCTCTTCTACATGTTGCTGCGCTGACCCAAAATAAATCAGGGTAAGGGCAAAAGAATGATGTTCATCAAAATGGCACATAAGTAGGTAGATTTTTATCAAAGGATATCATTGTTTTTTTTTAAATTATGGAGGTCAATCAATGCAGTTCACTACAGCACATAGTCCTCTCCTAAGCTGCGCCACATCATGCTGTTCTCCGCCTGCCACTTCCAGTCTGAACCAGCCGCCATTTTGAGGGTATAGGTTGATATCCAGCTGCCATCATGTAGAATCAACAATAAAACAGTTCTTACAGGAAATTCTTCATGATACTCCATCTCTAGCCATCTTATGATCAAAGGCAGACGGAACCAAGGTCCTACACGGAGCATCTCAGTCAGGACCCTCAGTTTAAATTTGAATTCAGTCTCCTTTCTTGGGATCTTCTTTAAGTTTAAGTGTTGCAGTCTTATAGTCTTTGATGGGTTCTGCCACGCCCATTCAAACTGCAAAAGATAATATGTTGTATACATATTGTCATAATTGATTTAGTTGTACACATGGCGACACAAAGCTAAACTTATCCAGTATAACCCGACCTAGTTTTGTATAAGCTTCTCGTACAATGAGAGATCAGCATACACTGGTTTTGCATAGCCTGAATGGTAAAGCCTACAAGTTATATAATTGTATGAGACATTGTTGTATATATATTTATTTTTATGTGGTTACATGACTACCAATTTTATTACTTTAATTTAAACGATTAATATGAAATATTTAGTAAAAGTAAAAGGCTTCAAATAAACAAATGCTTACCCTTAGAGCAGAAATATTATTCGGGAATCCATGCACTATCATCACCATCTTCCTAAAAATATTATTTTAATTTTAAAGCAAGTAGTTTTGTTTTTTAGCTCTTCCCAAAGTGTTGACAGAATTAGACAATGAAAGAGTTTCCTTGCCTAACTATTCAAGGAATAACAATTAAAACAGTCGCATCCTGAGTAAAATATACTTCAGCTGCACTTTAGTCTACTACTAGTAAAAAGCCTCTAGCGAGAAACGCCGGTAGTTAACCTACTAAAGAAAAAATGAATATTCGGTCAGTGGGTCGTCTTAGGGGCGGATTTTACTAGTATCTCTAGTCACTAAACATACCAGGGTCCCTTATTATTAGTTCGGTAAGCCCCTCCAGCCCATGTGCCTCTGTTATGTTGCATTATTCTCCTGTTTGGATCCCGAGTATAACCAATGTATGTGCGGCCTTTGTATTTAGGATTGATACAGTACAATAGGTAGACCCCGAAAAAATCCTCCACAAGTACTGGTTCCGACATGTTCACAGATGTATTTTAAAATGTTGAAACTTAACAATTCACAATTGGTTTTATTGTTTGTACTTTTACTTGTACTTTTTGCTGTTTTGTATTTTCATTTCGAAAACAAAACATTTATTTTTTGTTTGACAGCTGCGTTTTGAAATTACAGCAAGGACAATACTTGTCTTGTTTGGAGGGTACTTGATATTCTTTCTAGCATAGTCAGGTAAGCAATCGCGACTATATTTCTACTTTTATTTATTTATTTAAATATAAATGCAATCTAAAAACAGGATAAGATATCATAGACCTATGTCAAAATATAACTATAAAGCACAATAAAGAACTAAACGCAAAAGCATTCAGCCGCTGTCACTGTCAGGCTTATCTCCTGTGACCTGTCACTCCTGCACGTCAACTGTCAATTCATCGATACGAAAATTTCGATGCCGGGAATCACCGGGAATTAAATAAATAGTGGATTTGTGATTTTGAGATTACTCATTTGAGTTAAATTTGTCTGTTTATAATTTATAGATTGCAATGGCTGATAGTAAAACTTCGAAAATAAACCAAAATGTGTGTGGACTGTGAGTATCTAACCTCTTTGTAATGTTTTGTTTTGCACCAGGGTCCTTTGATAATATTCCTGTAGAGTGTAGACTATATATTTCATGCACAATTATGTAACTTCATTATCTAAACTTTCAGCTGCAACGACAAACAGAGCAAATACTGCTGCCCTCGCTGCGAAACATTCTACTGTTCTTTAGATTGCTACAAATCGGAGAAGCACCAACAATGCTCGGAAAGCTTCTACAGAGAATGCGTGAACGACGAATTGACGTCACATCATGCAGATGACGAATCCAGAAACAAAATGATGGAGATTTTAAAACGGATGCAGAATGAGGATGTTGACAACATAGACATAGAAGATTTGATAGAATATGATGACGAACCGGCTGATTCCGATGACGAACCTGGAATAGACCTTGAAGAACGTATAAAAGACTTGAACCTCGATGATGCAGACGCAGTATGGAATGCATTGACGGAAGATGAGAGGAATGAATTTGAAGCACTCTTAAATCAAGGGGATGTAGGGTCTATTATGCCGCAGTGGGATCCATGGTGGACGTATAGACGGGATAAGAAGCTGGTGGAGGATGTTGGTGTTAGTTTGGATGATGGAGAGGCTTTGAAGAAATGTCCGGAGTTGAAAGCTGTGCCTAAGTTTGAAACCCTGACTGTAAGTGTGCATTTGTTCTAATTTGTACAATAGATTACACTAAAACACTAGAAAGAAAAATGTGTTCTAACAGCAGTAAGCCTTCCTTCACAAGGAAAGTTGACCAAACAACATGATTGAGAAAAGGCTAGGCAGATGATTCATCCTCATAAAACAACCTAAAAAGAAAATGCCTCCCTTCTCTCCTTCCACTGTTCGCGATCTAGTGCGATTGTTGGCCATTTGGCCATTGATTGTATGTACAGTCAACTAATTCAGTATCGGACCCCCGTAAGGACTATCCTTGCTTCCAGTGTTAAAACAGTTAAAAACTTTCTAT
Organism: Cerastis rubricosa; assembly: GCA_949152445.1. Taxonomy (NCBI): domain Eukaryota; kingdom Metazoa; phylum Arthropoda; class Insecta; order Lepidoptera; family Noctuidae; genus Cerastis; species Cerastis rubricosa. Next base: position 7,664,300 of record OX424545.1, on the reverse strand, counting down.
TTCTTTGTCCCTTTTTTTGTTTTATTCCTATTGGTCGGAAAACGGTGGTCAAACATCTGGGATCATTAACAGAGGCTAAGATTTTTTTTTAAACAAAAGGTATTTAAAAAAAAGGGTCGCATTTATTGGTCCGCAAACTATTTGTGCGGAGTTGCGGACCAATAGCAGTAAGGGTGTTAAACAGATGTGGTCTTCGAGTGCACGGGATTTGGTTTGAAAAGTGTACCTATTGGCACTTTTGCGATAGTACATACAATCTGAATGAAATTGAACTTCACACATACATTATAATTATCTTCCCACATTTGTAAATCTCATCATACATTTTCACTATTAGTAAATGCAGCTACAGTACAGTAGCATAACTAATATCCCATCTTAATTATTTCAGGCAGTAAAACCATCGCCAGCAATCAAGAACAACATCACAAATGTACTGGCATCCTATGCCTTTGTATTGCGCTACTTCAACGGAGAGATAGAACCGAGAGAGGCTGTGTTATGTCTGCTCAATATATGTGACAATTTGGATAGCAATGCCAACTTTGACGATCCGGCCATAGCTTTGGAGTCCGTTGCACAAAAGTGTCTTCAGGTAGTTTTATATAGAAATTCTCTAGTAATATTCATAAGTCATCATCATGGCAGGTGCTTCAATCAACCTTCACTCTATCATTTACTCCTTTTTTCTTTCTTTATATTCCTCACACAATCAATCCATTGTTTCTTGATCTTCCTCTCCCTCGTGTTTATTATTTGCAGTTCCTAATCCTGATTAATCTAAGATCTTTCCACCACGCAAATGTTTTTCATAAACTTCACAATCTCTTGTTTAAAAATCCAAGCATTAATTACATACTTAGATTTTTTTTTTTTGGAAATTTCAGAGCGAACTCATCCAAACAGACGAAGCTAGTCTCACAGTTATGAAAAAGGACACATTTCTAATTATCAGAGGACCAAGTGAAGAAAACGAGAAATACTATTGCCAAGCAGCCCTCTCACATCTACACCACATCCTAACCAAGGCCAAATCTATAGGAAAACAAGGGAAAACTGAAGAACAGACTGTCAAAGAAAAAGCAGAGTTTTCCAGAAAGTTCCCTGAACATGAAAAGGAACATTTACCTAATTTAGATGTTAGTAAGGTGAAGAAGTGTTTGAAAAAGGTAGAATTCTACTTGTCTTATATAGAATGTTATGATATGGATTTTGAATAAATAATTTACTGTAGGGAATTAGGTGATTTTATTGATAAAACTTTTTCCCGTGGCTTCCCTTTCTGGAATGTGGAAGCGACAGGGTGTCCCGCGTAATTTTAAATTTTCTTAAGTTTTTTGCAATTTGCCGGTCAGTGGTTTTATGTCGAATAAAATATGATACGCGGCCATAAAACGTACGTACTTACATAATTGTAGTCATTAAAAACAATCTCAATTCGGCAGTATATAAAAAATATGTTTGTTTTGTCATTTAGAATTTACTGGAGAATTATCTTCTTTCCTTTTAGTGTTTTACTTCAATTTTCTTGGTTTCCAGTCCGATCCGTGTAATCGATAGTCTGCTAATTAGCCCACGAGCCGAGCTAATTTGCTAAGTACCTATACTATACAGATTTGTATAGAGAAAACCAATCTTTCTGTGTACGAGTAGCCGGCTCGGGTGTCCGTTTCAACCACGCGGCCACCTCATAATACTTGATGAAACTTTGCCAGGAATTAGTCCTAATTTGTTCCTATACCACCTCATAGCTAAGCACTCTTAGACACTTCTGGGTTTAGTGATAGTTGTCTAAGTAACTTAGTAGTTTGTAAATCTCGGGAATTAAATACGTACGAGGTACGAGCACACAGTTAAAAATTCAGCACAGTAATGACAATATTCACAACAAAAAATAATCGTTCAAACCCCTTGTGACAAATATTTTTAACAATAGTTTGGAAACAATAGAGATCCTTTTTCTGGAATCGTTCCCATCATAAAGCACCTGTGGAAAGTCAATGAAACGAAAATTTAATCAGTAAATACTTACCTACTTTAACAACAATAGACAATGGCCGCAAAACGAACCGCATATTCGTTCAAACAGAGTCCAACATTAAAAACATGCCCTCGTACTAATGTAATCATGGTCACTCTACTCTAATACGGTTTGTTACTACTGCTTTTTTGTAAATATCTTCTACAATATGAATGCTGCAGTTATATTCTCCATGTTTATCCAAACGAGGTTACGTTACCCGTCGATTAGTACTATAACTAAGCTTAAACCTGCTTTTAATCACGAGATATACGCCATTGTATTTTAGGCATATTGCCGTCCGAGCGGCCAACTAAAATCAACTCTAACAAATCATTGAACCTACTTTTAGTATTTTTTTCTGTTTATTCGCTGTAACAAATTAGGAACTAATTGTCCATACACATTAGCTTCTAATAATTTGATATATAAGGTGAGATACCTACCTATATCTCACTCATAATATACATACATATACTCATAACCTAAAAACTAAATATTGCATAACTTTTCATTTATTTACTTTTTGATGTTTTTTATTTTTGAAACAAATGGAACAAATTAAGACCTTTCTTTTGATGCATAATTCGTCTATCTCCATCATATAGTTTCTGTGTAATCACGGGCGATGACTACGGCAAGTGGCGGTTCTAGCGGCCAACTATTCTTGGTCATAGCGCCTTGGTTTTTTTTGGAACAAATTCACGAAAAGAGATGTGTATAGGAACAAATTAGGACTAATTCCTGGCAAAGTTTCATCAAGTAAGTATTATGAGGTGGCCGCGTGGTTGAAACGGACACCGGCTCGGCCAATACCGAGCACTCCCACACATAGACCATAACGTTCACGTACATTCACACACACAAATCCAACATGTCGTGGTGAGATAGAACTGCATGTATGAGTAGAACAACGCTTTAGGCACTAGCTAGGTGTGAGTGATAATAATGGCGATGTTTGCGGACTACACGTCCGAGCAATCTTATTTAGCTACAATTTTTCAATTAATTCATCTTTACAATTTAAATATTTTATTAATAATTTATGTCGCATTGGTTTTATATTCCTGTATGAAATAGGTACCTACTTAGCTTCAGAATAAAAGTTAATTTAACCCCCGCCTTAAATTAACCGCTCCGCTTCTGCGGCAAATCGCCGCTCAGCGGACAGACCACCGACATGATCTCATGGCGACATGGAGGTAGTCACACAGGCGTGATGTAACATCTTGTGTATAATTGTATCTGCTTATGTATTACCTGGATAATAAACAATTTTCCATTTAGAAAACTAAATTCTATCGAATCCAATCTCTATTAGTCATTATTGATGCACTACAGTGTTTTAATTACAAAGCAATGATTGACTGGCCAATCAGAACTGTCCTTTCAATCACGTGGACATGTCTCACCCCTCGGACCCATCAAAGAGATCTAAAATTCATCCCTCTGTGCGCAGATGACCTTGAGAGGTCAAGCCCTATCCGTGTATTGTAGCTATTAATATTTAGAATATAAAGTTTAAAATGTATTGTAACTAATAAACAAGTACCTATGTTGGTCTTCATACAGTTGAAGGTATAAAAGGAACCAGTTAGAGTTAAGAGATGAAGCTATCGGATCGTTTATGCAAATATTATCCGTTGAATCCCGCCGAAATTCAAAGTTCCCGGTGAGCCGTGATTGGCTGCCAGATCCCGTCCCCCCATCCCTTTACCCGAAGCTTCAAGTGCAATTTTCATGAATCAATAGTTTCCGCTAACGCCCTTCATTGCATCGGGCTCGTAAATCGTTTATCAAAGGTCCTGAATATTTAAAGATATTGGACTTGGATTAGCTAGAACGGTGACGTTGTGAAACGTAGCGTTCGTCTGAACAGGCTCTTGTGGAACCAAAGACGTGTGTGTGAGGGCTATCTTATGTAGGTACCTATGTAACCAGTGCTGGGACAGAGACGTTTTGCTGAATTAAAGACTTTTCAGTTTATGGACAAATATTGAACAATAATTTCCTGCATAATTCGGTAGGTGACAAACATCGATTTATTTTTTCCACACTTACCAGTGCAAGTGGTGCCAATGTTCCTTTGTCGGACAAGGTGCTATGGAACTATTGCGAAAATTCGTGTTTTAGTGCTTGAATACTTTTGAAAAGCGTGGCTGCAGACGGACGTGTCTGCCAGGCCAGTCATCAAGGACAAGGCTACTGGTGGCAATCTGCAGCATTGATTACCGTCGCAAGCCCTGATAATCACATTTAAACAGTCATCGTTTCATATCTTAAATATTTATCTCCAACAAAAGGAAATATTTCGCAAGTATTTAGATAGCGTAAACCATGAATAACTGCGAGTGGGTCCCAGCCTCTGTGGTCAATAATAATGATGGGTCCGGCGGCACCCACATTCCTCCAAGGTGGCCACCGCCAGGGATGATACAATATGGTCTTCAACACAATATAGTACCGGTGTTCACGGCAAATAGTCCTACAATGTACCCACCACAAGAACCTCAACAGTTTCCGGAGATTATGATGCAGGGGCCACCTCCTGTTCTTAACCAACCGTTTTCGCCACCCATATCTTTACCACATTACCAGCACCCACCACCACCTTACCACCACCCTCCACCTATTCCTTTACCCTGCCACCAGAACTCACCCATACCCTTGGGATGGGTGGCTCATACTTTTCAGGAAGACCCTGCTTCGTCTCAGGAGCCACCCATACCTTTGGGATCGGTGGCTCATAGTTTTCAGGATGAAACTGGTTCGCCTGAGGGTCCTGAGTCGCCAGAGGCAATTGCTTCGCCCCTAGAACCCGCGTCACCCCAGTCAGCTGTACCGCCCCTGGAACCCGTGTCACCCCAGTCAACTTTACCGGCCCAAGAACCTTTTCCTCAGTGGTTCATCGAGGCTGGCGAACAAGCACAGTTCGCCGGTATAACCAATTGGATATCTGGTGTGGTGGACGTCCATGACATGAGGATCTGGATTGTTCATGGTGTACTTGGACGGCAGGACTGTTTATGTACACAAATATATCAATATGGTTATCCGACCTAAGAAAGCGCTCACAGAATTTAAAATTCAGACTTTTCAATTTTTTGTTAACCGTCTACAAAATATATGTGAAATCAATAATGCATTAAGTACCATAGGGGCCGTTCAAGTATAACGTACTTAAGTAGTTTTTTTGCAATTAGTAACCCAGCCCTCCCCTCGTCAGCAAAAGTAAGCAAACTAAGAGCTTTGCTTACTTTTGCCTCTCCCCCTCATGCTTACGTAAACAATATTGGTACAGCAGTTATAATAAGTGATAGACAAGTGAATAGCCCGCGGCTGGCGCGCGGTAATTTCCTTACTCAGTTCTAAGCGAGTACCTAAACGTCTTCATTATTTGTAGGAATCCCCGAAAATGCATTTCGTTTTCAAGCATAGACAATGTGTGGGTTGCCATATGTATAAAAAAAATAATTACTGCTGACGCAATCACCATCTAGATCCCCCACCCCCATATCATCAAAATAATAAGCAAAGCAAAGACCCCTCGCACTCCTATAGTGCTTACGTAATACTTGAACGGTCCCATATACTTATTTGTGGAGACGTAAGATGTAAGGGCCCTTCCAAACTACGTGGCCTCGACCACGACTTGTCGCATGACCGGCCGCTATCTTGAACAAAGCTGTTCGGACGCCCGGTCTTGTGACCAAATTTTCTTCCTGGTCGGAGCTTTTGCGGCCTAAAGTCGTCGTCGTGGCCGCGTAGTGCGAGGTTCTTTATTGTCGGATTGTATGTCAGTGTGTTTCGAATTCAGTGTGTGAATTTCAGTGTGTTTCCTATGCCAATGAATAGGTAGCCAAAAGAAAATTTGTTGTGATTGTGCAATTTAAGACTGTCGGTGTGATATTTATTTTATTCGATTGTAGCGAAGCCAATTTTGGGTAGGTACCATGTTTTGTACACAAATTACACTGTAACCTAAATATTAAAATTCTTACTAGGTATACATTTTTACGGATGTTTTTTAGCACTTCATACTTTCTCAGTCTGTCTATTTTGATATATGATATAAATTACAATGTCCAGCAAAAATATTTCCAAGCGTTTTTAAACGCCAAGTCTTATGAAATCTTTTAACTTTGTGGTAGGTTTATGCCCGTTTCTAGCCGACACCTGAATACCTAATAAATAGTAGGAAATATACCATTAATCTGACAAGTCTTTTCGCCCGCAATGGATTGCCCCCGGGTGGCAATCAGGAATCAAAATTCCCAGTCAGCCCCGGCAAAGTTATTGCCCCCATTTCAAATCGCTGTACATTGCGACGTGGATCGCCAACATCGCTGTCTATTTTACGGCCGCTATTGTTGGTTGGGGGTCAGACTTTTCCAATGTGGTTGAATGTGGCCAACAATATTAGCTAGCTAAAAAATCTTTTCTGAAAACAATGTAAGAAATAAAACGCATCAGACACCTTAACCAGATATATTCGTTCCATGAATAATCCAGAGGAATGTCAGAAAAGTACCATCAACAATAATATATACACAATTTTATAACACAACACTTAACAAATACTTAAGTGTGTTTTTACATGGTAAGGTCCAAAATTATAGCCTACACACATTATATTAATCAGAGATACAAAATTGTCATGTAGGTAAATTATTGAAGTTTTCTCTAGTTACCCACGGTAAAAAAGTTATATTTTTGTTCAATAAAGTGTCCCTTTATTTCAGTCAATTTATGTTTTTAATTTACTGGTTACAGCCCGAAACTTTTGGACCTTTATCTCATTAGGTAAACAAATAGGGCATTGACTCGTAAAAATATACGTTTTGACATCTATAACAAACTAATATTCCTATGATCGTTTTGTTTTTCGTAAGCGATACTATGGAATACATAAATAAACTGTTTCGAATTTAACATATTTTTTTTTTGTTTTAAAAATGATGTTGGCTGTCACCATATTTGTTTACCTTAGAAGACAAGTAAAAAACAACACCTTTTTCACAATAATATGGTTAAGATACAGTTCACATAAGCAAGGATTTTTGGTTAGGATAATAATAAAAACTCAACTTTCTTCTATAAACAATAATACAATTTCGGAGTTGAAAAACAAAAACTATAAGCTTTAAAGAAGGCTGTGCATTTAAAATTTTTAAACAGATTACAACTAGTTTTTTATTTGTCATGGCTTTTATCTAGAAATAATTAGTGAAAATATTTAGGCAGTCACTCAGCTGTCGCTTAATTTTCTTGATAATGAGCATAGTTTAAACTTGCTAAAAAAAGTGAAAACAAATAAAATACGAACATTTTAATCCTTGCTTACATAAAACCAATAACATACAATAACATGGACAGCTAAACTAGAAATTGGCCTAAAAATCTTCTAAGTACAATAAATAGTTTTTTTATTCACTTAGATACATAAACATTCAAAACGGCTACACTAATATATAATTTGATATACATACTATATAATTTATTGATATATTATTAGAACTATGGTAACATGATACAGGTTGTTAAAATTTAGTTTCAGAAGGAGCTGTTATTATTGATCACTATTTTTTTACAAGTTTTATATAATGAATAAACAGGGTCAATAATTTATGATTAAATAAGCTAGCAATACTTAACACATGTGATGAATACCGATATATATAAAAAAAAAACAATTTGTGTTGGAGACAGTTGGAGACCGCTATTAGTTTAGTTTTTGACCCTGTATATTATTTTTGTAAGTTAAAAATAACTCACTTTTTCTGTGTTTAATGCATGTCATATTTTTTTTTTAAGTTATATTGTTGGCCAATCTTCTTAGCTAGGTTAAGATTGATAATAATATATTAAAAAATACAGTATTTAGTCTGTAAGATCCAAACATTTAATGATATTAGTATATAAGTGTCTATATCAAGGTAAACTCTTTTCCCAAAATCCTTTATATCACTAGGAAAAAGACCACCAAACTATCAAATTTTAAGACTTAATTATTACCTCAATTTTAGAATACACATAGTTTTTTTTTGTAACTCTTTATGTAATTGGGCAAGAGTTAAGGAAAATTTATTTTTGAAAACCCCGATATTATTTATTTCTACAAAAAAATCTCCATCCCCCATTAGGTTTTGTGTAAATCCGTCCTCACATATCTTTAATAAACTATCCTCCTTTTTAATTCACTTTCGACTAAAATAAGTACCATTAAATTGAAATTAAAAACTTTCACCACCACAAAAAATCACAATAAAATTAAAAAATGGTTAAAGGACTCACCATACTGAACCACAAAGAAACAGTGTGGAATTCAGTGAAATCAATTAAAATAAAACTCTTTTTTTTTTCGTTAAATCCCATGCTCTATAATAACTTCTATCACCCTTTTCTCATCTTAATTCTCAACCCAAATCAAATATTATAAGCATTCCTTTTTTAAATCTATTTCTTTTTTCTATAATCATTTGTTTTTTTTCTAAAGAATCAGTTCATATTATGTGCTTATGGATTAGTTTAGACCTTTTTGTAACGCATAAAGTATTTTTCTATTGCAATTGAAATTTTATGATGTTATTTTGGATATTAATGACATTAAAAATTATATTATTAAATATTTTTGTATAAAATTGCAATAGTTTAAAAAACTTCAGCTGTTTAATTCTTTAGGTGGCACGCCAAATTATAATATAGGTAAATGATGTTTTAATAAATGTCTTTTTGAAAACGATAAATCTAAGAAAACATTTTTAATACTTTAAAAAAAAAATCTGTGTTCTATGTATACTAATCTTGATAGAATCTCTGTTAGGTATACTGACCGTGTTTTTAATACTAATTCTGTGTGTCAAAGATTTATTGTATTTACTAAAAGTATGTAACATAGCGCGCTAGGCAGACAACTTCCAACTTTTAAAACGTCAGATACCGCGTTAAAAATAATCACATATCTATTTACATTGGTACACACGCCGACACATCAAGGTATACTTTCCAGTATAACATGGCCTCGCATTGTATAGACTTCCCGCAGAATGAGAGATCCGCACAAACTGGTTTTGTGTACCTTGACTGGTCGCCGTGCGTTCCTAATGCTAAAAATCGTATGTCACAATTTTCGCGCGATTTAAGTACGGTGATGGGCAAATCTTACGACTGTTAAAACCTTTGATAAACCAACTTATTTTTTTTATGACTCTTTGATCGCCAGTGAGAATTTTAAGGGTTACTCACATAGCTAGTAAGGTTCCAGCCAAAAGTTCGGCTTAGTAACCTGCTGGCCTACAATAACCTCTTAAAGCAGTATTGATTTACTCTTATTCCAGTGTGAGAAAGAGACGGAGCTATACAGGATGTCTAGCGCCATCTCTTTCCCACACTGGAAAATGAGTAAAACAATAATATTTTAAGACGTCATGATAGGTCACCTGGTGGTAAAACGTTTTATTGTGATAGAAGTCACTGTTTAATGTTTAGGCATTACATTTAGGTGTCTGTGTTAGTGAGAGCGAGCATCTGTATGATCGGGTGGTCAATTGGGTCAAAACCTAAGTTTGCTTAAGGAATCCTAAAAATTCAATTAATACCTATCCTTTAGATATAACTAAAATTTATGACAGCCATGTGGAGGAGTACAGACGTCTAAGCGTCTTGTTGTTTATTTAGTTAAATAGTTTATTTTATATACAAACTAGTTTTTTTTTCTGTAAATATTTAGTTTTAGTTATTCTGTAGTAGTAATTCTTTGATGTATTTATTTAAAACAACTATAAATTAAATTAAATGTGCACATTGTTATTAAGCACATCACTTATTAACTTTTGAAATGAAAAGGGTATTTGCTTGCTTTTTAGAATCGTAGTATAAAAACATAATAAGTCTGCCCAGCTCGTCTCTTAGATTTGCAGAATATTTTCTTCTTTTTGTGATTTCTGCTAGCATATTTGCAGAAAATAATTATAGTTTTTAAGGGTTTGTATAACACAATGTTCAAAAAGAATTTAATTGGACGTATTATTGAAAATATTATTAACGAATTAATACGATTACAGGAATTTTCAAAATTTACATATTGAACTAGAGATTACAATTTTGTGTAAAAATCTTTCGATTATATTTTGAAATAAGAACTGGTGGCCTACCATGACGTCTTAAAACAGTATTTTAAATATTATTCCAGATTGGGAAAGAGACGGCACTATACGTCCTTTATAGCTCCGTCTCTTTCTCACACTTGAAAGACAACTGCTTTAAGACGACATAGTAACCTCCCTGAAGCTTTAATTTCCCAATGATATTTTGGCTAAACATTTTACTGTAAAACTTTTCTAATTTTGTTGTCAAAACAATTCTAATGCGACAGATTTTTTTTTAATTTTCCTCAATAGTAGTTAAGATAATTTTATATCGTAGTAATATTTAGCAATTGCAATTCACTATAAATCTAAATGTTGTCAATGCGCAGGAGAATAAATTGGTGTACTTAATAAAAATATTGATGTCGTAAGATGGCGTTTTATTTTAAGATCCTTCTATAAATTACCAAAAGTACACATCAGTGGTAACACTAACGCACCCACGATGCAGTAGAAATTCCTAGACCGGGGCAAGATTTCATAAAAAAATAACTTGAAGACGTATACGTTCTACATCCATTTCGGTAAATGGGCACTTTAAGAACTTAGGTGTTTTTTTTTTCGGGAGTTTTTTTTATGAAATAGTAATTCAATTATATGAACTTAGAGAATTGTACTGATTGTGCAAAAACTGTAAGAAAATTTGTATTGCGCTGGCTGCCATGGCCCTCTAAGTATATAAATCAGTACATAGTGTTGTATACAATTTATAATACGAGCGTTACTTATTTGTTTCTTTGTGTCTGCACCGCAGCGTCGCGATTACTTGTAACATGCTCTAAATCACTTCTTTATTTTGTTCTTCCGCTGTATAGGTAATGCCAATGCGAAAAAATATATACCACATCCAAAAAGATAATCCTTACCTGATCAACGATGTCAAATCACCAACACTTTTGTCTAGATTTTTATACTATAAAGCGACTAACTTTTCGATGCTCCACCTGTTTTTAAGTGGTCACCGCTCTCATAGACAAACGCAGAAGTTGTAATTGAAATAACTGAATACCCGAAAAGGGGAGTTTTAAGGAACTGATTTGTTACAGAATCATTCCAGATATGGCGACGAAAATTCTCATATTTTGACAAAATTTAGAGACACTGCAAAATGCGTCAAGCTAAACGCACGTGCGTCAACTGTTCCCGCCCGTCGAAACTAGAACTTTTAACAAGATTTTTTCTCTCCGTAGTCGCTGTTGAAAACACATGCCATTTAATCATTTGAACGCCATTGTCACATATACGTGACAATCCAGCGCATGCCTTGTAACACAACGACACAAATATGTGACAAAAAATGCAGTGCACTATAATACAAAATAAACAATTAAATCATTACTTTTGTGTGCTTTTATTTGCATACCTTGAATATTTAAGCTCTTGTCCGTGTTGGATTGCTTGAAACGAATTAAATTATGTCATGGATATTGAGAAATTTAACTTCACCGCAAATATGTGAATTTGTGGCTTGGCGTGGAGGGCACGCGCATTCGTTTAAGCTCTGGCGTTCAAAAGGTTAAGCGTGTAGCTCGTGACGACAAGATATACGTCTTAAAGCATTATTGTTTTTACTCCTTTTCCAGTGTGGGAAAGAGATGGCGCTACACATCCTGTATAGCTCCGTCTCTTTCCCACACTGGAATAAGAGTAAAACAATACTGCTTTAAGATGTCATGGTAGGCCAGCAGTTATTTCAACTACACCTCATAAACAAAACTAATATTTTCCTTTCAAGAAAAAAACACAATCTAATAAGGAATTTGATTCTGATAATACTGTATCATATCATAGGTCCTAGTTCTAAAGTTCAGGAAGGAGTTCCTAATGACGGACAGCATGTACGCTGCAGCCTCTTTCTCGGTGGAGTTGGGCGCGAAGCGGGAGCGCAGTAGGCGGATCGTTTGGCCTCGGAAGCAGGGGAGGCCTGTGTCCAGCATTAGGGACACCATTGATATTATTGCTTCTTGGTAGGGCCTGGAAGGAGAGAAGACAAAGTTAGAAAGTATGTCTTATTTACTGCAGTGTACATAAGAATGTTTTTTTTTTTTACTTTTACAGAGATGACGTGTTACTATTTTAAAAATCGATTTTTTTGATCGTTGGTCCCTAAAACTAGGTCATTGCCGTATCTAGGTGTTACATGACATGTTTTTCAACAAAATGTCCATAAACATTTTTATAAATGTTTACAAAAAAATCATTTGTTTTTTAAATTAAGGAAATTTTATAATTGTTGTGTTAAGTGTACCTCATTCTCGTAGACAGCCAACAGTTTCACAGCATAATCTCTAGATCCTTTGAATTAGAACTCTTATGATCAAACGAAAACAAGGTCCATATTCACCTGACAGCAAGCAAGGCTTGCACGCAGAGCTCGCAAAACCATCTCATCAGACATTAATTTACCTTAACACTATAAAATAATGTTCATATTCACCAGACAACGAAGAAAGATTGCTTGCTTGGTGCTTCTATCTTACCTCCCGTCACCATTTTGAAGCTAATCTTACTACCACAAATATAAAGTCCATATTCACCTGACGGCAAGGAAGGCCTGCACGCAGAGCTCACAGAACCATCTGAATGGAGGGGCTTCCATTTTGCCACCCATCACCATCACCATCTCATCAGTCAGTTTGATGTCGGGTTCGAATCCTAGGTTACCGCCAGGTGATGACTCGAACATGAAGCCGAAATCTGGAAAAGTAATGTCATTAATGTATTTGAATTTTGCCTTTATTGGTTTTGATAAAAGCGTCTAAAATCTTCTGATAAAAGTATCTACACTAAGTTTTTTGACATGTTAATACATGAAAGTTAAGGAATATCACTTCGTGTTGAAATTGGTCACAATTTGTTTTAACACAGTTGGCGAGTGTCTTTAAAGCAAAATTCAAAGGTCAGACTTTGCGTAGAATCGCTAATAAAAAAAATCACCAACCAGCTGTTACATTAACTTGACGCCATAGATATGTATAAGCTTATGCTTTGTACGCATTTGATTTAAAAAAAAAAACAATGAAAGACTTCCACGCTGCGGGGTCTACAATCATGTTTATGTCCTTGGTAATATAAAATTTCATGTCTCGATATCAACGTGTATGGTAAAGTTTAATTAAATAATTTATATACAAGGTGTTGTTTTGCATATTCATCAAATTCAAGTAGGTAACTATGCTAGTGATTCTCGGCCCAAATCAATAATAAAATGGGTAGGTATTTTTTATTTTTTTCGTATTTATGGAAATAGGTGTGAACCACCCGTGTTTTTTAACGCAGGCTGTCTGATTCTCGCCCTATAACCGCGCTTCCACAAATACAAACAATCTCAAACGTTTATTCGATCATTTCTTATTCCCTTAACCACGTTAAAGGGCTATTCTGAAATACTGACAAACATAAACAACCAAAAAAATCAGCGTTTGTTAATAACTAACTAGGTACCGTAACTTAAATTGATTATTTATGTCGTGTGATAACCTCCTTAATTTTGACGAGGATGCAAAACAACACCGTGTATTTAGCAGTTTACGCACTGTACAGGCTGAAGCTGGAACATCGACGCTCAAATGGCTCCCACTGGCTAAGTACTATCGGGAAAGTGGGATTAGGCACACGATGACCAGATCTGTTTAACATCTTTAGTCTTATTGGTCCGCACAAATAGTTTGAGGACCAATAGTAGTATAATAAAAAAATAAAATAAAAAACAAAAAATACGCCACCCTTTTTTAAAATATTTTTTGTTTTAAAAAAACCTCAGGCACTGTTAATGATCCCAGATGTTTGACCACCGTTTTTCGACACATAGGAATAAGACAAAAAAAGGACCAAGGAATAGAAAGCTTCTATAGCGGCCGGACGCTGCAAGCAAGGATAGTCCTTACCGTGGTCCGATACACAGTTGATACCAGGTATATCATACCAGAAATCCGATCACGTTGTATACGGTAATTGACGTAAACAAATAACTGTAGTCTATAAGCAGAGTGTCTACAAACCTATATGTATGATATGTCCGTCCACGTCCAGCATGATGTTGCCGTTGTGTCTGTCCTTGATCTGCAGCAGGAAGCCTATCACACTGTACGCGGCCATTGACGTTATGAAACAACGGCGAGCAGCCTGGAATATGTTAATTTATAATTATAAAAAGAGATAAGTTGAAAATATTGTTTTCGCGGGTAAACATAACGTTCCCACTGCTGAGATAAAACCCTAAACCCTAAACTGCTGGGTTATAGTTGAATGAAACAGCTGGACTAGTTAATACATATAATTGGTAACACTAAGCTAGGTCGCGGGTACGTTGTCACTATGTTCTGTCCGTTCACTATCGCAGTAAAAAGGAAGGGTACCGTTCCGTCGTATTTTTTTTACTTCTCCCGCTCTGGGCGGAGCGGAAGGGAGTGTCAGACTTGACTGACTAAAACCCATCCATGTTCCTTCTTAGCCCTTTGCGTTCCAGGGGCACGGTATCTCTTTCGAACAACCCGCAGCCCTGGCAGGCATCGGTCCTCTCGGACCCCTTCCGATTTGCTGACATCTCCTTGAGGCGCGCGTGGAACACGAACGCGCCGTCGGCACGGTCTGTCGTCATTAGACAGAATACTCACTACCCCTTACTGGTAGATTTTAGGTGGCCTACCATGACGTCTTAAAACATTATTGTTATACTCCTTTTCCAGTGTAGGAAAGAGATGGCGCTAGACATCCTGTATAGCTCCGTCTCTTTCTCACATTGGAATAAGAGTAAAACAATACTGCTTTAAGACGTCATGGTAGGCAAGCAGCTTTTCTTATTTCCATGCTATGATATGCGTTTTCCTCACGATGTATCCTGAAGCTATTTTGAGAGCAGTGACCTAAAAATTCTTTAGTCTCTAAAACCTTCAGCAGTATTGCCCATTGGACTATGGCATTCAATTAATTAACGTATTAGTTTACTCGACAACGTAAAGCAGTGTACCGTATACCGCAAAATATTGCCGTTTGTACAGTGTACATACCTGAAACTCTCTAGTGGTCTCATCTCCGTACTTCTTGATGAAGTACTCGTACATGCCGATGTCGGTCTGTCTTCCGAGCTGATCGCGAGACTTCGCGTTAGGCACGCATTCTATCACTCCACACTGAAATTATGTACAAAGGAATAACAACTTTAGAATTAATGATTTAGAGATATTTTTTGCAGTGAATTGGAGTTCCAAATGTTTCAGCGAGCTTGTAATGTAATATTTCAGAATCGAGCATTACATCACTGAGTGAGGAGAACCGAGCATTACAGTGCGCAACCTGTAACGATACAATTTGTAACTATCACCGGAGTAATAATTTCTTACTGTATCTTTGAGTAGGGCGGGTAATAGTCAGATTTAGCACACACAATTTAGATTTTAGCACACAGGGAATAGAAATCTAAGTTTTATGTGCTAAATCTGACTATTGGGGCAGTAGTCAGATTTAGCACACAAACCTTACATTTCTATTCCCAAACCGTTTAGGAGAGAAAAGTTGGGCTATAAAAGATTTTTCAACTCCAATAGTGCACTTTATAAAAAAAAGCCTTTTAAGATAGTACACACGGCAACATATCAAGCAATACATTTCCAGTATAACATGGCCTCTATTTGTATAAAGTTCCCGTAGAATGAGAGATCCTGCTTGATTGGTCGTCGAGCGTATAACATCTATCCCCATATAAGTAAGTATAGGTATTAAAAATGCCCACCCCAGGCGCAGTAGCGACGACTTTATACGGGAACAGGTACAGATCCAGCCCAACTTGTTGGAAGATGTTCTTGAACAGCGATATGACTTGCAACGCCAACATGTCCTGCCTGACGTCATCTCCCACTTTAAAAATGGCGGCCTGCCATACTTCTGAAGCTATGCCGGTGAACCGGTCTTTGCCGTCTTCCTGTTTGGTAGAAGAGTGAAAATTGTGTCAATTAAATATGATAGTTTAAAAAATAACTAACAAAAGCGCTTTTAATATTATATAAGTACTAGCTGCTGCCAACGACTTCGTTCGCGTGGTTTATTTTTTTTGGTTATGAAAAATTGATTTTGGCCGATTCTCAGAACTACCCGATATGCTCACAAAATGTCATACAAATCGGTTCAGTCGTTTCGGAAGAGTATGGTAACTAACATTGTGACACGAGAATTTTATTAAAATTTACTTTTATATAACTAATTATCAGGGATCGGAATAAGTAGAGAATATTTACCTTAAGTTCGAGGAAGGAAGTAACAGAGTCGATAATACCTCGTTTAAAATCCCGATATCATAAAAATTACAATTAAAACTCGTGATCTATCTGACTGTATTAGACACGTATCTTGATACTTACTGAGGGAGGATCCTCTCCTGCAGATATAGCCATGGCGATGGCTTCCATCTCATCGATGCCGTACTTTCGCACTCTGAATCTGGCCAAGTACGGGGCTTTCGCTGCACTCTGCATGGGGGTACCTGGTACAAAAATATGATTTATATGAGCTTGATTAAGACAAACGTGGCAGGGAGAGTCGTTTATAGACTGGATTGGCTCGCATATTAGTTCATAATTTATTTTTTTTACTTTATCGAACTGGTTATTTTCACGCTTACACACTTTAAGTTCAAAAGGATGGCTATTGAGTCTTTAAAGTAACCTTCTAAAATTAGTGCCACTGTTTTACATATGACTAATAAGATACTTTTAAATTACATTAAATATTTCTTGGAAACTAACACACGCATTTAACTAGTTTCTTACTATTATTTCGCGGACATTGGTGTGGGTTACACGTTTACTTAGTTTTAAATTTATGCTGTTGTACTTGAATTGTAATGTGTAACTGTTAAATGTTCCAATAACGTAAAATAAAATAAAAATAATAATCCCACTGCTGGGCCTGGGCCATTGGTAGATATGACATAATATCACGCCTATAATCCCCGAAGGGTTAGGTAGAGATGTACTTTATTGTAACTACATTTCGCCAGTTATGTTTTTTAAATCCTATGTAATAAGGGCCGAGCTTATTGCAATTAATCGGCCACAAATCCAGACTACGTCGCTTCTACTGCGAAATCCTGATGTAAAACCCAATAACACGTTACCCGATCCGGGAATTGAACGAAGGACGACATGCTCAGCAATCACGTTTATGACCAACGCGGCAGCCTAGAGTCTCATCTGGTAGATTTTACATGCCTTAAAATTGTTGGTTCTGGAATTTAGGATTCTAAAAATAAACATTGCACCAAGTTTGCCTGGGGTTAAACCCAAGAGCTAAAACGTCATTCAGGACCGATAACCTTGATTGACCCGGTCCGAAATTGCGTGGATGGAATAGGAGATGGAGGCTAAACATATTTTTGTCAACTCTCGTGTTATAGGAAATATGCAAGTAGGTGAGTAAAAAAAAAAAAATAAATATGAATTGTCCTGGACCATTGAAACTATGTGGTACATTTGTTTAAATATTAAGCCTGAAATTGACCTGCAAAAAACCTAAGAAACCTTGAATTTCGCGTACTACCCCGTCAGTAGCCAGGGTTGCAAATTGCAAGAAATCGTAAGAAAAATTGAATTTAGATCCACTTTAAGGCTAGAAACAATTACTTGAATATTCCCTTGTATTTCCTGATTTTTGCAATCTGCGGACCTAATATTACGAATATTGTAATGACTTACCGCTCTTGTAGTCGATGTCAACCACCATTGAATCAGGGTTTGAAGGTAGATAGCAACCAGGTTGAACCTGTTGCAAAAAGGGAGGAACAACTTTAAAAAAACTATTGCTTGAAATATCCTATTATTTGTGTAGCCACCTACAAAAAGCAACTACAGCGCCATCTATGATAAAACTGAACAACTAATATGGTCTGAATCTCGCAAGCAAAATTTACATCGACTGAAGGCTATATACAGAAATCCGACAACAACTGTCGGGCAGTTGCCCACCAGACACAACACTTGTCTGGTCGGAGGATCGTCCCTTTTCTAAGGAGTATCAAGGAACTTTACACCCTGTTCCTCCTACTCCTAGATATGTCCCACTTCGTATAATAGTGATCGCAGCTTTGCAACTATGAAGAAGTTTTTGTAACATTGAAATACTCTTTTCCGTAGCCTAATAGCAAAAACGGCATCTGAATTGCACATAGATTTTTTACTCGGAGACTATGCCGAAATAACTTTGCTTTAACTTATTTTAACGGGTTATAATTACAATCATCTGTGCGTGTTCATGCCGACTGCGGATCCCTTCACTGTGCGTGGGTTTACACGCACTTGACCGTTAGCATATTATTTCCCAACGGAGAAACAGGATGAGAGTTGCCGAGAATCGAGATAAGTTTTTTGCGATTGACGACGCCTATGTCCAGCAGTGGACTGTTGTAGGCTGATGATGTCCACCCAAGGAGGAGACCCACATTCATAGGCTAAATACTATAGGTTCATATTTAATACGATGGAAGAACTTAACTTAGCCGGCCAAGTGCGAGGCGGACTCGCGCACGAAGAGTTCCGTACCACTATTTATATAAACCAGCAAAAAAACACTTTTTTGTATTGTGTATAGTTATTGCTGTATCGGTAACAGAAATACATCATTCATCATCATTTGCCTAGCCTTTTCCCAAACTTACTTGGGGTCGGCTTCCAGTCTAACCGGATGCAGCTGACTATCAGTATTTTACATGTAGCGACTAGCAACAGAAATACATAATCTGTAGAAATTTCAACTGGCTAACTATCACGGTTCATGAGATACAGCCTGGTGACAGACTGACGGACACGGACGGAACGACGGACAGCGAAGTCACAGTAATAGGGTCCCGTTTGATCCTTTGGGTACGGAACCCTTAAACTTAATAAGAAAATTAAATGCAGTCATATTTTGGGACCTAAACACATATTTGTAGTAAAATTATTTGAGGTACCACGAACAGCCCCTATTCCTTACCTTAACAGTTTTCAGTGCCTCCAAGCAAGCTCGTTTCCTCTCGGCGCCCTTCGGGAACGGTCGGATAGTTCCGCTGATGTTAGTGATCTGACTGAAGAAGTCAAACTCTCTCTCGTAAAAAGCTTTCGCGGGACCCGATAGGTGGTCTACTATGTTCTTTGTTAGGCTTTCGAGGACATCGTACAGGGCAGCTGAAAAAAATTAAAAAAACACAACATCTCGCATAGATTCCCCGAAGGGTTGGGCAGAGGTGTAACCTAAGGTACATCCATATTTCGTCAGTTATGTAGTGTCCTATGTTATAGGGGGCGAGCCTATTTCCCCATCAACCGGGCACAATTCCAGACTCCGTAGTTGCTACTGAGAGCTTCCTGATGAAAAAACTCAACAACACTTGCGCGATCCGGGAATCGAACCCAGGACACCCACATGATGAGCAGTCGCGCTTGGAACCACTAGACTAAATTTGATAACCAATACAGGGTGTAACGGTGAGGGTATATACATACTTAAGAGTGTGCTACAGACCATAAAACTGAACATGTTTCTCCATCGGACCAACAACGTCATAGCGAAAAAAATATCAGCTGCCCCTGCATTTGGGTCGAATAGGTATTGAAATTTTGTATGGGGTAGCAGATATTTTTTTCCTTATTACGATGTTTGTTTGCGGACAAACATGTTCAGTTTGATGGTCTGTAGCACACCCGTAAGTATGTATATACCCTTTCCGTTACACCTTGTGTATATATAAGAATCAATTGCTGTTCGATTGTCACGCTAAAACTCGAGAACGGCTGGGCCGATTTAGCTGATTTTGGTTTCGAAATGTTTGTCGTAGTCCAGGAAAGGTTTAAAAGGTGAGAAAGGTAGGGTAGGGTAGGCCGGATAGGGTAGGGTACGTAGGTAGGTAGGTAGGTAGGTAGAAGGTAAGTAGGGTAGGGTAGGTAGGTAGGGTAGGTAGGCAGCAAAAAGTGCATTGCAACGAATGCATGGTAATAATCTAAACTTGACTTTCCGAATCGAAATCGAATCGAAGCGTTTGTGTATACGGAGGCTTTACTGCAGATAATAGATGTCACATGATTTTATGGTTCTAAGAAATAATGTTGATTTCTTCCTGGTGATGAAGTAGATGCACTAAATAACGTGTCCAATAGGTTCAAACGCACGGACGTCGCGATCGTTACCAACGCGACACCACTGCTGGGCAGTCGCACCAAGTAAACTACTAGTACTTATATCCATTCTATTACACCGGAAGCCAACCTCAACAGAGTCGTGAAAATAACTAAATAATTAAATCATGAAAAGACTTACGATCTTTGTTCTGCATTTCCTCGTCCGTGTACATATTGGTGTGCATGTTCCATATCAGCTGATGAGCCACGACTTGAGATTTCTTCGATAGTGACTTTATTAGTTCTGCTACGTAGCCCATCTGGAGAGGAAAATAAAGTTAAATGAATTGATATACAGGGTGTAAGGGACACCGACGCACAAACGATCACCACGTACATCATTACAAGCCCGAACATAGAAATTTTTCAATGGATTGTTTTTTTTCTGGATTTTTTTTCATTGGTTGCTTTTTGAGGGCTTCCGTACCCAATACATACGTACAATGGCCCAATAAAGAGGCTTAGTGCAGAAACAGCCCGGCTAACCTAAATATAAACCGAAACCGTACCCAAAGGGTCAAACGGGACCCTATTACTGAGACTTCGCTGTCCGTCCGTCTGTCACCAGGCTGTATCTTATGAACCGTGATAGTTAGCCAGTTGAAATCTCTACAGATTATGTATTTCTATTGCCGCTATAACAACAAATACAAAAAATAGAATAAAATAAATATTTAAGGCTCCCATACAAAAAAGTGTTTTTTTTTTTAAATCGTTCCATATATTTTGACGTGTAGATATTGCTTTTGTAAGAAACAGCTGTTATTTTAAATTACTGTTTCAAAAAATCTATGTTGGGGGGTGGGACTTAAAATGATGTACTGAATACAAATAGTTGTAGTTCACTTTAACTTACTAAACAGGATATTGTTTGTGTTGTGGTGATAATTTATTAAATTAATTTTGGATCACATCTGTTTTCGGAAATACCACCTTGTAGCAACGGTGATAAGGCACAAAGTAGCTTATCTGAGCCACTAATAGGGATTCCAAACAGGACACAAAGTCACTAACTACTCCAATCCAGATGACTTCAACACCCTTGCCACACCTTTTAACTGAAAATAAACGCTATTCTAAAGTAACTAAGACTCAATTTAGCTTGTCCAGTACTCACAGTGTCATGCCTTAAGGCCTGCACCAGCTGCGGTATGTACAGCAGCACAGCGGAAGATGGGTATGACGTCAGAGTGTTGACGGCCGCCTGCGCCGACAGCGGGTGCGGCGGGTACTGACGGCTGAAGTACGAGAGCGCTTCTACTGGCGACACGCGGGCCCAGGTTATCATGTGGACTAGCTGGAATAGACATAAATGGGGTTTATTTTAAAGTAAAATATTTGAGGCTCGTTTTTGTTTGTGTGAGATTTCAACATGTTTATGCGAACTTTTTCTCTGTCATGTCATCTAAATACATGGTGTTTTTTGCATGCTCGTCAAATTCAAGGAGATAACTATGTTAATGATTCTCAACCCGAATCAATAATAAAATGGGTAGGTCTTATTTACGGAAGTCGGTAAGTGTGAACCACCCGAGTTTTACACGCGGCCCATCTGATCCTCGCCCTATAAGCGCGCTTTCACACATACAAACAATCTCAAACGTTTTTTCGATCATTTCTCATTGCCTAAACTGACAAACTTAAACAACCAAAAAAATCAGCGTTAATTAATAATTAACTAGGTACCGTAATTAAAATTGATTATTTATGCCTTTTGTGACAACCTCCTGAATTTTGACGAGGATGCAAAACAACACCTTGTATAAGGTACTTAGATGAAATCTTCTATCTCATCAAACAGTATATTTTCAAATGACTGTTTTGCCACTGGGGAAGCTTATCTATAGTCACGCTCACTGGCTCCGTGTTGCCTAGGTATTTCTATGTATTTGAAAGGGATACAGAGGCGGAAAATCTAATGTGAGTAGTTGAGGGGAATCCGATCGAAAAATGAAAAAAAAAACTTTAGAAAAAGTGGGATAGGCTTCAAAATAAGGAGCTGAAGTCAGCGTCAGTTTGCGAAGAACTCTGCCTTATAATATAAAAAAACTTCTATATTAAGAGATAATCACAAACTTCATGCGCAGCGTTGAGAATCGTTGAGTAAATGACAAGCTAAAAACAATTCTATTATCATAGTAATAAAGACACAAACCTCATGAGCATCGTTAAGCAGTGTCTCAGTAGTAACAAGGTACTTCAGCGCCTGAGGCACATGACTAACAGCAGTTGGTTGCGCTTGCACCTTGCGACGGATCTCGAATATTATGCCTTCGTGCTTTAACCTGAAAACAAAGTGGAATTTACTATTGACGTTTATGATAATAAGGTTTTATTTTAAATAACAAATGAGGTTGAAGGACCTGTCTATTTACGTATGGAAGGTAATCTCTGGCTTGAAGACAGTGTGAGAGAGCATTTTGTCTTTGTGTAGTTAAAGACAGTTGGCTCTGTTTGGGTGTTTTTTTTTTTGTTCTGAATGGCCGCCAGAAAGGGCCGTAAAAACGGGTTGCACTCCGGGAGTGCAGGCAGAACTGAAAACTTAAATATTAACGTTGTGCATTTTTGATATCTTGGAATGGTTAGGGAATAATTTTGCACGAATTACTTTAATTATCAGTAAAAAAACACTATCATTTATGTGGTAAAATACAATATTCATTTATTCGCTATCGTACACAAACATGCAAATTTATATTACATACAAAATTTAACACGTCTTACGAATTTTACCGCTTTGCAGAAACCGAAGGTTTTGTTTGTGCATAAGATAATTCGTTTTGAACTTTATGACATTTGTCAAACTCAATGACAAATGTCATAAAGTTCAAATTCCTTCGTCCAATTCCTAATGTCAATCCGTCTTACGAATTTTCGATCATCGAGTTTAACATTTTTACCCATCACAAAAGTGCACAACACCACTCAGGTATTGTGCAACTAATCCAGAACCCATTTCAAAAAATGAAATTTTTATAATTAATTTTTATTCATCTTTTTAAATTTATATATATTTTTTTTCTTAGCCTTGACTGCCCCACTCCTGGGCATAGGCTTTCCCCCATTCCTTCCAATTTTCATGTTGTTGCGCCTTATCTCGCTAATTAACGAAAACAAGAAAAGTGATAAATAAAAATAAAAAAACAATCATTTAGGAGGGGGGGTGCAGCCCCCCTCCCCTCGGCAATGCCCATGGTGACAAGTGACAAGATTTTAAATTTCGTATCGACTAGACTTGTGGAAGTTGTTTATATCCCGCCATCAACTAGAAAAGAGGTGATGATCTTCAAACGGCTGAGCAGATTTTCTCGAAACATAGCTAAGAACACTCTCGATTAAAATATCTTTCAAACGAAACCAATTTTATCTAAATCGGTTCATCCGTTTAGGAGCTACGATGCCACAGACACACACAGATACACACGTCAAACTCATAACACCACTCTTTTTTGGTCGGGGGATAATTAAACGATAGACCTTGCCCTTGACGAGGAATATGTGGTAATCGGTTGTCGTGGTATAGCCATGTGATGCGGAGGAATGAGGAAAATGTCGTGAGGAAATTTTCCAGTACAAGACTAAAGCAACGATGGATGCGTGAGAAGGATGATGATGAAAGGAGGTGACTGATGAGAGACAAGTATTAGAGAAGTATGGAACAACAATTCATGCTGCACCGACCCCAAATAAATTGGGATAAGTGCAGGAGAATGATGATGGTAGACCTTTATTTGAGTTACTTTATTAAGAAAAGAGTCACCCCCGTCTTTTTGTGTACATTCAATATTTTTCTTTCTGTCTTTCTCTCCTATATTAGCTCACCTCTCGGCCAGGAACACGGCGAGTGTGGGACTGATGTCCCAGGCCAGCTTGGCGTAGTCGCGCCACGTTCGCTCCGTATTGGGCTTGGAGCGCCACGTGTTGATGTTGTCTTCTCCCGGGACGGCTTGCTCTGGACGACCGTGGGGGTTATGCCAGGTTACTAGGAACTCTATTTCTACAGCCTGTTGAAGAAACAAGGGTTTGTAAACACCATAGGTACATCAAACAAATCTCACATGATAGTTTTGCTTAATCTAAAGCCATAGAAATACTTGCAGTAACAGAACCCACCAAAAGGCATAGCTAATCAAATAATGGTTCAGCTAATTGTAAAACATTATTTTGGTTCTTGAAAGCGAGTGAAACTAATAGGCGTAGGTTAAGGCGGTTTCAGATTAGCGTACTTTCGGCGCGGATAGGCTCGTTTTTGGACGTACTTTTACTCGTACAAGCACGAGTCGCGAGATAAGCGCGTGTACGCCTGTAGCGTTTTATAGCGCTATAAAACGGTAGTCTGAAACCGCTTCTAGCGGAAAATTATAATCAACGTTTCGCCTGAAATTATTATGGCCAGGCTCTCTATTTTATACTTTAAATCAGATACCATAAGTTCCAGTATCAGGTTCGTCTTTTTAACGTAGTGTTTTACGAACGTGTCCTGCGACTCTTGCCGGTGATACATGTTGTCATTGGATAGCCTATCTTAATGCACTCACCAAAAGTTCCAATATAAGGTTCCTCTTCCTCACGTAGTCTTTCACGAATGTGTCCTGCGGCTTGGCGGGCGGTTTCACGCTGCGGTTGGAACGCTTGCCCGCGATACTGCCCGCTCCACTGCTCAGGGTGGTTGTCGACATTGGCACCTAAAAGTAAATGGGCAGAAGAAAAGCAGACATTTTATTTGTTGCATCTGTTGCAGTAGATAGATTTATTGATTGGTTTAAAAAAAAAGGTTGAATGAAAGGCATGAATGAAAAAGGGATGAATGAAAGGCATTTGCATGTGGCTGAGATGAGAATGCTAAGGGGGATGTGTGGTGTTACGCGAATGGATAGAAAAAGGAATGAGTACATAAGAGGAAGTCTGAAAGTGGCGCCGGTGACTGAAAAGATGTGTGGTAATCGGTTGTCGTGGTATGGGCATGTGATGCGGAGGAATGAGGAAAATGTCGTGAGGAAAGTTTTGAGTATGAATGTGGATGGGTATAAGAGTAGAGGAAGACCAAAGAAACGATGGATGGACTTTGTGAAGGATGATATGGCAAGAAAGGAGGTGTCTCATGAGATGACAAATAATAGAGAAGTATGGAAGAAGAAGACATGCTGCGCCGACCCCAAATAAATTGGGATAATAGATATATATAATATAGATAGATATAGCAAAAGAATGATGATGTTTAAAAAAAAGGAATTCGAATTGAAATCAGGATAAATGGATGAGAACCAATACTAATTGAACTTTTATGAGTTACGAAAGACTGTCACTTCAACACTTATTTATTTTGAGCCGGGACGAAGTGCCGTAAATAACTATACAAAAGGGTCTCTGGCTGTATAGTAATACCAGCCAATCCTTCTAAAAACGTGTATAATGAAAAAGCCAATACCGTACCCCGTAAGTAATACGGATAGCATTATTCTATTGCTAAATAGCACAAAATTGTTTTGAGCTTATTATAGAGAGGTATGGAAGAACAAGACGTACTGCGCCGACCCCAAATGAATTGGGATAAGGGCAAGAGAATGATGATCACAACAATTATTAATAATTACGAGGCAATTATTGTTAGGCCCTGTTTAACAGAGAATATTACAAAGATCGTGTTGATGACTTAATTTTTTTCCGACAACAACACACGGCGACACACCAACACACCAAGCGATACACTTGCAGCATAACGTGGCCTCGCTTTGTATAGATTTCTCATACAATGAGAGATCCGCTTATACTGGTTTTGTATAGTTTGATTGGTCGTCGTTCTAACGTAGCCTTCCCCGTATTCACAAACTCTCGGATTCGATTTCTATTCGGAAAGTCGTATGTCTATCTCGCTCGCTTTCGTAATGCCAAAACAAGATAAACAAAACAATAAGAAAACAAAAAGAACAAAAAAAAAACAATAAACATAACAACAAAAACAAGATAGACAATACGACTTGTCGATCGACATCGAATCGAAGTGTTTGTGAATACGGGGGCTGGACAGCTTTGTCATTTGACTCACCGTATTAATCCATCCCGTAGTCTGTCGACTGCCTATATCACTGTTGACAGATGACCGGTTGTCAATCGGCGAGTTCGATGTGTAGATGCTTTGGTTGCTGCTCGGACCCATCAGCTCAAATTCACCTGGAACAGACATTGATGATATCAACGAACTCTATGAAAAGGCACCGCAACGTGTTTCGTTTTTTCATGGTTAGTTAGAGCAAGCTTAAACAAACAAAAACTATTAAAGGGTGCCTTAGCTTAAGCTATAAAAGTGTAACAGTATAAATTTAATGTGAAAGTAACTCTTAGTCCGTCAGTCAGTCTGTCTGCTTTGTTTGTACCGAGTTGACGTCTAAACGGCTGAACGGATTTCGGTAAATTTTGATAAACAGGGTAGACTATGACACGGGTAAGAACTTGGGATACTTTTTATCCCAATTCCCCGTTTTCGTAGGATAATTTCCGACATCCATACGAGCGAAGGTGCTAGTTTACATTAAATAAGTTACCTCCAATATCACTGCTTTTCAAGTACTTCTTATCTGAGTGCATGAGCTGCCAGAACTTGATGAGCGATATGATATCCTCTCTCAGAGCTCCAGAGCTCTTGGCAGGACACATGAGCCCTCGACAGAAGTAATCGAGGCAGGCTGCGTAGACGCGCTCACGGAGGATGTTGCGAGCGATGGAGCGAGGGAGTATGTCGCCTTGGAGGAGGGATATCCCGCAGGACAGGAGTCTGTGGAACGAAGAAGATTATAAAATTACATCACGCCTGCATTGCAGTGCGTCGGGAATGTTCGCGGAGGCTCGCACAGGTTGCTTCCACGCTATCATGCAAAAGAAAGCGGCCTCCTTACTATTAAGCCGTTGAAAATTAAAATCTGGGCAAGTACCAATGTGACGTTTTCAATTCATGTACTTTCTAAGTTTATCTTGGACATCACTGACATCATCGGTGACGAAACCTGGACTTGTTTTTTTTTAAGAACATATTCATCATTTCAGCCCAAAAGACGTCCACTGCTGGACAGAAGTCTCCCCCAAGTGTCGCCACATTGACATTTTGGGGGTATTTGCCATAATCGCCACGCTTGGCAGGCGGGTAGGCGATCGCAGTATGGTTGTTACAAAAGCACAGAGAACGCTGCTGCCCATTCTTTGGCAAATCCCTTAGTCTCCTCTTACGACACCCACGGGAAGATATGGGATGGTGCTTTTCTTTACGCCCGACACCATACAGAGCAACAGGGCAGAGAGTTTTAAGAACATACCTAAATCTTACTCCAACGGCTTCAACGTGTCTGTTTATATGGTCGCGTACGTCTCCCACAGTTATCGGCAATGACCTAAACAATAAAATTGTTGAAAAATTATGCTTTAACGTGTTAATAATAAAGTTTAATCTAGAGGAATATTATAATCTACACTTATATATTATAAAGCTGAAGAGTTTGTTTGAACTAGCTAATCTTGGGAACTACTGGTTCGAATCAAAAACAAATTTTAGCGATGGATTTATCGAGGAAGGCTATAATATAGCCTGATGGATATAATGTACAGGGTTATTGGTAAAACACCAACAACCTCTTAAGAGGTCGTTGCCTGCAAATAAATGTATGTTGTTGTACTCATCATTATGAACAATATTTACTACGGGACAAAACCTGAAATCGCGAAAAAAAACAGCTGTTCCGTACTTTATAAACACGAAATTGTAATACCCAAATTTAGATTAACAAAAACTAGCAAGTCATTTCTTATAAACAGTATACGCTTTTATAATAAGTTGCCAAAGTCAGTTATTGAACTGACCGATGGAAAGTTTAAAAATTGCATCAAACGTGTCCTTATTAAAAAAGCATATTACAAAATTAAGGACTATGTTGAAGATAAAGAAGTTTGGCTGTAGTTCCCTCTGCTCATGCGGCTTCCCTGGTAGCTCAAAAACGACACAAATATGTGGATGTCTCTAACTATTCCGAATTTTATTTATTCTATTCATTTTTTTTCAGATGTTTTACAATAGTTTTCAAATCATTGCACCGTTTATTCATTGTGCAGAATAGTTACAGTACTGATGACTACATTTGTGTCAATTGTTTATTTAATTGTTCTTAGTTTTATTTTTACTTTTGTATAGATTCTTTTTCATTCATATTTTTTTGTGAATGTGTGGACATTGTAGGCTTTGTAATTTTTTTTTTTCTTTTTGTTTTTTTTTTTCAGCTTCATCTTTTTCTACCTTTTGTAGTAAGCGATGACTTATTGTCGGGCCTACGCTGTCCTCTCATACTTAAGTACTAGCGCTGTAACATCCAAATATTGTAGAACCAAATGATTTTAAAAGAGTAACCATGGAGTTTCTTGCCGGTTCTTCTCCATAGGAAACGACCAACCCGAACCGTGCCTCTTCTGTTGACGTTTTATAAGTGCCCATGTAAGGCCTATGTAAAATAAAATATTTTGATTTGATTTGATTTGATTGATTATGTTCACATAACTCGTCAAAATGTAGGGAACAGCTGATTTTTTTTCACGATTTCGTGTTTGGTCTCATAGCAAAAGTTGTTCATAATGATGAGTAGAATGACCTCTTAAGAGGTTGTTGGTGTTTTAACAATAACCCTGTATATAGCGCTAAAACCAATAAGAGCGGAACATCAATGAAAAACAGGAAAAAATGTGATGCAGACGAAGTTGCGCGGGTCAGCTCGTTTCTAATATAACAAAATACGTACCTATGCAGCAAACTGGCCAGCATCTCCACCTTTTCTAAGCTGTTGTATTTGGCTGTCTCGGCTACCTCGCACAGGTATCGAATCCACACTGCGTGAGGAGCCACGAAGGGTGGACGGGGTTCTAGTTTTGCACCTGTTATAATAAGTTTCATTCGAATTATGCTCTCTTAAAATTGGAAATAGGCAATACAAACTGTTTTACAGTAAATTAAACTTTACAACTATGTAATCCTCAATAAAGTCAGAGGCCCATCATCATTCATCATTTCAGCCCAAATGACGTCCACTGCTGGACATAGGCCTCCCCCAAGTGTCGCCACATTGTCATTTTGGGGGGTTTTAGTCTTATTCTAGTGGGAAAGAGACAGAGCTATACAGGATGTCTAGCGCCATCTCTTTCCCACACTGGAAAAGAAGGAAAACAATAATGTTTTAAGACGTCATGGTAGGCCACCAGTATTCTTTTTACTGCAATAAAACAATTGTTACATCATCGTGAGAAGTGGAAGGAATGGGGGGAAGCCTTTGCCCAGGAGTGGGACAATACGGTCGTTAAAAAAGTAAATAAAAAATACTGACCTTCATGGGCAGCCAGTGGACTGGTCTCATCGTGCTGCTTAGAGAACAGCCCCATCTTCCGATCCACAGTACTCTGCCACGCGGAAAATATCTCCTGCATGAGTCTGATCTCCAGGTCTGGCCGAGACGTGGTCAGCCATTGCCAGCACTCCACTGCTGTCGTCACTGCGTCTTCCGTGAAAATCTCTACTTGTGACCATGCTGTGGAATTGGAGGGTAGTCAGAAATAGTGATCCTTGACGATGTTGACATAAGGTTGAAAATGTGACTTAAATATACTGCGTTTCGTCAAGGTGCGATCGAAATAATCATCTGCCTAGCCTTTTCTCAGCTATGTTGGAGTCGGCTTCCAGTCTAACCGGATGCAGCTAAATACTAGTATTTTACGATCCAGTAAGTACTTGCTAATAAGATACCCCTTGGTAAGAATGGTTGTCAGACATTCGGGTAACTGACTACCTGTAACCACTGTCAAAGATCTCAGACAATTGACACGGGACTAACGACTTAACATGCTTTCCGAGGCACGGAGGAAACTCGGTATGTAATTGGTGGTCACCCATCCACGGACCAACACAGGCAACTGCGTCTTAACTTGAAGATCGAGCCGAGCGGCTATTATTCTTTAGCCATGAGCTGCTGCTACCAGGTGTGATTGAAATCTAACATGTAAAAAATCAACCATCTTACTTTGTACAAAACCAAAAGACGACACTGTGGAGCACTCCAGTAACATAGGAAGGTAAGAAGGTGGGACATTACGTGGAGCATTTTTCGAGAATACTGCTGAGCTTCATTCCTTTAAACCAGTGTTGTAATTTGTGATCAGAATCTAACAGGGATACAGAACCCTCCTTCTGACGCAGTCAGGTAAAAACAAAACACACTTCAAGGATTAGAGTAAACGTTGTTTAGCGCGATGACTCAATAGCAGCTCTGAGATTTCTCGCAGCAGAAATGCGGTGAAAAGGGTGATCTTAGGGATGTTGGACAGCTATCTGTCCAGCACTGGTCTACTGACTTACCGACAGAGTGCAGCAGTCCCCTAGCAGTGGGCGCGGTGTGAGAGTGCGCCGCGTGTGGGGAGTGATGCCTGGCGTGCACCAGTAGCGCAGTAGCCCTCCACAGCGCGGCGCGGTGCGAGGTCTCACTGCCACTGCTGCACGCGTCCCGTAGTGCGGTGTGCAGGCGGGCTCCTACTCGCCACAGTGCTGCCTCTCCGCCACCTTCGGCACTTACGGCGCCAGCGATCTGCGGAAATGCAATAATATTCACTTTATGGGAAGGTCCAACTAGCACCAGTACAGATTGATGGATCAAGATAATGCAAAATGCATGTTGATTGTAATCAACCAAATATCAACCAACCCAGGATTTAGCGCTTGCTTGGTTTAGCCCTAAATCCTGAAAAAGTGCTGAGCTGTTCGGTAGCAAATATTGCACCGAACAAGTTTGTGTAATTTATTTCATCACCACCGCTCTCAAAACGGTGAAGGAAACCATCGTGAGGAAACCAGCATGTCCTAGAACTAAAAAATTCGAAAACACTTGACATCTACCAACCCGCACTGAGCCCGCGTGGTGGATTACAGCCCACTCCCTCTTATAGAGAAGAGGCATGTGTCCCAGCAGTGGTAACATTAAAGGTGATTATGCAAGTGGTGATGTTCAACTGACATCGATTAGACTGGAAACCAGTCCCATGGCAACAGTGGGGAAAAGATGGTTAGATGATAGCAGTTTGTGGTGCTTGTACACGATTAGAGTATTCTATGTGGCTACTGACCTCGCCAGCATATCTGCTGCGCTGCGAAACGACAGCGAGTAGCGCGGCCGAGTCCTGTGTGACGCAAGGAGGACGCTTGTCTAACGCACTGCGCGGTAACGGAGCCGACATCCGGTTTAATCCAGCTGCACCAAGTAAGGCTCCAGTTGCAAGTGCTAAGCCGCAGTGATGCCAGAGAGTTGAGTTTGGAACCTGTGTGGAGTGAAAAAGGCAATGAAATTTAGTCTTCGTGCGGTACAAAGCAGGGATGTTATGGAGCAACATAACCGTAACCGAAACTATCGGATATCCGAAATAAAAATATATCCGTAACTGATTCACAAATTTCAGATAGTTTCGTATAAGGGCGCAGTATAAATAAAACGACATGTTCCGACAGGTTTTTGTTTCATGTATTATTATTACATCTTTAAATAATTACTTACCTATATGACTGATTATAATACCAAATGATAACCTAGACTAGGTAAACTATAAATAAAACCAAATTATAACATACTATTTGTGTTTATATTTTGCTTCAATCTAATATCCGTAACCGAAACTAACGGATAATCCGAAATAATATATACATATCCGTAACCGTAACCGAAACCGATATAATTTTATGCCTATATCCATAACCGTATCCAGATCCAAAATATCATATCCATAACATCTCTGGTACAAAGATAAGTAAATAGAAAAAACTTTACTTTAATAACATTAGGCCTGTGTGTGCAGAAGTAGACCGTGTATAATACAAACAGATTCGCCAGTTCCAAGTACTCACAACAACCAGTTTGTGCGGATCTTTCAATGTACGGGAAATCTACACAAAGCGAGGCCATGTTATACTTGTATAACTTGATGAGTCACCGTGGGTACGTCTAAGGCCGCTTTCACATTAGGACGTTAGCAGCGCGACAGTAGCGCGGCAGAAGCACATGTCTTCACATTACAAGAACAGCCGCGCGTCAGAAGCGCGGCTGTCGCGCCGCTGTTTAGTTCAGTGTGGCTCACGTCATTTCAAAATTATCGAGAAAAATGTTGTATCTCTCGAAGGAAAAGTACCATGGCAGAATTACATGATATAATTAGATACCTGAATAAATTGTAAGGGATACTTCTTGCTGCACTTTTTTCGAACCCACTTTTATTTTCGAAATCAGGAATAAACAATGCACATAGTTCTTGCCAGTTTTTCTACTTTAGGGTCCTCTTGTTGTAATAGTCGCTTCTTGAGTCCCACAAAACAGGACGCATTTGAATTTTAATAATTAATCGTTCGGTGTCAAACTCGCTCTTTGTGCAGTCTATAATTATGTGCGCTTGCAACACTGGCTCATCGCCGACCGAGAGCACGCAGCGGACGCGCCGGCAGCGCGCGACCGCCGCGCTTCTGTTTAAAGTATGAAATTCTGGCAGCGCGACATTCGCGAGTCTGCCGCGCGCACGTCGCGCTGCTTAAGTCGCCTTAATGTCAAAGCGATATAAGTCCCATGTAACAGGAAGCGAGCCAATTGCGTTTAAAATGACACAAATTCCGACTTCGGGGTGTACGTCTGGTGGAATAACCCAATAACACTTTGCCAGACCTGGGAATCGAACCGAAGGCCTCATACTCAGCTTTTGCTGAGTTGTGCGTTCGCAGCCTCTACACAAAGGAGGTGAATACACCAAAATTGATGAACAGACAACAATAATAGACAAAATTGTGAAGATATTTTTTTTAATAGATAATTGTCTCACCGCTTTGTAGGAATAATGCTGTAGAGATAAAAACAGTAACATTTTTATTTTGATAATGGAAAGTATACTTTGTTATATACAACCTAGGTTTTATCGGGTCCATATTGGCTCACCTAAAGTTCTTTACCCGAAATTGTTCTTCCTAACGATTTCTAATCCGAATGATCAGTCTTCCTAAAATTTTTTATACTAAAGTTTTCATTCATACTATTTGTAGTGCTACCGGCGATGTTCATAACACTCATGTTTCCGAAAATTGTAATTAATAATATCATTCATGTAAATAATTTAAACTCCTACTGTTTTTTATCCTAACGCTTTTATCCCTAAACATATTTACCATAATATTTTCACTGATACTCAGATAGAAACATTTACCAAGTGTAATAAAAATATATGTTTTTTTTTTGGGATTGGCATCTCGCAGTTCAACCTAGGAGGTTGTCGTCTGCTTAACCGGACTATCCTGTGGGTGCCTTAAGAGTAAGGCCTCCAGCCAGGGCATAAAAACTTACAAACTAAGCGACTACACGCTAAGGGCACCCCCTGTGGGGTACGAGCATCGGCTCAGGGCGTCGCTGGGGGAGGACTGCATGGGGACAGGCTGGATCTGAATGATATCATTATTTAGGGGCTGATTTAAAAAAATATATGTGGGTAAAAGATGATATTTATGGTTTTAATTTGGGTGGGGATTAGGTCAGAGTCTCAGAGTCGTCTTGGGGGCACTATGAAAAAAATATTTAGAAAAATTTTGCGACCAATTTCGAGGTAGCGCTCGCCGGCCGCTGCCGCGGCACCGCTCGCTTCGCTCGCTCGGCTCGCGCGTAGTTGGTCACAGTTCTAACCTAACCTAACCCATGGATATGTTTCCAGGTACACAACGCAATAAATAAAAAAGTAAACGTTACGCAAAATCAATGTATATAATACTGATTATTATGAATAAAAAGAAATCTAAACAAAAAAGATATGACTTTGAATAATAGTGTAAAAGATGGTTATGTTGAGAAAATTTATGAAAACAAATAAAAGTATAATAGATGTTTATTGCTACTGACATTATGAAGTTGAATGCTTCGGAATTATGAACATTAGAGACAGAGTAGTTAGGAATTGCGATTGTTAGGATGAAAAATGTTAGAAAGAACATTTTCGGATTTCCAATTATCGGAGTTGAAAATTTAGGTGAACTTTGGCGCACCCGGTTTTATCATTATGAACAACTAATGCTAAGGGACTAATTCTGAGATTGGGAAAAATAAATTAGTTTTTCCACACATTTGTGTTTATGTTAATAGTTAAGAGGGACTCTACGCTCGAGGAACCAATTTGAAGAATAGGTATTTGAAGAAACTATTGCCGTCGCGCTGCGCCCGATCAAGCCCCCGTAAAGTACGAAAGGGACAACTCCAGCTCAGGCTGATTTTACCTACAAAAATCTTGACCAAAAGACGTTTTATGTTCCGCTGTTTTCTTCTTCAAAACTAAACTGATCTAAATAATTCTTATATCAAAAATTAGAGGAAAAGTATATCTATGCTTCTATAACTTTCTTTTTTATTAAAAACTTATCTAATTTGTCTGATAGTTGTCTGAACATGGCAGTAAAAACGGGCGTTTTTTCAAAGTTTTTGGATGTTCATAATTCTTTTACTGATTATGTTTTGATAAAAAAAAATGATAGGGGCATGTATTAAGTAGACATAGATTTTTTGAAAAAAAAAATCTTTGCTCTAGACGCATTATCCACGAAGAAAACAGCGGAATACGTTTGTATGGAGAAAGGCCCTCTAGAGTCCCCTATTAAGGTCTATGGGAAACAAAAACTAAGCTCGGATATATTTTTTACTTGCAAAATGTCCGTTTATGTTCTATTTTTAAATAATGATTTTTAGATTGTGATTCTGGTATATTACACCTTCCTGATATTGACAAATATAGCAAAAAGTTCTATGTTTAAGTGAACAAAATTACAATAGCTTTTTTTTTCGTCTTCTATTCTGCTCTGTTCTACTCACACTCGCAATAGCTTACCTGATTTAAATATTCTTGCAAATGAGATCGTGTAGACTGAGGCGCCCACTTCATAGCCTCTTGGACTATCCCGTGGCAGCGATCCGCAAAATCTTTAACGATGCACTGTAAACAATACCATCATGTAACAATAGATCAATATTAAACCTTATTATCCAGACAGTAAAGTTGATTAGTGTTCACAATTCTATCAACCATAATTTAAAGAGACCCTTACGAAAGAAAACATAAGGTTGATTTCTCGTTGCAATTTTGTAATTTACCCTTTAATCAAAGTTACACCTTAACAGGTAGTATTTAAGGTTGATTTTCGCTTACCTCTCTACCTTCTAACGTGTCTTGCAGTTGTAATGTGAAGTCAGTGCCAGGTACTTTAAGTAATGGTGTTTCTTGGTTCGCGTCTAGCTCTAAGCTAAAGCTTAGAACTTGCAGGATGTCTAACATTGACCAGAGGACCTGGAAAATAAGTTTCAAGTTAATGGTAATAGCCTGAATTTGAGAAAACGATATAGGATTACCCCATATTTTACCCTTTATGTTAAATTTACATGAGGGCGACCCAAATGCCATCAACCGGGCACAAATCCTGGTTCTGGTTCTGTATGGTATCGGACGTTAAGAAGAGCACCATCCCATATCTTCCCGTGGGTGTCGTAAGAGGCGACTAAGGGATTTTCCAGAGAATGGGCAGCAGCGTTCTCTGTGCTTTTGTAACAACCGTACTGCGATCACCAACCCACCTGCCAAGCATGGCGATTATGGCAAAACCCCCCTTATGTATACTTGGGGGAGACCTGTGTCCAGCAGTGGACGTGTTTCGGCTGTAATGATGGGCACAAATCCATATTCCGGTTGCTACTGAGAAAGTTTGGGTGGAAAAACTCATCCAAACCCATTCAAAAGTCAGAAAACTGACGTCAATGCCGCTGCTGTGCATACGTTTAAGCTGAGAACTTCGAACTTTTCGTTTCTTTTACTCATACATGCTTGAACTACCCGAAGAGCCTAGAATATTTTAGAACAGCTTACTTACCCGACAGTTCCACAACAAATGCGGGAATCTATCAACCAATCCCGCGAGCCACTTGTCAGCCACCCTCCTGATTTGCTTATGTATGTGATTGAAGTTGACCAATAGGAACTGAGCATGGCCTTCTAGTTCCCTTTCACGGGATTCGTCCTTCACTTTGTCCGACATCACATCTAGAAACTTCTGGAATACTTTGTCGCCGACACTGGAAATTTTTAAGGGTTTTAGTTTATATGAGACTAGCACTTTGTTGCCTTCGACTTTCGTCCGCGTCAAATTATTATAAAAAAAAACTACTTTCTTATTTCGGATATTGTTAACAACTTCAAGGGTTTTTTTTGCTCGGTAATCTAATCCATTTTTTTAAATAAAAGTAGCCTAAATTACTCCTTATAACATCAACTATCTGCCAGTAAAAGTCTCGTCAAAATCGGTTCACTCGCTTCGGAGATTTCAAAACAAAACAAAAGAGAGAAAAAAAATGTTATAAGTACCGTGTTTTATACTTTCACATGCTTTCAGTAAAACCCTGTTATTTTAAAATTACAATCACATACTTAAATTTTATTTATTTGTATAGATGGCCACATGACCATGTTGTTGCACACAATTAGTTGGCCTGCAGGATGCCTAAGATCTTCAAAATGCTTCGAAATCAGTACAAAAAAAAAATAGATTGTTCAACGTACCTGGCGACACATTGCCACATACCAGTCTTGTCTTTTTGTAACGCCGAATCACTCAAATACTCTATGATAGGTTGTAAGCTCGGTTCTGGCGAGTTACTTACTCTGGAATACAAAAAGAAACATTTATCACGCACCTCACAGATATTAATTTTATTTTAGCCCAACGAAAAAGTACATATCATTGTTGCGCCTCCCCCCGCCCTCATCGTGATAACTCGTGATTTTTTCTCACCCCCTCTCCTCCTGTTCCAACTCCACGTGATAAAAGGACGACCCCTTATAATAAAAATAGTGATAGGGGCGACCTAGGTAGCATTCAGAGAAAAATGTTTAAACCCCTTTGGATTTTGCCGAACATGAACTTGTTCCAAGTCACTGCTGGCTGGTAAGATTGCCTGGCATCCGACTTTTAAATAAAAAAATAAAATTCATCACACCCACCTCAAAGTCTCCAACCAATACACACTCAGCAAATACATACACGGTGCAAACGTCAACTTATTCACAAAAACCGTCACTTCCGGCGGATGATCCAACAAGTTCGATATTTGAGTCTTCAATTCTTGAAGTTCGTTAATCGACACCGAGTCGTTGCGGACAGCGGACGTGTATTGCAGCTCACGCATTTCAGATCGCAGTGACGTTTGGGAGACAAGGAAGGGAGATTTTACTGCTATCTCTTTTACTCCTGCGTACCATTCTTGTGGCCATAAGCCTGTGGAAGTTAAAGTTGTTTTATTACTGTTTTGAAGCGAGTTTTTGCTTTAGGGTTTTCTGGGTACAAGTTTATTTGGTTTATATTGAAAAAGATTATTTATTTTGACATGTGAAATGAATTTACTGTACAAATTAATGGAAGTGAATTCTCACACTTTTCGGACAATAAAATTAAGATTTGGCAAAGGATATTTATAATGAAAGTTTTTCCACACAGATTGTTATAATAAGAATAATGGCGTAACAAAAATCACTCCTCACTCAAAGCGTCATCTATAATTACCTAAAAAAATTAAATACGTCTAACAATGCCTTCTAATCAATCTAGAAGCACACTCGGTTCAAAACAAAAACAAATGAATACACACACTACAAACTTTTGTACAAATCTTGGATCAAAGGTTTGATCAAACATCGTTGCTATTGTGTTACTGCAAATATTGGTGGTGCTATATCTACCAATAATGTGGACTACTTACCATGCCATCGTTTTAACTAAACTATTTGTTTAAGTTTTTCGTCATTAAAAAACTATTACTATTTAGGTACGCGACTACTTATTCCTGTTATTTTTATAAAGTTTGAACTTTGAAATGTATCGATAAATTTACGCCAAGGAGAAATTTATTTCATATTGTTTGCTTATTTCTTGGCCTTTTATTATTATAATTGTAACACTACTGTTGAGTACTGGTTAGTTCCGGGACATGCACGGAAGTATTTTTTACATAAAATAATGAGTTCAGTTGCAGTTCGTATTTTTTTTAACACAACTTTCCTATAAAGTTAAGCTCATAGTTTCTTTGAGAGTTCAGAATCGTATATCATAAAGTCCAATAAAAAGATTACTCCCCCCCCCCGCATTTTGTCAGACTGAGATTTTCCCAGAAGTAATCTATTCATTTCATTTCATCTTTCTGTACTTATGTGACACATCAAGCTGTACATTTCCAGTATAACAAGACCTCGTTTTGTGTAGATTTCCCGTGAAATGAAAGATGCGCTTATATTGCATGCGTATGCTTACGAACGCGCTCGTGGAGACCAAACCTCAATTGGACTTGTTTACTGATGAATGGAAGATGATAATACTAGAATGTTTGTGGTTCTGTGAAAAGACCAAGTAAAAGGGTTACTTCTCTCAATTTAGCATTCATGGCTTATTTAAACTAATAATAATAATATTATAAAGAGGAAAAATTTGATTGTTTGTTTTGTTTGTATGTTTGCATTGAATATGCTCCGAAACTACTGGTCCGATTTGAAAAATTTTTTCAGTATTAGTTAGCCCATTTATCGAGGAAGACTGTAGGCTATATATCATCACGCTACAACTAATAGGAGTGGTGCAGCAATGAAAAATGTTGCAAAAACGGGGAAAATGTGACACAAACGAAGTAGCGCCGGACAGCTAATACTTTAATAAATAAATAATTGATCTTGCATAGCTTGATTGGTCGTCGTAGATTTAACGCCAAAACACAATATCTACCAGTCAACCTTCCACATACCAGTAAATACAGCACCACCCCAAAAACGAATGTTATATTATAAAACCATACAACATACATCTAGATACTTCTAAAAGCATGGTTACTCACGCTTTCGCATAGCTACACGCGTCGCCATAGAAGAAGAGACAAGACGTTTAAATATAAATAAATCTATATAAACATCACATTTTATTATATTATACACAATTTGATAGAGAAACAGAGTAGTGCTATGTTTGAAGTTTTTTATTTTATTAGTTGAAATTTTATGTTGGATATCGTGCGCGAATGAGGATAAGTTTGCCAGCGGATGTACGATCAATCTATACCAATATAATAAAAGAGAGTTTGTTTGTTAGTTTGAACGGTTTAAGCTCTGCAACCAGCAGTCGAATTTGAAAAATTCCGTTGATAGCCCGGCTAGACTACTTAAAGAAAGAAAGAAAAAGTATTAATTAGTCTCGCACAAGAAAAAATCAAAATGGACCAAAAGTTATTCAGTTCCATGATCCGAGACACCTGACACGAGAGGTCTTGCGTTTATTATGTCACAGCCTGTAAACAGGGTGTCCAGTAAATAAAACGACAGTAGTAGGTATTGACCCAAGCTATTATCCACTGCATAGTGCAGTGTTTCTTTCCAATGTAGATGATGTAGAGTAACTCATCATCCTTTTGCTCCATCCAAATTTATTTGGGGTCGGCGCAGCATGTCTTCTTCTTGAATACTTCTCTATTACTTGTCATCTCATGTGATACCTCCTTTGTTGCCATATCATCCTTCACACAGTCCATCCATCGTTTATTTGGTCTTCCTCTACTCTTATACCCATCCACATTCATACTCAAAACTTTCCTCACGACATTTTCCTCATTCTTCCGCATCACATGCCCATACCACGAAAACCGATTAACACACATCTTTTCAGTCACCGGCGCCACTTTCTGACCTCCTCTTATATGCTCATTTCTTATTCTATCCATTCGCGTAACACCACACATCCCTCTTAGCATTCTCATCTCAGCCACACGCAAATGCCTTTCATTCATCCCTTTTGTAGCCCAACATCACGTCACGTTGTATGTCGGGGATGGACTCCTAAACTACTTAACCGATTTTAATCAAATTTGCACATCGTGTGCAGTTTGATCCAACTTGTAAGATAAGATAGCTTACATCTCAATTTATAGTCGCAATATTATTTTATTGCAAATTAAGTCACAATTATCTGTTACCTCCAAAAGATTCTAACAGATGGCGGTATCTGTTGACTGGATTGAGTAAGTATTTAATAGATGGCACTGTATAGGAACGCAGCAGCAATTAAAAATATTGCGAAAACGGGGAAAACGTGACGCAGACGAAGTCGCGCGGGACAGCTAGTTGTTTCATAAATCTTGCTCTTAAGTTAAAGACGGGAGTCGCAGATAGTTCCCGTGACTTCCCGCCATTTCATCCATGAGATGATAAAAATCTGATTCAAGCTAAAGATTTTTCGATATTTTTGTAAATCCGTAATATTTTGCGAAGCATGTATTGTGTTTTGTTTTCTTAGGTATTGACCCAAGCTATCACACACTATGTCGTACTATTTACTGGACACCCTGTATAATGCAAAATCTATCCGCATCCGCACACCACAATCTATCGGTAAGTTATTACTTAGCATAAATTTAATTCGTGGGTAAGTCAAAAAAGTAAGTAAAGTATCAAAGAGAAAGCTTGAATTATAATGGAAGCATAAGTACCTGATTCGGCTGCAGTGAAACCCATGACTACGCAGTATAGCCAGAAGTCTTTGAACAGCTTGTGGAGACGTGGCTTCGGGTTCCTAATTGGTGGTAGCCTTTTTACTAGGACCTGTTGAAAAAAGTTTTTTTTTATGCCAATATTTAATACTACTTATGAGCGCAGCTTCGCCCACGTGGAGTTTGTCACACGAGATCGTTCTACCGGAATAAAAAGGGAGAAGATAACTATATGTGTACCAAAATTCATGAAAATCTGTTCCGCAGTTTTTGCGTGAAAGATTAACAAACATCCATACATCGTCACAAACTTTCTTATTTATAATCATCATCAGCCTATAATGTTCCCACTGCTGGGACACAGGCTGCCGATGCTGCAGATGTGGCACATGTGGCAATTCGAAGACATGTTGGCACATGTCTTGGAATTTTTAGTTCTAGGATATGCCGGTTGCCTCACGTTGTTTTCCTTCACCGTTTTTGAGGGCAGAGGCGGTGAAATAAATTACACAAAGTAATGCGCCTGCCTGGGTTCGAACCCACGGCTTACTGCTCATAAGTCGGGGCTGCCACCACTGGACCACCGCTGCTCTCCATTGCTTTGCTCTCTGCTTTAATAATATTAATAGGATATTTTTGTTGGTTCGTGAGTGAAGTTCGATACGCATTATAACAGAGTGCACATACAAGAGATAGTTTTCAAATTGAATTAGGTTTGAAGAACAAACTTCGTCTGGCCGCTGTCGAACCATAATTTAAAGATCTACACAAAATGGCTTTGTTGATCTATCTGTTTATAGTAGGGATTACAGGCGTTATGTTATGTG
Organism: Cerastis rubricosa; assembly: GCA_949152445.1. Taxonomy (NCBI): domain Eukaryota; kingdom Metazoa; phylum Arthropoda; class Insecta; order Lepidoptera; family Noctuidae; genus Cerastis; species Cerastis rubricosa. The sequence goes on along the minus strand of OX424545.1, from coordinate 7,622,576 downwards.
TAATTTATTTATTTAACTATGTATTCGAGCAACCACATAAACGCCTTACTCACCGCAATAACAGGGATAAGCACACCCAAGTTCCCGGCACTGCCAGACGCTTTCAATACAGGCGCTGGGGACCTATCAGTGGCTCGTTCTCCGCCCAACCCGAGCTGTACGAAAAGCTCGAGCAGACGGGTCAGTAGCTCGAGCCGAGCTGTTGTGCCGCGGACGTTGGCAGCTATGTTGGCGAGCGCGTTGAGTACTGCACCGGAGACATGTCTGAGAAAAAGAAATGAAAAGTTACATTTTGTTATGCCTGTATTCCTCAACGGTTACATCAGATATCACGGTAGGTGCAGTGGCTGAGCGATTGGCTGCTGTGTTGCGTACCGCAGGTACGATTTGCGTACGGAACAAATATTTGTATGGCCTACATGTAGTTGTTGGGTTGTTGGGTCTGACTGTTCGTGTATGTGACTTTACTTACCTGAAATTCCTAGTGTAGGGCAAAGAATAAAAAACCGACCAAGTGCGAGTCGGACTCGCGCACGAAGGGTTCCGTACTATTTATAAAAACGAGCAAAAAAAATCACTTTTTTGTATGGGAGCCCCCTTAAATATTTATTTTATTCTGTTTTTAGTATTTGTTGTTATAGCGGCAACAGAAATACGTAATCTGTAGATACAACTGGCTAACTATCACGGGTCATGAGATACAGCCTGCTGACAGACGGACGGACGGACAGCGAAGTCTCAGTAATAGACTCCCGTTTGACCCTTTGAGACAGTACTAACCTGTACTGCTTCTTATCATCCGTGGTGTGATACGCAGCGCTCGCAGCCTCCACAGTGATGACGGTGAACATCCGCATGATCTCGTCGTGCGCGGGACCCTCGGGGCTCGCGAGTGCCATGCAGCCGAGCTGGTCTACTATTAGGGTGTCGAGAGATGAGGGGGCGCGGCATAACCTGGGAACATATACGATTTTTATGTCAGTTATAGGGACCCAGAAAACCGGGAAGTGTGGCAGAAAATAGGAAAGGTTTATACTCAGCAGTGGGTGATTCAGAACGCGTAGCATGACCAATGTAAAAACGAGTTTTGTCTAAGGAAGAATCGACATAATGCCAGATAGACAATGACAATGTGTCAGTTTGTCTATTCTTCCGTCGACATAGCCCGTTTCTACGGCGGTCATGCTACACGTGCAGGGTTGATATGATGATGTTAGTTAAATAGTTCAATACCTTAAATGCGGATTTAAATCTATACATAAGTACATACCAATAAATAAAATTGAAGTGTCTGTTTGTAATATTAAAATAATCGCTTTTTACTTCATGCATATGAATGTATATACGGTACATATACCGAAATAACATTTTTTACAATTTTTGTCTGTCTGTTTGTTCCGGCTAATCTCTGGAACGGATGGACCGATTTTAACGGGACTTTCACTGGCAGATAGCTGATGTAATGAGTAACTTGGGCTAGGTACTTCTATTTTAGAAAGCATCTAAAATAATAATAAAAATGCAAAAACGAAAAATAAACTAAATAATTTTTTTGTTAAATTCCACGCGGACGAAGTCGCGGGCATAGCTAGTTCGTAAATAAAATAATAAGTTTCATATGCATAACGTGGAACTCTATGGAACGGTCTCGGTTAAAAATCACCTAATTCATTTCATTTCACTTCTGGACCAAAACTGCGCGAGCTATCAAAATTATGACCACTATTCACGGTGTATCATCATTTCAGCCGAAAGACGTCCACTGCTGGACATCGGCCTCCCCCAAGAAGGGAGGGTTTTGCCATAATCGCCACGCTTGGCAGGCCGGTTGGTGATCGCAGTACGGTTGTTACAAAAGCACAGAGAACGCTGCTGCCCATTCTCTGGCAAGTCCCTTAGTCGCCTCTTACGACACTCACGGGATGACATGGGATGGTGCTATTATTTACGTCCGACACCATACAGAAAAGAACGGTGTATAAGACATAAAATTAGATGCATTTTGACCACTTTTGTTTACCACAAACGAAATATTTCGAAGCTAGCAAAGTCTAGATTCATGTGCTGAATCCATGACAACAGTTTTCTCTTTGTTGTCCCTAGACCATGTATAAAAATGAAACTCACCTTTGTTGAAAGAACTGGAGAATAGTATCAGTTGTCTTGGGCGTGTCTTTGAGGGCAACGGCGACGTGACCTAACATTATCACTATGTTAGTACTGATGAGGGACGATTCACTGAAACAATACACACATGAGGTTTAGCATATTTCCAATTTTCACTGCTAAGGATCAGTCTCTAATAATAATTCTAATTTCGCAAGCAAAGTCAACATCCTCTTAACATAGACGACCAGGCTCACATCTTACCAAGCCAACATCTACCCTAAACAAGAAACAACACAGTGTATTCTCACCTGTCACTAGTCTCAGCAGTAAACAGCCGATTACTGACGGACCCCACGAGCGCAGGCACGCAGTACGGGTCTACCGTCAGCGCCGCTTCCAGTGGAACGCAAAGATTTTCTATGGAAGTGTCTCGAAGCTTCTCGAAAGCGGTCAGAAGCACACGGAGAATATCATTCAAATTCGACTTTATTTAAACGCAAGCAAAGTCGACATAAACATAGACGACCAGGCTGCAACTTGCCAAGCCAACATGTACCCTAAAAGACAAGCAATAAAGTCCATTCTCACCTGTCACTAGTCTCAGCCGTAAACAGCCGATTACTGACGGATCCCACGAGCGCAGGCACACAGTACGGGTCTACCGTCAGCGCTGCTTCCAAAGCAACGCAAAGGTTTTCTATGGCAGCGTCTCGAAGTTTCTCGAAGGGTGTCGACTTTACCGGCACGCCTGTTTCTGTCAGCCCTTGCAGCTCTTTGCCTTGGACTGGAACAACGTTCACTGAGTTAAATGTGGTGAATAAGTCGTTTTCAGCCGCCACAGCTGGACATATGGGCCTTTCCCATAGATTTTCCCAACAATATAAGGGATGGAAAGGGTGATAGCTATCAGCGTTCCCGATGAAGAGCACGCGTCAGCATCGACGAAGCAATTTGCACGCTAAGCTTCTCAGTCGAGCATATTACGGTTCTGAGCGACAGAAAAGGATAGAAATATGGAAAAGTGCGCTTCTGTGCTGCCAGATTAGGGTAGCAACCGTTAGGCGGACTGTATTGACATAAGCTACCGAAAGGCTTATATCAATTTTTTTGCAAGGCATTGCAGAAATATGAGATGCTTTGAAAGTAGTTGTCTCTTTTCTCAGCCCTCTGTTCTATGCCGTTTGCATCCATGGCCGACTCCTAAAGTTCACTAGGTCTCTTTTTTCTCCTAGACCATATGTCTTTACTTGGGACCAAGGAACTTATATACTAACTGGAATGAGTACGAACAAAATGTCAATATAAAAAAAGCGTTTAAAAATGAACTTTATCTCAAATGCGTAGAGTTCATATTACTTTAATCAATACAAACTATATGCCAAAGGGATAAAATACTTCAGAGCGAGATAGCGACGAGGGCGGATGGTGTCCTTGTTTTACAATTGCCAGAAAAAGGAAATCGGAAATCACGGTGATAGGTTTAACTAGCACATAAATCGTAACGGGTTATTTTTTTATCTTTTACTGTAAATCGATTTTGCGGTGCTCAATCTCCTTTTCTATATTAATGTGCATAGACTCACGTGTTACTTTCATATGTTCTTTGCCAGTCTTCTCGAGCTCCAACTTGTGAAGTTTGAAGAGTATGGGCGAAGGGGTCACGAGGAAGTCGCGTAGACAGTAGATCGATGTGTTCGCTATCGTTGGGAACTTTGTCGCTAGTTTGCCGAGGCCCTGGGAAAGTGGACGTTATAGTTAGAAGGTTAGAGATTACATTCAAATAGCATAACCTTCTGCTTCTGCTAACCCTCATAGGGAGAAAAACGTACTCATTGGTCTAGTGGTTGCAAGCGCGACTGCTGAGCATGAGTTCTGGGTTCGATTCCCGGTTCGGGCAAAATGTTATTGGTTTTTTAACAGCAATTTTTTAGTAGCAGCCTCGGATTCTGGATTTGTGCCCGGCTGATGACAATGGGTTCGTCCCCTATTAACCTTTTTCACGCTAGAGCATAAACGCACGCGCGAGCCCTCCACGCCAAGCCACAAATTCACCGCAAATACTTACAAATAAAAAAAGGGATTTAAAAAGTATTGTTAACTTATTTCTTGATAAGACATTTGATATTTAAGATATATAGATAACATTTTAAAGATATATAAATATACACACACAAAGGTAATGATTTAAATTGCTTATTTCGTGTTATAGTGCACCACATTTTTTGTCACATATTTGTGTCGTTGGCGTACAGGGCAAGCGCTTGCTTGTCACGTATATGTGACGCTGGCGTTCAAAAGGTTAAAGATAACTGGTGAAATACGGGTATACTGTTAATCACACCTCTGCCTAACCCTTCGGGAATTACAGGCGTGGTGAAATTATGAGATGATGTTTATTTTTGCAAATAGTTGTGTTGTTATGTGTTACTTACCTCAAGACAGACCATCAGCAGCGGCATGTGTGCAAGTATCAGCTTGTGGTTATGATTGGAGTTTATTTTCTCAGTCAAACGTCCACATAACGAGTCCGCACCTACAAATTAACAATAAATATTAATTTGCCTTATAAAAAAAAAAAACACTCAGGTTGTGTTTTTCTAAACTAATATTATAAAGAGGAAAGATTTGATTGTTTGTTTGCATTGAATAGGCTCCGAAACTACTGGTCCGATTTGAAAAATTCTTTCAGTGTTATATAGCCCATATATCAAGGAAGGCTATAGGCTATATATCATCACGCTACGACCAATAGAAGTGGAGCAGCAATGAAAAATGTTGCGAAAACGGGGAAAATGTGACGCATACGAAGTTGCGCGGGACAACTAGTTTTTGATAATACGGTAAGCCTTATTCATTATTATCTAAAATCAAATTCAGATTAACGCCCTACACACGGCGACAAATCAAGTTATACATTTCCAGTATAACATGGTCTCGATTTGTATAGATTTCCCGTACAATGAGATATCCGCATAATCTGGTTTTGTATAGCTTGATTGATCGTCGAGCGTGCCATTGAGACCAACACGCACTGGGCCGGCGTGGTAGATTACGGCCTACTCACTCTCACAGAGAAGTGGCATTTCCACTTGTGGGAACGCCGATTAACCTGCGATATGATAGGTCAATCACATGAAATTTTAGGAGTAGTCCAGAGATCAGCTTTTTTTACTGTCGACCGTAACTATCCCACACCTGGGCCAAGGCCTCCCTCATTCCTACCACTTTTCTCGCCAATTCATTAACCAGAAAGCCTTCCAAGGAATCACGCCATATTCTGCTCGGGTCTGTTCCGACACCGTCTAGTTGTCTCTGGACTCCAATTTAACGATAAAATCAGATTTACAAGTATTTAAAAAAAAATAACATTCAGTTTGCACACACAGCAAATAAAAACAGTCGTTTCGTTTGATCACAACGATATTCTACTGCTTCACAAAACAGCAGTAAATTCAGCCAGTTTCACAAAAATTTTAAAATAACCGAACTCTTGGCTTCTTTGGCGTGGCCGTTAAACAATCCCATTTGAATTTGAATATAGATATTCAATAATATTACACAATGAATAAAACATTATTTACAAAGATAGTTACGTCAATTAGTATGGAATTTATAGGTCAAGATAAAGTTATAAACAGTACATAATAAAGGGTTTCTGAACAGTCTGTTTGTTGCCTTATGGGCTTACCGTATTGTTGGACTGTTAATATTTATTTATTAACTAATCTCTCCCTATACAGGGTTATTGGTAAAACACCAACAACCTCTTAAGAGGTCATTCTACTCATCATTATGAACAACTTTTACTATGGGACCAAACCCGAAATAAGGCAACAATCAGACTGTACAAAAACCTTTACATCATAAAGAGTAGGGAGGTCATAAGGGCGAGCAAAGCTTGTAGGCTTATATGGAAGTACGAATCCCCGAGTATTATTTAATACACACGAATAATCAGCAATAAGTTCAATTTTAAAGGCACGGTTGGCGCAGTGGTTGAGCGATCGACTGCTGCGCTGCGTGTCACAGGTTCGATCCAAGAACGGAACAAATTTTTGTAAGGGCTACAGATAGTTGTGACGGGTCTGGCTGTTTGTGTATGTTAGTTTACATGTTTGTAAACGCACCCTTCAATACAGGAGAAATTCCTAGAGTAGGGCAACGTTTTTATAAAAAAAAAAAAACTTTTTTTAAGAAACTTTTTGGTATCATAATGACAGCAGAACACTGACTTCGAAGTCAGGAAATCCTCGTTCTCCTCCTTTGGCAGTCAGGGTATACTCTAACTGTATGTCCATTAATTAACTGAAATTCATGCGACCTAGTATTTAAGCAATGTTGAAAGTTTTTGTATACACCGTGTAAGGGACACCGACGCGAAAACGCTTCATACTCAGTACATCCATCTGAAACACACAGAACTTTTTTATCGGCAATAAAATATAAAATAAATCTAAAAAAAATCGCCAATCCGGTTTTGCCATAATCAAAAGTAGTGCAAAACCCCCCAAAATGTCAATATGGCGACACTTGGGGGACGCCTATGTCCAGCAGAGGACGTCTTTTGGGCTGAAATGATGATGAATGAATAAAAAAAATGCTGTTTTATACATTTTGACCTTGTAGGTATTGCACTTTTGTAGGAAACACCAGTTTTTTCATTGTCATTTTAACCTCCGGTAAATCGAGAATTAAACAAAAACAGCTGTAAGCCACAAAAATGCACTTGCACGGTCAAAATGTATGGAACAGCAGATTTAATATGTTTACGCCTTACGACATTTCATACAAACTTTCAAGTCCTTATTTTCCGAAATTACAGAACCGATTTTAATGAAACTTCATACGCATAAGCAGGATACATAGGTCTAAAACTTACTAAAATATTTTTTTGGGAAAATGGTGATACAGCTAAATTAGACCGATTATAAATTATCTATAGAAACTAAAGTTTCCAATCATATTTTTTAAAAGACATTTCGAAAATGTTTTTTAGTAAATAAGGTTTTGAAAGTTTATATGAAATGCCGTAAGGTGTAAACGCTTTAAAAAAATACCGATGAAACTTTTCGATGTGGGGGTGTTTAGAACGACCTGACTGTACTGAGTATGAGGCAAACGTTTTCGCGTCGGTGTCCCTTCCACCCTATATAAATATTTCTATTTATTTAATTAGTACGCTTAGGGTTAGTTAGCACAGGGGGTAACTCAACACGCACTCGCCGGTACCTATTAATATTGTTAGAGCGTTTATAAGAGCCGGTACGTCATATTCTCCGTCAACTGTAACACCATAATACAATACATAAATAAATTATAAGAAAGTGTCGAGTTCCTAAAGATCACGTGAAAAAAAAACGAAAATAAACAAGACAAAAAGTCATCTGTACGTGCGGTCAAACCAGTGAAGACCCAATTCGGACACTGAATTTTGACAGATCACGTACTGAAGTTGCGTTTACTTACTGAGGTCATCATCTGCCTAGCCTCTTCCCAAACTATGTTGGGGTCGGCTTCCAGTCTAACAGGATGCAGCTGAGTACCAGTATTTTAAATGAAGCGACTGCCTATCTGACCTCCACAACCCAGTAACTGTGTAATACTATACCCCTTGGTAAGCTTGAAGGTCAGGATTTCGGCTTCTGACTACTCGTAACGACTGTCAGAGATCTACAAATGACAGACGGGACCAACGGCTTAACGTGCTTTCCGAGGCACGGAGGAAACTCGGTATGTAATTATGGTCACCCATCCACGGACCAACCGCGACAAGCACGGCTTAACCTTAAAGATCGGTCCGTGCAGCTCATTCTTCAGTTTAAACCGCGCTTGCCTGGGTGATCCGTGGATGGGGGTCAACCTATTACATACCGAGTTTTTGCTCCGCCTCGCAAAGTACGTTAAGCCGTTAGTCCCGGCTGGCAATTGTAGATCTTTGACAGTGGTCTGTAGCCCGAAATTCTGACTACCACTTTTACCAAGGGTTATAGTATTACTCAGTACTAAGTTGTTGGATCGTCAAGGTCAGAATGAAAGTTGCTCTTCATAAAATACTGGTATTCAGCTGCATCCGGTTGGATTGGAAGCCGACCCTAACATGGTTGGGAAAAGGCTTGGCGTACTGAAGCCATCAAAGTCCAGTGTCCTCGGAGAGTCCGGAGTCCGGTCCAGGCGGTTTGACTGAACTGTGATTCTATTAAATCACTATCAACTAAGTATATTACTTTGAACATTTTTTTTTTTACTTACAATATTTTGATTAGAAGACACATAGGTTCTTTAGAAACTTGACAAATTATAAAATTAATAAATAGATAAGCAAAAAGATTTACATATAAAGGTACAATACAACAGAGGTATAAGAAATAATACAACAAAAAATTATAAATACTTAAAATAAACAAAAGATTACAACACTTAAAAAAACTCCCCTTCAACATCTCCACTTCCCCTCAATCAAATTTAATCTTAAACCTAAAACACAGAAAATCTAGAATCACCTGTCTCATCTCCAATAGCCCAAACTAGTAGATCAACACAGGCCGAATTAGCCATCACGTTGACTTTGAATTTGTTGACGGTAGCAAAATTACTTTCCCGGTCTTCCCTCTCTGAAGCATCGTGGTGACGACTCTGGAGTTCTGTCTGACCGCTTAGGAAGAGACATTTCACGAATTCCTGTAAAGAGTGAGTGAGTGAGTTTTGTTAGATTGGAAGGCTGCAATCTATAAACTTGGACTACATTGTTACATCACTAGTTATTTATTATGTTGGCAACACTACGTGAGACGCTTGGATCCGTTCCCTTTACATTCACTTTGTCGGGAGTCGAACATGGCTGAATAAGCTCCGTGACTGTCTATAAATCTAAAAGACGTTGTTTGCATCCTCGTCAAATTCAAGGAGGTAACTATCCTAATGATTCTCGACTCGAATCATTAATAAAAATTAAAAAAAAAAATAAAAAAAATATAAAAAAATAATAATATTAAAATGGGTAGCAATTTTTATTTTGTTTTTTTACGGAAATCGGTAAGTGCCACACGTGTTTTAAACGCGTTCCGTCTTATCCTCGCCCTGTAACCAGGCTTTCAAACATATAAAACAATCGCAAACGTTTATTCGATAATTTCTTATTCCCTAAACCACGTTACCAAAAAAAAAAAAACGTTTATTAATAATTAACTAGGTACCGTAATTTAAATTGATTATTTATATCTTTTGTGACAACCTCCAGAATTTTGACGAGGATGCAACAACTTGTAGAGTGTAAATGTGCTTGGACAATTAACAATTGTAACAACCCTTGGAAGACTTTAATTATAAGATCAACATAAGATGGTGTCAGAAGTGGGATGCGAACCCACGCCCTCATAGAGGTTGAAGAATGATATGGCCAGAAAGGCGGTGACTGCTGCGTTGACGACTGTAGTGAATAGAGAAGAATGGAAAAAGATGACATGCTGCGCCGAACCCAAATAAATTGGGACAAGATCAGGGGAATTATAATGAAACTTACCTGAACATCTTTGGTGAAGGGTCCGGGTAAATCTTTCTGATGCTGCAACAGTTCTCTCAGAAGTGTCACCATCACTAGGTTCAGCGTTTCCGAGAAGGATTTGTACGGAAACACCTGTGGAATGAAATAATACATAATATAATAACATGACATAATTAACATAACATCACGCCCTTAATGTCCGAAGGGTTGGGCAGAAGTGTACCTAACCAACAAGCAAAATAATCCTGGAATGCGATTATATAATGCTACGTGGTCTTATATAGCTCCGATGATGGTTTTGATGGTTGCTACTGCGCTTTTAACAGCATAAATACATGCTGTGTTTACTCAAGTACGTTTAATTCTATAATTTGTACTTATATCGGTATATAGGACCGTATTTCCTGGCCAATATAGGATCAAGACTCCTATAAAAGCATGAAACAAGAGTAATTGCACTCAAGAGTAATTACTCCGGTAACGCAGACTTATATGCGCCTATAAGATAACATCTGCAGACCATTTAAATCGTAATACTCCCGTAGGAGCATGTACTAGGAATATATGCACTGAGGAGTAATTACTCTTGTTATTTTTACTTATAACCTCATATAAGCTAATATTTTATGGCCAATATAAGTAAATTTAAGTTAAATTACTGTAAATCATTTATATATCTGGTTTGGTTTTACATAAGCTTAAAAGTAAGTGTTAAATGAATTTCACATCCACGTTTTAAAAATAATTAATCACCAAGATTATAATAGCACTCGGTAGGATAAAAGTTTCTCTATATCGATTTATCGTGTGCCGTTTTAAACCTAGACTGATTTATATAGGCATTCCATAGTACTGTTATTGTCTAAGTAATCTCAAACAATCCTGGTTAAAACTTTTATGAAGCCACTTTTGCTTGTAACGACCAGTATAGGCGAAAACTGGTTTTGTCTACAAATATTGAAAATGGATTTAAATAAGTGGAAGCGGTTTAAAAAACTAGATCTTGCAAAAAAAAAATAAAAAAAATCTAAAGAAATGTTAACCGCAGTGAGCACCGATTTTTTAAATTAAATTGGTTAAGACCGTAACGCGAATTCTAGCGAGGGTTCCGGACAAGATAATTATAGTACTGCTTTAGATGGAAGAGGTTTGGACTATGAAAGTACCACGAAAGTACGAAAGGACTGTGAGCGATATAGAAAGCGATAATAAGGAAGAACTTTCGGATTATAACAAAATTTCCAACTGCGGAATCTATTAACCACTGGGCTTTAGACTTCAATATTTCACAGGCTGCATTGAAATCTTTACTTGAAATTTTAAATATTTCATGAGAATTAAAAATGTTTTGCCTATGACATGTATTTGCAAATGCGATTTCAGGGAACTTAACAAGGTCAAAAATGTGTATAAAATTGCATGTCAAATGTGTAATATAATTAAGTCAAATAAGAACAATGTTTAAACTAATGTTTAACCTAGCACGTAGAACAAACTCTTAAAATATTACTTTAACTTACTTATCCATAAATATCAATCGATTTTCATCTGGGCATTGCGGAACCCTAATCGGTTACAATGGCGAATCTTCCTCGGTTTTGTGATAACCCAATATAGAACCACTATACTAATATTGGTACTATATCACACTTGTAAATGCTAAAAGTACTTATTTTAGCACTATATCGCACTTGGAAATGCTGACCAAGAAAATGGCAGCTGCCTACATAATATTTATTTAATATTAATTAAAACTAAAATGTAAATAAGCAAATTTTAAGAGGCGCTTTAAAATTTTGATCAAACCCATGATAGATTTCACAGAAAATTCAAGTTCCCCTACGAATAAGCTATAAAAGACTAACAATTTGACAACAATAAAATTTTGTATAAGGTTGACATTAATAAATTCTGATTCATATAAATACTTAATCTCAAGATGTTATTTTTTTTTTTACAGAATACAGCAATGTGCGATACACTCACTTTGACTGTTCACAATATATGAGCTTAGAGAAGCATTTCTAGGCTCGTATTAATCTCACTTTTTACTAAAATTTACTTATATTGAGATTTACAGGAGTATTTGCATTGACGTAATTCAATTACAGGAGCAATATAGGCGTATATGGCATTTCAGCGGTCTAATATAAATACGTTATAAGTAAAAGTAGACTCTAAAGTGGGCCCTTTACGCGACTTATATGCGGATATAAGTCTCATATAGTCCTCAATAAATTATGGTTCTAGGATAGTTTAAAAACCACTTTTTGCTAGTTGGGTAATAATACGCTCACATTTCACCAGTCAATTTTTAATCCCATCTAATAGGGGGCGGGCCTATTACCATCAACTGGGCACAAATCCAGACTCCGTGGCTGCTACTGAGGAATTCCTGATGGAAAAACCCAATAACACTTTGCCAGACACGGGAATCGAACACAGGACCTCATACTCAGCAGTCGCGTTTATGACCACTCGGCCAACCAACGAGGCAGTCAATATAAAACATTATAATTAAGGGCTTCATCATCAGCATATAATGTTCCCATTGCTGGGACACAAGCCTCCTCTCTTTGAGAGGGAGTGGGCTGTAATCCACCACGATGGCCCAGTGCGGTTTGGTAGATGTCACATCTCTTCGAATTTTTAGTTCTTGGACATGCCGGTTTCCTCACGATGTTTTCATTCACCGTTTTTGAGGGCAGCGGTGATGAAATAAATTACACAAATGAATTCGCCTGACTGGGTTCGAACCCACGGCTTACTGCTCGTTAGTCGGGGCTGCCACCACTGGGCCATCAATGCTCTCAATTAGGGCTTATTTCGCAGTAAAACTGATAGTTAGGCGCTAACTGTTAAGTAAACGAAATTGGACACATGTTATCATGCCAGATTAAGTTACGGAGATTTATACCGTTATAAATAAGGGCCATAATTTAAAGTAGTATCTTAAAACAGTAGGATTTATAAATGATTGAAACTGACATTTCTCGAGACCCTGGGGGCCCAGACCTTTGAATGGCGTACCACACAAATAGGCGATTCCTATATGCACTAAGCAAGTGCATTCAAGGCCAACCCCTGTTGGTTGGACTAGTGTAGGATATCGCAAAAAAAGTATTCAACAGTGAATGTTTAAATACATGCTTTCGGGATTTGGGTGCTACCTGCCCAACAACCCGCCACAAGCTTCCTTATGGGTTTTTCAACGCAACAAAACAGACAAACAGACAGAAAGACAATACTTGCATATGCACTCAACATAAAACGCTGTTATTTTGATAGAACAAACAGACACTTCAATATAATTTATTTGCATAGATAACGAATTACCTGAATCTGTCCCGACGCGTAAATATCTTCAGCCTCTTCATCCAAAAACGCCAGCAAATCTTTTGTAAGTAGCTTCTTCGCCAAAGACAAGATCGATTGCAGATACGTCACATAAAACTGCACATTGATCCTCTTTTCAGGAGACTCCGAGAACCTCATATACGGGAACTGGTTGAAACTGGACCCGAATTTATGAAAGAAGTATGTCGTAGGGTCGTACGGAACGGAATTGTAACTATGTAGGGATCCCCGTTTTAATGTACCCCCTGTACTGTCTACTGTATCGTTCCCATGTTCTAGATGACCCTCGTTATGGGGCAGGTTCAGATTACCAGATAAAGATCTCGGAATGATCGGTCTGAATTGGTTGAACTTCCTCTTTTTATCTATGGTGGAATATTCAAAGTTCGGTTCAGGTTCCTTTGTTTTAACGGGACTTGGGGGTTGAGGGAAAAGACGGCAGAGGAGAGGCGGGTCCACTGTCGAATACCGACCCATAGAACGAGCTAGACCTATCAGGATCGGAATAGTGCTCTTGCAGAGCTGTAGTTTAGAGACGGTACTAGTATAGTCCTTGCTTTCCTGACAAGTAATTATGAGCTTTGTCAGGTTGGACATAAGCTCAATTTGGGCTGTGATGATTTCCTCTCGCAGTGAGGGTTGCTTGGTTGCGATGTCGGAGAGGAGGGTGTTGAGACAAAAGCTGAATTTCTCCGCCATTGGTATACCTGAAACAAAAGAATGATCAATTTTAATATATTGTTCATCTAACGCTGAATAAATTGCATTTTTTATAAGATTTATAAGTTCTAATATCAACGAATAATCATATTAGAAAGTTTTTTTTTCTTAAATATATTGAGGTCAAGTTTCATAGTGAAGCAAGAGGCCTATGCGAGCTTTTTGATTGTAATGTTTTCATCAATCATAATGGCTTAACATTCTCACGATGTAAGAAGATATCTCACAAAACAATGATTGAATGCCGAATACTATAAACGCATAGAAACATTTATATTCTTTATTAATAAATAAAAAAAGACATAATAAAAGAAACTGACTGCGTAGTGGTCGCAAGCGCAAATGCTGAGCCTAAATGGTGTAGTCCTGGGTTTGGTTCCCAAGTCGGGCAAGATGTGATTGGGATTTTTCCCAAAACTTTCCTAAGTAGTAGCACGAAGTCGAGATTTGTGGCCGATTGATGATATTAACCTAACCCCATGGGACTTACGACGGACGGACGAAATGTAGCTTTACTGTGTATCTCTGTCACACCTTTTAGAGAAAACAGACTAGATGATATGAAGCTACATACATTCATTCTCCCTGGGAAAGTACAATGCAAAAAAAAACCGGCCAAGTGCGAGTCGGACTCGCGCACGAAGGGTTCCGTACCATTATATATAAAAACGAAAATAAAAAACTTTTTTGTATGGGAGCCCCCCTTAAATATTTATTTATTTCTGTTTTTATTATTTGTTGTTATAGCGTCAACAGAAATACATAATCTGTAGAATTTTCAACTGGCTAACTATCACGGTTCATGAGATACGGCTTGGTGACAGACGGACGGACGGACGGACGGACGGACGGACGGACGGACGGACAGCGAAGTCTCAGTAATAGGGTCCCGTTTGACCCTTTGGGTACGGAACCCTAAAAAATGATCCCTAAAGAATAATAGCCGGGGCGCTAAAATTGCGCTTGTTTGTTCAACTCACACCTTGGAGTTAATCACCTTGTCCCTCATCAAAATGAATACTACGTCATTAAAAATAAAAAGTCATCGCAATTAAAAACACATAATAGAAAACTCATCCGCACATAATAATATGTTTATACAAGTACTAACAATGCTTTAAATGCTTCGCGTGACAACCTGTGGTGCACAATCATCACTTATGAGGATATTAACCAATAAGCCAACGATGTGTGAATGTAATGGATTTGGTGTTCAAACAAGAAAATTACTGTTTTGACTGTCTGATAAGATAGGTTAAAATACACCAGATAGAGACTGATCTTGTGATCTCCTGATCAACCAGGACCCGTCGCATTAAGTCCAACAGCTAACATACAGATAAAATCACATGGTAAGAACATGAAAAATTGCAACAAGAAAGACGTGCATCGAAAAACTTCACTACCCAGTTTTATTAAAATACTGCCTCAAAGAGCAGAAGAAGAGAAGAACAGAACATGAGTTTTCTGGCGCTTAATTTGTAAAGGCAGATGTTTTTTTTTTGACACATTGTTTTTCGAAGGAATAAATCCTTCGTTCATGAGCTATCAGAAAAGTATCAGTGTACATCCTGAACGGCGTATTTTTCTCAAAGTCAGCAATTTGTGGTGGAGAAGTAGACAATTGCCAATAAACTTGAACAAGCTCGTTTTGTCTCTTTCTCTCAGTTTGGGCCTCATGTTTTCGGGTCAAAATTGTTGCAAATTAAGTCTAGTATCCTAGTAGTCAATGCACCCATTTCAAGGAACGCACCCAATTACCAATCAGCCTGAATACCATATCAACCATTCAGTAAGATGCACTGCCCACTCAAAGTGCGCGTGTGGTGCTTCTGCAAATTTGCATAAAGTTTTAGGAATAGCGATTTTAGAGTACTTAGCTGGAATTTAGGTTACGGTGATTCTGAAAACTGCCTTAGGCCAGGTAGCAGAAGCTAATTGGAATCTAATTAAGGGGATCATCGACACGACGTAGACGAAAGGGTGCTTTAAAATAGGGTTATAGCGTTAGTAAGGGCACGAACAATTTAAATTAGCGTAATTTATAGAGACAGTAATTTGGGCTTTTTGTCAGATAGTTCACAAAACTTTTGAACACCAAATAAAAAAATAAAAATAATGTCTTGACTAGACTAGACTACCAAAAACCAGCGCCATATCGCATATAATAGCATCACTGCATCACTATTAATATTCCATGGAAAAACAAACATTGTTTTAAAACTGCCATATCTATTTTTAATAAAACAATTATTTTTCCATCATGATTTGTGAGATAGAATCGCGAGCATGCGTTACAACGAGATATAAATACTACTGTCAACTCATAGAATTTACTCAGTATCGCATCGGAAGAGGAACTCAATCAATCTCTCAAAATGTTCAAGAAACTATTCGTTGTTTTTCTGGTTGTGATGATGTTTGGAAGCGTAAGTGATTCTTTTCGTGGTTTTGATTTGTTTAACGGCATTTTAATGGCCCGTAAAGGGTTCTACAAAAGCAGTACTGTTCTTATGTCACTTCAGTGTGGGAAAGAGACGGAGCTATAGAGGACGTCTAGCCATTTCTTTCTCACACCTAATAAGGAATAAAATTTAAACAATACTGCTTTAAGACGCCATGGTAGGCCACCAGGACTGGTCTTTAGACAGTTAATGACATCGCCAGATAATGTTTATTATTCGTTCTTTTATAGTGTTAGCTATAACACACCCACCAAACCGCACTGGGTTCACGTGGGTCGATGGATTACAGCAAGGGCATGCAGAACCGGTACCGGGAATACCGGGAAGTCCCTGTTCAGTAACGGTAGCGCAAAATCCCGGTTTTTATTATGGAACTGGAACCAGTTCTGCATTACTCCTTGTATCAGAGAGGAGGTCTGTCTCTCAGGCACATTTTAGACCGATTATGATGATTAACAAATGCTGTGTGACGAAGCGTTGCATCAGGACCTCACTTGACGGACCTTGTTCTACTCCAGCATGCTTAGCAGCATGCCTTTTGATAAACAATTTTTGTTACATATCGATACTTCTATGCTGTGCGTGTGCCTTACAAGTCTCGTGTACTAATTACGTTCGCCTGCTGTTTAAGTTAACAACGAAGTAAATCACAGGGATTCAGTACTTATTTTACTAGTTCTTACGTTTGCAATTCGCCTGGTATGAAGCGATGATGCGGTCTAAGGTAAAGCACGGTTGCCTAGAAGAGTACCTATTCACTCGAACTTTGCAGTGGTCCAGATTAGAAAGAGACCAGCTGGCCTACCATGACGTCTAAAAGCAGTATTTTTGTACTCTTATTCCAGTATGGGAAAGAGGCGGAGCTATACAGGATGTCTAGCGCCATCTCTTTCCCACACGGTAAAAGGAGTAAAAGAATAATATTTAAGGCGTCATGGTAGGTCAGCAGTTCCCTGATTTATACTTCGGGCATTTAAAATAGAGTTTCGCCTGTATATTTCTATGACTGTTCTGTTATGCTTATAACTTTACTATTCCAGAGCATGCAGCAAGGCGGAGGCGGTGGCGGCGGAGGCGAAGGTTCTTTATATTCTTTTAATAATTAATATTTATTCGAAATTTAGTATAGTATACGTTATATACATGTTCTATCATAATCATCATCATTGTCTGCCTCGTTGGTCTCGTGGTCGAAAGCGCGACTGCTGAGCATGGGTTCGATTCGCGGGTCGGGCAAAAAGTGCTATTGGGTTTTTCCTTTACGGATTTCTCAGTAGCAGTCCGGAGTTTAGAAGGTATGATACCCCCGTGCCTCGGAAAGCACGTTAACCCGTTGGTCCTGCGCCGGATCCCTCTTCGGTCGTGTCGGATTGCCGTCCCATCGGACTATGAGAGTAAAGGAACATATAGTGCACCTGTGTCAGCCCAGACACTTGTGCACTATGATATCTCTCGCGCCGATGGCTAATCTTCTCCAGGATTGGCCGTCGTGACCGAAAAGGGACAGGAGCACTATACTCGTACATCATAAAGGCATGTGTTATTGTGTTGTTGGCAACTTAGAGACAGAAAGAACAGCCTGTAAAGAAGTCAAATATTTAATTTGCATTCTGTATCCTTACTGTTTTTTTTATATAGCAGGCGCTGGGTTCAATATGGGAGCTGGAGGAGGAGGCGGAGGTGGTAATAAACATTTTAATTAAGTAATCTGAAGTGTTCACACTGTCCTATGAGCAAGGGCTGTTCAGTAGTAGTAGTAATGGCCCAAAAAAAAAACAGCTGTTTCCTACAAAACTGTAACACCTACATGGTAACTGATTTTTTTTTAAATTACCGATGAAAAATATATATGTGGTTTCTATAAGATTCAGAATTATGAACTGAATACATAGAAACCGTTTTAGACTCGGTGTCCCTTTCACCCTGTTTAGTTCAAATGCTTGGTAAATAACATTTTATTTTAATTGCTAGGCGGGGAGGGTGGCGCTGATGGCGGTGCGGGGGCTGGTTTTAGCGCTGGCATGGGAGGAGGGGCCAATGGCGGCGGCGGCGGTGGCAAATGAGGTACAGTAGATGAAGGCAGACCACAGTCTCATAGATAATTCCGTGTTTTATACGAGCTTTTCGAGCACGAAGGGGATGGCGGGGTCTCAGTTCTAGAACCTGCCATCCCTTTCGAACCTAACCTATCAGGGTCGGGTGCCTCAAATAAAGTTCCTACCCTTTTTAATTCATTCCTCTATTCTCTTTACTATATAATAGAATAGAAAAGCTCACTGAAACAGTAACCATGGAGTTTCTTGCGGACTCTTCTCTACAAGAAACGACCAACCCGAACCGTGAACCTTATCTCGGCATTTTTTAAGTACCCATGAAGGCCTATGTGATATAAAATATTTCTATTTTGACTAACTGTGACCTATGATGAAAAACTGCACATTTTATTATTTCTTACCCTAAATGCTTTGGAGGGTCGTCAGAAAGTCATGGCTGTGTTTTCCCGAAAATTTAGGCAGAGGTGGCGAGAATTTTAGAATAATTGAAAACCGGAAATTACACAATTTAAGCAAATGACAAAATTATAGCAGTATGTTTTCTTTCAGATGGTGATTAACACATGGCACAAAAAATTTAATGACTTGACCGAGTACCCACACACCTTATTTACCGAAACATACTTTTATGAATAAATAATTAAATTGTATGAATATTGTTTAATTTACATTATTTCATTGATTGTTTTTTTTTGTAATAGTCCGTGTGTATGATTGTGAGACTTTGTGAGAGTCATAAAAAAAATACAACAAGAACAAGAAAATACTGTTAAAAGTTGGGACTTTGATCTAAACTAATAATAGGTCTTTACCTATGAAATTGGGGTGCGCCAAAGTTCACCTAAATTTTCAACTCCGATAATTGGAAATCCGAAAATGTTCTTCCTAACATTTTTCATCCTAACAATCGCAATTCCTAACTACTCTGTCTCTAATGTTCATAATTCCGAAGCATTCAACTTCATAATGTCAGTAGCAATAAACATCTATTACTTACACTTTTATTTGTTTTCCTATATTTTCTCAACATAACCATCTTTTACACTATAATTCAAAGTCATATCTTTTTTGTTTAGATTTCTTTTTATTCATAAAATCAATAATTCAATATTATTGATTTTGCGTAACTTTTACTTTTTTTTGTTTATTGCGGCGTGTCATCATCATCATTTCAGCCCAAAAGACGTCCACTGCTGAACATAGGCCTCCGCCAAGTGTCGCTACATTTACATTTGGGGGGAGGGGCGGGGGGTTTGCCATAATCGCCACGCTTGGCAGGCGGGTTGGCGATCGCAGTACGGTTGTTACTAAAGCACAGAGAACGCTGCTGCCCATTCTCTGGCAAATCCCTTAGTCGCCTCTTACGACACCCACGGGAAGATATGGGATGGTGCTATTCTTTACGTCCGACACCATACAGAGCAGTTGCGGCGTGTACCTGGAAAGATATCTATGGGTTAGGTTAGAACTGTGACCAACTACGCGCGAGCCGAGCGAGCGGAGCGAGCGGTGCCGCGGCAGCGGCCGGCGAGCGCTACCTCGAAATTGGTCGCAAAATTTTTCTAAGTATTTTTTTCATAGTGCCCCCAAGACGACACTCTGACCTAATCCCCACCCAAATTAAAACTATAAATATCATCTTCTACCCACATATATTTTTTTTACACTTGGTAAATGTTTCTATCTGAGTATTAGTGAAAATATTATGATAATTATGTTTAGGGATAAAAGCGTTATGATAAAAAACAGTAGGAGTTTAAATTATTTACATTAATGATATTATTAATTACAATTTTCGGAAACATGAGTGTTATGAACATCGCCGGTAGCACTACAAATAGTATGAATGAAAACTTTAGGATGAAAAATTTTAGGAAGAATGATCATTCGGATTACAAATCGTTAGGAAGAACAATTTCGGGTAAAGAACTTTAGGTGAGCCAATATGGACCCATGAAATTGCCGTATTGCAGTACAGACTTTTTCAAACAAAAAAAGGTTTTGATTGGCTATGAGTTCTAAATTCAAATTAATTTTGTTTTAAAAATATGACATTCTATTTACAAAATCAGTCTTTTGTTTATTGATTAGCGTTGTATTTTCATTACATTTCAACATTTTTCCTCATAATGGATACTTTGAAATTTCGTGTAATTATGGAATATGAGTTCCGTCGTGGCACAACGCGGCACAAACGACCCGTAACATCAACGACGTTTACGGAGAGAACTGTACAAACGAACGCACAACCCGTTATTGGTTTGCTCGGTTCCGTTCTGGGAATTTTGACTTGAAAAATGAACCTCGTGGTCGTCCGGAAACTTTGGTCAACAATGATGAATTAAAGGTGATTGTTGAAGCTGATGAAACTCAATCTACAGCTGAGCTGGCAGCAGCTTTTGATGTTAGCATTAAAACAATATTGGTCCATTTGCGACAGATTGGCAAGATAAAAAAGCTTGATAGATGGGTGCCCCACGAACTTAACGATCGCCAGCGCAACGTACGCGTCGAGACTTGCCTTGCGCTGCTTAACAGGCACAGAAATGAAGGAATTTTGAACCGAATTGTTACGTGCGACGAAAAATGCATTCTTTTTGACAATCGAAAGCGCTCAGCAAGTTGGTTAGATCCTGGTTCGGTACCAAAGCAATGTGCAAAACGAAAAATGACCCCTAGAAAGGTGATGGTCACAGTTTGGTGGTCTAGTGCTGGTGTGATTCATCATAGCTTTTTACAAAACGGCGAGAGCATTACTGCAGATGTGTACATTGAAGAACTGACCACAATGATGGCGAAACTCGCACGTCTGCAACCAGCTTTGGTCAATCGGTCGTCTCCACTGCTACTTCACGACAACGCGCGGCCCCATACTGCACAACAGACCTTCTCTAAGCTGCATGAGTTGGGTTTGGAAGCTCTCCCTCATCCGCCATACTCACCAGATCTTGCGCCTTCCGACTATTACTTTTTCCAAAATTTGGACAACTTTTTAGCGGGAAAAAAATTCAATTCCCGAGAGGCAGTACAAAACGCCTTTGAAGAGTTTGTTGTCTCCCGTCCAGCTGATTTTTTCAAGAAGGGCATCCATAAACTGCCACAGCGTTGGCAAAGATGCATTGATTGCAGGGGTGATTACTTTGAATAAAAGAAATAAATAAGTTCGAAAAAAAAATACTTTAACTTTTTTCAAACAAAACGGCAATTTCATAGGTAAAGACCTAATATTATAATGAGGAAAAATTTGGTTGTTTGTTTGCATTGAATAGGCTCCGAAACTACTGGTCCGATTTGAAAAATTCTTTCAGTGTTAGATAGCCCATTTATCGGGGAAGGCTATAGGCTATATATCTTCACGCTACGACCAATAGGAGTGGAGCAGCAATGAAAAATATTGCGAAAAATGTGAAGCAAACGAAGTTGCGTCGGACAGCTAGTCACCAATATCTCCGTAACCAGAAGTTTCCTAGGTCCAGGTCCAGGCCAACAAAAACGGATCGCAATGATGAGGAAAAGAAGATGTACCTTCCGGCTTTTTGAAAGGCAAGTGTTTAAGATAATTTGAATACAAAAATTCATGGAGCTTTCTAGGCTTTTTACATAGGCACATTTTTTTTTTTTAGATAAATACCTACAGTAGGAATTTGTCTAGTATTGTGGGTGTGTTTACAAACATTTAAGAGCATTTCTCTTTTTTTTTGCCATGTTTTCAAAAAGTCGCCAAAAATAAAAATATCTGTAAATCGCTTTTTTTGTCTTGAAACCAGATAGTTTATTTCATGAATATTTTAATTTTTCAAACGGAATTCTATTTAATTTAAGATTTTTGTAAAAATATTATTAAAATCTAAATGAAGGTAGGCTAAACGTTCCTATTTTGTTACTCCTTATTTGGTAAAAAAAAACGTAATGTCGCAAATTCTGTGGCTAAAATGTTATGTTTCTTAAACTTCATGATAAATTTAAAAAAACTGTTGCAAAGGAATAATAAGAAAACTGAAAAAATACTTCTAATTTAGGTGCTTCAATATTTTTTTGTTACTTTTAACTTAGTCAATTTAAAGTTTTGATTATATGAAAAATAAACAAAATTTAAAGATTTTGCTTATTGCTTATAAAAACGTTAGGCAAAATTGATTTTCTGTACAAAAAATATTATTTTTTTATTAAATAAATAAATACATAAAATTGAGTTTAAAGACGGGCGATTTTTGGGACAGTAACAAAAAAGGAAGTAATTGGTAACAAAATAAAAACATAAAGCAGGGTCTATAATGCGTAATAAAAGGATTAAAGATATGAATAAATAAAAAGATGGATTTGTGCTAAATCATAATCAATATTTAATAAACTATAATTTAATCAGACTCCAACTTATCGGGGTTTTGTTTTTATTTATCTCTAACGTTTAATTTTTTCTGCCGGAGTTAGTGGCCTTTTCTTGTGCTGTTGAATTGTAAACATAGCTTTGTAATTCCGTTTTTGTTACTTAAATTTCCGCTTATACGTTACTACCCCAAAGTAACAAAAAAAAAAGTAACAAAACAAGCGTGTTTGATTTTTTTAAAATATTTTTGTGATAGTTAAAATTGCAGTTATGTCTATTAGTATACACTAATTTTTGTCGGTAAGCACAACAACATAACCATACAATGGATTAAGAGCCACAGCGATTCCCGGGGCAACGATGCAGCGGACGAACTCGCTAGAAGGGGTTCCAGTATGTCAGCAGTGGGACCAGAACCCATCGTGCCACTCCCCTTCGGGTATCTACGGACTCTGGTAAGGAATCGCACCAGAGATCAACACCACAAACTGTGGCTAGACCATGGTGAGTGTAGGCAGGCCAAGGAGGCACTTCCTACTATAGATGGCCGCCTCACCAAACGGTTGCTTTGGCTGACCAAATTACAGCTCCGCATAGTCACAGCCGCCATCACTGGTCACGGCTCTTTTAATAAACACCTCTTTGTCCTAATAGGAGTCACAGATAGCCCACTGTGCAGAGCCTGCATGGAGGAGGACGAGACAGCAGCCCACGTGCTTCTACACTGCCCAGAGGTTGCAACATACAGGGCAAAGTACTTAGGTAACCCAGGTACTCTTCGCGAGATCGTCAGCAACACCAAGGAGCTGTTGGCCTTTCTCGGGGAACTGGGGTGGTTGGAGTAGTGTTCCCATCCGTACGCAAAATACGCGCTTTAGACGTGGAGTTGCGGAAACCAGCCCGCTATACAATACAATACAATACAAATACACTATTTTTTAACGGAAGCTATTAACTATTGTAATAAGATAAAAAGAGTGAGTATATATTATCAACTTTCCTTGAAACAGCAATAACAAAAACCGGAATGAGGTTTACTGAAAAACGAGTACATGCGCACACTACAAACTTCGGAACGGCAATTGACACAATACATCAATATGGCGGCATTTAATGGTATCTACGGTAATGCTATTTCAAAAAAACATTGCCGAATGGAAGTTTTTAATATTTCACATGCATAAAATGGGTAACAAAAACTAAAATCCATTTTTTGGAACTTTCTCTGAGACAAGTTTAAAATTCATTAAATAACCGTACAAATTTAACCAAATTATCAAAAAGGCATTACAACGTGGATCTTTTAACCTTGTAATACGATTTAAATCAAAATCTCAGTAGAGTTTCTTTGAACCTTATCAAAATAATTGAGTTTGAAATTGCGATTGGTAGACTGGGAATACGAATTTTCATACATTACAATTTTCGACAGCTTATATTTAGTTGATTTTTTATTTAAATACTAAGTATTTATGATTTGGTAAATTATCTTCTGTAAATTATGCTGCTAAGCAAAACAGAATCAGTAATATATAGATTACACCAAAGTTATTCATTAACAATGTCATGGGACACTCCACAAATGTGTAATGGCAAAAAAAAGAGAAATGCTCTTAAACTAACATACACAAACAGCCAGACCCCGAACATTATCAAAATAAAACCTAATAGTATTATGTCATTTTGTGAGGCCGTGATTATGAATAGTTATTAGGCTTGCGAATATCTATTAAAGAAGATTACTCTGGTATTAGGTATTTCATTCAGACAACTACCTACTTACGTACCAGAAGACAGTTTATGAGTACTTTTCTACATGCTATACCTACCCTAAAATATTGTAATAACAAGCATTGAAAATTTAATATTGTATGGGCAAATAACAAGCATTGAAAATATTCACAGCTGAAATAAACTACGCATAAATCCACTTTTTACAAAATAACCTTAGTGCTTATCGAAATAAGGTATATTTTGCGTTCGGCTGAATAATACCAATATTTCGATGAATGCCAAGAGCCTTAAAATTAATAGCCATAGAAATCACACCTGAAACAATTTATTTATAAACAAAAGACCCACGAACTGACTAAATAAAGCTTGGCCTTGTTTACCAAGCGTATACATATAACATTAATAACACTAGCTACTGCCCCTGCTTCGCAAGGTTTTCAAAAGAAAAAAAATCCCTAAGATCGAGAAGTGATTAGTCGAGGAAGAGATTTCTCATCAATAAAATTAACGTACATACTTCCATACATACGTTCGATGGCCGTTTTGCTTGAATTAATCTAGTCGTTTCTTCACAGTTCTAACCTAACCTATCCTAACCATTTTTTAGGGTTCCGTACCCAAAGGGTCAAACGAGACCCTGTTACTGAAACTTCGCTGTCCGTCCGTCCGTCACCAGGCTGTATCTCATGAACCGTGATAGTTAGCCAGTTGAAATTTCTACAGATTATGTATTACTGTTGCTGCTCTAACAACAAATACTAAAAACAGAATAAAATAAATATTTAAGGGGGGCTCCCATACCAAAAAGAGTTTTTTTTTGTTCATTTTTATAAATAATGGTACGGAACCCTTCGTGCGCGAGTCCGACTCGCACTTGGCCGGTTTTTCTTTTAATAACTAACCCCGTCTAACTAGTTCGGTTCTCGATAGCTTGCTGAAACTTTTTTTCATATTTTTTTTCACAAATGTTATAAATCTTGTGTATTAAATAAATGATTATATAAAAATAAAATTGCAATTTTTAACTATATACCTCCCAAAAAAACTAAATATTGTTTGCTGTAATAAATCAAAAAAAATATTTTTATTTTACATAGGCCTACAGGGGCACTTATAAAACGTCGGCAAAAAGGTGCTCGGTTCGGGTTGGTCGTTTCCTATGGAGAAGAACCGGCAAGAAACTCCATGGTTACTCTTTTAAAATCATTTGGTTTTACAATATTTCTGTTACAGCATTAGTACTAAAGTATGGGAGGACATCGTAGGCCATACAATAAGTCGTTGCTTACTACGAAACGTAGAACGAAATAAAAAGTTACCAAGGATCTAGGAATCTATAAGGCCTACAATGTCCACACATTTACAAACAATCGGTAAATAAGAAAAAGAGTCTATACAACAACAAAAAATAAATAGAAAATATCACAAAATGACTAGATCAAATAAGTGACACAAATGTTGTCATCCGTGCTGTAACTATTCTAAACAAAAGGTGTAATGATTTAAAAACTATTGTAAAACATTTGATTAAAAAGAAAGGAAAAAAAAATAAGATTGAGAATAGTTAGAGACATCCACACATTTGTGCCGTTTATGAGCTACCAGGGAAGCCGCATGTGCGAAGGGGCTAAGGCCAAACTTCTCTATCTTCAACGTAGTCCTTAATTTTGTAATATGCTTTTTTAATTAGGACACGTTTAATATAATTTTTAAACTTTCCATCGGTCAGTTCTGTAACTGACTTCGGCAACTTATTATAAAAGCGTATACTGTTTATAAGAAAAGACTTGCTAGTTTTGGTTAATCTGAATTTGCGTATTACAATTTCGTGTTTACTGCGTGTATTTATATTATGGAAGTCGCTTCTAATTTTGAAAAGTCCTCGGTTTTTGCGGACATATAAAATACATTCTAAAATATAAAGTGAAGGCAGAGTCAGTATATCGATTTCTTTAAATTTTTCTCTGAGGGATTCACGAGGACCCATTTTGTAGATAGCGCGGACTGCCCTCTTTCCACGTCTAGAATTTTGCCGGAGAAGCGATTAATATTCTGGTGATAAAGTAAGATATTGTTACCAGGCTTCTCTTCTGTCGGCTCTAATAGTTTAAAGAATCTAAAGAATCTACAACAGTATTATTGGAGACACAAGATAATACCATTTCGTCACTTAACCTAGTCTCAGTTAAATCATCAATAACTGCGTGTATAAAAAATGCTAAAAGTGAAGCCAAAAAATGTCGACTTTTTTTGGCAAGAAACATAATATGTTCCCTAATCAAAACAAAATCTCTAACAAAATTGTTAGTATCAAAAAACAATAGACGGTCACTATGACGACATGATAAAATATGCATCAAGTTATTTAAACTAGATATATAATAATTTTCCTGATCAAGTAAGCTATCCGAGTTTGGCAATGCACATGAAATTAATTTGCCTAATCTTAACTTAAGTAGGGTGTCGATACCATTAACTATGTCCCTTTTTGAGATACTCAGGCTATTTCCAATTAAAAGTACTACTATGGTCTGCTCATTCAATTGTGTGTGTTGAATTTTATTAATGAGCTCATTAAAATGTAGATTATGGTGACAATGGTTCACTACTGTGTGTTTAGACCGGTTATTTAACAATGATCCAAAACCTGTTCCTGAATCATTTGATTAAAGCCTAAATGCCATAATGACATTATCTTTGGTAATATTCCGCCAAGTAAAAATTCGACAATATGAAAAAGTGGGTACTAAATTCATTCCAAATATTGCATTGGTACAAAAAAGGTTGCTAAAATTTGTCTGGTAGTGAAATTTTGTCAAAATCTTTTTGGCAACACGGCAGGCTCCCTGTTTTTTCAATACACTTCCTCGAAAATTGGTTCTTATATCCCTACTATAAGATTCAGAATACAGTGTATTCCACAGTTTTCATTTTCATTTATTTTTACTAGTATTTTATTTCTACAGATAGCTATAAACTAAGTCCAACGTGATTCCATTCCAATAGTTGACAACGGTGATAATTAATTTTTTTGTCAGTGTTTTTCTGTAACTTTCGTTGTCAGAGTCTTGAGTAGAATTTCATGATTTTAGACCTAGATGTTTAGATCGTCTTGTCTGTCTGTGAATAAATGAATGATTTTAAGATTTTTATTAAATGGCTAAGTTTAAAATTAATAGTTTACACTGTACAATTTAAGCGGCATGAGTAAATGTAAGATATTGTTCGTAGAATAGGTATGTCGATGGTATTTAAAAAAATACTAATACATTATAATATTAGTATTTATTTTTAATAATACATAAAACATTAGTACCTACCAAGTAATTTTTTTAAAGGAAACGACATCGATATCCATCGCATTTTTTTTAAGAACAACGTATACAAACACAAATGGAAAAGAGAAACGACTTTTAATTACTAATATGTAAATATACTCTTGAATTGGATATTTTCTGGCTTCGAAAAATTGGGTACCTACGCTTATTCATTAAATTATTCGACACGAGGCTATAGCCTTCGTCAATTTACCATGACTCTTACGCATGTTAAACCAGGTGTTTAAAAGCTGTCAAGCGGGAGTCGAGCCACGCACTTTGTAGGTTTTTTTTTGTATAATAAAAATGTAGGAAAAAAAAAGCAACCGAGAAGAGAGAGAAGTCGGTTAAAAATGACACAAAGCAAAAGTTTTGATCAGTAGAAAATGCAATAAAAATACCTTACATGATTGGTGGCACAAAATTCGTCGCAACAATTTTATTTAAGGAAATGCTTTTAACAATTATTTCATGGACTAGCAGACTAAATGTGGACACCGGACTTAGACAGGTTCTTCAGTAGGTACATTATCCTAACAAGTACCCCCACATTTTACCAGTAATGTTTAAGTCGCATGTAATAAGGGGTGAGGCTTATTGCCAACAATCGGGCATAAACAACCCTTTCCCTGTATGTTTAAAAACAGTCAAGGTGCTAAAATGGCGCTTTGGAAGACTAAAGACAAACAGGTCTAATCACGGCCTGTTTGTCTTTTTGTCTTTGAAGGCTATCCCTCGTCTAAAAGAATCTGTCCTTATGAATTATAGAGTAATTGCAATTAAAAAACTAATCCTATCAATAAACATAAACATAAAAAGCGCAATAAATGTTTTAGTAGCTCAACTATGGAACCCCAAAAACAAAGCAGATAATTGTAATACATCTTTCTACTTGTTTTAGGGCGGTACTTATCTATGACAATTAATGGTACTCATAGGAATATAAATACCTCGACTATTTTGTTTGTGAGGCAATACAATAGCAATACTACATTCAACTACTTAGTTCTACATCTTAAAGTTTTTTAAGAAAGATGTTTAAGCAATTCTTTGTATTCTTCTTGATCGCGGCGATGTTTGGAAGCGTGAGTCACTTTTTAATTATTTTTCTTTTTATTCATTTTAAAACATAATTAAAATATTTTTATTTATTTATTTACTTTAGTTTACAAGGCGCTGGAAGACGCAATATTTGCCAAAGAGTGTCGTATCCAACGTTTATAACAGAATCTGTCATATTTAGAAATGCGTCATTGCAATTTAAAAAGTAATCCTAACATAATAAGCATAATAATATGTTTTAGTAGCCATAACAATGCTTTAAATGCGCCGCGTGTCAACATGACGTGATCCATAATCATCATTACGTAATTATTGACATTGGGAAAATTAAATAACTTGAAAGTGTCTTGTTCATATTTATACATCAGGCGAGTTTTATAAAACAAAAAAAAGTGAGATAAATACAATTGTACTCATTATAATGGACCACTTTTGTGGAACATATTATTATAAGTATAACGCAATACAAATACAGGTGTGTGTATACATGAACAGGTATAAATACAGCGGATGTAGTATTCACTCAGTATCACAATCGAGCTCAATCAAAATGTTCAAGACCTTAATTGTAGTTTTTCTTGTTGCAATGATGTTTGGATATGTAAGTTATTTTTCGCGATTGTTTTTAAATGCATAGCGGCGGCATTTTAAGGGCCTTCATGTAGTACTTCGTCAATGTCCTAACCTGTATACATTTAAACAGAAATATTTTGTGATATTCCATCATCTTCCTTCTCCTGCCCTTATCCCATTTTATTTGGGGTCAACGCAGCATGTATTCTTCTTCCAGTTCTTCCACACTTCTCCTTTACTTGTCATCCTATGAGATACCACCTTTCTTGCCATATCATCCTTCACACAGTCCATCCATCGTTTCTTTGATCTTCTTCTACTCTTATACCTATCCACATTTTGTGTACAATTACATAGATAGTTATAATTTAACTAGCTGTCCCACGCAACTTCGTCTGCGTCACATTTTCCCCGTTTTCGCATCATTATTCATTGCTGTTCCGCTCTTTTTAGTCGTAGCGATGATATATAGCCTATAGCCTTCCTCGATAAATGGGATATCTAACACTGAAATAATTTTTCAAATCGGACCAGTAGTTCCTGAGATTAGCGCGTTCAAGCAAACAAACAAACTCTTCAGCTTTATAATATTAAGTATAGATTAATATTATTATATTAATATTATTATATAAGTATAGATACTGTGCCCGACATGATACCCTATCCTTTCCTACATATTTCTGAACTATTCAACAAAAAGTTAAATTGTTAGAATTTTTTTTTTACATTCCAGAGTATGCAACAAGGCGGAGGCGGAGGCGGCGGCGAAGCTGGAGGTAAGATAGTGTTTTTAAAAAAACCAGTCAAGTGCGTCGGGCCACGCGCAGTGTAGGGTTCCGTAGTTTTTATAACAGCCAAGTGGGGGTCGTATTCGCTGACTGATAGTTTCGTACCATGCTCTAACTAAAAGGCAAACATGACTACCTACCTAATTTGACTTCCTATACAAACAACAACAACTGGTTTTTTTCATAAAACTTATTTAGGAATGAAACAGCGCGATACAACTGACGCTTAACCCCATCTGTCGACATTTCTATGCAGGTATTCGAAATTTTCGAGCCAAACACAATTGGTCGACTATTACACGTAAACTTGTAAAGCCCACTTATGTGTGATAATTTTCCTTTAAACTTCGTTATATGTAGGTACTACTGCCGTGACATTTGTATTTCTAACTACAACCATTTAGTCTGTAGTGGAGGGGGGGGGGACACTTGACCCTAACGCAAATTGGTTCTTTAAAGCTTGATAAGTCACGAACGGATTACTTAATCAAAAAAACGGTATTTACAAACCCCTAATATTTTTAAAAGACCTACTCAACGATATCCCACACTACGGGAAGAACGGAAAAAACATATCATCCCCACTTTACATGTAGGGGAGGTACCCTAAATAATTGTTTTTTTTTTTTCAAAAAAATATTTTAGCACTTTTTTGGCGTCATTAACGTGTATACTCATGCCAAACCTACACGGCACCGTGGAACCCATATGGGTTAGTTACATCATCCGCCATTGAGACCACGAGGAACCCAAATGGGTTACCCTCATACCGGCAAACTTAAACTCTAATCGTACGTGAAGTAGGGATTAAAATCGTTTGTAAAAATTTACGTCTATGACCAATTAGAAGACGATTCAAATGAAACCAAACACTACCAACCTTATACGACAAACAGTTATAAAAAAAAAAGAAACTCGTCTTTGGCAAATGTCAAACGAAAATGGCGGACAGTGTGAGGAATGGTGTTATTGGAAATTTTGTGAAAGTTTTGTGTTATGTGTTATAAACTTTGGTAAGTGAATGTATAGTTTGTTATAAGTGTATAATGCAACTTTTTAGATAGTCATTTCCTTGAAAAAATAACTAAAAATTATGTTTTACTCCAACAAAATTCTTTTTGTTGTGATCTTTGTGAGTCGAAATTGAAAATATGAATTTGACTCTTTTACAATGAAATATGGTCTTGGAAACATTAGTAGCAACGTAAATAATAGTGATAATTCATTATTTCATGTATTCGAGGCATATCTATTCATATTTATTGATATTTCAAGTATTTTCATGCATTGAACTGCGCAATTCTAAAATGGCCGATTCTAGTAAGACGTTTGCGTTGGAATCTTATAAGATTATTGTATGTAGGACTCCTAAAAAACACTGTCATTACGTTACTTGTATATTTGTTAGTTATAAAGTTTGATGTAAATAGATCCAGTAGTTTTACTAAACAAAAATAAAATACGGTAACAGTCTATTTACGGCGAGCAATCTTATTTCTATGGGATACTTATAATTCTCTAGTAGTTTTAGAAGAGTTGTATATATAATAATATATGGTCCCATTATTCAAGAACACGATACAGTTTACCGTTTAAGATTAGCGTTAATATAACTCTGGCGATAACAGTTTAAGTGTAAGCCGGCGGAACGACGTTAGCGATCACGTAATGCGCGATACCCAAAAGGGGCCCTCAAACGGGACCAAAGGATTCGGATGGGGTTAATAAGGTTAAAACTTTCTAGTACCTATAGTTTTTGAGCTAAACCGCGGACAGACAGATAGACAGACGGACATGGCGAAACTATAAGGGTTCCTTGTTGACTACGGAACCCTAAAAAAAACTATCGAGCCAAGAAGACATGCTAATGCTACTATTTGAGTATCACTGCCCGTTTCAAATGAGTTAACTGTAGGAAAAAAATAGGGTAGATCGACAAAAAAAATTGATTCATTATCATCATTTATTTTTAAAAGAAAAGTTCGTAACCACTATTTAAATCAAACGAAGTAGCTCGCAGTTAGAAGTCTAGTCACAGTAATTATTATTAGTATTCTCGTTTTTTGTTTTGGTATTTGTTAAAATATGTATTAGTCTATTTTATGTGTATTTGTGTATTAGTATCTATGTAACTTATAGACAATTTCGAAATTAATTACATATTGTTAGATATTGTTTTTGTACCTTACCACAATGTTGTCCTTTTTAACCCAATGGTTGACTGGTAGAGAATGCCTTGTGGCATTAAGTTCGCCTATGTACCACTATTGTACATGAAGTTTAAATAAATAAATAAATTCATAAAAAAATACTTAAATTTTGAACGCCATTGTCACATATACGTGACAAGCAAGCGCGTGCCCTGTACGCCAACGACACAAATATGTGACAAAAAATGTGGTGCACTATAACACGAAATAAGCAATTTAAATCATTACTTTTGTGTGTGATTATTTAAATATCTTTAAAATGTGATCTATATAACTAAAATATTAAATGTCTTATCAAGAAATAAGATAATAATAGTTTTGAAACCCCATTTTTAGGGTTCCGTAGCCGAATGGCAAAAAACGGAACCCTTATAGATTCGTCATGTCTGTCTTGTCTGTCTGTCCGTCCGTATGTCACAGCCACTTTTTTTCCGAAACTATGAGAGCTATACTTTTGAAACTTGGTAATTAGATGTATTCTGTGAACCGCATTAAGATTTTCACACAAAAATAGAAAAAAAACTATTAATTTTGGGGTTCCCCATACATAGAACTGAAAACCAAATATTTTTTTTTCATCTAACCCATTCGTGTGGGGTATCTATAGATAGGTCTTCAAAAATGATATTGAGGTTTCTAATATCATTTTTTTCTAAACTGAATAGTTTGCGCTAGAGCCACTTCCAAAGTGGTAAAATGTGTGTGTCCCCCCTTCTAATTTCTAAAGTAAGAGGAGGAAAATTCTGAAAATATTTAGGATTGTAGAACGTAAAAAAAACTATCAACGAAAATTGGTTTCAATAAGATATGATGTTTAGTTTTTGAGATATGGGACTTTTTCATCAAACTGCAGCAGTAACTTTGTTTTTCATTAACATACTATGAAAAACCAATTTAGTTTTGCGGTTTAGTGGAAGTTTACAACTAATACTACTAACTAATGAATGACAGTTCAAAATATTGTTTGGGGCTATGGAACCCTGTGTGCGAGTAAGCCTCGCACTTGGCCGGTTTTTTTTTTGTATTTGCGGTAAATTTGTGGCTTGGCGTGGAGGGCACGCGCGTGCATTTATGCTCTGGCGTTCAAAAGGTTAGTAGTCTCTTTGTCTAGGGCCTAGACAAAGTGATTAAGTATTATTTTTTTATTAGAGACCATTTTATGAGGTTGCATGTCAAGCAAGGACTTGATAATATCGACTGCAAATAATTAAAAAGGTATTTTTATATTTTCAGGAGGTTTCAATTTTGGTTTTGGTGGTAACGCCGGAGGTGGTGGAGGAGGAGGAGGTAAGACGATCTAATAGTACCCAATTTTTTAATCATTTAATAATTAGCCAAAGAGGCTGACCTCGTTGGTCTATAAGTCACAAACGACACTGTTGAGCATGAGGTCTTGAATACCATACTTGATTCCCAGATCAACCATAATGTTATTGGGTTTTTCCGTAAGGAATTGCTCAGTAGAAGCCTGGACTCTGGACTTGTGCCCGGTTGTTGGCAAACAATTCGGTTGAAGGCTCGCCCCTAACACTAAAGACTTAAGCCAAGGATACACTATGGGACAAATGTCGTGCGACACGTGTCGTCAGCGACGTTGGGTGAAGTAGCACGACGTTGCCGGACTTCGGTCGACACGTCTGGCAATATCGCGCGACACGGGTCGCCAGCGACGTAAGATGAGGTAGCGCGACGTTGCCGAACTTCGCTCGACATGTCTGGCAACAGCGCGCAACATCGTACTTTACATATTATGTAGTACTTTCTAACCCACCATCTTCTCGTCTTTATTCTTTGACTTTTAACTATAATTATGTACGCCGCAGCCAACAACACTACCTCGGTGGGTGCCATGATATCGACTGCCTTGTGAAACAAAACTTCGTGATGTCGCCAGATAAGTCAGGCGAAGTTTCGCGAAGTCGCACGACTTCGTCTGACGTCGCTGCGGACATAAGTCGCGCGATGTCGCCATATTTGTCAGGCGAAATCGGCCGGCTTCGCCTGACATGTCGCCGATACATGTCGTAGCACATTTGTCCCCTAGTGTTTCCTTGGCTTTAAACATACATAACTAGCAAAATGAGGCTTTATTATACAGGGTGTTAGGGACTCCGACGCGGAAACGCTTACCCCATATTCAGTACTTACATTATTCTGCCCCCCCCCCCCTCCCCGATATAAATGATCCATCAGTATTTTTTTGTTTTAAATCAGTTATTCCCCTTGCACCCTGTATTAACACCTCGGCTTAAATCTTTCGGGATTATTAGGTATTATAAATTATTCATGGTATGTAATTTTCAGGTAACGGCGAAGGTGGCCCTAACGGCGGCAACAGCGGCGGCGGTGCTAATGCTGGGTTTGGCTTCGGCGGAGGCGCTGGTGGCGGTGCTGGCGGTGGGAAATAAAATAAACATGAAAGTCTCACTAAATAAAACTTTCACTTGTTTATTTCTTCTCCTGGTCCTCTACCTAACCTTCTCCAAACTATGTTGGGGTCGGCTTCAAGTCTGATCAGATATCTTCCTACCTCGTAACCTTATATATATAATAATACTAAGTACCTACACCTATTGTTATTAATAGAAATAAAAAAGTCGAAAGTACCAAAATTGTTTAATTTCTATACAGGGGCCGTACTATGACCTCTTAAAGCAGTCTTATTTTAACCTTACTTTGCGTTTTCGTACCATCAGGTCCCTAAAACAAGCTTGTTATATTCCTGCTAGAATTAGCAATTTTGATGACGTCACCTCAAATAGTTCATTCACTACGTGCCTTTTGACAACCAGCGAGAATGCTTTTCTAGGGATGAGACTTATTTACGCAACCAGGTTTTGAAACCAGGGCTTTGCTTCCAACCAGGGCGCCCTAGTATGAGTGGGAAATACTTGCAAGTATGAAAATTTTAGCAAGGCGCGGCCGCGCGGGCAAATTAGAAGAAACCAGACTTGAAAGGTTCTTGCATAGGAAATTAACCCTTGTCTTCAAATAAATAAGTAGCAAAATCGTATTTGCGAAAAAAATAATACTTGGATGTTAAAAGTATTTTTTTCGCAAGTACGATAATGATCCTTATTTGTAAGACGACATGGATCGTTATCCTATGCAAGTATTTTAAACCCTGGAAGTTCAGGGCTCAGCGCGGGACGCGTGGGTCTCGCGGCGCGGGTGCGGGAGTAGGGCTCGCGGCGCGGGCGGCACAAGGCTTGCGCCGCGGGGCTCAGGTCGCGGTCGGCTAGCGGCATGGGTAGCGCAGCCATTTTGTAGACTGGTTCGCGCCATTTTTCAACACTTTAATAGAAATAAGACACATAATAGCGTGAACAGTATAGTAGTATAGTATTACTAAGTTAGTTTAAAGTCAAGTAAATATTTTGTTTTCGTTTTTTTTTTGTCAGTTGTCGTTGAACTGACCCTGACGTAATTCATTTTAAAGAAGTTATTTCGCGAGTATATTAAACAATTAGAAAAAGTGTGTAAATAAATAAAACTGTTTTTTTTTTGTGTGTTTATAAGTTAGGAATTGTAAATATTTATTTCGCGGATTTATAGAAAGACGATTTATTAATTGTAAATGTGTAATAAATAGCGAGGAAAAACTTTGAATAATAATATAGTCGCCATTCTATAATAATGCCTAAGCAGACAGTCTAAATATATTCTAGCACGGTAGGAACTAGACCGAACTCTACCAAACACTTTCAAGTATTTTAAAACCTGGTTTTCGACCCTGTTTTTTTTGTACACTCGTACTTGGAAGCCCTGGTATTGAATGTGGCAAGTATATCTCATGCCTAGTTTTTAAGTCAAATTTCGGCCAGGTGCGAGTCTTACTCGCACACAGGGTTCCATAGCCCCAAACAATATTTTGAACTGTCATTCATTAGTTAGTAGTATTAGTTAGTAAACTTCCACTCAACCGCAAAACTAAATTGGTTTTTCATAGTATTTTAATGAACAACAAAGTTACTGCTGCAGTTTGATGAAAAAGTCCCATATCTAATAAACTAAACATCATTATCATTCATCATTTAGTTTCAATAAACTAAACATCATATCTTATTGAAACCAATTTTCGTTGATAGTTTTTTTTACCTTCTACAATCCTAAATATTTTCAGAATTTTCCTCCTCTTACTTTAGAAATTAGAGGGGGGGGACACACATTTTACCACTTTGGAAGTGGCTCTAGCACAAACTATTCAGTTTAGAAAAAAATGATATTAGAAACCTCAATATCATTTTTGAAGACCTATCCATAGATACAGCAGGAGTAAAACAAGATTGTTTTGTTGAGGTCATGGTATGAATCGAAAGTAATATTGAAACAAAACGTTCCTGCAAAAAGATTGTTTGGCCCATGGAAGACACTAGCAATATAAACTGCATAGCGCTGTCTCTTGCACAAAAAGCGATCCGAATCGTATGTCGAACTCCGTATTGGTGTTAGCCTTACTTGCTTGCGAAGTTGGCTTGGAATAAAAACCTTAACGTGAACGTGGACCTACGAACGTTTATGTTCCCTTGAGAGGGAAAAAACTGCCAATGTAGAACCATTGCAGCTGCATCGATGCGTCTTAGAAACCACATCATGGAGGAAGCATGAGCTTGTTGAAATAATTCCAGGAAAATTGATTATGGACTGGTCTTTGAGTCATTAATCTATATTTTAAACTAGCGTCCCGCCCCGGCTTCGCACGGGTGCAATGCTGTAAAGGGCCATATTGATCTATATTAAATGCACAATGTATTTAAGGTACTTCCTTGGATAAGGATTAATGTTGTTTTGCTTAAAATCGCTTCGTAAATACCTAAGCCATTATTTCTCGTAAAAATTAAAGGATAAAAAATGTTTATTGTGGGATATCTCTAAGACATATACCATCGCGACCTTTTTCGTAGACCTTTTTAAGGTGAACAATATTGTAGTACATTATTTTGATTTATCTCGTAGTGTTCAACCAGCGTTTGCTAAGTAAGACAGACAGCGGGAAGCGACTTTGTTTTACAATATGAAGTGATTTTATAATACAGAATTCTGATTATAAACTTATTGTAGCTTTATTGGTTTTATTTAATCCTTGGATCTAGGCATTTGTCGGACTAGTAGAATGGATGACTGTGCGAAAGAGTTTGTAGATGACTTGAGAATGTTCAAACGAGTTTTAGTGGAGTGGATGCCCTAAATGGTAAAACTATATTGATTATCAGTAGCACTGGTTATAATCTATAGCACATGACTTCTTTATGTTGTAATACAGACACACGTCATTATTCTTGTGGATGCTA
Source organism: Cerastis rubricosa (assembly GCA_949152445.1). Classification (NCBI taxonomy): domain Eukaryota; kingdom Metazoa; phylum Arthropoda; class Insecta; order Lepidoptera; family Noctuidae; genus Cerastis; species Cerastis rubricosa. The sequence continues at coordinate 7,585,068 of OX424545.1, read as the reverse complement.
ATGGTTTAATTAGTTATCATCATAACATATATATCATCATAGTATTCAGCACCGTTATGTACAAGCATGCAAACAAACACAGGTATAATGGTAAAGGTTTATTGGTTCTCCAGCAATACAAGTTATAGCAACAGTACAATTTTCACAACATTGTTTAGGACGTAGATACAAACTGTTATTAGGTATCAGTTTATCACACACAATTTGGTATAGTCCTGCCTGATGAGCTGCTTTGTGCTCTAACTTTGAATATCCATCCATTGCGTACATTTCGTCTTATTTGAAATGACTACATTCATTATACAAGCCTCAAGTGACGCGACTTTCGCGTACCTTTGCCATCTGTGTTCACTTCCGAAAACCGCGACCTGGCAAACGTGGCGGGAATTCACTGAATGCGAGCTTCACAAGATCGGTCGATGTAGCGATGCATTCTCGACATGCCCACGTCCAGCAGCGGAAGTTTTTTGGCTGATATCATAGTGATAATGATGCACTGATATTGCTAGAAATACTATCCAATCGACTAGTTTACCACACCATAACATCACGCCTGTACCTCTCGAAGGATTGTGCAAAGGTGTGTAGTACACCCCTCACACGTAAATAAATACGTTTTTAATGCAATATATATCACGACAATACAAAAATTTTTCTATATGGGGGGTTCTGAATGATGTACCTACTGAGTACGTCGTAAGCGTTTTCGCGTCGGTGTCCCATACACCCCGTATAGTATACCGAAACGTGGTCTAGCGGTTGAGTGATCGCATTTTCTTCAATGACTGAAAATGCGATCACTCAACCGCTAGACCACGTTACTGAATTATTTTAAACCAGTAGAAAATCCACTTATCACTAAAATATATCGTCTCTAAAAGGGGTGTCAAAACTACCAGTTTTAGTGGAAAATCCACTAGGTTGGCAGCATTACTTCAACCCAGCAGAGGGGTTTTATGTAAGAGACAGCGCTATACAGTTTATATTGCTTATTGTGTCTTCCATCAACAATCTTGTTGCAGGGAATACACAAATTTTATAAATCATTCGTTCTTTTAGCAGGAGTAAAACAAGATTGTTTTGTTGAGCTCATGGTACGAAACAAAGTAATATTATTTTAAGCTTGAAACAAAACGTTCCTACAACAAGAATGTTTTTTTAACGGTCATGGTAGGCCTCCTGGGCTGTCTTTAAGTGGGTTTTAAAAGAAAGAAAAGAAGAAGGTAGAAAAAGTATTTATCAAAAGTGAAATCTAAATGAGTATCATTGAGACTTTATGGTAGCATTTTTTTTCATAATAATAGAACATATTTTCTTTATATATGCCTTTTAGATAAATTATAAAATTAGCGTAACGCTGAATCGTAAAAGGACTCTTAAAATGGTTGAGTAATCATTTATTGCATTTCACATTGTTTAAATAATCTAATTGGTACCTTACTTAAAACTTAAAGCGATCATTATGAACCCTGGCGAGCACAGGAAAATAGTAGAACAACAAAAATTTGAGCCTAACTAAAAAAAAAAAAACAAAAATAGAAGACCCTCTTCCTTCTATTTCATCATCATCATCTGCTAAGCCTTTTCCCAAACTATCTATGGGTCGGCTTCCAGTCTAACCGGATGCAGCTGAGTACCAGTATTTTTCATGAAACGACTGCCTATCTGACCTCCACAACCCAGTAACTGGGTAATACGATACCCCTTGGTAAAACTGGATGTCAGACTTTTGGCTTCTGACTACTCGTAACGACTGTCAAAGATCTACAAATGACAGCCGGGACCAACAGCTTAACGTGCTTTCCGAGGCACGGAGGGAACCCGGTATGTAATTATGGTCACCCATCCACGGACCATACTCGGCAAGCACGGCTTAACCTTAAAGATTGACCCGTGCGGCTGTTATTACTTAGCCTTCTATTTGAGAATAAATAGCAATCTGAAAAATTATAATATTAACAACCAGAAAAGAGGTTTCAATTATTTGGCCTGGGTAACTTCTACCATTTTATATTATATTTTTAATAGCATATACTTGCGTAGATTAGTGAATAGATTCTCACTTTGTTAGCTTATATCTCGGAAACGTGACTCTTTAAAAGATTTTGTTCCATTCAAAACTTGTTTGTGTTGATAGCATTATATATAATTATTGTATAGGCAAATAACTAGCATTGAAAATATTCACAGCTGAAACTACGCATCAATTCGTTTTTTACAAAATAACCTTAGTGCAACTGGAAATACGGTATATTTTGCGTTGGCTAAATAATACCAATATTCCGATGAATGCCAAGAGCCTTAAAATTAATAGCCATAGAAAACACACCTGAAAAATATATTTTTAAACAAAAGAACTGCCTAAATATAGTTAGACCTTGTTTACCAAGCGTATATAATATTAATAACACTAGCTACTGCCCCTGCTTCGCACGTTTTTCAAAAGTTAAAATTTCTCTAAGATCGGGAAGTGATTAGTCGAGGAAGAGATTTCCCATTAATTCCCATCGATAAAATTAATGTACATACATACATTCGATTGCCGTTTTGCTTGAATAATGGCGCATATTGTTTTTTCAATACACTTCCTCGAAAACTGGCTCTTATCTAGAAGATTCAAAATGCAGTGTATTTCACACTCGTGTTGTTTTTTTTTTCATTTATTTTGTACTTGTGTTTTATTTCTACAGATAGCTATAAACTAACTCCAACGTGACCCAATTCCAATAGTCGACGACGGTGATAATATTTTTTTTAATATGTATCAGCAAATTGGCGCATGCGCTTACACGGCTATTAATATTCGAATTTTCTTTTTTTTATTATAAGGCTGTAGCAAATTAAATCATAGTATCATAACGATTACTGACAAAAATACTTTTTGTTCTATTATTTTATTTCTTCGATCTTTTATTACTGTTCTCGGTTCCTTATCACTCTATGGCTCGGGCGTAAATTTCGCCTCGGCTGCAATGACAAAGTTCGCCCACTTGCTTCAAAATGTACTAGGTATTGCTGTTCTTTCAACTCGTTTAGAGGATGCATATTCATAAATCCTGCCTAAATCCTCTCAAACCTTCGTTGTCAGAGCCTTGAGTAGAATTTAATGCTTTTAGACCTAGAGGTTTACGTCGTGATGTGTATTCCGGTTAAGCAGACGACAACCTCCTAGGTTGAACTGCGAGAAGCCATTTTCAAAAAAAAAAGTCGTGATGTGTCTTCAGTGAATGAATGAATTTAACATTTTTACTAGCTGGACCCCGGCGACTTGCGTTGCAATGCACTTTTTTTACCTACATCCTACCCTACCTACACTACCCTACCTCCCTACACTACCCAACCCTACCTACTTACACTACCCAACCTACCCAACCCTACCTACCTAGCCTACCCAACCCTACCTACCCACCTACACTACCCTCCCTACCTACACTACCCAACCCTACCTACCCACCTACACTACCCTCCCTACCTACACTACCCAACCCTACCTACTTACACTACCCAACCTACCCAACCCTACCTACCTAGCCTACCCAACCCTACCTACCCACCTACACTACCCTACCTACCTACACTACCCAACCCTACCTATCTAGCCTACCCAACCCTACCTACCTACCTACACTACCCTACCTACCTACACTTCCCAACCCTACCTACTTACACTACCCAACCTTACCTACCTACCCTACCCTACCTACCCAAAATTTTCTTATACAAGATGTAAACAGACCCTTCACAAAGCCGTCAACCAAGCATGCTGTACATCAAACTAAGTAACCTTACACAAAAATTATTGCTGGGAAACGACATTTTTTTTTTTGGAGGGAAAAATCACGTTTTACGGCAAAGCTCAATGCGTTAGCACTCAAAACATCGTGTTGATGGAAGCATTGAATACTAAACGGGTCATGGAGGTAATTAAAGTACAGTTTTAAATTCAAAACTAGTATTTTTTTTAACTGGAAACGTTGGAACTTTGACGACCAATATCTCAGTAACCAGAAGATTCTCAGGTATGGTCCAGAACAAAAAATAATTATGAAAAAGTAACATCCTGTACTTTTATGCTATCGATTGATAGGGTTAATCATAAGGATCAAATCTCTGTAACAAACATGATAAATTAAATGAAAGGAAAATCATCAAATCTAAACTTATTTCAATTGAACAAAATAACACTATTCAAGTATCAAGATGAGCTAGGTCGTACTAACTGGGTTGCTACCTGAGCGATTGTAGCGCCCTCATTTATTTTCTACTCTTTTATGTCGGACTTTAAGTAAGTTAATATTTTATACTTCATTTTAAGCTTAAGATTTTTATTAAGTGGCTTAGTATAAAATTAATATTTTATACTAAGCCACTTAATCTTCATTTTAAGCGACATAAGTTAATGTAATATATATTTTTAAACTGACATGGTCCCTAACACTATCAACAACACTTGTAACGGGATATTTACCATGTTTATTATTTGTTATGAGTTGAGTATAAGTTTGTCGGCGCCTTTGCAAAAAGGCTTCATATGATTCACGTTGCAAACTAATCTGTGACCACAGACGAGAGAGAAGCGGTCTACAATTCTCTCTGGCGGAACGTCAAGTCGTTGCGGGTAGCCATATTGACTTGGGTAGTTGTCAAGGAAGGTGCGCGGTAGCAAGTCGTTGACGGATCGCCGACGTCTGTTTTCTTAATTTAATTAAATCTGGTGCGACATATCATAAGTAATTCCGATGCGGCGGGTAAGAGCCTTTATCATAAGTGGGATAAAGAATCGCGCCCTCCACGAAAGTAAAGCCAAGTGAGGAACATAACCAATGAATTTTTCAAGCAACAAGGAAAGCGTTTAAACCAGCGAGCACAAATCATCAAGATGGTACCCTCACAACATCATCGGGTGAGACCGTTTCTTTTCTTTTCGATAAGTAGGTCATCTGACTCATTGCTTAAACATGGCTTGTTCAATTGGTTTAAGGGTGACATCATAATCAGTAAACCTTACTGGCATCGGAGGTTATGATTTAAAATGTACGATGGAGATCTCCAGCAGCATTAAAAAAAAAACGATATTTTAATAAAGTAGGTTGTCGGCCAATGAGTTCAGGAATTATTAGATGCTGGCGTAATTCGTAAAAGTTCTTCGGCGTTTGGAGTAAGCGCTTGCCTGGTCCACTAGTTTCAGTCGAAAAGAAAGTGTGTTCAGTCGAAATGTCACTGTTCCCCGATTCATGGTGCCTAGTGTTCACAAATTTCAAGTAATTTGTGAGTTCGACAAAAGCAGTGTACCGTGTGTAGTGTGTGGTGGAAACCCATGTTCTGCCCACATGATGACCGAGTCTAACAAAATAAATCATGACAACTACGACATCACGAGGGCTTAATGGAATTAGCTGAAGGCATTATGAATGACGAGGAAGCCGTGAAGGTGGTAGATATGCAGTCAGAAGGCATTATTGATGCCGATTTTGAGACTATGTCGGCTCGCAGTGTTGACACCTTGACTGCAGATTCCGCTACTCTGACTGCATCGTCTGAAACGCTTGCGGCCCCTTCTGGGTCAGTGGGTCGTTTTAGGGGCTGAAACAGCTAGTGCTGATTAGGAAGATGAGGGACCTATGACCTTTGACGTAGAAGTAGACGTCCACCGAGCATAATGTTCAGAACCTAAGGGACGTTCAGATTATTTGATGTGATTACGTGAGGGTGTTGTTGTCCGGTTTTGCCCGTTGGTTGGTAACTCGAAAGGACGCAAACCCAAAGACGAGATGTTGTCCGGTCCTGACTAGAGTGCTAGCGGGTTCGTAGGGACGCATGCGTCTGTGTGCCACGAATGGATTGTATTGTCCGGGCTTAGCGGTGCTGGTCGAAGGGACGTACGAATCTAGTTCGTTGACGTGAGTGATGGCGAGTCGAAGGGACGGTGTTGTCCGGTCTTGCACTTGGGGCAAGTCGAAGGGACGCATTTGTCCGGGCTACGCATCATGAGTGAGCCGATGGCTAGTCGAAGGGACGGTGTTGTCCGGCCTTGCACTTGGGGCAAGTCGAAGGCACGCATTTGTCCGGGCTACGCATCGTATGAGGAAACAGAGCGGTGCAAGTTGCGAGAGTGAGTTCGAAATAGGCTGTGACCTAAAGTAAGAGGCACTGGCTCATGTCAGGGTGGACGAGCGGATGTCTTGGTGATTAGACATTGTTTGTTCCAGGAATACAATAACGCCCGAGGACGGTCGTATGTCAGTCTGGCCGTGTCGGCGCCTTTGCAAAAAGGCTTCATATGATTCACGTTGCAAACTAATCTGTGACCACAGACGAGAGAGAAGCGGTCTACAATTCTCTCTGGCGGAACGTCAAGTCGTTGCGGGTAGCCATATTGACTTGGGTAGTTGTCAAGGAAGGTGCGCGGTAGCAAGTCGTTGACGGATCGCCGACGTCTGTTTTCTTAATTTAATTTAATCTGGTGCGACATATCATAAGTAATTCCGATGCGGCGGGTAAGAGCCTTTAAGTTAATGTAAGCTATAGTTCGTAGAATATTTCGTTGGTCTTCAAATAAATACTTATAAACCTTCAGGAGTAATTTTTCTCTAAATCATGGTGCAAACGGCATCGAAGTTTTTAAGACCAACGCGTACACACACAGACGGACATGAAAAGCGAATTTTATTTCTAATATGTAAATATACACTTGAATAATTATTTTTCATGGATTTTTCCAGGCTTAGAAACATTTGGGTACACTAATCCATTCAATAATTCGATACGAGGCTACAGCCTTCGTCAATTTACCATGGGTCTTACGCATGTTAGCCCAAGTGTTAAAAATCTGTCAAGTGGGAGTCGAGCCACGTACTTAGTAGGTTTTTTTGAATAATAAAAATGTAGGCAACAAAAAAACGATGCTGGTAGAATACATAACCTCCTCCTTTTTTTTGAAGTTGGTTGAAATGAAACGTTATAATAATAAATTTTGATCAGTATAAAATGCAATAAAAATACCGTACATGGCGGTGGCATAAAACATTGTAGAAAACATTTAATTATAATAATTGCAATTAACAATTATTTCATAAGTATTTAAAAACCCGGAAAAACCGGTAAGTCCGTACACATTACAGACTGAATGTGGACAATGAACTTAAGACAGATACGTGTCTTACGCACGCACAAAACACACACCTATACACATACAAATAAGTGCGCTCCTCACACATTGAGAACTGCTTAATTAACTATCATTTAATTTAATTTTAATTTAATTATTCTTTATTTTTAATTTTATTCCGTTCTTTGACTTCAACTTTATTATTGTTAAGATACCATTTAAGGGAAGGGTGAGACAGCCCCAACGCAAGTACTATTGTATCTTACTGGGGCTGCCTCAGTTTATGTAAGACACAATGTTTAAGAAGAAATAAATATTTTTGTATTTTGTATTGTATTTGTCTTCAGTAGGTACCTGTCAAAGTCCGGTTCCTATTTCCGTAGTTTAAATTTTGTTCATAACTGATGAATTATATTAGGCTCAACGTTGCATAACTTCATAACATCACGCTTTGTATTTCCCGAAGGGTTAGGCAGAGATGTACATTTCACCAATTATGTATAAGTCCCATGTAATAGGGGCGAGTCTATTGCCAACAACCGGGCACAAAGCCGACGATGGGTGCTACTGAGAAATTCCTGATGAAAAAACTCATTGACGCTTGGCCCGACCCTGGAATCGAGCCCAAGACCTCCTGCTCAACTGTCGTGGTTGCGATCACTAAATCAACGATGCAGTGTAAACCTTGGGCCGAAAGCAGGCGTAATGTTACGATAATTTGTTTCTCAGCTAAATATTTCTCCCAATCATCATCATCATCATCATCAGCCTATAATGTTCACACTGCTGGGACCCAGAGGTCTCCTCTCTATGAGAGGGAGTGGGCTGTAATCCACCACGCGGACACAGTGCGGGTTGGTAGATGTCACATTCAAATTTTTTGTTCTAGGACATGCCGGTTTCCTCACGATGTTTTCCTTCACCGTTTTGAGAGCAGCGGTGATGCTAAATTACACAAAGTAATGCGCCTGCCTGGGTTCGAACCCACGACTTACTGCTCGTAAGTCGGGGCTGCCACCACTGTGCCACCGCTGCTCTCAATGGTGACTCCTATTTCTGATAAACTTGACAATTTTAGCTAAGAAATAAATTACAAAACTGTTTTATTTTCTAGCTGCGACTTAAGAAGGCAGTTAAATCTTAATTTTGTAATTATGCCGCGGAACCCTAAAATCAATAGCTACACAAAATAAACAAAGCCGCACAAGGCATATAAATACTTCAGTTGATTTTGGTAATAGGTACAGCAGGTATTACGATCACGATTTTGGTAATAACTAAAGCAATTAACAATGTTCAAGCAATTATTTGTATTATTCCTCGTGGTGATGATGTTCGGGAGGGTGAGTATATTTTTTACATATATATTTTTAAACTTTTCCCCTCTTTGATTTTTTCCTGTATCGTGAGTGCGTTCACAATTAAGGGTCCCCCCCGCATACGACCACAAAACGACGCCACCGACATATTTCCTGTAGTTTTCATACATTGCAGCTTCGATCAATAATAGTACAGTAATAATAGTACTACAACGTGTTGTTTTGCAACCTCATCAAATTTAAGGAGGTAACTATGCTAATGATTCTCGTCCCGAATAAATAATAAAATTGGTAGGTAATTTTAGTTTTTAATCTCATTTACGGAAATCGGTAAGTGTGAAAAACCCGTGTTTTAAACTAGGGCCGTCTGATTCTCGTCTTATAACCGTGCCTCCACAAATACAAACAATCTCAAACGTTTATTCGATCATTTCTTATTCCCTAAACCACAAAACCACCAAATACTGACAAACATAAACAACCAAAAAAATCCGCGTTTATTAGTAATTAACTAGGTACCGTAATTTTAATTGATTATTTATGTCTTGTGTGACAACCTCCTGAATTTTGACGAGGATGCAAAACAACACCTTGTATTATTGATCGAAGCATTGCAGCGACGATTTGTTGCGTGTGGCGGCCACCGGCGTCAACCGTGTACGGCGAATCCATATAAAATGTATGAAAGTACTGGAAATATGCCGGTGGCGGCGTTTTGTGGTTGTGGCCGGTGGCCCGTGTGCGGCGACACTTCAACTCACATACACAAACAGCCAGACCCGGAACAACTATCTGTAGGCCTTACAAATATTTATTCCGGGCGGGAATCGAACCCGCGACACAGTCAATCGCTCAGCCACTGCGCTAACCGTGCCGTGCAATATTTTACAATGTACGAATTGTTCACCTGTGTCCATTAAGGAATCCTACTATGTCATGTTTTTTTATCAGACTTGCCTAAGGTTAAAATGCCTTTGCAGCTTATCTATCCTTACCTGACTTCTTTACCTCAGCAGTCATGCATTTTCCAGCGATAACGCATAACAAAGAATTTAGGTAATAAGCCGACATTATTTAGATAACTATTCTAATGCGCGAGTACTTATTTAAAATTAAATTGTTCACATTGGTTATGATTCTAATACATTTATTGACTGTTTTGATTGTGATAATCCGGTAATCTGATAAATTTTCTAATTTAATGTATTAATTTATATACCTGGAAAAATTAATGTATAATAACTAACATATTAATAATGTAAATCGTGATGTACATGGTGACATCTATGTATTTTTTTGACTTTATTAAGCATGTGAAATTGGGTACCTACTCGAAATATTTGCACGACTGATAAGTCGAATATAGTGATTACCACATTATTGTACCTATATTCTGGCAAATAAATTAATTTCATTCAATTATAATATATTTAATTTTATCATTCCAGAGCATGCAACAACTAAGCAGCAATATTGGAGGACTTGGAGGAGGTGGAGGTAAATATAAATATATTATTTTAACAACAATACGCCTGTAATCTTGTACCGTCACGCTCGTAATCCCCGGTTAGGTAGAGGTAGGTGTTCGTAAAAGAACACCCACAAAAAATTATGGCCCTCATCATCTGCCTAGCCTTTTCCCAAATTATGTTGGGGTCGGCTTCCAGTCTAACCGGATGCAGCAGCACCAGTATTTTACATGAAGCGACTGCCTATCAGACCTCCACAACCCAGTAACTGGGTAATACGATCCGATACCCCTTGGTAAGACTGGATGTCAGACTTTCGGCTTCTGACTACTCGTAACGACTGTCAAAGATCTACAAATGACAGCCGGGACCAACGGCTTAACGTGCTTTCCGAGGCACGGAGGAAACTCGGTATGTAATTTAATCACCCAAAAACGGACCAACCTCTAAATTTAGTCTTTACAAAATACAAATTCGTACGGAACCCTCCGTGGCGAGTCCGACTCGCACTTGCCCGGTTTTTTTTATCTTTGACCGAGTGGTCCTTCCGACCGACCTCGTTGACCTATCGAAGAAATCAGGGCCGTCCTAATAAAAAAGCTCATTGGTTCGTCAAACTCGCGGGAAACGCCTGGATAAAGGACGCACAGAACTGGGAAGTGTGGCAGACAAAAGGGGAGGCCTATACCCAGCAGTGGGTGCTTCCAGGCTGATAATGTTGATGATGATGATTACGAAATAAGGTTTTTACTATTTTAATACCTATTATTAAACGCTTTCCTTTCTATCTCGTTTCTTTAGGCAGTCCAGCTGGTGGCGCAGTTGGTAACGGTGGAGGCTTCAACCCTGGCGCCGCGGCACAAGGTGTTGTTAGAGGCTCTGGCGGAGCACCCGTTAACGACGCCGCCAAACAAGTTGCGGGAGGCAACAGGTTGGGGTGGTAACGGGAGGGTAAGTTTACTTTTAGCTAGCTTAAACACACGCCTGACAACCTACAAAAAACAAACCAGTAACCAACCTTACACCTGTAAGGCGATAACAATCAACAGCTCAGCAACGACAGCGAATAATTTAGCTTTTTGAGGGTTCTGTACCCAAAGGGTCAAACGGGACCCTATTTCTGAGACTTCGCTGTACGTCCGTCCGTCTGTCACCAGGCTGTGTCTGTATCTCATGAACCGTGATAGTTAGCCAGTTGAAATTTCTACAGATTATGTATTTCTGTTGATGCTATAACAACAAATACTAAAATCAGAATAAAATAAATATTTAAGCTCCCATACAAAAAGGGATTTTTTTGCTCGTTTTTATAAATAATAGTACTGAACCCTTCGTGCGCGAGTCCGACTCGCACTAGGCCGGTTATTTTTTTTAAATTGTAAATCCAAAAAATAACTATGGGCGTTAAAAGGAACTCTGCCAGTAGAACGATCTGTGAAGTATTTTGAGGGATAGAGTAGAATGTCTGGCTGTAGTTTCTTAAATATTTTTTACTGTAAACGTTAGCACAATAAGTAGCGATAGCCTAGTGGTGTTACCGCCCGACTGCCAAGTCATATGTCTCAAGTTCGAGCATTCATGTGCGTATTGTATAATTATCACTTACTTCGGTGAAGAAAAACCAGCATGCCTGGGAGATATTTCTTGACGGCATGTAAAGCCCTGTCAGAGGCCCATGGTCGTATAAAAACTCTGACTCCAAGTTAGGCTCAAAGCACATGATAAAGAAGTTTGTAAATCTTTCTTTAGTTCCCTTCAATATGGTTGAGTTGAATGATGGCTGATACATGCGTCATGTTCGTGAACGGGCGCTGTCAGTTGTGCCTGGTCATCTCTTAGCTGCCACGGTTTATTTTAATTATTTTATTTTTAACTTTTTTTCGAATTATTGATTTCGTCTTTTACTCTGGACGCTCTTAACTTGCCCGTATTTCTACATCGTTCTCACATACTAGTAATTCTCAACACAATTGTTGTAACCAAGATTTTGTAACATATTTTGATTTAAAAGAGTGTCCATGGAGTTTCTTGCCCATTCTTCTCCATAGAGATCTACGCTTTGGAATGGGCAACTACAGTACTTTCACAAGTTATTATGTCTTGTGACTGGGACTGTAGCTTCGCTTTCTTCTTTTTTGTTCTTTGACTTTCAAAAGTGCCTGTTATGGTCTAATTGAAATAAATGCTTTGAGTTTTTTTTGAGTTTTTTGAGTTTTCCCTTTCCGGAGTTTCGAGTTAAAATCGGTATTGTCATCGTTTTCATTTCAGCCCAAAAGACGTTCACTGCTGGACATAGGCCTCCCCCAAATTTCGCCACATTGACATTTTGGGGGGTTTTGCCATAATCGCCACGCTTATGGCACGCGGGTTTGCGTTCGCAGTACGGTTGTTACAAAAACACAAAGAACGCTGCTGCCCATTCTCTGACAAATCCCATAGTCGCCTCTTACGACACCCATGGGAAGACATGGGATGGTGCTATTCTTTACGTCCGACACCATACAGAGCAATCGGTATTGTAAAATCTAAGAATATGACATAATAATAAGAAGTTGACTATTTATGACTCCTTAGTATTGTCCTTTCTAAAAATACATTATTAATTTAATTTAATTTGGTTTGTTTCAGAAGGCATATTTACAAAGAAAACATTCCTCCGTGATGTAAACTATATGTATTGCTAAATATATTATAATCTTTATTTTTATTTATAAAAATTGTTTTTTTCCTTGACCTACTACAGACCATAAATATTTAGCTTTTCTTAACTTGCACATTACAACAAAAGCAGTGATAGCTTAATGGTGCAAGACTGCCAAGTCTCGGCTCGAACCATCCGGTCTCAATTTCGAACCCAAGCCACGCACCTCTGATTCTTTGGATTCATGTTCGTATTATATAATTATTATCACTTGCTCCGGTGAAGTTGTGACGGGTTCGACTTCAAGTCTAACCGGATGCACCAGAATACCACTATTTTACATGGATCGACTATCTGACCTCAACAACCCAGTTAATACTGGGTACAACAATAGCCCTTAGTAAGACTGGTTTTCAGACTTTCAGGTCTGACTACCTATAACAATTGTCAATAATCTAGAAATGACATCCGGGACTGGCTTAACGTGCTTTCCGAAGCACGGAGGAAACTTGGTATTTCATAGGTGGTAACCCATCCACAAATCAACTAGGCAAGTGCGGCAGGTAGGCAAATCCGAGCCGCTGTTATTATTAAGCCATAAGCTTCTCTAGCGTGTCAGTATCTTTAATATATAATTCTACTGTACGTGTATATATCACTGAACTCCTCCTAAATGGCTGGAACAATTTGGACAACAAAATAATCATATTAGGATAATAATATGAATCATTTTAAAATACTCCTATTATGATTCTGCGAAAGCATCCATTTTAGCCCCCCAGGTAGGCAAAACATGATTTGTCATTGCACGGACATGCGCAACAAAGTCGATGCTTAATAATGAAAATAAGTTCATCGTTTCATGAACTACAAAAAGTACTCACTCATTTGGTCTCACAACGTTAACCTTAAAAATTTAACACTACAATATTTATAAAAACACTAGTACTCACGGTCTCCATTTTTGACTCGGCACAGCGGCTCCTCAAATTGTGCTGTAGTCAGGCACTTCAGGACCTTCAAGAAGTATGGCAGAAGCTTGTCTTGGTGTTGCAAGTTGCTCTGAAGGAAGTATAGTCCAAGGGCTATGGATGCTTCTTGGCTCCGAGGTGTCACAATCAATGTGGAACTGGCTTGGGGGCACAGCATGAACAAGGTGTTCACCTGAAATTAAATTTTGAATTTGTCAGCATGACTATTATCCTCTTCTTAATAGAATACTAAAACTGAAAGTGCAAAACTAGTAGCCACATTTTGGGCTGAATCAATTATTATTGTCCTGTGAGAGTCTAACAAATACTTTTGCTTTCTTTCTTTATAATGTATTATAAAGTTTCTCAAGTAGGTAGACCATCATCATCATGTGCCTAGCCTTTTCCCAAAATATCTTGGGTTCGGCTTCCAGTCTAACCGGATGCAGCTGAGAATCAGTATTTAACATGAAACGACTGCCTATTTGAGCTCCACAATCCAGTAACTGGGTAATACAATACCCCATAATAAGACAGGATGTCAGACTTTCAAGTTTTTCAAATAGATACAAATACAAAATGTAGACTTGAAGTAATGAGCTTCTAGTACTTAATAATTTAAAAAACTACAGTCTATAATATACAGGTTGAAAGGTACATTGATCTAAAAACGGTTACCATGTACTCAGTACTTACATCATTTTGGAGCCCCTACATAGAATTTTTAAAGGATAAATAAAAAAAAATTACACATTATACAAATCAAACAGACTAATAAAAAATATAACAAATACCAAAATAAAAAATGAGAAACCTAATAATAATTACTATGACTAGACTTTAATTGAGTGCTATTTAGTCTGACTAAAATAGTGGTTCCGAACTTTCTTTTTAAAAGTGAATTGACTTTCGGCTTTTAATGCTAGTGGGTAGCGCGTTCCAGAGATTTATAGTTGAGATAGCACAAGTTTTTGACATAAAACCGGTGCAGTGTGAAGGTTATTTACCCACAAGCTCCTTTAAACTAGCATAATTGTTTACCTGGTATAAATAACTATTGACGATTCAAGAAAACAAAAAGAGGAGTTTATCCTTCCAACAGTTATTTTTAATACTTATGTACTTAGATTATTAGGAATTCTAAACCTAACTGTTCATTACAATATTGTGCATGTTAAGACAATTACTAGGTAAAAATATCCTAAATCCGGCTATAAATTAATCCAATGTCATTGCCATTCACAAGATTAATTAAAAAGCTATGAATAGGAAATAATCACACCATTCAAGGTAGACACCCTGTGAATATAGTGCTTATGTCACGATTGTACTATGTTAAATTAAACATCGATATAGTAACAATACAACGATGAATCACTAGGGTTTTCTGTATTACACCTTTGATAAGATGCAAACTGTTTGGGTGAGGTCATACATGCACATATTTTCAAAGTTAGAAAAATATACACTTAGAAAATGTCACTGAAGGCAGAACAAAACTGATTTAGTGCACTGGGAAAACAAGGATATTTTGGTTTCCAAATACTGGGGATTTTTCAGGAAAACAACAACATTACAAAATTCACAGGATTGCAAAATACGTGTCGTAATTTTTACCTTCTCCCATGGCGTCCCGTTTATACTCGACAAACATCGAGCCAAATGTTGCACGGTTTGTCTAAAGAATTCGTTTTCATCCATAGCTTTGTTTATATTATTCGATTAAATACATTTTAATAATAGTACACGATTTCGATCGACGATATCAGCCGATCGTAATTTGACAGTTTGTCAATATGTCAAGATAACGTTCTGTTCCATGTGCGTTATTACGAAATAAAATTACACTTTATAATGGGTTCTTCAAGTTATTCAATTTATTTAAATGCCATACTTCGCAGAAACATCTGGTATGTACTTTTTGGAAAGATAAAGATTTAGTATTGTTAGTTCTCAGTTTGCCATGATTGTCCAAAAAATAATCATACAGAAAACCTTGTGTTTTTTTTTTTGTAAACTTACGGCCTTTCATTTTAGGTTTAGAACGGAACGTTGCACAAGAGACGTTCCAACGTATGTGGTTTTTTTAGTGCTGGAACTAACAAATTAAGGTAGAAGCGACAAGGTGGCACGCATAAAATATGATACACAGCCGTAAAACGTACATATTTACACAATTGTAGTCATTAAAATCATCAATACAACCCCTTCATTCAACCCAATGAATAACTATAAAGCCACGGTGGTTACGGCGCGTATATATTTTATTCAACATAAAAGCTGACTAAAGTTTCGCGGGCCACCCTATCATTGACATGGTCCTCTAGAGTTTTCCATTTTACTTTCGAATTCTATTCGACGTTAACGGGACGCTGTTGTTAACTATTTTGGGAAAATGTTCTGTTAAGGGGAAAAGTCTAGGCAGATGATGTTCTGAAAAAACAACACGGTGACGTTAGTTCCTATAATGGCCAAAAGATCTTTCAGCAACTATAGTCTTAGTTCTTTTGGCGCGTGGACATAGTCGGAACTAACGTCGGTTTCATGTTTTTCCATTAAAATTCAACAGACATTTGGTTTTTAAATGTATTTTATTCTCTATAGGCGATTGCAGCAATTTGTTTCAGTTTAGCTCGGGTCACTTTGCCTGAAGATGTTCGGGGTAGCCTCTCCATGAAGATGACTCCTCCCCGCAAACGCTTGCTGTAGGAAAGTTTGTCTGTAAAGTAAAAAAAATATGGTAAATATTAATATTATGGTTAATATTATAATTGTACAAATTGGACAAGAGCTCTCAGAAGGACTTCTGGGAGGCTTTTCCCAGCAGTGTGACAATTTGGGCTAGACAAAAAACCTACTTAATGCGATCATTATGGACAGGAAAATAATTATGGCGACAGGCGAGGACAGGAAAATAGTAGACCATTGTAAAGATTCGAGAACAACTAAAAAAAAAATAGAAGACCCTCTTCCTTTTATTTCATCATCATC
The DNA here is from genome assembly GCA_949152445.1 of Cerastis rubricosa. NCBI lineage: Eukaryota > Metazoa > Arthropoda > Insecta > Lepidoptera > Noctuidae > Cerastis > Cerastis rubricosa. The sequence continues at coordinate 7,568,569 of OX424545.1, read as the reverse complement.
TGCCTAGCCTTTTCCCAAACTATCTTGGTGTCGGCTTCCAGTCTAACCGGATGCAGCTGAGTACCAGTATTTTACATGAAGCGACTGCCTATCTGACGTCTACAACCCAGTAACTTTTGGAAATATCTTGTGAAAGATCTAGTTTAGTAAAACACGCAAGTAGATGGTTGACTTTATTTTTTGGAGTGACATACATTTTTCATATCAACAAAGTTACATATCAACCAAAGTTACAAGAGACTAGAATGTATCCAGCATACAACCTCTGTAACACCCCACTGTATGCCTATACATTTTTATAAAGTAGTCCTGCTTAACTCTAGTAAGTCCTTTTGTGAAGATTTCGGCGCGCATCTCATCAGTCCTACAATATTTGTCACAAATTTCATTTGCCTCGGCCAATTCCCTCACATAATGGTATCTGATATTTATGTGCTTAGACCTCCTACCGACTGTTGGCACGTACACTAATTTTATAGCGCTTTGACTGTCGCTGAACAGATCAATCGTATTATTCTGACCTGTCAGTTCATGGTAGAGACCTTTGGCACAAACTACCTCTTTCGCTGCTTCGCAGATAGCGACATACTCAGCTTCAGCCGTACTGAGTGCGACGCAACGTTGTTTGCCAGTCTGCCAAGAAACTGCAGCACCACCAAGGGCAACCATATACCCTGTGAACGAATGTCCATCAGCGTTAGCACCCCAGTCCGCATCGGCATATGCAACCAGAGGATTGCCAGTCTTTTTGTAGACCAATTCTTCTTGTACCCTTAAGGTACCTCAGCACTCTCTTGAGTGCAGCCATGTGAGTCAAATTGAAGAAGAATTAAACTGACTCAGGTAGCTGACTATGAATGTGATGTCAGGTAGTCGGATCACCTTTCTCCAATCCGAGATTAGTCTCTATTGGAGTCGCGACAACTTTGCAATCTTCCATTTTATACTTTCGGAGGACCTTCTTTATGATGTTTCTTTGGTTGAGTTCCACTTCTCCCTTCCTTTGCGTGAGCTCCATGCCCAGGCAGTCCTTTGCTAGTCCCAAGTCTTTAATTTTGAAGGCGTCCCCAATCTTTGCTTTGACGGCCTGAATCTCGTCAATGTCATGCCCAAAAATGTAGAAATCATCTACGTATAAGGCAATTGCGAGAAATTGGCTTTTGACCAGGTATACGCATGGTTCATATTTTTACCTCGTGAAACCGATCTCAATTATGTGAGCGTGAACCTTCACGTTCCAACAACGTGCTGCCTGCTTCAGACCATATATAGCCTTCTTCAGCTTGCAAACCTTTCCTTCTTTCTGCTACCACCTGAAATTCCTTACTGGTGTACTCGCCACCATTGTCGCTCCTTAACTTTTTAATCTTTTGGCCCGTTTGATTTTCAACTAATGCCTGCCATGAAACTCACGAAACTTCCCGAAAACTTCTGATTTGCATTTCAGCAAATAACCATAAACTTTCCTGCTATAGTCATCAACGAATAGCAGTGTGTATCTTTTGCCGCCCCATGACTCCACCTCAATGGGACCCGCAACGTCACTATGGACCAGCTCCAAAGAGAATGGAATTTTCTTTTTGGAAACTTCTTCACGCATTGCTTGCCTTGACTGCATGGTACGCAGGGGTTCTTGCAATTCCCAAGACAATGACAATTTCCTTAAGTTTGCGCATTTCAGATTGGGATAAGTGACCCAATCTTCTATGCCACAACTCAAAGTCATCCTGACTTTCTCCTAAGAGAACCGTCGCCTTGTTACTCTCCGAACCTAATACATAGTCCGTTTTGCTTGCGTGGCGCTGTAAACAGTACGTTCCAATCCACAGATACATTACCATCGAAAACTCTGCAACGATTTTTGTCAAACACTACATCCTTGCCATTATCAGTGCACTTGCCAACTGACATCAAGTTGGTGACTAGTTCTAGAATCAACAATACATTATTCATTGTCAGTCCTAATGGACGTCCCTTGTGACATACGTCCAACTTCACAGTACCTTGCGAGGTCGATACTATTTTGTCATTATTCGCGCAAGTAACAGCTTTCGAACTACTTGCAATAGGCATTAAAATAGACTTATTTGATGTCATGTGTGATGTCGCTCCACTGTCTACCACCCAGCAATTATCCCCACTAGCGGCAAGTAAAGTAACAAAATCAGTAGAAACATCATCATTAATCCTGCCTACAGCCACTAAATTACTGTCAGTCTTACCTTTTTTGGCTTTGAAGGGCTTACATTGCCATTTAAAATGACCCTTCTTTTTACAAAAATGACAAACTATTTTCTTACGAGCACCGCTACCACTACCATCTGCAACATTAGCTAACACCGTATCGTCCTTATCATCATTCACTTGGTGTCGGTGACCTTCACGCAGAAGAGCCGCTATTACGTTCTCCGATGATAATTCCTTGCCAGAATGTTCCATGGTCATCACCAAAGGGTCGTAAGAATCCGTCAAACCAGCCAGGAGAATGACCGCGATGAATTCATCATTCAGTGCAGCTTGAATTGCCTCCAGGGCTTGATGCGTAGCTTGCACTTCATTGACGTAGGCATCCATATTTACGAAATTATCCAGTTTCAATGAAAATAGCTTCCGCAGCAGACCCAATCTTCTAAATAGACCACAGTAAGTATAGGCCTTTTTGAGCGCATTCCATGCTTGCCATGAGGTTTTGGCATTCTTGACAATAGTGATGCACTGTTCTGCGATTGACAGGCAAATCTTTGCCCTTGCCCTTTCGTCGCGTTTCCGGTCTTCATTTTCGCTCACACAGTCCTAGAGCCCCGCATCTATTATAGCATTTCGATGCTAAAGGCCCAACTGCCATAATTATTTCGGCCTGTGAGCTTTTTGATCGCACTCGTCGAGCTTTCCATCTTTATGCTCGAATTTACTATAAAAACTGCCCTACAAATTAAGCATTCACGAGGTACGGTCTGGGCCCATAACCTTTTGGAAATATCTGTTGTGTGTGAAAGAGCTAGTTTAGTAAAACACGCAAATAGATGGTTGACTTTATTTTTTGGAGTGACATACATTATTCATATCAACAAAGTTACCTAGCAACCAAAGTTACAAGAGACTAGAATGTATCCAGCATACAACCTCTTTAACAGTAGCTGGGTAATACGATACCCCTTGGTAAGACAGGATGTCAGACTTTTGGCTTCTGACTACGCGGAACGACTGTCAAAGATCTACAATTGACAGCCGGGACCAACGGCTTAACGTGCCTTCCAAGGCACGGAGGAAACTCGATATCTAATTATGATCACCCATCATAGGCTTAATCTTAAAGATCGATCCGTGCGGCTGTTATTATTTAGCGACGTGCTCCTCGACGTGGGTAGAAAATACGATCAGGAATTTCTTAGTAGCCATAGATTCCGATTTGTGCCCAGTATTGCTTGAAACTTCAACATATGTGGCCGCCAAATGTGGGTGTACTATTAGGTACATCTCTGCCTTACCCTTAGGGGATGGGGGGAGAGGGGAGGCATGATGTTATGTTGTGTAAAATATTCTTAATTTCTACTTACTGGCAACCAGCTCCTTGATCTCATGTGCAGTAACCTTGAAGCCTGGCCGTCGCACGACGCAGGCGACTGAATGCTCGCCATCGAAGACATTGGAGACGCTGGTTACACTGACATCCAGGACACCGGGATGTTGCCGGATCACTTCCACTAACTCCAACGGAGCTATCTGAAAAAGGAGATATGTTTCTGATTAGACTTTTCTGATGGCCATTGTGTTAACTCAGGCTTTCAGGAGTTGCAGTGGTTGGGACATCGTCTTGAGAATGATAAGAAGTGTTGGTTTTGCATGTACTAGGAATCACGAAAGGCGTCTTTTCAATTGGAGAGAAAAGGGAGTAACCGAATGATCGATGGAAAATGTTATTACCAGCTGTACTTCAGCCCTCCAAAAAAGAGCGTAATACGTCCACAGAATACTTCCCCGGGACAAATATTCCGTGGCTGTTACTCAGAAAATTCAAGAGGGAAAAATCAAAATAACACGTTGCCCGACCTGGGAATCAAACCCAACACTTCATGCTCAGCATTTGTGCTAGCGGCCACTAGACCAACGAGACATGTCTTTAACGAGGTCTGTTTTTATTATGGTTTCAAGCACATTAATTTTTCTATGCACTATCGTTGACATTTCTCGGTCGTCTTAAAGTCTTACATGATAATTTCTGTACTTGATGAGCATGCCAAGACGTTCCACGAAGTAATAGTTGTCATCTTTGTCTCTGTACAACAGGTCCCCAGTTTTGAACCAGCCATCTTCTGTGAAGACCGCCGCGGTCTGTTGTGGGTTGTTGTAGTATTCCTGCAACAAATTCAGTTCTAGTCATAAAGAGAAGACGTTTCTAGAACGTTTCCTAGTGGTCGAGAAAGGAGAGTAGGTACACAAAAGCGCATAGTTGGATTTTCAACGTTTGTTTCTAAGCAGTAGCGTAGCGTGGCTTTTTGCCACCCCGACGAACCGACCGGAACTTAGCCGCCTCCTGTGTGTTCTCATTGCCAAGAAAAGTAGCTAAAAGTAAAATATACATCAAATCATTTAATATTTAATAAATATGATACTCTTCGTTTCTTCTTTTTCCCATGAATACAGATTTTATAGTGGTGGGCGGCGGGTTAGAAGAATACTCGAAACCGGCTTGTATGTAAAGGGCGGCTAGTGCCATCTGTCACAGTCTGCCGCCCCAGGCCAGTGGCGTACATACTCGTATAGTAAGAAAAATACGCCACTGCTTGGTGGTCTTTGTTTTTACTCCATAGCTCTCCGATAACAATAGTAATTTCTGATCTCCCTGCTGCCACCCCTTAAAGGTCCGGGCCATGCCCCCTCTGCCTCCCCACGCTACGGCACTGGGTCTACGCCTGTAAAAACACCTTCTTTAGGGGAACGACACCACTTCGGTTCTTCGGAGAACCTTATGATTAATTGAGGTTAAAGGTGATAGATGATGGTTTAGAAACTTACTGTGAACATGGGCCCTTTCACCCACAGTTCTCCTGGAGTATTTGGTTTCGTTATTTCTATCTCCGTGTCAGGATCCATTAGCTGTGAACAAAAACAAATCAAAATGAAACACACAGAAACATTTTGTTTTAGGCCCAGCGCCCACTATCGGTGGGCATCGGTGCGGCTCGGTACAGCTCGGGCGCCTTACGGCGGCTTCGGGCGCCTGAGAGCTGCGTCGGGCGACTTCGGGCTGCCTCGGCAGCAGTAAGCATGGCAAAGGACGCCGAGTTTTCGAGGCAGACACGTCGCAGAACAGTCAATTCGATCACCGCAAAAATGAGAACTAAGTCCCAAACCACCATTATAAATACACACGCAAAACTGTTTTCACGTAACATTACGACTGCTCTGCTGATGTGCGCACTGGTGCCTACCGATAGTGGGCGCCGGGCCTTAATGATCATCTCTGAAATACAAAGATGATCATTAAGGCCCGAATTTGATTCAAAGAGAAGCCATGGAAGACTTACGAAAAAAGGATTGGTGCTAGTTTTCAAGCCGACGCACAAACGCGTAACACGTGTTCAGTATAGCATTCTGAACCACCCCCCCCCCTCCCATATAGAAATTACTCACTGCTAATTAAAAAAAAAAACTGCTGTTCCATACATTTTGACTGTGTCATAATTGCACTTTGTTTTTCATAGTGTGTTAACGAAAAACAAAGTTACTGCTGCGGTTTGGTGAAAAAGTCCCATATCTTAAAATCGAATCTTATTCTAACCAGTTTTCGTTTAAAGTTTTTTTTTACGTATATAAACCTACATTTTTCAACATTTTCCTCCTCCCTTAAAATACCTATCTATAGACACCCCACACGTAATAAGTTTGATGAATTTTCAGTTCCATGTATGGGGGTCGCCCCCTTAATCTGATTTTTTTTGGTTAAAAATCGTGCAGCGGTTTTTAGAATACATCTACATACAAAGTTTCAACTGTGTAGTCTTAATAGTTTCGGAATAAAGTGGATGTGACATACAGGCGAAAAGACAGACAGACATGACGAATCCATAAGAGTTCCGTTTTTGCCATTCGGCTACGGAACCCTAAAAAGGTGATCTGATGATCCACATGCAATAGAGAAGCATGGAAGTAGAAGACATGTTCCGCCATCCCCAAAGCCCTAGGGCTAAGGTCAGGAAAATGATAAGGATGATCAGTGTCGCAATACGCGTGTCACTTGAGCGTGAAGGTCGAGGCCAAGTGGATACAGTTTTTTTGTTTATTTATTTAGAACATGGAGGACTTACAGCCAATAAAAACAAACAATAAAAGGAACTATAGTCACCAGAGAGCCAATTACAAATCCTCACGTATAGACATAAAATAAAAATTTGTGATATGAGCACAGAAACAAAAAAAAAAACACCGCTTTAATTAAAGTAAAGCTATAAGCACTATACGTCCTTGGTTTGAAATTATAACTAAAATAATAGAGAAAATAATAAAAACAAAAGCGAGTATACTCGAGCGAGTATACGAGTATACTCTGCCGCTACTAGAAAAATTTGAGGCCTAAGCACCTTCTGGCCGAATTCACACTAATTGTGAATGGAACTAAGTAAATCAAATTCCCTGCATATAACATTGAAATTTCTGCTTGCACGCACAATATAACAGTTGTACAGACCGTAGTGAAAGAAGTACTCTTACCATGACTTTATGTATTTCTGTAGGCTTCCCGCAACTGCCCAGGGGTCCATTCGCTTCTAGCGAGAAAACTTGGCCTAGAGTTTCTGTTTGTCCATACATTTCAGCTGCCACTGCGTCTTTTCGTAATCTTTTCTGTGGGACAGTTTTATATGAGTACTTACTGCAAAATATGTATTGTACTGGGATTCCTTGTTAAATTATTGATAGTTTTATCTAAAGAAAAAAGAAAGAATTTTACTTACACTGAAATGTTAAAAAATACAGGTTTTGTATTAAGTTGAATTCGATGAAGCTGTATCGTGAACTGAAGTTTAAATGTCGGATAAAATTGTCATTTTTGTTTTTCCAATTTCACTACAATACAAAAGGTGATGGGCCAAAGCGGCGATAATCTATTATCATGGAACTCGTTGGCTATTGTAAATCCAGAACCCTGATCCTGGCACCTTCGCCAAAAGTTGAGGTTAAGATCCCAAGAAGATATGTTAGAAACATTTATGACATACCCTTAACTCACAAATGAGGTCCTTATGCACCTTTCCTCCTCCTATCATAACTAGATCAAAGGAAGTGAAGTCGCACTCTTTTTCGTGTTTCAATATAGAATTCAACATGGACGGCCCGAGTAGTGTGTTGACTGGCTGCAAAGAAAACAGATAATGAGCGAGTTTTTAAAGAATGCCATCTTCGGATAAAATCAGGACTTTTGGAGGCAAGTACCTAAGTAATAGGAAGTTTTAACAGCGCTGGTGACTGAAAAGTTGTGAGGTAATTGGTTATCTTGGTATGGACATGTGATGCGGAGGAATGAGGAAAATGTTCAGTATGAATCCAGATGACTATGAGTAGAGGAAGACCAAAGGACGGACTGTGTCAAGGATGATATGTGAAGGTGACTCCTGAGATGACGAGTAATAGAGAAGCATGGAAGAAGAAGACATGCTGCGCCGACCCCAAATAAATTGACGTAAGGGCAGGATTCTCGACCCGATGAAGATGATGATTGGAGGTAAGGATACGAGAAAGAAGACCGCTGACCTGCTAAAGTCGTGGAAAGCATAAGCTTTGGTGTTGCTTAGGGAAAACCTGTTTCTAAATGTTATTTGGTTGATGGATGATGTTAAGCAGTATCTCACTAATAAACTCCCGGTTATTACATCCCGAGAAACGGGGAAGTGCTTAAAAACGGAGGCGTACTCACAAAAAATAGCCCCCGAAACACCACCAATGACGAAATCTTTTTATGAGGAATAATTCCGTAATACCTACATGGTGTTCATACATGGTAGAAGGGACTAAGTATATGGTAGGTAATCGTTTGTGCTAGTGGAACATTTTAGTTTACGCGGCGCATACAAATATAAATACAGGGTGTAACGGAAAGGATATATACATACTTAAGGGTGTGCTACAGACCATCAAACTGAACATGTTTCTCCATCGGACAAACATCGTAATAGCGAAAAAAATATGAGCCACCCCATACATTTGGGTCGAATAGGTAATGAAATTTCGTATGGGGCAGCAGATAATTCTTTCGCTATTACGATGTTTGTCCGATGGAGTAACATGTTCAGTTTGATGGTCTGTAGCACACCCTTAAGTATGTATATACCCTTTCCGTTACACCCTGTATATGTATAAATGTAAATATCCTAGTCAGAATGATTTCTTCCGACATCTTTAACAATTACCATCATATTTCGAAATTCGATCAATAAACACAATACCTTAATGAATAATACACTAAAACATTCCTTACGAATCACTCTGTCCATTGGTGAAACCCGTATAAAAATCCGTTTGGTAGTTTTTGAGTTAGTCGAATTCAGACACACAGACATGATTGTGCGTGATTACATCGCCAACCTTACCCGGTATTCCTTAATAATATCGATGACATGTTCTGCGGTGGGAGGCAGGGAAGTCTGAACCTTGCAGAGATTGAACAGGGGCATAGCTATCGCATTGAAGAAGCCTGCTATCCACTGCACTGGGGATAGGTGTAATGCTGGACGGTTTCTTGCATTGCTGTAAATTGATAAAACACTTGTATTCTTTGATGGGTGGGTAGAAGTGCACAACAGCACATCATTATATATTTTAGTATTTCATACTAATTTATTTCTTTTGTTTACACATTTCACAGTACTGGCCAGCACCAGGCCATCGACCCCGTGTACCATTCTCGGTCGCGACCACGGAACCAATGAGAACATATGCTGGAAATGGGCAAGCCTGTATTGCCATACCCTAGACCAAATGCTGCCGTCTCTGTCCATGGAGTTTCCTTGTCCGATCTTCCATAGAATAGCTTATAGCTTTGGAATGAGCTACTACAGCCCTTTTACTTATGCCATGTTGCTGGAATGTATAGCGTCATCTTTTTGGTTTTGACTGTTAAAAAAAAACGACTTCAAAAAACCCTAAATGCACTAAAAAGTTAAAAATAATACTATAACCTACCTATAGTAATAAACCTAACCTAACCGACGATTAACCTATAATACAATTTAATAATTCTTTGGAGTCGGTGCCAAGCAATATACGATACTTGAATGACTATACAGACTAAGGCCAGAAAAACAAAACATCTTACAGTTTCTAAATATGAATTCATTAATTAATTCAAATTATATTGCTTGGCACCGACTCCAAAGAATTATTAAATTGTATTATAGGTTAATCGTCGGTTAGGTTAGGTTTATTACTATAGGTAGGTTATAGTGTTATTTTTAACTTTTTGGTGCATTTAGGGTTTTTTGAAGTCGGTTTTGTCTTGCAACAATTTTTTTTAAATATTTGTTAATTTTTAGTGACATATTTTAAATCTAATAATAAAATATGGGTAGGCCTAGTAAAGATGCTTCTCGTATGAGAAAACGGCGTCGAACTGAAACTGAGAAAAAGGAAAAAGGACAACGATTAAAAGAAATTAGGGAAAGAAATGATCAACGCATTTTGAATAAGAACCCTGATCATCGCGAAAACAGACTGTCAAAGCAGAGGACCTACATATTACGTAGGTTGAATAAGGAAAGTCAAGTCTGTGGTACACCTGGAAAATGCATACCGTTACAATTCCAACAAGCCCGCTGTGTTTGGGCTTGTTGGAATTGTAACGGTAGCAATATACATTGTCTTATGATGGAGTTACGGTGCCTGTCTCTTGGCTTCATCATCAGATCTGATGGTAGAATGGTTCTTATTGAACGCAAATGCTTTACTTGTTGTAGAAAATACTAAAATCGCTGTACGTTTTCCTATAAAATTTGAAAAAGAGTTTGAAGACAGAGTTTCAAGAAATTTGAAGAGTTCCCTCGATTTCGCCAAGATTCCATCATCAGATCTCGACTTGGTATCAAATGGGACTATAAGACCAAATGGAAAGCATAGGCTTTGGAATAAAAAAAAATATTTTCCAAATCGGTTCGTACATGACTGAGTTATGCGCGAACAAAAAACGCAATGCAGAGTAAACGAAAAGTAAGAATATTTAGATTTATGTTGATTTTTTCAAAACCGCTTGTCTGATTTCGATAAAATTTTCATGGGACTATTTGGAAAAAATACGCTTTCCAACAAAAAAGAATTTTTCAAATCGGTTTGTAAGCGAAAGAGTTATGCGCGAACAAACATAAAAAAAAATACTAACATCCGAATTGAGAACCTCCTCCTTTTTTAGAAGTCGGTTAAAAAAGGGTCTGTAACTGGTCTATTGGAAATAAATGCTTTGAGTTTTTGAGCTTAAGAAGTTCGTCTTGCTATCTTCGCCTTGGAAAACTCCGATGTCGTCTAGCGTTTAATTGAACTGAATGTGGTCAACACATGACTTCGTGGTTACTTTGACTCCGGAGACACTCGCAACTGGTAAGGATGTCAAAAAAAGACTCACTCATCAATTTGGAACTGTTTCCTCTGTTGCTGTATCTTATCGAACCAGGGCTTCTGTTTAAAAGCAGCTACCTTCAGCACACCGGTCGTACCACCCGTGCTGATCAACCAGAGGTAGATCTTGTCAGTGTCGAATTCTGCTGGCCTGGTGAAGAAGAGTACTAGTTTTAGTATTTAGTTTCGTAATACATTCCAATACAGCTGCATATAGAATGATCATTATTAACCCCTTGGTCCCCACGACAGTACTTCATATTTTGTAAGGCCAAACTTTACCTGCTTTTTTATTCGAGGCTATTTGTAGTAGTTATTCCAGTTACTCTAGAAGACTGCTGGCAAAGCCTGCTTCGGCCAAACATCAAGTTTGACTAGAAAATAATAGCGTCACATCAATATACTAATAGTTTGGTTGAAGGAGTCAAGTGCGTTTTGGGAACCACTGCTGCACTGCAGCACTGGTTCGAATTTTAAAAATCTTTTAGTGTTGGACAGCCCATTTATCGAGGAAGGCTATAGGCTATATAAGATCCCGCTACGATCAATAGGACTGGTGCATCAACGAGAATGTTGCAAAAATAGGGAAAATGAGACGCACGAAGTTGCGTGGATCAGCTGTTTATGATAAAAGTATTATCAACCCCGAAACATATTAAATCCTGATCTATAATTACTAAACGAGGTGGATAGTATCACTTACCGAAATTCCTTCCAATCTTCTTCATCGTACTCCCGGATGAAGTTCTGCATGGAATATCTACCATCAGTAAACGTTACGATCCTGGTGTCCAGCCCTAATTCTGCGACAGCGTCCGTGAAATGCTCGCACTGACAAAATGCTATCTTCGGTGTTGTTAGCTTGAACAATGTCTTTATTTCCTCTGAAAACCGAACATTTATACATAAAAACCTGCACCAAAAACACAAACAAAACCATACACAAAACCAAAAAGGTTTATTATTTAGTATTGTCAGGACCGCTGCCGGGCCCAGTAGCAGACTGTGGAATGATGAATAGCCATTAATAAAGCAGATCGAGCTAAACTTCAGCCCTGAATAAACATAGCATATTTTATGAGTCTGTAATGTGCTCAGACACAGAACTCTTCTCTGTGAGAGATCGAGCTTTATTATTCACTCTGGCCCGGTGCAGGTTAGAATAGTTTCGTGTTTGACATGTTTTTAATTATTGGTAGACACAGATGTAGATCTAGCTAGATACCGCAAGAGCACTTACTTCGCGTGCCCGCTTAAGCATTTTGTGGCTACGGTCGCAGCAAGCTAATTTGTTTAAAACAACAACGTTACTACTCAAGAATTTAATGCAAGATATTAAAAGTACAAAAACGTAGTCAATTTTTTGTATAGTTGTTTGTATAGTAACTAAATAGTGTTTATGACGCCATCTTAGGTAGTGAAAAAATGGCACGCTAGGTTTTCATACGGATCGCGATACTTGCGTTATTTATGTATATCTATATCTGTGACTAAAACTTTACCCGCGACGTCGTCCGTTAAAATTGTGATATAATATAGCCTATGTTACTCGGTAAAGATGTAGCTTTATAATGGTGAAAGAATTTTTAAAATCGGTCGATCAGTTTATGAGTTAAATCGCAACAAACATACAAACAAAAAATTAAATCTTTCCTTTATAAATGAAGTTTAGATTCTAGAACATGCTGTTTCCTCATGACGTTAAAGCACCTGTCTGGGTTCTTGTGACAGAACCACAATTGCTGTTTCATAAGCTTCACCTTACCAAACTTAAACATAGGATCTACTCCAACAATAGGCATGCCGTTCAACAGCGCCGCATAGTAGGGTATGTGTAGATCTAGGTGGTTCTTTCCGTGCAAGGCCAGCACATCTCCTGGCTGGGCTCCGAAGCGGCGGAGACATCTCGCGAGACGAATGGAGCGGGCAAGGACTGAAGCGTTGTTCTCCGATTTTCCGGTTGACGCATCTATCTATAACGGGAAAATTACTAATTAGTCGCGTGCAATTAGACTAAAAGTTAAAGTCAAAAGTTTGAGTCATTGACCTCAAGGAACTCAATAAAAAAAATCTCATTAAATCCTGAACCACCTTTTGAGTATTTTTTGGCTACTTGCACTCGGCTATATGATCACTCAGCTAACCGTAAAATATTCTAGGTCCCAAAGGTTGACTAGTAGAAAATGCTTTTGGTGTAAAGTCCGCCTCTAGATGCGAAACTTTGTGAATGTATTTCACGCAGAAACTACTGAATGGATCTTGATGAAAGGTACAGGGATAGCTAATAGTCTGGAATAGCACAAACGATACTATTTATCCGATAGGACAATTACTGAACAAGGCGCGGTCGAAACCGTGGAGATAAGATGGAGTTATGCCCGACTCGTCTCTGTTCCGATTTGTCACCAAATTTGTTTTCAAACAAGATGTCCCGCGACTCGTCATCATAAGATAACAAATGTTTTTTAAAATTTAATATTGATGTTCCTGATTCGTCATCAGTATATGCAAAACTATATATCTTCTCTCAGGGTAGTAAGAATCGTTTTACATGAACATAATTCGCGTATAGATCAAAGTCGAAACGACATAGTTTTTATAGTGGTTGAACTGATTACTACGTTAGTAATCAGTACAGTCTCTAGCGGCAGTCTGGCAGTTTTATGATTCATCAACAAAGTAAACATTCGTGTTTTGGCTTAAGACGAGAAGCAAGTCAAAACTAAAACTGCGAGGGAAATACAGTAGTTTACTCGAATCTTCGTTTATGATCCATCTTATTTGATTTTTTTATTCTACTTAAATTGGCAGACATTCTACAATTTAAAACCTTAATCGTTAGATTTTTAGGTTATCTTGTAGAAAAACGTACATTATTATTTTTCCGTCTTACTTTCCATTTACTTTTCTGTTAGTCTTTAGTCGTTTTACAACTCAGTATGTGTAAGTTGCCATAAGGAATGCTGCCTCTAAGAATGGGTCCCAAAATATATACAGCCTGAGCTTTCTTTCATGCACCAATTTATTTTTAGCAACCCCTCTTCTTTTAAGGAGAGTTCCATACAAGAAGATGTTTAACATTTCACCGTCACCGCTTACGGATTGAGATGAACTCTTACTTTTTTGGGCTGATGTTATCATTATCATTGATGTTCAGTTTTTGCCTCTGTTGTATCATCTGCAAAATGCTGGAAGATCAGTTTCAGTACGAAAGTAGGTACCTCATCATCATCATCATTTCAGCCCGAAAGACGTCCACTGCTGGGCATAGGACTCCCCCAAGAAGGGGGATAAAAGTTTTTGCCATAATCGCCACGCTTGGCAGGCGGGTTAGAGATCGCTGTACGGTTGTTACAAAAGCACAGAGAACGCTGCTGCCAATTTTCTGGTAAGTCCCTTAGTCGCCTTTTACGACATCCACGGGAAAATATGGGATGCTGCTATTCTTTACGTCCGACACCACACAGAACCTACCTAGGTACCTACTGACTTCCATTTCTGTTCAACAAAATTTTGTTTGTTTAAAATAATTATGTTTAAAGTTTTGTTATTTGTAATACCACAGTATACAAAATAGTAAAAGCAGTGGTACTCGAAGACCTACTTAACTGATTTTTGTCTGTAAAGAAACGATGGGCTATATATACGGATAAAAGCCGAGACATCAAGTTAGTCACAAGGTTATGAGAACTTACCTATACCAATCAAAATAATTTTAAGGTAGGTGACAATGTGACAATCACTACCAGCAGGCGTGACAATTCTTTCTTTCTTTCCTGTGGGTAGTGCCTACCCTCTTGTCATTGTTTTCATGCCGCCCATGGATTCTGATTTGGCGTGACGCTTAGGACCAAACAAGCATTCTACGGTTCGTTTTTATAAAATAAACTCTTTATTTTTATCTTTACATTAAAAGGATTATTTATTAGAGACCCCCTGCTTCGCACGGCTGCACTATCGCGTCCTAAACCTAACTTCAAACCATACTTTTTCATAAAATTTCAATGAAATCGATCGGGTTTTTTCGGAGATTATCGTTTACGAATTTAGTGACACTTTTATATACATACTAGCTGCTGGCCGCGACTTCGTTCGCATGGAAAGTTTTGATGTGATTTTCAGGGATAAATTAGACATAATAATAAACCTTCCTCCAGAAGAACCATTCTGTCTATTAATGAAAACCGCATCAAAATCCAAGAGTACGGACGGCGGGAAACGACTTTGTTACTATTCTGATACTATACTAAGTAGAGAAGAAGATAGGTACTAGTAGACACCTACCTGACACAAAGCATTCGGACGTTTCAGCATGTGTTCCAAAAACAAATGTCCAAGATGGTGATTGTCACGCACAGCCATCACAAAATTGAGTTAACTTCACAATCCCACAATATTTTGACTCTTACAAACGAGGAACTGTTACGTATTAAAAATTATTCTGTATGTTTCCTACGCATAATAAACTGCCAAAATAATAATCTACGAATCCGGTTTATCACAAAATACGAGTATATTATTGCAATCTTTGGAACAAGTCTGTCTGGTTTGAAAATAACAGTAGGTACTAGTGTGGTCTCTTTTTTCCTTAATAGATCGAAGAATGTTGGATCTTGTGGACCTTGAATGTTTTTTAGGAGAAGTAGGATTTGGGTAATTATCTGTCCGTCTTACTTACGTAGGTAGGTAATTTAGTAAGACAACGGCCGATAGTCAACCAAAACGGCTGTCTCTGTCTACTTACAGAGTTTTGTAGAGACAAATATACGTCTTAAAGAAAAGTGTCGCTGGTAATTAGAACGACCGCTATCTTACAAATAGGTCAAGTACATAGGTAGGTAGATTCATAAAGGAAGTTGATACGACATTTGCGAGGTTAAGCTGCGCCTTCTGGGGTCTTAGTTTGCATGAAAGGCCGTTCATCTAATTTTAGGTAATTGTTGGCTTTGGAGGTCAGGTGGTGTTCGCACAAGGTTCTTTGTAGATGTTAAATACTGATGCTCGTCTTTTTTAATTAATGCCTAAATACAAGGTGAGATTGTGTTTTGAACGCTTGGTTTGGCGTCGAGAGTTGATATTCAAATAGTGAACTAATGAGGCAGCTGTTAAGGTGCCGTTTGGTGATAAGAAGTATTTTGAAGCTGATCCAATATTCAGTGTGTGTCAAAGAGGGAAGAAGAAAATAAAAGAAAAAATAAGATAAAAGAAAAGATAAAATAAAATAAAAAGAAAAGATAAGAAAGAAGACCCTTAAATAAGATTTAAGACCCTTAAATCTTATTTAAGGGTCCAAAATCGTAATCATCATCATCATCATCATTTGAGCCCAAAAGACGTCCACTGTTGGACATAGGCCTCCCCCAAGTGTCGCTACATTGACATAACATGGGTGTTTTTGCCATAATCGCCACACTTGGAAGGCGGGTTGGCGATCGCAGTACGGTTGAAAAGCACAGAGAACGCTGCTGCCCATTCTTTCCCTTAGAAAATCACCCTCCAAATCCACTCTCTTAAAAAAAGCGTTCCCTTAAAATCGTAATCGCGAACAAAATATCATACTTAAAAAATATCAAACGTATAAAAACCTGTGTTGCGTAGGCCTAAAAACAAATATTGTAAAAGTTATCAAATCAAAGCATCTGACAATTTACATATCCTACAAAGCTAGCACATTCACAAACGATCAGTAAAAAAAACCGGCCAAGTTCGAGTCGTCCTTGCACAACAATAAATAACAATATTTTTAACGATCTGATAAATGTAAATTCACAGTCAACAGCAAAATTAAATTTCTTTTCATAGTATGTCAATGAAAAACAAAGTTACTGCTGCAGTTTGATGAAAAATTCCCATATATCTCAAATACTACGTATCAAATCTAATTCCAAATAATTTTCGTTGAAAGATTTTTTTTAACGTTCTGCAAACATTTTCTCAGAAGTTTCCTCCTCTTACTTTAGAAATTAGAATATATCTGTACGACTTTGGAAGCAACTATATCAATAAGCACAGATTTAACAAAAAAAAAAAAAAAGGACCTCGATATCACTTTTAAGAGCTATCAAAATCAAAATCAAAATATTTTATTTCACATAGGCCTTCTAAGGGCACTTATAAAACGTCGACAAAAGATGCACGGTTCGGGTTGGTCGTTTCCTATGGAGAAGAACCGGCAAGAAACTCCATGGTTACTCTTTTAAAATCATTTGGTTTTACAATATTTGAGTGTTACAGCGTTAGTACATAACTGCGGGAGGACAGCGTAGGCCCGACAATAAGAATATCGATAGACATCACACATTCACACCCCACATATATTAGTTAAAATATAGGTGGATATTATATTTTTTTCAACCCTCAGCTAAATGCATGGAGGGCCACACCTTTTTTTAATTTTCAGTATTTTAGATCATATGGTGGCAAGAATCTTGTATTTAAAATTCTGTGACCTATGGATGGTCAGACAGACAGAAGGACAAGACAAATCAGTAAGGGTTCAATTTTTCCCATTTTGTAATGGAACACTAAAAACCGGCCAAGTGCGAGTCGGACTCGCGCACGAAGGGTTTCGTACCATTATTTAGAAAAACGAGCAAAAAAACACTTTTTGTATGGGAGCCCCCGTAAATAGTTATTTATTCTGTTTTTGTATTTGTTGTTATAGCAGCAAAAGAAATACATAATCTTTTGAAATTTCAACTGGCTAACTATCACGGTTCCTGAGATACAGCCTGGTGACAGACGGACGGACGGACGGACAGCAAGTCACAGTTATAGGGTCCCGTTTGACCCTTTGGGTACTTGAACCCTAAAAACGACACTTCATTTCATTGGCAGTTAGTTTTAGGCAGAGGCAAAGTAAACTCAGCATAATATTATTATACCTACGACTTATCAAACGCTTTAAAAATCAAAGTAAGTAACCCACCCGTGTCTTTCTTATGGTTTCACTTGACGAGAAGAAAAACACAAACAAACTCGTCAGCTATTAAACTGTCTGATTGTCCAGAAGGGCCGGAGAGCAATAACCTAACTCCCCGGGCGGGAAAACCCGGGGATGTGTTCACTTCCTGTCTGGTGTCACAGGGAGGTGTGTGCTATGGTGTGCCCTAAGCTTGAGTACCTGTCGCCAATCTTCTTGAGCGACAGGGCCCTATGGGTCTTTCGACCGATCCGAGCCGTTGGGGTAGAAACACCCTACCGTCCGGGTGCTGCTGTAAGAAAAAGGGGTTGTGACGTCTGGTCGCGACTAGGAGATCCTCCAAGGCCGCGAACCAGGGCCCTTCTAATGGCCAAGTCCCTGAAGGGGGTTGGCGGGTGCGACAGGTCAACGCCTACTTAGGTTCGTTGGCACCCTAACTACGTGCCAACTAGTGCGTAGCACGTGTAGCCGATCTAACGGTCACCGTAGCTGCATCGTAGCACTGGCACCATAGCACTGCTACGAGTGGGCGCGGCGTAGGCGAGGTCGCCGGAGCTGTAGCGCGTCAGCACGGTGATCGAGCCGCGAGGTAATCGCAGTTGCTCGCTTGTGGGGGGAGTGGGGGGGCAGAGAAGCGTAGGGACACGTTTGTGCGCTACGGACGCTCAGAGCAGAGTGAAGGATGAGCTTTTTTTTTTTGATTTGGCCACTCGCAGATCAAGCTGCTAAGGTTTTTTTCTGCTAAACCGGACAATCCTGTGGTGGCCTCAAATGAATTTAAGGCCCCCAGCCAGGGTTTACAAACTAGATACCATTAAATGACCGCTCGCTAAGGGCACCCCCTGTGGGGTTCGGACCTCAGCTTAGGGCGTCATTGAGGGGTGGGCAGCAAGGGACAGGCTGGGTCATAATATTATTATTTAGGGAATTTAACGTAACATGCTCATATAGGTAGCCCTGGTGCCTTGCTGGCTCCTCCACAGGGATCAAGCCAAGGCTGTTCTACTGGTAGTTACAAGAACGAAGGCCAAGGAATAGTAGTGGGTGCAGTTAACCCAAGAACCAGAACATCTAGGCTAGAACTTTCAGGTTCAAAAGGACTAAGAACTGGTTGGCCAACTTCCACACAATTCAGATCTACTAACTACTACTACTAACAACCCAAGGCACCGTTGTTTCTTCGAAAACAAATACCCAGACAAAAATATCATACAGACAGAATCTAGTCGGTACCTCACCGGCTCAAGTACAATTAGGATATTCTGGTTGTCGTTCGGGTCAAAGCCCAACATCTCAGATTGGAAAGACACGTATCCGCATAAATCCATTTGGCGATGGAACACAGCGGTCTCTACCTTGATCAACGGGCTTTCAGTTCATTCAGAATTCTCAGTTAATTCAAGGTTCAGGCACGGTTTCTCAGTACAGATCGGTCGGTCCTCAGTTTTGGTTAAAACCACAAGCAGCTCAAGGTTCTAGTTCTATATACTCTGAAGCCTCAAGCCAATTCTCTCAGGTGAGACATAAACGTGGTGGCGGCGGTGGCCAGAAAAAAGTACTGTTCCCCAGGAAAACAATAATAACGTTCTTATGATAATAGATGGCGCCACGTGTCCCAGACGGTTATTGTCAAATGCTAAATTAAACGAGCTAAACCGCGGGCAAACACTAAAGTACCTAAAAATACATACTTAGACCAGGCATCTAAGATAAAGTTAATAACTTATTGAGATTAGTTTAATTATCAACATATTAAAATTCTTTCGTAAATACCATATTATTATTTGTTAAAAAGTGAAATCGATTTTCATTTATAAATTTAATTAAAACGGGTGAAATTGCATTAATTTTATTTATGATTAGATTAGTTATGAGCTCATTGTTATTCAAGAGCAAAATAACTTAGGTATTTACATCATCAGCATCTGTCAAGACATTCCTAGTCCATAAAATGTACTAGAAAAGTCTAGTAAAAGAGCAGGCAGGGTTTGTCAAGGGTAGAGGTACTCGCGAGCAGATTTTAAACATGAGTCAGTTAATCGGGAAGGCCCGTGAGTTCAACATACCGATGGCTTTATGTTTCATCGACTATGCCAAGGCGTTTGACTATATTAGGTGGAAGAAAATGTTTAGCGTCTTGAGAGAGATGGGTGTACTGGAACCTTTCCTTGTACCCTGTTGTAACCTGTATTTTGACGGAAAATCGAAGACCCGAATAAAAAACACAGAGTCAGGCCCTTTCCACACCAACCGTGGAGTAAGGCAGGGATGTATACTCTCGCCCCAACTGTTCAACCTTATGGGCGAACATATCATGAGAAGAGTTTTGGAAGGGTGGAAGGGAGGCTTACGGGTTGCAGGACACCTCATTAATAATTTACGTTTTGCAGGTGATGCCACTATCATAGGGCCGTATTAAAATGAATTCGCTGAGCTTCTGCAAAGATTACAAGCAGTGAGTGTAGAATATGGATTCTATATCGAGCGAAAACTGAGCTGATGTTTGTGGATCGTGCCGGTAAATTGCAACGGACTGGATAGCTATCTGACCTGGGTACCATAGAGAAAATTGTCTAGCTTGGTTCCATGATAACTGCAGATGGCGATTGTGAAGTAGAGGTAGTAAGAAGAACCCAGATCGCAAAGTCAACGGTAAAGCGATTAGAGAAGATTTGGAGAAACAGGAATCAGCAAAAGTATTAAAGTTAAGTTAATGCGAACCCTGATCTTCTCTCTTCTTGTATGCTTCTGAAACGAGGACACTGATATCACGCATTCGTAACAGAATTGATGCGTTCGAAATGTGATGCTGGCGCAAAAGTAAGGCATTCCCTGAACGGCGCACCGCACAAACGCCTCGATTTCGAACGAATAATATGGGGCGAGCCTGCTGCCATTAACCGGGCACCAATCCAAACTTCGAGGAGCTACTACTCTAGCTGAGAAATTTCATTTCCATATAGCACTTTGTTCGATCCGGGAATCAAACCCAGGACCTAATACACAGCAGTAGTGCTTGCGACCACGAGACCAAAGAGGCAGTCATTAGAAACAAACAATGACTGACTGAAAGCGCTAGATTCTTAACTTTTAGCCTGAGGGTTGAAAATCCAAAAGACTTTGATGGGAACAATATCTGCGGAACTATTAATATAATCTCGTTTTTATAGCCGCAATTATCAAACATTTATTATCTTCGGATGTTAAACCAATTGTACCATTGAACCATAAGTTTTAAGAAAAACTCTCCGATCGTCAAACGGTGTCCGACTGTCGTGAAATAAAGACGTGTGTGATACAAAGGGATAAAAATAAAAATGATGCCTTTTGATTTGACCAATGAAAACTATAATTTAGGACATTTGTGTATGGATAGCCTTAGGACCCGCCCTAATGCTGTGTGTCAGGTTAGTAGTTAATTTTAATTGATTAGGTAAATCTTTGAGGACTGAGTGAGTAAATAAATAGGAAACTGGTATAAAACAGGCTTTATACATATAACAAGAAAACAAAACATGTTGTCACTGCAAATCTGAGATAAGTAATTCATTTTCAAATAAATAAGTATATTAACCAAACAAGAAAGAGGGTAGACCGTTTTGTCTGCTCATAAACATCCACCCGCAATAACTTCAGTTTATCCGTGATCATGGCGTTTGCAACAGCGCCGAAATATCGGGAACTCTTAGCAAATAATAAGCATGGTAAATATCCCGTTACAAGTGTTATTGATAATAAGTATGTATATTGTTAGAATTAGACGGTAAAAATTCCTAAGCCAATAAATAATGTTTATTTTAACATAATTTATTAGCTTTATTTTTACTTACACACATTAATGTAGGTAATATTTAGTTATAAAATGCTAATGATTATGTTTCCTTGTTTTTCTTTTAAATTCTTATATTTTATTGAAGACTTTGAGGATAAAACTCAAAGGCCCATCATTTGTTTTTGTTATTTTTTACTATGAACGTAGATTTCTGTGCGTTCCTAAACAAGTTATTTTTATTAGTTTCTCAGTAAGTGAATTATCTAGGTATTGTTAATTCTTAATAAGGAAGAAAATTTTAAGTTATTATAATATTCACAGATTTCGATGAAATCAATCTTTTATTTTCCTGGTATTTTGATATAACGTGATAATTTACGACAACGGGCGACGCTACGGAGTAAAGTCTTTATTGTTATCGGTACAAGGTTTGGGATAACTTAAATTTTTTGAAGAAGGTAATGACAAGACTGGACAATAAACGACATGTAACTGCAATATTTATGGACATGTCAAAAGCATTTGACTACGTAAACCATAACATACTCATAAATAAACCAGAATAATACGGAGTTAGAGGAAATGCGTTAGATCTTATAAAATCATACCTCATAAATAGAGTTAACCTCTAGGTCCCACCTTTGCCTTGGGCCTCGCCGTTCCATTTATGGAACGGCTCGAACCAGCAAACTTAAACGCTAATATAAAAAAAAAAAAAAATCTAAATCGTTCTGTCTAAATTTACCTCTATGGTCAACTAGTAGTCGATTCAAACAAAATTAATCGTTAGTAATACTAAACGGCAAAACATTATTAAAAAAAATATAGAAACTCGTCTATGTCGAATGTCAAACGCAATGGCAACCCGTGTTATTATGTTCGGAAAAGTGTTGTTTTTGTGAGATATACGTTGTAAAACTTTGGTAAGTAAATGTATAGTATGTTATAAGTGTATAATGCAACTTTTTAGATAGTCATTTGCTTGAAAAAATAACAAAAAAATTATGATTTGAGCCAACAAAAAATCCTTTGTTGTGAAGTTTGTTAGTCGAAATAAAAAAAAATATTTGACTCTTGAACCATGTAAAATGGTCTTGGAAACAATAGTAGCAAAGAAAAAATAGTGATAATTCATTATTTCATGTATTCGAGGCATATCTATTCATATTTATTGATATTTCAAGTATTTTCATGCTTTGAACAGCGGAATTCTAAAATGGCCGATTCTAACAAGAAGTTTGAGTTAGGATCTTATAAGAATAATGTATGTAGGACTCCTAAAAAACACTGTCATTAGATTACTTGTATATTTGTGATGTTAGATATAAATTTTTGTGTAAATTGAATGAGTAGTTTTACCAAACAAAAATAAGCAACGAAAACAGACGTATTTGCTGCGACCTCTCTCATATCTATGGGATATGTATAATTCTCAAGTAGTTCTAAAAGAGTTGGTTATTATTAATAAATGGCCCCGTTCATCACGAACCCGACACTGTTTACCGTTTAAGATTAGAGCTAATATAACTCGAGTTATAAGTGTTTATCTTTACGATATCGGATGACTCACGCAATGGCGTAATCAAGGGGCCCCCGAAGGGTTTCACGCGGGGTTTTACTGTTACGCGCGAAAGGACAGTGAGGAATAACACAAATAACAAGGATATCAAATAAAACAAAATATGAACAAACGTTTCAGTCTAAGCCTAAAACGATTAAGTACGGGGAGGAGGAGGATTGGAGTACCTCAAGGAAGTATTCTTGGTCAACTGTTTTTCATAATATATATAAATGACCTACCAAAAGCCATAATCCATGACATGATATTATTTGCAGATGACAGTACAGATATTTTCATTGACGAGGAGCAAGATAACTAGGAAATTAATTTAAATAATTTTCTTGAATGCATCTTAAATTGGTTGTATGCAAAGAATAATAAAATTAACTTAGAAAAAAATTGCTCCCTAACTGTATATCTCTTCATTAAAAGTTTTTAAATTAAAGCTAAAAGAATTCCTCTTAAGTAAAACATATTATTCAATTAATGAATTTTTATAAATAAATTTTCGACTTATCTAATATAAATTAAATGACCGTAATAATTATGTCTAATAATGAATGATGTTGACTAAAAAAATATATTTTAAGTATACTAATTTTAATTAATTTAATTTTTTATTAATTAAAATTGCGCATGACCAAAATAATTATGTCTGATGAGGTTGACAAAAAAGTGACTTGTAAAACTTATTTTTGTAATTTATTTGTTGACTTAAAATTGTGATAATCCGTAATAATTGTGTATGAATCAATGTAAAATGAGGTTGACTAAAACAGCCAATGCGATGGAAAAAAACACAAACCAATTATGAGTGTAATATAGTAGTATAGTTTATTTTTAACATAGCCAACAATTATATTTGTACACCCCATGGGTATGTTACAGTGATACAATATACTAATTGTAAGCTCTTCTGTTTACCTGTGACGAACAATAAATAAATGAATTATTAAACATTTATAATATCCTGCTGCTCCTACGCAAAACCCATGAATTCTTTACCTAACCATACGTAGGAATCGAAACTGCAGTCCAAAATCGATACCAAATAATGCTACCCGTTAATGCTTGTGATTACTAGACCAACCAGAAAATTGCATACAAAATGCAACAAAGATATCAAAGTATCTATATATATAAAAATGAAACCCGTTTTCCTTGGTCACGGCATCACGCGTGAATGGCTGGACCGATTTCACTAATTCTTTTTTTGTTGTATTTGTTATTATTAGGAGAAGGTTCTTACGGAAAAAAATATTAAGAAAATCTCTCAGAAATATTGAAAAATATACATTTAATTTTGCATATTTAAAAAAACGCGCGTAACGAATGTCAATGTCATTCACAGCCATAGACTATATTGAAAGAACATTGTTTGTTCGGAAACGTGGTTACTTAATTAAATCCACTATATAAAAATAAGTCGGGTTTTCCTTCCTGACGCTATAACTCCAGAATGCACGAACCGATTTCCACGGTTTTGCATTCGTTGGAAAGGTCTCGGGCTCCGTGAGGTTTATAGCATAGAAAATTCAGGAAAGGTAGGGTAGGCTAGGTAGGTAGGTAGGTAGGGTAGGTAGGTAGGTAGGGTAGGTAGGGTAGGTAGGGTAGGTAGGGTAGGTAGGGTAGGTAGGGTAGGTAGGGTAGGGTAGGTAGGTAGGGTATGTAGGGTAGGTAGGGTATGGTAGGTAGGTAGGTAGGGTAGGGTAGGTAGGTAGGGTAGGGTAGGGTAGGGTAGGTAGGTAGGGTAGGGTAGGGTAGGGTAGGGTAGGTAGGTAGGGTAGGTAGGTAGGGTAGGGTAGGTAGGTAGGGTATGGTAAGTAGGTAGGGTATGGTAAGTAGGTAGGGTATGGTAGGTAGGTAGGTAGGTAGGTAGGGTATGGTAGGTAGGTAGGTAGGGTAGAGTAGGGTAGGGTATGGTAGGTAGGTAGATATGGTAGGTAAAAAGTGCATTGCAACGCATGCCGGGGACAGCTAGTTGTCAATAAAAATATATACGATATCTTAGATTCGAGACGGGCAAGTATTACCGTGTTAGTTCCGCCATTTTTTCAGTTAAAACTATAACTTCTGTAGGAATTATTTGAAGAGCGGCCATTTTTATGGACTATCTCATACAGCTTTGGGTAATAGATTGTACCATTGTTTTTTTATTTTCCAAATCCCGCGTTGGCCTAGTCCTAATCTACACAACTGATAACAAGCTGATTCATTGACTGTTCGACACTGACCTGTGAATAAAAAGAAGTAAACATTATCAGCTATACTTCCTAATCACCTGCCGGAAATCGTTAACTCATTCATTCAATCTGCTACTAGGAAACAGTAGTACAATAAAAAAAAATAGGTACGGTTCATTTGTTCTTTCTACTCGCATAGTAGAGAGCTGAAGTAACCCAGTTGTAACGGATCCGACTTACGTGTCTGCAGGTCATTGGTTTGAACCTAGGCATGCGTGTGATTTGGCTCTCCCGAAAACTTTACTATTCTATGACCTCATTCTTCAACACCCAGATCATGGTCGAACTCATCTGCATAGCCTTTTACCAACTATGTTGGGGTCGGCTTCCAGTCTAACCAGATGCAGCTGAATGCCAGTATTTTACTTGGACCGACTGCCTATGTGACCTCCATATATATTTATTTCGTTCTACGCTTTGTAGTAAGCAACGACTTATTGTCAGGCCTACGATGTCCTCCCATACTTTAGTACTAACGTTGTAACAGAAATATTGTAAAACCAAATGATTTAAAAAGAGTAACCATGGAGTTTCTTGTCGGTTCTTCACCATAGAAACGACCAACCCGAACCGAGCACCTTTTTGTCGTCGTTTTATAAATGCCCCTGTAGGCCTATGTAAAATAAAAATATTTTGATTTTAATTGATTTCATAACCCAGTTAGTACGGGGTAATACGATACCCCATGGTTGTCAGACTTTCGGGCCACTGACTACCTGTAACAACTATCAAAGATCGATAAATGACAGCCGGGACGCGTATTGCCAAACTGTATACTGACCCAGACACCCGTAGTCTGTACTGAACTACATCGTGCTCATTAAAATCACAAATAAATTGGAGCAAAGTGCATACGAGCTCAGAGCAATCTGAGAAGGTATGCATTTTGCTTGCAACAAATTGGGGCAAAGTACATACGAGCTCAGAGCAATCTGAGAATGTATGCATTTTGCTCGCTTGTATGTAAAAAAACTGTGACACGCGAATATCTGTAACTAACTTTAAAACGTGTTTCATAATTTCCCGTATTTTTTTGTTATGCTGTTATGCCTATACGTGAGCTGAACAACTTTTCTTAAAAACATACCTATTGTGAATTAATTTAAGTTTTAACTAAAGAAAACCCGTTGTAAGTATGACTAAAAATTTATTTGAACTGTAACAACTACACAGGGTGTTAAAAAAAACTATAAGTGTTTACAATTCCAGTATTTATAATTTTTTCATAAGAAAGATGTACTGACACACAATAAATTGTACCTATTTGTAATTTCGGTTTATATTCGATTGGCAAATAATTGTTTTATTTGTGAAAGAATAACCTTGACACGTGCGTAATTGCAAATGAAGTCACGGCCACTGGCGAAAAAAAGGAGTCAAGGACGCAAGCGACGCAAGTTTAAGAAGACAAGGCAGGCACGATAGCGCGCCGCGCGGGAATAAAATAGATAAAACATTGTTGCACTCGCATGCTCTAAATTATCGATGTCATATTACATACTACACCAGACACTGGAAAGTATGGACGTCTGGACTCGTATGTATTTTGCTCTAGTATTTTAAAGCAAAATGTATATTTATTCAGACACTCTCTGAATAGGTATACAGTTTGCTCTTCAACTACAAAGGCAAACTGCGATCAAACTCAGAGCAACCCCGGTCTGGGTCAGTATACAGTTTGGCAATGCGCAGCCGGGACCAACGTCTAAACTTGCTTTCCGAGGTACGGAGGAGACTTGCTATGTTATGGGTGGTCAGCCATCCGTGGAACAACCTAGGCAAGCGCGGTTTAACCTGAAGATCGACCCGAGCAGCTGTTATTATTTAGCCATGAGCTCGCACCTCATGGTCGAACTGTGTGCTAAATATTGGTTCATCGAAAGGCGATCATCCGTTACGACGTGAACAGACAGATAGAGTTTCTTTCAAATAATATGAGTATCATCATCATCATCATTTCAGCCGAAAGACGTTCACTGCTGGACATAGGCCTCCCCTAAGTGTTGCCACATTAAAAATATTACAGAACTGGAAATCTCCGGGACTGGAGGGACTACACAACTTCTGGCTCAAATGGCTAAGTAGTTCAAACACTCTCAATTCCAATCATGCTTAGAGTCTGGGTCGCTACCAGAGTTTCTTACAACGGGTGTTACCCACCTGCTCCATAAGTCAGGTAGTCCTGCGGAACTCAAGAATTATAAACTGATCACGTGTTTATCGACGGTCTATAAACTTCTTACGTCCATTTTGAGAGAGAAAATTAACAAACACATCGATAGTAATTCTATTATGTCGGCCTCTCAGAATGGATGTAGGAACGGGTCCCGTGGTACTAAGGAGCTACTCCTCATCGACATGGCCATCAGCCAACAGGTTCGTCGATCCCGCACGGATCTGTCGACATGTTGGATAGATTACAAGAAGGCCTACGACTCTGTGCCACATACATGGCTCATGAGAGTGTTGGAGTTGTACAAGATTGATGCAACTCTACGCGCCTTTCTTGTGTCGTGTATGGGGCAATGGAAGACGGTCCTTCGATATCCAGGATTACGACAGATTCAGGGGAACGATGAGCCTGTATGGATTAAACGGGGAATATTTCAGGGCGACAGTCTGAGTCCACTTTGGTTCTGTCTAGCCCTAAATCCTCTAAGCACATTGCTGGAGGATTCAGGCCTATGCTACCGGTTGAGGAGAGGTGGTCAGGTCATATCTCACCTTCTTTACATGGATGATCTGAAACTCTTTGCCCCTAACAAATTGCAACGGATGAGGCTACTGAAAGTAACTGAAACTTTTAGTAGCGCCATCAGGATGGAATTTGGTGTGGACAAATGTGCAGTCATGTATGTAAAGCGAGGAGAGATTATGGAATCCGAGGGAATCCAACTCTCGGATTCCATACACCTCAAATCTCTCTCCTCATCCGAAAATTATAAGTATTTGGCTATGTCGGAAGCGTTAGGCATTAACGTAGCTGACATGAAGCAGTCGTTGACGGAGCGCTTCTTTGGTCGCCTGAAGAAGGTATTAAAGAGCCTTCTTTCAGGCGGAAACAAGGTGCGCGCCTTCAACGGTTGGGTCATGACGGTTCTAATGTACTCTTTCGGCATACTCAAATGGACTCAGATCGAACTGGACGCCCTGGATAGGAGAGTCCGTACATTGCTGACCGCAAACCGGATGCATCACCCACGATCTAGCAATCTAGCAAATCTAGCATCAAAAATAGCACCCAACCCCAACCCCTCGGCCTTATCACAACTGTCAAGCCAACTATCTAACTCTCTTGTAATTCTCCCGGTGGATGAGGAACAAGTAGGTAGAATTGTCCGTGACCTTCGTAGCGACTGCGCTACTGGATGGGATAACATTCCTGTCAGGGTTTTAAAGAACTCCTCTAACGTTTTAATCCCCGTAATCACCCATATTTGTAACTTGTCCATCAGTACCATCAGACTATTGTCGCCAATAAGCCTGACATAGTGGTGATAGACCGATCAGCGCGCTGCGTAATGATAGTCGATGTTACCATCCCGCATGACGAGAACCTCGTGAAGGCTGAGAAAGAGAAACAAATAAAATAATCCAAAAGCAACGTGGAAAGTGATAAAATCCATTACAAACACTAGCTTCCAAACTCGATCCCCTCGTGAACTTTTAGGAACCCCAGTTGACGACATAACGTCAATAAACCAAGTCAATAAATTCTTTGTTAATATCGGAAAAAATCTAGCATCAAAAATAGCACCCAACCCCAACCCCTCGGCCTTATCACAACTGTCAAGCCAACTATCTAACTCTCTTGTAATTCTCCCGGTGGATGAGGAACAAGTAGGTAGAATTGTCCGTGACCTTCGTAGCGACTGCGCTACTGGATGGGATAACATTCCTGTCAGGGTTTTAAAGAACTCCTCTAACGTTTTAATCCCCGTAATCACCCATATTTGTAACTTGTCCATCAGTACTGGAACCTTCCCTGATGCTTTTAAGAGGGCCATAGTACACCCTATTTATAAGAGTGGGGGTAGAGATAAGGTAACAAATTATAGACCAATTTCTGTGCTGAGTTCTCTTTCTAAAATTTTAGAAAGAGTATTAAATAACAGTCTTTCGAGCTTCCTAACAACACAGAAATTAATAGCTCCAAATCAGTACGGATTTAGACCTGGAATTTCTACAGAGGATGCCGTTACAGCCTTTACTAACAGTCTGGTAAACAAGCTGGACAGCAACCTGAACTGCTACGGAATCTTCTTGGATTTAACTAAAGCTTTTGATACTGTCTCTGTTCCTCGACTCTTATCAAAGATAGAAAGCTTAGGAGTACGCGGACTCACTCTAAAATTATTTGAGGACTATCTCTGCCACAGAAGTCAGTGTGTACTGATTGACTCACTTACCAGTGATTATGAGGAGCTCACCTTTGGCATTCCGCAGGGAAGTATATTGGGACCTACGTTTTTCCAGATTTATATCAACGACCTATGTAAGCAGTCCATCACAAATTGCGAAATTTACGCTTATGCAGATGATACGGCACTCCTTGTGTACGACAAAAACTGGGATCTGGCTAAAGAGAGGGCAGAAAACGCGATCCGGCTGATTATGGAGTGGCTGTCTAACAACTTGCTAACTCTGAATCTAGAAAAAACAAAATTACTTAGTGTTACGAGAAGGATTAGTTCTCGGATAACATGAGGGATGGAAATTCAAACTTAACTTCCAAGCGTTTGTAGGAGCACTAGACACTAACAAGATTAAGACAATATTGAGCAGCCTTACCTTGATTCCCACATCTAGATCCACCAGTTCAGGTCTCCACGCACTATTGCAGCCCGTTTTGTAGGGGACACAACACTTTAGACACAGAATGTATATTTATTTCCGATTTAGTAAAGACGCGGCGTAGCCATCTTCAAAAGTTCGTGTACGACGAATAGGGAGGCGCTTGCGCAGCATTAGACCATAGATAACACAAGCACTCGAGTGTTGGGCGTGAAATCGATTCTTGTTTCTCGCTTTGATGTCTTTGGGTTTATTGAGATCCTAATACCACCCTAGGAAGACTGCTTGCGTTTACCATCGCGCTTGCCTTCATCTTAATAAGTGATTAAGCACAAATTACAAACGCTTAGAAATGAGAGTACGCGAAACATTAGGTACCACTTGAATTACGAATAACGGTGACGATACATACCGCCCACCAAAATACACGGTAGTTGTATTTTCAGAAAAAAAAGCGATTGGACGACATGTTACAATACTTAAGAGTAAGTTACTATGCTTTGAATTGAAGCCTGCTTAAGGCACGAAATATTATCCTAGTATATGAACAACGATACGTAACTAAAGAAAACTTTACGTTTAACTAATACTAAACTAACGAATAACGAATAATAACGAATGAAGAAACCAACGTTTACGATTCTAATCCGTTTGGTTTGGCAAAGGACAGATCTTTGCTAATGGTCGCGTAAGAAAAGAACCGTTAGGTAGACGTAGGTCCGCAATGCGTACTACTCCATCTGGTCCGCGGTGCAGCCGTTCTACGCGAGCTATTGGCCAATGAAGCGGAGGAGTTTCCGATTTGATGACAACCACGGAACCGATTTCCAGTGGTTGCGAGTGCTTAGTCCATTTTGCCCGTTGAGTTAACGAATGCAGGTACTCATTCTTCCAACGCTTCCAGAAATCTTGCTGAAAACGCTGGATGAGTTTCCACCGGCCTAAACGAGTGATATTGACAGATGTCAAATCCTCATCGGGGACAGCTGTCAGGGGCTCTAACGTAAGAAACATACCTGGCGAAAGTACCGAGAAGTCATTGGCGCATGTACTTATCGGATAAAGGGGTCTGGAATTAAGCATTGCTTCGATTTGCACGAATAACGTAAAGAGTTCGTCTAAAGTCAGCGATTGATTGTTGACCACGCGGTACAACGTTGATTTTGCAGCTTTGATCTGAATCTCCCACACGCCACCGAAATGTGGGCTGGAGGGGGGATTGAATTTGAATTCGATAGTTTCGGTATGAGCAGCATCTTGCATAAACGACGAGAGCTCGCGATAAGCACCAACGAAGTTAGTTCCTCTGTCTGAATAGATCGTCTGGACTCGTCCACGACGACCGACGAAGCGACGAAGCGCGGCGATAAATGAGTCAGAAGTCAAATCGGTAGCTACTTCTAAATGAATCGCTTTAGTAGTTAAGCAAACGAAGAGGCAGAGATAAGCTTTGCTTATCTTGGCACCGCGATGTTTGCCAGATTTGATTCGGAAAGGACCACCGTAATCCACGCCAACGATACTGAACGGTTTTACCTGATTCACACGAACTGCAGGCAAATCACTCATGAACGGTTCGAGAGGAGAAGGATTCGTTTTAAAACATTGTAAGCATTTTGAAACTCGGTGTCGAATTGCACGTTTAGCTGACAAAATCCAGAATTGCTGAGTGACCAAATAATGTAACGTGTTGATTCCTGGGTGACAATTTTCACGATGGAAAGCGTCTATGATCATGTACGTCAGTGGAGATTCTCTCGGGAGCAAGGCGGGATGTTTGTGATTGTATTCTAGTCCGGATCTGGCTAACCTACCGCCCACCCTGAGAACACCCAGGCTGTCGATGAATGGGTTCAGCTTACGCATTTGTTTTGAAAGAAGCTTATGTTCTGTCAACCGTTTGAAGTCTTCATGAAAATAAAGAGACTGAGTGCGTTTCACGATCATCAACAGCGCGTTGTGAAGTTCTGCACGATTTAAGGGTAGATCAGAACGGCGATTGAATTTACTACGGAGATTGTTGATATAGCGAAGCCATAGACCAACGACTCTTTGGATTTTGCGAATTGACGAGTATCGGGACAGCAAGTAATCGATGGGATGCGTAGGAATGTCACTTGTGAGAAGAACCTGTACCTTCTCTTCTGCACGAAGTTCATCCTCAGAAGGATCTGAAACTGAGCAAGGCCAAAACTGAACGTCTTGAGAAAGCCAACTAGGCCCCGCCCACCATAACGAATTGATGACAAGTTCCGCAGGTGTCTGACCACGAGAGGCAATGTCCGCGGAATTGTCCTCTGATCTTACATGGCGCCATAGTGCGCCAGGGACCGCATCCTGAATATGGCTGACACGGTTTCCTACGAAGGTCTTCCAGCGGGAGGAAGGCGATCGAATCCATGAAAGCGCGACAGTCGAATCTGACCACGCGTACATGGCTGAAACGGGAAGAAGAGGTTGATAAACCTCGCTGACAAATTTTAGTAGATCTGCCAGAAGAGCAGCAGCGCACAGCTCAAGTCTTGGTAGGGAAACAACTTTGATAGGAGCTACCCTTGCTTTTGACAACACAAAAAAAAACCTTGATGTTATCAAACTCGTCGATAACTCGAAGGAACACCACACCAGCGTATCCACGTTGAGAACTGTCTGCGAACCCGTGAATTTCGCACGATTTGATATGAGGAACGGATAGATGACGCGGAATCCGAAGGTTCTGGATGGAAGGAAGTTCTTCGGTGTAGCGACTCCATTGGCGTTTGATGTCTTCAGGAGGATCTGCATCCCAGGAGACTCCAAGAACCCACAATTTCTGCACTAAATACTTCGCGAAGAAGGTCAACGGTGACAGAAAACCAAGAGGGTCATAGATTTTTGCTAGCTCGCTTAGAATGTTACGTTTGCTGCAAACACGATCTTGAGGCTTGACTTCGAAAACGAAATGATCAGAGTTAGGTTCCCACTTCAAACCTAATATTTTGAGAGTGTTGGACTTCTCAACATCCATCGAAACGTTATCTGTGAGACAATGCTCCGGAGGAAGATCAGAAAGCAGATTAGAGTCATTGCTAGCCCACTTGCGCAGCTCCATGTGACCTCGTTTTAGAAGCTCTGTCACTTCCGACTTAACTTGCATGGCCTGACTAAGATCAGAACACCCAGTGACGACATCATCGATGTACACGTCAGTCGATAAAACGGATTTTCCGAGAGGTAAGTCACTACCTTCATCCTCGGTGAGTTGTTTGACGGTACGACAAGCAAGAAAAGGTGATGAGGAGACACCGTAGGTGACAGTATTCAAGCGATATTCCAACAGCGGTTGGGATGGATGATCTCTCCAGAAGATTCTTTGGAAATCACGATGTTCTTCATGAACAAGAATTTGACGGTACATTTTGCACACGTCCGCTGAAAACACAACAGAATGAGTACGAAACCGTAGAAGAATTTCCAAAATGTTAGCCTGTAACTTTGGACCGATAAGTAAGGTTTCGTTCAACGATACGCCAGTGATGGCGTCACGATTTGATGCGTCAAAGACGGCACGAAGCTTCGTACTGACGCTGTCAGGACGAAGGACACAGAAATGAGGTATGTAATACTTTCCCTTCTGCACATCTTCTGCGGGCACAGGAGTCATGTGGCCACACTGAATATACTCAGTCATGAAGCTCGAGTATTGTTCTTGAAGAACCGAATCAGCGGAAAGTTTACGTTCCAACGAATGAAAGCGTCGAAGAGCAGACTCTCGCGATCCTGGGAATGACGGTTCCTTGTCTTGTAGAAAAGGCAAAGCGACACTATAGCGTCCAGTTGGGTCACGATTAGTTGTGTCACAATAGATTTGTTCGCAACGTTGATCTGCTTCACTCAACTTGGTGACGCACGGAAGCTGGTCCAATTTCCAGAACTTCTTGACTTCCTGAGAAAGCTGCTGGTCGTCTGTAACGAAGAAAGAGTTGACACTTTGTTCAGCCTGGTGATCATCAACACTTCCCAAAAGAAGCCAGCCGAACACAGAATTCAACGCCGATGGCTGCTTCGGTCCTCCGCTCACGCATCCCGGCAGTATGAGAGACGGGAAGATTTCAGCACCTAGAAGAATGTCAACAGGACCAGGTTTATCACAATTCGGATCCGCTAGATTGAGACCGCGAATATGAAGCCAAGACGATTTGTCGAGCCTGACGCTCGGCATGTTCCCGCATATGTTAGGTATGGTCAATGCTTCAAGATTGAACGCCACAAGACCATTAATACCTACTTGAAGTTGCACAGCTCCTGGATATATACTGGATATATAGATAGAGTGGTTATAGATAGATGTATATAGATAGATGGTTGACTGGTAGAGAATGCCTTGTGGCATTAAGTCCGCCTATGTACCACTATTGTACATGAAGTTTAAATAAATAAATAAATAAATAGAGGCTGACGATTGACCTACACCACGAACCTGGCGTGAAGTCATGCGTTTGTCAAGTCCTAGACGGTTTACTGCGCTTTCTGAAATGAAATGAGCCTGACTACCAGTATCGATAATACAGCGGAAAGGCTGGTAGTCACCCGACGAATCAAGAATATGTATAACAGCAGTAGATAGAAGAACAACTGAATTATCACCCACGTTCGTCAACACACGAAGGGGTTCACTGACTGGAGGCTTCGGTTCAGGAATGTCAACATCGTTTTCCTGATGCAGGAGCGTATGATGCTTCAGATGGCATTTCTGGCATGTAAATGTCGATTTGCAATCGCGAATAATGTGGGACGGCTTTAAACAATTGAAACACCAGCGATTTCTTTTCGCGATGTCCTGTCTCTCTTGAACTGACTTAGCAGCGAATGATTTACAATGCGAAATGGAATGAAGTTCCGAACATGACGGGCACTTAGAAGCAACTCCTCGCGCAGTGGTGGAAGGCGCAGAAGATTGGGTACCTTCTGGCTGGTTTGTTGTCTTCTCTGAATTGGATAACAACGACGACGTAATTTTCTTATTGTTGTTGTTGTTTGACTTGACATCAGTTTTGTAGATTTTGCTAGTAGACGGTTGAGGATCACGATTAGCAGAAAAGTGAGTATCACGAACGAGTGCATCGCACTGCGCTTCGAGAAAGTCCTTAAGGGCACTGTAACGTGGTATTTCCGATGTAGGATGCGCTTGTTCAAAGGCACACCGCGTTTTTGAGTCTAACTTCGATAGTAAATGATAGCACAATACGAAGTCCCAGTGAGCCGTAGGTAAGTTAAGACCAGTTAGAATGACTAGGTTTTCGTTGAACAGGTCCAACACGCGTCTGAATTCGGTAGGTGAGTTCATTTTTAAACTAATGTTTTGCATTTCTCGCCAACAAGTAAACGCGAGTTCACGTTTGTCACGATAACGAGCTACCAATGTCTTGTACGCTTCTTGATAGTATTCACCCTGGATAGGAAAGGTACGAATAAGTCCTAATGCGTCCCCGACTAGACTCGCTCGAAGATACTGCATGCGATCCGAGTCCGATAATGATTCATTCAGATGAATGAGCGAATTGAACGCATCAAAAAACATGTTGAAATCCTTTATGCATCCTGAAAAACGTGGCAAGTCGATCTTTGGAAGTCGAATCGTTGACGCAGGCGACATCTGTGTAGCAGCCTTTGAAACTTCAGAAGGAACAAGAGCACGATGTATAGCAAGGACCTGAAAATAAATATCATCGAATTCGGTACGGATTTCATCTTCTGACAATACTTAAAATGTCCAAATGTGCTTCTTCGAAATTATTCAACAGTTTTGTTACTGACGAATAATGTACGATAAATTCATCCAAACGTGAAGAATCTGATTCCACCATTCGTGCAACTTCCATCGTTTTCCGCAATCGATTCAATGCTAAAGTCCGTTTACGTCGTAATATGGGCAAGTCAGCGCACGTAAGACCACTTGTTTCGATTGATTTAGATTTAGACATTTTCTTTGCACCACGCCTTGGTACGTAAGCCATGTCTCGAGCAAAACAAAAAGTAATCGATTATAAGAATAATTATTTTCAATAAAATCGATACTAAAATGACAATCGATAGTTTCGACAGAACGTTGGTACAACTCTGTTTCTCAGACTACCTCACACCTACTGATTATAGTTTGTTGCAGAATACCTACCTACCCTACCAATTCCGATTCGTAATTTCTATAAGAATAGAATTGTGAAGTAACTTTGTAATGATTATTCACTAGCAATTAATCTTGAATGAATGAGGTACCTACGCAAAAATGATTATTTACCTACCTACGGTAACGAGTTGAATTGATTTGTATGTTGTCTAAATATACGAATGCTACGATTACGAATAGTCGGGTAACATAAATTGTTTTTACTTATAATAATTGTCGTGACGAGAAAATGTACGTGATGCTACTACATATACTGAACAGAACGATTAATTTACATGTACTAAGATCGTACGGAACGACAGTTATTCTGAACGAAATAATCACACAAATCACTGAATTTAT
Source organism: Cerastis rubricosa (assembly GCA_949152445.1). Classification (NCBI taxonomy): domain Eukaryota; kingdom Metazoa; phylum Arthropoda; class Insecta; order Lepidoptera; family Noctuidae; genus Cerastis; species Cerastis rubricosa. The sequence goes on along the minus strand of OX424545.1, from coordinate 7,532,170 downwards.
AAGAGGAACTTTTGAAAACTAGCTACCAAGATGAAGCAATACGCATACAACGGATTGAGAAATACCTAAGTAAATGACCGGCGCCATTAAGGCGGATAGGTAAATACCTAGACTGACGGATTGGAATGTTTGCTACTTTCTTCATCAAATTACGACTTTTGAATGAAATAAATACACGAAACAAGCTACACGTAATTGTTCTAAGGTGTTGTTCATATACTTTGGAGAAATATTCAATATCTAACGAGATTTGTGACGATTAATTATGGTGACATGGCGGTCGACCATTTGTGCAAATTACGAAAGTTTATGAAATGTTTCTCGCTAACGTTACGATTACTGCTTTATTAGCAGTCCCTGGTTTCGGCACCAAAAATATGTTACGAGAAGGATTAGTTCTCGGATAACATGAGGGATGGAAATTCAAACTTAACTTCCAAGCGTTTGTAGGAGCACTAGACACTAACAAGATTAAGACAATATTGAGCAGCCTTACCTTGATTCCCACATCTAGATCCACCAGTTCAGGTCTCCACGCACTATTGCAGCCCGTTTTGTAGGGGACACAACACTTTAGACACAGAATGTATATTTATTTCCGATTTAGTAAAGACGCGGCGTAGCCATCTTCAAAAGTTCGTGTACGACGAATAGGGAGGCGCTTGCGCAGCATTAGACCATAGATAACACAAGCACTCGAGTGTTGGGCGTGAAATCGATTCTTGTTTCTCGCTTTGATGTCTTTGGGTTTATTGAGATCCTAATACCACCCTAGGAAGACTGCTTGCGTTTACCATCGCGCTTGCCTTCATCTTAATAAGTGATTAAGCACAAATTACAAACGCTTAGAAATGAGAGTACGCGAAACATTAGGTACCACTTGAATTACGAATAACGGTGACGATACACTTAGGTTCTGCCGTCCTCAAACACCACTACCGCCAACTTCTTTTTCAAAAATTAAAGCCCACACCTGTCCTCCTTATCAATCATTGCATTGTGATTGCCTCACACTTAGCGTGGTTCCCAATATAAAATACCTGGGTGTGATTTTAGATGACAAACTGGACTGGTACGCGCATATTGAGGCACTCTGCTCAAGAATCAGGAGATTGATATATATTTTTAAAGAGCTTAGACACTCTGCCGACACCGTGACTCTGACCCTTGTGTACCACAGCTTATGTCAATCTATTATTATGTACTGCATCCCAGTATGGGGTGGGACTTACAAAACTACGATGCTCCGTGTTGAACGTGCACAAAGAGCGGTTCTGAAAGTGATGCTATTTAAACCAAGAGACTTCCCTACTGACCAGTTATATTCTAATGCCCAAGTGCTCACAGTTAGACAGCTATATATCCTCCGTTCTATACTGCGAAGACACTCCTCGCTTCCTTTGGACCAAAATCTGCTCCAAAGACGCCAAGGTTTTCCTGTTTGCAAAACCGTCCCTTGCCGATATGCTTTTGCAAGTCGTCAATTCATGGCTCAAATCTCACGTATTTATAATAAAATTAATAAAAGTATTCCTATTTATAGACTCTCAACTCATGAAATCAAAAGTAAATTAAAACAATGGCTATCACCTCTTACTTATGACGAGACAGAGAATATATTAACAATTCTTTCATAAGCTCAATCTTCCTTAAATTAATGCTAAGCACCCACCCTTACTTACACATACACACACCCCACACACACCTCATCCATAGTTCACCTTCTAGACACCCAATCACAAGCACTCACTTCACTTACCTACTGCTGACTTCACTAATATGTTCTGTGTATAATTATGAAAATAAAATGTCACGGTTGTATTGTATCGTATAAAACGGAAGCCGAAAAATGACCGACTCCTAAGACACAGGTCTGCGTACCTAGTTTAGGGGCCGGAAATCTGCCAATAATGTTTAACTTGATTGTACAACCTTGTCCCTACATGTATAATGTATCTTGCTTTTTTTTCTATGTACAAAATAAATATCTTATCTTATCTTATCTTATATCTTATCTAAATATCTCGACTTAGCACACGAGGTTGTCAGCATGTGGAATATGAATTCGGCTATCACTGTGCCGATTGTCGTTACGACCAATGGTCTAATGGCTAAAAGCCTCGATGAACATCTATCGAAGCTCTCACTTGGCAGTTGGATCAAGAGCCAGATTCAGAAGGCAGTACTGCTCTATACGGCCCGCATTGTGAGGAGGTTCCTGTCTCTGCGCCCTAACCACCGGTAGCTTGGACCCTGCTCCCGATACCGGCGGAAACCTTTTTTTTTATATTTTTAAATGTTTTTTTTTTTACCTTTTTTGTTTTATAAGAAATATTTAAAATATAGTAAATAAGATGTAAAATGAATAAAGGAGATAATAATATTTTTTTTTATTTGTACACAAAGGAAAAAAGTAAACTAACATAACACACAGTGAAAAAGGTACATCGAAGACATATTAAAATTCGCACTTCTGCCTCCTAAACTAGGCCAGAACCCTGTGTTTTAGGAGCCAACGTTCATTTGAATGAATGGTACACTAATGATATTGACATTGATGTTGACAGTCATGCAAGTTACACAATAACATAAACATTGACATAACATGGGGGGTTTTGTCATAATCGCCACGCTTGGCAGGTGGGTCGTCGATCGCAGTACGGTTGTTACAAAAGCACTATCAGTAAGAATAGTATGGAAATAAAGGTGAATCGACAAAAATATGTAACAATCGCCATTACCTTGACCCGACAGGCCAAACTGCAGTAGGTACCTATACCTATAGCCGATACAGGCTAATTTTAGTTTAAAACTTCCGACGGAAATGGTGAGACTATTGTTTTCCCTAAAAAATCGTTGTTTATAATGATGAGTACCATGTCCGTCTAAGAGGTTTTCGGTAAAAAATTGAGGTTGTATAATGAGCAGTTCGGCGGCCCAAAATTTTACTTCTTCTTTTAAACATATTTTTCCCCATCTCACAGATAGACGCAGCCACAGGACAGAGCGAGACAAACGCCTCTGTCCTTGCTCGTTCAATCCAGTTGGCAAGATGCTTCCGAAAGCTAGGTGCGAAACCAGGGGATGTCCTCGCATTGGGAGGGAAGAACCACCTGGATCTGCATATACCGTACTACGCAGCAATCATGAATGGCATGCCTATTGTTGGGGTCGATCCACAGTTTAAAAAGAGTGAGTGTTTAACTATAAATGATAATAATAGTCCTTCTCACCGTTTTCGGTCAAAGCATTCTATCTTAGCGAAGAAAAGTCGTTGACGTGGGTAATATACTGCAAAATCACGTGCAAGTGCTTTCCTAAGCACGACGGTATCATACCGCCACCTTCCAAATTCTTCTTCTAATTTCTTGCACGAAACGTAGAGTCGAGGTAGATGGGCATGTGCTGCAATATGTATTAATATGAGTATACATACTTGCGCCAGATAGTGTCTTTTAAAAATAGGCAAGACAAGGAAGTTGAACGTAGAGTCCAAAATGCTTGGAAGTCCTTCTGGGCCCTAAAAGAACACTTGAAGGGAAGTCTCCCAATGACACTGAAAAGAAAACTCATCGATATGTGCATCCTGCCCGTCCTAACCTACGGTGCGCAAAGCTGGTCACTAACTGAACAACAGAAGTCCAAACTCAAGATTTGCCAGCGGGCAATGGAGCGTAGCATAATAGGTGTGAAGCGTACAGATCGCGTTAGGAACACCACTCTGCGTTCCATAACTCAAGTTGCAGATGTCGGAGAAAAAACAGCCAAGCTAAAGTGGGAGTGGGCTGGCCACGTAGCTCGAATGCACCCAGAGAGGTGGGCAAGGATCGTCACTCACTGGAAGCCTGACGGAGGAAATCGCCGTCGAGGTAGACCGCGGCGAAGGTGGTGTGACGATCTAATCTTGTTTGCCGGGCGATCATGGCCAGATATCGCACAGGATAGAGACATTTGGAAGGAGAAAGGGGAGGCCTTTGCCCAGCAATGGGACACATGAGAGGCTAACAAAAAAAAAAAAAAAACTTTCCTGCTACAGAGTCATTCCTCATGAATTCATGATACAGCCTTTTATCACTTGTCCCTGTTTGTGAATCGAACCCAGTATACCCAATGAAATCAACAGGGCAGTTGAACGAAATATAATAAAATAAAAAGTGGCAAGATGAAATTTACGAAATTCTGAGTGAGGAACCCGGAGACAAGGATGTTGTTAAAAAACCGACTGTTTTGTTTGCTGAATAAAGATCTAAATCCAATACACAATATTGTATTTTTCATGGAACGAACCAATATATATATACCTACGTATAATTATGTAATAATACGTGACTGATTATATGATACGAATATACTACAAACATTTTTAAACTTTAGTTTTTTTTTGTCACCTGTTCCGCTCACAAAGGTTTTTGTCGCTCCAAATAATATTATCATGACCAAATCTTTGAGTATCAGTCGATTTTAAAATATTACTCGTACATGATAAATTTGGTCGGTAACCTGCAAACTAGACTTTTGCCTGTATCAGAAATGGTAGGCCCATTTGAAAATTAGAAAAATCTTGACAAAAAGCCAGACAATATTCATTCACAAATTTATCAATAATGACCTGTTCTTAAAATAGAATCCCCTATCACAATTTTGTCTCAATCAACCCAAAGTTTTACAGGTAGAGAATGCCTTGTGGTATTAAGCCCGTCTATGTAGTACCACTATTGTACATGAAGTTTAAATAAATAAATCATCCGAACTCGAAAAGTCCATACAAATGACACCACGGCCTGACCAAGCCCGGACGGAAGGCCTAAAAGCCGGATAAATCTACCTCACTCTAACCACGAGTTACAATCAAGTTAGCTACCTTTTTTTTTGCTACAAACTCGCCACACCATTCTCCATAACTTGAACTTGAATTTACAGGGAGTTAAGAAGAGGCTGCGGTGATAGTACGTCTGTCTGGGCGGGCTATGCATGCGCAATCGTCTCCTTGATGTTTCGGCCAATACGACATGATGTCGGTGGGACCGTAGGAAGTAGGACATATTCTCAATCACTGCAACTCCTGAAAGCTAGAATCACCAGTGGCCACCACAGTTAGCTGCCGATTAAATTTGAAATATTGTTTACAGCCGAAATACGAACTCTGTTCAAAATATGCTCTCCAAGAGTAGCATTTTGTCAGAAGGAACTCGTGGATACCTACAATGACGTGAAGGAAGAACTGGGTTTGAACACAGAAGTCATCTGTTTCGATGAAGGGAAGCTGTCCCTGGCCAGTTTTATTGAAAAGTATGACGATAAGGAGGACCAAGAGGAATTTCTGTAAGAACTACTTGATTCTTGTCGAATGTCAACGATTGTTTTAGAATTAGCTACTACTCCAAACACATACAGTCAGTACTAATTGTTTTAAACCAAGGCTTTTTTTTTCGGCTCGCCTTCGTTTTCTTCTCATCGTTTTCCTAGTAAAAATGGAGACTATACACTATCCATGGAGTCCAACACACTTGAGTAGGTTCTTTGACTAGTTCCATTTTTATTTGGTCCTCAAAGTCGCATTTTTAAAGCAGGGCGCATATAAGACTAGACTTACTTTATCAAAACTGATTACTTTGTTTTTTAATCTTTGATTTTATTTTTTACCCTAGACGCTCTTAATGTGTATATCACTATCACATATTTGTATAATCTTAACATAAATGATGTTATCAAGATCTTTTAAGAATATTTTGACTTGAAAGAGTGTGTCCATGGGGTTTCTTGCCCTTTCTTCTCCTCAAAAATCTACGCTTTGGAATGGGCAACTACAGTATTTTCACAAGTTATTATGCCTTGTGACTGGGACTGCAGAGCTGCATCCTTTTGTTTTTGACCTTCAAAAGTGCTTGTGACGGTCTAATTGAAATAAATGCTTTGAGTTTGGTACACCTCCGTCAACGCACTATGTATTAAAAAGAAATTAAATTATTTCTAATCAAATTTTCTTTGCAGGCCAGTTATAATTGACCGGAACAAACACTACGTCGGGTTGATCAGCACGGGTGGCACGACTGGCGTCTTCAAACTTGCTGCGTTCACTCACATGTCGTTTATGAGAAAACTAGACATGTTGAAATATTTTTTCGCATCTAGTTCACATCTGTAAGTAAAAACATATTTAATTTCTTTTTAACCTACTCGTATAATTTATGTTAAGAATTTCAGACAAATTAGATTCTTATCGATATTAAGTTTTCAATTTGACACACGAATGCTAGCTGACAAGTAGGCAAGGGCAATAGATAGACCGGCTTGTAACAAAGTAGAAACAAGTACTGGATTCCGATTTTCTATGTCGTGTCCTATCCCGTCTATCGCACGTAAATATTTGAATGTCTCTGGACTGAAAGCTGACCCCAACATAGTTGGGAAAAGGCTAGACAGTTGGTGATTGTAGCTACACCGTACTAAAATTTGTTTTGATACTTGCAAATAAACAGGAAAGGGTACAAGTTATTAGTGATGCTGATGTCATCTACCAGATTTCTGCTCAACAACCGGAAGACCTGGTTTTGGACGCTGTTCTTTATTTATTTTTTTTATTATAAAGAGTTTTTCGGTTGCCCGAAACTGGCCTGATGGGAAGCGATGACGCAGCCTAGGGTAGAGTACGCTTGCCTAGATGAACTTTTCCAGATTCTAATGATCAGCCTCTCTTAAATAGTACCATTAGAGTTTCTTACCCATTCTTATCCATACAAAACTACCATTGTGAAAGGCCAATAGATTCAATTTCTATTTCCGTATTTGACGTTCGAAAGTCCTTTTCAATGGACTAATTGAAATTTTGGTTTGAGCCTTTAGTTATGACTACTGTGCGTTGGTCTCGTGGTCGCAAGTGCGACCGCTGAGAATGTAGTCCTGGTTTCGATTGCCAGGTCGTTTTTCTAATACATGTGACTTAAACATAGCTGGCGAAATATGGGTGTACTATTATATTCACCTCTGCCTCAACCTTCGGGAATCACAGGTGTGATGTTAAGTTATGTCAGACCCTTTAGATGATTTTCTTTCTTGCAGACCAAACGGCGAAAACAAGATGGGTCTAAATTTATCCCCAGTTCATTGGATTTCGGCTTTCTTCATCGCGATATTTGGTCCTCTGCTGCGTCAGACGAAGCTTCAGACCTCAAATCCATCGACCACGGAACACATAATCGAAATTATTAATCAGTATAAGGTATGATATTTACTGTAGATGTGCCCTGTTGTGGTGAAGTCAATAAGATGGCTATTGCAGGGCCGGATCGGACCCTCCACCCTCGACAAATACGTGGCTGATCAGCGTCCGTACCATGACGTCATGGTACGGACAGTTCTCCTGCACGCAGTGTGATGGGCAATCCCACTTGGGGTTTTGCTAATTTAATTTTGTAATCAGTTAGTTTAAGCTGTGGACATCGTGTATGGTGTAGTATGTCTATTTATACTTCTTACTTCTTTATCGTGTGATTAGTGCCTAGCCTGGACTCATAGTGTTTATGCCTGTCATGTGCCTCTGACGTGGGTTTAACATGCCTTCGAGAAATATCTTTTCCTCACGGTGTTTTCCTTCACCGAAGCAAGTGATAATACCTATACAATACGAACATGAATCCGAGAACCATGAGGTACGTGCATTGGGTTTGAACTTGAGACCTTTAACTATTTATACTATAAAGGCGGTAGTTGTAGGTGGAGGTCGAAGGAGTTGACCACACCTGTTTGAAATTCGCCTGGAGTTTAATTTTTGGTTCACTCTATTTCAGCCCATAATTGGTTTCCTGACTCCTCCATTAGCGACCTCGTTGATAACGAGTGAGAAGAAATGTGACTTCGCCTGCTTCGAGATTGTCATGCTGTCAGGAGGGAAGATACACAAGGATGTTCATGTTGAATTAAGGGTACGTGTTGCATTGCTCTCGTTTTTTTCATAAACTAGCTTTTGGTCATACTTCGCATGATTTAACAAAACAAGTAGATTTTATTATACATATGTAAGATAAACATTAATTGAATTAAAGGTGAACCTTCCGTAATTAATTCATTAAAATAGGATAAAAAATAAAAGCCGCATCAAGTTTAGAAGACCATAGTGGTCATACAGACAAACACGAAAAACTTCCTATAACACCGTGTAACCGAAAACGTCGTAATCTAGGATGTGGAACAACAGACCATCAAACTAAACAATGTCCAGGGTGGGACCAGCATCGTAATCGCATACAAATAATTCAGCGGTTCCATACATTTGAGTCGAGACGTCTCTTGTTGGTTATTGAAGTTTTTGACGGAACAGAAGATGATTATTTTTTCGGGATAACGACATGAAATATACCAGTATGATAGTCTAAAATGTAAAGATTACATAGCCCTAGACTGCAGATCTCGGGAAGCCATTGGTTTCAGACAGCACAAGAACGGTTGGTGTGGCAATCCTTTGGGAAACCTTTATTATGTAGGTCTACATGTAAACCAAGTAAACCTTTTTCGGCTGAAATAGTGGTAGACTAAAAGTAAAACTCTGATGTATTTATAATTATTTATTTATTTTAACAGCGAAGAGTGCGGCCAAAAACCCCTGTTGTGGAAATATATGGACAGACTGAGAATTTTGGGCCAATCTTCATTGGGGCCCCAGAAGGACCCATAGGGAACTGTGGCAAGACTGCGCCTGGATTACCGGCAGTTAAGGTTGGTTACTTATTTCACGACTTTTATTGTTTGTTACGTCCAAAGTCTGTGGCATGGTAACCCACCTGCGTTCGGGCAAATTACTAAACAGTGCTAAAATCAAATTCGTTGCGTCCTTCTTTTATTCGTGTGGAAATCCTCAATGGATGGTAGCCGCCGTGAGACGTGGGGCGTGGAGTCAACTCATCTTTAGTACATTACCAACTACTCGCTCAGAAGAAATAAATAGTAGATTATGCACCGAGGGGCTAAAGTTGTGTCTTATGTCACGGGCGTCATATTGAATCTCGAGCGCAATGAAGGATTCGGGATTTAACTCACGAGCAAAGCGAGGGAGTTAATACAAGAATCCTGAATGCAGCGAGGGATTCAAGCGAGCCCAAGGCAAAGACACCTTTAGCCCAGAGGAGGATACTCTACTTTTTACACCTACTGTGAGAAAATAATAGCCATAGTACGAAAAAAAATTAACTAATGTTACAGCCAATTACTATTACGGTATTACGGCGCGGTAATCCAGTACAACATTATTGACCGGCTGTGCCCCCGGCCACTAATGACTCACTTTAGGTTAAGGTTGCTTGACATATAATTTGACATTTTCGAGCAGGTGGTGTGAAAAAGTATTTATTTGTCTCGAACCGGCAAAACAAAATGGTTGAAAAAAAATAAGACAAATAAACTACCTACTTAAACTCTTTCGTTTATTTTTTAGATAGTTTATATAGAGACGGGCAAAGAAATAACAGAACCGAACGTACCTGGAGAAGCATGGACGAATGGAGCTTCCTTCACTGTGAGTTGTTTATTCATTTACTTATTAAAGCTGAGCCCATCAAACAAATATAGTACAAAGGCGAAGAAGGAAGAACGAAGGAACAAATGGAAGGAACTCGTTAAACAAAAGATGTTCAGTTTCATGGTCTAAGCTAAGAGACCACACGAGAGGTCTAGCGCTTTTTATGGTACACCTTGAATAATCAAGACACTGTCTATACTATTTTTATATTAAAAAGAGGTATAGTTTGTAAGTTTGGATGTAATTCCGAATGGAACTACGGATCCTTTCAGTAATGAGAACTTATATTATCCGGGAGTGTCATAGATTAAATTCAAAAAGTTCACGTCGGATAATTTCCGACCATAAAGCGCGTGAAGCCATAGGCAAAAACAAATACCATATAATACAATAGGTATCATTATTTCTTCAGGAATACTACAAAAACCCTGAAGAGACAGCAGCCTCCTTCACCGAGGATGGTTGGTACAGAACAGGAGATATTCTGTACAGAGACGAGAACGGATACTTCTTCTTCGTTGAAAGGCTCAAGATGATGATCAAGTACAAAAGTTACCATGTAAGTGATGATGGACAATATTTGAATGCCTTTGCAATGCTTTAGTACGCACTGCGAACAATCAAGATATTATACTCTTATACTAGTTTATTCGGATCTCGCATTGTACGGGAAATCTTTAAAGCGAGGCCATTTTATTATATACTCTAGACGCTCCTTGTACGTATTTCTACATAATTCTATGAATGATGTTACCAAGATTTGGTAACAATATTTTGATTTAAAAGAGTGTCCATGGAGTTTCTTGCCCATTTTTCTCCATGGAGATCTACGCTTTGGAATGCGCAACTACAGTACTTTCACAAGTTATAATGCGTTGTGTCTGGGACTGTAGCTTAACGTTTTGTTCTGCTTTTTTGACTTTCAAAAGTGCCTGTTATGGTCTAATTGAAATAAACGCTATGACTTTCAGTTTACTGGAAATGTATAGCTTGATGTGTCGCCGTGTGTACCAACTATACCTGACAGATCCAGTACACAACTTAGGGCGAAATTTACCCATAAAACTGAACGTTAGCAACACAAATAAATTCGTTCCTTTTGTGCCTATTGGCCTTGTTTTATTCTGTCTCCTGCTGATATAATTATGTAGGCAAGTGGAAATATGTTTTTCACTTCAGTAGCTCAAACATGTAGGTTTTGTTGCCTAAAATCAGTGAGCAAAATGCGATTTTGCTCACTGAGTGAGACAAAGTAACTTTTTAATTATTTTTTTAGAAAGCCGCGAATATCTTATTCAGCCTTAGGTTAATCATACAATTCGAAACATTCACACTCCATCTCTTTCCCGCCATGAGAAAGAGAGAGAGATACAAAGACAAGCCCTTTCGAAGTTCCTATTTTGAATTCGACCTCAAAGACAAACACGTTCGGAATTTCGTACTAACTAAAGAAATTTTGCAAAAAAAGTAATTATGTCTTTTAATGTAATTTATTGAATTTTTAACTTATTGTTGTATTTAAACGAAAATAAGTATTTACTGCAAATAAAACTAATATTTAACCTGTAAATATTTATTTCTAGTTCAAATAATGTTACGTAATATATTTTGAATACTGAAATATCATGGGTGCTTTTTCCGAACACGCCATAATTTAAATAAAAGAGCAGGAATAAAATTTCGTGGCTGGCGTAAAGACTTGAATAAGTTAAAAAATATTAAAATATGAGTGAAACTAGCGACGAGAACAGTACCTCTACCTACAATGTTAATTATTTTGATTCACAATAAATAGTTATTTCAATCTATTCCTGTTTATTATTTGATCTTCTAAAGTGTTCTCGCTGCTGAAGTGAAAAGTTATGTGTGTAACACGAGAGCAAAGTTTTATGCATCTCGTACCTTTGAATCCCTCGCCACTCTCAGGATTCAAATTTAGAATCACTCGCTACGCTCGTGATTCAATCGTTGAATCCTTCGCTTGCTCAGGATTCAAAATCAGCACTCGCAGCAAAAAAAGGCTTTGCTCTCTTGTTGCACAAATAACTATTTCCTACTCCTCCGCTATTCTTTACTGATTTATGTGGTTGCGGGATCCAAAAACAATCAGACCTGTCAAACTCCATTACACGCTTTCGTAACTCAAGACGACAACGGCTTAAGAGCAGCATTTCTTACAAACTTTCAAGTTCTTATTTTCCGAATTGGCTGAACCGATTTTAATGAAACTTCAAATGCATAAGCAAGATATATAGGTCAATCATTTTTCGTAAAATGCCGTAAGGCGTTAACGCTCTTAGAGCAGTATTGTTTTAATCTTTTTCCATAAAAGGGAAAGAGATGCAACTAGACGTCCTGTATAGATCCATCTCTTTCCCCCCATTGCTAAACATAACCGTTTCAAGTTTCCGTATCACACACCTCATGTTTTCTTTAGATTATTTCTCCGGAGATCGAGGCAGTGATCCGGCAGCACCCGGGCGTGCATGACGTCAGCGTCACCAGCGTGCCCAATGAGGATGATGGAGAGCATCCAGTGGCCTGCGTCATGAGAAGTCCAGGGTCCACCGTCACGGCCGAGGAGATTAAGGAGATTGTTGCCAGTACGAGTGTTTTATTTAATGTTAGCCTGTTTTGGGCAACTGCTGGGCAAAGAACTTCTCCACACCTTTCGAATTTTCGTTATATTTTGCCTTCTCCGGCCAATTTATACGTATTACTAAATGATGGCTATAAGTGTAGAGGAAGAACAAAGAGACGATGGATGGACTGTGTGAAAGATGATATAGCAAGAAAGGAGGTGTCTGATGAGATGGCGAGTAATAGAGAAGTATGGAAGAGGAAGACATACTGCGCCGACCTCAAAGGAATTGGGAAAGGGCAAGAGAATGATGACTAAATGATTGCTGCATGGTGCTTTTGACTAGGGACCTATTAACCTTATAATAATTTAAGGGTTGACCATTTAAATATCGCTGATGACCAGAATGGAAGAGGCAGCACCAGCGGCTAGCTCCGTTATTTTCTTTCATACAAATGTATTCTGTGCGTGAACCAGTTATAAAAGGCTGATTAACTCTGTAATTACTCGATTGAAGCGCCTATAGGAATGGCCCCAATCTATCTTAATCATGGCCGCTAATAGAAAAGTCATGAAGTTTCGTTCCTGAAAACCTCATTCAGGATGGAAACTTATTTCTGCTTCCAAAGGTCGAAAGACCAAAATCTTTCTTACAGCAGGGCTGTTACACTTGAAACCGCTTAACTTGTCATATTTCTTCTTCCAGATAAACTATCAGATTCTCAAAGACTACGAGGCGGTGTGATCTTCATGGACCAGCTTCCCATGACATCTTCAGGGAAGATTGCACGCGGAGAGCTGCGTAAAATGGTGCTAACACTGAAGAGAGAATAAAAACCATAACATCACGTTAGGCAGAGCTGTCGCTATATTAGACTCATATATTTCACTTTACTTAAGTCATAAGAGTCGGGTCGGGTCAGACGGTCAAACAGTTCACGCACAATAAGTGACAATGACCGTGATTTGCGTATTAATATACTCGGGTTAAAATAATACCCATGACTTCAATTCTACCCTGTAAACAATATTATACTGACCCGCCCCGGATCAACGTTAAAAAAAAAAAAAGCTCGAACGGGTGCAATTTACTAATAACAGAGCCTCAAGTCTGCTATTACAATAGTATCAGAATGGCTTATCATTGATTTCATTATTGTTTATTTTGACAAATTTGGTAATATACTAATATAATGGCTTCATTATGACTTCACAATGGTCAACCACTGAAACTTCATTGAAAGAAATGGCATAGAATTTGACAGACCATTACGAATTTAGCAGATTACGCACTTTTAGTAAAATGAGAATGGGATCGTGTTGGAATGACGATGTTTATAAAAATAGCAGACTTGAGGCTCAGGTGGCCTACCATGACGTCTTAAAACATTATTGTTTTACTGCTTTTCTAGTGTGGGAAAGAGATAACGCTAGACATCCTGCTGGGTGGTTTCAGAGAGTAGCTCGTATATAAAGCAAGAAACAATTTTCTAACATGAATAAAAAAAACGGATGCAATTTACCAATAACAGGGCCACATACCGGTTACATAGTCACTGGTAATTAAAAAAAAAATCTGCTGGTTCCTACAAAAGTGCAATACCTACACGTTCGAAATATATGAAACAGCAGATTTTTTTAATTATCCGATGAAAAGTTTCCATTTGTCGGGGTTCAGAACGTAGTACTGAGTACGTTGGAAGCGTTTTCCTGTCAGTGTCCAGTACACCCTGTGTACGAACATGATGTGAGCGTGAGCGACACGTGATTAAATAGGTATTCTTTAATTCATGTCAAAAAATTGTTTGTTGCTGTACTTGCGTGGATGTCAGAAAATGTTTAGTACATAAGTATGTAGTTTAAGTCTATGTTATGATTTCATCAATGAAATTTTAATGATACTAACTGTATTTTACATGAGCGACTATTTCACATGAGGTAAATTAGTCAATTACCTGAGTTGTTCCGATCAAAATCATTGCATGCCAGGGTCAACATACAAACAGCTAATGGCATCAGTAACTAGAAATGTGTATAATTTTATTACTGATATAACTATATTTGAGGAGCTCGTAGCTAAATAATAACAGCCGCACGGGTCGATCTTTAAGGTTAAGCCGTGCTTGCTGAGGTTGGTCCGTGGAAACTCCTCCATGCCTCGGAAAGCACGTTATGCCGTTGGTGCCGGCTGTCATTTGTAGATCTCTGACAGTCGTTACGAGTAGTCAGAAGCCAAAAGTCTGACATCCAGTCTTACTAAGGGGTATCGTATCCCAGGGTACCCAGTTACTGGGTTGTAGAGGTCAGATAGGCAGTCGCTTCATGTAAAATACTGGTACTCAGCTGCATCCGGTTGGACTTGAAGCCGACCCCAAGATAGTTTGGGAAAAGGCTAGGCTGGTGATGATGATGATGAACTAAAATTATTACATTAAAAAAAAAACAGTCACTGTCTGACTGTTTTTTTTTTCTTTCAAAAGTGCCTGTATTGGTCTAATTGAAATAAATGCTTTGAGTTTGAGTCAACTCGCATATTTCATCATTATGTTATTGGTTAAGTGTTCGTTAGCACCAGTGCTGAGCACTGAGGTCTAGGGTTCGATTCTCAGGTCGGGCAGTCATATTAGATTTACCACCTGGAATTTTTAGACTTACCCGGAGTCTGGTTTTTACTCGATTAACGTCTAGCCTGGCCAATTATTGAAATCAATCAATATCAATTAATTGTACAAGTTATTGGACTTAAATATAACTGGTACAATTTGAGTGTAACACGGGGTGCACAGTTTATTGAGTTATCCGATACAGTGTTTAGGTTTTTGTAGAAATGTTTAAAAGTCGATGTGTTGTGTTTTTGTAACTGTCAGGTGAAGAGATAGTGGAAAAATCTAACCTAAATAAATCCGACATAAATATAACCATATATATATATATATGAATTCAGCTCCTTATTTTGAATCATATTCCACTGGTATTTTTTATTTATTTTTTTCATTTTTCGATCACTATTTCTTTATTTCAATGCAAAATGACATGTATTTATGCAAGGTTCTGCATGGTGTCGGACGTAAAGAATAGCACCATCCCATTTCTTCCCGTGGGTGTCGTAAGAGGCGACTAAGGGACTTGCCAGAGAATGGGTAGCAGCGTTATCTGTGCTTTTGTAACAACCGTACTGCGATCGCCAACCCGCCTGCCAAGCGTGGCGATTATGGCAAAACCCCCCTTATGTCAATGTGGCGTTGGGAGAGGCCTATGTCCAGCAGTGGACGTCTTTCGGCTGAAATGATGATGATGATGATGTCTGTACGCAGCAATCCATTTATGTAAATAATACAGCCATATTTTAGCTGCATTATTTTTGCTGTGATCGTTGATCGTTGACTGGTCGCTCGTTTGCTTCTTAACATACGTAAACTGCGTGATCAGCTATTTACATATTTTCGTCTTACCTACATGCAAGCAGTAAATTATTATATCATTCAGATCCAGCCTGTCGCCATGCAGTCCTCCCCCAGCGACGCCCTAAGCCGAGGCTCGTACCCCACAGGGGGTGCCCTTAGCGTGTAGTCGCTTAGTTTGTAAGTTTTATGCCCTGGCTGGAGGCCTTACTCTTAAGGCACCCACAGGATAGTCCGGTTAAGCAGACGACAACCTCCTAGGTTGAACTGCGAGATGCCATTCCCAAAAAAAACAGTAAATTATTACTAACTAAATAATTTATATTTTTGTCTTTATATACCTAGAATATTGCGTGTTAAGTTAATATAATTACCAGCTAAAACTATCTCTTATTTTAAGCTTTGAAAGGCGTATTGCTAGCCTGATAAAGTGTTTATGTGTTAATGTAACTTAGGATAAGAGCATTTTGTTATTATTTTTATGGTAAATAAAGATACTTGAAAATGAAATTTAAGCTGTATTTTAGTTGTACAAATAAAAAAACCGCAATACGAGGGCAGTTTGATATGCCCGTAACTTGACTACGGAGTGCGTAAATGAGCACTAAAACATTTCTGAGAAAAAATCCGGTACAATACGATTCAAAATAAGAACTGAATGCACTCTGTCAGTTTGCGGAGGAGTGTAATTTATACCCTGTATAGTAGTATACGTGTAACGTAATAATTATTCTTATTCTTTATTGCACACACAAAAAAAAAGAAAATATACATACAAATTGCAATATAAAAACTTATGTACAAAGGTGAGCTTAACCCAGAATTGGGTTTATATAATTATTATCTATTCTCTCTTCAGTGTCTGCACCATTTTACGCAGCTCTTCACGTGCCATCTTCCCTGCAGAAGTCATAGGAAGCTGGTCCATGAAGATCACACCCCCGCGGATTCTTTTAGAATCAGGTAGATTTTCTGGAAGAACAAAGTAACATATTAAGCAGATTAAAAAGCAAGCTTTGCCGTTAATCGGTTTAAATGCAAGAACCTGGCTGCAGAGGGAATTTTGATCGTTTGACCTTTGTTAGGAGACCTAAGGCAGGTATCACACGATACCGCTCATTCGCATTGTCGACCGGTGAAGAGGATCTCACTTTCATTTGCTTGTATGAAATCCGTTGATGCCTAACGAAACTATTATGATTTCTGTGGCCTAACACAAGTCCACTGCCAGCCAGTGTGGATGAGGGACTTGACTGAGGGAACGGATTGGTTTTTCTTAATTTCAACCAATCAAGTGGCCTGGGGGGTTAAGATGACGTCTTAAAGCAATTGTCATTCTAGTGTGGGAAAGATAAAGAGCAATAAAGGGCATCTAGCGCCATCTCTTTCCCACGCTGGAATAACATTAAAACAATACTGGCCCAATAATAAGCGGTTCTGGTGTCCACCAGAACTTAGTTTTAAGTAATGCCTAAGTCTTGAGTGACGTTCTGTTAAACGGCCATCGCCATTGCCTGCTGGGCCTTCCACGTTTCCTTTCAGTATTTTTAGCCCATAGCTCGTCCTGCAAGCGGCAGATGAGTCCAGACCAGTTCCCGTTAAACTAAGCACTTGGCCTTCTATTTGAAAAATAAATAAAACGTACTTGCAACAATTTCTTTAATCTCCTCGGCCGTGAAGGTGGACCCTGGACTCCTTACGACGCAGGCCACGGGATGCTCTCCATCATCCTCATTGGGCACGCTGGTGACGCAGACGTCATGCACGCCCGGGTGCTCCCGGATCACGGCCTCGATCTCCAGTGGGGATACCTGCGAAGATTTTTTAGTGATTAGGGAGAAAATGTCACCGCTGCTTGACCACGAGTGACTCGCTCATGTAACTCGCGCGTGGTGACAGTAGCTGCAGAGACAATTAGTCAAAGAGTAGAATACTTATACCAAACGGCAATAAATGAAAGAAATTTCTTATCCACAACGCAACGCAACGGCATGGACGATAATGGACATAGACCAGGTTATGCATGGCATTTGTTGGGCATGCAAAACGTTCACGCAAAACCAACTTTCGTTGAGGACACCCATGTAACTGCAAGCCGGTTGGCTCACTTGCAATCATGGCATCGCCGGCAACAAACCACGATATGGATGCAATACTGGGTTTATAAACAAAAAAAAATCGTAAACAACTTAGAACTTGAGATCTGTGCATACAGCCTGCCATACAAGCTCGGCATGGCGAATGGGTCGCATGCACGGCATTCTCGTTATTCAAGCTGTTTTCCTAACAATAATTGAGGAAATTTTATCCGTTTATTTTAGGAACAGTCAGACATGAAAACTTCAATAAAAACTCACATAGCTTATTCTGTACTTGATCATCATCTTGAGCCTTTCAACAAAGAAGAAGTATCCGTTCTCGTCTCTGTACATAATGTCTCCCGTTCTGTACCAACCGTCTTCTGTGAAATTCGCTGCTGTTTCTTCAGGGTTATTGTAGTATCCCTTATAAAAAATATAAAAAAGTTGGTTATGATCACTGCCCAATTGAAAATTACCTGTATACAGGCTCCGCATTACTTTGTGTAATTTATTTCATCACCGCTCCTCTCAAAAACGGTGAAGGAAAACATCGTGAGGAAACCGGCATGTCCTAGAACTAAAAAGTTTAAAAACATGTGTCATCTACCAACCG
The DNA here is from genome assembly GCA_949152445.1 of Cerastis rubricosa. Lineage (NCBI taxonomy): Eukaryota > Metazoa > Arthropoda > Insecta > Lepidoptera > Noctuidae > Cerastis > Cerastis rubricosa. The sequence continues at coordinate 7,513,983 of OX424545.1, read as the reverse complement.
CACTGGGCCCGCGTGGTGGATTACATCCCTCTCTTAGAGAGGAGACCTGGGTCCCAGCAGTGGGAACATGATAGGCTGATGAAGATGATGATGAGGAAATAGGAATGAGGAACAGCCCACTCCCTCTCATAGAGAGGAGGCCTGTGCCCCAGCAATGGGAACATGATAGGCTGATGATGATGATGACAGGATCAGGCAGCTACGCGTTGCAAAGAGGGGTATGATGGCTGATGACGTTTCTTGCCCTCACGAGAGCTGAGTCATTCGTCAGCTGATGAACGTCAACACCCCTCCCGCACCCCACAGCTACCTCAGGCACCGTCTCAATTAAACGGTGGGCCTGTAGTAGTAATATACATAAGAATGTAAACATAACACATTTAACTCACAGAGAAGATGGCTTCCTCGGTCCATAATTCTCCTGGCACGTTTGGTTCTGTTATTTCTAAGCCGGTCTTTGGATCAACAATCTGAAAAGATAGCATTCTCGTATAGGATAGAATAGACCTTTTTTTGCTACTAGCTGTCCGGCGCAACTTCGTTTGCGTTACATTTTCCCCGTTTTCGCAACATTTTTCATTGCTGCTCCACTCCTATTGGTCGTAGCGTGATGATATATAGCCTATAGCCTTCCTCGATAAATGGGCTATATACCAATGAAAGATTTTTTCAAATCGGACCAGTAGTTTCGGAGCCTATTCAATGCAAGCAATCAAATCTTTCCTCTTTATAATATTAGTTTAGATAGAAGAAAGAATGTACCTATATAAAAATAAGTTGATATATTATGCAAAGGGTGGAAATAAACCACTAACGAAGCCGAAAGGCACTCTCTCTCTCTCTTCTCCCCGTCATTGCGATCATTTGTTTGTTCTGGACCATACCTGGGAACATTCCAGTTACTGAGATATTGGACGTCAAAGTTCCAACCTTTTCACAAGTTTGAAATACAAGTTTTTTTTAAATTTTATAACTGTACTTTAGATTCTCGTACCTCCATGACCCATTTACTATTCAATGCATCTATCAGCACAATGTTCTGAGTGCTTTACATTGAGTTTTACCGTAGAACGTGAATTCCATCCCAAAAAAAAGTCGTTTTCCAGCAATAATTTTTGCGTAGCGTTACCTACTTTGATGTAAAGAATGCTTGGTTGACGGCTTCGTGATGGGTTTGTTTACATCTTTTATAAAAGGATCCATGTACATTCTGCCATAATAAAGCATCCAAATATGATACAACGTAGAGGATAATAAGGATATTACAAAAATATATTATCGTACAATATTACTATCTGCCTACTATTATACATGCGAAACTTTTTGCGAGAATGGCCTTAAAGATGTTAGTTGTTCTTTCACGCAAATCTACGTCAAAGGATTTGGATGAGCTTTAGCACCAGATAGTTTAAAACCTGGATTAACAACTGGGATACTTTTTTCTGTACAATCCCGTGGGATACTTAGGTACCGATCTCCACGCAGGTGCAGCCACGGGCTTGCTAGAGGAAGCGGTATAGACTCTGCTTGATATAAAAGGTCGTGAAACCGTTTGGCGAAGCAAAAAGAATGTAGATATTAAGATAGATATGTTTAAACAATTCTTTATGCTTCGCCAAGATTACGATATGTTTTGACATATCATTGATTCTCTGCTTTGCCAAAAGGTTTCACGACCATTTACATTAAGTAGACTCCATACCGTACAAGTAGGTTACTGGATTTATAATTATTATTATTCTTACCTTCAATGCAGGTAGTGCAGGCAAAGTCGTTCCACAGTTACCAATAGGTTCTGGGGCCTCAATCAAGATTGCACCCAAGTTCTCAGTCTGTCCGTATAACTCAACTACGGCCACTCCTGGACGCACTCTTTTCTATAAAATAAATATAATATAACTTAACTACATGCTGTTCTGTATGGTGTCGGACGTAAAGAATAGCACCATCCCATATCTTCCCGTGGGTGTCGTAAGAGGCGACTAAGGGACTTGCCAGAGACCAGATGGGTGTTGTGTCTGGTGGGCTTCTGACCAACTGTTGCGGTCGGGTTTTAAACAAACTTCAAAAAGGAGGAGGTTCTCGATTGGTTTTTTTTTATGCATGTACACCGATTACGCTGAGATTTATGATCCGATTTACGTGATTCTTTTCCCCCAACCAAAAAAGAGGGGTGTTATAAGTTTGACGTGTGTATCTGTGTATCTGTGTGTCTGTCTGTAGCATCGTAGCTCCTAAACAGCTGAACCGATTTTGATAAAATTGGTGCCATTTGAAAGGTGTTTTAATCGAGAGTGCTCTTAGCTAGGATTTAAAAATCTGCTCAGCCGTTCGAAGGTCATCACCTCTTTACTAGTTGATTTTGGAATATAAACTTTTACGGGTCTGGTCCCTTCGAAATTTGAAATCTTGTCACTTACCACACCACCACCTAAAAACTCAGGATTTTTTTAAAATTTATATCTTTCCTTGTTTTCGTTAATTAGTGAGAAGAGGCGCAACACCGAGAACAGGGGATGGAATGGGAGGAGACCTATGCCCAGGAGTGGGACAGACAAGGCTAAGAAAAAAATATGTTTAAAAAGCATGAAATAAAAAAATTGATAATTTTTTTTTAGTTACCATCTAAATTTAACATAGTTTGGTCAGTGGTTTTTATTTTATGAACATTCTTTTCGTATGTATGGACAATGTGCTGACTGCTGGGTGTCTAGTTACAGGTAAAATTGATACTTGACTAGGATTTATGTGAGATACCACAACTAAAAAGCGTAAAATAAAAAAAATATCAAAAAAAAAAATTACCGACTTATTTATTCTGTGTTGCCTTTGTTACTTTTTGGCACGTCCGCTTCAACTCTAGGCCCCACCCTGGATCCGGAAAGAAATACTAGCCACCAAGGACCACTTACCCGTAACTCAAGAAATGTCCGCTTAGCTATTTTTCCTGCACTAAGAAGGATGCGCTCAAAGCAAGAGAAATCACATTTCTTCTCGTTCTTGAGGATGGCATTCGATACAACAGGTCCCAGAACCACGAATTTTGGCTAGAAGATAAAAAAAAACCCATAACATTTGCACTTCATAAAATTGTGTAAGTGAGAGGTATCATAGGCAATTATAGCAACTGAAACTTATTACAATATATAATTTTTAAAGAATCGGGAGCGGTCAGTGAGTTTTTTTGATAGGCCTGACGTTACTGAGTCGAGGCAAATGAGTAAAAGCCGCTCTGATCGATTTTCATGGTTAAGAAATCGCCCTGACCTGAACGATCCAGGAATGGGCGTTCTTTCATTGCATACCGAGAGGCTAACACATCCGTGTCCGAGGAGCAGATGTGTTTCAATAACAGCCCGGACCAATTACTTCATGCTTTCCGAAGCAAGATCCAATTAGTCTTTAATAATTCTCGTGTAGGTACGGGTTTTTTGAAGTGAAAACTTCTTTAACGGCGTTGTGCACTTTTGTGATGGATAAAAATGTTAAACTTGCGTCAGGACACGTGACCGTCAGACCGTGTCCTGATCGAAAATTCGTAAGACGGATTGACATAAGGAGAAGGAATTTGAACTTTTTGACATCTGTCATTGAGTTTGGGTTACCAAAACCGGATTATTATCTTAAGCATAAACAAAAACTTCGGTTTCTCCGAAGAGGTAAAATTCGTAAGACGGATATTTAGGTAATACAAATTGTCCTGTTTGTGTACAATAGCGTAATAAAAGAATATTGTATTTAACCACATAAATAATAGTACTTTCATACTGACAATTAAAGCAATTCGTGCAAAATTATTCCACCATTCCAAAATATCAAAAATGCGCTACGATAATATTCAAGTTTTCACTTCTGCCGGCACTCCCGGAGTGCAACCCGTTTTTTTTTTTTGTTTTATCAGTAGTGAGAAATCCCCACGGACACTTCGACTACCTCACAGGTTGTGAGACAGTCGAGGTAGTGCCGGACTCGAACCGGTTAATACCACATTCCTGCCCCGCGAGTATCCCTCTAACATAATTGGAAACCTTTATTGCAGAGGTTTTACCTTAAGTATCGGTAACTTTGTGGAAGTCAGATAAGCAGTTTTCTAGTATTGGTCCATGAATCATGAATGATAGTTGGTAAAACGCTAGGCAAATAAATAAGTCCTACGGCGCGCCGCATTACCTTATATTGATTGATTATATCTATGATGTGTTCCGGGGTTTGTGGATTTGAGGTCTGTAGTTTTGTCTGGCGTAGTATTGGACCTACTAACGCACGGATGAAAGACGACACCCAATGTACTGGACCCAAATGTAGGAATAACACGTTTTCTCCTTTTGGGCTGCAAGAAAAAACATAATACATACATCAATGGTCTGTATGGTGTCGGACCATAAGAATAGCACCATTCCATATCTTCCCGTGGGTGCCGTAAGAGGGCGACTAAGGTACTTTCCAGAGAATGGGCAGCAGCGTTCTCTGAGCATTTTGCAACAACCGTACAGCGATCGTCAACCCGCCTGCCAAGCGTGGCGATTATAGCAAAACCACCCTTTGGGGGAGGCCTATGTCCAGCAGTGGACGTCTTTCGGCTGAAATGATGATACATCAATATCGCTTGGGCTGCGGACCTCCAGTATAGTCAAGTAATTAAGAAAAATACATAATATTTTATCAATAGGATTTATTGTAACGCATTTTTCGATGGAATGGCCCAAAGAAATTTAATTATTAAATTAATTGTATGTTGTATATACTCTAAAATAAAGTGGCCTTTTTCAGTGTTCTTTGCGGCGTTCAGTTGGCAGTGAGGCATATAATATGACATCTTCATTATCTTGCCCTTATCCCAATTTATTTGGGGTCGGCGAAGAATGCCTTCTTCTTCCATACTTCTCTATGACTTTGTCATCGCATCAGTTTGAACTCATGCCTGCCTTGTACGTTTTGGGAAACTTATAATATACACACATAGCTATGTATGTTCCCCTCCCCAAAACGTACCAGGCAGGCATGAGTTCAAGAGCGTATCTATTTTAATAATTCTGGTAGGTACGGTGTTCTAGCATTAAATACTAGGATTAGATACCATCTTGGAGCAAGACTTTGACCGAGTGGAGGTCAAGGTTAGGCCAAAGAAACCAGGACTGTCCTAGAGCTCGTTGGGTCGATGATATCGTCAAAGTAGCGAGAAATACCTGGATAAAGGGCGCATAAAACCGGGAAGTGTGGCAGAAAAAAGGGGAGGCGTGTACCCAGCAGTGGGTGCTTCCGGGCTGATATGATGATGATGATGGACTCATGCCAGCCCAGTACTGTTCGTAAGGTTACTGCCTGCTCCTATACAATCGCCACCTACCACCGCAACACCCATCAATGGGGTCCACGGGAACAATTTTAAATGATTTCGTTAAACTAATTCTATTATTTTGTACATATAATTTCACTCTTATTAAATAATTGTTTGGATCTTTTGAATCATATTACAGAGAAAACTTTACTCCATCACTGTACAATAAACGTCATCAGGTGGAGCACGGGACCTTTAGGTATCCGTGCTTCACCTAGGTTCTACCTAGGTAAAGCAAGGGTCCGGACCCATCGCTTGGAAGTCTAAGGGATCTAGTGGACTATGTGGCCACGACTACGATTTTTGGACGCAGAAGCGCCAACCAAGAAGAAAGTTGTTCGCACTACCGGACGTCTGACCAGTTTTGTTCCAGATAGCGGCCGGTCAAGCGATAAGTCGTGATCGTGGCCGTTTATTACGCGAGGTCCCTAAAATCTTCAGGCAACCCACAGAATAATGTACTGCTGTGTTTAGAAGTTTGAAAGGGCTCTAAATGATTTGACCTGCGTAACTTCCACCATTTTATATTATTTTCAAAGTAGCGGCTACGGATAAAACCAGTGTGAACGATAGCTGATATCAATACAACATACGTACTGTATGAGACAAAATCTTCTAAAGCGTCACGTTTCCGAGATTAGCCATCTGGCTGTGGTTGTGCTGTTTGCTGAGATTGTAACTAAGGCTTATATCTCGGAAACGTTACGCTTTAGAATATTTTGCCTCGAATTATGTTTTTTTATTGATACCAGCTGTTGATAAATATGAGTTCTATGCGTGGCCGGTATTTTAAAAACAAAATAAAATAATAGAGAACGCTTCATGTTCGCTGTTATTCTGCCGAAGCCAGTAACACTAGAGATCGCCCCCTGATAACTGGGACTCTGTAGTCCCAGTCTACTCTGTAGCCCTAGTCCTATGACTAGAGCTAGGCAGATGATGACTAGGCCCACATTGTGGATTACGGCCCACCCCCTCTTACAGTGAAGAGGCCTGCGTGTCTGTGTGTGTCCCAGCAGTAGGAACGTTATGTTATAGGCTTGTTGTGACATCACTATTTAGTAAGTAATTAGTGTCACAGCACTTGTGATTGTCGATGACACACATCCGTCTGGTTGCCATAACTTGATCTCAACCCGTCTAATACGGACTGTCTGTATAAATGTAACCTGTGCCTTGTGATAGTAAAACATAGTATACCAACAGTATCTTTCATTGCTACTACTGAACATAACAAGGCTGATAACGGACATTAAGTAGGTACTTACAGTTGTGAATATACTGGGGATATGATCTTTAACATATCAAATTTTCTTAGAATCGACTTGTGAGTGAACGCAGCAAGTTTGATGACGCCTGTTGTGCCGCCTGTACCGATCAGCCATGCATAGTGCTTGCTTGGGTTTATTGTCACTGGCCTGGAATTAATAGAAAAAAAATTGAGAACAGTCACACGGTGAAAGGGGACACCGACGCGAAAACTGTAACCACGTATTAAGCAAATCAATTTGAACCCCCCAAATCGAAATTTTTAATAGGTAATTTAAAAAAAAAAGCATAATTTTGACAGGTATTTTACTTTTGTAGGAAACAGCTGTTTTTTTTAATACTCATTAAAACTACTTTTGCGCGCATGGGCATCTGCGCGAACGGACATATGCGTGAATAGGCATTTGCGCGGCTTAATGGCATCGTGGGTTTTGTTTTCGTAGTTTTCGGGGTCGCTGATTACGAAAATGAGGACAAAGGAATTCGGTTTTTTCAGCATGGGTATCTTTTTCATGGCTCAAATTTAACAACAAGAAAAAAGTGCCAAAGAACCTTGACAAAGAATGACGACAATTTTCACAGTTTACAGACTTAACTTCGCCAAGTATAGAAGGTGTTTCACACGAACGTCGCGTCGCCTTCGTTATGAATAGTAATAATACAGTGAATTGCAGTAGTCCTTGTGCCGATAGTCGTGTCGGCCAATGGCTTAATAGCCAAAACCTTCGACCAACATCTGAGGAGTCTTCCGCTTGTCAGCTAGATCAAGGGCTTGATTTAGAAAGCAGTACTTCTGGACACTGCACGTATTGTTAGGAGGTTCCTCTCTCAAGAACCCTGACCACCAGTAGCCCGAACCCAATTCATGATGCCGGTGTGCTACAATTTTTTTTTTTAATATAATTTTGTAAAAGTATTTAAAAATGTAAACAATATGTATAAAGATGAATAAACGAAATGTAAAAATAAAATAGGTAGTAGTAGTAAGTATAAGGTTCAGAATCTTGTGAACTGCTACTTTATTAATAAAAGTTACGTCTGTTATATGATTTATTTAATTTTCATTTATGAAGTTAAAAGACATTTTAACTACTATGCCCGACAAGATTTTGACACATGACTCATCAGCTGAATCGGCGGGGCGATGCGAATTGTCATGAAATTCAAGAATTTTCATCAACTTTCAGCTCTCGATTTTTGTAATGAAAAATATGTCACGGCAACTGTTTCATATGATCAATTTACAAAAAAAAGGAATCGATTGAAATAATCGGTTTCACACATCTCATTAATTTAAAAAAAATGGTCGTCTATTTCAAATATAAATTGAGTGGTGGTAATGAATATGTCGTGTTATTGGTCCCGTATTAGTAAATTATGCTAATATCTGGGTCATATTTGTTATCGAATCTATACGCGTGTGTGTGTTCTAAGTGAAAAATAAAGATGTAAACACGCACGATTGGCGCGAAAGTTCGACTTTAGATATCAAATTCATCATTACCACTACTTATTTAAATTGAACTATCGATGGATTCGCCACATAATTAAATGACGAGTTGATTTTTGTCCATATAGTGGAGGTTGAATGTTCGAAAACCACAATTTTTATGATTTTTGGGGTCGACCAACGCTGCCGTCAAAATGGCGATGACCGTATTTATGCACTCGGATTTTATAAGGGAAAATTAAGAAACTTGCGCGCTAAATACAGAAGTTGTATTGGTGCTGTTATATGATTTTTTAGCCAACTCTCTTAATTAACGCACTCTCATAGTATTTGATAATCAGAATATTTACATAAATAATGAGATCATTGAATGACTTCATTGCTACTGCGGAGGTTGTGCGTCGAGCCCCACAAGGGGCCCGTACCGAACTATACTATGGTTAAATGTCAAGGTAAACAAGGGTACAAAATTAACCTAGGCCCCCTACATCTTGGAATAATAATTACGAATTAATTTAGACTAGCTGATCTCAGCACGCTCTTGTTCCTACCTACCTACTACCTACCTAGTTATATCTCTCTTATACCTAAATTTAATCATATTTTTAATTCATATTGGACTTATTGTATCACAAATCTTAAAATGTATTGTATGTACTAGCAATAAGAATGACATCTGAATATTTGTACCCCACATCCTATTGGGGTAATGTATTAAACTCAACAAAATATGAACACCATACTTTGTAAAATTAAGATTCTTGGAAATAAATAAATTTTAATTTACCACCTGCTACCTACGTGCTACCTACCTGCTACCTACCAAAAAAAGACCTACAAAGTATAGAAAACGTTTAAAAAAAGATCGGTCAAGTAGCTGTCAAGTTATGGCGTGACCAAGAGAAATAGGGATTCCTTTTATTTACATAGATTAACTGTTGCCCGCGATCTTCGTTCGTGTGAAATTATTATAAAAACTACCTACTTCTCTATTTAAATAAGCATTGAACTTTTTTTTTTCACAGAACCCTATAATTTTTCTAAAATAAATTCATAACATTCACTATCTGCAAAAAAAAAACAGTCCAAATCGGTCTAGTGGTTTCGGGGATTACCCGGAACAAATAAACATCATCATCTGCCCAGTCTTTTCCCAAAGTCTTACCGGATTCAGCGATAAGACCGGACCGACTAACGGTTGGCAGGCTTTCGGTCCACTGACTAGCTGTAACGACTGACAAAGATCTACATATGACAACCCGGACCAACGCCTTAATGTGCTTTCCGAGGCACGGAGGAAACTCGGTATGTAATAAATAGGTGGTCTCCCACCCACAGACCAACCTAGGCAAACACGGCTTAACCTAAAGATCAACCCGAGCGGCAGTTATCATTAAGCCACGAGCTCCTCCCGAACCAAACAAACAGACAGAACAAACATAAAAAAATCAGTTTATCTATGTTTGAAATACCCCATATACTTTTAAGTAAATAGTTGTTATTTTGAAATTACAAACAGACCCTTAAATTTTATTTTATTTTATAGATTTCGCTTAGACTTAGTTTAAACCGCGCATTACGATATCCAAAAAAAACTCTTACCGAAATTCATCTTGGTCCTCCTTCTCATGATATTGCTCGATGAAGCTGGCCAGAGAGTGCTTCCCTCCATCAAAGCAGATGATCTCTGTATTGAGACCCAGCTCTTCCACAACGGCTATATAAGTGTCCAGGAGTTCCTTCTGGCAAAATGCTATCCTTGGAGAGCAGATTTGGAATAGATTCTTTATTTCTCCTGCAAGTAAACTTTTATTTCATTTTCTAAATACTTGTCTGTGAATTAACGAAAAGACCCAAGAAACGATGGATGGACTGTGTGAAGGATGATATGGAAAGAAAGGAGGTATCTGATGAAATGACAATTATTAGAGAAGTATGGAAGAAGAAGACATGCTACGCCGACCCCAATTAAATTGGGATAAGGGCAAGAGAATGATGATGACGACTTGTGTGCGAATAAATATTATTCATATTATGTAGGGTTTTATGTGGGTCTGTATGGTGTCGGACGTAAAGAATAGCACCATCCCATATCTTCCCGTTGGTGTCGTAAAAGGCGACTAAGGGACTTGCCAGAGAATGGGCAGCAGCGTTCTCTGTGCTTTTGTAACAACCGTACTGCCATCGCCAACCCACCTGCCAAACGTGGCGATTATGGCAAAACCCCCCAAAATGAAACAATGTGGCGACACTTGGGGGAGGCCTATGTCCAGCAGTGGACGTCTTTTGGGCTGAAATGGTGATGATATTATGTAGGTATACTTATTTATTTGCAACTAAGTTATTTGTATATTAGGCTAAACCTAGGTACAATTCATTATGTTAGTATGTGAAGTAAAGTTAAAACTTGTATATAAAACCGGCCAAGTGCGAGTCTTACTCGCACACAGGGTTCCATAGCCCCAAACAATATTTTGAACTGTCATTCATTAGTTAGTAGTATTAGTTAGTAAACTTCCACTCAACCGCAAAACTAAATTGGTTTTTCATAGTATGTTAATGAAAAACAAAGTTACTGCTGCAGTTTGATGAAAAAGTCCCATATCTCAAAAACTAAACATCATATCTTATTGAAACCAATTTTCGTTGATAGTTTTTTTTACGTTCTAAATATTTTCAGAATTTTCCTCCTCTTACTTTAGAAATTAGAGGTGGTCCCCCCACCTCTAATTTCTACCACTACACACATTTTACCACTTTGGAAGTGGCTCTAGCGCAAACTATTCAGTTTAGAAAAAAATGATATTAGAAACTTCAATATTATTTTTAAAGACCTATCCATAGATACCGCACACGTATGAGTTTGATGAAAAAAAAAAATTGGTTTTCATTTCTATGTATGGGGAACCCCAAAATTTGTTGGTTTTTTTTCTATTTTTGTGTGAAAATCTTAATGCGGTTCACAGAATACATCTACTAACCAAGTTTCAATAGTATAGTTCTTATAGTTTCGGAAAAAAGTGGCTGTGACATACGGACGGACAGACAGACAGACCGACATGACGAATCTATAAGGGTTCCGTTTTTTGCCATTCGGCTACGGAACCCTAAAAAGGAAACGTGTGGAAAAGTTAGAACTTTGAACTCTATTGTTTCTCATGTAAAAAAACTTTTTAAGTTAAACGGTTTTATGTTAAACATAAATTGCAATGTTTAAGATAAATGTACTAAAAACAAAAAAATAATAAAATAGATACAGTCGAGGGAATTATAAACATATGCATAGACTAGACTAAAATATAAAAAACCGTGGGGCACGTTTTAATCAACGATTGTAGACAATTGACATGCCCCACGGTTTTTTATATTTTAGGCTTAAAAAAACTTAAACTTAAAAAGTTTTTTTACCTATTTTTATTTTCTAGTTTTTAGTTTTTATTTCGCATTCTGTTTAATTCATTTAGTGCTTCATTATTGCAAGGTTTCTTGCCAATATTTAGGTTGTATAGTGCACTGTATTCTTCTTGTCAAGCCCTTTTATTTGATACCCATATTGGTGGGATTGATAAAAAATTGTTATCAGCCATTTGGTAGCGGCGGCCATCTTAGATTTCAATTTTGCATAGTAAATTGTATTCTACTTGTTGAGACCTTTCATTTGATACCCATGTTGATGGGATTGATAAAACCTAAGTTATCCGCCATTTTGTAGAGGCCGCCATCTTGGATTTTAATTTTATATAGTACATTGTATTATACTGGTTGAGCACTTTCATTTGATACCCATATTGATGGGATCGATAAAACCTACGTTATCCTCCATTTTGTAGCGGCCGCCATCTTGTATTTCAAGTTTTTATAGTATATTGTATTCTGCTTGTTGAGCCCTTTCATTTGATACCCATATTGATGGGATTGATAAAACCTATGTTATCCGCCATTTTGTAGCGGCCGCCATCTTGGATTTCAATTTTTTATAGTATATTGTATTCTGCTTGTTGAGCCCTTTCATTTGATACCCATATTGATGGGATTAATAAAACATAAATTATCCGCCATTTTGTAGCGGCGGCCATCTTGGATTTCAATTTTTTATAGTATATTGTATTCTGCTTGTTGAGCCCTTTCATTTGATACCCATATTGATGGGATTAATAAAACATAAATTATCCGCCATTTTGTAGCGGCGGCCATCTTGAATTTATAATGATAATGAATAAATATAATTGTATTGTCACCAAAATCCAAAGTGTATACAAAATTTCAGATTAATCGAATGACAGGAAGACGGTGAAATTTGAATTACTAAATTTGACACAAGAATAATAAATAAATAAAACAAACGGGGTGAGCTAAATAAAACCGTTTAAAAAATGGATCGCGATGACAGAGACAACACGTGCCCTTCGGCTTTTACTCACGTTCTTTGAACAACGGGTCCACTCCAGCAATATGCATGCCAATCATAGTTGCTGCGTAGAACGGAATGTGTAGATCCAAGTGATTCTTTCCTCCCAAAGCCAGAACTTCTCCAGGTTTCGCTCCGAATTTCCGTAAGCATCTGGCTAGATGAATTGAACGGGCTAGAACGGATGCGTTCGTCTCACTCTCTCCTGTGGCTGCGTCGATCTGTGAGAAAGAGAAGATTTATAAAAGTAAGTTCAAAAAACGAGTGGTTGTATGCGTCTAGTAATCGCAACCGCTGTGTGTGCACGAACGATGACCAATCAAGCTATAAAAAACCAAATTTGGCTGATCTCTCGTTGTATGGAAAGCTCATACAAAGGGTGGTCAGGTTACACTGGATATGTATAGCTTACTGTGTCGCTGTGTGTATGATGTTGTCGTTTCTGCCGTGTTTCTAGATAACCATGTAAAAAGTATTTTTTTAATACAGTTGCTCAAAAAGTGGCGTATTGCAGGGACGTATAGCGTTCGGGATGTGGGCTATTACACACTCGAGCTTTTTCTTTACCTTTTCCGAACTCGTGCGTTCTCTTTCCCAACTGTCAAAATAATGTCTATTATAAAGAAAAAAAACCAACCACGGAGTTTTTACTAAAAAAAAATCATAGAAGTTTTTATGATTCATGCAAATATTTCTAAAAAGAAGCTACTAGTTTGTTTCAATATCAGATTTAATTATTTGATTCAATGAGTTAGGTTAGGTTTCATTTCATTTTCATTTCATATCAAATATAAAAATTCTACTGAAGACTTGGCTGTAAGGGCATAGTTCCCTTTGCCTACCCAGAATGGGTTAAGAAAACAAAAAAAATCTCTGCTTATGTATATTCTTTTACGGTTGGCGCCATTTTCCAAAAATGTTCTTTAATAAATTGCTTCATTTTTTCGCAACTGTATTAAAAATAGTTGTTCAGTACACGCGCGGAACCGTCATTGCAACTTGTTCCGACTTGTTTTGTCTTTTTGACTTGACTTGATTTGTCGGAACTCATTGCTCTCTCATTGCAATGACAGGCTTTCCGCACTCGTAATGAAATATACTATTGTCTTTTTTATGTTGTACATTAGTCATCATCAGCCTGTATTCGTCCACTGCTGGACATAGGCCTCTCCCATGACACGCCACTGAGCACGATCCTCGGCCACTCTCATCCAGCTCTTGCCAGCTGCCTTGCGCAGATCATCGCTCCACCGAGTCTGAGGACGTCCTACGCTACGTTTACCGATCCGTGGTCTCCACTCAAGAACTCGTCTACCCCAACGGTTATCGGTTCTTCGGGTTATATGGCCGGCCCATTGCCACTTCAGCGTGCTAATGCGGTGGGCTATGTCGATAACTTTGGTTCTCTGTCGAATCACCTCGTTACGAACTCGATCTTTCAGAGAAACCCCGAGCATAGCTCTTTCCATAGCACGTTGAGCGACTTTAAATTTGTGGACCAACCCAACCGTGAGTGTCCACGTTTCGGCACCGTACGACATGACGGGTAGGACGCACTGGTTATAGACTTTCGTCTTTAGACTCTGTGGAATTGGCAATGTGAAGACCCGACGCAGTTTTCCATACGCTGCCCAGCCCAGATGTATTCTTCTGTTGGCTTCTTTCTCGAAGTTGTTTTTACCTAACTGCATAGTTTGCCCGAGGTAAACATACTCCTTAACAACTTCGAGAATACTGCCTTGAACTGCAATGGGTTCCGGCCTTACATGTTCATTGAACATAACAAAAAAAAAACTACCGATGCATTTCACTCTTAAGCCACGTCTATAAGCTTATTTCGAGAGTCATCACAAACCGTCTTGCGCGAAGACTCGACGAGTTCCAGCCTCCCGAACAGGCCGGGTTTCGATCGGAATACGGCATCATAGACCACATCCATACAGTGCTGCAGATTATACAGAAAACAGAAGAGTATAATTTTTGACTAAATACGATAGGCACTTCTTTTTAATAACATAACAGCTGTAGGCCACCGGTACTCGAACAATACCATAGATTTGTCGCCTAATCAAGCGTAACTGCAATGTTAAATAAGAGTTATGCCTTTTTTTTTTGTCAGGCACTAAAAATATTATTTTACAACGCTATTGTCGATATCTTTATTGCAGTGATAGTTACAGTATTATCGTTGTAAAACATTGAGAGAAGTAAACGGGAAGTAATTAATGGCCACCGTGAATTTCACACTACGACTCGATGAGCGGCCGTGTCCTGACATCTGAATGAACGGTCACTCTTAAAATGTTTTTTATCTTCTAGAATACGATGGAAGCAATTGTTGGAGAATAGGAAGCAATAACAAGCAATAGGGAAGCAATTGTTAGGCATAAATTCAATTTTTTAGGAGCAATAAAATTCTAAATAGTTAAATAATACATTTATTAACACAAGTATACAATAAAAACACATTTACATTAGGGTATAAAGATTATCATTGTTAAATAATATCAATACTGAATTAAATTATTTCGCATAAGTATAGATGGCAGCACAATCTACCTCAGAATTACTTATTGTTATCATTTCATTGATGAAATAATAACATAGACTTAAAACTACATACTTATTACAGACAGCGTCATTAAGTAGTAACCCCCCTGGCGTACTCGGCCGGACTGTAGGGGGGTTAGCATATACTGACGCTGTCTGCACTATATATTTTCTGACATCCACGCGGGTAAGTACAGCAAGAAACAATTTTCTGACATGAATCAAAAATATTCTATAGCGGATGGTCGAATACCCCTTAGTCGCAAGGCAAAGGTGTTCCGCCTTGGCGTTACTCGCCAGGCTAAGTAGCGTGTTTCCGAACGCGCCCATAGACGTAGGAGTTTGTCTATGGTCGCACTGGCCAGTGGTGGCCAAGGTTATTTCAAGTATAAAGCTAACTGATCACTGATTGGTCAGTTTGAATATTGTTAGAACCAATCAGGTTCAAGGAGTCTTTTCATTGATCTTATGTAGGTTGTATTGAATAAGGAAAATGGCGCGACTTGTGCAATCTTTTAAATAAAGTTTTATCGTGTAACAAAGCTCTTTATCTGAACTTGACCCACCCCGACTACAATACCTATTGTATTGTATTGTATAGCGGGCTGGTTTCCGCAACTCCACGTCTAAAGCGCGTATTTTGCGTACGGGTGGGAACATTACTCCAACCACCCCAGCTCCCCGGCCAGCAGCTCCTTGGTGTACTACTACAATACCTATTTAATCACGTGTCGCTCACATCATTTTCGTATACAGGGTGTACTGGACGCCGACGCGAAAACGCTTACCACGTACTCAGCAGTGCAACATTCTGAACCCCGCCACATGGAAACTTTTCATAGGTTTTTTTTTTTTTAAACTGCCGTTTCATACATATTGATCTTTTAGGTATTGCGCTTTTGTAGGAACCAGCGGATTTTTTTGTACCGGTGACTATGTAACTGGTAGGTGGCCCTGTTATTGGTAAATTGCACCGGTTTTTTTTAATTCATGTCAGAAAATTGTTTCTTGCTTTATATACGCGCTACTCTCTGAAACCACCCGTTCGAAGCCGGGGCGGGTCGCCAGTATTGTATATTACCTTCCAGTATCACACGCACACATATTTTACATTTTTTTTTATAAATTTTTCATTTATTCCTAAATTCAGTTAAACCGAAAGTCACCTTGATGTTGTGTATTTCTCTGTCGCCCAGGATCTAGATTTGTGTCCGGTTGATGGCAGAACGTTTGACTATCGTTATCGAGACATGTTGTTAAACATGGACAACCAAGCTGTGGTCTATTTTCCATATATACCTACAAGCCGCTGATCCGGGGCGGCTTTTCATAGAAGCTTTACATACATATTACATGGGACTTAAAATATGTGAAACATGAGTCTAGTATAGCGACAGCTGCCTAACGTGATGTTATGGTTTTTATTCTCTTTTTAGTGTTAGCACCATTTTACGCAGCTCTCCACGTGCGTACTTTCCTGAAGATGTCATGGGAAGCTGGTCCATGAAGATCACACCGCCTCGTAGTCTTTGAGAATCTGACAGTTTATCTGGAAGGAGAAATATGACAAGCGGTTTCAAGTGTAACAGCCTTGCTGCAAGAAAGATTTTGGTATTTCGACCTTTGGAAGCAGAAATAAGTTTCCATCCTGAATTAGGTATTCAGGAACGAAACTTCATGACTTTTATTTTTATCGACCATGATTTAATGGCCCCAAGATTTCACGAAATCTTGGGGCCATAATTCATATAGGGCTTTAATCGGTTTATTAAAGCCTCTAAACGAATTCAATACACATGCATCTACATATATATACACCATTTTTCTGTGCATCCAGCCACTTATACAAGAGTATTCACACCCACACACACACACGCACACACACATGCAAACACACCACACACACATACTAACCCATCAATTTATACTAATATTATAAAGCCAAAGAGTTTGTTTGTTTGCTTGAACGCGCTAATCTCAGGAACTACTGGTCCGATTTGGAAAATTCTTTCAGTGTTAGTTAGCCAATTTATCGAGGAAGGCTATATATCATCACGCTACGCCATCAATAGGAGCGGAGCAGCAATGAAAAATGTTGCAAAAGCGGGGAAAATGTGACGCAGACGAAGTTGCGCGTGACAACTAGTAAGTAATAAACGCTATTGTATTTGTTTGCTCAATATTACTTACTGCATTTGTGTACTAGTGCATAATAATGTTTAAAATGTGCTTCCGAAGGGGTGGAGTCATGGTGTCCTGAAATACAGGCTTTTTGTCTCGCTTAGGCACCAGTCTCCCACAGTTAAATAAAAGCCATGTATTGTTCACGAAATCTAATAATGTAATTATGTATTGTGGTAAGAAATAAATAAAACTTTATGTTTATCTTTTTACACACATTAGCCTTTAATAACTGGTTCACGCACAGAATACATAAAATTTGTATGAAAAATATGAAAGAAAGTAAAGAACTTAGCCAGAGGTTGGTGCTGCCTCCTTAATTCTGGTCATCAGTGATTTTTAATCTATATGGCCAATGACCCATATGTCATCATCTGCCTAGCCTTTTCCTAAACTATATTGGGGTCGGCTTCCTGTCTAACCGGAAGCAGCTGAGTACCAGTATTTTACATGAAGCGACTGCCTATCTGACCTCCACAACCCAGTAACTTGGTAATAACGATACCCCTTGATAACATTGGATGTCAGACTTTCGGCTTCTGACTACTCGTAACGACTGTCAAAGATCTACAAATAACAGCCGGGACCAACGGAATAACATGCCTTCCGAGGCACAGAGGAAACTCGATATGTAATATTATGGTCACCCATCTACGGACCAAACTCGGCAAGCACGGCTTTACCTTAAAGATCGACCCGTGCGGCTGTTATTATTTAGCCAATGACCTATATGTAATAAGGTTAATAGGTCCCTAGTCAAAAGCACCATTCAGCAATATTGGCACTTTAGCATGCACCATCGATATAGAAGAACTTCCAAATTACTTGCCAGTATCATTAAGTCATATTTTTTTGCCCTTATCCCAATTATTTTGAGGTCGGCGCAGTATGTCTTCTTCTTCCATACTTCTCTATTTCTCGTCATCTCATCAGACACCTCCTTTCTTGCCATATCATCCTTCTCACAGTCCATCCATCGTCTCTTTGGTCGTCCTCAACACTTATAGCCATCATAATTATAGTAATACCTACAAACTGGCCGGAGAAGGAAAAATATAACGAAGATTCGAAAGGTGTGGGGGAGTTTTTCGCCCAGCAGTTGCACAAAATAGGCTAACATACAAAAAACACACGTACTAGCAACAATCTCCTTAATCTCCTCGGCCGTGACGGTCGACCCTGGACTCCTCATGACGCAGGCCACTGGATGCTCTCCATCGTCCTCATGGGGCACGCTGGTGACGCTGACGTCATGCACGCCCGGGTGCTCCCGGATCACTGCCTCGATCTCCGGCGGAATAATCTGAAGAAAACATGAGGGAAACTTGAAACGGTTAAGTTTAGTATTGGGGGAAAGAGATAGAGCTATACAAGACGTCTAGATGTTTCTCTTTCCCACTCCCTTTTCTGGAATAAGATTAAAACAATACTGCTTTAAGAGCGTTTACGCCTTCCGGTATTTCATACAAACTTTCAAGTTCTTATTATCCGAAATGACTGAACCGATATCATACGCATAAGTCGGATACATATTTCGAAAAAGCTACTGGAGAACATTTTCGAAAAACAGTGTTACAGCTAAATAAGACCGATTATAAATCTTGCATAGAAACAGAAATTTCCAATTGTTTATTTTTTTTTAAAAGAGTTTTTGAAAATGTTCTCTAGTAATTTTGTAGACCTATGTGTCCTGCTTATGACTATGAAGTTTCAACTGTTTCGGAAAATAAGGACTTGAACGTTTGTATGAGATGCCGTTAGGTGTAAACGCTCTTAAGCCGTTGTGGTCTTGAGTTACGAAAGCGTGTCATGGACTTTGGTAGACCCCTTATACAGGATGGCGCCAATCTACATTATGTAGATAAACAGGCTAGCACTGACAGGTTAACGACGCCTCATTGGTATAAACTCTAAAGACATGAGTTGCCAACGCGCTAATTCAAAAACCTTTGCAAATTCGTTTCTTAAAATTATCCAGATGCGAATTAGTGCAAATTAAACCCAAGGTTAGTAAAGCAATATATAAAAATGGTGTTCTTTTGATTAATGATTTTTTATTTCCATGTTAGGATTAATTTGATATTTTGTTTTTATTTATTATCCTATTGTCGTACACCACCACCTATTGTAAATACAGGACAGTAACAACATACTTGACACATGAAAAAAACCGGCCAAGTGCGAGTCTTACTCGCACACAGGGTTCCATAACCCCAAACAATATTTTAACTGTCATTCATTAGTTAGTAGTATTATTTAGTAAACTTCCACTCAACCGCAAAACTAAATTGGTTTTTCATAGTATTTTAATGAAAAACAAAGTTACTGCTGCAGTTTGATGAAAAAGTCCCTTATCTCAAAAACTAAACATCATATCTTATTGAAACCAATTTTCGTTGATAGTTTTTTTTACCTTCTACAATCCTAAATATTTTCAGAATTTTCCTCTTCTTACTTTAGAAATTAGAGGGGGGGGGACACACATTTTACCACTTTGGAAGTGGCTCTAGCGCAAACTATTCAGTTTAGAAAAAAATGAAATTAGAAACCTCAATATCATTTTTGAAGACCTATCCATAGATACCCCACACGTATGGATATGATGAAAAAAAAAAATTTGGTTTTCAGTTCTATGTATGGGGAACCCCAAAATTTATGTTTTTTTTTTCTATTTTTGTGTAAAAATCTTAATGCGGTTCACAGAATACATCTACTTACCAAGTTTCAACAGTATAGTTCTTATAGTTTCGGAAAAAAGTGGCTGTGACATACGGACGGACAGACAGACAGACATGACGAATCTATAAGGGTTCCGTTTTTTGCCATTCGGCTACGGAACCCTAAAAATGACATCACAAAACACATTGTTATGAAAACTTATTGAAGAGACGGTAAGTAAGTAGGTAATCAGACGACCAGAACAATCAACATTGCAACATGCATTGTTGTATAAACTGTAGATAACAGGTACATTACTATCGGGGTTATATTATTATATATATATATATATATTTATAGTTGTTCTCATCGTCTGTCTTTAATGTTGCCCCTTCTGGGACACAGGCCTCCTCTCTATAAGAGGGAGTGGGCTGTCATCCACCACGCGGGCCCAGTGCGGGTTGGTAGATGTCACATGTCTTCGAATTTTTTAGTTCTAAGACATGCCGGTTTCCTCACGATGTTTTCCTTCACCGTTTTTGAGGGCAGCGCTGATGAAATAAATTACACAAAGTAATGCGCCTGCCTGGGTTCGAACCCACGGCTTACTGATCTTTAGTTGGGCCACCACCAGACCCCGCGCTAACCAATTAGCTGTGTTCTGCCTTTAAGAACAGCTGCACTAGAGTATTTTAAAGGGTTTAAAAAGGGAATTTTAAAAAAAATTTGAAAAAAGGGATTTTAAAGTTTCTATACAAGGTGTTGTTTTGCATCCTCGTCAAAATTCAGGATGTTGTCACAAAAGACATAAATAATCAATATAAATTACGGTACCTATTAAATTATTAAAAAACACTGCGTTTTTTTGTTGTTTAAATTTGTCAATATTTCAGAATAACCCCCTTAACGTGGTTTAGGGCTTATAAAATTATCGAAAAAACGTATGAGGTTTTTTGTTTGTGTGTAACCGACGTTATAAGGCGGGGATCAGACGGCCCGTGTTTATTATTGATTCGGGTCGAGAATCATTAGCATAGTTACCTCCTAGAATTTGACGAGGTTGCAAAACAACACCTTGTATTTCTTGTCACCAAAATTTATATTTGTCATCAAAGTTGTATCACCTAGTAAATAGATCTATCGCCACGAAATATTTTCGTTCTCAGATAAACAAAAAGTGTTCCCAGGTATGAATTATCAAATAAATGTTGATACATGTGTAAAATAAGAGATGGATTACCAATAAAATTGTAGTGCATTAGATGAATATAAACTTCGTTCTTATAATAATAGTTTTATTACTTAAATAATAGCTTTGTGCTCGGAATGGTAGATCTGTCACCAAATAAATAGATCAGTTCCTTATTTCTATGAAGAAATGCTTTATACGAGACATTGGGCACACCGACTCGGACAGGTTAGGTTCGAAGAGGATGGCGGGGTCTAGTGAGCGAGCGGAGCGAGCGAACTAAGACCACGACATCCCCTTCGTGTTAGGTTACTGTAAACCCTGCAGACAGAAATAGGAGCCCCGCATAGCGGGGCTACGTCGACAACGCCTTAGTTTGGACCTGTGGTTTGGAGTTTTTATGTAAACATTTTTACATTGTTTGATGATTCAATTTTCGTGACACTTTTATTATTTTTAAACGTAATAAAATTACTTGATGATTGATATTATTTCCAAGTAATTCTTAATTAATATTTACGTAAGCGTTTTGATATTATTTGATGATTCAATTTAGGTGACAGATCTACTATTTTGGGAACAAATATTATTTATTAGGTCAATGAAAATGCATTTATTAGGGTATTGATAAAATCATACCCTATTTTAAATCTTCATATTTTCATATTTACATTGTTATCGTTGGTAATTTCATATTTTGAAATTTCATGTTACATGTTATACAGTCCACTCCCTTTCATTTACCTACTACACCAAGACCTATCGTCGCGATCAATGAGAGATCCCCATAAACTGGTTTTGTATAGCTTGTTTGGTCGCAGTGTTTACCAAAGCATCGCAAAGACATTCAAATATTGTCCATCATCACTTACATGGTAACTTCTGTACTTGATCATCATCTTGAGCCTTTCAACGAAGAAGAAGTATCCGTTCTCGTCTCTGTACAGAATGTCTCCTGTTCTGTACCAACCATCCTCGGTGAAGGAGGCTGCTGTCTCTTCAGGGTTGTTGTAGTATTCCTAAAGAAATAAAGATACCTATTGTATTGTGGTATTCGTTTTTGCTTATGGCTTCGCGCGCTTTATGGTCGAAAATTATCCCAAATGAAATTTTTGAGTTTAGCTTAAGACACTCCGGGATAATGTAATTTCTCACCCCATTTCCGTTTTTATAAATAATGGTTCGGAACCCTTCGTGCGCGAGTCTGACTCGCACTTGGCCGGTTTTTTATCATGAAAGAGCGTAGTACCCTTCGGAATTACATCCAAACTTACAAACTGTACCTCATTTTAATTTTTTTTTTAAATTAAAAGAGGTTCAGTTTGTACAAAAATAATAAATAAATGGTATTAACATAGATAGTATCTAGATTGTACCAGATGTACCTTAAAAAGCGCAAGCCCTCTCGTGTGGTGTCTTAGCTTAGACCTTGAAACTCAACATCTTTTGTTCAACGAGTTCCTTCCATTTGTTCCTTCATTATTCCTTCTTCGCCTTTGTACTATATTTTTTTGATGTGCTCAAAGTTTTAATAAGTAAATTAATAAACAACTCACAGTGAAGGAAGCTCCTTTCGTCCATGCTTCTCCAGGCACGTTCGGTTCTGTTATTGCTTTGCCCGTCTCTATATCAACTATCTGAAAAATAAACAAATGAGGTTTTTACTTTATTTGGTTCTTCTTTCGAACGTATTGATGGTAATGTACTAAAAATGAGTTGACCCAGAACTAAGCGACGAATTTGATTCTATCATTATTTGGTATTTTGGTCCAACGCAGGTGCGTTTCTAAGCTACAGAATTTTGATGTTACAAACTATAAAAGTCTTGAAATAAGTTACCAACCTCGATTTCCGGTAATCCAGGCGCAGTCTTGCCACAGTTCCCTATGGGTCCTTCTGGGGCCCCAATCAAGATTGGGCCCAAATTCTCAGTCTGTCCATACATTTCCACAACGGGGGTATTTGGCCGCACTCTTCGCTGTAAAAAAATAAATAATTATAGTCATCAGAAGAAATATTAAGCACTCCATCGTGAAGAGACGAAGGAATGTGGGGAGGCCTTTGCCCGGGAGTGGGACAAACAGGGGCAACAAAAAAAAAAACAACAGTATTACTTCTAGTCCACCATTATTTAAGCCGGAAAAGTTAACTGCTAGTCATAGGTTTCCCTAAAAAATAGCCACACTGACCGTTCTTGTGTTGTTTGAAACCAATAGATTCCCGTGATCTTTAGTCTCCCTATATATATATACTTTATTTTGCCCGTTTTAGTTGTGGTAACTCACACTTATCCTTGTCAAGTATTTATTTTTCATTTAACGAGAAGTTATTAGCACATCATCCATATAGCAGAAGAAAAAAATGCATAATCTACAGGATAACTGATTAAGTGCCAAAGCAAAGTGAAAACAATTAATTTGGGACCACCGTGCGAGCTTCTTCAACCGAATAAAAAAATAATCACTTAAATCAGGCCAGTAACCTTGGAGAAGTCGGTGAGCAATGAGCATACTTATATAAAAAGATAATTTGTTGTTGGAATACATAACCACCTCCTTCTTTTGAAGCCGGTTAAAAACGAAAGAAACACTTACCCTTAATTCAACATGAACATCCTTGTGTATCTTCCCTCCTGACAACATTACGATCTCGAAGCAGGTGAAGTCACATTTCTTCTCACTCTTGATCAAGGAAGTCGCTATAGTAGGACTCAGGAAAGCACTTATGGGCTGAAAAGAGAATGAACAAAAAATGAAATTCTCAGCGAATTTGAAACGAGTATTCTTTCATCCGGCGGCAACCTGAATGAGGCTGGCTTAGGACCGTGAAGTTGGGTGATAGATCGGGGAGTCTCTCGCTGTCGCATTGCACGACCCTCGCGAGTGGTGGCGATATCTCAGGTGAGCCCGGACATAGTCATGTCGGAGTCATAGGATGCCCGGAGGCGGGCTGCGCTGGATGGGTTGCGAATGTCATGCGTAGCAGTACTCGTGGCCCATCCAAAAAGGCGACATTAGGCTCACGGCGGTGTTTTATAGTGGGTGCAAGCCTCACAAAACCAAACCGTCTCCCCGGAAAGTGCAGTATCCGCCAAGCATTTTCACCGCCTAATTAAAAAAAGGACTGTGTAGATTGTAAGAAATAGAGCCCTATGTATACCCAGCAGTGGGTGCATTCAGACTAAGGATGATGATGATGAGGATTCCTTCGACCTCCACCTTCATCTACCGCTTTTATAGTATACAATAGTCCGCCTGCACCATATATGTTGACCGCGGCTTAAACTAACTGATGAAGGACCTGCAAAGCCATAAGTGGGATTGAAAACCCAGCCACACCACGTGCAGGAGAACTGAGCAGAGCCATGTTTTTTTCGGGGGTGGAGGGTCCAATCCGGCCCTGTGAAAGACATTCTATTGACTTAAACACTACAGAGCACGTCTACGATAAATATCATACCTTATACTGATTAATGAGTTCGATGATGTGTTCTGTAGTCGATGGATTTGAGGTTTGAAGCTTTGTCTGACGCAGCAGAGGAGAAGATATCGCGCTGAAGAAACCCGAAACCCATTGCACTGGAGAAAGATTTAGACCCATTTTGTTTTCGCCGTTTGGTCTGCAAGAAAAATAAATATCTGAAGGGTCAAACATAACATAAGATCTCGTCTTCCCGAAGGTTTAGAAGTGTAGGTACCTAATAGTACGCCCATATATCGCCAGTTATGTTTAAGTCCCATGTAATACGGGGCCAGCCTATTGCCATCAACCGGATACAAATCCAGACTCCGTGGCTGCTACTGAGAAATTCCTGATGGAAAAACCCAATGCCCGACCTAAACCCAAAATCCTTTTGCCTGCCCTGGGACCAGCAGTCGCACTTGCGACCATTAAATCATCGAGACATTCAAAACTAGGCCATTGAAAAGCACGTTTTAAACGTCAAATACGGAAAAAGAAATCGAATCTATTGCCCATTTGCAATGGTAGTTTTGTATTGAGAAGAATGAGTAAGAAACTCTATCGTTAGTATTTAAAGAGAGGCTGATCATTATTATCTGGAAATATTTAAAGTTCGAGTGAATCGGTGTCTTCTAGACAAGCGTGCTCCACACTAGGCTGCGTCATCGCATCCCATCAGGCCAGGGGGTCTACTCTCTTTCTCCGAAACGTAACTTCGGCAACGAACGAAAATTAAACGTAGTTACGTTTGTGCCCTTAATCTATATCGTTTGCGGACGCACATAAGAAGTTCGAATTCACAAACAATTAACGTAAACGAATGTATTAAATGTTATTATAATATTAAATGTTAGTATAAGGTCACAAACGTAACTACGTTTAATTTTCGTTCGTTGCCGAAGTTACGTTTCGGAGAAAGAGAGTAGACCCCCAGTTGCGGGCTGCCGCAAGCCTCTTTATAATAAAAATAAATAAATAAAGAACAGCGTCCAAAAACTTCCGGTTGCTGAGCAGAAATCTGCTAGATGACATCAGCATCACTAATAAATTGTACACTTTCCTGTTTATTTGCAAACATCAAAGTATCAAAACAGTATGATAACGAAATATTAATATGATTGACGGGACAAGACATCATTCATTTAATCATTATCATTTCAGCCCAAAAGACGTCCACTGCTGGACAAAGGCCTCTCCAAGTGTCGCCACATTCACATTTTGGGGGGTTTTACCCTAATCGCCACGCTTGGCAGGCGGGTTGGCGATCGCAGTACGGTTGTTATAAAAGCACAGAGAACGCTGGTGCCCATTCTCTGGCAAGTCCCTTAGTCGCCTCTTACGACACCCACGGGAAGATAAGGGATGGTGCTATTCTTCACGTCCGACACCATACAGAGTCAGGGACAAGACATAGAAAATCGTAATCCAAAACTTGTTACTGCTTAGTAACAAGTCAGTATATCTATTGTCCGGTAACATTCGTGTGTCTAAATCGAAAACGTTCAAGATTAATATTTTTGTATAACAATTTTCTCTATGAGTGTCTTTGTTTCAGTCTAACCGGATGCAGCTTCAGTCTAGCCGGTATATTGTCTGGAATTCTCAACCTAAATACGTGTAGATAAGATGTAGATTACGAAGAATTGAAATAGGTTGTTACTTACAAATGTGAACTAGGGGTGAAAATAATTTTCAAAAGTTCTAGTTTTTTCATAAACGACCTGTGAGTGAACGCAGCGAGTTTGACGACTCCAGTCGTGCCACCGGTACTGATCAACCAGACGTAGTGTTTGTTCTGGTCAATTATCACTGGCCTGCAAATAAAATTGGATAACAAATAATTTAATTTCTTTTAAATAGTGCGTTGACAAAGGTGTACCAAACTCAAAGCATTTATTTCAATTAGACCGTTGCAGGCACTTTTGTAGGTCAAAACAAAAGGATAACGCTATAGTCCCAGTCACAAGACATAATAACTTGTGAAAATACTGTAGTTGCCCATTCAAAAGCGCAGATTTCTGTGGAGAAGAATGGGCAAGAAACTCCATGGACACACTCTTTTAAGTCCTAATATTTTTACAAGATCTTGGTTCCATCATTCGTGTTAATACAAATAACTGAGATAAATGATTTACACATTAAGAACGTCTAAAGTAAAAAAATGAAATCAACGATTCAAAAACTAATTAATTCAAATAAACCGCGGCAGCTAAAACATGAAACATATTTGCACATCCAAATTTCGCCAGTTGTGATAAAGTAAGTCTAGTCCTATATGCGCCCTGCTTTAAAAATGCGACTCTGAGGACCAAATAAAAATGGAACTGATCAAAAGGATACTCTACTCAAGTGTGTCGGACTCCATGGTAAACTATAGTCTCCATTTTTATTAGGAAAACGATGAGAAGAAAATGAAGGCGGACCGAAAAAAAAGCCTGGATTTAAAACAATTAATACTGAGTGTATGGAGTATGTTTTTGGAGTTGTAGCTAATTCTAGAACAATCGTTGACATTCGACAAGAATCAAGAAGTTCTTACAGGAATTCCTCTTGGTCCTCCTTATCGTCATACTTTTCGATGAAACTGGCCAGGGAGAGCTTTCCTTCATCGAAGCAGATGACTTCTGTGTCCAAACCCAGTTCTTCCTTCACGTCATTGTAGGTATCCAGGAGTTCCTTCTGACAAAATGCTACTCTTGGAGAGCATATTTTGAACAGAGTTCGTATTTCGGCTGTGAACAATATTTTAAATTTAATAGGCAGCTAGCTATGGTGGCCACTGGTGATTCTGGCTTTCAAGAGTGGTAGTGAATGAGAATATGTACTACTTCCCACTATCCCGCCGACATCATGTCGTATGGGCCGAAACATCAAGGAGACGACTGCGGACATAGACCACTCAGATAGACGTACTATCACCGCAGCCTCTTCCTATCTCCCTGTACTTTCAAGTTCAAGTTATTGAAAATAGTGTGGCGAATTTGTAGCAAAAGAAAAAGGTAGCTACTTGATTGTAACTCGTGGTTAGAGTGACGTAGATTTGTCCGGCTTTTAGGCCTTCCGTACGGGCTGGGTCAGGCCGTGGTGTATGTTTGTATGGACTTTTCAAGTTCGGATGATTTATTTATTTATTTAAACTGCATAATAGTGGTACTAGATAGACTTTGGCTTAATACCACAAGGCATTCTCTACCAGTAAACCTTTGGGTCAAATGGGACTATATTGTGATAGCGGATTATATTTTATATGAACACGTCATTACTGATAAAAGGAAAAATTTGTGTGTTAACATATTGTCTGGCTGGACCAGAAGATACAGACAAAAGTTTAGTTTGCAGGTTACCGTCCAAGTTGCTCATGTACGAGTAATATTTTGTGACAAAATCCTTTTTGAACGGAACAGGTGACAAAAAAAAACAAAAGTCATGTTCTAAATTTATGCAGACGAACTCAAGGTCAAAAATGTTTGTACATAGTATTCGTATCATGTAATCAGTCACGTACTTTACATAATTATACGTACTTAAATTGATTCGTTCCATGAAGAATACATTATTGTGTACATGGGATTTAGATCTTTATTCTGCAAACAAACTCTCAACTCTTTGTCTCCGGGTTCCTCACTCAGACTAACGTAAATTTCATCTTGCTACTTTTTATTGCACTACTTATGTATATTTCGTACAACTACTCTGTTGATTTCGTTGGGTACCTACTAGGCTCGTTTTCCTGATAGGGCCAAGTGGTAAAAGGTTGTATCATAAATTCATGAGGAATAACTGTAGCAGGCAAGAGGAATTTGGATTATACCGCCGTGCTTAGGAAAGCACATGCACGTGATTTTGCACTTTAATATTTCCCGCGTCAATGACTTGTCTTCGCTAAGATAGGATGCTTTGACCGAAAACGGTGAAGAAGACTATTACATATTATCATTCATAGTTAAACACTCACCCTTTTTAAACAGTGGATCGACTCCAGCAATAGGCATGCCATTCATTATTGCTGCGTAGTACGGTATATGCAGATCCAGGTGGTTCTTCCCTCCCAAAGCGAGGACATCCCCTGGTTTCGCACCTAGCTTTCGGAAGCATCTTGCCAACTGGATTGAACGAGCTAGGACAGAGGCGTTTGTCTCGCTCTGTCCTGTGGCTGCGTCTATCTGTGAGACGGGGAAAAATATGTTTAAGGTAAGAAGTAAAATTTTAGGCTGCCGAAATTTAAATCGGACATGGTACTCATCATTATAAACAACTATTTATTACGGAAAACAATAGTCTTATTATTTCTTCTGTTCTGTGTGGTGTCGGACGTAAAGAATAGCACCATCCCATATCTTCCCGTGGGTGTCGTAAGAGGCGACTAAGGAACTTATCAGAGAATGGGCAGCAGCGTTCTCTGTGCTTTTGTAGCAACCGTACTGCGATCGCCAACCCGCCTGCCAAGCGTGGCGATTATGGCAAAACCCCCCCTTCTTGGGGGAGGCCTATGTCCAGCAGTGGACGTCTTTCGGGCTGTAATGATGAATGATGATTATTTCTTCAGAACTTAAATTGTTTGGGTTTAAACTAAAATTAGCCCGTATCGGCTGTATGTACTGCAGTTTGAAGGTTATGGCGATGGTTATTTTTGTCAATTCACTTTTATTTCCATACTATCCATACTCATATGATCTCATATGATTTGAAAGAAACTCTATCCGTCTGTTCACGTCCTAACGGATGATCGCTTTTCATGAAACAATGGATGGATTGGCTGACCACCCATTACGTAGCAACATGCGCTTGCGCTTCGTAAACAATAGTTTAAAGATATAGGTTTAAAAAGTATGTATTAAGTAGTTTATAGTCGTGTTTTTATGCTTATATATGTATTGTGTTCTATGGGCCTAGTTGCTTGAGGATTGTATTGTATTGTTTAGTAAGTTTCCTCCGTACCTCGGAAAGAAAGTTTAGACGTTGGCTGTGAATTTTTGATAGTCGTTACAGGCAGGGTTGGGTAGTATTTGAATTACTTGTAATTAAAATACGTAATTGAAATACAAATACGTATTTGGTATTTGTATTTCAATTACTTCCTTAAAATGTAATTTGTAATTCGTATTTCAAATACCTGACGACGAAGTATTTTGTAATTAGTATTTCAAATACTTGAGGCTTCAAAATACATTTTAACATTAAAATACATTCGTGCTCATCAGGACATGTATAACGATTATTTTCTTTAGCAGGTTTTATTCACTCTCCAACAAGAGGCTGTTTGTCTGACAATACATTTAAAAATCTAGTGTTCATGAAAGGAAACTCTGGTTTTACTGATTAATTAATCTTGTTTTCCTTTACTTTTCTGCCCATGCTGAACTAGATTACTTATTTTGTAATCATTATGTAATTTGTATTTTGTATTTCAAATAAAACCAGCTAAAATACTGTATTTTGTATTTTATATTTCAAATACTTTACTTAAAGATATTTGGTATTTTGTATTTTAATTACTTGCGATACTGTATTTTGTAATTTGTATTTCAATTAAAGCAAAGCATGTATTTTGCCCAGCCCTGGTTACAGGTAGTCAATGGCCCGAAAGTCTGACAACCAGTCTGACCAAGGGGTATCGTATTACCCAGTACTAACTGGGTTGTGGAGGTCAGATAGGCAGTCGCTCCATGTAATACTGGTTTTCAGCTGCATCTGGTTAGACTGGAAGCCGACCCCAACAAAGTTGGTAAAAGCCTAGGCAGATGAGTTCGACCATGATCTGGGTGTTGAACAATGAGGTCATAGACTAGTAAAGTTTTCGGGAGAGCCAAATCACACACATGCCTGGGTTCGAACCAATGACCTGCAGACACGTAAGTCGGATACGTTACACCTGGGTTACTTTAGCTCTCCACTAAGCTTATTAGAAAGTACAAATGAACCGGACCTATATTTTTTTTATTGTAATACTGTTTACTAGTAGCAGATTGAATGAATGAGTTTACGATTTCCGGCAGGTGATTAGGAAGTATAGCTGATAATGTTTACTTCTTTTTATTCACAGGTCAGTGTCGAACAGTCAATGAATCAGCTTGTTATCAGTTGTGTAGATTAGGACTAGGCCAACGCGGGATTTGGAAAATAAAAACAATGGTACAATCTATTACAATGGTCTATGGTTTTCCGTTGGCTCTGGTTTTTGTAACTGCGGTTTACTTCTAGTATTTTTTTGGGAGAAGCCCGCCACGCAATTTCCAAACACCTGCAACTCTTGAAAGCCAAAATCAACAGTGGTGCCCACCAGAAAAGCTCCGAGACAATAAAGGACGACGAAGTCCCAAAGAAACAATTTAAGTGACTTGGATCATCATTTCAGCCCAAAAGACGTCCACAGCTAGACATAGGCCTCCCCCAAGTGTCGCCACATTGACATTTTGGGGGGTTTTACCATAATCGCCACGCTTGGCAGGCGGGTTGGCGATCGCAGTACGGTTGTTACAAAAGCACAGAGAACGCTGCTGCCCATTCTCTGGCAAGTCCCTTAGTCGCCTCTTACGACACCCACGGGAAGATAAGGGATGCTATTCTTTACGTCCGACACCGTACAGAGCAGTCTTGGATCCCGCTACGAAATTAATCAAACAAGAATAGCGGAGAGTAGGAAAAACATAATTTGCCACTTCCCTCCATATCAACAGGAAACAGAACAAAACAAGGCCAATAAACACGAAGGGACTTTTATCGTTTACAACTGGGATAAGTCCAGTTGCCTTGCACCACGGACAAATATAATCGTTCATATTAATGGGTTCTAAGTGTTACTAACATTACTTATTGAACATATTCAATAAGTAATGTTGTAAATCTTATCTTATATATACTATTATAAATGTGAATGTGAAATTTTTCCTTCTCCAACCAAAAGTCAGCATTATTTATTTTTATGCTAAAGAGATGCTGAAGAGACAGAAAAGAGATGCTGAAGAGACAGAAAACCCTTTTTTGCAAATAGGTACCTATTTCTATTGTCACATTTTTAGACAGTGAAAAGAAAGTAAGCATTTTTTAAATGGCCGCTGGCTTTATAAGTTGTTAGGCCCTCATTTTATCGGTTTTAAAACATTATCGTGATGGGCCATAGCCTATGGCCCAAAGGTTAAGGGAACCGCTTATCAGGCAAATGTTGGATGTGTGTGTGTTACAAGTTCAAGCCCGGCAAGCAAATTGGGCTGTACATAATAAGAATTTTACTAAAAGTTAGGAGAAATAACAAAATATGTTTTATTTATTGTACATTTTGTTTTTAAGAATAAAGAGATGATCAAACCAGAACAACAACCAGAGACCTTTTTCAATAAAAAGATCTCTGGCTGTTTTTCTAGTTTTCAAAAATAAATAAAGTAGTACAAAAAAAAGAAAAGGATGGTGACGATAATTCACAACTTTTTACGCGAACTGTACAACAACTGATCCAAGTAATTATGCCTTCTAGAAACAACTTTGTTGCAATATTTACCAACGAGAAATATCACCCGTTGATAAAACTATTATCAGAGATTATTACCTAATGGTTACTATTACGACTATATTAGTCTTGTTTTTGTTTACTTTTTCGATTGCTTTTTTGAGGAGCTCGTGGCTAATTAATAACAGCTGCACGAGTCGACCTTTATGGTTAAGCCGTGCTTGCCTAGGTTGGTCCATAGATGGGTGACCATAATTACATACCGAGTTTCCTCCATGCCTCGGAAAGCACGTTAAGCCGTTGTTCCCGGCTGTCATTTGTAGGTCTTTGACAGTCGTTACGAGAAGTCAGAAGCCAAAAGTCTGACCTCCAGTCTTACTAAAGGTATTACCCAGTTACTGGAGGTCAGATAGGCAGTCGCTTCATGTAAAATACTGGTACTCAGGTGCATCCGGTTAGACTGGAAGCCGACCCGAGCATAGTTTGGGAAATAGGCTAGGCAGATGATGGTGTACCTAGAACTGATCCAAGTAATTATGCTTTCTAGAAATAACTTTGTTGCAATATTTACCAAAGAGAAATATTACCCGTTGATAAAACTTTTATCAGAGGTTACATAATAGTTGAGAGCAGCGGTGGCCCAATGGTGGCAGCTCCGACTTACGAGCAGTAAGTCGTGGGTTCGAACCCAGTCAGGCGCATTACTTTGTGTAATTTATTTTATCACCGCTGCCCTCAAAAACGGTGAAGGAAAACATCGTGAGGAAACCGGCATGTCCTAGAACTAAAAATTCGAAGATATGTGACATCTACCAATCCGCACTGGGCCCGCGTGATGGATTACAGCCCACTCCCTCTCATCTAGAGGAGGCCTGTGTCCCAGCAGTGGGAACATTTATAGGCTGATGATGATGACATAATAGTTGCTATTACGAGTATATTAGTCTTGTTTTTGTTTACTTTTTTGATTGCTAATATAGGTTAAAACTAAAAATGCAAGATTTCTCTTTCATTTTTAACTTACTGCAAAAAAATAAAATCGACTTCAAAACAAATCTTTAGCCAGAAAGAAGAAGAAGAAAAAGAATTTTAAAAGTCGGTGGCAAAACACGGAGTTAGTTTAATTAGTACCGTTTTAGTCGTGGATTTCTGCAAAGAAACATTTGATTTCATAATTATTATTTGCCATTGAGAGAGTTTTATTCTTAGAGCTCTCATGTAAAAGAGTGGAGTTAACCTACATACTTATTTACAGTTAGATTTTAAAATAGTATGAGTTTACTGACCGACAGCTATGCTTCAAGTGACAAAAATAACTGTACAGTCTGCAAAGAACATTTTAAAAGTTTTAAATTAAAATAATCTATACCTGCTGGCCTACCATGACGTCTTAAAACATTATTGTTTTACTCTAATTCCAGTGTGGGAAAGAGACATCCTGTATAGCTCCGTCTCTTTCCCACACTGGAATAAGAGTAAAACAATAATGTTTTAAGACGTCATGGTAGGCCAGCAGGTCGATAATCACAGGTATGTAAAATGCTATACCCCCATGGTATCGAATTTGACTATGACTTTAAATGTTTAATACTTAAATAAGATCTGGTAGCAGTATTAAAAAACTTATGGTGCTGTCGTGCTGATTGTACCAAAGTTCATCGCTTTTATTTTATATTTATAAAACCAGACAGTCAGATTTATCCTTGTACTTCTAGATTTACCAAACGATTATGTATTCTGTGCCAAAAAACTCTAAGGTCATAATATTTTTTTGCAATATTGAGATGTTTTATACTTACTACTGAGTACCTACCATTTTTGTGATAGGTACAGATGGTCTACCATGACGTCTTAAAGCAGTATTGTTTTACTCTTATTCCAGTGTGGGAAAGAGACGGAGCTATACAGGATGTCTAGTGCCATCTCTTTCACACACTGGAAAAGGAGTAAAACAATAATGTCATGGTAGGCCACCAGGTCTAAACGCGTGCAGGCATCGAACGTTAATTATTCGTAAGATTTAATTGTATATAATGTAATTTTGAATAAATATATTACCTATTAAATTTAAATTCGGCTGAGAATGAACACTTTTTTAACGCCAAAGCAGTATGAGTATAGTGTATAGTCCATCAAAATAATTCCTCAAAATAATTTCCATCCAAAATCCATAAATTCTATCTACATAATTCCTACAATTGTTCTGTATGGTGTCGGACGTAAAGAATAGCACCATCCCATATCTTCCCGTGGGTGTCGTAAGGGGCGACTAAGGGACTTACCAGAGAATGGGCAGCAGCGTTCTCTTTGCTTTTGTAACAACCGTACTGCGATCGCCAACCCGCCTGCCAAGCGTGGCGATTATGGCAAAACCCCCCTTATGTCAATGTAGCGACACTTGGAGGAGGCCTATGTCCAGCAGTGGATGTCTTTCGGCTGAAATGATGATGATGATGAATTCCTACAGAAGTTATAGTTTAACTGAAAAAATGGCGGAACCAACTCCACAGGGTAACACACCTGCCCGTCTCGTATCTCTTATCTAAGATATCGAGTATATTTTTAATGACGTAAATATACTTTGATAATTATCTTTGTTGCATTTTTAATGCAATTGATAAAGTAATCGTATGTCGTATGTCCAAACACGTGTTTAGTATTTTATTAGGCTTCCTCGTTGGTCTAGGTCCTTACCATACGTAGGAATCGAAACTACGGTCCTGGAGGTATACTCTCTTTATCCGAAACGTAACTTCGGCAACGAACGAAAATTAAACGCAGTTAGTTATTCTATATCATTTGCGGACGCACACAATAGCATTTAATATATTCGTTCACGTTAATTGTCTGTGAATTCGAATTTCATGTGTGCGTCCGCAAACGATATAGATTAGGGGCACAAACGTTACTACGTTTAATTTTCGTTCGTTGCCGAAGTTACGTTTCGGAGAAAGAGAGTAGACCTTCTGGATTCGACACCAAATAATGCTGAAGAATACATGGGTTTTGCGTAGGAGCAGCAGGATATTATAAAGTAAACCAGAACCTTGTACCGATAACAATAAAGACTTTAATCCGTAGCGTCGCCCGTTGTCGTAATTTATCACATTATAGTAAAATACCAGGATAATAAAAGATTGATTTCATCGAAATTTGCGAAAAGTTTCAGTGACTGTTAATTTTGCTTTCGATATTATGGTTTAAGAACTTTAAATTTTCGTCCTTATTAAGAGTTATCATTCTCTTGCCCTTATCCCAATTTATTTGGGGTCGGCGCAGCATGTCTTCTTCTTCCATACTTCTCTATTACTTGTCATATCATGAGACACCTCCTTTCTTGCCATATCATCCTTCACACAGTCCATCCATCGTTTCTTTGGTCTTCCTCTAGGTACTCTTAAATTATAGGTAACCATCCACATTCATACTCAAAACTTTCTTCACGACATTTTCCTCATTCCTCCGCATCGCATGCCCATACCACGGCAACCGATTACCACACATCTTTTCTGTCACCGGCGCCACTTTCACACTTCCTCTTATGTTGTCATTTCTTATTTTATCCATTCGCGGAACACCACACATCCCCCTTATCATTCTCATCTCAGCCAGTCGTTCTTATTAAGATAGATAGATAAAAAATGAACAATAAGTAATTCACTTACTGAGAAACTAATATAAATAACGTGTCTATGAGCGCACAAAAATCTACGTTCATAGTAAAAAATAACAAAAACAAATGATGAGGCTGACTTGCATTTGCCTTTGACTTTTATCCTCAAAGCCTCTAATAAACTATAAGAATAAAAAAAGCAAACAAACATAAACATTACTATTTTATAATATGATTACCTATATACCCGTCTGTATGTGAAATAATTAAGCTTATAAATTATGTCATGCTGAACATAATTTATTTATTGGCTTAGGATTTTTTACCGTCTAATTCTAACATGTACCTACCTACTTATTTATTTGAAAACGCATTCTCAGACTTGCAGTGACAAAATGTTTTGTTTTCTTGTTATATATGTATAGCCTGTTTTATTCCGGTTTCCTATTTATTTACTTACTCAGTCCTCGCTAGATTACTTCAATTAAAATTATCTACTAACCTGACACACAGCATTAGGGCGGGTCCTAAGACTATCCATACACAAATGTCCTACATTATAGTTTTCATTGGTCAAGTCAAAAGGCGCCAACTTCATTTTTTATTTTTATCACTTTGTATCACACACAATCTAGAACACGTCTTTAGTTCACGACAGTCGGACACCGTTTGACGATCTGAGATTTTTTTTTTTTTTTTATGAATGGCATCTCGCAGTTCAACCTAAGAGGTTGTCGTCTGCTTAACCGGACTATCCTGTGGGTGCCTTAAGAGTAAGGCCTCCAGCCAGGGCATAAAAACTTACAAACTAAGCGACTATACGCTGAGGGCACCCCCTGTGGGGTACGAGCCTCGGCTCAGGGCGTCGCTGGGGGAGGACTGCATGGGGACAGGCTGGATCTGAATGATATCATTATTTAGGGGCTGATTTAAAACTACTGGCACAGCATCGCGGGCTGGCTCGAGCGAGGGTCGGGGAGGGCATGGACCGGGACGTCGCGACGGACCTCGACGGCGAGGTCGGAAAGACGGCGGTTTGTGTCTGTACTTATTAAGAGTGCTAGTCTCTTTACTACTCTCCTGGAGGAGGGTGATAGCATCATCGGGAGTGACGAGGGTATGCCGAGGACGGCGTACTGTACTAATGCGCGAGGGTTCGTAACGGGCGGCCGCTGCGATCAGGGGATTACGGTGTTTACTGGCGTTATCGAAGAAACGCTTCGAAAGACGTTTCATAAACTGAAGGACGGTGGGCATTCTAAGGTCTACGTGTAGACGGTCGTTACGGACATAAAAAGGGGCTCCCGTGACTCTACGTAAGAACCGGTTCTGCAAGGTTTGCATCCTATGGATGTATTTAGGCTTGGTGTGAGCGTACACGACGCAAGCGTACGTCATAATGGGGCGGATCACCGCGGTATAAAGGCGCAACTTGCACTTTAGTGACAATTTGCTTTTTGCCGAGATCATGAAATGAAGCCTACCCATAGCAAAGGCAGCTCGGTCGCGAGCTGCTTTGATGTGCGCCGCGAAAGACAGGTGGTTGTCAAGTAAGACTCCTAAGTACTTGGCTTGCTTCTCCCAAGGGATAGGCTTACCGTACATAGTGATCGGGCTGAGCGCGGGTGGCTTATTCTTACGCGGTTTAGAGAAAAGAACTGCCTGGCTCTTGTCGGGGTTCACCTCGATTCTCCATTTCCGGAACCAAGCGCCTAAGACGTTGGCTGAGGTTTGGA
Source organism: Cerastis rubricosa (assembly GCA_949152445.1). NCBI lineage: Eukaryota > Metazoa > Arthropoda > Insecta > Lepidoptera > Noctuidae > Cerastis > Cerastis rubricosa. The sequence goes on along the minus strand of OX424545.1, from coordinate 7,476,685 downwards.
GGGTGCTGTAAATAGCGTCGTGACTACGGCCAGTGTAATAGATGGCCGTGTCGTCCGCGAACAGGGCTAACTGTGCTTTCTTGCTCTTGGGGATGTCACTGGTGAACAGAGTAAAGATAAGGGGAGAGAGCGGGGACCCCTGAGGGACTCCGGCTCTAATGGGGTGGGGGGAAGACAGTGCCTTCCCGATGCGATAGCGGAAGGTGCGATCCGACAAAAAGTCTCGTAAGATGAGAACGAGACGGTCTGGCACTCCCAGTTTGTACAGCTTATATAATAAGCCGTTGTGCCAGACTTTGTCGAATGCCTTTGCTATGTCGAAAAACAATACACCCGTCATCGCTCCACGCTGGAAGCCAGCGCTCAAGTGTTCTACGATGCGGTGGGCCTGTTGAATGCAAGAGTGTCCGGTCCTGAAGCCGAACTGTTCGTTGGGGATGAGACTCTTAGCCTCGGCGAAGTCTTTGAGTCGCTTATACATAAGTCTCTCGTAGATTTTACCGAGTGCATTCAGGAGACTGATAGGTCTGTAGCTCGAAGGCTCAGACTTGGGTTTGCCTGGCTTGGCGAAACCGATGACAGTGGCCTCTTTCCATATTTGGGGAAACGCGTTGTTGCTCAGGGCGCCATTGAAGATGGCCGCCATTAACACGACGAGCTGAGCGGGGAGGAGTTTGAACACCCTATTGGTGATTCCGTCGGAGCCGGGTGCTTTCCGCGGTTGAAGTTTGCTAATGATGTCTTGCACTTCGTCAGCTGTGACCGGAGGCAGAGGATCATCAGGGTCTTCTTCGGGGGGCAGGGCGGCTCTACGTTCGACGAATGCGTTCACCTCATCGAGATGTCGCTTGTCTACTGGTTGCGAGCTGGGGGAGCACTGGGACTCCAGGCTGTCGGCTAGGCATTCGGCCTTCTCAGAGTCGTCGAATGCGACGCTCTTATCGGGTCGGGTGAGGGGAGGCATCGAAGCCTCTTCGGTGGAGCGCATCTTGCGTTGCAGCTGCCAGAAGGCTAGGTGGGTAGGCTCGAGTTCGCTTAGCGTTTTTTCCCATTGATTATTACGAAACTCACTGGTGCGATCCTTTACAGCACGCTGTAAATTACGCATGTGGGCTTTGTTTGCCTCGCAGGGAAAGCTGCTGTAGGCACGGATGGCCGCGTTCTTTTCGGTTATCAGTTCACGTACGTCAGCGGGTAGTATCCAGCGTTGATCGCTCATTGCTGGGACTTCCCGTGAGCAGTCCTTCAGTACGGATTGCACGTGTTCTGTAAACGAGTTGATGGCGGCCGTCGTGTCTGCGACTGAAACTATGTGGTCGGGGATGGCCTCCAGGTGAGGCGACGTGGTGGATTTCAGCTTTTCGCTGACTTTCCTCCAGTCGGTTATCACTTGGGTCGGCGGGGGCTGGCTGGGGTCAGAAGGACCCGAGCGGGGAACTAAGTGCATGAGCACTGGTCGATGGTCTGAGTTAAGCTCATGTAAAGTCTCGATAGAATGCAACTTAAGGTTGACATTCTTGAGTAGCGCTATGTCGAGAACGTCCGGACGTTGGTCGGGGTCGTGGGGATAGTGGGTGTGCTCCATAGGAGCGATGGGATCGAAGTTGAGGGACTCGCCCAGGTTATACACGTGACGTCCTCTGGCAGAGGTCGTCGTGCTGTTCCAGGCGGGGTGTTTGGCGTTGAGGTCGCCCGCTATGATAACGGAGTCGCTCAAGCCGAAGAGGACGGCAAGGTCTTTGGTGAACAGAGTGTGCTCCTCGGACGTGCCGCCGGGAGGGATGTACGCAGAGGCGATAGTGATCGGTTGATGGCCGGTCATGCCTAGTCGACACACTGAGGTCTCGAGTAGAGACTCCATGGGAGGGGGATCTAAAGGGATGCAGTGCAGTTCTTTTCTATAATAGATTAGAGTACCGCCCTTGTGGCAGCGTGACCGATCGTTGCGAACTATGCGATAGTTGGCAATTCTCGGATCGCGGTGACTGGGCTTGAGGAAGGTCTCCTGTACGAGGAGGATATCAATTTGATGGTCGCGGAGGAAGGTGGCGATCTCATCACGCTGGCCTCTAATGCCATTGGCATTAAAGTACCCTAATTTTAGGGATCGGGGTTTGGTGCACGTTAATCTTGTATTATCCATTGGAGTTAGTCGAGATTAAGGTTGCGGAGGAGGTCGCCTAACTTTAGTAGGGACTTGAGGATAATTTTAAGTTTATCGCCACCAGTGTTAGCCGCCCTGAGATCAGCCGCCATGCGGTCTGCTTCGGGGGTGACTAACTCTGCTAACGATTCTAAAATTACGTTGTGAGAGGGGTCCACGGCCGCGGGGCCGGGTGGCGTGGGACGAGCGGGCGCCGGTGCGCTCGCTTGGGCCGCGGGAGTGGGGACAGGGGCATCTAATAGCCCGGGGATGGGGCTGGACTTTGCTTTACTGAGAGCCGGGAAGGCTTTCTGGTGGTTCAGCGTGGTCCAGGGAGAGGGCCTCTGAGGGCTGAGTCTCTCCGGCATCTGGGCAGAGGGTAGCCTCACCGATGGGCTTTCTCTTTGCTGACGGGCGCTTGCACGCTTCACCAGGTTAGAGGAGGAGCCTTTGGGGGCTTTCGAGCAGCCGCGGTAGTTGGCCGTGTGGCCCGACTGGCCGCAAAGCACACAGCTTGGTGGCTCCGTGCAAAGCGATTTGTCTTTGGGACGGGGGCAGTCTGCCGTGCCATGGTCGCCTAGACACTTTACGCATCTGTGCGGCGCATGGCAGTTGGCTTGACTGTGTCCATACATCTGGCAGCGGTGGCATTGCCCGACTACGCTTGAGCGGTAGGGCTTCTCTATTGTGATGCCTGTGAGTGAGCATACCGACTTCACTTTGAAGATCGGGTGGTGACCTTCTACTGGGTCACAGATGACCAGTACCATATCGTACTGGTCTCCGCCTCTCGCCTTATGAAGGCGGTGGACGGCTGCGACCGGGATGTCTTGGCCTTGGAGGTCATTGAGGATGTCCTCCGTGGGGATTTCCTTCGGGATCCGCCTGATCACCACGCGGGTGGGCTTCTCCTCTGGAAGGGAGTAGGTATGGAAGGCTATGTGCCTTCCGATCAGCTGGCGGGTAAGTTCCCTAAAGTCCGTGGTCGTAGGAACCACTACTTTGATTCCCTGCTGTGTGCTTTTTGCGCTTGTATATTGTATGCGGCGCTCATTACACATTTTGGACACATCTGTCCATTTCCCTTTGTCCTGAATGAACAACGGGGGAGGGGGCTTCAGCTTCTTTGAAGAAGCGGCTGAAGGTTTAGCCTTAGGGCTGACTGGCCTACTGGTATGAGCAGCGGCAGACGTAGGTACGGGGACCGGGGTGTTGGGACGGGAGGCCGCGTGAGAGGGGGCATAAGGGAGCGCGACGATCTTTTTGGTCATGGCGGCCTGGGAATTTTTGCCCTTCTTCCTCTTGCCCTTTCCGACGACTTGATAGTCGTCTTCAGAGGATGAGGAGGCAGAGCACGCGTCTAAAATTGACTCTGAGTCGGAGATTGGCTCAGTTGTGTCCATGTTCTCGGAAACGGGAACAATGGACTCAGGTTCGGACTGATCCTTTGTTTGCGAAACAAAAGGTTTCGAAACAATGGGTCTCGGTTTAGCCGGAATCGCGGCGGCGACGGCTGACGGTAAGCCTTTGTCCATGTTCTCGGAAACGGGAACAATGGACGCAGGTGCGGGCTGGACCTTTGTTTGCGAAACAAAGGGTTTCACAAGAATGGGTCTTGGGGTAGCCTTAATCGCGGCGGCGACGGCTGGCGGTAAGCCTCTGTCGGCAGGTGGCGGCGACAAAGGGCTCTCGAGCGCGTCACTGAAGTCAGTGACGGCAATACTGGGTTGCTGCAAGGCAGCGACATCGGACCCATATTTCTTTAAAAAATCTGGGTCTTTCAGGACAACGCTTTTGAAAAACGCAAAAAGGCGTTCCTCATCCGCATCAAGGGCCATGTTATCTGCTAAGAGTTAGCAGACATTTGAGTGAAGCTCAGCGCGCCTAACAACCTAATTCCTTGCACAATTATGTAGGGAATTTACTGGGTCCAGCGACTCACCCGCTTCAACCTTCCCGCAGCCACAGTCCGAGGGTCCGGGCTTGGTAGCAACTCCAACTCCAGTCCAGGGAACTTTGCTTTCAGGAACTTGTTGAAACGGGAAACACTAGCACAGCAAATCGGCGGCGCACACGTTCGCGACGGAGCCCAATTTTTTCACTTAGACCCTGAAGGGGTTAAGCGGGAGGATTGGGTCACCACCCTCTCTTGGTTTCGTTGGCACCGTTAGGTTTCCCACCAAGAACCTCGAAACTGAGGACTTTTCCCTGATGGGGCAAAGGAAGTTAAATCGGAATAATATCCGAAGCAAAATGAGCAAGTGCTGTCTTAATAAAAAGACAACAATTGTTCGGGGGTGTAGTCAAGGGACTACTGATGACGTCACGACACTGGGAAGCGACGAACCGATGACACACACTGATAGCGAGCGGGAATGCGAGCAGGTAGCGGCACGTCCGTACGCGGCGGCGGTCAGGCGGAGAGTGACGATCTGAGAGTTTTTCTTTTTACTTATATATTGGTTCAATGGCCTAACATCCGGAGATAATGTAAGTTTGATAATTGCGGCTTTATTAACAAGATTATAATAATAGTTCACAGATATTGTTCCCGTCAAAGTCAAATATTTTATCTGGTCAATATTGTGGGCCATTGTTCTGTTTTTATTAGTTATGTCCTTTTCACTGAGTCAAGACAATCCATGTCCTGTATGGTGTCGGACGTAAAGAATAGCACCAGCACATATCTTCCTGTGGGTGTCGTAAGAGGCGACTAAGGGACTTGCCAGAGAATGGGCAGCAGCGTTCTCTGTGCTTTTGTAACAACTGTACTGCGATCGCCAACCCGCCTGCCAAGCGTGGCGATTATGGTAAAATGTTATTATGTTAATGTGGCGTTGGGGGAGGTCCAGCAGTAGACGACTTCGTCGGCCGAAATGATAAGACAATCCATTGGATTATCAACTCTCGGATTCAGGCTGAAAGTTAAAAATCCAGCGCTATCAGTCAGACATTGTTTGTTTCTACGACTGTCTCGTTGGGTCTCGTGGTCAAAAGCACTACTGCTGAGCGTGAGGTACTGGGTTCGATTCCCGGATCGGACAAAGTGTTTTATGGAAATGAAATTTCTCAGTAGTAGCTCGTAGTCTTGATTGGAGCCCTGTTGATGGCATCAGGATCCCCCTACGACATAAGACTTGAAACTTAACTGGCCAAATATGCACCTCAGCCTACTAACCTTTCGAGCCCAACAAGCGTGATGTTATATATTTAAGTGTCACCTAGTTTTAAACCATACAGGCATTAAAATGAATACTTAACATAAAAATGTTGTGAAATACTAAGTGTAGTTATGTCCATACAGACATTAATTTGAGTCTAAAGTCCAACGGACGGACTTTAGACTTCAGTCGACCTTTGGATTTCTCCAGCCTCTGTACCAATTTTAATCTTGAGTGACTGTCTGATAATATTATGTTTATGTAGTAAAGTATCACTAGATCTTGAGAGCCAGTTAAGCTACCCGAAATGTGAAAGATTTTGCATACTTACCATTTTTAGGGTTCCGTAGCCGAATGGCAAAAAACGGAACCCTTATAGATTCGTCATGTCTGTCTGTCTGTCTGTCTGTCTGTCTGTCTGTCTGTCTGTCTGTCCGTCTGTATGTCACAGCCACTTATTTCCGAAACTATAAGAACTATACTGTTGAAACTTGGTAAATAGATGTATTCTGTAAACCGCATTAGGATTTTCACACAAAAATAGAAAAAAAACAATAAATTAAGGGGGTCCCCATACTTAGAACTGAAAACCAAAAAAAAAAATTTCATCAAACCCATACATGTGGGGTATCTATGGATAGGTCTTCAAAAATGATATTGATGTTTCTAATATAATTTTTTTCTAAACTGAATAGTTTGCGCTAGAGCCACTTCCAAAGTGATAAAATGTGTGTCCCCCCCCCTCTAATTTCTAAAGTAAGAGGACGAAAATTCTGAAAATATTTAGGATTGTAGAACGTAAAAAAAACTATCAACGAAAATTGGTTTCAATCAGATATGATGTTTAGTTTTTGAGATATGGGACTTTTTCATCAAACTGCAGCAGTAACTTTGTTTTTCATAAACATACTATGAAACAAATTTAGTTTTGCGGTTGTGTGGAAGTTTACTAACTAATACTACTAACTAATGAATGACAGTTCAAAATATTGTTATTATATTGTTTGGAGCTATGGAACCCTGTGTGCGAGTAAGACTCGCACTTGGCCGGTTTTTATTTTGATTTTGCGTACCGGCTGTCATTTAAAAATCTTTCACATTTCGGGTATTCAATAGCCCAAAAGTCCAACAAGAAGTCTCACCGAGGGATATCTTCATACCCAGAAGCTTGGTTCCACGTAAAGTATCTACTGATCTACTGAACTTCATCCAGTTAGACTGGAAGCCGCCCCGAACGTAGTACAGCTGGCAAAAAAGAGTGTGGTATAAATGAGGTCACCAGTATCGCAACTGTGGCAACTCGTAATACTACAACTCAACAGATTTTGATACTTGTTATTTTTAGGGATATGATCCCAATTCCAAGTGGGTGGTTCAGTCCCTCGGACGTTACGCAAACATCATGGAAGGCTTCAATGTCCAGTACGAATTTTAGTTCCAACTGTCACCGCGTCAGACTCTTTTTTGCCAAGCTGTATCTAAGTATTAGGAAGTAAGAAAGTCTTGACAGATGCTGATGAGGTAAATACTTAACGTTTTTTTGATCTTGAATTACAATGAACTCGTCAATAATCTAATCACAAATCAAATTATTTCAATTTGACCCATTTTTATTAAAATTGTTAATTAAAATCGATTTGAAACTATTAATAAGGTAGTTAAGGAAGAATTTTAACATGTTGACAATTAAACTTATTTAAAACATTAAAAAATATACAAAGATTGTAGCCAACCGGTATCGAGAACAGGGTCCAAACCACTGGCGGCCAGGGCCCAGAGAAAGGAACCTCCTAACAATACGAGCCATCTTCGGTCTGTGGGTTGGTCGTCTAGATGGAGCTAGACGACCTATATAGCTCCATCTCTTTCCTACTCTGGAATAAGAATAAAACAATAATGCTATAGACGTCATCGTAGGCCACCGGGTCACTCACGCACGCCGCCCGGTTGCGAGTACTACGCACCCTTTCTGAAGAACTTCACCAATAAGGTTAGGTTAGGTTAGTATATCTTCTTTAGGAATATCACCACCATCATCATCGTCATCAGCCTATAATGTTTCCACTGCTGGGACACAGGCCTCCTCTCTGTGAGAGGGAGTGGGCTGTTATCCACCACGAGGACCCAGTGTGGGTTGGTATTTGTCACTGTTTATTATGTGAATATTTGGCTCTAGAACATATTGGTTTTCTCACGATATTTTCCTTCACCGTTTTTGAGGGCAGTGGTGATGAAATTAATTACACAAAGTAATGCCTAGGTTCGAACCAACGGCTTACTGCTCGTAATTCAGGGCTGCCACCACTGGGCCACCGCAGCTCTCCCGCAGCTCTCTCTTTCAGAATATGTAGATGATGAAATAAATTACATCATCATCTGCCTGAGTTTGAACCTACAACCTACTGTTCGTATATGTCGCAGTCGTGACAATAGGTACATAACGACGGTTAATTATAAGATTAAACGAACTTACCTGAAGTGAAGTTCTATCTTAATTATACGAAGCTCTTTGTCCGAGACGGGTTTACAAGTAGTAACGGTGATTTATCAGCGCAAGCCACAATTTTTAAAGCCTAAAAATAAAAGTAAAACTTCTTAGTGTGGCAACTCTGTTTACATGTCATTACGTTTAAAGTCCGGCTTTATGAACAATCCCTATACTGGGATTATACTTGGTGAGTATAAGTGGGAGGGTTTTTAGGGACTGTCGCCGTCTCGGACAAAGAGCTTCGTATAATTAAGATAGAACTTCACTTCAGGTAAGTTCGTTTAATCTTATAATTATACTCACTCTTTGTCCGAGACGGGTTTACAAGTAGATGTTCAAAGTAGGATTGTGAATAAACACCAATTTGTTAAATAGACATAAGAAAAAAATAAAAATTAATAAATCAACTTCCATTTTAATAATAAATTTATCAACAGACTTATAAAAAATATAACAAAATCAACTTCAGATATTTGGTACAGTATTGCATATTGCACTACCAAATTGAGTTGAATCTTGGTTTATGGGCCTATTGTAATGTCTGGCAAACATGGCAGAATTTTGAGACCACCCCGCAGCCTTCCTTATAACATCAATGCTAATTCCAGATCTATTTGCAGCAGATGTTGATGCATGTCTGGTACTATGAGCAGAGAAGATGGTGACATCTATTCCAGCTTCCTTCAATGTTAGCTTGATCCAGCGACTTATAGTCTGAGTTGATGCATTCTGGTGTGGTTTCTTGAATGTGAGAATTAATTTGTCAATATTATTTCTTATAGGATCTGTTTTATTTATATAAGATTTAATAGTGCTGACAGGGCAGATTTCCTTTTTGTCCGGAAATGTTTTCAAGTGAAACATTGGTTGCGCACCACCTCTTCTAGAGGTTTTAATTATATCAGATATGTATACTTCTACACCAATATCTGTAAATTTCATATTAGAAATTTTTATCATTGACAAGGTCTGTACTCTATGACCAGTTGTTAATGCAAGTATGGTGACTAATTTTTTGGTTAATTTTTCCAATGATATATCTTCATTTGGGTAATATCCGCTTAGGTGGTTAAGTACCAATCCTGGATCCCATGTTGTGTCATATTTTGGCATTGGTGGTCTTGATCGGAAGATTCCCTTTGTGAACCTTTTAAGTCTATCGTCAGATCCAATCTTAGGTCCCATCAGTAGTGATAATGCTGACCGTGCAGTATTAATGGTACCATAAGATGCCCCATTGTCATAGCATTGTGCTAGGAATTTTAATATATAAGGAACAGATGCTTGATATGTGTCTATGCTGTGCTGTCCACAAAACTTCCACCATAATTTTAGTGATGAATCATATTGCTTCATTGTGTTCAATGAAAGCGAGTTCAGCATTATATTTAAGGCCGAGTTTGGTGTTCCTCGCCTTACGAATGCTTGGCCGACAGCAGCCCTGCAGCCAGGGTAAGCTGTTGATGCAGCGGATGATATTCTCTGAAAGGAGATGATAATAGGTGTTTGTTAGGTTCAAATATGATGAAGTCTCCAGTTGACAATGATTTAATTAGAGGGAACCATGGCTGTGATGGCCAGTAAGGGAAAACCACAATTCCAGTAGCACTATCTCTTTGAATTTTATATAAGCATTTTAACAATAGTGAAAAAGGTGGGAATGCATAGAAAAATATGTCACTCCAATTGAGAGTAAAGGCATCCACAGCTAATGCTTCTGGGTCACGTTTCCAAGAGACAAACTTTTTACACTTTTTATTTGTTCTAGAGGCAAATAAATCTATTTCTGGGATACCGAAACACCTAGTTATTTCTATGTAGGCTCTTGGGGAAAGCTCCCATTCAATATTAATTTTCCTTGATTCTTTATCAGCCTCAAAATTATCTTTTGTATTAATATACGAAGCAAAGATCCAAATATTTCTATTTTCGCACCATTGCCAAATATCTCTTGTGATATCATTTAGATGGGGAAACTGTACCCCCCCCATTTTGTTTATGTATGCTACAGCAGTGGTGTTATCTATTCTCAATAAAATTTCACAATTGGAAGTTTCCTTTGTAAAACACTTTAGACCTAAAAGGGTAGCTTTTAATTCTAAATAATTAATATGATGTTTTTGTTCTGAACGTGACCATGACCCTGAAGCATTCTTTTGATTGCATACAGCTCCCCAGCCTGTGGTAGAGGCATCGCTGTGTATTTCTAATTGGAAATTATATTGTTTTATTGGATTACTTCTATGTATATTATTGCTCCACCATGTTAACTCTGATTTGATTACGTGACAAATAGGCATAAAGGCTTCATACTTTTGATTAAATTTTTGCAAGGCTAAGTATTTTTGTCTTTCTAATACTTTAGTATATAACCAAGCATATGGTAGGGCTGGAGATATTGAATTCAATGTTCCTATCAATTGTGAAAATTCTCTTATTTTACAAAAACTTTTATCTTTAAAAGATCTTATTTTTTCTAGTATTGCTATTTGTTTCTGATGTGGGACTGACAAGGAGAGATCTGATGAATTTAAGATAAAACCTAGATATTTACATATTTGGTTAGGTGTAATAACACTTTTTCCAAAATTAATAATAAATCCTAAGCTTTGTAAGAGTTTGCATGCAACATCAATATTGTCTTTGCATTTAATTTCTGATTTATTAAAATATAAACTGTCGTCTAGATAGCATGTTAATAAAATGTCTTGCTTCCTTAGATAAGTGCATACTGGTTTGAGAAGTTTTGTGAAAACAAAAGGAGCTGTACAGAGGCCATATGGTAGGGCATTAAACTCATATAATATATCATCATATTTGAATCTGAGGAACTTTCTGTTATTCTCAGCTATTGGTACAGAAAAGTAGGCTTCTTTTAAGTCTATTGAAGCCATGAAACAATTTTTGGACATTAACTTACAGGCCGTTCTTATATCCTCTAATTTAAAATGTTCTGTGTCAATGTACTGATTTAATTTCTTTAAATTTAGAATAAATCTGTAAGACCCATTGGGTTTAGGCACTAAAAATATGGGGGAAGTAAATTGGTCTTCACAGTAAGAGCATTCAGAAATTGCACCTAATTGTAAAAGCTTTTTTATCTCAGAAGCTATAATTTGTTTTTCTTTATTAGGCCAGTGTTGTTGCTGTGTAGTATAGGGTGCTGGTACTTTGGCGAATGGGATTTCATAACCTTGTACCCATTTTAGTACCACTGGGTCATCAGTAATTTCAAGCCACTTTTCAACAAAATGTTTAAGTCTGCCTGCATGTACCTGCATGTTTCCTATCGGAAGTGCTTGGATCTGGCTGGAGGGTGTTTCCGCTCTGGTTGGCGTCTGGCATTCGTGATGCGAGGCTGTCTCTTGTGCATTTGTTGTTGGTGATGATGCCCACCGCGAACTTGTTGATGCTGTTGACGGTTCTGCGGTGGGCCCCTCCAGTTTAACTGGTTCTTGTTTGTGGGTTTATGCTTCTTCGCACCTTCAGATATTGTAGTGCTGGTTCGTTGAATTGACTGGGCTGCTCTGATCTTGTCAGCACAATCAGCACCAAATAAAAATGTGTCCACTTTTGAGTTTTTTACAGCCTCTTGAATTAACTTGCTGGCTCCCGATAGGCCAAAGAATTTTCTAGAAGAGGAATCTTGAAAATGAATTTCTGCTGCAACCTTTGCAGCATCATTAATTTCCTCTATCAGGACTTTACTATTAAGATTTCCTTTTAAAATACTTGTCAATGACCGACCCAGACAGGTCATTAAAGTCCCTGTGAGGTTCTGCCTGGCAATAATTCTCCTATCTCTCTTGACCGAGGGTTCAGAGAGTGTGGCCAGTATTTCTGGGTTCATTTTAGGAGCAACAGCATTTGGGAAATTCGAGGGAGTAGGGTATTTTTTAATGATACCGTCTTTGGCCTCCTTTCCCAGCCCATCAGACATTATTTTTGCCCAACGCAGGGCCAATTCTGGTCTAATAGGGTCACCAACCTCTAATTGTTCTTCTCCCTCCTTTCCAAGGGCCAGTAGGAACTCTTCTGGGAGTTGGTCATTTTCTGGAAAAGATTTATTTGATTTAGAATCATGTGTTTCTTAAATGAAATGTCTATCCTCTCTGTGATAGCGCTTAATATGGTTGGTCTTCAATAACCAGTGCCTTGGTATATCTAGGAGCCTGTCTATCCGCAAGGTGATAGCGCTAGCTCTTTTGTAAGTTTTAAATAGGTACATAGTGCCTGTCTATCCGCAAGGTGATAGCGCTAGCTCTTTTGTAAGTTTTAAATAGGTACATAGTGCCTGTCTATCCGCAAGGTGATAGCGCTAGCTCTTTTGTAAGTTTGAAACATAGTGCATGTCTATCCGCGAAGTGATAGCGCTAGCGGATATTTAAATGTGGGTTAAATGATGTTTAAATGCATGGTCGGTATAACCCCAGGGTTTGAAGACTATATTCAATGGTTAGGTATTTTATGTAGATTACGCTCTACAAACCTGTAGGATTGTTGTCTATGGCCTCAGCCTCAGGTTCTTCGATCTGCGTCGGGGAGCAGAGCCGGGGTGGAGTTGTTGAAACTTCTTGAGATCGTTGTCTGGTTGGAGACAGTTTTCTTAACTTTTTTTTTTAATTTGCGGATCTTCTTTCGTAAATGTTCCTCGTCATTAGTTTTTCTTTTTCCCATCTTTACAGGTGACGAATATAAGCACTTTTGTTTGACACTATTCACTTTAAAAACGTTTTTCTAGGTTCGAAAGTTTTAAGTTAGTTTTGAAAAAGAGAAAAATCGTTGGACGAAAACACCAAGAAAAAGTAAGTCGATCGTAGGTGCCAACTTACAGGAACCAACCGAAAAAAAAGAAAGAAACGGAAGAATCACAACCCGAAATACACTTGTCAATCTGTACTAATAAGGTAATTATCGGAAAATATTTAGACCGGAAGTGGATCTGCACTAGACAATATAAGTATTTTGATCTAATTCTATGTTATAAATCCGAGCTTATGAAATCAGATAAGCATTAATCTTTACTAATTGTAAAATAATTAAAATGGATTCAAAACATACCTGTAATTATTCGGAATCCTGTTAGGATTCAATGAAATGTTTACAACAACAAACCTTGACCTTGACTAAGAAGCTCCTCACTTCTTACTTTTTTCATGAATTTACAGTCTGTCTATAAAGTCATGAAAAAAATTGAGGGCGCTGCGGTCGTGCACCTAGCAACCCTGTATAGTGTGACTAAATTGATTTTGATACTAGCACATTATTTTGTACTAGAAGCAAACCTGATTTTAACCTCACTGTCCTTTCGCGCGTAACAGTAAAACCCCGCGTGAAACCCTTCGGGGGCCCCTTGATTACGCCATTGCGTGAGTCATCCGATATCGTAAAGATAAACACTTATAACTCGAGTTATATTAGCTCTAATCTTAAACGGTAAACAGTGTCGGGTTCGTGATGAACGGGGCCATTTATTAATAATAACCAACTCTTTTAGAACTACTTGAGAATTATACATATCCCATAGATATGAGAGAGGTCGCAGCAAATACGTCTGTTTTCGTTGCTTATTTTTGTTTGGTAAAACTACTCATTCAATTTACACGAAAATTTATATCTAACATCACAAATATACAAGTAATCTAATGACAGTGTTTTTTAGGAGTCCTACATACCTTATTCTTATAAGATCCTAACTCAAACTTCTTGTTAGAATCGGCCATTTTAGAATTCCGCTGTTCAAAGCATGAAAATACTTGAAATATCAATAAATATGAATAGATATGCCTCGAATACATGAAATAATGAATTATCACTATTTTTTCTTTGCTACTATTGTTTCCAAGACCATTTTACATGGTTCAAGAGTCAAATATTTTTTTTTTATTTCGACTAACAAACTTCACAACAAAGGATTTTTTGTTGGCTCAAATCATAATTTTTTTGTTATTTTTTCAAGCAAATGACTATCTAAAAAGTTGCATTATACACTTATAACATACTATACATTTACTTACCAAAGTTTTACAACGTATATCTCACAAAAACAACATTTTTCCGAACATAATAACACGGGTTGCCATTGCGTTTGACATTCGACATAGACGAGTTTCTATATTTTTTTTAATAATGTTGTGCCGTTTAGTATTACTAACGATTAATTTTGTTTGAATCGACTACTAGTTGACCATAGAGGTAAATTTTGACAGAACGATTTAGAAATTTACTTTTTTTTATATTAGCGTTTAAGTTTGCTGGTTCGAGCCGTTCCATAAATGGAACGGCGAGGCTCAAGGCAAAGGTCCGTCCGTTCCATAAATGGAACGACCGGGACCTAGAGGTTAATGATAATTTTTACTCGTAGACGCTTTTTTTATACTGGTTAAGTCGTAAAATCTGTAGATCTTATTTAAAAAACTACCGAAACCAAAGATGAGACCTTCATTAGTTTGCTTATACGATCAGATAGTAATTATAGTAATATATGAGATAGCACAAATCTATGGTCTCTGTCGTTCAAATAAATGAGAAAATAAAATAAAAATGTTCATACACATTTTATAACCCTTTTTTATTAATAAAAATATCCCGTAACATAATAATTAATTACTTTCATCATCTGATTCCAAATATTCTTGTTCTGTTATTTTGACACTTCTTGTAAGAAAACCCAATCGATTTCAAAATTTTACGCTGGACTTCCAGGCTACATTCAAAATCCAGATCTGTTTTGGCAACTACCTGAAGTTGCCTTAAGGTTGGTTCCTCTTTCTTCACCGAGTAAAATAATTGAATCTTTTGTCGAAGAGCACATATGTTGAAGTCATCCATTTCTTTCTTAGGACGGCCTCATCTGTTTGCCAGGGGTTTCGAATTTGCCATCGTTTTTATAGCCTTCATCTACAATACGCTTTACTGTACTCTCAGATTTTCCTGAAAGAAAGTTTTAAATATTTAATAATTGTACTAACAGAAAATAGATACTCACTATTTTAAATTTCAGACATGATATAACTTATTCAGATTTAAAATCAGCAGTAAATTTGATCACCAAAAAGTATCAAAAATTTTCGTCGCACTACAATATGGCCTACATAAATTTGCAATCTAACCTAAAAATGCGCAATGTAAACAATCCTTATTTTAGTCTTAAAATCGTATATTTAGTATATTTGTAACTTCTGGTAGATAAAAAACAAACAGTAACACGATTACATACCTGTCATAGCTGCTGTTCGAGCATAAACATCATCCAAATTTGATAAAATTTGTCCAGCTTGGTGTTCTATACAAACATCGCTGATACACTTTAAAAATTATTTCCTGAGCTCCACTCCGATTGGTTTTCTTCATATTTAACACGTTTCTTCTAAGTTTAATCCACTTAGATTTGAAAAGCAATAAAAATGAAATAAATAACGAGTTACAAAACAAGTCGATGACAGCCGATGACATTCGATGTACTTTGATTTAGTGTTGCCCTACTTTGAAATAATGTTAGTTCCTCAAACATTAATTTCATGACTTTATAGACAGACTGTAACATTGTAAATACTAAACACACGCTAGGAATCCATCGTATTCTGTTGAAAATGAGTTTTAAGCCAAACATATCGTCGATAATCGAGATTTTGGACATTTTTCTACGAGAAGTGTGTGATTGCGCCGCGCACAAAAAACCGTAATGACATGTAAACAGAGTTGCCACACTAAGAAGTTTTACTTTTATTTTTAGGCTTTAAAAATTGTGGCTTGCGCTGATAAATCACCGTTACTACTTGTAAACCCGTCTCGGACAAAGAGTGAGTATAATTAATGCTAGTAGGTAATTAGGTAGCTGACTGACTACAACGATGTAATGTATGAAGCTCAGGCGTGATGTTATGATGATGTTGATTATAATTGCCTTCCGTGTCTGTTATTATGAACATAGATCGGAGTAGGTAGATTGATTTTTGGTACTTGTATCATAAACGCACACAGAAAGAATAACATGGATAAGGCATTTTCCGGAAATTAATTCCGGTATTTCCGGATTCAATTAAATATTGTTAATGTTGGTAGTGATATTATAGCTACTCAATTCAAAATTTAAAGGAAGGTATCAAAACTAAATTAAATTATTTATCTGTTGATTAATAAAAACAATCGAATTCTGATCGAAGCATTAATATTTCTCTCTTTAACTCTTTATAATTGTTGCACCTAAATTTCAATCAAATCAACCAATTCCGGAGGAATGTCCATATTAATCTGGATCAATGACCCCAATTCAATCTACCTACTCCGATCTATGATTATGAAACATAAGACAATAAAGAACCCTCCTATGACGAAATTAAATAGGTAGGTACACATGGGCCAATTTAAAGATAAAGTTTGTCTGCTTTGTCGCGTGTTAACGAAATTATCAAGGCGAATCTTTATATTTACAGGGTTGTGAAGGTCAGATAGGCATTCGCTCATGTAAAATACAGGTAAACAGCTGCATCCTTTTAGACTGGAAGCCGATCCCAACATAGTTGTGAAAAGGCCGATTTAAAACAACGCTTTGGTTCCGTAGCCGAATGGCAAAAAACGGAACCCTTACAGATTCGTCATGTCTGTCTGTCTGTCCGTCCGTATGTCACCGCCACTTTTTTCCGAAACTATAAGAACTATACTGTTGAAACTTGGTACGTAGATGTATTCTGTGCACCGCATTAAGATTTTCACACAAAAAAAGAAAAAAAACAATAAATTTTGGGGGGTCCCCATACTTAGAATTGAAACTATTTTTTTTTTTATCAAACCTCTACGTGTGGGGGTTATCTATGGATAGGTCTACAAAAATGATATGAATGAAAATTTATATATATTCATATATTTTCCTCTAATTTCTAAAGTAGGAGAAAATTCCGAAAAAAAATAGGTTTGCAGAACGTTAAAAAAAACTTTCAACGAAAATGGGTTTGAATAAGATTTGATATTTAGTTTTTGAAATATGGGACTTTTTGGCCAAACTGCAGCCGTAACTTTGTTTTTCATTCACATACTATAAAAACCAAATTTAGTTTTGCGGTTGAGTGGAAGTTGACTAATGAATGACCGTTCAAAATATTGTTATTATATTGTTTGGGGCTATGGAACCCTGTGTGCTAGTAAGACTCGCACTTGGCCGGTTTTTATAAAAAGGTTTTGACACAAGTTACGGTTAAATATGATTCCGTCCACAGTACCTACTTTGGTGTGTTTATTGACACTAAAACACAAAAAATACACGTAATCTCCAAATTAATTGGAAGTCGTTAAAGGTCGTTCAATACTTAAAAGAACACGGACCGTTTCTTTATAAAAAAAGCTGGTCAAGTCACAACACAACAAATACACTTCAACCAACTTATCTGTGCAGGCCTTCGATCAATAATAGAACTAGATTAAGGATCAGGAACAAAAATGAATCGCTAAAGTGTCCACGTTTGCACACACGTAAACATCTATATTTCATAGAAAAACGTTTAATAATATTAAAAACTTCAGTTTATTATAAACCATAACACCCTCACATAAAGTTTAATAACAATTGCAAAAGATATTTATTTAAGTCCTTTCATCGGAGAAAGCTAAAAGGCAATAAATTTAAAACGTCGCTTGAAAATAAAAAGTCATGAGTACAAAAATATTTATTCTAAAATGTATCTTAAAATCTAAGTGACAAGGTTAAAAAAATTACGTTGACAATTTCGTGCTTACACTAATTTAGAACTAGACGTATTTCTTGGTATTACATTTCAATGCTCAGAACACAGTAAGTATTGAAAGACGTGGAGTTGCAGAAAATATTTTTTAGGCCAAGGCTCGTTTTGTATGGTGGCAATTTTTTTTTTTAAAGTAGTAGACTAAGTAGTAGGTACTATTTTTAACCGACTTTAAAAAAAGGAGGTTGTCCATTCGACTACATTTTGTTTGTTTGTCCACCTATTTCTCCACCAATAATTGTAAACCGATGTTAAAAAATCTTTTTTTTATTCTAAAGCATATACTCTTGTGGTGGTCCCGTTGTCACCAAGTCCTAGAGAAATCGAGGCAACCCTCAAATTATATAGGTGCATACAATGTTTTTCATGATCTAACGAGGCTCGTCACGTATTCCTGTGGTATCATCAGGACTTAAACTTGTTGAACCTGTAAAGAAACAGGCGCGGTTTATTGAATACACTTTTAAAGTATTTGTACGGTTCACGTACAGGCAAACTGCTAACGCCGCGACCTACATTTTGCTACTCGATTTACTTACTTTTATAATTACAATTATTCAGTTGACCAATAGCTGCCGTAGCGCTATAACCGCGGATTAGCATCCAACAGTACTTTCATGTAACTCGTACTATTAAACTAAATTATCGTGAAGTCTGTGGTTTTGTCAACTCACATCCAACACTCAACTCTGAGCAACTGGCTACCTCTGAGCCATACATAAAAGTGGTCCTTCGAGCCGGATGTAAAGTGTGCAGAGTGTCTCTATTACTATAACGTTAGCGAATCGGTCTAGTTGGTCTCCCACAAGCGGGTCGCCCCAGCTAGATTGAGAAGGCGCACATAGCGTTAGTAGAGTGCGAACACACTTATCCACAACTATCTGTGAACTAGTACCATTGGTGACACAACTCTACTCTACCAACGGTCGAAACTATAACTAGCAACAATGGTTCAGAGTGTTGCAGAACTGATAAGCCGTCAAGAAACTATCTTCAGAGACTTGAAGCTTATTTGCACCAACTACAAGAAAGACAGTCCCACCAGGAAGAACTTGGCGTACCTGGAGGAGCGTCTTTCTCGGCTGAACAATAACTGGGAGAAGTTTGTTCACAACCATCAACTACTAGAAGAATCTGGAGCAACAGACCTTCAATACTTTAACGACGACATCTTCAACAGTACGAAGAAGATGTATGAAGAAGTGCTGCAAGACATGTTGAAACGTAAATCGGAATTGCCGTCTGCATCTACTAGTAAGACGGAACAACAACCTGCGACGCCTAAGCAAGGTAAGGGGCAATCGAAATTTACTTTCGACGATATCAAATTCCACATACATCCTCGGGGAACAAGCGAGTCGACGGAAAAGCAACAAGATCTTTTGCGTCAACAATACTGCAACTTTAGAGCGTTCGAACGCACTGTGGAGAAGATAAACATAGCATTGGCGGTACCGATGGAAAAATAGGAATTAGAAGACAACTTAAGCACCCTGAAAACTAAATGGGAGCATATCGAAAAGGCAAATTGGGAACTAGACTACATACTACAAGATGAGGACTCAATTTATCAACTTAAGTACAATACAACGGAGAACCTTTATGATGACCTGAAAAGGAAACTACAACACAACATCTGGAACAATGCACATTATGAGAAATGTACGCCAAAAATCCAAATACCGGATTTTCATGGAAACTATAATCAGTGGTTGACTTTTAGAGACCTCTACCTCGAAAGTGTACACAACAATCCAACACTCTCGAAGGCTCAAAAAATGCAACACTTGAAAACAAAACTGAAGGGTGAGGCGGAGAAAATGGTTCAGCATCTTGGCATCAGTGCTGAGAACTATGCATCTTGTTGGGAGATGCTGACCCACCGCTACGATAACAAACGGCTGTTATTCACATCATACATGAACACGCTCCTGAATCAACCTATTATTCAGCAACCAACCGCTTCAAGCATACGGAAGCTTCACGACGTCATGATGGAGTGCTTGAACGGGCTCAAAAACATCGGGCTAGACACCACCAATTGGGATCCGATCGTGGTTCACCTATTGATTCAAAAACTAGATAGCGTAACGTATAACGAATATATTAAGGAGATCAAACATCCTAGGGAATTTCCCAACCTGGAAGAGTTCGCCGAGTTTTTAGAATCAAAATTCATGTCACTGGAAGCTCTGCAGGGAAATAGCCAGAAATTATCGTCATCAAACAAACCATGGAAATCAGAAAAGCAGACTCATAAGGAATCAGAAAACCGAAGCAACAACTACAAGAATAAAACGCAGGGGTCATCGTACTTTAACAAGTCACAAAACTCGCCAAAAGCCTTCTTCACGACAACAAAAACATGCCCGATATGCAAAACTAATCACGTTTTGATGAATTGCGAAGAATTCTTGGCTATGAACGCAAACAAACGAAATGACGCAGTTCGCAACTTGCATATTTGTAAAAACTGCCTATTCAGCCACGGAGAAAACCAATGCAAATCACGAAAGACTTGTAAATTGTGTCATAAGGCACACCACACACTTATGCATGAAGCTGAAACTGAACTTTCTAGCAACAAACAAGCAACAAGGGAGGAAAAACTATCGTCAACCCCGTCGACTTCATTTGGGGTTAACAACGTAATGAACGAAGAAAAAGAAGTGTTGCTGACAACCGTACTTCTGAAAGTCAGAACAATTGATGGAAACTTCATCAACTTGAGAGGTCTACTTGACCAAGGCTCCCAAGTGAGCCTAATAACGGAAAACGCTGCACAGCGTCTCCGATTACAGCGACGTAAAGTGAGCGCTGTTGTATCGGGTGTTGGAACCCTTAGCGGCAACTGCAAAGGGGCAATGAACTTAGAATGCCAGTCAATACATTCAGACTACAAATTTAACTTTGAAGCATTAATTATGAAAAAACTCATAAGCAACTTACCTACCGCCTCGTTTTCAATCAGCAACTGGGACTATCTGGAAGACTTAAAACTAGCGGATCCACAGTTCAACCTGTCCGGTCCGATCGATCTACTCTTGGGCGCGGACATCTACTCGGAACTTATCCTAAACGGCGTCATCAGGAGTGACAAAAGATACCCAGTAGCTCAACAAACCAAAGTGGGCTGGATTCTATGCGGGAATGTAAAGACATTCAACTGCTTGGTGACACTTAACGATTTCGAAAACATGGCAAGATTTTGGGAAACCGAGGAAATTCCAGACAAGTCTTCATCAACTAGTGAAGAACAACACTGTGAGGAATATTACAACGCAACTACCACAAGATTGACGAACGGACAATATGTGGTACATATGCCTATGAAGCCTAACTTCGAAACAAACTTAAAAGATGCAAGATCACAAGCATTAGCACAGTTCCTTCAACTGGAAAGGAAAATGCTAAAAAACAAAGAACTCAGTTATGAGTACAAACGTTTTATGAACGAATACATCGCTATGGGACACATGAAACCTGTCACTGGAGATAGTAGAGGCCAAGTCTATCTACCTCACCATGGCGTGTTGAGAGCTGAGTCCACTACAACAAAACTAAGAGTAGTGTTCAACGCGTCGTATAAAACAAAAGGAGGCAGCAGTCTCAACGATCACATGTACTGCGGTCCGAACTTACAAAAGGATATATTGACACTACTTATTAATTGGAGAACGTACAGATACGTCTTTACGGCAGATGTAGAAAAACTTTATCGGTTCATCTGGCTGAACGAAAAACAACAACATCTGCAAACTATAATCTGGAGATCTTCCCCTAACGAACCTCTACAAGATTGGCAGTTGGGCACAGTAACTTACGGAACGAAAAGTGCACCTTATCTGGCAATGCGCACTCTTCATAAACTCGCAGAAGATGAAAAAGATACCTATCCGGAAGCTGGAAACGTCCTGAAGAACTATTTCTACATGGACGATTTGGTTTACGGGGAGGATACTATCGACGCATCGAAAACACTGGTTACACAGCTAATTGAGTTGCTGAAAAAAGGAGGATTTAACTTGAGAAAATGGAAAACAAACGAACCAATTATCTTGGAAAACCTGCGAGAAGATCAAAAGAGCCGCAACACAAACATCGACTTTAGTCCAGAACAAACATCAAACTCAAAAATGTTGGGCATGAGGTGGAATCAAGACAACGATAGCTTCACATACCAATGGGATCTACCAATCAAGGTAAAACTTACAAAACGCGTACTACTGAGCGAAATAAGCAAGCTATACGACCCACTTGGATTACTATCACCACTCACAATAAAAACCAAACTTCTGTTCCAAAAAATCTGGATAAGCAAAATCAACTGGGATGAACGCTTACCCGACGATCTCGCTACTGAATGGGAAACTATGAGGAAAGATATCGCGTTGCTCAACAAACTTTCCATACCACGATGGTTACAATGTCAAGAAAACAACCTAGAGATACACGGATTTTGCGACGCAAGCGAAAAAGCTTACGCATGCGTCATTTATAGCCGAGTGAAAAATCAAGCCGGCGACTATAAAATTACATTAATTACGGCAAAAACAAAGGTTGCACCAATCAGCAATAGGATAACTGTACCTAGAATGGAACTTTGCGGGGCCGTTTTACTAGCCAAACTGCTAGAAAAGGTTCAGAACACTCTCTGCCATAAAAACCTACATATAAGGTGTTGGAGCGACTCCAAGGTCGTTTTAGCCTGGTTGCAGGGCGATATAAACCGATGGGAGAAATATGTAGCTAACAGAGTGAAACAAATAAACAGCACTATCTCGGCAGACTGCTGGAACTATGTGAAGTCAGAAGAAAATCCAGCTGACTGCGCAACTCGAGGGCTCACACCTTTTCATCTCCTAGAGTTTAAACTTTGGTGGAATGGACCAGATTGGTTAAAAACAAACATGCCAAAAATCCATCAGGACAATCGCTTGACCTACTCAACAAACACTGAGTTGCAAGAAATAAACTGCTGCGCAGTCACATACAAGAACTGTGAAATAATTAATAAATTACTGAATAAAAACAGTAATTATAAACGTGTAATACGAGTGCTTGGATGGATTTTACGACTAAGCAACATTCGTAAGCAAAAACGCACACTAAACTCAACAAATAACTTAACCGACTGCGGTAACAAAAAGGTGGTTATGTGTTTGTCACCACAAGACATTATGGGAACAACAGAATTGGCCATCAAGAACGTTCAAAATGAAAACTATGGCGACGAAATTGGATGTTTAAAGAAAAATCGACCAATATCAACAAAAAGCAACTTGCTGAAGCTAACCCCGCATCCAGGCGCCGATGGTCGAGTACGGGTTGTTACCTTGAAAACTAGCAAAGGGTCACTTAAACGACCAATAACGAAGCTTTCACCATTACCAATGAAACTCGAAGAACCGAGAGTAAACGAAGCGGAAGAGAAAAGGACACCTACTCCGGAAACTAAAAAACGGGGAGGCACAACAATAAACAAGAACAATTGGCTGTCACTTGTTCTCCTATCCATACTAGCAATGACGGGATATGCACGATCAGCGCCAACAACGAATAACTTGAAGGTTACACCTATACCAAGCAATCATCCCATTTACTTCGATGAAGCTGGGAAAATACAATTAATACATGACGAATGGACTCTATTGGTTTACTACAACTTAACGTCATACTGGCAAGCAACTGATCGGATCAAAGATTATGTGAACCAAATAGATAAACTATGCCAAAGAATATCACATGAGTACACGCCTTGCGAAACAATTGTCGGCCACCTACGTCATGAACTAAGTCACCTAGCCGACTACAACTCTATGCTGCTCACTCAACACTCAAGACCAAAACGAGGTTACTTTGATGGAGTTGGGAAGTTAGCAAGAACTCTTTTCGGAGTCCTCGACGCAGACTTTGCCAAAAAGTACGAAAGAGACATACAGAATCTACAATCGAATGATGACTACTTACTACAACTTATGAAAAATCAAACATTAATTGTAGAGGCTGAAAACAACATTATAAAACGAAACACTGCTTTTATGGATGAACAATTCAAAACATTGCGCGCCTACATGAACCAAACTTGCAGCGACATCACAAAAATAGTGAACAAGGCGCAAATGCTATTCACGATGAATGACATAAATTCCGCTGCCGTGACATCAACTCTGATATTAAGTGATCTAAATCGAATATTGGAAATGCTAATAAATGCTATCGCCAACATTTACAGAGGACATTTAGATACTCATCTATTTCCGGCTAACCAACTGATCGAACAACTAAACATAATATCTGGAAGGTTGCCACAGGGATTGTCCTTACCTGTAAAAGACATTCAAGGGGACTTGAAAAATATATATGACCTCATCCATGTGAAGGCTCGAATAACAAACAACTACATGCTATTTGAAATACACATCCCCTTGCTGAGCGATGAAGACTACAGGATATATCGAATCATACCAATACCGTTCCTTAGACAAGGACATTTAAAACTCGTACAACCAAGTTCAAGCTTCATCGCAATCAACTTTGTAAAAAACTCTTACATAACAATGGAAGACCAAGACATGCGCCAATGTACTTCATACGGAGAGGACGAATTCATTTGCGTCTCACGCAATCCGGTCTACAACATGCACGATAAAGACGCCCCATGTGATGCCCAAGTTTTCAACCAACAAGAGTCTTTATCATGCGTCCTCAATGACGTAAAATGCAAAGAAACCTGGACAAAACTTCACAAATCGAACATGTGGCTATTTACATTGTGCGGAAAACAGCTGATGCGCGTCATATGTAACGATCAAGTTACGCCAGCGGTCATTGATGGGACTGGAGTGATTTCCTTGAAATCAAAGTGCTTACTGCAGAAAAAGGACGCCACAATATTTACACAAAATCAGCTGGGAAGTAGTTTTAACATGGAACCAGAGATAGAGATACCAACTATAAACTCAACAATTAACAACATCTTTAACCTCGGCTGGAAGAATGCAAAATTAAATATAACAGAACAAGAAACGCCAACTGCAGTAGAAATAAGAAAAATAGATCAACAGTTGGACTTCCAGAAAAACAGAGAATTATTACCGAAGGCGTCTGACATGTCAAGTCACGACATCTACCTCTACTCGGTTACTTCTTTGTTGTTGGGAGGAATCGTTGTGCTTTCCCTCTATATTATCTTTAAACGATGGTGCAAAACAAAGAAAGGCGTCAAAACACTCTCTGGCAAAACAGGAGTGACGCCTAGAGGAAGGGATAACTTCGGAGGGGACATCGAGCTCCAAGAAATACATTCGACAGCAGCGGAGCCCGTTTACAGCGAAGCAAGACAGCCGAAGAAAGCTTTTCACTTTGACGAATTAAATTGAGGGTTATACCTATACTTTTACATTTTTACTTTTACACATTTACTGTTGTTTACTATTTAACTTTAATTATTTACTTGACACTTTTATTGTATAATTATTTACTTTGTAATGGATGCTCATCCCACTTTTCCCTCGGGAGCATGTACGGTTCACGTACAGGCAAACTGCTAACGCCGCGACCTACATTTTGCTACTCGATTTACTTACTTTTATAATTACAATTATTCAGTTGACCAATAGCTGCCGTAGCGCTATAACCGCGGATTAGCATCCAACAGTACTTTCATGTAACTCGTACTATTAAACTAAATTATCGTGAAGTCTGTGGTTTTCGTCAACTCACATCCAACACTCAACTCTGAGCAACTGGCTACCTCTGAGCCATACAGTATTTCATGAAAATACCTGCAGGTACTTATAGTTTTCTTCCGATAAAGATTTTTGTAATCTATTTGCGTGTTCCCAGTTATGTCCAAACTATCAAAATAAATTGAACGTATTCTCGAATGTTTATGTATTCCGCACATCGAAATGGCACGCTAGAAAATCTATAAACAAAAATAATATATAAAATAACAACACTACTCCATGTATTGCCGGTTCCAAAACAGTCGATGTTTGTAACAATAGTTGGTGCGTTGTTGCAAACATTGGCCAAACATCAAAATATTAGCTAACTTAATTATTTTTACTATTTATCCTGTTTTTATTTCACGAAAAAACACTTAAATAATATAAACTTACCGAAATGAAAAAATCCTTCCAAAACCGTGGTTTTATTTTACGGTGGTTATTTTCACAGTTTTAAAACGCGCACTACGGCATCTCGACGTCTTAACGTTGGCTATGCTTGGACAATACTAATTTGAAATAAGACCACAAAATTATTTGTGGTCTTATTTTTCGTGCCGTTTTTGAAGCGCTCATCGGGAATCTAGTACTATTATTGATCGAAGGTGCAGGCGGTAACAACGGAACTAAAATAAATGTACCAAGACTGATAAATCGATGCGAATTTTCTTGACAAGCCACGCCACTCTGAACTGCACATTTAAAGTGGTCTTACCATACATGATATTTGCGGTAGGTACATACAGATTATAAATGAATGTACTAGTTTTACGTATATTAATCAATCACGAAAATTGACTGTGTTTTACGGACGAACAGAAAAGACGGACAGGATGAATCTACATACAAACTCAAACTGATAAATCAAACACCAAAACTCGTCCTAATTAAAGCGACCAGTCGCGAGAATACGCGATCGTAACGTTCATTAAGTCACTAATTTGTTTGGAAATCCGGAAAGCGCAGTTTCACGAAGAAACCACGCGTTCTGATTCGCTGAACGTTCCGAGATAGTAAGGATCAAAGAGCAGTAGGTAGACGTGTTATTAAGTCCAAAGTCCGTGTTTTGACACTTAAGTACCAAATGAGAACAATAACCAGACCGAACTTTGGACTTCGCAACGTGGTAATAAAAAAATATGATTATCATCATACTTAACAAAAACAGCCTTATATTTTTTCACCTAGTCATTGCTTGTAGTATAGTGATTAAATGACTATAAACTTATCTAATGTTATCCATTTATACACACAAACTCGCTATCTTAACCATGGTTTTACCATTCCGACGAATTACCTTTGATTGCATTGAAAAACCGATTATTCGAAGACGCCTGGACCGATTTGATTTATTTTGTTGTTTACAAAGGTAGTCCCATGGTCGGACTTAACTTTACTTTAGAAGTCTGTGGTAAAAAAGTCAATGAAACAAACAAAAGTCACCGACTTGAGTAAAGTTATTTTCCACTTTTTTAGGGTTCCGTTATTCCGTACCTCAAAAGGAAAAAACGGAACCTTTATAGGATCACTTTGTTGTATGTCTGTCAAGGCCCTTTATCTCGGGAACGCGTGGAGGTATAGCGTTGAAATTAAAACCAAATCGGTACTCAAGTCTACGGTCCTTCGAAGTTGTGAAAAAATCCAGCTTCCAAATTAACGTAAAAGAAAGATACGGCCGTTTATACCGCAAAAAACGTATATTTCTACACTCTCAAGGCAATCAAAATGTATAGGATACTTGCCGTTAACCTACAACTAAGAAATTTGGAAATTAATATCGTCTTATTACAAATTCAGGGAAAAGTCTGAAAAATGAATATTTGTAATTAAATCTTAAAAAACATAGTCTTTACAAAAAACTTTGTACGGACTCGAGTCCGACTCGCTCTTGTCAGTATTTTTTTGTTTATTTTGGAAGTTGGTTATCTTTTTTGCAAAATATGTTTTTATCACTAACAGTTTTAGCAGTCAGTAACCGGATGAGTAGTTACCCGCTGAAATGTCCACGCTGTTATGGTAGCACTAAACAAAATGGCTGGCTGTCAGACTTTCGGGCCACTGATCGCTGACACTAGTGTTAGTTACAAAACCGATGGCCATAAACTCACTCCCCGAAATTTGACAAGTGTTTTGCCCATGGTCCACCAGTTACATAAGTGTAATAGGGGGCGGGCATAATGCTACAAACCCGCACTGGGCCCGCGTGGTGGATTACAGCCCACTCCCTCTCATAGAGAGGAGGCCTGTGTCCCAGCAGTGGTAACATTAGAGGGTGTTGATGACCATGATGATGATGATGAAATAAAAAGGATGGTGGTAGCTGATGATGATGATAATGCTACCAACTGGGCACGAATCCATACTTCAAGGGTTTTGTAAATCAAAATAAAAATACAAATCAAGTTATTAAACTATTTTATTGGAACATAAAAAAATAAATGTACGAGATAAACTAAACTAAATACATTCTAGAGTTAACATAAAAGGCACTGTTTACCCGAGTTAGTTAAAGCTGCTCAATCAACTACACAATTATTTTAACCTACAATTGTTTAAATGTTTATAAGAAATATTTGTACATAATCAAAGGTTTGACACATAACCGCCAAAAGTGAAGAGATTTGGAAGAGACCTACACTCAGCATTGGGTGGCCAAGGGTTGAAGAAGAGAAGGGTTTAAATCGGTTTAGTCGGCCCGCCATACCGGGTCCAAAAACAGAGGCCAGTAACGTAAATATGTCGATTTCTTAATCGAAAATACAATGACCCTTTAGCATTTTAGTTAAGTTATTGTTTGTAACCAGCACAATTAGTGTCATCCATTTTTTTTTCTACCTAGCCTTTACCATTGCACGGGGTGAATAGAGATGCGAGGGAGAATAGGGATAGAACTTTGAATGGGATTTCATCGTTGAATACAAATAATTCGTCACTAAAAAGTTTTAGTTTAATAAACAATTGAGTATTTTTAGGCTACCAATAATATTTAAATAACGTGAAAATGCCTTTCAAAGTTTTTCGATTCACCCCCGTGTCCCTATTCACCCCTTTTTGCGGTAGTGACCCACTGCTGATAAAAATCCTCCCCCGTAGCTTTTCACTCTTCTCTCCGTGTAGTTTTCTCCGGACTATCTCTAATTACTAATAAATTCTTCAAAATTATGAAAATATTGGGATATATAGGAGTGAAAGAAGTATTTTTAATTTTAAAGTCGACGTATTTACTCCCCGCGCTCGTGACCTCTGATCAAAGAGTAGAATACTTATACCAAAAGGATCCTCAGATCATATTTCTGTTTCTTTGACAACGACATTAGAATATTACATGGTGTTGCTGACATTGTATTTTATGAGATTTTGTACATATATAATTAATTAAAATTTGATAATTTAACTTTAGCGACGCTTTAACGTTACTATTTTGTATGCCTTTCCGCGGAACATAGGATGGATCAAACTTTTGTTATAGAAAGAATATCATTTGTATGCTGTGTTCACAAAATGAATAAATGAATTTGAATTTTTAAAGGGATCCTTCACGAATCGGTCAACCAAGCATAATGTACGTACATCACACTACTACTCGACCAAGCTAAGTTTGCACCTCGCGTCGATTATGTCACACTGATGCTTAAGTACGGTCTACAAAAAACGTTTCGCTATGACTTTAAAAAAGTAAATGTGTAAGATTTTACTTTGTATTTATTGTTTTTAACATTATATTATATAAAGTTACATTAAAATATATACAAAAAAATTGCGAGGTGCAAACTTAGCTTGGTCGAGTTGTAAGTCAACGCAAAAATATTGCTGGGAAACGACTTTTTTTGGGGCAAAAAAAAACACTGTTTATGGTAGGAACGTAACTCTCAATGTAACGCACTTAAAACAATGTGCTGATTAGAGTGATTTATTAAAGTGAGGTTATAAAATGAAAAACTTGGAAAAAGTTTGAAATTCTGTTCTCCAATATCTCCGTAACTAGATTCCAAGGTACGATCCAACCCAAAAAAAAAATCGCAATGACGGGGAGAACCAGTGCCTTTCGGCATCGGTGAGAGTTTTTTTACACCAAATTGTTATCTCGCTAACTCGTACAGAACACACTCGTACAGTCTTCTTAGTGCAAGCACTTTTTCGCGCGACCAAAGTATGGTGAGGGCAATTCTAACGATTAAAATAATTTTATCTTATAATTTAAACATGCTAATGTAACATACTTTAGTTCTAACGTCAATCTTCAAAAATCAAAAATAAATATTAAATCAATAACTCTTTTGAATTCTTCACCACATAACAATTTATTATGAAGATTTTGGCCGTTCTGATGCTCCCTCACTGCGAGCATTTGTAATTCGTTCTCGTAGCCAAGATTCGAATTTGTACAGTAACAAGTGAATATGAACTTTAAGAGCCTATGTATACGGAGAGTTGCAGCAGCGGTGCGGCAAGATTTCGCCGCACGAAGAGCACGTGCATTGTGCGGCGCGTCGTGTGACACCGCGGTCACTACATGCAAGACGCCGCGCCGACGTCGCACCGCACCGTGTGTATAGACTCATACATTACAACCGAATACTCCCGGTGAGGAAGCGCGTTTACACCCAAAAAACATATATTATAAGATAAAAAAAAAAACAAAATATTGAGTACATTGTTTCCTAAGATATGTGGCTCTAATAAAAAAAAACGGTGTAAAAATAATACACTTTATACAGGACATCGTGAAATAGACGAGTTAAAAACGTATATCAATACATATGTTTAAAACACTCCTTTTGCGCTCCGCCACAGTCGGGTAAAAACAACGGATCTCAATCCGATTTTCATCATCTATTATTAAATTTTATTTATTTCGGTTGTATCTAATCAATGCTGCCGTCATTATTTTCTAGCTGAGGCCCTAATCTATATAAATAAAAATGAATGTTGGTAAGCGCATAACTCAAGAATGGCTGGACCAATTCGGCAAATATTTTTTTTGTATATGTTCCTTAAAGTTCACAGAAGGTTTTAATACAATAAAAAAAAACTTGACAGAACGAAGTCTGTCCGGGCAGCTAGTAACTAATAAATAAAGCGCGCAGAAAAGAGATAAAGTACGTAAAGACCTTTGGTTAAAAAGTAAGGTAAAATATTTTAAAAATCTTAAGATCATTCCTAAGCAGATATTTAGATACAGACTTCTATAATATTTTGTTCAGTATTAAAAATATTGTTCCCAGAACATTAAAATGACGTAGAATACAATTTTATTTCATATTATTATGACTGACAGAGATATTTCCCATTACTCGTCTGCATGTGTATTATAACTTCATATGCTTATGTCTTGTTGGACCACTAGTACTTCTTTCTGGAGATTACCGGTGCCAATCTTGCAGTTATTGTTTACTAGTAAACCCTCCACTCTGAAACAAGAAGTTAACGATTGAATTAGCGTACAAGAGTACCCGCAGAACGCAGACTTCCTATCGGCCGATACCTTAGTCGGGCTTTAAGAGCGTTTACACCTTACGACATTTCATAAAAACTTTCAAGTCCTTATTTTCCGAAATGAATGAACCGATTTTAATCAAACTTCCTACGCATAAGCAGGATAGAGTAAAGATAGGTCTAAAAAGTTACTAAAACATTTTATTTTGAATACTTTTTTATAAGTCAGGGACAGCAAACGTCTGGTAACAGTTTACAAACTTATACGTGGTGGAAGAGACACCGACGCGAAAACGGTAGCCACCCCGTATATTGGCGTAATATTATTTAAGGTGGAAGCCCACGAAATTCAATTTTTCTTACGTGTTTTTTTTTTAATTTACAGGTCAGTGTCAAGTTGTATGTTGCCTAAAGTATGATTCGCGACCGTTACAAATATGGCTTATAATAATTAAAATCACCAATACAACTTTATGTTATTTTAATCCCATTAAATAACTATTTCATGAGAGTCACTTTAATAAAAAAATCATTAAACTTTGTTTTCTTTTTCTGGAAGAAGATGACATGCTGCACCGACCCCAAATAAATTGGGATAAGGGCAAGAGAGTGTTGATTATAAGCCTATATTGTCCCACTGCAGGACAAAGGCCTCCCTTCCCTCCATCCACTTTTCGCGTTCTGGTGCGATTGTAGGCCAATCCTTAGAGAACGAGTCTAACTAATCCCACCATCTGTTAATGATGATAAAATGCTTACCCATTAACACCTATATGCTTGCCAACACCTGTGTCCAGCGACATATCGATCTCACAGCGTATGCTCTGCTCGTTACATTGTTCTATGGTCGTCTCGTTCAGTTCTACCTGCGATCCAGAGTACATCTGTATGCCGACGCCACAATTCCGGATTTTACAGTTTCTTAGCTCCACCTTGAATTTAAATACCGTTGTAGAATTTCAAACAGTAAATGAGTAACGTTTCGCCTGGCATCGATGTAGCAAAAGCAATATGTTAGAGGTCGTCCTTTAATCACGTGAAGTCTAAAAAGGGGGGAAGAGTTCAGGAAAAATCACGAATAATTACGATGGCGGGGGGAGGGGGGGAGATAATGTGACAATCACAATCTAAGGATCATAACATGTAGTTAAATGTGAGTATATTTAAGTATCTATCAATAAATAGCGAAATCAGGCCTTTCGTTCGTTATTTTATAAGACCCAGCCGGCACCAACAGCTTAACGTGCATTCCGGTGACGATGTTTACCCATCTACAGGCAGACCTCGGCAAGCCTTGCTTAACCTTAAATATGCCTAGCAATTGGCGACTTGTACTTGCAGTAACAAACAACAAAATAAATGAGACAATTATTAAACACTAGCTGTCCCGCGCAACTTCGTCTGCGTCACATTTTCCCTGTTTTCGCAACATATTTCATTGCTGCTCCGCTGGTATTGGTCGTAGCGTGATGATATATAGCCTATAGCCTTCCTCGATAACTGGGCTATCTAACACTGAAATATTTTTTCATATCAGACCAGTAGTTCCTGAGATTAGCGCGTTCAAGCAAACAAACTCTTCAGCTTTAATATTAATAATTAATAATAGTGAGGCGACCTATGAAAAGCAACTTAGCTCAAAAAGTACTACAGCGCCATCTATGAGTATACAGAAGATCTAATATGGTCTGAATCGCGCAAGCAGAGTTTACATCGACTAAGACTATTTACAGAAACCCGACAACAATTGTCGGGCAGTTGCCCACCAGACACAACACCTCGGAGGATCCTCCCTTTTCTATGGAGTATCGAGGAACTTTACACCCAGTTCCTCATACCACTAAAGTAATATTAGATTAGATTTGAATGAATTTACCTGTGCTCCTTTGTGAACGACGATACCAGAATAAAAGTTGTCAAACGTGCAGTCTTCTAGAAGGATCTTCGCTCCAGACATCGCGACAATACCTTGGGCGAAATCGCTCTGAAACAGATACGTAGAGAAATCTTTACTATTCCTTTTGAGCTCAACCATCATCTGCACAGCCTTTTATTATGTTGGGGTCGTCTTCTTTATTATTGGTGTGTGCTAGCTGACATGTGACATTAATTTGATGTCATGGATTCTTTATTTGTATAAACTTGAACACTATTGTATAGAATCTGGTTCTTCTAACCGAATAGACAGATGTGTTGCTGGGGAGTTTGTTCCGCCAATTCTTCTTCTCAGCTAAAACACTCCCGGATGTGGCGAAGGGCGGGCGTTTTGGGAGACTATCTCTTGTAAGTTTGACGTTCAAAAAGTGCTGATTATCAGCCTAATTTTAATAAATGACTTTTGATTTTGATTTCTTCCAGTGGAACCCCCCTTAAATATTTATTTTATTCTGTTTTTAGTATTTGTTAATATAGCAGCAACAGTAATACATAATCTGTAGAAATTTCAACTGCCAAGCTATCACGGTTCATGAGATACAGCCTGGTGACAGACGGACGGACGGACGGACGGACAGCAAAGTCTCAGTAATAGGGTCCCGTTTGACCCTTTGGGTACGGAACCCTAATAAAAAAATGGGATTTCAAAAGTATTATTAACTTATTTCTTGATAAGACATTTAATATTTAAGATATATAGATCACATTTTAAAGATATTTAAATAATCATCACACACAAAAGTAATGATTTAAATTGCTTATTTCGTGTTATAGTGCACCACATTTTTTGTCACATATTTGTGTCGTTGGCGTACAGGGCACGCGCTTGTTTGTCACGTATATGTGACAATGGCGTTCAAAAGTTTAACACAAAGATTGATCCGAGCCGATGTTATTATTTAGCCACGAGCTCATCTTTTTGAGCTCAACCACATTCGAAAAAAAAGTAAATTCAAAAACTGAAATCCGAGTACCGAAAAACAACGCTCTAAAAAGTATGAAACAATAACCGTGGTCATAATAATTATGTTCAATTTAATGTGACGTCACATAGAATATAACCAGCGGACAATTAAGACGCTTCCAACGACACATTCGTTTGTCAAATTATGATAGCATATTTACCAAAATGTATTATAGACTCAAAAAGTATTGAAATATTTAAATGTAATGTTAAAAAAATGTTATTGGAAAAATCTTATTATAGTGTTAGTGAATATTTGTGTGACAAACTCTAAATACTGTTTATTAGTTAAGTTTGACATAAATTACGAATTTCACAATTATGAATTCATGACATTTTAGCATGATAGTTTAACTTTAACGTTACTACTTTGACCTTATTTACTTTGACTTTAATTGACATTTATTTGACAAGTAAATTTTGAACTATAATGTATTTAAATTTTTAATTTAGGGACTAACCACATGTTGCATGCCTAGTGCAGAATATGGTGACACTAACAACTTTCCTGTTCTTCAAAAACCCACCTGTATAACTACCCATATTTGCAATAAATGAATTTGAATTTGATATTATTGAACTTCTCTTACTCTTATAGCCATCCACATTCATATCAAGACTTTCCTCATGACTATTTCCTCCTCATCATCATCAGAGTATAATGTTCCCACTGCTGGGACACAGACCTCTCTATGAGAGGAATGTAATCCACCACGCGGGCCCAGAGCGGGTTGGTAGATGTCACACGTCTTCGAATGTTTAGTTCCAGGACATAACAGTTTCCTCACGATGTTTTCATTCACGGTTTTGAGAGCAGCGGTGATGAAATCAATTACACAAAGTAATGCGCCTGCCTGGGTTCGAAACCACAGCTTACTGTTCGTAAGTCGGGGCTGCCACCACTGGGCTACCGCTGCTCTCAACTTCTTCTTTCCATGACTACGAGAGCCCCATGGGCGGCATAAACAATAAAACTAGTTTCGGCACTGACCATACGATAAGGAAGAAGACCATGACAACTGATTACCAGAGGTCGGAATTAAGTAGAGTTATTTATGTGCTTGCATCGAAATGTTGATATTAATATGGATCTTCCCAGGCGTATGCGCGTTGGAATTTGCAACTTCGGACATCCGATGTCGTACGGTTTAAATTGTGTAAAAGTAAATAACTTTTTTATTTAATAAATCACAGGATTTTTCTGCTCTTTAAAATTAATCTCGGCATTTGAGGCATATCCACTTTATTCTTTCGCTGTATGAAATCAGTGTAAGTACAAAAATAACTCTACCTAATTCCGACCTCTGCTGATCCATACAACTTTTCAGTCACCTCTGCCACTTGTTTGCCATATCTATGTCGGCCCAGTATAGCAAGTACCAATTACCTGAGAGCTACTCGACAGGTCCTGTATAACGCAGCCCACGGCGTGCAGTGTGCCGCTCCTCATGACGATGACCGTGTTGACGGCGGAGCAGAGGAGACGCAGCTTGCGGAGTCGACACTCGTCTGACAACATGAGCAGGCAGGAACGCATGTCTGAGGCTTCTAGGGTTGCGTCTGGAATGAAACGGGTAGGGAACTTTTGGATTTGGATAGTTATGCCAGGTACTTTACTCATTGTAGGTACAGCAAAAGCATTTAAAAATCAAAGATAAAAATTAATTTATAACTAGCTGCCCGGACAGATTTCCTTCTGTAAAAAGTTTTTTTTCTTTTATAGTAGCCAGCAATAGCTGATACTGAATTCCTGGTAAAATCCCAATAATACTTTGCCCGTCCAAAGAATCGAACCCAGGATTTTATGCTTACAGTTGCATTTGCGACTACTTGATCAACAAGGCAATTGAGCTTTTTTGGGCTCCATATGTATGAACGTGGATGACGCAAGAGAATAAATTTATAGGGTGACTGGTATTTAGTGACCGATACTTAAACACATGATTGTACTCATGATAAAAAACAACTTTCCCAAAGAAATATTTTTTTATACTCATTCGCCGCTTTTATCACAATAATAACAAAACACCCGTATGAAATTTGCGCGCGCGTGCGCCTGTGAACTATCAGCTGTTAGCCGCGTGATGCCGTTCTGTCTCATCACTATCGTAACATGCCACAGTGGGTAGACAGAGCACCCGCACTGCTCGCAACCCCGAATTTCATATGGCTATTTTGTTATTGTGATAAAAGTGAACGAGTATAAAAAAAAGAAAAAACTTTTCTTTGGGAAAGCTGTTTGTTATCATGAGTACAATCATGTGTTTAAGTATCGGTCACTAATTATCAGTCACCCTATATAAGAATCAAAGTACGTGGCGTTATGTAGTTTCTACCAAACCCGCGCCATTTTATGTACATTCTTATGTATGTCTTTAGTACTATACCGTTGAAGCTAGTAATGTTAATATTGGACAGCGGCACATCGGGCATCTCATGGTTACGGCTGCAGACCACCAGCTCTTCAGGCTCCAATGCCAAGGCATCCTCGGCAGACGTCATCATGCTGAGGTGGTACTCGCTTGTCAAGTGAGAGGCCAGGAATTTTGATATCTCGCCAAACTCGAATATTGAGCCGCCTTCCCAGAGAGCAACTACCTGGAAAGGGAACAGAAATCTAGTTAATGAAAACACTATTTTAAGCTTTCACAGTTTATAACTAAACTTTGTCACTTTTTCCAAGATTATCAATTATTGTGAGCTCGCGATATTTAGAGGCTGTGGCAAGCGCCATGATCGCGACATGACTGGAAAATGCGGGCGGATGGTAAAACAATGCTGTGCAATAGCTGAACATCCCAAATCAAATCAGTTTATTTCCGACTAGCTGTCCGGCGCAACTTCGTTTGCGTCACATTTTTCATTGCTGCTCCACTCCTATTGGTCGTAGCGTGATGATATATAGCCTATAGCCTTCCTCGATAAATGGGCTATCTAACACTGAAAGAATTTTTCAAATCGGACCAGTAGTTTCGGAGCCTATTCGATGCAAACAAACAAACAAACATTCAAATTTTTCCTCTTTATAATATTATTATATATTATATTATTATATATTATATTATTATATATTATATTATATATTATTATATATTAGTTTAGATTTAGATAAGTGTTGGTACAATTTCGGTCTTAACATAAATCAATATAGATCCAGAACACTTAGTCATAATACTGTGATATACAAACCTTTGGGTTTATATTTAGTCATATTGTAATATCCATAGTTATAATTCAAATCAAAATTAAAATCTACTGCAGTCGGGGCCCATTCACTGGATCGAGTTTCACAAGCCACATATTTTGTCAAATGACATGCATTACATTCCAAGGCTGACAAGAGTAGCGTTTGAAATATCTAAACACAAATATTTCAATCGAGACGAGGGGTTTAAATTGTCAAGTACGTGGAATCCAATGCTCACTACATTACATACTGCTCAAAAGAAACAGCCGGTGTAATAAGGACTCCACAAAACCTGGTGTTATTATGATTGTGTTTTGCCGTGAGTTTGTATCGAGTGCCAGTAGTGCACGTAGCAAAAGTCAAAGAAAGATGATAGACAGATTTGTCTGCTCTTAATTATATATTTACCATCCACACGCATTCTCCAGTCATGGCACTCGCAAACAGCGTCGAAATAGCGCGAGCTCACAATAATTAATAATCACAGAAGATATCTTGTAAGTAACAGTATAAGTTTAGTTAGTGAAAAACTTAAGGGTAAACATTATGTAACTTTTTGACGTGGCTACTTACATTTTTCTTACTCTTATTCTTCTGGAACTTGCTCCGTTCTCTAGCGAGGTACTGCTCCCTGATGAGCGAATTCTCATACAGCGTCCACTTGGACATCAGACCGTCCAAACGCGCGTTCATTTCCGCACACAAAGATATGTAGTTTGGCGGGAGGAGTGAATCTGTAATAGATATGTGAATTAGAATATGTTTTTGGTGCCTAATCTATTATGGAAGAATGGAAGCCTGATGACTGAACCTTGACGGCGCGGTTGGCGCAGTGGCTTAGCGATTGAGTGCTGCGCTGCGTGTCGCTGGTTCGATCCCCGCACGGAGCAGATATTTGTAAGGCCTACAGATAGTTATCAACAACACTTGTAACGGGATATTTACCATGTTTATTATTTGTTATGAGTTCCCGATATTTCGGCGCTGTTGCAAACGCCATGATCACGGATAAACTAAACTAATAAACATGGTAAATATCCCGTTACAAGTGTTGTTGATAGTGTTAGTGACCATGTCAGTTTAAAAACTTATATCTACAGATAGTTGTTCCGGGTCTGGCTATTTGTGTCATCATCATCATCATTTCAGCCCAAAAGACATCCACTGCTGGACATAGGCCTCCCCCAAGCGTCAAATTGATATTTTGGGGGGTTTTGCCATAATCGCCACGCTTGGCAGGCGGGTTGGCGATCGCAGTACGGTTGTTACAAAAACACAGAGAAAGCTGCTGCCCATTCTCTGGCAAATCCCTTAGTCGCCTCTTACGACACCCACGGGAAGATATGGGATGGTGCTATTCTTTACGTCCGACACCACACAGAGCACTGTTTGTGTATGTGAGTTTAAATGTTTGTACACGCACCCACGATACAGGAGAAATTCCTAGTGTAAGACAAAGTTTAAAAAAAAAGAAACTGCAGAGACTAGTCAAGTACAAAGGAAATATTATAGTGTACAAGTGTGTGCACTTACACCCTCGGACTCTTTCTTCCTTTACGCTCATAATCCAATGTGATGGCAATCATATGAAGAGGATCAGTCACACGACCAACGGATTAACGTTTCCTAGACACAGGGGTACCATATCGCAAACAAACTCCGGGTACTGACAAAGCATGGATGGGAAAACGAGACCAAAGGGAAAAATATAGATGTTTATTTATTTATTTAGAATCTCCAACAAAATATACATAAAGAGAAAATTTTATTCAGTCAATTTTATTAAAGCTTGACTACTAAGTAGATGTGTGAAGTGACACAGTTGGAGTGTGCTCTCCAGCGAGAGCATCTATTTATGGGTGTAGCATATATTTATGCTACTCAAGAGAGTATAGACAGAATAAAATAAAAATAAAATATTTTTTAAATACAGAATTTCTAATGGATAATATGAAGTATTATGTAGGTGTACTCCTTCCTCATGTTAGCTAGATTGAGCATACTTTTTAGGGTTCCGTACCCAAAGGGTCAAACGGGACCCTATTACTGAGACTTCGCTGTCCGTCCGTCCGTCCGTCCGTCTGTCACCAGGCTGTATCTCATGAACCGTGATAGCTAGGCAGTTGAAATTTCTACAGATTATGTATTACTGTTGCTGCTATAACAACAAATAAATAAAAAATATTTAAGGGGGGCTCCCATACAACGAAGTGATTTTTTTTTCTCGTTTTTATAAATAATGGTACGGAACACTTCGTGCGCGAGTCCGACTCGCACTTGGCCGGTTTTTTTTTTAAAGCTTTGTCCCTGTCTGTAATTTCTCCTGTATCGAGGGTGCATTTACAAACATTTAAACTCACATACACAAACAGCCAGACCCGGAACATCTCTCTGTAGGCCATACAAATATTTGTTCCGTACGGGGATCGAACCAGCGACACGCAGCGCAGCAGTCGATCGCTCAAACACGGCACCAACCCTGCCGTACCGTGCGTACTTTGTATACATCATGCTATTATTATTGCTGTTATCCTACACTTACCATCATCATTCGCCAAGTCCCCTTCACAAAGCGAGGAGTCCAGCTGCCTCAGCTTGTTATGGGCATCAATAGCACTGTTCCTAAGCAACGTTATGGATCGAGCCACACAGTTTGGTATAGTCCCGTTGTGCATATCAGACCAGAGTTGCATGCGTTCTTCTATTGTGTTTGGCAGGAGAATCTTATCGTCAGCGTCGTCCCATGGCATCCAGATGTCGTTGTAGTAGAATCTGGAAGTAAATATAACTTGTGTAACAAAAGTTTGAAAGAGTTAGGCAAAGGTATATCTGCTATTACATCCACATTTCGACAGTTATGTTTAAGCTAGCTATTAGGCTAAGCGATCAATAAAGTCAATTTTTTTCATGGGACCATAAAAATGGAATAAATGGGGGACATTACTACGACAATAATGTTAATTTATAAAACCCGAGGAAGCGGTTTTTTATCTAAAAATTAGTATCTAAACTAATATTATAAAGAGGAAAGATTTGATTGTTTGTTTGCATTGAATAGGCTCCGAAACTACTGGTCCGATTTGAAAAATTCGCCCATTTATCGAGGAAGACTATACTATATCATCACGCAACGAGCAATAGGAGTGGAGCAGCGATGAAAAATTTTGCGAAAACGGGGAAAATGTGACGCAAACGAAGTTGCGCCGGACAGCTAGCTTTTTTTCTAATTTCATTTATACAGATTCTAAAATTACCTGATTTTACAAAAATAAAAAAAACACGTGATGCTCTGAAGGGTAGGAGGGGTAGCCTAAAACCTCATGACGTATCACCAAGTGGGATGAAAGGCTGGCCCCTAGGGATTGTATAATGCAGCGTTCAGTAGTATCTGACTAACGAAAAAAGTCGACTTTATGTATGTGAAAGTACCTTAACAAATCAATGAACTCTGCAGTTGTAGCGACATTGATGCACTGTTCTCGTTGTTTCATAGTCGGCCACAGCTCAATCAGCGGTACATCCACGATGTTCTCCGGTAGAGACACCGACTCATGTTGTACACTGAGCACATCGACACATGCAGATAAGTTCTCGAAGTCTACCGTAGTTACTGATACGTAGGCGATGCAAGGGAATCTTACTTCTGTAAAATACAAAATCAAAATCATCAGCCTATAATGTTCCCACTGCTGGGACACAAGCCTCCTTTTTAGGGTTCCGTAGCCAAATGGCAAAAAACGGAACCCTTATAGATTCGTCATGTCTGTCTGTCTGTCTGTCCGTCCGTCCGTATGTCACAGCCACTTTTTTCCAAAACTATAAGAACTATACTGTTGAAACTTGGTAAGTAGATGTACTCTGTGAACCGTATTAGGATTTTCACACATAAATAGAAAAAAAATCATTAATTTTGGGGTTCCCCATACATAGAACTGAAAACCAAATTTTTTTTTTTAATCATACCCTTACGTGTGGGGTATCTATGGATAGGTCTTCAAAAATGATACTGAGGAATCTAAAATCATTTTTTTCTAAACTGAATAGTTTGCGCTAGAGCCACTTCCAAAGTAGTAAAATGTGTGTCCCCCCCCTCTAATTTCTAAAGTAAGAGTAGGAAAATTCTGAAAATATTTAGGATTGTAGAACGTAAAAAAAACTATTAACGAAAATTGGTTTCAATAAGACATGATGTTTAGTTTTTGAGATATGGGACTTTTTCATCAAACTGCAGCAGTAACTTTGTTTTTCATTAACATACTATGAAAAACCAATTTAGTTTTGCTTATTACTTTTGTACTACTAAATAATGAATGACAGTTCAAAATATTGTTTGGAGCTATGGAACCCTGTGTGCGAGTAAGACTCGCACTTGGCCGGTTTTTAGGGTTCCGTAGCCGAATGGCAAAAAACGGAACCCTTATAGATTCGTCATGTCTGTCTGTCTGTCTGTCTGTCTGTCTGTCTGTCCGTCCGTATGTCACAGCCACTTTGTTGCGAAACTATAAGAGCTATACTTTTGAAACTTGGTAATTAGATGTATTCTGTGAACCGCATTAAGATTTTCACACAAAAATAGAAAAAAAACTTTTATTTTTGGGTTTCCCCATACATAGAACTAAAAACCAAAATGTTTTTTTCTTCTGACCCATTCGTGTGGGGTATCTATGGATAGGTCTTCAAAAATGATATTGAGGTTTCTAATATCATTTTTTTCTAAACTGAATAGTTTGCGCTAGAGCCACTTCCAAAGTGGTAAAATGTGTGTCCCCCCCCCTCTAATTTCTAAAGTAAGAGGAGGAAAATTCTGAAAATATTTAAGTTTGTAGAACCTAAAAAAAACTATCAACGAAAATTGGTTTCAATAAGATGTGATGTTTAGTTTTTGAGATATGGGACTTTTTCATCAAACTGCAGCAGTAACTTTGTTTTTCGTTAACATACTATGAAAAACCAATTTAGTTTTGCGGTTTAGTGGAAGTTTACAACTAATACTACTAACT
This sequence comes from Cerastis rubricosa, assembly GCA_949152445.1. NCBI lineage: Eukaryota > Metazoa > Arthropoda > Insecta > Lepidoptera > Noctuidae > Cerastis > Cerastis rubricosa. The sequence continues at coordinate 7,434,901 of OX424545.1, read as the reverse complement.
AATGAATGACAGTTCAAAATATTGTTTGGGGCTATGGAACCCTGTGTGCGAGTAAGACTCGCACTTGGCCGGTTTTTTTTTTTATGAGAGGGAGTGGGCTGTAATCCACCACGCGGGCCCAGTGCGGGTTGGTAGATGCCACATGTCTTCGAATTTTTAGTTCTAGGACATGCCGGTTTCCTCACGATGTTTTCCTTCACCGTTTTGAGGGCAGCGGTGATGAAATAAATTACATAAATTATTGCGTCTGCCTGGGTTAGAATCCACGGCTTTCTGCTTGTAAGTACCATAAAGTATATATAAAGTAAATAAAACTAGCTTATTATTAAAAAAGCATTCTTGCTCAATATGGGTCAATTTACGATTTCATGTAAAACTTTTTTTTTCACTGTGCATCATTACGTAACACAACATCACGCTTGTGACAAAGTGTTAGGCAGAGATATACCTAATAGTACTCCCACATTTGGCCAGTCATGTTTAAGTCCCATGTAAAAGAGGGCCAACCTATTGCCATCAACAACAAAACACAAATCCGTGGTTGCTGGAAAAACCCAGTAACACTTTGCCTGACCCGGGAATCGAACCCAGGCCTTCGTGCTCAGTAGTCACACTTAAGACCACTTGACCAATGAGTCAGTCTTTTTTTTACATCGTTATTGTTAATATTACATTGTCATCATTATATACATACGTATTATTATTTTGTTATTGACATCATAGATCATTAATTTCTTTGTTTGAAATAATTTGAAATCAGTTACCTCTGTAATTCTGTGCTAAGTGAATTATGATAGTGAATAGCTTAAGTAGAGAATGAAATAACCATTTGTTCTCGAGAAGTTTAATCTTATCTTCTATTTATATTAATTACGTGTCACGTTGTTTGTCAGGGTTGGACTCCTAAACTACTTAACCGATTTTTATCAAATTTAATTTTTTGTTGCTGTTTCAACTTAAAAGATAACATAGGTTACACCTCAATTTCAAGTCGCAATATTATTTTATTGCAAATTAAGTCACAATTATCAGTTAGCTCCAAACGATTCTAACAGATGGCGGTATCTATTGACTGGATTGAGTAAGTATTCAATGGCGCTGTATAGGAGCGGAGCAGCAATGAAAAATATTGCGAGAACGAGGAAAATGTAACGCAGACGAAGTTGCGCGAGTAACTAGTAAGACATAAACTTAAAACTGCTATCATGGGGGTTTAAAATATACAGATTTTATCAAGGAACTCACCAAACTTCTTACAGAAATCTTTGGACAGTTTCCACAGTGCATCCCAGCCAACAGGTTCTACCAGCAACTCTGCCTGCATGCTCCACTGCTCCCGAGCCGTCCCGCGACCGGAGCTGAAGACCCGCAGCAACTCCTGCATGATCTCATTGTCACTGCGGGAGAATGTGTACACTGATGGCATCTGGAACAAAAATTATGTATATGGGATGGCGAAGAGGTAGGCTTTGTAAAACTGTATTTTAATTTATTCGTTTATTCATCTATGTACAGTCGCGGACTTTAAATGATAAGCCACTGTTCGTATTTTACCCGTGTAATGCAAATCGGGTTTAGTCGGTTATATTCGTACATAGTACAGAGTGACTACCCAAAGTCAACCAATTGCAGGTCTAGCAACCATAACCTAGCGACAATTTGTTTTAACGTAGCCAATTAACTCCGTAAGCTAAGCGTTATAGCGTACGGAGTTAATTATGATTGGTAATTTCAACATCGGAAAAACTCAATCCCACGATTTTATCCGAACGCATGGCGTCCAAGACGACGTTCATGGCAATTAATCGATTCACCCAAATTCGAAATAATCTGAAAACCTATCCAAGGTTTTCAGAAATAAAGAGTATTTAATGAGCTCTAATTCAAAGGAGGTCAGTAAGAAATAGGATGGATAAACGTATGTAACATTTTATAGTTTTTTTATTGAGAACTTATTAGTCATTCCTCCACCTCTTTGAATAAGACTATTTCCCATTATTAGTAATATATATGACATCTTGTTTACGAGCATGCGGTTTGAGTTCGTGTTTAATCGTGTAACGTCGTGAATGTATAAAACTGGATTATTGGAAAGTTTGAAAGTGGCTCATCAATTAAAGTCCGTGACTGTACATAATACACATAACATATAACTCATACGAGAGGAACCTCCTAACAAAATGTGCCGTGTCCAGAAGTACTGTTTTCTGAATCAAGCCAATCATTTTTTTAGTTTCTGAATCAAGCCCTTTGTCCAGCAGCCGAACAAAAGACTGCTCAGATTTTGGTCGAAGCTTTTGGCTATTAAGCCAAAAGCTTTTGGCTATTAATTAATGGCTTAATAGCCAAGAGACGACTATCGGCACAATAACTGCTGTACTCACACCCCACATGTCGACAACCTGGCGAGCCAGACCTAGATACTTGAATTGCTTATCTTTCTCTGCTTTCACGAGGTTCTTGTCATGCGGGACCATTATATCAACAATCATTGCATGTCACTCCAATCAATCAATCAACACAATGTCAGGCTTATTGGTACCAATAGGCCTGTCAGTGGCGATAAGTTTGTCCCAATGCAGTGTGATAATATTACCTTTATCGGGAACTGGGTCAGGCGCATACTTATAGTATGGCACTTCTGATTCATTATTGCACAGACAAAACCTTCGGTTTCCCTAAAGAGGTCAACGAGACATAGCCAGGATATGGATGCTAAGAAGTCTACATCTATTTTATTATTTTCACTGTATCAATAATCCAGTTCAGTAAAATTCACCAAAAATGTTATTGACAATTTTTTAGTTTATAACAAATGTTTCATCTACTACTTATTTCACAAACAACTTATTCTATACTTATGTTTTATTTTTTAACATTCACTTTACAAACATTCATTTGCCAATTAATGCTTCTCTTTATTTACAAATGTTTCAGATAATATTGAATCAATTATTTTTTATTCAATATTTGGATTATTTTTTAGAGCTTGTGGCTAAATAATAATAGCCGCACGGGTCGATCTTTAAGGTTAATCCATTAAGCCATTGGTCCCGACTGTCATTTCTCGATCTTTGACAGTCGTTACGAGTAGTCAGAAGCCGAAAGTCAGACATACAGTCTTACCAAGGAGTATTGTATTACCTAGTTACTGGGTTGTGAAGGTCAGATAGGCAGTCGTTTCATCTAAAATACTGGTCCTCAGACTGGTAGCGCGACCCCAAGATATTTTGGGAAAAGGCTAGGCTGATGATGATGGATTATTATAGAACTCTACTAGAACTCAATGCATATGATAAAATTATTCTGCATGGTAAGGGTTGCCATCCGTCCGGGTTAGCATCCGGGCCGGGCTTCATTTGTAGCCCGGGTTTAAAAAATTTAAAGTCTTGTGCCGCCCGCGACATACGCACTGTGCCCGCACGCCGGGTTCAACAGTTTTTTATTACACTGTCTATGTTTAAAACCTGTTGACATGTCCGGGTTCTGGGCTCTAAGATCCGGGGTTTTTACGCGTCTTGTCCTAGTTGCCAACTTTTAGATATGGCAACCCTATGCATGGTGCTTCTGATCTAAGTTACTTAAATTGTGATTTATCAGCAAAAAACAAAATACAAATAACCAGTTAGCTATCTAAAAAACTGTTGTGTAGGTTATGGATCTACTATATTGATGACAAAAAGTGTTCACAATGTTGGGTGTGATCACTATGTTATGGAAGAATTTTAAATGTTTATAAACATAAATCTAAATATTTGTATTATTTTATTGAATAGTCTACAGAAGCTGACTATTCTTCTTGATGGACTTTTACTTCACAATTTTGAAAAACGAATCTTCCCCTATCCACAGACAGCCAGCTGCACATTGAAAAAATATTTAAATACGTCAACGAAAAAGTATTCACAGACCGAAACCCACTTGAGTCTTACATAAACTCCTAGATACTTATTTTGATCCGTTTTATTTGACACTAAAAACTGCAAGAACTTTTACTGAACAAAGTTCTGTTTACAATAGAAAATGTAAATACTGGCAAAGCAATAATATTTATTATGTGAATATGATGTATTTTAAACAATTAAAAGCCGTAATAAATTAGTTAAAGACGGCTTTCAAAATAGGACGGGTGAAATGACTCATCTATGTATATTATAAACTCTAGGTTATACTTTCACGTAATTTACAGCATATAGACAATAATTATTCCCACTTAGTTTACCTTTTACTGTGTATCCTTTGTTGCGTTAGTTTTCTTACTCGAAATAGTTTTCAACCGCTAGACACAATACTTTTGAAAATTCAAACTATTTCAAATTGGTTGTCAGTTTGTCAATTGTCACTTTGTTTGACAGTTGTTTGGTTTGACACTTGAACTTTATTTCCATTTAGTAACATTCCGTTCTAAGTAGTACATATTCTATGGAGCTATCAATGACACTTGCAACGGGATATTTACCATGTTTATTATTTGTTTTGAGTTCCCAATATTTCGGCGCTGTTGCAAACGCCATGATCACAGATAAACTGAAGTTATTGCGGGTGGGTTTTTAAACAATACAATACAATCCATTTCAGGCAACTAGGCCCATAGAACACAATACATACATAAACATAAAAATACTAAATATAAACTAATACATACTTTATCCCTTTTTTTGTCTGCAAAATCTCGGCAGGAGATTTCGCTAGCGTAGTTGCGAGCATGACTGCTCCCGCTGGGAAGCCTGTGCCGGAAAAAGCACCGATTCGGGCAGATGATGGTTTCGTGACGGTCGGTGTTGAGGAGGAAGCGCCGTCAACGAACCAGCTAGAACCACTGCGGCAAGGCTCCATCGGAGCCCAACGTGCCTATTCGTGCCGCTAAGCCGAACACTCCGGTGTACATCTCCCGCCTACACTACACCACTATGGCGGAGGACATCGTGGAGTACGTGCGCCAGAAGACCAAATACGTGGCGAGAGTGCAGCTGCTTGAGTCGCGCCGCAACGTCAACTTTAAGGCGTTCGTGGTGCGAATACCAACGTGCTATCTGCACCTTGTCTTGGAAGAGGACTTTTGGCTGCAGGGAGTGGTGTTCCGTCGCTTCCAGGGGGAAGTGCCACATGAACGCACAGTGACATAGTGCGCAAGTGAAGAGCTACTAACATATATAGTTTTAAGATTTTATTTACTAACACAAATTGTAATTAATATTAGGTCTTTACCTATGAAATTGCCGTTTTGTTTGAAAAAAGTTAAAGTATTTTTTTTTTCGAACTTATTTATTTCTTTTATTCAAAGTAATCACCCCTGCAATCAATGCATCTTTGCCAACGCTGTGGCAGTTTATGAATGCCCTTCTTGAAAAAATCAGCTGGACGGGAGACAACAAACTCTTCAAAGGCGTTTTGTACTGCCTCTCGGGAATTGAATTTTGGTAAAAGTAATAGTCGGAAGGCGCAAGATCTGGTGAGTACCTATGGCGGATGAGGGAGAGCTTCCAAACCCAACTCATGCAGCTTAGAGCAATCTGTTGTGCAGTATATAGGGCCGCGCGTTGTCGTGAAGTAGCAGTGGAGACGACCGATTGACCAAAGCTGGTTGCAGACGTGCGAGTTTCGCCATCATTGGAACACTTTCGGGGAGGTTAAGCTCAGCCGCCTATGCAGTTAGGAAAATAAGGCAGTTGACTGATGTAGCCACAGCTAGGTTAGTATACTACGCGTATTTCCACAGTATTATGTCTTATGGAATTCTGCTGTGGGGATCGGCAGCAGACGTTGATTCAATTTTTATATTGCAAAAGAGGGCAGTTCGCGCGGTCTATAAAATGGGTCCTCGCGAGTCCCTTAGAGAAAAATTTAAAGAGATCGATATACTGACTCTGCCTTCACTTTATATCTTAGAATGTATTTTATACGTCCGCAAAAACCGAGGGCTTTTCAAAATTAGAAGCGACTTCCATAATATAAACACACGCAGTAAACACGAAATTGTAATACCCAAATTTAGATTAACAAAAACTAGCAAGTCATTTCTTATAAACAGTATACGCTTTTATAATAAGTTGCCAAAGTCAGTTATTGAACTGACCGATGGAAAGTTTAAAAATTGCATCAAACGTGTCCTTATTAAAAAAGCATATTACAAAATTAAGGACTATGTTGAAGATAAAGAAGTTTGGCTGTAGTTCCCTCTGCTCATGCGGCTTCCCTGGTAGCTCAAAAACGACACAAATATGTGGATGTCTCTAACTATTCCGAATTTTATTTATTCTATTCATTTTTTTTTCAGATGTTTTACAATAGTTTTCAAATCATTGCACCGTTTATTCATTGTGCAGAATAGTTACAGTACTGATGACTACATTTGTGTCAATTGTTTATTTAATTGGTCTTAGTTTTATTTTTACTTTTGTATAGATTCTTTTTCATTCATATTTTTTTTGTGAATGTGTGGACATTGTAGGCTTTGTAATTTTTTTTTTATTTACTATTTTTTTTTTTTTTTTTTTCAGCTTCATCTTTTTCTACCTTTTGTAGTAAGCGATGACTTATTGTCGGGCCTACGCTGTCCTCTCATACTTAAGTACTAGCGCTGTAACATCCAAATATTGTAGAACCAAATGATTTTAAAAGAGTAACCATGGAGTTTCTTGCCGGTTCTTCTCCATAGGAAACGACCAACCCGAACCGTGCCTCTTCTGTTGACGTTTTATAAGTGCCCATGTAGGCCTATGTAAAATAAAATATTTTGATTTGATTTGATTTGATTTGATTGTGGTCAGTTCCTCAATGTACACATCTGCAGTAATGCTCTCGCCGTTTTGTAAAAAGCTATGATGAATCACACCAGCACTAGACCACCAAACTGTGACCATCACCTTTCTAGGGGTCATTTTTCGTTTTGCACATTGCTTTGGTACCGAACCAGGATCTAACCAACTTGCTGAGCGCTTTCGATTGCCAAATAGAATCCATTTTTCGTCGCACGTAACAATTCGGTTCAAAATTCCTTCATTTCTGTGCCTGTTAAGCAGCGCAAGGCAAGTCTCGACGCGTACGTTGCTCTGGCGATCGTTAAGTTCGTGGGGCACCCATCTATCAAGCTTTTTTATCTTGCCAATCTGTCGCAAATGGACCAATATTGTTTTAATGCTAACATCAAAAGCTGCTGCCAGCTCAGCTGTAGATTGAGTTTCATCAGATTCAACAATCACCTTTAATTCATCATTGTTGACCAAAGTTTCCGGACGACCACGAGGTTCATTTTTCAAGTCAAAATTCCCAGAACGGAACCGAGCAAACCAATAACGGGTTGTGCGTTCGTTTGTACAGTTCACTCCGTAAACGTCGTTGATGTTACGGGTCGTTTGTGCCGCGTTGGTGCCACGACGGAACTCATATTCCATAATTACACGAAATTTCAAAGTATCCATTATGAGGAAAAATGTTGAAATGTAATGAAAATACAACGCTAATCAATAAACAAAAGACTGATTTTGTAAATAGAATGTCATATTTTTAAAACAAAATTAATTTGAATTTAGAACTCATAGCCAATCAAAACTTTTTTTTGTTTGAAAAAGTCTGTACTGCAATACGGCAATTTCATAGGTAAAGACCTATTAGTATGCATGTTAGTCTGTAAGGTATATATCTATGGGCCAAAGTTGCCTGCAAATAAATATATGTTGTTGTTGTTATTTATAAAACTAGATCTATAAACTATTGTACACGCAGTGACAGCGTCGTGTTGCGCTGCGTGGTGTCGCTTAGCCTTTTTTTCTTTATGAGCAGACAAATCGGTCCACCCTGTTTCTTGTTCGTTGTTTGCCCTCCGTACCACTACTACTGTCACAACTCGATTCTGTTTCCGACACACGAAACTCACTGTGTCCACTCGCGAACTTTTTACGGCACTTTTTCCACTGATTCCAGGTTCTTGACAGTTAAAACCCATCCTCCCGGTTGAAGTTCTTACATTTAGTAATTTCAATAGCTTCGTTAGAGATATCGTCCACCTAGTGGGAGGCCTTCCAACGCATCGTCTTCCGGTTCGCGGTCGCCATTCCAGAACTTTTCGGCCCCATTGGCCATATTATCCGTTCTGCGAGCAATGTGCCCTGCCCATTGCCACTTAAGTTTGGCAATTCTTCGGGCTACGTCGTTTCTCTTGCGGATGTCCTCATTTCTGATTCGATCACGCAAGGAAACTCCGAGCATAGCCCTCTCTATTGCCCTTTGGGTGACCTTAAGCCTTCTGATGAGGCCCATTGTGAACGACCACGTGTCGGTCCCGTATGTAATCACTGGCAACACACACTGGTCATAGACTTTCGTCTTAAGACACTGCGGTAAGTTGGACGAGAAGATACCACGCAGCTTCCCGAACGCTACCCAGCCGAGTCGGATTCGACGATTGACCTCTTTCTCGAAGTTAGACCTACCAACCAACCGTCTAACTGGACCGTTTGTCCCAAGTAAACATAATCGTCTACAACTAGAGTCTCCGATCTTGTTAGGAGTGGGTGTTACATGCGCATTCAACATGACCTTGGTTTTGTCCATGTTCATTTTAAGACCCACTCTTTCGGAAAATCTACTGAGGTCATCGAGCATTGTACTGAGGTCCTCCATGGTCTCAGCCATGACCACTATATCGTCGGCAAATCGAAGGTGAGAGATGTACTCGCCATTGAGGTTGATGCCTAGCCCTCTCCAGTCCAGAACCTTGAAGACATCTTCCAGTGCAGCGGTGAACAGTTTCGGAGATATGACGTCTCCCTGTCTCACACCACGCTGCAGAGGGATAGGTTCCGAGGTCTGGTCCTGAAGTCGGACTGACATGGTGGCGTTTTTGAACAAACACTTCAACACCTCGATGTACCGATAATCAATTTGGCACCGTTGGAGAGATAGCCCATGTCTCGATCGAGTCGAAGGCTTTCTCGTAGTCCACAAAAGCTAAACAGAGAGGCAGGTTGTACTTTTCGGTCTTCTGTATAACATGTCGCAGCGTATGTATGTGGTCTACGGTGCTAAAGCCTTTTCGGAATCCGGCTTGTTCGGGAGGCGGAAAATCGTCAAACCTGCGCGCGAGATGACTCGTGATGACTCTTGAACTTGTAGACATGGCTCGGAAAAGAGATGGGCCTATAGTTCTTCAACCGGGCATTGTCGCCTTTTTTAAAGAAGAGTACCACCACACCCCTGTACCATGCCTGTGGCGTTTTCCCCTCGAGTATGACGGAATCAAACAGCTTCTGAAGGGCCTTAAGTACCGGTTTTCCACCCGCCTTCAGAAGTTCGGCCGTAATTCCATCATCACCCAGTGTCTTGTTCCATCCATTCAACATTCCAGCCATCCCGCCATCGCAGCCATCTCGTACAGGCTGATGTCCGGGATGTCTTCGGCATAGTGTCGGGTCAGTCTAGCTCTTGGGTCATTCGCTAGATTTCCAACGGGATTACTGGTTGACGTGTACAACTGCCCATAGAATCTCTCGATCTCCCTCAGTAGCTCCGGTTTTGCGGATACGATCCTGCCATCGTCGGTCTTCAGTTTCATGAGCTGGCTCTGCCCAATAGCTAGATCTCTTGCAAATACATTTGAGCCTTTATTCTGCTTAATTGCGTCTTTAATACGCTCGGTATTAAAGCGGCGGAGGTCGCTTTTTAAGGATTTGGAAATCCGTCTATTGAGCTGCCGGTATTTCCACGCCTCGTCTGAAGACTGCAAGATCATCTCACGCCGTTCCTTCATGAGTTTGAGAGTATGATCGGAGAGTTTTTTGTTCTTCTGTGCACGACGCGTCTTGAAGAACTTAGACCCCGTCGTATGGATAGTTTCCACGAATCCATCGTTGCATTCGTCCACTGAGCTTCCTAGGCACTCGAAACCATTCTGGAGTTCCAGCTGAAAGCTCTCGGGGTTTTGGATCTGGATCTGTGCTGGTCGGAGCGTAGACTTCATCAGTCGAGACCTTTCAAGCTTAATATTGATGTTCAATGTGTCTCTAACCATGCGGTGATCACTCCCGGTTTTCACTGAATTGATCACAGAGACATCATTGAACATTTGCTTCTTGGTTGACATGATGAAGTCAATCTCATTTTTTGTTGCACTGTCGGAGCTCTGCCTGGTCCACTTCCTGTGCTCACGCTTTCTGAAGAAGGAGTTCATCATATAGAGGCCCTCCTTCTCCATAAAACTAGCCAGTTGGTGTTCCCCGATGGTTCCAACGTCCAATCCCAAATTGCCCCACCTGCAGCTCATCTCCGTCTCGTTTGCCCAGTTTCGCGTTGTAGTCCCCCATGACAACGGTGAAGTGAGTTTTGAAACCATGCATAACTTTAGAGATATCCTCATACAGGGTCTCCACTTCGTCGTCGGGGTGTGCCAAGGTCGGGGCGTAGACCTGTATGACCTTCAGCGAATATCTTCAGGATATTCTGAGTATAAGGCACGCCACCCTGGTCGACACACTCTCGATCTTCACCACGTTCTTCACAAGGGACTTGTGGACGATAAACCCAACACCACCCTGGGACTGCCGGTCACCACACAATAGAGCAGGTGCTCTATTTCCGAGAGGGTGCCGGATTCCAGGATCATCGTGTCCTCCCCCTCTCTTCGGACTTCAGATAATCCTACAATACTCCATCGCAACCTCTTCGAGTTCGGTTTTCTTCTCGTCAGTTCGGAGTGTTCGCGTGTTGTATATTGCCAGGTCAAGTCGTCGGTATAGGCAGCCGGATCCGTTCCGGAGATTCCTCGCACCCTTTGCCACGCCATTACCTCGACTGCTACCATAGTCGAGGGTAGACGGGCTGCCGGGTACTAGGGGCCATTTCTATATTGCGCTCAATAGGGGGGGTTTTGCCATAATCGCCAAGCTTGGCAGACGGCTTGGCGATCGCAGTACGGTTGTTGCAAAAAGCACAGAGAACGCTGCTGCCCATTCTCTGGCAAGTCCCTTAGTCGCCTCTTACGACACCCACGGGAAGATATGGGATGGTGCTATTCTTAACGTCCGACACCATACAGAAAACTGATTTTTGGGTGTCAATATTTTATTATTTTTAACCACCCTGTTGTGTTCCGCTATTCGACAAGCTACCTTACGTTTCGTCTGAGTGATCTAAGACTTGTCGCAATTGCAATCTTCTTTATAAACCTCGGGCTTTTCCAACGGATTGTTGTCCTTCGGCGAAAGCAGCATCTGAGACACTTTCTTGAAAGAAGTGAAGACAGTCTTTATGGCAACCTTATCTGTCACTTCTCTCACGTACGGCAAAAATACTGGGTGCCTCTCAACCTCGAACTTCCGGTGATTACAAACAGTTTTTCGTTTGATTTGTGTGGTCTTCCCAGTATATCCGTTTCTCTGTAGGACCCCCTGAACATGTGTCAGTTCAGCACGTAAATGTTCTTCGTCGCAAAAATCTTATGCATGGTTGGTGAGTGAAGGCACTACAGAGTTGAGTTGTCTGAGATGGTGGTGAGAATCACCGTGTAGATAACGATCCGTGTGAGTCAATTTCCGGTAGACTGAGTGACTTAGAGAACCATCTGTAGCTATCAGCACCTACACCCTGAAACTGACTGGAAAATTGAAAAAAAAGTAAAAAATAATCATTTCACAGTTAATTTTAATTAACTAATTTTTAATTAATATGACCTTGTTCCCACCTGAAAGAAGGCTATTTATTAATATCTTCTTCAGGCCACCGAAGAAGCACTCCCTCAACGACTGCTTCATGTCAGCTACGTTAATGCCTAACTCTTTCGACTTACCCAAATACTTATAGCTTTCGGATGAGGGGAGAGTACTGAGGTGTAAGCAATCCGAGAGTTGGATTCCCTCGGATTCCATAATCTCTCCTCGCTTTACATACATGACTGCACATTTGTCCACACCAAATCCCATGCTGATGGCACTACGAAAAGTTTCAGTTACTTTCAATATCTCTATCAATCGCAATTTTTTAGGGGTAAAGAGTTTCAAATCATCCATGTAAAGAAGGTGAGATATGACCTGAACACCTCCAGCAATGTGCTTGGAGTATTCAGGGCTAGACAGAACCAAAGTGGACTCAGACTGTCACCTTATAATATTCCCCGTTTAATCCATACAGGCTCATCGTTCCCCTGGATCTGTCGATATCCTGGAAATCGAAAGACCGTCCTCTATTGCCCCATACACTATCTTGTTTTGCATCTATCTTTTACAACTCCAGCACCCTCATGAGCTATTTATTGACACAGAGTCATAGGCCTTCTTAGAATCTATCCAACATGTCGACAGATCCTTGCAGGAACGACGAACCTGTTGGCTAATGGCTATGTCGATGAGAGTTTAAATGTTTGTAAACACACCCACGATACAGGAGAAATTACTAGCGTGGGGCAAAGTTTTATTTAAAAAAATAGGTACTTATTACAATTTACACATCTATCACTTTTTATCATGCACATAATATATTATAAGAAAATAATTTGTATTAATTTCTTATGTGAGTACTCGTTAGTAATTACGTATAAAGAATAATGTCAGTTTTTGGAAGCGCGGCAAGGTCAGAGCAAAGTCTAATAATATATGGTCCCATTATTCAAGAACACGATACAGTTTACCGTTTAAGATTAGCGTTAATATAACTTTGGCGATAAGACTTTAAGTGTAAGCCGGCGGAATGACGTCAGCGATCACGTAATGCACGATACCCAAAAGGGGCCCTCAAAGGGGAGCAAAGGATTCGGATGGGGTTAAAAAGGTTAATGATTTTCATGTCCTATCTATATCTCTATCTAAATATATAAAACTCAAAGGTGACTGGCTGACATAGTGATCTATCAACGCACAGCCCAAACCACTGGACGGATCGGGCTGTAATTTGGCATGCAGGTAGATGTTATGACGTAGGCATCCGCTAAGAAAGGATTTTGATCAATTCTACCCCCAAGGGGATAAAATAGGGGATGAAAGTTTGTATGAAACTTTGTCAATTTTAAAGCGATCGGGCTGAGACTTTGCATGCATAAAGCTACTATGACGTAGGCATCCGCTAAGAAAGAATTTTGATAAATTCTACCCCTAAGGGGATAAAATAGGGAATGAAAGTTTGTATGAAACTTTGTCAATTTTAAACCGATCGGGCTGAGACTTTGCATGCATAAAGCTACTATGACGTAGGCATTCGCTAAGAAAGAATTTTGATAAATTCCACCCCTAAGGGGATAAAATCAATCATTTCTTTTTATTCCTAATAGTCAGTATTATATATGTCGCAGTCTGATGATTTTATTCCGTTAGACACGGTCATCATGTGGGCAGAACATGGGTTTCGTGCAATGAAAACACACACACACTGTACACTGCTTTTATCGAACTAACAAATTACTTGAAATTACAATCCAACACAATAACACTAGGCACCATGAATCGGGTTACAGTTTCGGGACGTCTTGACTCCGCGGTGGTCAGACTCAGACTGTCCTCCCCGCCGCGAGCCAGAAACATCACGACTCTGTAGTAAGCGCGCTTAGGTGTGGGTAGACTGGTAAGTAGGTCGCTTGACCTTTGGCGCGCTTTCGATCCATAGTCAGTCTTGTATCCGTAATAATGACTCCGACTCCGACACGGCCATCCTGCTTGCACACGTCCTCGTGTGATGGGTACCCTGCAAACAAATACTCCACGACAGAAATTTGTTCCACTCGGTCACTCCTGACCAAACTTTAGATTCAACGGGGTGGGAATAAGAACATTGTAGAACTAGCCGTTTCGTTTTAACCGAACCGATTGGAAATAATCGAAACTACAATAATGATAACCCTGGGCCATGTACCATAGTCGTTCAAATCAACCTTAAAAACTCTACTGCAACAAAAAAAACTACCAAGCGTATAGAAACCGTCGCGTAAAGCCACTAACGCCACGGCTCTCTAGCCGACCAGCAATCGCATTGCTCTCACACATCCAGCGCATGGATCAAAACTAAAATTAGATCCAACAAACAATTAGGGCAATTAAAATGCAAGAGCAACCAAGTACCTCTTCATCCATCTAATCATCACATAAAGCAGGAATCTCATCCGTGGCCTATGGGCAACACTCAGGCCCTCCAACAAACCTCTGTTTGTTTTACTACGTTCCTCAAGAACGCCGAGTCCCACATGCATGACTCACTCTATGGTCTCTACAAGACCCGACCTCCGCCAGAGCCACCCGCGCACCGCGCATCCACGGACTACTATAAGCAGACACCGACTTCTAACGGACTACGGCTACGAAATGGCTACTGGTACGGTCTGACCATCCGAACCAAGATTCCAAACTATCTCTCAACTCTAAATCATTTTACTTCAAACGGTACTTGACCCTCGGGCATTTTCCTTAACCCATCATGTGCATACTTGTAAGTACGCTTAGAACTTAATGATCTCAATGAGTAGCGATCCCCCTCTAGCACTTCGACTGGTACGTGACCCGCTGGCATCTTCCTTAGCTTACCGCGTGCGTATCTGTAGGTACGCTTAGAATTTAAAGCTTTCCGTGTTAAGGATAACCGTCTAAAACCTCAATCACTCTAAACAGACCTTTAATCTTCAACAACCCAAAATCACCAATCGCAAAACGTTTAATTTTGCCATCGTTTCGTCTACTCGGCACACTTGTCATGTTGAGCTAAGCTAACCCGTCGCGTCTATACGAAACGTGTACCACCGGCTCGTCACCTTAGGTACCGGGTGCAACGGCTTGTACTTTACCGGAGTGAGACTTCGCTACTTAGCACGTAACGCAGCTATTTACGAATTTTCTTTCCCGGGAACTAATTATAATCGAAAAGCTTTTCAGTAGTCTTTTCAGCACCAAGGTGAACGATAAGAGTCACGGAAATTACTGTTTACCGACCATCGGCGAACACGAGCTAAACAGGATAGGCATTTAGACCTATCATTGAGTTGAATATGACGGTGAAAGACGCCTGAATTTAGCACTTAAGTCTTGGCTACTCATTGCCAGTTAAATTCGTTGCCATAACAGTTAAAAACCGATTGAAACTTGTTACCACTATTATGCTTCACCGAATGTACACAAAAGATTTTCGTTAACGAAAACTCCCTTGCCGTCATGTTTGCAACAAAAGCCCGATTTAAAATCTCGCCACCTAACATGACGTCACTTTGTAAATAATTATCAGGCAAACATTGCAACAAAGTTGCGATAGGGTAATCGTTAATCATTACACAACATGAAATCTGTTCTGTACTGAATACTCGTATCTGAACTATACCAGTCTTACCAACAACGTGACTAATATGTTTGCCATTAAATTTCGATGGAAAACTTTCTTTCACCAACAAGTATTCAGAATCAGAATAATTAGTAAACCGTAACAACTCACCCCTGTGTTGCAATGTGCCCGCGATGTTGCTTGTACGACGCAGACATCGACGCGGCTCGGCACCCCGCCGTCAGCAGGCCCGCTGCGCACTGCCAGCACTGCATGCCACCGACGCACGTACGCCGGACGGCTACGTGAACCGGCATGACACTTGACGCACAGCAAGGGCTTCGTGGCCCTTTGTCGCTTGCCCGATGCCCGTAGCAGCCGGCACAGGCAGCGGCTTCTTCGTGCGACAATCCGCTTCGTTGAGTCCTGGTTTCTCCCTGGTCCGCAAGCATGGCACTTTATTTGCGGTAGCGATGAACACTTGTGACGTTTTTCTTTCCTTCGTCATGGTCAGTGCGCATTATCTTTAGGGGTTCTCCTTTGGTTTGTCACTACTCAGGTTAATGAGGGTAGTCGTAAAAGTTACGGCGCACACGAATCTGGCCTTCAACAATTATTTAAACTGGTCCCACGTCAAACCTGGATAGGTTCTCAGTGTTTCGCAAACATTTGTGTTCAAGATACATCTAGAAATTCGATAGTACAGTTTGGAGGTACACCGTAGATGGAAAATCACCTTCGTTTTCCGAGGCACACCAACTTATGACCACAGTACACCAGTGTGCCGCGGCACACTATGTTACAGCACTGTTACACTATGTTACACTGTGTTACACTATGTAACACTATGTAGATGCGGAGCCCTTCAACGCCTTGCTTAACGTCCAAATAAGCTGGATTCCTACCACTGCACTCAACAAGAAAAAATCAAAAGTCACTTCATTCAAACTAGGCTTATAATCAGCACTTTTTGAACGTCAAAATTACAAGAGACAGTCCCCCAAAACGCCCGCCCTTCGCCACTTCCTAAGTGTTTTAGCTGGGAAGAAGAAGTGGCGGAACAAACTCCCCAGCAACACATCTGTCTGTTAGGTTAGAAGAACCAGATTTTACACAAAACAAGTCAGCGATGGATGACGCATTACTAGCGCGCATCGCACTCTGTGAAATGTGGGTATTCTATTAGGTACACTCTGCCTAACCCTTCAGAGATTACAAGCGTGATGATATGTTATGTTTTGTTGGGATCAAAATCCGCTAACACACTTAACAAAAACACTAACCGCCAACACTAGCTTGCTATTCACTGGCTGAGTTTAAGTTCGTATCGCGAGTGCAATTATTCGTTTTGCATTTCAAAAAGTAACCGTCACTGATTGTTATTGTCACTGTTCTCGCGTGTGATTGCATTAGCACGATTTGATCGCACTTCTGATGTCGCAGTCTGATGATTTTATTCCGTTAGACACGGTCATCATGTGGGCAGAACATGGGTTTCGTGCAATGAAAACACACACACACTGTACACTGCTTTTATCGAACTAACAAATTACTTGAAATTACAATCCAACACAATAACACTAGGCACCATGAATCGGGTTACAGTTTCGGGACGTCTTGACTCCGCGGTGGTCAGACTCAGACTGTCCTCCCCGCCGCGAGCCAGAAACATCACGACTCTGTAGTAAGCGCGCTTAGGTGTGGGTAGACTGGTAAGTAGGTCGCTTGACCTTTGGCGCGCTTTCGATCCATAGTCAGTCTTGTATCCGTAATAATGACTCCGACTCCGACATATACATTAATTTTGCATAACTTCATTTTCACATAACATGTATATAACATTTAAGAATAATAGTACCATGGTACAAGTAGTTAAGTACATGTTTTCATTCAGTCAATTATATGAATTGGTTTTTTGATTTTATTAATTAAAGCGTCTTCTTTAATTTTACTTATAGCGGTGTGTACCTGCAAAGATATCCATAGGTTACGTTAGGTTAGAACTGTCACTAACTACGCGGGAGCCGAGCGAGCGATGCGAGAGGTGCCGCGGCGAAAATTTTCTAAGTATTTTTTTCATAGTGCCCTCAAGACGACACTCTGACCTGAATTTCATTCATTTAAGACAAAAATCAGTGAAACAACCTTTAATCATTCTAAACAGTTGGTTTTTAGACATAACTATCTCAGGTATAGGTAAATAAGGTATGTAACAACAATAACCAAAAATAAAATGGCTGAATGTAAAAATGTGAACAGTTGTTTAGTATGAGTGAAAATATTATGGTAATTATGTTTAGGGATATGCGTTATGATAAAAAACAGTAGGAGTTTAAATATATTTACATTAATGATATTATTAATTACAATTTTTGGAAACATGAGTGTTATGAACATCGCCGGTAGCACTACAAATAGTATGACTGAAAACTTTAGGATGAAAAATTTTAGGAAAAGTGATCATTCGGATTACAAATCATTAGGAAGAACAATTTCGGGTAAAGAACTTTAGGTGACCCAATATGGACCCCTATTTTCGACATTATTTTGCGGGGTAACACATATGTTATAGGCAATTTCCGAACTCCACGCGGGCGAAGCCGCGGGCAGAAGCTAGTCTATTATAATCCTAATGCTAACTAATATTATAAATGCGAAAGTAAATTTGTTGGTTATCTCTTCACGCCTAAACCACTGAATTGATCATCCTGAAATTTTGCATATGTGACTGAAAAAAATCCATGCTCGAACATATTTGGATTTGATCAGAAATGCTAGTGAATGACGTCACCAATGCGATAAGGGTGGCACTAGATGTTACGCACCTACTATGGTGTTAAAATTGTGTAAACCTAGTTAGTACATCAGAAAAAACAAGTTATCTGCAAAGCAGCATTTTAATTTGAAGAATTAAAATAGAAAAGTATGTTTTACTAAAAATAAAATTCTTAATTTATGTAAATGCGCAGATATATTGATGAGATAAAAGTAGGCACAGGTTGTTTTTTTTTCGGATTTTCTCTTGTATGGCAAGCTTTTTGCAAATCTTTAAATGCATATTTTTACTTTTAGATAAAGGAATGTTTCCTTTGAGTAAAATTTGCTATCTCCAGTATTTAGAGTACCTACTTTCCCTCCAGCACGCGTAGCATGACCGCCGTAGAAACGGGTTATGTCGACGGAAGAATCGACAAACTGACACATTGTCATTTTCTATCTGTCATTATGTCGATTCATCCGTAGACAAAACTCGCTTCTACAGTGCTCATGCTACGCGTGCTGGTGAGGTTGAAAAATTCCACCTTGTAAACAGACGATACATGCACCACTTAATAATTGCAGCTATGACTCTGAGAAAACATACTGAAAAGTAACAACATCATCACGCCTGTAATCCCTGGAGGGTTAGGTAGTGGTGTACCTAATAGTACACCCACATTTCGTATGAAAAGGACGCCGACGCTAAAACAACTGTTTCCTACAAAACTGCTGCGGCCAATATGTATGGAACAGCAGGTTTTTGTTTAACACGTTGAGTGCGATACCAGGTCTAAATATCTTGTATTACGCCTCGCTTACAGTGCGGCTAAGAAAAGTATAGAATTCCTTGTCGTGCCGAAGGCATAACTACAATTCGGTTCGGTGTAGGAAAGAGATGAATATATATCTAAGATGTATTATTAAATAGAACCCAATGGTGTACAGGGTCTATAAGCCTTGTGCCGCCACAGTTGAAGTTTTATTTACCAGGTATACCTTGTAGGTACATCAGGAATGGAAAGTATAGAAAAATCACTGCCGCAGCGAACGTGTTAAGTACCATACCGTAAACCGTGATTTATTACCCCCAAACATAAAAGTCGTTTCCCAGGAATAATTTTGCAGTGGAATAATCATGGAGGTACTTCGTTTGACGTGCAGAATGCACGCCCTGTGGGTTCCACGGTGCCGTGCAGGTTAAGTCTTCAACTTAAACAAAAATTAAAAGGTTTAAATCAATATTCTATTTTTTGCTTTTAGCCAATCGCAAACTTAATTTATTATGTTTATTTAAACTCCGGCTTTGGCTGAAGGCCGGTTAATCAGGTTCGGCTAGAAATAGACGTATGACGCTAGTTATAATTAAGTAATCGTTTTATGCAAATTACTAAAATAATGCTTTAAAAAAATGTGTTAAGGTCTAAGGCGAATGGCATGTGTGTATACCGCATCTTATCCACTATTTATTATATTATATAATGTACATTATTTACAAACTACAAATAGATAATAGTAACAGATAATAATAAAAATAAAATATGTACAAGTATCAAAATTATAGGGCGTCAAAAAATTCGTTGACATCGCTGTCAACAGGAAAAGTGCCCAGAAGGCTGGCCGCATTGCCACATTGGATAGCAATGCTGATTCTTTAACACGTGAAGTGGCGACCAACCGCTTATACACTATTAGACTTCCTTGACTAGCCTTTCATGTTTTGGATTAAAATTGTACGTTTAAATGTTCTCATTTCTTGTATGCCAGTCTATGGCAGGCGCGGATACAGCCCCCAAAAAAAGGTTGTGGTCACGGTCCCCCTAAACTCGACAGAGAAAAATCAAAACAAAACAATGGGTTAAATCTTCGCCGAGCGGTAGCAGTTTAATAATAGACTTAACAAAATTAAACTAATAATATGCAAGAGGGAGTGCAGCGAGCTCTATTTTCCTTGCACCTGTCTCTGATATGTCAGATTTTCAGAATAAATACACCGCTGCTTGTATTTTCTACTACTATTTTACAATAAAATTTAGATTTCATCAGCAGCATTATAATTATAGTGTATAGAGCGAGACGGGCGCCACTGACCGCTACCACCAATGAAAGAGCGCTATTCGATTCATGGGAGGACGAGTCTTTTCGTGAAGTCAGAAAAGTAATAATCCAATAGATGCTTTCAATAAAATAACACTAACACTCCTCAACATCGTAAACAAGGCATAGTGACAAGGATATCATAGGATGCAAGCGTAGCGAGCTCGGGACTTGCGGCACCCCGACTTGAACAGGTTAGGTTAAGAAGGGGATGGCGGGATCTTTTGAGCGAGCGAAGTGAGTGAACTAAGACCCCGCCATCTACTCAGTGGCGTATATTGAAATTTGGCGCTCCAGGCCAATATTGTTAACTGCCCCGTAAATTTCAAATAACAAATCTTTGCTAAAGGGCAATGATTTGTTTTTGGAAAATTACGGGGCTTTTTGAAAATTCTGGTAGTATAGTGACTCACAAAAAGAAAAAAATAATGCAAAGCGAGCTTAGATTTTCATTAGACCATAAGATTCATAAAGAAAAAGCTTAAGCCACTTTAAAAATAAAAGCTAGAGTAATTACAATTCAAGAGCGAGTGAAGCGAACTCGAACCCATGAGCACCATGCCTCTTATATGTGTTATGGTACTTTTTTACCATTTTAATGATATTGAAGTGATTTTGTTAAAGTATATTAAAAATGCAGAATTATTAAGACACCGTAGGATGCAAGAGCGAACTAAGCGAGCCCGAAGATTTTTAGCGCCCCACTTTGGAGATATTAGATTTTTATTTTATCATTTAAAAAGATTGTATTTGAAGTGACTTTGCCAAATTATGCATAACAGTTTCAGAACAAGTCAGATATCTTAGACTATAACACCGAGCAAAGCGAGCTCGACAGTTGTTAGAACCCCACCTCGAATTTGTAAGAATTTCTTTTCAGCATTGAAACAGATTTGTAAGCTACGGAGCTGCAAGCTTGAAAAGTACAATTTACAAAAACTTGCAACCAATTGAGTTCTAGTTTCTGTTAATTAGGTAGGCTTTTTTCATTTTTTTCAGACATATAAGGCCAAAAAAGCTGGGCAAGATAGCAACCGGCCAACCCGGGCCATGGCCGTTTTGGCCCTAGGGTAAATAAACCCCTGAATCCACTTTGTGTTTGGTTTCTTTAAACCCTTCAGACAGAAATAAGAGCCCCAAACAGCGGGGCTACACAATATATAGATGTTTAGCATTAACCGAGAAAATTAGGTGAATTTAAACAATAATAAAATTAAAAGTAAAAAGTTTTTATTTAAATGCTCCAATAAGAAAATTTTAATTCCATCAAATATGAACCCGTATGCAAAGTTTCGTGTCCACGCTATTAACCGTTGAGGAGTTCCCCCGTGAGAAGACGATCCTGACTGCAGGTTGAGTTCATGATACAAATGGTGATTATCCATCAAATATGAACTCGTATGCAAAGTTTCGTGTCCACGCTATTAACCGTTGAGGAGTTCCCTCGTGAGAAGATGATCCTGGCTGCAGGTTGAGTTCATGATACAAATCGTGATTATCCATCAAAAATGAACTCGTATGCAAAGTTTCGTGTCCACGCTATTTACCGTTGAGGAGTTCCTTTGTGAGGAGACGATCGTGGCTGCAGGATTAAGTTATCTGTCATAAGAATGTATTGTCTTCAAAACCAAAGGTGTCTGCAAAATTTCAGCTCAATCGGACATCGGGAAGTGGTTCTAATTTAGCTTCCAAGATTCCACCGTAACAAACAAACATACATACATACATACATAAATTGCAAGTTAAATAAAAGCTTTTAAAAAGAGTCTATACTATCAAAAATAAAACGCTTATGTTGTTTTGTTGCTTATAGTTAGTGGCTATAGTTTTCCACCGAAACCACCGAAATATTTTCCACTGAAATCAAAATATTTAGCACAATCCTAGATATTTTCAAAAGTAACCCGATTGTTTCTAAGGGATTTACCAGAGAATGGGCAGCAGCGTTCTCTGTGCTTTTGTAACAACCGTACTGCGATCGCCAACCCGCCTGCCAAGCGTTGCGATTATGTCAAAACCCTCCAAAATATCAATGTTTTGACACTTGGGGGAGGCCTATGTCCAGCAGTGGACGTCTTTTGGGCTGAAATGATAATGATGATGATGACATATTAGACAAAGTTTTATTAACATGAAAAAATATTAATTCATATGGTTGTGGATAAAATGAATTCACCGAAATCAATTTTAAGGGTATACCAAGCCCCGCGGGAGACGCCCCGGGTGTCGGGGGGCAACCAGTGGCCCCCGGCCACCGTAGGCGCGGGTAATGGGCTAGCTCACCGTCCGTCCGTCTTATGACGACAGACCGTGCCGACGGCCCGTTCCGTGTTCCACGCGCGCCTCAAGGAGATATCAGCAAATCGGAAGTGGTCCGAGAGGGCGGATGCCTGCCAAGGCTGCGGGTTGTTCGAAAGAGATACCGTGGCTCTGGAACACAAAGGGCTAAGAAGGAACATGGATGGGTTTTAGTCAGTCAAGTCTGATATTCCCTTCCGCTCCGCCCAGAGCGGGAGAAGTCATTTGGTGATTTCCCATCCTAAAAAAAGGGTATACCAAGCCACTGAAATCGATTATAAACCTTAATAAAAGAGTGGTATGTGGTCGCACAGACATTTTATTCTTACCACCGATGCGGCGGTAACTATTCTCGCAGTCACTAGAATACAGGATAGATGAAAGGATCAGTGTCCGCCACTGATATCAATTGTAAACGTCGGACGTGCAAACAACCAGTTTTAACTTATCTACTACGGCCTATTATGTCCTAGAAAAATTATAAATTGAGTTAATAACTATCTAGTTGTTTGTGAACACATTCGAAATAGCGCCATGTTTTGGAGAAAAAAATATAAAATATTATTTCCGTTGCAATACGGGGCCGGACGCGCCACCGAGGTATATATTTTCGAGGTTTTTATTTCTTTTTACTAACTTCCTTTTAATTAATTAAAAAACGACACATACCCCTCCCATAATTTTGATCGTATCTATTATAGAAAAGTATCAAGGTGCTAGCTATCGATTTCGTACTGGATTTCGCCCCGGACTCGCATATTTGAGCCGTCTGATAACGACCCAGATTTATTATGGAGATGACCGTCTTACCAAATATGGGCAAGGCCACAAGTTGCGTTGCGGTGACACGTGCTCACCACATGCTCTGATAGGCCTATGCTGTTGTTTGGCAACGAGCGAGTGGTTTCGTAACGCAATGACGACGCTACTACGTTAGGCCTACTTTAAATGATGTAACGTGGACCTCCCCATCTACATATACAAATAAATTAAATTGAAGTGTCTGTAAAAAGTAAAATTTGTTATTTTAAAGTAATGAATTTCGAAATGAATGCATATGAAAGAATACAGTATCAGGACATTTGCGCGAAGGACACATCATCATCATCATTTCACCCGAAAGACGTCTACTGCTGGACATAGGCCTCCCCCAACGCCACATTGACATTAGGGGGGTTTTGCCATAATCGCCACGCTTGGCAGGCGGGTTGGCGATCGCAGTACGGTTGTTACAAAAGCACAGAGAACGCTGCTGCCCATTCTCTGGCAAGTCCCTTAGTCGCCTCTTACGACACCTACGGGAAGATATGGGATGGTGCTATTC
Organism: Cerastis rubricosa; assembly: GCA_949152445.1. Taxonomy (NCBI): domain Eukaryota; kingdom Metazoa; phylum Arthropoda; class Insecta; order Lepidoptera; family Noctuidae; genus Cerastis; species Cerastis rubricosa. Next base: position 7,411,203 of record OX424545.1, on the reverse strand, counting down.
TTTACGTCCGACACCATACAGAACACGAACGAAGGACACTTGCGATAACCCATTTTTTTTTCTTTAGTAATTGTGTGTTAGTACGTAAGGAATTGTATGTTAATAATTTTTATTGTGTTATTTAATTTAAAATTTGTGTCTATTGTTTTGACATACCTAACTCTATTATTATTTGTATGCTCTCGGGTAAAATGTAGCGAACTTACCATTTTTTTATATAACATCTTATTGTAATGAAACCTACATTTACGAATAAATTTGATTTGATTTGATTTGACCCATTTGCGTGAAATGACATTTGCGCTATACGGAAGGTCAACGTCCCGTGTCGCCTCCGTACCCACTGTTCCAGGATCGGTGTCCTGCGGTGGGCGTCTCCAGCCTCACCCTACACAGCCTCAGGGTTTGGGATTGACCCTCCCTACGCCACCTCGCCTATGCGCCTCGCCGGTAGACTTCAGCGAGCACTTGGGCCTCCAAACCCCACGGGGGTGTGCCCGCAAGGGCGCATGCCGCTTCCGTGGACACAGTGCGGTATCTGACCGCCATGACTCTCTGTGGCCTCCGCACTAGAGCCATGTTCTGGAAGACAGCCACTCCACAGCGCCATCGAGGGAACCACCCCCGTATACAGCCCTCGGCAAACCAAATTCGGTCCGCCCAGGATCGGCAAAACGAACGTGACTGTGCTGTGCATCATCCATCATCATCCCAATTGGCGGCGTGGTGGGCAGATGATATAGTTGCCATCTGGAAGAAAACCTGGATGAGGCTGGCCGAGGAACTTTTATGGTAGTCAAAACCCTTGATTATTTTTAGACTTGTTTATGTAAAACTCAAAAAATCGAACAAAAAAACTAAACAAAAAATGAAGGTTGGCAAGAAGTCTTAAATATAATAGACTAGCAGCCTACCCCGACTTCGCACGGGTATTTAACAAAAAAAATAAAAATTGTTATACACACACATAAGCCCTTCTATTTGCGTCAGGTCAATAAAAAAAGAAAATTATAAAGAAAGTTTCCACGCAACTTTTTTCTAATATGTACTTACATTTTTAAACTCGTGATATCTTTCGAAAGGAATGTCTGAATTGAATAATTTAAAAAGTTATATAAAGGTATTAAAGCAGTCTTCAATATGAAGTCATTTATTTTGATAAGGATTAATACCAAGATACAAATAAAGAGCCTTTTCTAGCGGCAGCATTTCAATTATATTTTTTTTAAATAAAAGAACACTAATTGTGGCGTAACTGTAATAGTTAGACATATACTGTCGCGACACTTTTTGGAAATAATGATGTGTTCATCATTAGTTTTCGCAGCGAACGCGATGTAAAGAATATTTGAGGTAGTTTTTTACACCTTTGGTTACATTACTGGAGTTTAAATAAGGATCCCTAATTTTTTGAAAATATAATAGGGATACCTGGGGATAGTGTAGCTTCCCAACAGTGACAGAATTTTTCAAATTGGTTCAGTAGTTTTGGAGCCTATTCAATGCAAACAAACAAACAATCAAATCTTTCCTCTTTATAATATTAGTTGTGTACAAAAAAAAAAACATATAAAAGAATATTTTGACTAATCTATAAATTATGATGAGTAAAAATGATTTATGGTATGTTTTTTTTTTTATAATTAATACTAGATTTTGCTCGTGGCTTCGCTCCCGTTATATTAAATCACGGATCAATAGGTCCGAAAATTACGCCTTATACCTCTTTTTAACTTCTTTTAATCTATATATAGAAACTAGCTGTACCAGGCATGCGTTGCAATGCACTTTTTCCTACCCTACCTACCCTACCTACCCTACCTACCCTACCTACCCTACCTACCCTACCTACCCTACCTACCCTACCTACCCTACCTACCCTACCTACCCTACCTACCCTACCTACCCTACCTACCCTACCTACCCTACCTACCCTACCTACCCTACCTACCCTACCTACCCTACCTACCCTACCTACCCTACCTACCCTACCTACCCTACCTACCCTACCTACCCTACCTACCCTACCTACCCTACCTACCCTACCTACCCTACCTACCCTACCTACCCTACCTACCCTACCTACCCAACCTACCCTACCTACCCTACCTACCCTACCTACCCTACCTACCCTACCTACCCTACCTACCCTACCTACCCTACCTACCCTACCTACCCTACCTACCCTACCTACCCTACCTACCCTACCTACCCTACCTACCCTACCTACCCTACCTACCCTACCTACCCTACCTACCCTACCTACCCTACCTACCCTACCTACCCTACCTACCCTACCTACCCTACCTACCCTACCTACCCTACCTACCCTACCTACCCTACTTGATTTTATATATATAGATGGATAGATAGATAAATCTCTATTTCCCTTGGCCATGCTATTACTTGAGAACGACTTAACCGATTTCATTCATCTTTTTTATTTAATTGTTTCTAGAATACTTTGTACTTAGAAGGTTTTTAGGTAGGTAGTAGGTAGGAAAGTAGGTATGTAGTAGGTAGGTAGGTAAGTAGTGGGTAGTAACAAGTGCATTGCAAATCATGCTGGGATCTGCTAGTATATATATAAAAATCTCGTATCACAGTGTTTGTTATGGAACTCCTCCGAAAAGGCTTGACTGATTTTTATGAAATTGATTTGGGTATATTTAGTAGGTGTGAGAATAGATCTTAGGCTATTTTTTATACCCCTAGGTGATAAGGGTGCCTAATTTCCACGCGAACGATGCCGGGGGCAGTATCTAGTATTAGTACAGATAAAAAAAAATTGACAAATTCAAATCTTGGTTTTACAAAAAAAAAAAACAGATCTTTGCGATGTTTTTTCAGCGAGATATCGGCGATAATGTGTTTGTCACCAATTCGATGGCGCAGCCATGGGGTTTTAGTTTTACAGCTCCTAAAAATTATAAACCTCCTTCATCCATAAAATCCTCACAATTTTTTACAAATTCTATCTGTTATTTCCCTAAATGTCAGGTCTCTACATTGCGTAGTTTTAATGATCTCCGTGGCCGCACGGTTCTCCGCGTTTCAATTGCGCGGCCACGTTCAAACCCTTATAACTTTTTAACCATAACTTGGACCAATTTATGGTTCCGGAAAACAAATTTTAAAAATTATTACGGAATAATGACATACGTTCTTTTTTTTTAAAAATAACGCTATTGCTGCGCGGTCTGATTTAGGCATCTGGTAACGGAGCCCTTTTTTTTTCGGATGGGAACGGAGCGCTTAAAATCGATAATTACCTAAATGTCACCGACATATATTAGTAGAACCAGTTTTGCATGGTAAATTTTAGCCTTGTTGTATCATTCCACGAGTTTCATCTACAATACTCCACAAGCAGCCGAGCGTTACCAGTGTATTTGTATAACGAATTAATATTATTGGAGGGGTAATTTTGCGCAAAGATTAAAACAAAATTCAGAGCGAATCGAGACTAGAAGTGCATTATCGAATACGAAGGAGATAAAAGGTAAGCTCTAGTCAATATTGTTGATATATTATTAAATAAAATGTCCTGGATTATTTAATAATATTTTAGTGTGACGGTACCTACCTATTAATTTTTAATAATTAACATTTTCACTTCAGTAGCTCAAACATGTAGCTTTTGCTGCCTGAAATCAGTGAGGAAAATGCGATTTTGCTCACTGAGTGAGACCAAGTAACTTTTTAATTATTTTTTTAGAAAACCGCGAATATCTTATTCAGCCTTGGGTTAATCATACAATTCGAAACATTCACACTCTATCTCTTTCCCGCCATTAGAAAGAGATAGAGAGACAAAGACCAGCCCTTTCGAAGTTCCTATTTTGAATTCGACCTCAAAGACAAACACGTTCGGAATTTCGTACTAACTAAAGAAATATTGCAAAAAAATAATTATGTCTTTTAATGTAATTTATTGAATTTTTACTTATTGTTGTATTTAAACGAAAATAAGTATTTATTGCAAATAAAACTACTATTTAACCTGTAAATATTTATTTCTAGTTCAAATAATGTTACGTAATATATTTTGAATAGTAAAATATCATGGGTGCTATTTCCGAAAACGCCATAATTTAAATAAAAGAGCACGAATAACATTTCGTGGCTGGCGTAAAGAGTTTATTAAGTTAAAAAATATTAAAATATGAGTGAAACTAGCGACGAGAACAGTACCTCTACCTACAATGTTAATTATTTTGATTTAGAATAAATAGTTATTTCAATCTATTCCTGTTTTTATTTTATCTCCTTAAGTGTTCTCGCTGCTGAAGTGAAAAGTTATAAAGTTTTGTGCATCTCGTGCCTTTGAATCCCTCGCCACACTCAGGATTAAACTTTAGAATCACTCGCTACGCTCGTGATTCAATCGCTGAATCCTTCGCTTACTCAGGATTCAAAATCAGCACTCGCACTAGCTAATAAAGGCTTTGCTCTCTTGTTGCACAAATAACTATTTTAGACTCACACTAAAATAGTTTACACTATAAATATTTAAAGAAACAATTTTAATTAGATGTGCCACAAGCACTGTACTATGAAACTAATATCTAATTAACTAAAATGAGTTAATTATACCTTATTTTTTATAGCCGTATTGGCAATTCAGTGCATTCCTAGAAATAGGTGATTACTAAACTTAATTTGCAACAAACGAAAACTTTGTAAAAACATGAACAAGCATGAACCGTATAGGTACCTTTAGAAAAAGAAAAAAATGGAAGAAGCTGTTAAGAAAACTATTTTTTTAGCCCAAGGATTATTTTCTTCTTTTTATTATTCTAAAAAATATTTTGAAAAAAAAAACTTTTATTTATTTAATCGTTTCTAATCTTATAATTTGGAATTAGGTAACGTAGGATCAATCTTTCTTTTTCATTCCGATTGGCATAATAATAGAGCCACCAGCGAGTGAATGCGAAGGAAATACAATTGGTAATAAAAGGGCAATTTAATGTTCGGCACGAATTCGTTAACCGGTAATTTGGCAACGGAAAAAAAGTTTAATAATCTTGTTATTATTACGACAAAGAATAAAAAAAAAATTTTCATGTTTATTTATAGCGTGTCCGCTGTGACGGACAACGCCAAGGACATGTGAATAATAAAATCGAGTTTTTTTATTTATTTTGTCCTTAAATTATATAGGGTGTAACGGAAAGGGTATATACATACTTATGGGTATGCTGCAGACCATCAAACTGAACATGTTTCTTCATCGGACCAACATCGCCATAGCGAAAAAAATATCAGCTGCCCCATACATTTAGGTCGAATTGGTATTGAAATTGTGTATAGGGCAGCAGATAATTTTTTCGTTATTACGATCTTTGTTTGTGGAGAAACATGTTCAGTTTGATGGTCTGTAGCACACCCTTTAGTATGTATATACCCTTTCCGTTACACCCTGTATATTATAAATTCTTATCGAAAGATATAGTAACAAATATTTTAGCCAGACCAATTTCTATACAATGGAGAACTGCGGATGATTGTTTAGAGATGCCATCAAATTGTTCAACTCATAATCATATGAATTGCCGAGACTCCGTCATACTTAGCTTATTGGTTGCAGATAATTTATTATGCTTAAGCTTTTATACAATACAACTCATAAAAAAAATACACTCATGGAATTTCCCTTGCCAAATTAAGGGTTAACGAATTTGTGACGAACATCGAATTTCCTTTCTATAACCAAACCAGCAAGTTTCTATTTCACTTTCACCCGTTGGTGTCACTATTATGCCATTCGGATTGAGAAAAGATTGTATCCCAAAATTTATTAATGAGCAGGTTGTTCAAAACTGATCTGCAAGCGACCCTGCAAACGTCGCGATACTTAATTCCAAATTACAAAACTAAAATCGATTAAATAAAATAAAAGTATTTTTTAATACAGTTGCTCAAAAAGTGGTGTATTGCAGGGACGTATAGCGTTCGGGATGTGGGCTATTACATACTCGAGCTTTTTCTTTACCTTTTCAGAACTCGTGCGTTCTCTTTCCTAAATTTCAAAATAATGTCTAAAAAAAGAAAAAATCAACCAAGAAGTTTTTACTGAAAAAAAAAATCATAGAAGTTTTTATGATTCATGCAAATATTTCTAAAATAAAGCTACTAATTTGTTTCAATATCAGATTTAATGATTTTATTCAATGAGTTAGGTTAGGTTTCATTTCATATCACATCATTAAATTTAATTTTCATTTCATATCAATAAAAAAATTCTACTGAAGATTTGGCTGTATGGGCATAGTTCCCTACCCAAAACGGGTGAAGAAAACAAAAAAAAAACTCTGCTTATATTCTTTTACGGTTGGCGCCATTTTCATAAAATGTTCTTTATTAAATTGCTTCATTTTTTCGCAACTGTATTAAAAATAGTTGTTCAGTACACGTCATTGCAACTTGTTCCGACTGTCAACCCTCACCTTCGGCTGCGCCTCGGCTCGGGTAGACATTTGTCGGAACTCTTTGCAATGACAGGCTTTCCGCACTCGTAATGAAATATACTATTTCATCCCCCCATCTCGGAAAGAGTATTTTTGCTCTTCGATATCTGAGTGCAAAAGCCGTTTTAATCCGCAAGAGGATAAAGTAAATTGAATTTAGAACATCGTATGAACTAAGTTTGTGAATTCAAAACATCATTAAGCCTATTTACTTCTACCTCCATGATACCGAATTTATCATACAACCTTTTTTGATTTGTTATAAACTCAGACTTGGAACCTTCTTGGTGTACCTACTCACTATTTTATTTAATTTGCTTTGCGCGCGCCATTTTATTTTCACGTCATATTGTTAAAACCTTAGGTTGCCATTGTAATTTGCTAATTATTTACATGTTATCATCACCAATCAAATAAACTGATCCTATATATCCTTTCCTAAATTAGTCATTAGTAATTCCGTTCAATTTAATATTTGTGTCTCCTTACCTTTGATTTTATAATTAATAAAACCTGATGCGACATTGGCTGAATGCACAAACCGTGCGAAAACAAAGCGGAAGTAAAAGAAAAAAAGCCTTAGGATAAAAACAAGAAACTTGAAAACAAGTGAAAAACCTGAAATGAGTGATTCTAGCGACGAGGAAGTTTATTTGACGCTAACAGAATGGACTGAAACTGTTAATAATGCGCAAATGAGCTTCCTCCCTCAACAATCACGCGGGAAGTATTTAAAACAGATGTATGTTTATTTATATGTTTAACACGTGGCGACTAGCTAAAGGAGCTAAAACTTTCTCAGAAAACGTTTTGCTGGCATATTTTATTGAATTATCCGAGACCAAGAAATCAAGCACTCTGTGGAGTACGTATTAATGCTAAAAGCAACAAAAGATGAAAAAGACATACCTACATATCGACACCTATCCTAATAGTGATATTTTTAAAAAGAGCCTCATCTGTTTAACAACAAAAAAAACTGAAGATTTTCACAGCATCTGAAATTGAAAAGTTTCTTAACGAAGCATCTGATTCCGTATATTTGGCGGCAAAAGTAAGTCAGTTGCACACTTAGTATTTACTTTACTATATAATTAAATCAACTAGTTAACATAATCTAATACCTACTTAGTAGATGTTGATAGGCATACATAAGCATGCATTTCAATTTTATTAATATCTACTACAATGCTCTTTACGTAACTGGTTGCTCTTATTATTGGTATAAATGGAGCATGTCAAACTAATGAACTAACACAACTTAATGTTAAAAACATTGAGAAACATTCAGATGACTTAAGTAGGTACTATTAATTAATTAACCTAATACAAAGACCAAATGAGACTGCAACTTTGTCATTCGCAAAGAATACGTAACAATTGTTGAGAAATATCAAGCCTTACGCCCGCCTAACACTCCAATCAATTGATTTTTACTACAATATCGAAAAGGAAAATGTGTTAGACAGTCTATGGGTGTTGCAATAAAATTGGCAGTATCCCATGAGAAATAGCAACATTTCTTGAACTTCCAGAACTCCTATTGTACAGTACGTGTTGCGAGTGCAACACTTAACTTTTCATCTTTTCACACGAGAGCGTGCAAAGATTTTTCACCTCGCCAGCGCTTAGGATTCTAATTTTTGAATCCTTCGGTTGCTCGGTCATCAAAATTGAGCACACGATTAAAAAGCGACTTTGCACTCTTGTATAACAAATAACTGTTTTGAACCACCCTTTCTTTAAAAACACTTAAAAGAAGAAAATAAACCTGGGGCAAAATAATAACGAAAAAAAATGTTTTCGTAAAAGCTTCTTACGTCTGGTGTTTTCTGTACACGTACACGATTCACGCATTTTTAAATGTTTTTTTTTGTTGCAAATTAGATTTAGTATCACCCTTTTCAAAGATTACAATTACCAATCAGCCTGTAAGAAATAAGGTTTATTTAACTAGTTTTAGTTAATTAGATATTTAATATTATACAGGTTGGGCCAAAAATGTTTGCAAATAGCAACATTACATTTTTTTGATAACCGTTCGAGGGGTAGGCGCGCGTTGTTGTCGATTATGTTCCTCGTTATAATTCTAGAGGAACAGTTTTAAATGTATAATATTTATATTGTACTCATGGAAGTATTTTGTACAGTTTAATTTGTTTTGTTTAAATTTGACGTGTGTATTTGTGTCAAAAATAAATTATATATATACTCCTGAGATGGTCGAATTGCCACCATGCCAAAATCTGACTATGGGATCTCAGGGAAATCGAGGGCAACCCTCAGATTTAAAAGGTACATTCAATGTTTTTCATATACTTTCTTACGCAATTCAGATTTTGGTGCCTGGTAATCAATATCTCATGTTGCTGAGCATAGGATGGAAGGGATAGGTCAGGATCTGATGATGGGATCCCAGGTAAAACTAAAGGGATCTCCAAATTAAAAAAAGGGCATCCACAGGCTTTTTACTTGGTAATCATTATTTAATGGTACGCAGGATATTTTGGTCTAAAAAGTTACTGAAAAACATTTTCGAAATGCCTTTAGAAAAAAAGATAATTGGAAATTGTTTTTTTGGATTGTAATCGGTCTAAATGAGCTGTAACACTATTTTTCGAAAATGTTTTTTAGTAACTTTTTAGACCTATGTATTTTAGGCCTAAGCATACGCGTTTTTTAGTGAAACTTCATACGAAGTTTCATTAAAATCGGTTCAGTCATTTCGGAGAAAAAGGACCTGGACGGTAAGGCGTAAACGCTTTTAAAACAAGATTTATACTCAATTACTCATCGAACACAATAATTACAAATACTTAAGAAGGGACTCTAGTCCCGAGGAATTTGAAGAATAGGTATTTGAAGGAACTATTGCCGTCGCGCTGCGCCCAACCAAACCCCCGTAAATTGCGAAAAGGACAACTGCAGCTCAGTCTGATTTTACCTATAAAAATCATGACCAAAAGACGTTTTGTATTCCGCCGTTTTCTTCTTCAAAACTAAATTGATCTAAATAATTCTTAAATCAAAATTTTGAAGAAAAGTATATCTATGCTTCTGTTGTTTTATTTTTTGTTAAAAACTTACCTAATTTGTCTGATAGTAGTCTGAACATGGCGGTAAAAACGGGCTTTTTTTCGGGTTTTCGGATTGTCATAATTCTTTTAGTGATAATGTTTTGAAAAAAAAAAAAGAAATGATAAGGGCATGTATTAATAGGACCTAGATTTTTTGGAAAAAAATAATTTCTCTAGACGCATTATCCACGAAGGAAACAGCGGAATACGTTTGTATGGAGAAAGGCCTACTAGAGATCCCTCTTAAAGGGTGGTAAATACGTGGAGCCTCAACGAAGACGAAAGGTACTTGTTCTCCATCTCATTGCGATCATATTTTTGTTGTAGACCAACATTGTGCTGGTGGATGATTTGAATAGTAAACAGGTCCTGGAGGTATTTAAAGTAAAGACAAAACCTAAAATTCTGCCCAAAAAAAATTGCGATGAATTTAACCTTCAATATCTCAATAACTAGAAGGTTCCCTATGGTCTCATTCATTCATTCATTTCAGCCCTTTTAACATGCACTGCTGGACATAGGCCTCCCCCAAGTTTCGTCACATTGACATACATGAGGGGTTTTGCCATAATCGCCACGCTTGGCAGGCGGGTTGGCGATCGCAGTACGGTTGTTACAAAAGCACAGAGAACGCTGCTGCCCATTCTCTGGCAAGTCCCTTAGTCGCCTCTTACGACACCCACGGGAAGATATGGGATGATGCTATTCTTTACTTCTGACACCATACAGAACTATTCGGAATGGTCTAGCTAGAACAAAAAAATATCGGTATGACGGGGAGAACAAGAGCCTTTCGGCTTCTTTAAGGGTCTTTTAAACCATTATTTCTTCGACGCGGACGAAGTCACGGTCAGAACTAACCATGACTAAATCGCGAAAATTCTTGTTGCAGGATGAACTGGCTGCTGTACCTCATAGGCGGCGCATTGTCAGCCTTCTGGTTGCTATGGAGATACAAGAACAGGAGAATGATCGACATGGCCAAGAAGATGCCAGGTCCACGGGCACTGCCGTTCCTAGGGAATGCCCTGCTGTTCATGGGACAGCCTGAAGGTGGGTCTCGTTACTATTTGTTGGGATTTTTACTTGTTTGGATGAAGATTGTATTTCTAAAGGTAGAGGTTCTTATATTTCTTTTTGTGGACCTACGTTTGCAGGAGCATGTGCGTTTGTTCTAGACTATACCTGCGAAACTTCTAGTTGCAGAGATATTGGAGGTCAAAGTTATAATATATTTAGGGGTATAAGGAACAGGGTGTAAAGTTCCTCGATACTCCTTAGAAAAAGGACTATCCTTCGACCAGACAGGTGTTATGTCTGGTCGAAGGATCCTCCCTTTTTTAAGGAGTATATATATTATAACTTTGACCTCCAATATCTCTGCAACTAGAAGTTTCGCAGGTATGGACTAGAACAAAAACTAAAATATCGCAATGACTTGGGAACAAGTGCCTTCTAGCTCAGTTAAGACATTTTTTTCACCCATTATGTTCGTGCAGAATGTCTTATTTTCACAATCCCTTAACTTGGAAAACTCTTATTACCCTGTGCAATGACCCAGAAATGGTTAACTGCGATTTAAAAAAATAAAACAAACATTATTTATTAAACCATGGTGCGTATGTTATTTGCGAGCAGTGAACGTGATTTAAGATACGAGTATGTATGTGCACAGGTGCAGTCTATAAAAAGGTCATATTGTTGCATTTAATTTTATACCGGTAAAACATCCGCGGTAACCATGGCTACCCCGCCCGTCCACACGACCACGCGCACCAAAAATTTTTGCCGCGCTGCCACTTCCCATTTAAAGCTTATTATGTCGTAAACTACTGCAGCTACACCAAAACAAAAAATACGTGTGTATAGCTGAAACTATACAGAGTCTAACTACGTTAAAACTACGTTAAAACTAATTACAACAACTAGATATAAACATTTCGAAAAAAATGTGAACTTGAGAATATGTGTTGACGTAGTAAAATTTCACCATTTATGGTTGCAAGCGAGACTACTGAGAATGAGGTCCTAAGTTTGTCTCCTAGGTCAAGCTAAGAGTTATTGGGTTTACCATCTGAGAAAGGAGTCTGGATTTGTGCCCGATTGATGGTAATAGGCTCGCTACTTTTGCATGACACTGATTCATAAATGTGGGTGTACTATTAGGTACACCTCTGCCTAGCCCTTCGGGGATATTTTATTTTATTTATTAGGGAAAACAAACAATTACACATTAAAATTTACAAAAAGATAGGATACCGAAATTATGCAAATGTGAAATCAACCACGTTCTCCACAGATACACAATGAGACAGTTTGGTAAATTTTAGACTAACGTATAACGTTCTAAACATTAAAATACAGGAATTTAGTATAAGTTAGTTAATTAGTGAAACATTAGTTTCACATTAATTTAATTTTTCAAAATGTTTAGTAACATGAGCCTAAACTTTCCATTCGGCAAAGCAAACAGATCTAAACTGCAGAAATTCTTATTAAAATTGCTCGTAAGGCGACGAAGAGGTGCATGCAAGCCGGCATTTGTGCGACAGGAAGTAGTGGCGAATACAGGTCGTGCGCGCGCCTCGCGTCCCTGGTATGTTCTGGCAACTATATAACACAACTAGCTGTCCGGCGCAACTTCGTTTGCGTCACATTTTCCCCGTTTTCGCAACATTTTTCGTTGCTGCTACACTCCTATTGGTCGTAGCGTGATGATATATAGCCTATAGCCTTACTCGATAAATGGCCTATCTAACACTGAAAGAATATTTCAAGTCAGACCAGTAGTTTCGGAGCCTATTCAATGCAAACAAACAAACAATCAAATTTTTCCTCTTTGCAATATTAGTTTAGATTTGTTGCAAATATCTAAAAAATCATACGAGTTGTTGCATAAGTCATACAAAAATGTAGTTTCAAGAAACGTACGCCTTGAACTTAAAGAAAGCAGATTATATTTTTTAAATAACTCGCTATATGAGATAATATTTTAAGTACAGTTACTTTTTAAGTAGCGGAAATGCATAGATTTCAAAAACTGACGTTGTATGCTTTCTATACTCTCAATAATTTATTATAGTAGGGGTTCTACACAGGTACTGCATAGTCTAATTGAGACCTCACTAGTGATCGATAAAGAAATAAATATGTACTAGGGTGCTTAAATTCTGTAGCTGATCTCATCACAAAGCCATACATACGATAAGCATTATTTACAGTTTTAACATGTGTGTAGTTTATCGTCAAGTAATATTCTCAGGTCGCGAATCAAACTCTCCCTTGCAAGAGTTTCCATGTGTTTTGCAAAGGGGTATTTAAAAATATTTTTTGTTATTGGTGAAGCTAATACAGCAGCATTTAGAAATACTCAGTTGGAGTTTATTTTTAGTGCAATAATCTCCAAGACGATTGAGGTATTGTTGAAGCAGTTGACAGTCAAGCATAGTTTTGATCGGTCAAAAGAGTTTAAAGTTATCTGTGTACAGTAAGAATTTAGAGTTAAGGAAGCACATGTCAATATCATTGACAAATATAATAAATAACAAAGGGCCCAGTATCGAGCCTTGAGGCACCTCTGATGTAACAGTTATGAATTTAGATTGGAAACCATTAACTACCAGTTTTTACGTTCTATTTGTAACATAGGAAGTAAACTAACGGAACAAATCCCCACGAATAACATTACATGCTATTTTGCCTAAAAGTAATTTATGATCGACCTTGTCAAAGGCTTTACGGAAGTCAGTGTCAATAGAGTCCACCTGTACACGTGTCTAAATTATTAAATAAATAATCAGTATATTCAATCAAATTAGTAGTTGAAGATCTTTTCTTCACAAACCCATGCTGTTGTTTAATAATCTGATCATGAATAATCGGATATAGCCGATTGTGGACCAGCCAGGGTATTATAAGATAATTATAATTTCTGAGTATCAAATAAGTACCAGAACAAATAACAATTAAAACCAGGTACCTATTAAAGGAGTTAGTCAAGAGTGAGTCCGATTTGCGCACAAAGAAATTGTACCGATATTTTTACAACACATTTTATTAATTGTAAGGCTGAACCTGACCACATAATAATATAACCTGTTAATCTGATCATACACTTATTAAAATAAATAGACCTTTGTATAGACCGATCGGACTGACAGGCGGTCAACGACGGCGCAGGCTTAGACTTGAGGCCTCTCTAGTGCTTTTTTTTTTTTGTAGGATGGGAAATCATCAAATGACTTCTTCCGCTCTGGGCGGATCGGAAGGGAGTGTCAGACTTGACTGACTAAAACCCATCCATGTTCCTTCTTAGCCCTTTGTGTTCCAGGGCCACGGTATCTCTTTCGAACAACCCGCAGCCCTGGCAACTTGCGTTGCGTCGTCGCAACGGATCAACGCATTGTATGCCACACCTGCGCACGACGTCGTAACGTAACAGGGCAACGCGGCTCGCGTTGTAACAGCCAGCATACTAGTGCATCATCTCTTTTTAGTCTTCATTCGACAATAGATCTGGACAAACGTGTTCTATCGTTGCTTTTTTACACCACTGTCGAAACAAACGTAGCAACAATAAAAGGTTCTGGATGTATTTCTCCATTGCATTAAGAATTGTCCGTCGTTGCACCGAAGCTCCGACAGTGCAGTGCCATTTTTTTTTCGGAGCCCAATTCTCAAAATAACATCATACGACTCAAATTGCCCATGAAATTATCAGTGTTAAGTACCAGTTTTTTTAGTCTTTAATCAATTTTATACATTTCATCATTTTTACTACGTGTTATCAGGGTATGTCATCAATTTTTAATTTTATTATTGTTATCAATTTTATAGTTTTTTGGATTTTATCATTTTGCTTTATATTATTGTCTTTTTGTTATTTTTTTAATGGGCACAGTATTATTAATGCCAAATAAAGACAATTTTCTTTCTTTCTTCTTTAAGCTCAGTTCTTTTAGCTCAAGTTCAGTTCTTTTAGCTCTTCTCACTTATGTTAATTATGTTGTTTTTAAGATGTGTATACGAGTATGTATTCCTAAATACAAAAAAATACGTAGCTAAGTATACAGGGTGTAACGGAAAGGGTATTATATATACTTAAGGGTGTGCTACAGATCATCAAACTGAACATATATAATACCTATTCGACCCAAATGTATTGGGCAGCTGATATTTTTTCGCTATTACGATGTTTGTCCGATGGAGAAACATGTTCAGTTTGATGGTCTGTACCACACCCTTAAGTATGTATATACCCTTTCCGTTACACCCTGTATAGGTAGATTTTCTTGTAATTTGATAAATATTTACTTATTACTATTTACTATTATTACTATTTACTTATTACTGTATTTACTTTTTTTTTTATTTTTTTTTTTTGTTTGCAGAATTCCCGAAAGTAATAAAAGAACTTATGGTGGAGTTTGGTGATGTGTACAAATTCTGGCTCGGTCCCGACCTGAACGTTGTTGTGACTAATCCTGAAGATCTCAAGGTACTTAGTAGTAGATAACTTTTTATCTCTTGTTTAAAAAAAAAGTAAAACTACTCGTTGGTCATATAAACAGTCGTTCCATTCAACATATTGGTATTTAGTTGCACCCGGTTGGACTGGAAGCCGACCCGAACATTGTTGGGAAGAGGCACATGATGGTTATGTGCTAGTGCTTGCAAGCGTTACTGCTGAGCGTGAGGTCCCGGGTTCGATTCCCAAGTCGGCCCAGAATTTCCCAACAGCAGCCCAGAGTCTGATATGCGTGATTACATGGGACTTTAACATAACAGACGAAATACCAGAATAATGAAGAATGTGTAGCGATCTATAAAAAGCCTATACACCGTGGCATTTTAATCGTCTTACAACGGCAGCCCACTTCATGTATCCAATGATTAGTAAACATTCATAATAAAAAAAAACATATTTATGAACATTTGAATAATTAAAAAAATGAAAATATTATTTATTATTATGACGCATGACGTAGTTTGAAACACCCTGTTATGAGCGCGGTCCGAGCATTGCGTTCCAAAGGCGGCACGGACTGAAGCGGCGGCATCTTTAACAGAGTTCATTCCCCCTATTGCAAAAATGTGTTTCTTACTATTGCAATAATAAGAAATTACTATTGCAAATAAAAAAAAAAAAATCGTGTCTGGAGGTATTTTATGTCGGATACATTGAGTGGACCACCTTTGTAAGACGATTAAAATGCCACGGTGTATATAGGATTCATCTCTGTTTGACCCTTCAGGGATTACATGTAAGTAGTTTCGGTTGCTAGTTTAATTTGTCCTTGTATTTAATTACGACACGGTTGAGCGATTGGCTGCAGCGCGGCGTGTCGCGGGTTCGATGCCCGCACGGAACTAATATGTGATTGGCCTACAGATAGTTGTTCTGGGTCCTGCTGTTTGTGAGTTTAAATGTTTGTAAACGCACCCACGATTCAGGAGAAATTCGTAGAGTGCGGCCAAATTAAAAAAAAAAAAAACAGAGATGGTTAAAATAATTACTGCTGACAGAAGTGAAAACTGAAAGCAATGGAATTTGGATACTCTTTTTTTTAAATTTTCAATCATTCGCCTCGCTCGTCTGGCGCAAAACATCACGAGTAAGTCGAGGTCATCGGTGACGCGAACCCCTAGGTTTCTCCCCTACCAAAAATCGCTCAACGCGGCTTAACAAGTTTTCACTTAAAAAAATAAAACAGATCCTTCTGGGTTTTTCAGTTACTGCTGACAAACTCGAAGACTAGTGTGAAAGGTCCTCAGTACAAGTACATGGCTGATGTACTCGGGGGTGGAATACTGAGCGGATCAGGTAAGAGCACACGCCTTTTTAATATTAAGCTTTACAGGGTTATTAAATTGTATGGAAGCGAAGAGCAAGCATTAAATACTTAACTAAAACGGTCAAGTTTGAATCAGACTCACTGCGTGCCATCACGAAATCAATGCTGATTTGTAGCCAATAATTATGAATAATGACTTTTGTTTTGATATTGTAGCATCTGTAACAACTAGGGAATTTAATTTAATTTGACCCTAAATTGTAACATGTATAGTTCATTCTTAGCCTTTCCCATAGAAACATCGGCGATTTTGTAACTTTTACGATTTGGATGTGATTTTCTATACAGCATGATTTTTTAGTCACCGTCCAAATTTAGACATTTTAATCTTTGGCGAAAACCATTGAAGACGTCTTTTTTCTTTTAGGATCACTCAATACAAAAATATTGAGATATCATAGACACCGCCGCGCCGTGCGTAGGTACACGCTGGGTAACTACGCGGGCTGGCCGCCCCCTTTCCATTGAACGTTTGCGCGGCAAGTGTAGTATTTTTAACGTTTAACTTAGTGACCAGGCAGAGCGGATAATTTTTTCGAGAAAATGATTTCATATGAAAATATGAAAATTTCACATATCGATTTTTTTTTCAAAAATGGTGTTAGTGAATGATACATAATGCCTAGAAACAATTTGGACGGTGACTAAAACATCTTGCTGTATAAGATAGGTAGAATCATCCCCTTGGAAAATTCATGCAAGTGACTAGATAATATCCTCTATAAACAGCTACCCTGCACCTTCATCATCTGAAAAACCTTTTCTTAGAGAGAGAGAATAGAAGAAGAAGGCATGACATCATATACTCCTTTCATCACTTTCCTCACACAATCCATTCATCTTTTCTTTGGTCTTCCTCTCCCTCTCACTGCACCCTGCATCTTAGTGGAAAATAAATGTAGAACTTCCTCCCCAGGCCCAACATGGCGCAAGCACAGGAAGATAGCCAACCCGAACTTCAGCAAGCGAGCCGTCGACACCTACGGCGAGGTCTTCAACAAGGAGGTGGATGACCTGCTGAAGAAGTTCAGGAGTATGGACAGGGAACAGTTCGATGTGAATGACTACGTAGTGCGGGCTGCTAGCTATGCTGTTTGTCGTGAGTATTAATATACTCGCCAAGCGGTAAAGAGACATAATTGTCCCTTTTTTCTTTGAGTTCTAGGAACTAGTATTTGAAAAAGCAAATGAAAGGGCATATTACATGTCACCACGAAGCGAAGGAAACGAGGGACACGTGCGTGTCCCTTACTGCTGTGTGAAGTTGATGTCACAAAACGTATCGCCCGAGGTCGTGGACTGAAGCGTATGCAAGGTGGAATCCCACACCGACGCACAAATGGTTACCATGAATTCAGTACATCATTCTGAACAAAAGTGCAATTCCTGAATAATAAAAATGTACGGAACGGCTGTTTTTTAGGGTTCCGTACCTCGAAAGGAAAAAACGGAACCTTACTAGGATTACTTTGTTGTCCGTCCGTCTGTCCGTCTGTCTGTCAAGACCCTTTTCTCAGAAATGCATGGAGGTATCAAGCTGTAATTTATAACAAACTCTCAAATCTACTGTCCCTTAGATCTGTGAAAAAATCAAACTTCTAAGCCAACGCAATCAAAAGATACAGCCGTTTATGCCGCAAATATCCGCAAATTTTCGACACTCGCAAGGGAATCAAAACCCACAGTGTACTTCCCGTGAACTAAGAATCTTGAAATTTGGTACGAAGCCACGTTTTATAACACAGTTAAAGGAAAAATTGCGAAAATCGTCAATTTTTTGTTACATCCTAAAATAAAAATATTTTTAATAAATTGTGTACGTAACCCTCGGTGCGCGAGTACGACACGCAATTGGCCGGTTTTTTGTAAATCACCCATTTAAAATATCTTTGTGGCACCTACAGAACGTAGTACTAACTGATACGTGGTTACCGGCACAAAAAAGCTTACGCTTAGTGTGACCGTTCCACCATACATAGTGTTTGATGGCTGGAAACTGAACTGTGGTTTTCCCAAAAACATATTTTGTTTGGCTTAGGCTACAAATGCAAGGCTTAGGCCCCTAGCACACGGCGTACTTAAACGCTTAAGCGCTTTAAACGCGCAGAGGACGCGCAGATGACGCGCGTATACGCGGTTCAAACGAGATTTGAACGCAACCTTGTAACCTAAGCACACGGGGCGATAGTGAAACGCGCGTCTGCTGCGCGTATACGCGCACATACAGCGATACAGACACACGCACGTTTGTATCACGTTTTACGCGCGTTTGATTCTATAAAAAGCCAAAAGTCTACGACGCAGAAAACGCGTGTTCCTGAAACGCGCGTCATCTGCGCGTTTAAAATACGCTGTGTGCTAGGGGCCTTACATAGCGCCTAGAGGCTAGTGAGTCACCCAGCGAGTAAAACGATCGTTCCAAAATCTTCGGAACCGGCTGCACTGTGCGCTTGGAGGCTTGCTTGGCACTTAGCGTGTGTCAAATTAGCGTGATTCTAGGTGCTAAGCAAGCCAACTATCAGTGGGTTCGTAGCATAGATAATGACTGTAAAGGGTCTCGCAGACAGGCGCGACGCGATTCTGGTAGAACAATTTCCATGAAGTTTTAATAGAAATGACGCCTTAATCCATGACGCTTTGTCATTCTTGAATAACTTTTATACATAAATGCCAGGATTCACATTTTGGCTAGTGTACAGTCTGTAGTCCCTGAATCTATAATTTTTCCCAGTATTTCACAAAACTTTTATATTTTCCTGTAATTAACATGCTATGTTTTAATAATGCATAAACATCTAAGAGAACCAAGATTACCGACCTAGCACAAATAATTGCTAAACTTAAGCGGCAGTGAGCAGGGCACATTGCTCGCAGAACGGATGGCCGATGGGGCCGATAAGTTCTGGAATGGCGACCGCGAACCGGAAAACGATGCGTTGGAAGGGCTCCCACTAGGTGGACCGATGACCTGCTGAAGGTTGCTGGGAACCGCCGGATGCGAGTTGTACTGGACCGGTCAATGTGGTGATACTTGGGGGAGGCCTATGAGCAGCAGTGGACGATCATGATGAAATATCTAAGTACTTAAATACTTCTAGCAGGACTCTACGTAATTTAGTTTTATTTTAAGGGTTCTTTTTTTTTCAGAAACACTTATGGGTTTGACGAAAGAGCAGACTTTGAAAATACCACACATTGAGATAATAATAGACGATAGTCCAAGGTATTTTTTTTTATGTTTTACCATCCTTTTTATTTAATTTATCTCAAAACCGTGAAGAACAACAACGTAAATAAATCAGCATATCATGGAACCAAAAATTCAAAGACATGTGACAACAACACGCACGGGCCGCGCCGTTTGGGTCTACCAACTTAGGGCCTCCTTCCTCTCCTAGGGAGGAGGCCTCAGTCATAGCATTGAGAACAGTCGACCGAGCCTTTTCGCAACTATGTTGGGTCGGCTTCCAGTCTAACCAGATGCAGCTGAATACCAGTATTTTACATGATTCGGTCAGACTGATTGGCAGACTTTTAGGCCACTGACAACCTGTAGCGTCTGACAAAGACCTACAAACAATAGGCGGGACCAAAGGCTTAGTGCTCATTTATGAAGACGCGGCTCTTTGCACGTTTTTTTTTTTCGTTTACGGAGAGGAGGCACGTGCAGCGGCTCGCGTTATCACCCGCGCAAATACAAATATATAGCAATTTACGATGTTGTTTACGAAGACGCGGGGCGTGACACGGCGCGTGGTGCAAGCAGCGAGCTGTCATGCGCAACGCTGCATTTCATGCAAACTTGCGTAAAACCGCTTCTCCGTAAATGCTCCCATAGATCACCATACCTATGTTTGAATTGAAAGCAATCCGTGGCACCGTAAATAAGCCCTTAACGTGCTTTCCAAGGCACGGATTAATTCTGTCTGTTGAATAAAATACCATTTTTTAGTACAACCTTTTTCGGTTTTCCGAACTAATGAATGAGTGGCTTAATAATGTTATGCTATGTTATGTTTTTCCGAACCCTTTAATAAAAACCCCTTTTCTACTTACAGTATGTACGACATAGTATTCAGAAGAATGACAAAATGGTACTTACAAATCGACCCAGTCTTCTGGGTGTCTAGCGACCACTATGACCTCAAGAATTTCATGAAAAAAATGACGGAGTTTAGTGAGGATATCTTGCTTCATAGAGCTGAAATATTGAAGACTTTAGAGGGCAGCAAGAGGGATCTTATGAATACAGAGGATGATGCTGGTGTTAATACCCAACTGAGTGTCATAGATAGGTTCCTGCTGTCTCAGGAGCTGAATAAGGAAGAATTAGTACAGGAAACTTTTACTATATTTACTTCGGTAAGTTTAACCATAAAAAGACTTTTCATATAATTTTCAACAACCCATAAAGCCTACTTAGATTTGGTCTTGCCAGGCGGGTACTGGGCATGAGCATAAGTCGTCTATTGCTACGTATAGCGACGAATTGAGAGGCTGGTTTTGGGCACACGAACAAATTATTGTTCTATCCATATCCTGGGAACTGCTTGGAACCGAAAGTGTTAATAGTGTGCTTTTTCTTGTCGATGGATATTTTATATTATTTGGCTGCATTACGTCGCCACGCCAATCAGCATCAGTGAGGTATATTAGATCCACAAAGATGCAGTTTTATTATCTATAAGTCGGTAAACTCAGCCTTTCGCAGTTTACTGGTTCCCGAATAGGCATCTGCTAAGATGTTTTTTTTTGGATATTTTTTTTTAAATCGTCGAACCAGTTATTTAAGTTAATAAACACCGAATACTAACTGGCAGTCGGTTAAAAATCATGTACCCGTAAATCGAATGTTTCAGAGTCAAGAAACATCAGCAAAGATATCGTCGTTCATCTTGTTAATGATGGCGTATCACCCTAAATGTCAGGTAAATGTTGTTTTGCTATTTGCTGGATATAAAACGGCAACCACGAGTCAGCATTTTGATACTTGGACTTCAAAGTCCATGAAATAAACTCACAAAACAGAACAGTTTGTGTGTGTGTAAAAAGGTGGTTGCTCTTTTAATTTATTTTATTTGATGAGCTATACACTGATGCTATGAAACGATCACGACTCAATGGTATCGTCAAAAGGACGAGAATTAAACATGACCTGCCAAATTCAAGTTATTTTCGTTGTTTCTGAGCCGCCTGAAACAGCTGAAATAATTTGACACGACTTTCTCGTTGGTCGGTGTAAGTTCCCCTCTTGTTACATGTGACTTAACATAACTGGCGAAATGTGTGTGTCCATTACACTTCCGCTTAAACCTTCGAGGAAGTACAGGCGTGACGTCATGTTATGTTATGAGGCTAAGGAGGTCCTTTTCCCAATTTATTTGGGGTCTGCACAGCAAAATTATTTTGCAGCTTATATTACTCTACCATACTTCTCTATCCGTCGTTATTTCAGAAATCATCTCTTCATCCCAAAGATCAGCTTGATTTGAAATAACATTCCATATTTTCAGGAGAAACTCTACGCAGAAATCAAAAGCGTGATTGGCGATGAGGACAGAAACGTCACTGATGATGACTTTAAACGGATGCCGTACTTAGAGATGGTGTTCAAAGAAGTGCTGCGACTGTTCCCCATAGGAGCCGTGCTGCAGAGGACTATCAATGAAGATATTACTATTAGTAAGTTAACAATCTATGTATTTTAAGGATTGAATACACTTCTAACAATTCAACCTAACGGAGTCCACTACTGAACGTAGGCCTTACCCAAGCTGCGGCACAACACAGGGGGCATAACGCCCTACGTGAACCTAGCCTAACATACTTTTCGATGCAGATATGGCTTGAGCCGGTCAGAGAACTATGGTATAAAACGAAAACGACGTCAATCACCGAGTTTCGGTTCGGACAACGCGCGACGTGACTCGACACCACGCTGAAAAAAATAAATGTGACAAAGTCAGTGATATGTAATCGGCTCAAGACGATTCCGAGCCTATCAGTGCTGTCTTCCATAAGCAGTTGCTGAATGCCTCAAAGAGTTTTCCGTGAATAGTCTTTTTTTTGAAGTGAAAACTTATCTTTAGCGGCGTTGTGCACTTTTGTGATGGGTAAAAAATGTTAACAAAAAAAATGTGCACACGATGACCACATCTGTTTAATACCCTTACTCCTATTGGTCCGCATAAATAGTACGCGCATCAAAAGATGTAAAACAAAAAAAATAAAAAAAATTGTGCGTGGAGTCCCTCCGCGCAGAAGAAGTGAAACTTCGTAATGTGGAAATGAGTGCTTTCATACCTCCATGGTAGCGTTAAATGTTTAACGCAACCTTGATCACCCATCCACATACTGACCTCGGCTTCCGTTGCTTAACCTTGATCACCCATCCACATACTGACCTGGGCAACCGTCGCTTAACCTTGATCACCTATCCACATACTGACCTCGGCTACCGTCGCTTAACCTTGATCACCCATCCACATACTGACCTCGGCTACCGTTGCTTATCCTTGATCACCCGTCTACATACTGACCTCGGCTACCGTTGCTTAACCTTGATCACCCATCCACATACTGACCTGGGCAACCGTCGCTTGACCTTGATCAGCCATCCACAAAATACAATATAAGCTATAGCACAAAGCGAACCACGCTCGCGCTGGCCTGTAACAGGTATAGGTACTACGCGCATGCGTTCGAGTGCCACGCATTCACTCTCGCTGTCTCTTTGTATTCTCCCTCCATGGTAGCGTTAAACGTTTCACGCGACCTTGTTGGAAGTCGCATAAGAAGTTTCACTTCAAAAAACAAAAAATACGTGACCCTTTTTAGGGTTCCGTAGCCGAATGGCAAAAAACGGAACCCTTATAGATTCGTCATGTCTGTCTGTCTGTCTGTCTGTCTGTCTGACTGTCTGTCCGTCCGTCTGTATGTCACGGCCACTTATTTCCGAAACTATAAGAACTATACTGTTGAAACTTGGTGAGTAGATGTATTCTGTAAACCGCATTAGGATTTTCACACAAAAATAGAAAAAAAAAACAATAAATTAAGGGGGTCCCCATACTTCGAACTGAAAACTAAAAAAAAAAATTTCATCAAACCCATACGTGTGGGGTATCTAAGGATAGGTCTTCAAAAATGATATTGATGTTTCTAATATCATTTTTTTCTAAACTGAATAGTTTGCGCTAGAGCCACTTCCAAAGTGGTAAAATGTGTGTCCCCCCCTCTCTAATTTCTAAAGTAAGAGGAGGAAAATTGTGAAAATATTTAGGATTGTAGAACGTAAAAAAAAACTATCAACGAAAATTGGTTTCAATAAGATATGATGTTTAGTTTTTGAGATATGGGACTTTTTCATCAAACTGCAGCAGTAACTTTGTTTTTCATAAACATATTATGAAAAACAAATTTAGTTTTGCGGTTGGGTGGAAGTTTACTAACTAATACTACTAACTAATGAATGACAGTTCAAAATATTGTTATTATATTGTTTGGAGCTATGGAACCCTGTGTGCGAGTAAGACTCGCACTTGGCCGGTTTTTGTAACATGTACAAAATGCAAGCATAAGTACTACGCACCTGACCTTTCTGAAGAACATAACGGTCTATGTTCTTGTAAGGATTACAAGGAGTGACCACAGAGTTACTATACTATTGATTCTAAACGTTCCAGGTACCCATACCCTCCCAGCAGGCTGTTCACTAGTGGTTCCTATCTACCACCTCCACCGTGACCCTCGGTTCTGGCCCAACCCAGACCATTTCGACCCAGAGCGCTTCAACCCTGAGAACGTTAAGAATCGTAACCCCAACTGTTACATACCGTTCAGTTTGGGATCTATGGACTGTTTGGGTAAGTTTTGTTCTCGTTTTGCCGTTATATCTGCATCATGTATCAGAGATGTGACAACAATACCTAGCGCATTTATTTTTCGCGATTACGATTTTGGTTCATGTTCAGTATAATGATCTGTACCGCACCCTTATATAAGACTAGACTTCTTCTGATACACGCTCTATTTATACTGTTTTGACCCAATAAGGGGCAACGTTTATTACGGCGTTAGAGGTGTTCTTGAAGTCGTCAAGGGTATAAGACAAAGGCCATTTGGAACAATAGAGTGTTACAAATGCCCTTTGTCAGGCCGGTGGTGCAGGGCAGAGGTAGTCTGACCAGGAGCGCTGTTCTTACATTTAATGTTGGAATAATCGATTACGTCCCATTTCGACAGATTATGTTTGCACGGTCGGCTTGGGAGAAACCCTTTTGTCAAAGGATTGCGGAAGGCTGAATTTACGTATTTGTTAACATGTTCGGAAACATAAACCGCAAGTGCATTTTATGATTAACAGTGTTTTTTCCGATCTTTTTCAGGTAGATACTTCGGCACAAAACTAGTAAAGACCATTTGTACGAGGGTGCTAAGAGAGTTCGAACTCACTTCGTCGGAGACTTACGACGATCTTCGAGTGATTATTTCTATTTCTGCAATCCCAATGAACGGGTTTCCAATCATGTTGAATCCAAGAAAGAAGATTAGTTAGCATAGTTGATAAGAATATTTGATATCCGTTCCACCGACGACGAGGCAACGAGTAGCTGTGGACAATTTTCTTCGGTCTAGAAATGTGCACTAGATTTAGGTGTAGCATATCAGCAAAAGAGACCCCACCAGCGGGAACTTTCCTATATTTGTCGCAGTGACAAATAAAGGAGAGATAGTGTAGGCGATAACACCCATCTGATCAAAGAAAATCGCTTAAGCGACGCTCGCTTGACGGGCAGAACATTATTTTGGTACCTTATAGATTAAAATCATATTCACACATACATTGACAGCTATAGAGATTTGAATACTATTATTGACAAAAGCTTGACGCTTTTGGACTCCCACAAGAGCACACTCCGTCAGTATACGACCCACAGCTGATGTGAATGAACTTTGCGGATCATAAATCCGAAGCTATTGAACGGTATGTGACCAGATCGAAGTCTTAAAAAAACAAGTTCTTGCATACTCATCCTTCTCTCGCTGAAGTCATGGAAGAGCTGGCTGAATCGTACTACGCATCCGGTTAGACTGGTAGCCGACCCCAAAATAGTTGGGAAACGGCTAGACAGATGATGCTTGGTACACAATAATACCTTACTAGCACGTAAATGGGCAGTCATCCTACTCTGCAGCATGAGTAATCGCCGAACAAAAAGTATGCAAACGTGGCTCGATAACTCGTTTCTAGTTGTTCTAGTGCTGTTCAAACTTTATGGCGCCTCTGAAGATAGCTGCGAGTGACGGTCTGCGTGCACATATACAGTCAAGTCGATGCGTCTTCTACGCTCCGCTGACTCCTAAAATTGTGTTCTGCGCAGCTACGTAGTACGTAGGATGTTCCGAGCCGCCATAAAGTTTGAACCGGTATACCTGCCCAGTCCGTCACTCGCAACTAACTTCCGAGCCGCTATAAAATTTGAACTGAACTATTGTTCTACGCGCTTTTTGCTAATCGTCGGTGGTCAGATAAGTGCACAAGAATGTATTTGTTTGTGTAAACAGATTTTATTTTTAAGGATTGCAATCTAAAAATATATATTTTGCTATTTTTACGATTTTATTATACGTCCAACATTTCTTTTTCTACCCGTTGTTTTTTTTTAAACTGGAAGGATGGGCGTGAAAATTTTCCGTTGAAAAGGAACAAAGGTTAGGAAGAATATTTCCACATTTAACAGGCATATTTCTCCAAACAGGTAGGTGAGTTATCACCTGGTTTTGATTCTGTGATGTCATCACAGAATCTTGACAGAATCTTGTTTTGTTTACGGGAAATGGCATTATGCTGTTATGGCGTGATGCGCCTGCGACTCCCTTGTTAATTCAACTCCCATTAAAATAAAGTTTGTTTTAGATCGATTGTTTATCTATTATCAACATTGGTATTGTTTTCATTATTAACGAGGTCGGTGATGACGAAATTGAGGTCAAAATAATAATTCAAGATAGCGCCGAACTCAATTTATTTTAATTTACTGCATTTTTCTTTATAGGTTTTTATTAAATATGAATTCTACTAAAAACATAGGTGTTTCACATCTGCCATACTTATTCGTAACTATATATGGACTGTTGGTTTATTCTGTCTTGGCCTCACTTTAATGGTGTATCCGGCAACGACGCTCACGGATACAGCGATGTCCAGCTTGATGTCGTCCAAGCAAACTGCAGGCTCCAAGCGTGCGTAACGCAGTGCCCATACTACCATCGACTTCAACAGAATTAGGGCATACACTCGACCTGCAAACGAAAAGTAAATAGATTATTTTAGCTTCTGCCCTCGGTTTCGCCAGAGAGACATCTTTAAATTATTCCACGGGAACGCACTACAGGGATAAAAAGTATTTGTTCATTTCATCCAATTCCGTTCACACATAAGTGCATAAAAAATAGCGGAAAGATAGAATTACTTTCATGCCCAAAATATTAGAGTAGACAGCCAGATTTGTTGTCGGGCTTTGGCAAAAGCTCCTAGAACCTTATAAATATTTACCAAACCTCCTATAGTTTTATGATGATAGGCTGTCGAATGCAGTTTATATATTAGGTCTTTACCTATGAAATTGCCGTTTTGTTTGAAAAAAGTTAAAGTATTTTTTTTTTCGAACTTATTTATTTCTTTTATTCAAAGTAATCACCCCTGCAATCAATGCATCTTTGCCAATGCTGTGGCAGTTTATGGATGCCCTTCTTGAAAAAATCAGCTGGACGGGAGACAACAAACTCTTCAAAGGCGTTTTGTACTGCCTCTCGGGAATTGAATTTTTTTCCCGCTAAAAAGTTGTCCAAATTTTGGAAAAAGTAATAGTCGGAAGGCGCAAGATCTGGTGAGTATGGCGGATGAGGGAGAGCTTCCAAACCCAACTCATGCAGCTTAGAGACGGTCTGTTGTGCAGTATGGGGCCGCGCGTTGTCGTGAAGTAGCAGTGGAGACGACCGATTGACCAAAGCTGGTTGCAGACGTGCGAGTTTCGCCATCATTGTGGTCAGTTCTTCAATGTACACATCTGCAGTAATGCTCTCGCCGTTTTGTAAAAAGCTATGATGAATCACACCAGCACTAGACCACCAAACTGTGACCATCACCTTTCTAGGGGTCATTTTTCGTTTTGCACATTGCTTTGGTACCGAACCAGGATCTAACCAACTTGCTGAGCGCTTTCGATTGTCAAAAAGAATCCATTTTTCGTCGCACGTAACAATTCGGTTCAAAATTCCTTCATTTCTGTGCCTGTTAAGCAGCGCAAGGCAAGTCTCGACGCGTACGTTGCGCTGGCGATCGTTAAGTTCGTGGGGCACCCATCTATCAAGCTTTTTTATCTTGCCAATGTGTCGCAAATGGACCAATATTGTTTTAATGCTAACATCAAAAACTGCTGCCAGCTCAGCTGTAGATTGAGTTTCATCAGCTTCAACAATCACCTTTAATTCATCATTGTTGACCAAAGTTTCCGGACGACCACGATGTTCATTTTTCAAGTCAAAATTCCCAGAACGGAACCGAGCAAACCAATAACGGGTTGAGCGTTCGTTTGTACAGTTCTCTCCGTAAACGTCGTTGATGTTACGGGTCGTTTGTGCCGCGTTGGTGCCACGACGGAACTCATATTCCATAATTACACGAAATTTCAAAGTATCCATTATGAGGAAAAATGTTGAAATGTAATGAAAATACAACGCTAATCAATAAACAAAAGACTGATTTTGTAAATAGAATGTCATATTTTTAAAAAAGCATTCCAATGCTCATTGGAATGCTTTTCCAATGGGCATTGGAATACGAAGGAGCCGATGGTTTTCACATCCACGGCGAGGTATTCCATGAAGCGCACCCAAACGAAGCGCACCCAGACGAAGCGCACCTAAAGTATTCCACTTAGCGCACCCGTAGGTGCGCTTCCGATTAAAAATTTAAAATAATTAATTTCCTATTCCACGAAGCGCACCTACGAATATCACTTGCATAGTGCGGGGACTAAGAAATAAAAATGTCGATAGAAGAAAATATTTATTATTTAAAGGAGGACTAACTTAATATCTAACATCTTTCAGTTGCATTATAATAATGTGGCACAATATTTTCAGTTTTGTAATCTTACTATTTTAAATCAAAGATTGTTTTATAATTATCTTTCCCAAAAAATAATTATTTTTCAACTATTTTTCTATTTTTTTATTTCATGTTCTTAATAAAATCACAGATTGTTTCATAATTACAATAAAAACTTGAACAAATATCAAAAACAATGTAAATATTATTTTACATAGAGATCTATGTTGAAGTTTTCTTATAGCTACCTATTTAGTGAAATGATTTAAATATGAACATTATGAAAATTACAAGTATTGTATCACATTATTATAATGAAACTGAAAGATGTTAGATATTAAGTTAGTCCTCCTTTAAATCTTCTATCGACATTTTTATTTCTTAATTTCCGCACTATGCAAGTGATATTCGTAGGTGCGCTTCGTGGAATAGGAACTTAATTATTTTAAATTTTTATTTGAAGCGCACCTACGGGTGCGCTAAGTGGAATACTTTAGGTGCGCTTCGTCTGGGTGCGCTTCCTATGGGTGCGCTTCATGGAATACCTCTCCACGGCACCCACTGCTTTTGAAAGAGTTAGTTTAGACTTAATGGGTCATTTAGATGTGGATAATTTAAACTATAAGTATATTCTGACATTACAGGGGTTGCACGACATTGGTCAAATCTGATATTCGTCAAATCGGCAATTCGTCAAATTTGAATTTGGTCAAAGCTGTAGTTCGTCAAATCGTCTGTTCGTCAAATCACGAAATTTGCCAAATACGCTATTGGTCAAGTAATTTAAGTACAATCAACTGTAAAAATAAAAGTAACAAGATTTTTTTTTAGTAAATCATTTATTCAATTCATATTAATTATTTACATAAAATTCATATCCAGCATAATTGTTTTAAACACTTTAACGCATCTAATTTTTCACTCAATAATTTTTCAATATGTTTTTCTATTTTGGCATCTTTTATGATGTTGGATGTTTTCCTCTGCTTCATAACTTCTCTTTTAACTTATTTTTTTAAATAATAGTCCGCTTCTTTTTTAAAAATAATAATGTACATGAAAATATTATTTTTTTCTTGTTCTTTAAACCCTAATCTCCGATGTCAAGCCTCGACTGCGTTGGTGGTACGAAGGCGTTTATTTGCACAACAACACATGTCCTGAGAAATCCTTTTTATCCATTGCTCAGTAAAATATTTTTTAAAATTTTCCGCCTCACTGTCATTTTCTGGCATCATCTCGATTATTGCTACCCATCCTTCAGGAATATACTGATAGGGCAGTAACGCTAGATTTGTGGTTAGTCTATTTTTTTTTCAAATTTTCGTCCGTCATCATTCCAAGTGCTTTTGCTTTTTTATAAATTGCTTGATTAAAATGAAAAAGCAGCCTTTGACAAGAACATCAGGGAAAATGCTTTTTGCAGAGTTAATGATTGCCATTTTGTGTAATCTCATTTAAAAAAAATCACATCAAGCTTGAATTGAGAACGCAAAACCGAGAATACTCTCTCATAGGTTTGCTGAGTTTTATTATACAAGAGGCAAAAAAATATGGGAATAATGTTGGTGCTTACTCTTGTACTGCCCACGTCTACGTGTATTGATAAAAGTTGAAAAAAAGGTCGCGGTACGGTTTTAAACGTGCCATCTACAAAAATCAAATCCGTATTTAATGCTATATGCCTCAGCTGTAGCAAAGATGAAGAATTTCGGTAAATCGTCTTTGCTTTCACAAACTAAAAAATCATTTGAAATAATCTCTGGAAATTTGACCGTATCCACCGTTGGGGACTGGCATGTTTGTACGCTTTCTTTCGCATTTTGTACAGTCCATCACGATTTTATTTCAAACTTGGTATTTCCACAAAATAATCTTCTTCCTCAAGCTCAACCCCTTCAAAAATTTTACTTATTATTAAATTATCGAAATTAGGCTTACAGGCATGTCCATTTTCCCTCAGAATTGACCCAGAGTCACTGCTTAAAGTTTTGGATCCATTGCACTCGCTTCTATTTACGCAACGCCATATTGTAGGACCGTTTTTGTTTGTTGAGTTAAAAAGGAATTGATATCCTGCACGTATTTTGCCTTTTTCATAGTCTGTAAATTTAAATACAGAATCACTGCCTTTACTAGTAGAAGGCATTATATGTATATTTCACCAAACCGAAAACACGAAAATAAAGAATAATATAAGTAATTGTTGTCATTTAAAAATAATGAAATATCACATAATTGACGGGAAAACAAATGACGGCATAATAAGCTATTCTATTAAGCCAGCATTTTCCGCCTAAATCCTACTTACCCTTACGGATTCATCGAAACAAATAAAACCTCAGAATCATCATCCTCAACCTATAATGTTCCGCGTACTGGTGGGACACAGGCCTCCTCTCTATGAGGGAGTGGGCTGTAATCCACCACGGTCCACGCGGGCCCAGAGCGGATTGGTAAATGTCACATGTCTTTTAATTTTTAGTTCTAAGACATGCCGGTTTCCTCAAGATGTTTTCCTTCGCCGTTTTTTGAGGGCAGCGGTGATGAAATAAATTACACAAAGTAATGCTCCTGCTTGGGTTCAATCCCACGGCTTACTCTTCGTAAGTCGGGACTGCCACCACGGGACCACCGCTGCTCTCAAAATACTCAATTACACATAGCATGCGGCTTTTCCTTTTGTAACTTCCTGTGAATTCGACTGTACATGTGCTTGACCAATAGCGTATTTGGCAAATTTCGTGATTGGACAAACAGACGATTTGTCGAACTACAGCTTTGACCAAAATCAAATTTGACGAATTGCCGATTTGACGAATATCAGATTTGACCAATGTCGTGCAACCCCATTACAGTGTGATTTAATAAAATGTGTCGAAGCTTATCCTTCAGAAAAGAAAGATACTGGTTCTGTAGTTGGGATTTGTAAACAATTTTATTCTGAGGTATGGTATCCCTAAAGATATATTAAGAGACCAGGAAACAGAGTTTATGTCATCAGTTTTTACTGAGATTTGCAATATGTTGCATACATAATATAATCTAAACTTTATTAACCGGCTTGAAGGATCGGTCATATTAAATAAATAAATCAACGTCAACGTCGTATAAATAAGATCTAAAATGGCGAACCGCCCATACAATAGCAAGCAAGTCTAACTCAATCACCGGGTATCGTGTCTCAGCTGGTTTCAAGTTACGGCTGGCATACGCGACTACCTTGTTATTGCTAAGACAGCACGGCGCCTACTCCAAGTTTTGATGCATCTGTTTGTAACGTAAAAGTATTATTGTCACTAAAGTCTGGATAGTCAAGTACAGTCAGACTAATAAGGATCTGTTTTAGCTTTAAAATACTCGCTCGCACTCATCACTCCACACGAACGCTACATCTTTCTTACATAACGCATTCAATGGATACGCTATTTCAGCAAACTTTGGAATAAAACGCCTATAATAATAAGCAAATGCAACAAATCTCTTGACTTCGTCTACGTTCTGCGGGACAGGGTATTTCTGCAGGCATTCTACCTTTGATGGATCTGGAAATATACCTTCTGAAGTAATCTCATGTCCTAAATAAACGATATCTTTACGTAAAAAATCATACTTACGTGGATTTAGTTTCGAATTCACTCTTATTAGGCACTCTAAAACTTTTATAAGATTCTTGTTATGCGTTTCAAGATTATATTTTTGATATGATTTTAGATTTCCTACGACAATAAAATCATCTTGATATAAAAAACATATATTATTTAAAATTTAAGCCAGACTTTGCTATTGTCATGAGACGAGCAAAAGCACTAGGCGATGTCTTAAGTCCCATTGGACATCATTTCATTTGATACTGCTTGTCTGTTGTAAATGCAGTAAACTTCCTAGACATGTCTTCTAAAGACAGTTGATAATAACCTTGACTGAGATCTAGTTTGAAAAATAGATGTTATTAGATAACGAATCTAGAATCTCATTGATGTTGGGTAACGGAAATTTATCATCCTGTATCCTATTACTGAGTTGGCGATAGTCCACTACAAGTCTCCATTTCCTTTCTCCTGACCTATCTATCTTTTTAGGTATTAATTGAACTGGACTTTACCATTCCGAAATTGTCTCTTAAATGATATCGTTTTTAACCATTTCATCTATATCGGTCCCGAACAATTTCTCTCCCGGCGCCCTGCATATCCTCTCATCCTAAGGCTTGAGCATTCTCCCGGCACCCGGTAATCCGGCTTCTTATTTCATGTTTTTGTTGTTTTCAGTTCTTCATACAAATTCTTCGGTAATAATTCTGTTTCTTTTATTAAAAATCTTCTTTGCTTTAATCCTTTTAATTTTTCTTCGTCTTCACAAACTTCTATCAGTATAAATCTTCGTGATTTTTTCATGATAATTAGTTTGTGCAGTTACAATTAAAAGGTTAGGTGAGCTGCACACTACAAGATGAACGGTATTTTACAAAGAGGGCTGTTTTACCTTCACAGCCCAGTTACTGGGAACTGGTTGTCAGGCAGCCAGGAAGAAGATAAGAGAGAGAGAGAGAGAGATAAGATATAATAAAATAACTGATTGTTGGCAAAAACCTTACTCCTCTAAATATACCCCGGGTTTTAAAGTTAAGTGGTGAAAAATGGGTATCCTATATGTATAGATAAGTACACCTCTCGCGAATCTTTGTGGCGTGGTGTGTACAACACAGAAAAAACTGCCAAATGCGAGTCGTACTCGCACACACAGGGTTCCATAGCACCTATCACCTAACAATACAATTAGGTACAATATGTTAACGCTCATTCATACTCGTATGTAAATTATTTAAGCCTATGTTTTTCAGAACTTTCCTCTTCTTACTTTAGAAATTAGAAGGAGGGGCACAATTTTTACGACTATGGAAGTAAATATCTCGTCAACCATTGAATTAAAAAGTATTTAAGACACCTCGATATCATTTTTACCACACAGTTATATAAGCAGAATTTTTTTTCTTTCCTCAGTTATATGTTTGGAGGGCTACCCCTATTTTATTTTTTGATAATTTCACGTCATATTTGTGCAGTGGTTAATAGAAGGCACCTACTCTTCTTTGTGTGGTGCCAATAGTCTCGGAGTAAAAATTCGGTGACATACGGACGGACGGACAGACAGACAGACGGACAGACCGAATCCATAAGGGTTCTTAGCCGTTTGGCAACGGAACCCTAAACAGGACCTTCTAACCGAAAGAATAATGCATTTCTAGGACAAGGCGTACAACGAAATAATGGAAGTAGTCGGTGGGCATGGTCCTGTCACCAGTGAACAGTTGAAGCAGCTCCACTTCTTGGAGATGGTTTATAAGGAGACATTGCGGTACTTCGCCATCGCGCCGGTGATACAGAGGACGGTTGTAGAGGAGATCGCAATCAATGAAGGTATGACATGTGATTGTAACTTTGTTGTAGGGCTAACAACCAATTAGCACGAACATTTTCATTCCAAAGTTAACTGTAGTACTATTTGTATGAAGATGCAGGGCGTTCTGGCGCAACTTAAGAGACCTATGCTAAGCGGATGACTGCAATATGCTGTGGAGACTCTAAGACGATTTCCGATTTAAAACCATTGCTTTCATGTCCATGCCATGTCACCGTTATGCTATTTTCCAGGAAAATACACCTTACCAGCTCGTACGTCTCTTATAATACCACTGCAGCTCCTGCATCAAGACCCTCGAAACTATGATGAACCACAAAAGATAAAGCCTCTGAGGATTTTGGCAGAGAACGTGAAAAATCGGGACCCTAACTCCTTTATACCATTCAGTTTGGGACCAATGGACTGTATAGGTGATTCTTTTTTATCTTTAAGAGCAGTTCTGCCTGGCTGTCTGACAACCAGTTCCCAGTAACTGGGTTGTGAAGGTCAAACAGCCAAAGAAGTTTATTCTTTCAGACGCAGAAGCTGAAAGTTGAGTCTGCCCCTAAAACTTTGAGAATGGTTAAGTAGATCATGTCGCAAGGTACTTAGGCCTATTGCCAATGTCCGAGAACAAATCTGGCCATCTACTCTAATATTATGGACACGAAAGTAATTATCTATAAAATAAGCATGGATGAAGTGAGGAATGCAGTTCGAAGTATGAAAAATGGAAAGGCCATGGGCCCTGATGAAATACCAGTGGAAGTATGGAAGTGTGTTAAAAGAAGACGGATGTTTGTGGCTGACTTTATTTTTCAATAAGTTGTTGAGCGAAGAAACGATCCCACTAGAATGGTGCAGTAGTTCGATAGTGCCCATTTAAAAAAATAAAGGTGATCTGCAGCAACTATCGAGGGATAGAGCTCATGTCACATAGTATGAAAGTTTGGGAGAAAGTAATAGAGAAAATATTGCGACAGGAGAGTGAGACTAGCCAAAATCAGTTTGGAGTTAAGCCAGGTCGAGGAACAATGGACGCCATTTTTGCACTCCGCCAATTAGTTGTGAAGTACAGACGTGCGCACAAGAACTTGCCACCTCAAGAACGGCCACTCTTGCATTTATTTAATTCCTTTTTACAAGAGTGCTCGTATCCGGACGGCTGGAAATTGACTAGGGTTACTCCGGTACCGAAGGGGGCCCCAAGCTCGGATGTTAGTGGATATAGACCAGTAGCAGTACTGTCAGCGTTTGCTAAAGTCTTCGAGTCCGCGTTGTGTTCAACTATTCACTCGCAAGTAGCCTCACAGCTCAACGACGCGCAGCATGGTTTCCGTGTAGGCCGTGGCACAAATTCAAATTTAATGTGTTTTTTAAATCAAGCCACCACAGTACTAGAGTCGGAGACTGGTGCCCAACTGGATGTCGCTTATTTCGACTTCAAGAAGGCATTTGATAGTGTGGATAACGACATACTTTTAAGTAAATTTGCGAGGGTCGGTTTTACCCCATCCCTCCTAGAGTTCTTTGCCAGCTATCTGGGCAACCGGAAACAAATGGTGGAATATGCAGGTTACACCTCTGACTCGTATTTCACCCTTACGGGGGTAAGTCAGGGGACAAACTTAGGGCCTATAGAATTTATAATTATGGTTAATGATCTTCCAGAAGTCATTAAAGACGCTAGTTGCTTGTTATTTGCTGACGATCTCAAGCTATTTTTGCGAATCACAGACGAGTCACACTGCGAAATGCTCCAGCGAGACATTGATCGGGTGGTAGCGTGGAGTAAAGAGAATAAACTACTTTTCAACGTGACGAAGTGTAGCGTAATGTCATTCACACGGGCCGTGGTACCCCGACGCCATGATTATTGCATGGGTGGTCACGTCATACCGCGGGTGGGGCTAGTGCGAGATCTTGGGGTTACTTTCACTGGGGATCTTTCATTTCGTGCTCATGTAGTGCAGGTGTATAAAAAAGCCTTTCAAAATCTTGGTTTTGTCATGCGTGAAACCCATGATTTCACTAATATGGCAGCAGTGAAAGCACTTTATAATGCGTTGGTGCGAAGCAATTTGGAAACTAGTGCTATCATCTGGAATCCTTATGAAGTGGAGTATTCCCAGATGCTGGAAAAGATGCAGAACAAATTTACCCGATACCTGTACTGGAAGCAGTTCGGGGTTTACCCTTTCTACCCGCTTATGTATCCAACTCTCTTTGTTATAGGGATGGTTGGGTACTATGAGTTGGAGGTAAGGCGCAATCTCGCTCTGGTAAAATATGTTTTTATGGTTTTTCGTGGTATGCTGAATAATCCACAAATATTGGAATCGTTGGGATTGCTCGTTCCAGACAGGAGGCTACGGTTGGGACCGAGGGAGGGGCTTTTTAAAGTTCCGGCAACCCGTACAAACTTATTAAAGTTTGCACCAGTGGTTCGAGCAGTAAGAGTGCTCAATAGTGTCTCTCGGCGTTTGGACATATTTTCTTGTTCATTGGCGGAATTCCAGAGGGTGACACTTAGTATGTTGTCCACTGTGTAACTTGTGCTTCTACCCTGACCCGTTACTTGGGACTGGGCATTAGTAATTTATGACTACTTTTGTTAGCTTGGGTCTTACCTGTATAAACAAATGTAAGTGTTAATACTGATACTGATACTGATTAGCCTGTGTCATCCCACTGCTGGGCAAAGGCCTCTCCCCATGACTTCCAATTGTCTCGGTCCAGGGCCAATGTGGACCACTGTTTGCTGGTCTTGTCTAGCTCGTCCCTCCATCTTCTACGAGGTCTACCACGACGCCTTCTGGTTGTGTCAGGGCTCCAGAATGTGGTTATTTTGGCCCACAGATCATTGGGCATGCGGCAGACGTGGCCAGTCCAGTCCCACTTCATCTTAGCGGCTTTTTGAACAACATCAGTTATTTGTGTTTTGGAGCGCAGTGTGGTGTTGCGTACACGGTCGGTTAGTTTTACGCCAAGAATGCTGCGCTCCATGGCACGTTGGCAGACCTTGAGTTTGGACTTTTGAATATTTGTCAAAGACCAAGTTTGGGATCCATAGGTCAAAATGGGAAGAATGCACATGTCCATGATTTTTCGCTTTAGCGACAAAGGAAGGTTTCCCTTCATAAGCTCCTTCATGGACCAGTAGCTCTTCCAGGCATTTTCGGTTCGTCTTGTGACTTCCTTGTCTTGTCTGGACTGGAAAGAGACTAACTGGCCCAAGTAGATGTATTCACGGACATATTCCAATTCTTCACCATTTACTCTGATCCTATGGTTAGTGGTGTTTGACATCAGTTTGGTCTTTGACATGTTCATCGCCAGTCCAACCTCAAGGCTTGCATTACTGAGTTGGTTAATGTGTGTTAATAAATAAATAAAATAAATAAATAAACTTGCACATGGTGTTAATTGATCTAGAGAAAGCGTATATATAGGGTACCTCGGGAAGTGTTATGGTGGGCCTTCAAAGAGAAAGGTACGCCTGGGAAGTATGTACAGTTAATTCGTGCTATGTACAGCCAATTTTGTACCCGTTGAAATGTCCACGCTACTATGGTAGCCCAAAACAAAATACAGTCAAATGGCCACGCTACCATAGTAGCCCCAAAAAATTGTTCCGAAAAAACGCACTTGCAAATGTTTCCTCTATAG
The DNA here is from genome assembly GCA_949152445.1 of Cerastis rubricosa. NCBI lineage: Eukaryota > Metazoa > Arthropoda > Insecta > Lepidoptera > Noctuidae > Cerastis > Cerastis rubricosa. The sequence goes on along the minus strand of OX424545.1, from coordinate 7,373,612 downwards.
CAGTCTCTATGACTTTGCCCTCTATATTATCTGTATTAAATTCCGCGTCCAATGCAAAAAGAACGAGAATCTCAGCCGTACAAAATTAAATGTCAAAAAAGTTTTAAACGTCAGGTGTCAAATTTCACCGTTTTGAGTGGTTGTGATATAAGTTCCCTGGTTCTAAAACGTGAAAACTATTTTATTTATAACCCAATGTGTATAGTATTATATATCAAAATAAACTTCATTAATCAAGCTTTACGAATATCTAAGAATAAAACTTTTCAGGTAAGTCAAACGTCCCGGGCGTAATTATGGGCTCGATCATTATTTTTTATAAATTATTGCAAAAATAGTTAAAAAAGTGCTCGTATTATAAAAATTAGTTTAATTAAGTAATTATAAGTGTCTCCGCAATATATAAAAGCCACGTCATTGTCCCTATGTCGCAGGCTGTGGATCCACCACAGTCTAATCAAATATTCGATCGCGCTGACGAAGTGAGTAATGACGTGGCTACTAATGTTACTTACATTCAAATGCAGTGAGGAAATGAGGAGTGCTTTATAGGGTGCGATTCGAGAATATCGGTTCATGTCGCCTGAACTTAGGCCACGCTTACCTCGTTTGCCCATGCATAACAGAAATAGGGCGCTGGTGGCTGTTCTGGATTCGCAGTTGTCAAACTATTTTGATAACTGCGAAGACCTGATGCTCACTCAATCCTGTATTGTGCGGCTGTAGCGGCATGTCGTGTAGCTTATGTCAAATTTTCTGATGATAGACCTACACGACCTAAACCTGCCGTACCGGCTTGGCAATGCAGGATTGAGCGACGTGTTAGTGGGGCCAGAAAACTAATCGGCAAACTAATCTGCTTCAGGGAGGGCAACAATCGCCCTCGAGTGATGCGCTTTGTGAGGCGGGCATTTGCGGGTACTGATATTAGTCCTCGAGACTATATGTCCCGTATCACAGAGCGCATCGACTTCCTGAAGCAGAAAGTGTACGCATGGGCAAACCGGATCCGTAGGTATAAGCGGCGGGTGGAACGATACACTCTGAATCGCACATTCCAAAGAGATGAAAGGTGGGTTTATAGGAGCTGGGAGCGACCAGACCAAGGTGTGGTTGACACGCGCCTGCCGGATGATGACGCCATGTCTTCGTTTTGGTGCTGTATCTGGTCGGTGCCTGCCAGCCATACCGAGGGTGAATGGACTCGGGAAGTTGAGCGAGTGTGCGATCCAATAACAGAAATGGGGACAATTTCTATCAGCCCCCAAGACGTAGCTCGTGCAGTCCGTCCGTTGACTAACTGGAAATCTCCAGGGCCGGACGGGCTGCACAACTTCTGGATTAAGTGGATCCAAAGGTCGCACACTCGCTTGGCGGCCCTATTCCAGTCAGCAGTCAGGGTCGCTGCCCGTGTTCCTGACTACTGGAATAACTCACCTGCTCCATAAATCGGGTAGTACTGTGGAGCCCAAAAATTATAGATTTATTACCTGTCTTCCGACAGTGTACAAAGTTCTTACATCCATTTTGAGAGCTAAAATTTGCAAACATATTGATGACAATTCGATCATGTCCGCTTCTCAGAATGGATGTAGGAACGGGTCCTGCGGTACTAAGGAGCTGCTCCTCATTGATATGGCCATTAACCAACAGGTTCGGCGTTCCCGAAGGGATCTGTCGACATGTTGGATAGACTACAAGAAGGCCTACGACTCGGTGCCACATACATGGCTCTTGAGGGTGCTAGAATTGTATAAAGTTGATGTTACTCTGCGCACCTTCCTGATGTCATGTATGGGGCAATGGAGGTCAGTCGTTTGCTATCCTGGATGTCGACATAACCAGAGGAATAGCGAACCGATAAGGATAGAGCGAGGTATTTTTCAGGGCGATAGTTTGAGTCCGCTTTGGTTCTGCTTAGCTTTGAATCCTCTCAGCACGCTGCTGGAGGATTCAGGTCTAGGCTTTCGGTTGAGGAGAGGTGGTCAGGTTATATCTCACCTTCTGTACATAGATGACCTGAAACTGTTTGCCCCCAACAATTTGCAACTGATGGAGCTACTGAAGGTAACAGAAACTTTCAGTAGCGCCATCAGGATGGAATTTGGTGTAGACAAATGTGCGGTCATGCATGTAAAGCGAGGACGGATTGTAGAATCTGTGGGAACCCAGCTCTCAGATTCCATAAATCTTAGATCCCTCTCAGCAACCGAAACCTACAAGTATTTGGGTATGTCGGAAGCGCTGGGCATCAATGCTGTTGACATGAAGCAATCGTTGAAGGAGCGTTTCTTTGGCCGCCTGAGAAAAGTATTTAATAGTCTTTTATCAGGCGGAAATAAGGTGCGTGCCTTCAATGGTTGGGTCATGCCGGTTTTGATGTGCTCTTTCGGCGTACTCAAATGGACTCAAACAGAACTAGACGCTCTGGATAGGAAGGTTCGTACATTGTTGACAGCATATCGAATGCGTCACCCACGTTCTTCGGTTATGAGACTGATATCCCGCGGAGTTGTGGAGGTCGAGGCTTTTTAAACGCCAAGGCTCTCCACAATCGCGAGACATGCAGTCTCAGGGAATATTTTCTAGAAGCCGACGTGGGGATGCATCGAGATGTGGTCGCGATGGACAAGGCCCTCACCCCGCTCTCCTTGGCTAAAGAGAACTGGCGCAAACTTACAGTGCTTGACACTAATGACCCCAGGGAAGTATGGCAGAGTAAGGAGCTTCACGGACGCTTCTTCAGTGCCCTGCATGGACCTGATGTAGACCATGCAGCGTCCGTAGCCTGGCTACGTTCCTGGGAACTCTTTGGAGAAACCGAAGGTTTTGTTTGTGCAATTATGGATGAAGTTATAATGACGAATAACTACCGGAATTTTATTGTGAAAGATGGCACGGTTGATATAATTATGTCGGGCATGCCACCGTCCGGGCGAATCGATCCGTCACATTATCTCCGGGTGTTCTCGTCTGGCTAACGGAGAATACTTGCATAGACACAACCTTGTAGCCAGGATTAATCATCAGCAACTTGCTCTGAAATACAGCCTTGTGGAATCGGAAGTGCCGTACTATAGGTATGTGCCCGACCCAGTTCTCGAAAATGGCAATATCACACTGTATTGGGATCAATCCATCATCATTGGCAGGACTATTGTAGCCAATAAGCCTGATATAGTGGTGGTGGATCGATCAGTGCGGCGCGCAATGATTGTTGACATAACGGTTCCACATGACGAGAACCTCGTGAAGGCCGAGAAAGATAAGCAAATCAAGTATATTGACTTGGCTCGCGAGGTTGTCGACATGTGGCACGTTGACTCAGCGATCATTGTGCCGATAGTCGCATCAGCCAATGGCCTAATTACCAAGAGCCTCGACCAATATCTGATGAGGCTCTCGTTAAGTAGCTGGATCAAGGGCTTGATTCAGAGAGTGGTACTCCTGGACACGGCTCGTATCGTTAGGAGGTTCCTTTCTCTGGAGCCCTGACCGCCGGTAGCTTGGACCCTGTTCCCGATACCGGTGGGCTACTATTTTTTATATTTTTAAATATTTTTTTTATTGATTTTATATAGGAACATTTAAAAATGAAAAAAATATGTTGTTTAAATGAATAAACGGAATAATTTATTCAAAAAAATATAAGGTACACATTAAATACAAGTTTTCTTAAATCTATGTCATGTTCACTCATGGTTTGTCCCTGAACTAGGTAATCCTGTGTTTCAGGCGATAGGAGGTAACATTAATTGATTAAATATAAATAATCACATTTCATATTAATCTTATTGGTACATATGTAAAAAGGTGTATAAAATTATAATATCTTGGTCTATTTGGTCTACTACTTAAGACGATTGCAATATTGCCGGTCGTAGTGAACAGACGTATCGAACAATTATTTCAATAAACAAATAATCACTTGCGAAACTGTGACCTAGTTTAACCGTCAGTAGTGACGCATACTATTTACTAAATGTGTATTTTCTACTAACACAAAGTAGAAATGACCCGTGTTTAACAGGAACAAATAACCTGCTGCACGATGGAGGATAGTCCATTCAACCGGAGTGGTAAATGTGTTCGCTCCCCGCCTTCTACACCTGTGCCCGTGGCCGTACCCGTGGCCGTACCCGCTTCTTCCCCTCAAGTGCCTACCTAAAAGAAGGATGCCCCTGAAGTTGTCTCGACGCCTGAAATTCAGAACTGGATGTCGATTATCGAGCAGAGCCTGAACGAGGTGTGCTCTATTGCAGCTGAAGGAAAGTTGAATGTGGAGCAGAAAACGCGCATCATTAACCTTAGCCGGAAAGTTAGTCATGGGACCTCGCAGATGGCCGTCATGTACCAGTCCGTCAAAGCAAAAGCCCTCCAATCGCACTACAACATCAGGACTCTCGAGAACCAACTCGATCTTTCGCAGCAGCTACAAAACCTTAAGCTGAAAATCGAAGATTCGACGAAACCTGTCCAGGGATCTACCTTCGCTGACATGGTAAAGAAAGGTGCCAACAATTTCATCCAGCCGAGTTATGTAAGTTCTGTGGCCATCTATCCAAGTGACAAGCTGAAGACCAGCGATGAGACCAAAACTCTTGTCCAAAAAATTATCAGCCCCGAACAAATGAAGCTCCAGGTGAGAGGCCTGCGCAAGACGAAAAACGGTGGTGTTATCATCAGCACCGAGACGAAGGACGACATCGAGAAGCTGAGACAGTCGGTGCAGCTTACCAAGTCAGGCCTTACAGTCGACGAGCCCCATAAAAGGAAGCCAAGAGTTGTGATTATAGGAGTGCCGACATCTATGCAGGAAAATGAGGTTTTTACCTGTTTATACAACCAAAATCTAGCCGAAAAACTTCAGGACTGCAGCCTTGAGACGTTTTTGAACTCAATTCAAATAAGTCATAAGTCAGGTAAGAGAGACGCTGAGACCTGTAATTACATAGTTGAAGTATCTGCAGTCATACGCAAAGCCCTGATATCGCAAGACCGAGTTTTTGTAAATTGGTCATCATGCCCTGTGAGGGACTTTACTTTGGTCACACGATGTTATAAGTGTCAGCAGTATGGACATGCGGCCAAGTCATGTCGACAAACATCGCATACCTGCGGCCACTGTGGTGATCATGGACACTCTGTAAAAGAATGTCCAAAGAAGGCTGACGAACCAAAATGCGCTACTTGCTTGTTCTTCAAAAAGCCAGACAAGCATAACACAGGTGCTGCGGACTGCCCGGCTAAAATAATGGCTGAAAAAAGGTATATCAACTCTGTAGATTATGGAGGCGCCTAAGAGCGCCGTTAATTAGTAATTTTTCTGCCCTTTTTTTTTAAACTTCTATTTTTAACTGCAATTATGTTAAATAATTTGATTAATGAGTTAGATAATTTCTCTATATCCGAGTCCAAAGTTTGTGAAGCGGAAAACTGCAAACAATATCTATCCGAATATAAAACCCCACTAACCATACTAACACAAAATATTCGCAGTGTCTTTAAGAATTTTGATAGCTTTACTACATTTCAGCAACGGTTAAACATAAATTGTGACGTTATTGTTTTAACCGAATGCTGGCTTGCTAAACAATATAACATACCATTAATACCGGGATATAATATGTATAAAAGTACTATAAATTACAACCAAAATGATGGGGTGATAGTTTATGCAAGAGATCATCTAAATGTCTCTGTTCAGGAACCTAATATGCACGAATGTAACAGACTGTTAGTTACAATTGGATCAGAATTTGCGATATTAGCATTATATAGACCGCCGTCATTTAAAAATACTAGCCTCTTTACTGACTCTTTGAATGAGACCTTGCAAACCCTGTCATCCGTCAAAAACACGGTTGTAATTGGAGACATTAATATCAATATTCTACCAGGAAGTGCTGATGCGTCTGCTCAGGACTACCTCAACCTATGCGCCTTTCATGGCATGCTCCCAGCACACAGCTTTCCTACACATCACAGTGGCTCCTGTTTGGATCATATTTTGCTTAAATCGAATTTCCCCTCACTTGCACTTGTTGTTAACTCAACAATAACCGATCACTGTGCTGCCCTACTTACCCTAAATTGTAAATTACCTAAACAAGACACTCGCAATATTTCAAAACTGAATATGAATAAACTTGAAGAAGATTTACGCGTCATCAATTTTGATCCAGTCTATAATTCCGCTGACCCGCAGTTTTGCATGATGTATGTACTTGATAACTTACGAAATGCAATTCAGAAAAACACAATCATATCGCAGTTGAGCAACAAAAATCACAACTTAAAACCATGAATTACACCAGGTCTTATACGCTGTATGAAATATAGGGATAAACTGCATGTGAAAGCTAAATCTAATCCGGACAGTACAGTTTTGAAAATATCGTACAAAAGATATCGAAATTTCTGCAATGATCTCCTTAAAAAAATTAAAAGCAACTACGAAAAAGTGGAATTGGAAAAGGCTGGAACAAATAGTAAAAAGATCTGGAAAAATATTAAAAACGCAACGTATAGCACGAAACAATATGAGTCATCTTTAGGTTTATTACAAGCCCACTCGTCACCGCTGGAATCCGCTAACATAGCAAATAATTTCTTTGTTAATGTTGGAAAGTGTCTGGCAGAAAAAAATCTGTGTCAATCCCAAAATCTAACAAGCACTCCTTTAACATGCAGCACTGCTTTAACATCCTTTGCGCTGCTAGATACTGACGAGACTGAGGTGGAAAGTATAATTATGACCTTGAAGGAAGATTGTGCAGTAGGATGGGATAACATTTCTAGTAAAATTATCAAAAATTCAAGGACATTTTGGTACGGCCATTGCCTTGTATTTTCCGCCTTTGTTTATCTTCAGGTAATTTTCCAGAGTGTCTCAAAAAAGCTGTAATTGTCCCTGTCTATAAATCAGGCAGCAAAGAGCAAGTGACAAACTATAGACCTATTTCTCTACTGCCTTCAATATCTAAAATATTGGAAAAAATTATAAACAAAAGGTTGTTAAAATATTTGGAAGATAAATCAATTCTCTCTGAACGGCAGTTTGGATTTAGGTCTGGAGTTTCAACTGCTGATGCGGTACACCATCTGACTGACTACCTAGCGCAAAAACTGGACAAGGGTAACCACACAGTAGGAATTTTCCTGGACCTCGCTAAAGCTTTTGACACCGTTTCCATTCCTGTTCTGTTGCGCAAGCTTGAGATCATGGGTATAAGAGGCACCCAGCTGAAATTGTTCAAAAGTTATTTAGAATATCTTTCCCAATGCGTAAAGATTGGCAACATTCTTAGCGCTTTTCAAAAAAACACATGTTTTGGTGTTCCCCAAGGAAGTATTTTAGGACCCACCTTGTTTTTGATCTACATAAATGACCTGTGCAATCTAAAGCTAGAGCATGGCACTATCATAACTTACGCAGACGATACTGTTCTACTTTTTTCGGCTGACTCAGAATATGAAGTCTACAATCTTGCGCAACACGGTTTTAATATTGTAAATAAATGGCTTCAAAATAACTTACTAACTCTAAATGCAGAGAAGACAAATTACATTAAGTTTTCGATGCGCAAGCAAATATCGAATATTCCCTTATCGTTGCATGTTCATTGTTGCCCAGTCCCTGGAGATAACCAGTGTAAATGTCCTAATATTAAAAAGACAGATACAGTAAAATACCTGGGAATTATATTAGATGAAACCCTTTCCTTCAAACTGCATATGGAAGCTTTAAATAATAGAATTCATAAGCTGATATACATATTCAAAAAGCTACGATTTATCGCAGATCCAAAAATAATTAGGCAAGTATACTTTGCTCTTTGTCAGTCAATATTGACTTACTGCATCACTTCATGGGGTGGGGCGAGTAAGACTTTGCTATTGGCCATTGAAAGAGCTCAAAGAGCTATTCTCAAGGTGGCTACTTGCCGCCCTTTCCTTTTTCCCACAAACCTCCTGTATAAATCCTGTGAAGTGCTAACAGTTCGACAGTTATTTGTAATGAGCACTGTACTAAAACAACACGCAGCACTTCCATACAGCACTGAATTTACTAAAAGGAGACGAAAAGATATAGTTTGCCCTCAAAAAAGTACAAAACATGCTTTTACAGCAAAATTTTATATGTACCTCGGACCGCTACTCTATAACAGGCTAAATGAAAATGGGAGCATGTACTCCCTAAATTATAATAATTGCAAAAAATTCCTTAAGGAAACTCTACAAGTTATGTCCTATGAAGATACAGAGAAGTTATTACTTGTGCTAAAGTAAATATTGTTATCTTGGTTTTTTCAATTAAGTTAAGATATTTTAATTTTATACACCTTTTTACACATGTACCAATAAGTTTAAGATTTTGGTTTTTCAATTAGTTAGTAAGTTAAGATATTATAATTTTATACACCTTTTTACATATGTACCAATAAGATTAATATGAAATGTGATTATTTATATTTAATCAATTAATGTTACCTCCTATCGCCTGAAACACAGGATTACCTAGTTCAGGGACAAACCATGAGTGAACATGACATAGATTTAAGAAAACTTGTATTTAATGTGTACCTTATATTTTTTTGAATAAATTATTCCCTTTATTCATTTTTATATACAAATTAGTTACATTTTTAAATATTCCTTCTAAATAATAAAAAATAAAAAAAACATTTAAAAATATAAAAAAATGTAGCCCACCGGTATCGGGAACAGGGTCCAAGCTACCGGCGGTCAGGGCTCCAGAGAAAGGAACCTCCTAACGATACGAGCCGTGTCCAGGAGTACCGCTCTCTGAATCAAGCCCTTGATCCAGCTGCCTAACGAGAGCCTCATCAGATGTTGGTCGAGGCTCTTGGCAATTAGGCCATTGGCTGATACGACTATCGGCACAATGATCGCTGAGCCAACAGGCCACATGTCGACAACCTCGCGAGCCAAGTCAATATACTTGATTTGTTTATCTTTCTCGGCCTTCACGAGGTTCTCGTCATGTGGAACCGTTATGTCAACAATCATTGCGCGCCGCTCTGATCGATCCACCACCACTATATCAGGCTTATTGGCAACAATAGTCCTGTCAGTGATGATGGATTGATCCCAATACAGTGTGATATTGCCATTTTCGAGAACTGGGTCGGGCACATACCTATAGTACGGCACTTCCGATTCCACAAGGCTGTATTTCAGAGCAAGTTGCTGATGGATAATCCTGGCTACAAGGTTGTGTCTATGCAAGTATTCTCCGTTAGCTAGACGAGAACACCCGGAAATAATGTGACGGATCGATTCGCCCGGACGGTGGCATGCCCGACATATGTCAACCGTGCCATCCTTCACAATAAATTTCCGGTAGTTATTCGTCATCATAACTTCATCCATAATTGCACAAATAAAACCTTCGGTTTCTCCAAAGAGTTCCCCGGAACGTAGCCAGGCTACGGACGCTGCATGGTCTACATCAGGTCCATGCAGGGCACTGAAGAAGCGTCCGTGAAGCTCCTTACTCTGCCATACTTCCTTGCGGTCATTAGTGTCAAGCACTGTAGGTTTGCGCCAGTTCTCTTTAGCCAAGGAGAGCGGGGTGAGGGCCTTGTCCATCGCGACAACATCCCGATGCATCCCCACGTCGGCTTCTAGGAAATATTCCCTGAGACTGCATATCTCGCGATTGTGGAGAGTCTTGGCGTTTAAAAAGCCTCGACCTCCACAACTCCGCGGGATATACAGTCTCATAACCGAAGAACGTGGGTGATGCATTCGATATGCCGTCAAAAATGTACGGACCTTCCTATCCAGGGCGTCTAGTTCTGTTTGAGTCCATTTGAGTACGCCGAAAGAGTACATCAAAACCGGCATGACCCAACCATTGAAGGCACGCACCTTATTTCTGCCTGATAAAAGACTATTAAATACTTTTCTCAGGCGGCCAAAGAAACGCTCCTTCAACGATTGCTTCACGTCAACAGCATTGATGCCCAGCGCTTCCGACATACCCAAATACTTGTAGGTTTCGGTTGCTGAGAGGGATCTAAGATTTATGGAATCTGAGAGCTGGGTTCCTACAGATTCCACAATCCCACCTCGCTTTACATGCATGACCGCACATTTGTCTACACCAAATTCCATCCTGATGGCCCTACTGAAAGTTTCTGTTACCTTCAGTAGCTCCATCAGTTGCAAAGAATAAATTATTATTATTATAAAATTATTATTATCGTTATCCGAGGATAAAATTATGCGCTGCTTCTAATAACGAATAGAATAACGCATAGTGCGTTTCACCAGTTTATAATGACAGAACTTTTTTGTGCTTTTTGGTTTTCTGTGACGCGTTGAATGTGAAGTAATGAATGAATGAATGTGAATGCAGATAAATTAAATAGGCTTGTCGTTTTCTTAGTACAGCAAAGCATTCAAAGAACTTTTTAGTTTAGTCGTCACAATTAAGTAGATACAATTTTGTACCTACTTGACTAAAAAAAATATTATAAAGGAACATTCGGAATAATACACATTATTTAACACAATACTTAAGATATATGATTTTAGGTCATGTAAAATTAGGAGATTCAATTATTATGGATTACTTTGTATATTACATATGTACATTGTTTACAAACTACAAATAAATATAAAATAAAAATAAAATATGTACAAGTATCAAAATTACAGGGCGTCAAAAAATTCGTCGACATCACTGTCGACAGGAAATGTGCCCAGAAGGCTGGCCGCATTGCCACGTTGGATGGCAATTCTGATTTTATGACCAAAAAAGAGGCCAGCCCTCTGGTCCCGTGAAGCGTCGACCAACCGCTTGGCGATATCTCGAAACACAAGATGGGCACTCGGGCCCCATGGCCCTAGTGTTTGAACCCCAAACGGCTCAAATACATAATTACCAATAAAATTATTGTATTTGCGCCGTTTAAGGTTTTCAGCACCTGCAGCAGCCAACCCAGCGCAGCTCACCGTTCTAGGAAGATGGGATGGCGCAAGGGTGTCGACGCAAGTCGCATCCCACACCAAAGGCCTACCCAACTTCCATGGCATTATGGTCATACCATCTGGTCTCCTCCCATCGACACGTGCCAAGCCATTGGTTCTAAGACTGCTGGCACCCCGGCGGTGGCAAGAGCACGACGAATGAGATCATTAATGCTAGCGTGCCGTGCTATCCGACCTGCGCTCTTACTGCAGGAAAGGCCATGGTGTCCGAGGCCGTCGACTGCTTCACCACATCGACAGCGATGTGGAGCCCCACTAGGAGCGCCCAATCGCAGACATGTAGCGAGCCAGAATGTTGTGTCACCTAGCATAGTGCCTATGTTAGGTGACGGTAGTGCCTGAAGCCAGAGACCCGACTTCCACTCACCCACAGCCAGCAGGCGGGCACGCTCAGCAGTATTGGTAGACGTATTAATAAGTTTATTCCGTGCCAACTATTATGGTACTCGATATTATATCAGAATACTTTTAGAACTAAAGATAATTATGTTAAACAAAATTTCGGGATTTTGAACATTATGGTTACTGAAGTTTTTAGCAAACGTGTTATAGATAATGATTTTCGGACAAACAATTTTATGAGAAAGAAGGGAGTACCTACCTATTTTTCACGATTTTGTTACACAAGGTATGAGTGGCTAATGCAAAGTGTGAAAAACAGCGCCAGCACTCTAGGCATATGTACCCCAGCACACCTGAAATGCTCAATGCTGAGACCGTCGTCACCAGGAGATTTACCCTTAGCCATTCTATTGATTAAATCGGCTACCTGCTTGGCACAGAAACGGATTGGTTCATAATCACTACTATTCTCATCACCAGGCCACCACCGGCACCACCAGCCCCTGAGCCGACCCAAGAGGAGATGATACCATAAATCGATCCTTGAACATTTGGGCTGTGTCCTCCGGCGAACCACATTCCCCCACACTCACAGTGCGGCCCGGTCCAACCTTCAGCTTATTGGTCGACTTTTAGAACTCAGAAAAATTCTTAGACGCTCGTGCGATGCTAATTTATTTTATTTATTTATTATAGTTAATTAAAACGGTATTACACCAATTACAGTCATTAACATAGAAACGGAAAACAAAAGTTATACATCCAGTTGACAACATTAAATCGTTTAAATCAAATTAAATTAAAACTAACACGGAGCAGTGGACACTCTTGCATACTTTCTCTCACAGAACGCCAGACATATACGCATTAATTTACTCCATAATGTCCATCTTAATCTGATCCTGGTGATTTTGACACCATGTAAGCCTACCTTTAAAGATTTTTTGAGTCCGTCGCATGTCTTCCCAGATTCTACCCGATTTTGGCTTATTTATAGAACAGCCACATTTGATACTTAGACCGAGCCTCCCCATAATTGCCCCAGACGTGTTTATTCCAGCCTGCCACTTGTTTTACCTTTTGGGGTGGCTTGTCGTCCCAGGCCTGCACAGCAGCCACTGATAAGTATTTACAATATTGCCATACATACAATCAAGAACCCGCCTTTGTTCTACAATATGACACACTAGCTGTGCCCGCGACTTCGTTCGCGTGGTTGTCGAGAACAAAACAACGTCGTTTAGATAAGAGTATATCACCTTTTTGATGATTTCGATAAGAGTCCTGACTTTGGTATAGTTGATTACGTTAATGCTTCTCTATATACTATGTTATCGGTGGAATTACCCGGAGCATATACAAAAAGGTTGTTTGGGTTGCTAACACGTGATAGAGAAACATAGAGTTGGCCGTGTGAAAAACAATCAAAAGTAAGGTCTACACCCGCAACGGATAACGTCTGGCCTTGGGCTTTATTAATAGTCATAGCGTAACAGAGGCTTACAGGAAATTGCACACGTTTGAAAGTAAACGGAAAATTATTGGGGATAATGGGTAGACATGGGTCGGATTAGGTAAAAACGATACCTAATCCACCTAATCCTAATATTTAAAAATACCTAATCCATTTACCTAATCCTAATATTTATTCAATATGGCCGCTGGCCTGTTACCGATATTATGTATCATATCGCGGATTGGGTAAGAAATATTCGGATTAGGTAAATGGATCGTATGGACGTTCCGTTTCTGATATATTGTGGAACGGTGGATTATATTTCGTTTTTAATGGGCAAATGGTACTTAAAGTCAACGTGAATATTTGGTTTTTAACGTCTAAAAAGTGTTCAGTCCAGTAGTATTCTACATAGACGGCGCTGGCGGCAGTGCCAATTAAACTTGAAACTTAAACCCCACATTTTAAGGTACAGAACTACGGAATTTCTCCTGTGTAGACTTTGTACGAATATTTTGTGCCATACCTAATCCTCGACGCTTTGGATTAGGTACGGATTCGCATCGAAAAATACCTAATCCACATACCTAATCCAATATTTATGCCTCACGTCTAATAATGGGTATCCTGGGAATGAAAACAACATCACCGGAGCCGCAACCTGTTAAGATTTCGGCTTCGATGACATTTCGTTGGAGATTTGTTACTCTCAACCGAGTTCCATTGCATAGTTTTGGTGGGCTTAAATTTCTGAGTAGAATGATTGGTACTCCGACTTTTAAATAAATTTTGTGTGCTGGAAGACCCGGTGTATTTAGAGAGTCTAAAAACTCTACTGGATAGTGGGTGGCATCTCCTTCTTCCAAAACCGTGTTAATAGATAAATATTCCCTACTTTCTCCAGAAACATGTACCAATATTTGAGAATTTATTGCTGCTGCTTGGTCGTTGCGAGGTGCCAAAATAGCTCGTTGGCATAGCCAAGCAGCGTCATGGTTCGAGATCTCTGATGGATCTCCGTATACAGAGGAAATGAGTTCCTGCTGTGAGGCAACAGAAGAACACAGGCTTTCGACTAAAGTTACTTTACCTCCTTCTTGAGTCGGGTATGTGCCGTTACCAATTTGAAGTAGTAAATTTGAGAAAACCTGCGCGTTTGCGTCACCTCCCAAATATGCTCGCATATTAAAGCTCAAATTAGTTAATATGACACTACGCCATAAAATAGAGCTCTTTAAACAGGCACCTATTTCATCGGCCCTCGTTCCTCTGGGTATTATAGGGAGTGTCTGCCTGAAGTCTCCACAGAATAGCACCGTTAAGCCTCCCATCGGTCGGTCATTTTGTCTTATATCTCGCAACGTTCTATCTACAGCTTCCACAGCTTTACGATTTGCCATCGTACACTCGTCCCAAACGATAAGGGCGCAATCGCGTAAAACCTTTGCTTTATCACTATTGCGAGACACGTTGCAAACAGGGTTTTCTGTGCGGTCCAAGTCGATTGGTATTTTAAATGTTGTATGTGCAGTTTTTCCTCCTGGTAATAAAGTGGCAGCTATTCCTGAGGAAGCGACGGCAAGGGCAATTTTGTTTTGGCTCCTTATTTGAGCCAAGATAACTTTAGTGAGGAAAGTTTTACCTGTTCCACCAGGTGCATCTAAAAACAGCATTTCTCCTAATGAATGTTCTACACTACAGCATACTCTATCAAAGATTTGACGTTGTTCTGACGTCAAATTTGAACAGCCATTTCGCAATATTTCTGCTAACTCTTCGGGGTTGTAATTTATTTCAGATGTATACTCCCTATTAATTCGTTCCCCACCAACTGTCGGTGTCGGCAAGCCGTATTGACTGAGGGGGTTCCCTCCTATACTTGTAACTATATCTTGTATAGCCAGCAAAGACCTATTATGGCAGCTTTCACGTACTTGGTCAGAAGTTTCACTATTTATATTTTGCTGTCTCAAAAAATCTTCGGCAAACGCGTCTTTATATTTTTGCCACAACTGCCCAGCGTCCGATAGGCCACAAAATGTCAACAAAATGGCAAATAAATGGCGCAAACGATGTGGACTATCACTGACGCATGCTTCGGCTAAAGCATCATCCCAATGCTGATCGCCATCTAATAAATGCCGTGCGCGGCAAGCAGCTTGAAATGTGGGATATTCTATATCGTCCACTTTGCGGAGCTCAGCAAAAGAAGTAGGTCCTCGCACTGTGTGAAGAAGAAGGCGTAAATAATAACACTCTGCATTATTTGGGTGCACCGTGTATACTCTTCCAATCACGTGTTCTTTAAAAATGCCGGACTCGCCTTCTACAGCAGTTCCACGTCTCCTGCGATTAAAAACACCTTGCTGCTTGTTATAAGTATAATAATGTGGCACTTCATTGTACAACAGAGACTTAGCGAAATTGTCTCTTTCGCAAAGGCGAAAGAATGCGAGCAAGGTGGTTTGTCTTGGGTTGTTCATTCTTTCTGCCACATTTTCTGGCTGAAAGTAAACTCGCTGCCCGCCTTCCAGGTGCACGTCAAGATGGATGACTGGCGGATACCTTTCATGAATAGGGAAACTCAAAATGCGCCAAACTGCCTCCGAAGAGCTTATGTATCGGCCAGATTGATACCTTGTCACTTCATCAAATTGGTTGTTATTTCTTAGTGCTATCATGGCTTGATCACTACCTTTATTAACATATTTACATATATATTTTATAGATTCGACGCTATTACAAATTTCAACATTAATGTGTGCTTGAAAAGCTTTTGACAAAACTGGAGAATACGGTACCACCCAACTATTATTTAGAATTATTTCTTGTCCACGGAATCTGACAGTAGCTGTGAAACCACCTTGTGACGGTGATCTTCGCCGGTATTGCGGATACCCATTTTCCCCAGCCATAGTTAGTTCTTTCAGTGCTCTGGGGTATTTTTTTGAGCATTGACCATCTTTCATGCACGGTGATTCCCTGTTTAAGACGCCACATGGCCCGTGAACCATATGTGTTTTTACTATGTCATGCAAAATCGGATCTGCATTATAGTCCGGAAATTCTGCACTTATGACACTGTCTATAGCATCGGGACGAATTTTTTCTTCCAGCCACAGAAGAATGTGCGCGTGGGGTAAACCACGCTTTTGCCACTCGACGCTATACATAAAACAAAGAGTTGAACCGAAAACTTTCTCCTTTGTAAGTAGATTAATCAAAACTTTGAGTTTTAAATGAAAAATCCTAGCAATAATGTCATGTCTGTCGTATGACGCCTGTCCTAAGAGAAGTGCCTGGCAAATCTCCGTCCACTTTGGATTTGTTGTAAATGTTATAAAAAGGTCCGGCCGGCCGTATTTACGGACGTAACAAAAAGCATCTTGCGTTCGTTCGTGCATATACCGCGGACCGCCTGTGAAACTGGATGACAAAATAACCAATCGACCCAAGTCTTCGACGTTATTATCTGATTGCATGGCGTCCCGCAAGTGCACGTATTCTTCAGCGCGTAACCGTCGCTGGTTAGTGCGAATATACACTAAACGTTCAGTTTCTATTTTTGCGTACATGTCCACAATAAATTGGCCGAACAAACCACGAAATCGTTGCAAATATACGAAACTGTTTTGCCTTATTTGTAAAAGGTAGGAATAGTATTGTTGAGCAGATATTTTTTTTTTGATAATTAGTGACTCTCGTAGTAGGGTTCACTTGGTACAGCCCAAAATTGTACCCATCTTCACCATGACAATAAATTAGTGGATATTGCAGGGCGTCGTAAGCTCGGTGGGTTTCCAAAATGCGTTGAAGGCGATCGTCGCGTGTACGCAACACGATATCACGTCTCTCACACTCCTGGTCGACTAAAACAACTGCAACTTCATCTGCGACGGGTGCATTGTGTCTTCCACGGTGTTCACCCACAGGACGTCTATCGGCACTTATAACAATTTTGAAATCATTGCTGCCTTGTGGAATTGACTCCAATGCAGCTTTGAATTCACGAACGTACTGGTTAACGTGATGCAGCAATTCTTGAAGTTGACCCAAAAGCTCAGCATTGAGCTGGGGAAAATTGTGATTCCTAACATTGAGCTGTTGCGTGTAATCGGATACAAAATAAATTTGGAGAAATTTGGGTTCATTTTCTGGCAGCAAAGATCCAATAAGGTGATAAACTTGACCTTGTACTTTGAAGGTTGGCATGAACGGTCCTTCCGTTATTTGTTTTGCCCCAAAGGAAGTCATTTGGAAAGCACTGTTATATAAACGAATATTATCCAAAAAATGTTTCGACTGGGGATGATCGCCATTCAGGAGACTTTTAAGTAAGTGTGGTGGATCTTGGAAATTTGGAAGAACAATTTTTCTATTTGAGCAGCACATTCCGTCTGTCTCTTTCCTCCATTTCAAAGCATGACAAAAATTACAAATTTCTCTCATGTCTCCCACGGAAGTAAAGCCAGCATAATTAATTCTAGACGAATATGTGAACCCTGATTTTTCCCTATTGTCCCAAGGTAATAAAATATTTGCATCGTCATTTTCCATGGACTCATCAGCTCCGCTATTTGTTTCTTTATTCATATGGTATCGAGCTCGTTCTATTTCTAGGCGAGATTGACGTTGTTCTGCTGTTTCTGCTCGTCTTAGTTCATCTATTCTTTCCCTTTCAGATGCAAGATAACTTTCATTGTTTCTTTGTACACCTACATAGTTATGTCTAGCTATTTGTAATCGTTCTTCTCTTTGGGAGAGAGATTCAGACTCGCGCGAGAGAGCGTGTCGCTCTCGGTCAGATGACAGACGTGCTTGGCGTTCCTCGATACTCTCTTGAGAACGCAAAGTCGCGGTCCGAGTTCTTTGTGAACTTAAGCGCGACTCCCTTTCTGTGAAAGTCTCTGACTCGCGTGAGAGAGACTGGCGCTCCCGATCAGCAGACAGCCGAACTTCGCGTTCCTGGATACTCTCTTGAGAACGCAAAGTCGCGGTCCGAGTTCTTTGCGAACTTAAGCGCGACTCCCTTTCTGTGAATGTCTCTGACTCACGTGAGAGAGAGTGGCGCTCCCGATCAGCAGACAGCCGGACTTCGCGTTCCTGGATACTCTCTTGAGACCGCAAAGTCGCGGTCCGTGTTCTTTGTGAACTTAAACGTGACTCCCTTTCGGTGAACGTTTCCGATTCACGTGAAAGAGCGATGTGCTCTCGGTTAGCAGATAACCGTGCTTCACGATCTTCTTCCGATTCCTGAGACCTACAAAGTCTCATCCTTTTCGTATTCCGGCTACGCAGCGAAAGGTTAGTTTTTTTTCTTTGAGGCATTTTCAAGGAAAATTAAAGCAATAAACAAAACCAACAACACTTATGACTGAATAGCCTACAAACTTAAAAGAACGGTGCGTCGAACAGTCTAGTGTGACAACGTATCGTCTGTTCGTGGTCGTGCGTGATGACTTTAGGCGAGTGTGACATTGTGCGAGCGTGACTTTCGGCGAGTGTGACATTGAGCGAGTGTGACTTTAGGCGAGTGTGACATTGTGCGAGTGTAATTTTCTAACGGGACATTTCGCTTGTGTGACATTTAGCGACGAGAGGGACCAAACGAAACCAATAAGATAAGCCAATACTTTTTTTCGACCAATTTAGAAAATCGATAAACCAAGCAACCATAGAACTTTTACGACACACGCATGAACTTTTAAAATACCTAACGAAACCCAATTTGCCTAGTAAACACGGTGGACGTCATTCTAGCGCGGAAAATCTTAACACCGCGATTCAGAAAATGACGTCATTTGCACAACGCCATCTATCGGATTTGGATTTCAACTATCAACATTAGTTCTATTTTTAGTCTTAAGATGTCGTTGCAAGTACTATACTGAATTGCGTAACGTAATATTTTACTTCTTGAACTCACTAAATTAATCATATCTTTTGATAGAGTGAACCGATTTCGATGAAACAAAAACTAAGTTAAACCTCAAGTTACGTATAATTTTTGTATATAAACATTGTCAGCATTGAATTCGTAGATTTTACGTGATGTGCGCACAAACAAACAGACAAACAGACAAACAGACAAAAATTTCAAAAATGATGGAAATGGGTTCTGTTACTTATCTTTTCACACGCTGGCTATTTTTTGTTTCAATTTCTTCAATGTACAAAAATTACTTTTCTACAGATTTATTATATGTATAGATATTATCTCCACACTTCTCAAACTACTCAGGATAGTGGACATTCCTGAGCTCATTATTACATAGATCCCGATACCTATCTGTTTCCACCTTATCGCGCTCCCGCCATAAAACTTTATTCCGTGCTTTAGTTTCCTGCACCCGTTTTGGCACGATGTTATTATATCATTACATCATCATCATGAGCCTATAATGTTTCCACTGCTGAGACAGGCCTCCTCTGTATGCGAGGGAGTGGGCTGTAATCCATCACGCGGGCCCAGTGCGAGTTGGTAGATGTCACATGTCTTCGAATTTTTAGTTCTAGGACGTTTCCTCACGATGTTTTTCTTCACCGTTTTTGAGAGCAGCGGTGATGAAATAAATTACACAAAGTAATGCCCCTGCCACGATATTTAAATCACACTCAATTATTAACGGTAGATGATCTGACCAATATCAAGGTATCAAGATATCAAGATCCACGCTTGTGCTATACTTTTTTTTTTTTAGGATGGGAAATCATCAAATGACTTCTTCCGCTCTGGGCGGAGCGGAAGGGAGTGTCAGACTTGACTGACTAAAACCCATCCATGTTCTTCCTTAGCCCTTTGCGTTCCAGGGGCACGGTATCTCTTTCGAACAACCCGCAGCCCTGGCAGGCATCGGCCCTTTCGGACCCCTTTCGATTTGCTGACATCTCCTTGAGGCGCGCGTGGAACACGAATGCGCCGTCGGCACGGTCTGTCGTCATAAGACGGACGGACGGTGAGCTAGCCCATTACTCACCGTCCACAGGCCCGCGCCTACGGTGGCCGGGGGCCACTGGTTGCCCCCCGACGCCCGGGGCGTTTCCCGCGGCGGCTGGGTTCTCTCCCTCTCACGTTCCGCCACCTCCTTCGCTAGCATAACTGCTTCGCAGAAGGAGGCGACGGCTTCCCATTCCCTCTCGCTCCGGACCATGGATTGAACCAGGGCCGGACGCGAGAGGTCACCGCCGCCAATCGCCGCTACGAGGACACGGCGGTGCTCAGCCCAAGCAGGGCAGAGCTCCACAGTGTGCTCCACCGTGTCCTCCGGCCGATCCTCGCAGTGGTAACACCCGGGCGTTCCCTCCCGCCCGATTCGGTGCAGGAACCTTCCGAAACAACCGTGTCCGGTGAGGACCTGCGTCAGCCGGAAGGTGAGGGCGCCGTGGTGCCTCTCCAGCCACTCCTCAAAGATGGGACTTATCGCCACTATTGTGGCGTGCCCTGCACGGGGTTGCGACAGTCGCTCTCTCCATGTCGCCATGAGATCGCGCCGAAGGTCTGTCCGCTGAGCGACAATTTGCCGCGGCAGCGGAGTTTCCCCCCGGCGTTGTGCCTCCACGCGCCATTCGTGCAGGCACGCGAGGACTATCGCCTCCAGATCCCATGGCGGCAATCCGGCCAAGAGGCTCGCCGCCTCGCCGGAGATCGTGCGGTACCCCCGGATCAGCCTTACGGCTACCACCTTCTGGGGCGCGTTCAGGTAGTGGGCGGCTCGCCGCCTCAAAGAACGCGCCCACACCGGGGCCCCGTAAAGGGCCATGGACCGCACGACCCCCGCGTAGAGCCTCCGGCAGGAGGCGTTTGGACCCCCCAGGTTGGGCAAGAGCCGCTTGAACGCAGCTCCTGCCCGTTCCAGTTTGGGGGCCAAACGTCAGAAATGCTCCACGAAGTTCCACCGGCTGTCGAGGACAAGCCCTAGGTACTTCAGCGTCGACTCGACGCCGATGGGAACCCCTCCTACCGTCAGTGTGGATCCCGACGGTGGCGCATTCCGAGGCCCATGAAAGCACATGGGCTCGGACTTGCGCAATGCCACCTCGAGACCCAGTTGCCGGATTCTCTCCACGGCTATCGCAACCCCGCGTGTCATAAGTTCGGCCGCCGCCTCGTGCGACCTCCCTTGTGCCAGCACCAGCGTGTCGTCAGCGTAGCAAACTACGCTGACACCGCTAGGGAGGTTAAATTTTCATGCTCTAATCTGATTTAATTTCTGTGTCGGTCACTCTTGTATTTATTTAGATTTGTTTTTGTATTTTGACAACTGTGAATGACTGTAGATTGCTCGTTCGGAAACATTTCCAATTTAGTTTTTTAATTTTTTCTTTCAAGTTTGGGCACGAGCATTTTAATCTTTGTTTTAATGGCAAGGTGCACCGAGGATTTTCGTTTAAATTATATAGTTGTAGTATAGTAATTATAATAGTTGTTGTTTATTTAGAAATAGTTTAGAATAATTTAGTTTGATATTTATTTTGTTATATATTTAGTTAGCCGTCATGTTAAACAATATTGATGATAGTTTTGTTTCCTGTTCTTCCTCTTGTTCGTCTGACGAAAGCTATGCTAGTGCGTTCAGTGATGATTCTGTGCACTTACGCGACCAGCTTTCTTCTACTTTTTCTTGTCACAACAAATTTTTCAATGCAGTTCATATCAATGCACAAAGCATTCCAGCCCATCATGCCGATTTATTATCCTCTTTTGACTCAGATCTTACTCATGCTGTCCTGATTTCTGAAACTTTCCTCAAACCTGGTCTTCCTTCAACGCAGTATTCGTTACCCGGCTACAAGCTTGTGCGTAATGACAGAATAGGCATGGGTGGTGGGGGAGTACAGTACTGATGACTACATTTGTGTCAATTGTTTATTTAATTGTTCTTAGTTTTATTTTTACTTTTGTATAGATTCTTTTTCATTCATATTTTTTTGTGAATGTGTGGACATTGTAGGCTTTGTAATATTTTTTTGTTTTTTTTCAGTTTCATCTTTTTCTACCTTTTGTAGTAAGCGACTTATTGTCGGGCCTACGATGTCCTCTCATACTTAAGTACTAGCGCTGTAACATCCAAATATTGTAGAACCCAATGGCTTGGCACGTGTCGATGGGAAGAGACCAGATGGTATGACCATAATGCCATGGAAGTTGGGTAGGCCTTTGGTGTGGGATGCGACTTGCGTCGACACCCTTGCGCCATCCCATCTTCCTAGCACGGTGAGCTGCGCTGGGGCGGCTGCTGCAGGCGCTGAAAACCTTAAACGGCGCAAATACAATAATTTAATTGGTAATTATGTATTTGAGCCGTTTGGGGTTCAAACACTAGGGCCATGGGGCCCGAGTGCCCATCTTGTGTTTCGAGATATCGCCAAGCGGTTGGTCGACGCTTCACGGGACCAGAGGGCTGGCCTCTTTTTTGGTCAAAGAATCAGCATTGCCATCCAACGTGGCAATGCGGCCAGCCTTCTGGGCACTTTTCCTGTCGACAGCGATGTCGACGAATTTTTTGACGCCCTGTAATTTTGATACTTGTACATATTTTATTTTTATTTTATATTTATTTGTAGTTTGTAAATATTGTACATATGTAATTTAGCCTTATTGAACCAAATGATTTTAAAAGAGTAACCATGGAGTTTCTTGCCGGTTCTTCTCCATAGGAAACGACCAACCCGAACCGTGCCTCTTCTGTTGACGTTTTATAAGTGCCCATGTAGGCCTATGTAAAATAAAATATTTTGATTTTGAGTCGCCATCTATCTCCGTGGAGATATTGTATACAAAATCGTCGATGAGTCTCCGAGTAATTATTTCAAATCTGCCGAACACCTTTTTATTGAAATTACGTTTAATAACACAAAACTGCTTTTAGGTGTTTTCTATAGTCCCTCCTGTCATATTGATTTTTTTACTTCCTTCGAAACAAAACTTGAATATCTTTCTTCCTTATATGACCACACTATTATACTCGGAGACTTCAACACCTGTCTGATCAAAGATGATGTGCGCAGCCGTAAACTCAGGTCCCTTGTCTCTTCTGTCAATATGCACATCCTTCATCTTAATGCTACTCATCATGCTCCTCACTGCAATCCCTCACTTCTAGACCTTATTCTTGTCTCCGACCCAAGCAGAGTAGCCACGTATGGACAACTTTCTGCCTCATTCTCTTATCACGACCTTTTATTTATTTCATACAAAATTCGCCCTCCTAAACGCAAATCTAAATACCTCTTGCTTCGCAGTTTCAAGAACATTGATCTGGAGCGTTTGGGAGAGGATGCGGACAATATTGACTGGTCTCCTGTTTATGACAGCAATGACTTGGACACTAAGGAGAATTTACCAAGATAGTGTTGAAACTTTTTGATGTGCATGCTCCACTTAGGAAGGTCAGGGTGAAGCATCTTCCAGCTCCCTGGTTGTCTGGTGAAATTAAAAACGCCATGTCTATCAGGGATAAGGCGAAAAGGCGTTATAAAAGGGACCCTACGGATGAGAACTGGTGCCTCTATAAGAAACTGCGTAATCGCTGCGGTCGTATGTGTAGGGATGCTAAAAGGCGTCACATACACAACTCAATCCAAAATTCCAACACAGCACAAGTATGGCAATTTCTGAAATCCCTTGGAATCGGCAAAGTTGCGAATGACAGCACGCCTGACTTTGACTTGAACGAAATTAATTTACATTTTTCTAAATCTCCAGTGACTCTGGATGACAATCTTAAATCTGACACTCTAATCTTCCTCGGCCATTATGTACTTCATTCTCTTTTCACCCAGTTACAGAAGGAGATATTAAGCGGGCCATTACATCTATTTCCACGAAGGCAGTGGGTGATGATGGGATCCAACTTCAGATGCTTCTTCCTATCCTTGATGTCCTTATTCCTGTAATTTTACACATTGTAAACTATTCCCTCTTTACTAGCTCCTTTCCTTCTGCTTGGAAGAAGGCCTATGTTTTGCCTCTTCCCAAAGTTGCAAATCCCTCTTCAGTGTCTCAGTTTCGTCCAATCTCCATACTTCCAATCCTATCTAAAGTCCTTGAGAGTGTTGTTAATAATCAACTGTCTCATTTCTTTTTCTCTAATAGCCTGCTTAGTCCTTACCAGTCTGGATTTCGTCCTGGCCATAGCACTGTTTCAACCTTACTTAAAATAACTGACGACATCCGATTGGCCATGGAAAACCGGCTTCTTACAGTGTTGGTTTTATTGGACTTCAGCAGTGCTTTTAATTCGGTTGATTTTGACTTCCTCTTAGGTATCCTTTCCTCTCTAAACATATCTCTTCCTGTGACTGGTTGGTTTGATTCTTATCTTCGGGGTCGCTCGCAGTCGGTACACTTGAATGAGGCTTACTCTGATTGGTGTGATCTTTTTGCGGGTGTTCCTCAGGGTGGCGTCGTTTCTCCTCTTCTTTTCTCCGTTTTCATTAACGCTATCACTAAGATTTTAACTTCTCATTATCATCTCTATGCAGACGACTTGCAGCTTTATCGCCATTTTAAACTGGAAGAGCTTCCAGAAGCTATCCATGCCATCAATAATGATCTTCAAAACATCAGTCAGTGGGCCTACTCCAAGAAAGTAAGAGACTTAGGTGTATTCTTGGACTGCAACCTAAATTGGCATGTTCACATTGCTGAAGTAAGCAGGAGGGTTTTTTATTCGTATCGGTCACTTAAGCGTCTTCAGAAATTCCTGCCCTTTCAAACTAAAATTACTCTCGCTCAATCTCTTCTTCTACCTCTTCTAGACTATGCTGATGTCTGTTTTCTTGATGGAACTGAAGAACTTCTTGATAAGCTCGAACGTCTGCAAAATTTGTGTATCCGCTTCATTTTCGAGCTTCGAAAGTACGACCATGTGTCGGAATTTCGCCTATTATAGTATATATAGTATTTTATATATATGTTGATCTATATATGTATAGTATGTATTACGTTTATTGTGTGTATTAGTTTAGTTTATAAAATTAGTTGAATTAAGTTTTAAAAGTACTGTTCATGCACAAAGCTGTATCCTCTTTGGCAAATACTCCTGTTAAATAAGGTTTGTTTAAGGCTGTAAGAAAACCCCTTTCTGGGTTAAGCTCGCCGTTGTACATTAGCTATATATTATTATTATTTTATGTGCAATAAAGAATAAAGAATAAAGAGGTCGGCGCGCAGCACCCAGTCGTAGCCGATGTTACACAAGGGCGGCCCCAGAACCGATCCCTGGGGAACACCGCACGACACCTCTCGCCGGTTCCATTCTCCGGTGCGACCGGGGTAGATGACGGCCCTATCCGTCAAGTAGTCCCCGACCACACGACGAAGGTAGGTCGGCACCCGGTGATACCGGAGTGCCTCCCTAATGCAGCTCCAGGGCATGGTGTTGAAGGCGTTGGCAATGTCAAGAGACACCGCTAAGACAACCACACACCCCTGGGCACCGCATCCCCCGTCGTGAAAGCCCTCACGCGCATGATGGCATCCACCGTCGAGCGCCCTCTGCGGAAACCAAACTGGTGTTCCGCCAGATCCGGCCCCATACCCACAAGGTGCCCGGCGAGGCGGTTGGCAATGACTCTTTCAAAGAGCTTGCCCACCTCGTCGAGCAACACAATGGGCCGGTATGCGGACGGAGAGTCCGCAGGGCGCCCCGGCTTCCGGATGAGGACCAGCTTCCCCGTCTTCCAACGAAGCGGGAACTGGCCTCTCTCCAAGCATGCGCTTAAGAGCCCTTCCAGTCGGGGCCCGAGAGCCTCCGAGGCCAGGACCCAGGCTTTGCCAGGCAAGCCATCGGGTCCCGGGGCGGTATTTTTGGCTTTAAGCCTGCCTACCGCCGCTCTCAGGTCTACCCCGGTCACTTCCGAAATGTTGTCATCGTCCTCGATGTGGTCCGCTTCCAGCACCGCAACCGGTGGAGCCATAGGTGGGGGAGGATGTTCCCCTTGCAGAGGGAACAGAGCGCTCACCACGTCCTCCACGAGCTGAGGGCGGAGACTCTGCGTCAGCGGGGGGGCCCAGGTGCGG
Organism: Cerastis rubricosa; assembly: GCA_949152445.1. Taxonomy (NCBI): domain Eukaryota; kingdom Metazoa; phylum Arthropoda; class Insecta; order Lepidoptera; family Noctuidae; genus Cerastis; species Cerastis rubricosa. The sequence continues at coordinate 7,347,768 of OX424545.1, read as the reverse complement.
AGTTTGTCCCGCACCATCTTGTAAGGGCGCCCCCACGGATCTCTGTCGAGAGTCCTCAGCATCTCCTCGCGGCCCAGGACTCTGGCCCGCTGAACAGCCTCCTGGAGGGCGGTCTTCGCTGCTCTGTATCCCTTGTACAGCTCCGCCTCAATGGCTGCCGCATCAGGAGGGCGGATGCGGAGCCTGCGATGCCTGGCGTACGGGTGCCGCGCGGCGACGCACGCCTCGCGCAGAGACGTCAGCTCTCTCACCAGTACACCTGACGCCGGGCGCTTCCTGGCCGAACTCGGGGCATTGCCACGTCGAAAATGTCAGACATGGCCTCCTGGAACCACCCTGCCTCGTTGTTGATGTTGGCAGGCCTGTTCGGTGATATCACCCAGGCCTGCACTACCGAGGCTTCCAGGAGGAGCTTCCGGTCCAGCTGCTTCAGCGCCCAACGCGGACCACTCGGGGCCTGTAGGACCGGCGCGCTTGAGTCCTGGGTGGAAATGAAATTAATTTATTTGCCAGAATATAGGTACAATAATGTGGTAAAATAATTTTTATATGACTCACTATATTCGACTTATCAGTCGTGCAAATATTATGAGTAGGTACACAAATGACGCATGCTTAATAAAGTCAAAAAATTAGATTGATGTCACCATGCACAGCAGAATTTACATTATTAATATATTAGTAATTATACATTAATTTTCCAGCTTTATAAATTATTACATTAAATCAGAAAATATATCAGATTATCACAGTCAAAACAGTCAATAAATTTATTAAAATTACATGTCCACAAACCAATTTTATTTTAAATAAGTACTCGCATATTACAATAGTTATCTAGATCATGTCGGCTTAAAATTTAAATAGCCATCAATTGAATAAAAACATCTGTCACAAAGCCAATTATATAAAGTTCTATTAAATTCTATGCTAATCAGTTTTCTAATTTTTTCCGGAAGTTTATTATATATTTTTACCGCCATGGTGTGGCAGTTTTTGGCGCATAGCTTTAATCGGCTTCGAGGCACCACTAAAGGTTTTTGCACTATTTTCCTTTTAAGTGGAGCCTTATCATCCTGCTCAAAAAGTGAAAGGTGCTTTCTTACGAATTTACACATTTCCAAAACGTATAAGCATGGAAATGTAAGCAAACGTTTATCAACAAATATTGGTCGGCACGAATCAGTCCACTTAAGACCATAAATTGACCTAATGCATTTTTTCTGGGCTATAAATGCTCTCTGTGCGTCTGTAGAGTTTCCCCATATAATTAACCCATACCTCAGTACTGAACACACATGACTGTGGTATACCATTAAAGCTGTTTCTTTATTGGTTATTTGTTTGATATTGCGAAGCGCGAATACGAATTTGTGAATTTTTTTGCAAACAGTATCTACATGAGATTTCCAATTACAATATTTATCAATATTTATTCCTAGAAACTTTATGTCATTTACTTCTTCAATACTATTATTATTATATATTATTGGCAATTCTATTCTGTCCATTTCATTTCTTTTGTTATTATATGTCAAGTATCTCATAAATTTTGTTTTATCAGTATTTATTTCTAAATTGTTTTCATTTAACCAGTCATGTATGTCCTTTAGGGCTTTATTGGTGACGTTTATTGCCTGATCAATAGTAACCTCTTTAGTTAACACAGTGGTATCGTCTGCAAATAATACAGTGTACTGATCCGTTGATTCTGGCAATTCGTTGATATATACTAAAAACACTATCGGGGCAAGCACAGTCCCTTGTGGAACGCCATATAGATTAGTTAAGTATGGGGACCTATGGGTTACCTGGGTGTTAGTCTCAGGGCATAGTTTTACGACCTCTGTGCATTGTTTTCGACCCTTTAAATAGCTTTCAAACCAATTGTAGGCAGGTCCTCTTATACCATACTGTTCTAATTTATTTAGTAATTTATCATGGCATACCATGTCGAACGCTTTGCTCATGTCTAGAAATACCGCTATAGGAATTTCCTTTTTATCTATTGACCTGAGGATTTCTGTTATTAATTTAAAACATGCCAAAGTAGTGGATTTAGTTTTAATGAACCCGTTTTGTTGTTTACTTATTATTTGGTTTTTTTCAAAAAACTTCATTAGCCTTATACACATTACTTTCTCAAATATCTTGGAGAAAATCGGTACCAAAGTAATGGGTCTGTAATTCCCCGCTTCTTTTTTTGAGCTTTTCTTATGTAACGGTTTTACGACCGAGAATTTTAGTGCATCAGGAAAAATTCCACTTTCCAAAGATAGATTTATTAAATATGTCAATGGTTGTAGTATAGCAAATATATTATGTTTCAAAATTTTGGTTGTAATACCATCATACCCAGCTGAGTTCGTATTTCGCAACTCCATTGTTATTTTATAAACGTCAACATTGTCAACTGGTTCAAGATATATAGAGTTTGCTAACCTTCGTCCCATTTCTGGTTTATTTTTTGGGTGCCCGGTGGCTTTTGGTTTCGCAATGTTTATGAAAAATTTGTTGAAGTACGTTGCAATGTCATCACCACTTTTTAGTATACCATTGCCATCCGAAATTTCCTTGATTTCATTGGTTGCATTGTTTTGTTTCAGTCGTTCATTTACAATTTTCCAAGTGGCTTTACACTTGTTTTTAGCTTTTTCTGTAGTTTGTTTATTTTTATTTCTTTGAGTGTTTGCCACGCATTTCCTTAATATTTTACTATATGTAGTGTATTTTAGCTTGTTTTGTCTACTTTTGTTTTTATAATATTCGTTTTGTAATTTTCGCTTAGTAACAAAAGATTTTTTCAAGCCCCTTGTGATCCATTTTGGGTTTGTCGAGTTTTGGTTCATTTTGACTTTTATCAACGGAAAACACAGATTAAAGAAAAGACAGATATCCTCATGAAACAAAGAAAACGCTTTATTCACATCTGTTTCAAGGAATATCTCGGAGAAAGACAGATTACTTAAATAATAATTAAACTTGTCCAGATTATCTCTACATAGGTCTCTTTTATAAACAAACCAATGTTGTTTAACGAGGGTTTTTACTTTAGTTTTTATTGTCAAGGTTTGACCCGTATTGTGATCGGACAATCCCAACTCATGTACCTCCCCCTTAGCATCTTTTATATCACTAATTATATTGTCAATACATGTTTTTTGTCGAGTTGGCTCATTTATATGGAATGTCAAATTGTAATTGTATAAAATATTGTTAAATTCATTTTTATTTTTGGTGTCACTTAAAATGTCAATATTAAAATCACCGCATATTATACTATTATATTTGTTATCTTTGTCTTGTATCCTATTTAATAATATATTTAGTTTCCTAAAAAATATGTTCAAGTCCGAATTTGGTGTTCGGTACACACATAATAAATTAAAGCCATATTTTTGTAGCCGTATACCGCATATTTCGAAGTGTTTTTCCATAGCAATACTATCTAGCCATTTTATGTTCTCGTATTCTATATCTTGCCTTATTAGAATGCAAATACCGCCACGTCTCTGATCTTTCCTAGAGTAACTACTCACAAATTTAAAGGATTTTAATCTCATGTTTTCTTCATCGCCCGATTTAATAAAGGTTTCAGTTAGACACACAAAATCAACTATACACTGTTTGTCTCGAAGTAAGTTTAGTGCTATTTCGATATCATCGGACTTATTTAAGGCACCAGCAATATTTTGATGAAAAATTACATGGTTTGTATGAGCTGTTTTAGACACGAAAAAATGCTTTGTGTGCAGTATCATCCAGAGTGCTATTTACTTGAGAAAGTTCATTAAAATGTTGTCTAAAAAATGAGTGATTTGTTTGTGTACTCTGATTTTTAGTATCAACCGTGTTGGCTTTCTGAACAATGACCAGAGAATTATTATACTTTCTATCATATGATAAAAAGGTTTTGTCATAGTCTAATTGATCCAGCACCGAGTTTATTTGATAGCATAATGATATGAATGGAGACATCGAGCCGGATGTACCGGTGGTCGGAATAGGTCTCCAACCCCTCCATGACGCGCCAGTCAACGACACGCGGTGACAGAGCGAGGCTAGCGAACGAGATGTCCACCACCGACTCGCCCCGCATCCGCACACACGTGGGGACAGAACCCCGATTTAGGACGACCAAGCCCGCCTCCAGAGCCCAGTCCTCCACCATCCTACCCCACACATCTGTGCAACGAGAACCCCAGGCCAAGTTTTTGGCATTGAAGTCCCCGAGCACAAGCATGGGGAGGGACGCTTGTGCTATGCTGACTTCGTAACGATACAGTGATCTATCCAACGCTGACTACTATTTATGTCACTGACATATGTAAAAACGTCCGAGTCAATACCTAATTTGTCTACATCAGCGCATATCCACTGATGATCTTGACAATGGTTACATAGCTCCGACCAAAACGGCTGACGTGGATGAGAATTAAAGTCTCCTAACATGTATATTGTAGATAACAACGACACTGATTTCACCTAAACAATTTGTGTATCGACTTCCTGAAGCAGAAGATCTGTGCATGGGCACGTATTCGTAGGTACAAGCGGCGTGAGGAGCGATACTCTCAGAATCGCACATTCAAAAGCGATGAAAGGTGGGTATATAGGGCTTGGGAACGACCAGACCAAGAGGTGACTGACACGTGTCTACCAGATGATGACGCCATTTGTGTTCGTTCTAGCGCAGCATCTGGTCGGTGCCTGTCAGTCACACTGAGGGCGATTGGACCCGGGAGGTTGAACAAGCGTGTGATCCAATACCAGAAATGGAGACAATTATCATCAGCCCTCAAGACGTAGCTCGTGCAGTCCGCCCGTTACCTAACTGGAAATCTCCAGGGCCGGACGGACTGCACAACTTCTGGATCAAATGGTTTCAAAGATCGCACGCTCGCTTGGCGTCCCAGTTTCAATCAGCTTTAGAATCAGGGTCGCTGCCTCAGTTCCTGACGACAGGCATTACCCACCTGCTACATAAATCAAGTAGTACTGCGGAACCCAAAAATTATAGACCTATCGCTTGTTTACCAACGGTCTATAAAGTTCTTACATCCATTTTGAGAGCTAAAATTAACCAACATATTGAGAGCAATTCCATCATGTCTCCCTCTCAGAATGGATGTAGGAACGGGTCCCGTGGTACTAAGGAGCTGCTCCTCATTGATATGGCCATTACCCAACAGGTTCGCCCACTATTAAGAGCGTTTATACCCAACAGCATTTCATACAAACTTTCAAGTCGTTATTTTCAGAAATGACTGAACAGATTTTAATGAAACTTCCTACGCATAAGCAGTATACATAGGTCTAAAAAGTTACCAAAAACATTTTCGAAAAATAATGTTACAGCTAAATTAGACCGATTTTTAATTATCTATAGAAACAGAAATTTTTAATTATCTTCATTTTTAAAAGACATTTCGAAAATGTTTTTTAGTAACTTTTTAGACCTATGTATACTGCTTATGCGTAGGAAGTTGCATTAAAATCTGTTCAGTCATTTCGGAAAATAACGACTTGAAAGTTTGTATGAAATGCCGTAGGGTATATAAACGCTCTTAATAACAATTTTAACGGGATATTTATGTTTATTATTTGTTTTGAGTTCCCGATATTTTGCTGTTGCAAACCCCATGATCACGGATAAACTGAAGTTATTGCGGGTGGTGTTCAAGAGCAGACAAATCGGTCTGCCCTCTTTCTTATTCGTTTTTTGTGCTCCGTACCACTACCACTCTCACACACACGCGGAACTCACTGTGTCCACTCGCGAACTTTTTAAGTGAACCACTGGATTCCAGGCTCTTGACAGCTGAAACCCAAACTCCCGGTTGAAGTTCTTATATTTAGTCATTTCTATTATTTCTCTTACCAGTCTGGGTGGGTGGGTGGGGTATATAGTGCCGTTCTTTCAAGATGACCTGAGGGTTATGTAACTCAATCCAGTGGTTCGAAATATCGGGAACTCAACAAAATAATAAACATGGTAAATATCCCGTTACAAGTGTTATTGATATTGGAGGAGGTACTGTACAGAAGAAAAAAGAAAGTACATGTGTATCTTATACTAGCTGTCCGGCGCAACTTCGTTTGCGTCACATTTTCCCCGTTTTCGTTTCCAAATCGGAACATTAGTTTCGGAGCCTATTCAAACAAACAAACAAACAAACAAACAAACAACCAAATCTTTCCTCTTTATATTATAAAAACATATATAAAAATTTTTTATATATTAACAGTTGTGGCATACCTAACGTGTCCACAAGGGTGGATCCGCGCTTGCTATGTCGAAACGTGTCAGCGCATCACCTTTATTTATAAGACATTAATGTACCGGGTTTTAACACAAATTAAAAACATTCTTTTACTTCTAGGATTAATCATGAAGATAGTGTTACCAAATATAGGCAAGGCCACAAGTCGCGTTGTGACATGCTCTGAGAAGGATACCAGAACCGGTTTTGCAACGAACGAGCGATTTCGCAACGCAATTAACACAATGATAACGCTGGTACGTTAAGGCTGCTTTAAATGCTGTAACGTGGACCTCCCCATCTACACATACAAGTAAATAAAATTGAATTGTCTGTAAAAAGTAAACGATAAAAAAGATTTTGATGTAACGAATTTCGAAATAACAGCTTTGAACTGAAAGCATATGAAAGAATATTGTATGTGGCCTACCATGACGTCTTAAAACATTATTGTTTTACTCCTTTTCTTTTACTCTTTTTCTTCTTTTTTAGTGAAAAGCCATGATTATTTTTGGACTTGCATATTATTCCGGGGAATTTACGCCGAATATTAGGCTAACTTTGCATTAATTAAAAACAGCGATTTTTTTCATTGAATGTGTAGGGTTTGGACAGGAGAGTATATAAAGCTGTATCCCGCGAAAAGTTCACCACCGCGTATATATATATTTTTTTTAAATTAATAAATATTTTTTTAATTTTAAGAAAACTTCTAACATGTATTTAACTTGGTGGAAAAAAAATATAAACAGTTATGTTTATTTGGAGTATTTGTAGAACAGATTGAGTACTACAAGTAGGTCAGAAAATTAAACATTTTTCGTCCACGGAACATTCGTTTTTTTTTTTAAATCTTTTAATGAGACTTCGTACTTAGGTAGTAGGTAGGAGGTAGTACACATGTCTGCGCTGGTAAAGGACCTTATTGGAATATCTAGACACGTTTGTAGAAAATTGCACAACGACAGCAAGGATGGATGTAGGTAAAGGACTCACCACAGCTCGTTGTAATTTGTCCAGAAATTGTCGATTTTTCGGAGGCCTCCTGTCCACGAATTGTTCCCTTCACAGCAGAGTATCGTTCTTCTGTAATTTTGGCCCAGTAACTTGCACTTACACGAAATTATATCAATTTTAGAAAAATCCGATGCGTGCGCGACGGAATCAAGCCGGTAACTGCCTCCTGGTGAGAAAGGGTGGGGAAAGAGCCAAGGAATAGGTTTGCACGGTAGTGCGAGGGAGAAGAAACATCGTTGTGCAATCCTACCTAATTAACTAGGCTATTTTCTTTTCTAACGGTTTGGACTTTAGTAAGGTTGGCCTAAACATCCCCCCCGGGTTGACAGGACATAGTCCTTTCAAAAAAATATATATGAAAAGTAAGGTAAGACTATAAGCCACCTTAAACTCAATTATAAAGTTTCGAAGACATTATAGAATCTATTTAAGTTTGTTTAGTTAATATTTATAAACTAGAATTATTAATCTTAAATTATATAGCAAATTATAAGTTATTAGAGTGATATTATGGACTGTATATTCTTATTTATTGAGATGGTAGAGGGAAAACCTTCACTACTGGTCTACGGTACAACCCAGATCTTGTCCGAACGTCTACTACACGTACAACTCCATCTTTACCGGGAAAAGTTTGTTCTATTATGCCTAAAGGCCAATCTAGTGGGGCGCTATTATCCGACTTTAATAAGACTACAGTTCCCGTTTCTACAGAGCCGTTGGATTTCACCCATTTATTGCGGACTTGTAAAGAGTTAAGGTATTCTACCTTCCACCGTTTCCAAAATGACTGGACTAAGTTGTCCACATTACGTTTCCTCTGAAGCAGAGTAACGCTCTTATTTGTTAAATCTTCTGCCGGAAGAGAACGTAGTGGTGTCATTACGAGAAAGTGAGCAGGCGTCAGAGCCAAAGGCTCCGTGGGGTCACTGCTCAATACTGAAAGGGGCCGGGAGTTGAGCACAGCTTCCACCTGAGCGAGCACTGTTAGCATCTCTTCAAACGTAAGCAAATGGCTACCTACTACCTTCGTGAGGTGAGTCTTGACACACCTTATGTTACCCTCCTAGATCCCTCCAAAATGGGGGGCAGAAGCGGGATTGAATTTCCATGTAATCCGATTTTGAAGCAATTCGTTAGCAAATTTATCTTTGTATTCTTCCGACTCCAGCAATTGGTATACACTGTCTAGAAGATTTAGCTCCAATAAAATTGGTACCGCGATCGGAATACATCACCGCAACAGGACCTCGACGGGATATGAACCGCTTCAGAGCATTCATGAAAGCTTCAGTACTTAAATCGGAAGCCAATTCAATATGCACTGCCTTCGTAACCAGGCAAATAAATAGGCATATATAAGCTTTCTGACTACGTACACCTCTACGTCTGTACGGAACGATATGCAAAGGACCTGCATAGTCCACCCCTGTGTGACAGAAGGCTTTTGCTTCCTGCACTCGGCAAGCTGGCAAATCAGCCATAATGGGAAACTCATTCCGAGGGTTTACCTTAAAACAGATGTTACATTTTTGTTTACGTTTACGCACTATATTGCGAGCCGACAAAATCCAATATTTTTGCCTCAGTAGGGACATTAATAATTGGGGTCCCGTATGAAGATACTTTTGATGATAATAATCAATGAGAAGGTCAACGATATGATCCCTTCTAGGAAGTAATATGGGGTGCTGACTGTCGTAACTCAAATCTGCATTACGCAATCTACCACCGACTCGAAGTAAATCATCTTTTACGAACGCCTTTAACTTTAAGAAAGCTGGGGGTAGATTGCCCCCAGACTGAGCTAGCTTAAGCTCACTTGGGAAGTGGATCTGCTGTAGATCTCTAATGACTGCTTCCTCCGCTTGCTCTAAATGGGCGACCTCAAACTTTCTTGGAATTTTCTTTATGAAGCGAAGAATATACACCACAATCCTAAGCAATTTAGACCAAGAGGACACTCGAAAAGAGAGGTCATAGAAAATTGATGCCGATTGCGGAGCTGCTGGCACAGTAGTAGCCATTACCTTGACCTTCATTTCAGGCATTTCACTGACGGACGCATGATCAAACTGATGGACTGGCCATTCAGGAAAGGGTAGGTGAGCAAATCGGGGCCCGTGGAGCCAGAGAGGGTGATCAATCAACTGGGCTGGCGTCAAGCCCCTCGACAGGCAGTCAGCAGGATTTTCTTTTCCAGGTATGTGGTGGAAATGACAAGGTTCCAATTTGCTTTGTATTTTGGCAATACGATTTGCCACAAAGGTCTGCCATCGGTTAGGCAAAGAGTGGATCCAGGCCAAGGCCACAGTACTGTCCGTGAATGCATACACATTTGTTATTTGACAACGAGCGGAGTAGGTATTAATTACTAGGCGCATTAATCTCGCAAGTATGAGATTAGCACATAGTTCCATTCGGGCAAGAGAAATCACCGTCTTAGATGGCGCCACTCTGGACTTAGCGCAAACCAGGTTAATAAGGGATTTGCCCGTGCTTGGGAAGGACACATATAAATACACAACTCCACCATAGGCGTTTTCAGATGCATCTGCAAAACCCAAGATAGATATTACGCCTTCGTCGTTCACTCCAAGGTGACGTGGCAGTTTAATTTGTTGAAGCAAGGGCAATTCCGCTTCAAATTTCTGCCATAGAGCCACTACGTTGGCGGGAGGTACCTCATCCCAACCAATGTTTTCCCTCCAGAGGGATTTGATTATTAATTTAGCGAGCAATGTGACCGGTGCCACGAAACCCATTAAGTCCCATAATCGAGCAATAGTGGATAAAATATTTCGTTTTGTGCAGTCACGTGTCTGGGTTGTCACACTAAAAGTGAACACATCTTCGGCTGGTACCCAGTGTAGACCCAATATCTTAAGCTGACTATCAGGACTGAACTCAACTATTTCAGAGATACGATGCGACACAGGGATATTTGTCAGAACTTCAGGGGAGTTAGTAGAAAATTTAACTAACTCAAACCCGCCAGCTGCAAATAGATCGATCAGCTGATTTGAGAGGGCAATGCCTTCTGACACCGAAGAACAACTGGTGGCTAAATCGTCCATATAAATGTCCGTCTCTGCCACTTCCGCTGCCAGGGGGAAGCGCTCGCGCTCATCTAAAGCGAGTTGACGCACAGTGCGTATGGCCAGGTAGGGGCTGCAGCACAACCCGAATGGCACTCTGGTCATTTCAAAAATGTTTACTGGCTCATTAATGTCAAATCTGTAGAGCAATCTCTGGAAGCGAGTATCCTTTTCATCCATTAAAATTCGTAAGTACATTTGACGTATGTCGGCACTTACCGCCACTGACCGCAATCGAAATTTAAGGAGAATTTGGAATAAATCATTTTGCAGATTTGGTCCGGTGTACAAAATGTCATTTAAGGACTTTCCAGACGTACTCGCGTTACTAGCATTTAAAACTACACGCAACTTGGTAGTAATTTTATCCGTACGGACAACAGCATGGTGAGGTATTACGTATTGACCATTCCCAGAATCGACTTCAGAAATAGTACCGACTGGCCTCAGATAATTTTTCTGTAGGTAATCTACGAACACTTTATCATATTCCTCCTTAACAGACGGATTCAATAACAATTTCCGTTCTAAAGATAGATACCTATACTCGGCCGAACGCAAGGAGTCGCCTAACTCGGAAGTATCGTTCTTAAGCGGAAGCGAAACTACATAGCGGCCGTTACAATCGCGGCGTGTAGTTTCACAGTAATAATCTTCGCATTTTTGCTCATCCGGGGATAAAATGGTAGGTACGTTAGGTACCTCTTCCAATTCGAAAAAACGATTCATACAATTTTCGAATGTTAACTCAGTAGTGCAATAAGTACGCACATTATTACTCACGGGGCTAACTATCGGAGCTTGCCCTACTATTCCCTATAATTGGCAGAGACATTTATCTTAAAAAAAATATGTTTTTGCTATTTTTTCATATTAATTGGGCTGTTTAGACGTCAGGAAAAATGAAATCAAAAATCTCTGAAATTCAGTTTTCAGGATACAATATGTGTATTTAAATGCACACTGCCAGAGTTACAAGAATGAAACAATAAAAAGAACATGTGTCTTTAAATGCACACTGCCTTGTTGTAGGCAAACAGAATAAGTTACATTAAATTAAGTTATTTTGTCACAAAATCGTTTAATACAAAAGTTTTTAACTTATTAAAATATTAAACATAACAAGTTTTGAGATCCCATATGAACAATGAGTAATAAGTATGTATGTAAGTAGGGTAACACCTTACAAATTCTAAGGAACTAAGTATAATTTAACTTTTATCTGTGATCTTTACACCTATCAAATAATTCAGTCATAGAGTTCTGAGATCACCAACAACAGTTTAACAAAATTTGCTTAGGACTATTTAATGTGGAAATCCAAAACACAATTTCTTCCTTCAACTATACATAGCCGTGCATTACATTTTTGACAAAAATACTTTGTTTGGTTTTTGGTACAGTTCCTACACCTGCCTTTAATTGTCGTAAAAGTAGGCAGATGCCCCACCAGATCGTAACGAGGAGCGTCATCAGGCCTTTCTGCAACCGGTTTCTTTACCTTCTTTACAGATCTAGAGAGAGCATCAGACTGTAGATCAGGCGAACTCCTCTCAAAACAACACAGTTGTCTAAAAAGCGCGATCTGAAACTTTTTGAGAGGCATCAGTTTTTGTTTACCACTGTTCTCGTGACGGTATAGCAACCAGGAATTGCTGACGCTGATCTCCAGGATCTGCGAGAATAGTGGTAAATACCAACGAAGACCTTTCAAATCCGTTCGGTACAAGGCAACTAACATGTCGGCCAAATCCACACCACCCATATTTGCATTGTAGTGCTTTATTAGATTTGGGCATGTGACCGGTCTCTTCTTCTTTTTTTCATTCTTGTACCGCATTATATTCTGTACTGGATGAGCGTCTACGTAAGTACTTGCAGCCAAAACACATTTATTGTCAAACCACTTCACAACAGCGATATTGTATTCATTGGAAACAACTTGTGCAAAAGCTCCCCCTTCCTTTTTTCTTGAATTGTTTGTCAGGTGGTAGTTTCTTTTCTGCCCCTCGAAGTCGATTTGACCTGACAGTTCCCAAGGAGAATATTCCATATTCATTCCTTAAATGATGCATCAATTCAACCGACGTAAAAAAATTGTCGAAGTATAGTACGGAGCATGTTTTTTGCTCTAAAGATTTGGCCAAAACTAAGTTACAACTTTGGCCCCAAGACCCATATCTTTTTCTTTGTCAGTAAAAGTATGGTGTCGGAAAATGTCGTCTCCTCCGTAAATTATGAAATCATGGACTAGACCAGATGGTGAAGCACGAACAAATAACTTGAAGCCCCATTTCTTGGGTTTATTCCTAACATATTGTTTACGACTCTGGTGCCCTTGTAAGGCATCATCATTTCGTCGATGCTGAAACGTTTCCCTTCAGGAATACTGGATAAGCAGTTAAGCTAAGAGGTGAGGGGTTTGGTTTAAGGTGTTATTTGCATTGCGGTATTATGCTTTGTAAAATTATTGATCGTCATTTATTAATAAAAATAATGAAATTGTGTAACCATAGACCAGCAATGTGCATTTTAATACACGTGACAAATATTAACTCCATCACATAGCGGCGGGCGGTGTGAATTTAAATGCACGTGACAAATATTATGTCAATCACATGGCGGCGGGCGGTGTGAATTTAAATACACACGATACAATAGTCGTGAATTATGAGAAATAAAAAACAAAGTTTGCAAAAATATTACTGCATACCAATAGCTTAGGTTTTGTAGAAAGTGAAATTGAGACAATTATTGTTGAATAAGTTATATAAATCTAGATAAAAATGGATATTTATCTTGAAGTGCGTGGGAGCTGACAGACGGTTCGCCATTTTGATCACCACTGACAGAGTGTGAGTGAGATAGGTATATTTTTCTCTTTCTGGGGTTCAAGAACGTTCGGAAACTATATTTGTATGAAAAAATAAACGATTCGATAGCAATATTCGCCAAAAAAAAATTCTGAACGGAATGTGCATTTAAGTACACTATGCCAAGTATAGGGTTAGGTACCTCTTCCAATTCGAAAAAACGATTCATACAATTTTCGAATGTTAACTCAGTAGTGCAATAAGTACGCACATTATTACTCACGGGGCTAACTATCGGAGCTTGCCCTACTATTATATAGCCTAACAAAGTCTCAATCGCGACAGGTTCTCCAGCGGCGCGCGAGATTGTATTCGGGCCTAAAATACGGGCAAATATGTCCGAGCCTAAAATCAAGTCAATATTGGCAGGAGTGAAATAATTACAATCCGCTAATGGAATAATATTTAAATAATCCAAACGTGAGGCGTCGATCTTGGGGTGCTGGGTCAGAAAACCTCCTCGTGAGCCTGATGGCGCTGGTCCCTCTCGATACGTCTGGAAAGAACAGTTGCTGTCAGGACGGTGCACCCTGGGCGCCGGCAGTGTCCTTCCCCGAGGAGTGGGAGATTCCCATTCTCTGGGGAATGTCACTGCCGGTGGCGAATATTCTGACGTGGTGGGGTCCAACTTGATCCAACGCGGCGTTTATCCGTGTGACCCTCTGAAAAGCAGAGAACACAGCGGAGGAGCAAGGGCGGGCTCGGAGTGCACTCACCCTGCCTCCGAGCAGACAGCGAGGGACGCAGTCCTTCTCTGTCCCCGTCGTTCTCGTAATCCCATCATCGGAGTGTCGTGGATCACGTCTCGCGGCTTCGATCGGGACCGAGGGTCTTGGCTTAACCGCCCGGACCGCGAGGTAGAAAACCTCTATAAAAAGCTACCCCGAATCTCAAGCGGCGGCGCACCGTGAGGGGATGTATGGCTGACGGGTGTTCCTATGGAACGATCAATCGTCAGTGCGTCCCCCGCCAGAGTACCAGCCGACCCTCTGGCGGGTTATAAATGTCAAAGGCTTATCCGGGTACAGGGGGCACTGCCCGGATGGACCTCGTATTTCCCCCACACTCGTGGGAACAAAAATGAAAAATAATAAAAAAAAAACAAAACCCAGCCGGCGACGGCAAAGAGAGGGAGAGGAGGGATGCGGTGTCGGAGTCCGACGCCGCATCTAGTGATGTGAGCGCGGGATGCTCTGAGAGCTCCCGCTTCGAGAGGACTGGGACTGCTGCGGAGGAACGCAAGCGGTCCAGACCAGAAGGCGACCGCGAGTCGTCCTCCGAAGAGGAGCTTGCCTCGGCCCCTAAAATCTCCACCAGCAGGCGTGGCGGAATAAGGGGCCTGGGGAGGGGGCTCTCGGCCTCCGAAAGATCGGGGGTGGCCGGTCGCGGGCAGGCCCGTTTGGGCACCGGTGATGACGCGGCAGTTGAAGTTGGCGGCTCCGATGTGGAGCGTAAGGCCAAGTTTCAAAAGGAAGTGGAAGCTGCGATAAGGGTCGTGGCCTTGAAGAAGCTGACATCTTCAAAACTCGGGGCCATACCTGCAGCTTCCGCCTCCATCATGGCGGCGGTGGAGGCTAGCTTTCCTCCACCCAGCGAAGTGGCCAAACTGCGGGCGGAGGTCGCCCGCCTGACGGCCGCCACGGAGCTTCTCCACGAGGAGAATCAGAAGCTCCGGGCAGACCTGACCGGTCTGCGAGAGTCTGGCTCCCGCGAGGTGCCCCAGCAGCGGCAGAGCCAGCCCGTGCCAGTGGAGAACCAGGTCCTGAACCTGGTTCGGCAGGAGCTGGCTGCCTTCCAGGCGCGGTTCTCCGTCCTGGAGGGCATCGTCCTTCGCCCCCCCCTGGCAGCAAACAAGGCTGCCCCGGGCCCAAGGGTGGTCCCGGGCCCAAAGGCGGTTTCGTATGCAGCTGCTACGGCCGCAGTTTCTGGACCAGGGCAGCCTGGCCAGCCCTCCGGCAGGGCTAGGGCGGCCCCTACCGAAAAGTCGGCTCCGGCAAAACCGGCAGCGGCTAAACAGGCGGCGGCCCAGCAGAAAAAGGGCAAAGCGGCTCCTGAGGCGGCGAATGTGCCAGCGCCATCAGCAAGGCGGCTGCAGCTACCGCCACCCCCCCCGCCCACTAATCCTCCCGCGGCCGAAGCCGAGTGGCAGGTGGTCGGGGAAAAGAAAAAGGGGCGAAAGGCGGCAAAAAAGGCCAGGGACGAGGAGCGAAGGCGCAGGCACAAAGCGCGAAGCGTCGCGGCTAGGCTCCGCGCCCCGAAGACCGCAGCTGTAGTGATCACACTACAGCCGGAAGCGGAAAAAAGGGGCGTGTCCTACCGCGACGTACTCACTAAGGCGAAGGCGACGGTGGATCTCGGGGAGCTGGGGATCACCGGGGGACTCCGGCTCAAAGTCACCGCGACAGGGGCTCGAGCGCTGGAGATCCCCGGAGCAAATAGCGGCCTGTCCGCTGACGCTCTGGCTGAAAAGCTCAGAGCGTCCCTAGATGCGGACGAGGTCCGAGTGTCCAGGCCCGTCAGATGCCCAGACATGCGCATCCTGGGTCTGGACGACTCAGTGACCAAGAACGAGGTGGTTGCCGCCGTCGCCAGGACCGGTGGGTGCCCTGCCGAGCAGGTAAGGGCAGGCACTCTACGTCCGGACCACTCGGGCATGCGAACTGTTACGGTAAGCTGCCCTGTGACGGCGGCCGGAACAATTGTGGAGGCTGGAAGGCTCCTGGTGGGCTGGGTGTCGGCGCAGGTGAAGCTGCTGGAAACCCGACCTCTGAGGTGTTACCGGTGCCTCGTGGGGCAGCACGTGAGTTGTCGGTGCTCCTCGGAGGTGGACCGCAGCGGCGACTGTTTCCGATGCGGTCAGCCCGGTCACATGGCCGCGGCTTGCACCGCCATGCCGCACTGCACTGCATGTGCGGCAGCGGGCAAACCAGCCGATCACCGGGCAGGGGGCAGGGCCTGCGCACCACCCACCAGGGCCAAGGGCAAGGGAAGGCCCGCAGCCACCGCCTCCACCGTTGCCACCGCCGCAGCTGCCACCACCGTCGCTTCCGCGGCTGCCGCCAGTACTGCCGCTGCAACATCTGTTGCAGGGCCCTCACAGGGGGCCCGGGAGGGGGCTGAAATGGAGTGCCAATAATGGCCCCATTACGCCTTCTCCAGGCGAACATCAACCACTGCCGCTGTGCTCAGGATCTGTTGCTCCAGAGTATGGCGGAGTGGTTGATTAACGTCGCCGTGGTCGCTGAGCCGTACTTCGTCCCGCCCAGGGAAGACTGGGTGGAGGACCTGAGCGGCTCAGTGGTCATAATTTCGTCGGCCTCCGCCGGTACCCCGACCCTTGAGAGTGTCAGGAAGGGTCAGGGCTGCGTAGCAGCACGGTTCGGGGAGATCGTCGTAGCGGGAGTCTACTTCTCCCCGAGCCGAACTCTCGCCGACTTCCACAACTCCCTCATGGAGTTGAGTGTCGTCATCCGAAGCTATTCCCTCCCCGTGCTTGTGCTCGGGGACTTCAATGCCAAAAACTTGGCCTGGGGTTCTCGTTGCACAGATGTGCGGGGTAGGATGGTGGAGGACTGGGCTCTGGAGGCGGGCCTGGTCGTCCTAAACCGGGGTTCTGTCCCCACGTGTGTGCGGATGCGGGGCGAGTCGGTGGTGGACATCTCGTTCGCTAGCCCCGCTCTGTCACCGCGTGTCGTTGACTGGCGCGTCATGGAGGGGGTGGAGACCTATTCCGACCACCGGTACATCCGGTTTGATGTCTCCGCCCCGGACTCAAGCGCGCCGGTCCTACAGGCCCCGAGTGGTCCGCGTTGGGCGCTGAAGCAGCTGGACCGGGAGCTCCTCCTGGAAGCCTCGATAGTGCAGGCCTGGGTGACATCACCGAACAGGCCTGCCGACATCAATAACGAGGCAGGGTGGTTCCAGGAGGCCATGTCCGACATCTGCGACGTGGCAATGCCCCGAGTTCGGCCAGGAAGCGCCCGGCGTCAGGTGTACTGGTGGTCGCGAGAGCTGACGTCTCTGCGCGAGGCGTGCGTAGCCGCGCGGCACCCGTACGCCAGGCATCGCAGGCTCCGCATCCGCCCTCCGGATGCGGCAGCCATTGAGGCGGAGCTGTACGAGGGATACAGAGCAGCGAAGACCGCCCTCCAGGAGGCTGTCCAGCGGGCCCGAGACCTGGGCCGCGAGGAGATGCTGGAGACTCTCGACAGAGATCCGTGGGGGCGCCCTTACAAGATGGTGCGGGACAAACTCCGCACCTGGGCCCCCTTGCTGACGCAGAGTTTCCGCCCTCAGCTCGTGGAGGACGTGGTGAGCGCTCTATTCCCTCTGCGAGGGGAACATCCTCCCCCGCCTATGGCTCCGCCGCTTGCGGTGCCGGAAGCGGACCACATCGAGGACGATGACAACATTCCGGAAGTGACCGGGGTAGACCTGAGAGTGGCGGTAGGCAGGCTTAAAGCCAAAAATACCGCCCCGGGACCCGATGGCTTGCCTGGCAAAGCCTGGACGGTGGACGCCATCATGCGCGTGAGGGCTCTCACGACGGGGGATGCGGTGTCCAGGGGTGGGGTTGTCTTGGCGGTATCTCCTGACATCGCCAACGCCTTCAACACCATGCCCTGGAGCTGCATTAGGGAGGCACTCCGGTATCACCGGGTGCCGACCTACCTTCGTCGTGTGGTCGGGGACTACCTGACGGATAGGGCCGTCATCTACCCCGGTCGCACCGGAGAATGGAACCAGCGAGAGGTGTCGTGCGGTGTTCCACAGGGATCGGTTCTGGGGCCGCCCTTGTGGAACATCGGCTACGACTGGGTGCTGCGCGCCGACCTCCCTAGCGGTGTCAGCGTAGTTTGCTACGCTGACGACACGCTGGTGCTGGCACAAGGGAGGTCGCACGAGGCGGCGGCCAAACTTATGACACGCGGGGTTGCGATAGTCGTGGAGAGAATCCGGCAACTGGGTCTCGAGGTGGCATTGCACAAGTCCGAGGCCATGTGCTTTCATGGGCCTCGGAATGCGCCACCGTCGGGATCCATACTGACGGTAGGAGGGGTTCCCATCGGCGTCGAGTCGACGCTGAAGTACCTAGGGCTTGTCCTCGACAGCCGGTGGAACTTCGTGGAGCATTTCCGACGTTTGGCCCCCAAACTGGAACGGGCAGGGGCTGCGTTCAAGCGGCTCTTGCCCAACCTGGGGGGTCCAAACGCCTCCTGCCGGAGGCTCTACGCGGGGGTCGTGCGGTCCATGGCCCTTTACGGGGCCCCGGTGTGGGCGCGTTCTTTGAGGCGGCGAGCTGCCCACTACCTGAACGCGCCCCAGAAGGTGGTAGCCATAAGGCTGATCCGGGGGTACCGCACGATCTCCGGCGAGGCGGCGAGCCTCTTGGCCGGATTGCCGCGATGGGATCTGGAGGCGATAGTCCTCGCGTGCCTACACGAATGGCGCGCGGAGGCACT
Source organism: Cerastis rubricosa (assembly GCA_949152445.1). NCBI lineage: Eukaryota > Metazoa > Arthropoda > Insecta > Lepidoptera > Noctuidae > Cerastis > Cerastis rubricosa. Next base: position 7,329,055 of record OX424545.1, on the reverse strand, counting down.
ACGCCGGGGGGAAACTCCGCTGCCGCGGCAAATTGTCGCTCAGCGGACAGACCTCCGGCGCGATCTCATGGCGACATGGAGGGAGCGACTGTCGCAACCCCGTGCAGGGCACGCCACAATAGTGGCGATAAGTCCCCTCTTTGAGGAGTGGCTGGAGAGGCGCCACGGCGCCCTCACCTTCCGCCTGACGCAGGTCCTCACCGGACACGGTTGTTTCGGGAGGTTCCTGCACCGAATCGGGCAGGAGGAAACGCCCGGGTGTCACCACTGCGGGGATCGGCCGGACGGCCCGCTCGACGCAGCGTCGTCGACGTACTCGCTCAGTGCACATAGCGAAACGGCAACCGGGCCGCACTCGGGCGCGGCGCGCTTTTCGCGCGAGGAGCCTTCCTTGAGTTCCGTGACTATCGCGGTAGTACTGGATGCCATCGGTATAGAACCGCGTGTGTTTGAATTCGTATTACTTGTTGGGAAATGTAACAAGCTGTGATGACTACGTTGACATTCGCTACAACGAGTTGACTCGGTGCATTTTGAAATGTTATGTGTATTACTTAAACAATTTACACACAGTTTCCGTATTTTTACGAATTTATAGCGTTCACTAGGAGTCTTTGACAGGAATTTTGGGCACTGAGATAAATGAGAATGCTCACTCTTCCCACAAGATACGCATTGATCCTGTTCCTGCACGTTAATAAACGTCTTAACGTTATTATTATTAGAACGCGAACCATAATTACCGCCCGAATGCGATGAAATATTCTTGCGTAACATAGTACCTCCCGTGGAGGCTGATTGTTTCGTACTCGAGGAAATATTTTGCGCGCGCTGCAAAATGTGAGACTGGTTCCGTACTAATGAAATAAATTCTTGACAGTTTGGAGTTTTATTTTTGTCATTACTAATTAGTAACTCGTAAGATTTTACTGTTTCCAAGCCCACTTTCTTGCAGGCAATGTGAATAAACAAGAAATCTTCCAAATTGTCAATATTCATTTGTTTTAAAGCGGAATAAATTGATGAAAATTTATCTATAAATTCCTCCAAGCTATTTGGTGAATTTTCTTTCACATTATTTAACGCGAACAGTTTATCTAAGTATGTAGCGGCTCGTACTCGTTTGTCGTTATATTTACTGACTAACGTATTCCAAATAACGCTGTAGGTTTCGGAAGTAGGTAGAATACCTTGACAAATACTCAGGGCTTTGCCTTTTAATTTCCCTACTAGGTACTGAATTTTCTCGCTCTCGGTAAGTTCTGGATTGTCGTGAATTACCGTCTTGAAAGTTTCGTAAAACATAGGCCACGACTCGATTTCTCCATCAAAAGAACATAGCTCTAACGCGGGTAATTTTACTGAAGGTTTTTTCTCGCATTTAACCGCGGAACCCTGGTCGCGACTAGTATTGTCAGTCACTTGCGACAACTTGTGAACCTTATATTTGATACGCGAATAAAGCTGTTCAAATGAAATTGCCGAACTGTAATTCGGTACAGGATTCTCCGGGCTAGATAACTGGAACCGGTTTCTTTCGTTTATCGTGGTAAGAAAATCATTTCGTAGGGTATCAAGCGTAAAACAGTCGGCTAAAAAGTTATCGATGAGGTCGCTACCAAACATCTGAATTGAAGTATCATTACTTGCAACTTTTGAATATGTTTTAGTTTAACTTTGTACTATATTATACCATTGTGTGAGAAATAATAAAACATTTTATTAACAAAAACTACTAGGTACTGCGCCTAAATGTACACTTTTTGTAATACTTTTAAATATTTTTTATTATCATTTATTATGTTATGGAACTCCTCCGTAAAGGCTTGACCAATTTTTATGAAATTGTTAGAGAGATCGTAGGATATTTTTATATCCCTAGGTGATAAGGGTGGTTAATTTCCACGGTAACGAATCTGGGGGCAGCTGCTTGTATTAGAACAGGTAACCTATGACGAAAAGAAAAAAGAGTGAAAGAATTTTCGGAATCGTATCAGTAGTTCCGAAGATTACCCCCTACATACAAACATACAAACAAAAAAGAGTTTAGGGATATTGTTGTCAGTGTGTGACCTTATTTATCCCTATTATATGAGCACTGCGTTACCAGGTTATCGGCCTCTGGGACTTGTTAAATAAACGTCAGTTTACTACTGAATATGTTTAATTCCGATCAAACCCCAAGGAGAACCTCTCGACCGGGCTAGCGCGCAGTAACTGCCCGCCGTTCATACGTCGCGCTCACAAATGCATTTCTGCTTACCTTGCGTTCTGATTAACGTGCATGCTTACATGTGTCCCTACACTACTTCCCCCCAAAAATTTTACAAAAAAAAAATTTTTCATAGTAACTAAGTAGAAAATTTATCTCTAACAATTCTATTACACAGTCAAATACAATATTACAATGAGTGCTATGGTTACACTGCACTTATCACTATCGCGTGGTGGTGCGATCATATTACGCATGCCCCAGCGATGTCGTCATGCCACCGGATGCACTGTTGATTTCTCTGTGTATCCATTTCTTCATGCGATGACGACCCTGGCGCCATGTGATCAGCACCACGATGGGAAGTACTGCGGTTGCCATTATTGCCAAACCTGTCTCGTACTTTGCGACGTTGCCACGTTTCGGCGCTTGATTGGCTGTCGGCCGGTTTCTGAATGATCCTTGCGCCGATCGAGCCTCACAAGTTGACTTAATGAAGAGATTGTTGCTTGTTGCGTAGGTGTAGGGGATGGACGACGAAAAAAAACTTGCTGATGTTGCTAGCGAAAACCCACGACACGTTACTGTACACGTACACGTGACAGAGTCACCGAATTCGTACACTTTGCACTTATTACGGATTCGCGTTCGGGGTCACCACTTAAGGGATAATATTGTCAGTGTGTGACTTAATTTATCCCTATGATATGAGCACTGCGTTACCAGGTTATCGGCCTCTGGGACTTGTTAAATAAACGTCAGTTTACTACTGAATATGTTTAATTCCGATCAAACCCCAAGGAGAACCTCTCGACCGGGCTAGCGCGCAGTAACTGCCCGCCGTTCATACGTCGCGCTCACAAATGCATTTCTGCTTACCTTGCGTTCTGATTAACGTGCATGCTTACATGTGTCCCTACAAGAGGTTCTTTATAATTTAGTATCTTAGATAAAATTATTAACTACGAAATAATACATATTCTCAAAGTGGAAAACTAAAAAAAAACTGGCGAAGTGCGAATCGTACTCGCACACACAGGGTTTCGTTGCACCAAACAATATAATAACAATATTTTGAACGTTCATTCTTGGGTAAATTTAAACTCAACAGCAAAACTATGTTTGCATTTTTAATGTGTTAATGAAAAACATAGTTACGGCTGCAGTTTGATGAAAAAGTCCCATATCTCAAAATCAAATCTTATTCAAACCAATTTTCGTTGAAAGTATTTTTACGTTCTACAAACTTACTTGTTCGGATTCGCACCCAACAACCACGCAGTCGGTACGCGCAGGCGACACGCGCAAGTGACGTGACTGACCTACGCGTCATCGTCAACATCATCGGCAAGCGAGGGGAGCTGGCTGTGGGCGGCGGCGCCGGCCGGCCTACGGACACTCGCTTCCTCGGACACCACCGCGACGGACGACCTCTCAAACGCCTTACTTAATTATTTTATGTTTGTCCGGGACAGTTACCTATTGTAAATCTAATCGGCAATATACCAAGCCTATACATATGTATATACAGTCCACTTTTACTTCTACCAACGGGTTATTAAACATACTTTTAACCGATTTCCAAAAGGAGCAGGTTCTATGTTCGACTGTATGTATGTTTTTTCATGTATGTTCAACGATTTCTCCAAATCCGGTCTGAGGTGGAACCATTCTGACCAGGTCAAAATCTGATGATGGTATGCCGGGCAAATCGAGGGCAGCCCTCAGATTTTTAAGCCCTACAACGTTTTTCATTTACGATAACTTTCAAACGCAATTCAGATATTTGTGCCTGGTAATCATTTCATATTGCTGATCTGATGATGGAAGGTATAGGTCAGGATCTGATGATGGGATCCCAGGAAAATTAAGCGCAACCCTCAAATTGTATGGGCATTGTTTGAAACGTACACTCACCATGTGATCCCGTGGTCATCAAGTCAGGATCTGATGATGGTATCCTGGAGAAATCGAGGGAATTTTCCAAATTTTATAGCTTCAGAAATCGGTTGCAAAATAACTGAATCAATAAAAAAAGTCCCCGACTTTTGAAGCTAACTTATTTTTGACTTTATTCTGTTTTTACACAAAAAAATCCAAGTTTTATACTTTAGGTGCTGTAGTACTGTATCTTGTAGAAATAAGGAGTGATTAACTATCGAAGAAAGTAATTAATAGCGAGTTTTTTTTTAAACAACACCTATTAAGGTCTTTACCTATGAAATTGCCGTTTTGTTTGAAAAAAGTTAAAGTATTTTTTTTTTCGAACTTATTTATTTCTTTTATTCAAAGTAATCACCCCTGCAATCAATGCATCTTTGCCAACGCTGTGGCAGTTTATGGATGCCCTTCTTGAAAAAATCAGCTGGACGGGAGACAACAAACTCTTCAAAGGCGTTTTGTACTGCCTCTCGGGAATTGAATTTTTTTCCCGCTAAAAAGTTGTCCAAATTTTGGAAAAAGTAATAGTCGGAAGGCGCAAGATCTGGTGAGTATGGCGGATGAGGGAGAGCTTCCAAACCCAACTCATGCAGCTTAGAGACGGTCTGTTGTGCAGTATGGGGCCGCGCGTTGTCGTGAAGTAGCAGTGGAGACGACCGATTGACCAAAGCTGGTTGCAGACGTGCGAGTTTCGCCATCATTGTGGTCAGTTCTTCAATGTACACATCTGCAGTAATGCTCTCGCCGTTTTGTAAAAAGCTATGATGAATCACACCAGCACTAGACCACCAAACTGTGACCATCACCTTTCTAGGGGTCATTTTTCGTTTTGCACATTGCTTTGGTACCGAACCAGGATCTAACCAACTTGCTGAGCGCTTTCGATTGTCAAAAAGAATCCATTTTTCGTCGCACGTAACAATTCGGTTCAAAATTCCTTCATTTCTGTGCCTGTTAAGCAGCGCAAGGCAAGTCTCGACGCGTACGTTGCGCTGGCGATCGTTAAGTTCGTGGGGCACCCATCTAGCAAGCTTTTTTATCTTGCCAATCTGTCGCAAATGGACCAATATTGTTTTAATGCTAACATCAAAAGCTGCTGCCAGCTCAGCTGTAGATTGAGTTTCATCAGCTTTAACGTTAGTTAAAGTAAGTTAAGTTTCCGGACGACCACGAGGTTCATTTTTCAAGTCAAAATTCCCAGAACGGAACCGAGCAAACCAATAACGGGTTGTGCGTTCGTTTGTACAGTTCTCTCCGTAAACGTCGTTGATGTTACGGGTCGTTTGTGCCGCGTTGGTGCCACGACGGAACTCATATTCCATAATTACACGAAATTTCAAAGTATCCATTATGAGGAAAAATGTTGAAATGTAATGAAAATACAACGCTAATCAATAAACAAAAGACTGATTTTGTAAATAGAATGTCATATTTTTAAAACAAAATTAATTTGAATTTAGAACTCATAGCCAATCAAAACTTTTTTTTGTTTGAAAAAGTCTGTACTGCAATACGGCAATTTCATAGGTAAAGACCTATTATGTAGAATTACCAATAATAGGCAAAAAAACTTTTTTTTTTCATAATATCAAACCTTCGATACGTTTTGAAAGTTTCGTTAGTTTCGATAGGGTACCCATGTCGTGATGGGAAACACCCAAATACTCCGAAATATTTTAATCCGAATTTCAATGATCCGAGTGCCAAAAGTCCGAATTTCATAATACCTAAGAATTATTAGTCTATTATTAAAAATCACGAAATTTAGTTTACCGAAAGTCGTAAATGCGATTTGTTAGATTTCTGATTTTCATACGTTCAAAGAATCAGATGCTCGAAGGGTTCTCGGTCCTAAAAACGACATTCCGATTTTCAATACTTCGAATAAACTAAAAGTCAACATGTTGTGCTACAAAATTTTGTGACAAAAACGAATTGCTGCAAAACAAACTTCACGCAGTCTTGTCTGCCCTACGCCTTTTTTTTTTTTTAGGATGGGAAATCATCAAATGACTTCTCCCGCTCTGGGCGGAGCGGAAGGGAGTGTCAGACTTGACTGACTAAAACCCATCCATGTTCCTTCTTAGCTCTTTGCGTTCCAGGGGCACGGTATCTCTTTCGAACAACCCGCAGCCCTGGCAGGCATCGGCCCTCTCGGACCCCTTCCGATTTGCTGACATCTCCTTGAGGCGCGCGTGGAACACGAACGCGCCGTCGGCACGGTCTGTCGTCATAAGACGGACGGACGGTGAGGTAGTAGGTAGGTAGCCCATTACTCACCGTCCACAGGCCCGCGCCTACGGTGGCCGGGGGCCACTGGTTGCCCCCCGACGCCCGGGGCGTCTCCCGCGGCGGCTGGGACGTGAGGTTCTCTCCCTCTCACGTTCCGCGTCTTCACGTTCATTTTGAATGAAGTGGGCAAACTTTGTCATTGCAGCAGAGGCAGAATTTATCGAGCCCTACCCCTAAAGTGTAATTTAAGCCAGCGTAGGCGCGGAGGGGTGGAACGGACCGCGAGCTGAGGAGCAGGTGGTTTGAAGGCCCGCCACCGCGGCTGAGGCTGGCCGCCTTGCCGGCCAACAAGCCGAAGCTGCGGTGGTGAGCATTAAAGCTATATCCGAAGATAAGCTCGCGTGGGGCCGCCCAAACCCCGCAGCACCGGAGCCGTGACAGAAATAATGCTTGCTGTATGTTGCATGCCTGCTTGCTTGCTTGCACGCTGCATGCCTACTTGCATGCTTGCTGCATGCAATATGTGTTTATTTGTCTTGCTATTCAGTTTTACAAGGCGTTTTATTTCGGAATTGTATTAATCGGTATTTGAATAATCGGAATTCGTATTTTTGATGTTTTGAATTATCATTAAAACGGAATTTTTGTTATTCGATCTATTGAAACTCGGTATTTTGAGAATAGTAATTATAAACGTTAGGAATATTGAAATTTAGGAATTATAAATATGGGAATAATGATAAGTCGGAGTTGTTGTATTGGGAATTTTGAACCATTCGGAATTATGATAATCGGCATTTTGAAATTCGGCCTTGTGACTATCGGAATGAAGTTTTTCGTATTTATGCAGTCGTAATGTTTACAGAAATGTCTCAAGTGTTCTAAATTAAATTAAGATATGAAAAAAATTTGTTATTAACGGAAACACCCAAATACTCCGAAATATTTTATTATGAATTTCAATGATCCGAGTGCCAAAAGTCCGAATTTCATAATACCTAAGAATTATAGTGTCTATTATTAAAAATCACGCAATTTATTTTACCGAAAGTCGTAAATGCGATTTGTTAGTTTTCCGATTTTCATACGTTCGAAGAATCAAATGCTCGAAGGGTTCTCGGTCCGAAAAACGACAATCCGATTTTCAATACGAATAAACTAAAAGTCAACATGTGGTGCTACAAAATTTAGTGACAGAAACGAACTAATTTTACCTGACTTAAAGTCATATGTCCTAAGTATTGTGTTAAATAATGTGTATTATTCCGAATGTTCATTTATAATATTTTTTTAAGTCCTAAAACATTTGTTAAAATTAAGTTTTAGTGACAGAAACGAATCCACACAGTCTTGTCTGCTCTACCCCTAGAGTGTAATTTTAAATCGCGCAGGTGCGGAGGGGAGATGCGGCCCGCGAGTTGAGTAGCAGGTGGCTGTAACCCTCGCCGCCGCGGCTAAGGTTAAGCCGAAACTGCGGTGGTGAGCATTAAAACCATCTGCGACGATAAGCTCGTGTGGGGCCGCCCAAACCCCGCAGCGCCGGAGCCGTGACAGAAATAATGCTTGCTGCATGTTGCATGCCTGCTTGCTTGCTACTTGCCTGCTTGCATGCTTGCTTGCATGTTGCATGCCTGCTTGCATGTTGCATGCGTGCTTGCATTTTGCATTCCTGCTTGCATGTTGCATTCCTGCTTACATGTTGAATGCTTGCTTGCAGGCTTGCAATATTTTTATTCAAAAGTAAATAATCATAGTTTTAAATGAGAACCAATACACTGTCTAGGAAAACACATCTGTCATTAGTTTTTCAATGCTACCTCCTCATACTAAACATAATAATTATACTTCTCTCTGACGAGCAATTATGTGTTTATTTGTCTTGCTATTCAGTTTTACAAGGCGTTTTTATTTCGGAATTGTATTAATCGGTATTTTAATAATCGTATTTTTGATGTTTCGAATTATCATTAAGTCGGACATTTGGTATTCGATCTATTTAAACTCGGTATTTTGAGAATAGTAATTATAAACTTTAGTTTACTTAGTTAACTTTAGTTTTAACTTTGTAATATTGAAATTTAGGAATTATAAAAATAGGAGTAATGATAAGTCGGAAATGTTAAATTAGGAATTTTAACCGTTCGGAATTATGACAATCGGCTTTTTGAAATTCGGCCTTGTGACTATCGGAATAAAGTTTTTCGTATTTATGTGTACCCTTAATAAACATATGTTTTTATATCTTTAAAAATCAGAGATTATTTAGTTACTCCTTGATTGCTTCATAACTGAAAATACTGTGGTTCTGAGTAACATACCAAAAATTTTAACTTAGGATTTTTTGTGTATGTTTACATTGTTTGACAAATTTAAATCTAGGTTTTACAAAAAAAAAAACAGACATATGCGATGCGTTGTCACCGAGATATCAGCGATAATGTGTTTTTCACCGTTTCAATGGCGCGGCCATGGGGTTTTGGTCTTATATCTCCTGAAATATAAACCTAGGATTAAAAAAAAAAACGTTGCACCTCTCTACAAATTTCTCTTGTATCGTGGGTGCGTTTACAAACATTGAAACTCACATACGCAAACAGCCCGACCCGGAACAACTATCTGTAGGCCATAAAAATATTTGTTCCGTAGGGAGTCGATCCCCACATGGACCGCGACACGCAGCGCAACAGTCGATCGCTTAACCGACCGACTGTTGCGCTGCGTGCCGTCAAAAATCTAGGTTTTAATGGATATGTGTTTGTCAACATTTTGATGGGGTGTTTTTTTGTTTTTAGGGGTATATGGAACAGGTTGTAAAGTTCCTCAATACTCCATTGAAAAGGGAGGATCCTCCGGCCAGACAGGTGTTATGTCTGGCGGGCAACTGCCCGACAGTTGTAGTCGGGTTTTACTATATACTCTTAAGTCGATATAAACTTTGCATGTGAGATGTAGGAGATTGATGTTAGTTCTTCCGTCGTGTCATAGATGGCGCTGTAGTACTTTTTGTAGTAAGTAGCTTTTTGTTGGTCGCTACATCACTCTCCCCGGAGACCGGAGGTCGATAGTCGAATGAGTCTTGAAGTATTTTGCCATGCCAGTTTTAAGCTCGTTGCCGCATTGTTCACGGTGAGTCGGAACAGTCTGCGGTGGTGAGGCGAACCCCAGTGAGTCTGGGCCGGCGCTGCGTTTGCTCCAGTGCGTCGGACGTGGTGCAGCGCCGCGATGTGGCAGACAGCTAGAGAGGTGTCGGCCGGGAGGTAGAAGCTCTCGACCGGCCGAAAGTGCAGTGTGCTGTGCCATGGTCGCTTGAAGAGAGGTTGAGGGTGCTGGCCAGGAATGCGCTTCCGCTGCATGCTGGTGGTCAGGAATACCCATTTGAAGCTGGCTGGCTGTGAGACTCGCTGCTCGTAGGCTTGAGGAAGTGATGTTGATGATTATGACGTCACTTTGCTCGAAGGCTGCGCGACGTCCATTTCGGGGTCACCAGTTTAGGTGGTATAAGGAACAGGGTGTAAAGTTCCTCAATACTCCATTGAAATGGGAGGATCCTCCTAGCAGACAGGTGTTGTGTCTGGCGGGCAACTGCCCGACAGTTGTAGTCGGGTTTTTCTATATACTCTTAAGTCGATATAAACTTTGCATGTGAGATGTAGGAGATTGATGTTAGTTCTTCCGTCGTGTCATAGATGGCGCTGTAGTACTTTTTGTAGTAAGTAGCTTTTTGTTGGTCGCAACAGCGCGACCATGGGGTTTTAGTCTTACAACTTCTAAAATATAAACGTAAGATTTTTACCTATCGTTAAAAAAAAAAACAAATTAAATCTGATAATGCGCTAAATTTCAGGTCTCTGCAATGCGTAGTTTTAAAGATCTCCGTGACCGCACGGTTCTCTGCGTTTTAATGACGCAGCCACGTTCAAACCCTTATAACTTTTTAAACATATTGGGAATCCACTTTTACAAAAAAAAATGGTAAAGTTTAAAAAAAAAAAAACGCTATGGCTGCGCGGTAGAAACGGACACCGGATTTTTTACTCCAACCAACACGGACTGGACGAAACTATGAGGGTTCCGATTTTGGCATCTGGTAACGGAACCCTAGTAATCGAAAGTGAAAGTGAATTGAAATATCACGGACGCATGATACTAGAACCTAAAGGTAAGTTTGTTGTATTAATCCATGAATTTACAATACTCGGCAAGCAGCCGAGCGTTAACAGTGGATTTGTCTAACAAATTAATATTACACGACTGTAATTCGTGCAAAGATTAAAACAAAATTTAGAGGGAATCGAGAAGTAGAGTATCGAATACGAAGAACCACAAAAGGTAAGGTTTAGTCAAATATGTTGAAATATATAATTAAATAAAATGTTCTGGATTATTTTGATTAATATTGTAGTGTGACGGTGTGACCTATTTTTTAATAATAAACTTTTTTCGACTCACAGAAATTGTTACTGTAAATATTCATAGTACGAACAATTTTATTGTTTACACTATAAATATTTACAAGTTACAGGTCAGTACCGCATGGCCTATAAACATATTAAATGTGCCACATGCACTGTACTATGAAAATAATAATGATGTAATTAATGAAAATGAGTTAAGACGCTGTACCTCGTCAAAACAGGCAACTTTGAACAGTTTTTTAGCCAAATGTATACATTTTAGAGCAACAAAAAAAATATATGTTACTCTTGACCATATTTATGAGGGAACCTTCGGGCCCAAAACACGTTTTTGGAAAAAAATCCCGATAAAAAAAAATCGAGAAGTTCTGATTTTCAAGCAAGTGTAACTGTATTACTGCTCAACTAATCTTGACTAAATTAATAACAGTGATGTAATATAAAATAATAAAGGGAACTGTCGGTTTTCTTTTTCGTTTTATGTACTATATTTGTAAGGATTCATGTTTTTAATGATTATTATTCGAACAAGTCGAACGAAACATCACGCCATTCGCGGCGTCTTGTCGCATCTCTTTTATTTCTACGCAGAGTGACAGTGACCGCTGAGGCGCGCTGCTAGATGGACGTATGTCACTTTTTTCCGCTCGCCGCTCAAATTTTTTCAATTAAATTTCGATCTGTTTGCTGTTGAAAGCTGTTTATTATATTTATTTTATGATTAGTTTTTCGTTCGTGTAAATTTTTGTTCGATTTTAGTCATAAAATGTGTAAATCAAAAATCAGTGTACATCAGTGGCGAAGAGTCAACATTGTGAATGGGGAACCTCAGTGGCGAAGGGTCAAAGTTCTGCAAAGGGAATCCGAAGAAATAAAAAAATGTAATTTTGTTTGTTCGTCATTCCCGTTTTCAGCGATCCCAAAAACCATGAAAATGACACCCATGACGAAAAAACTGTAAATTTTATCCGCGCCATCTTGAAGTTTTTATTTGACCAAATCTTCGTTATCAGCGACCCTTAAAACTACAAAAATGACACCAATGATAAAAATATCGAAAAATTTCGTAAGCGTCAACTTCATCCATTATGTATATTGTAAAGAATAAAATGTAGAGGAACCATAAACAAAATAAAAGTGATTTATCTTATGTAAATAAGTCAACTTAAAAGCGCGAGGGATACCACTGCGAGAAAAAGAATAGTCATTAGTAGTGACATCAAGAGACGACAACAGTGAAACATGTTGTAGTAGAAGACAACATTTTGAAGAATTGTGTCTTGTTGAATTTATATATTTAGATTTTGCTAAAATCATCAAAATAAATAAAATTTAATTGCACTTAAATTGTTTTAATTTAGTATAATTTTCCTGTTCGTTCACCTCTTCAAGCATATATCCATCCATCCTGTCCATATGTCCACCCTTTCATTCATCTATCCACGCACCCGTCTGTCCAGTAACCTAGCAGAAAGGGGGGGGGGGAGGCCAGAGGAGGGCCTCACAACTTTAAGAACAAAATACAAACATTAAGAAAAATAATAAAAGCTAGCACAGCTGTCTTTTTCGGGGATTCCCCCACAAACACTAGCTCAGCTCTATGCGTAATTCGGAAAAACTTTTAGAGATATCAAGACTGCGAAGACACTTAAAAGCCATTTATGATACAGTTTCTGAGTGGCTACCTTTAGACTTTATAAAGTTTATTGTAGATAGGGTGATAGTCTGAGCCAAGTCGCCCAGTGCTAGGCAAGACCAAAGCCCTGTGGTTTTGCTTAGCCTTGAACCCTCTTAGCATGCTACTGAGGGGTTCAGGTCTGGGCTTTCAGTTGAGGAGAGGTGGTCTTGCCTTCTTTACATGGTTGATATTAAACTCTTTGCCCCCAACAATTTGCAACTGATGAAGCTACTGATGGTTACAGAAACTTGTTGACAAATGCGCAGTCATGCCTGTGAAGCGAGATTATGGAATCCATGAGATTCCAGAATCTCCGATCCGATTCCTCTTCTCAACAGAAACCTACAAGTATTTGGGAATGTCAGAAGCATTAGGCATCAATACTGCTGACATGAAACAATCGTTGAGGGAACGCTCCTTTGGCCGCCTGAATAAGATGCTAGCAGTCTTTTGTCATGCGGAAACAAGTTTCGTGATAGGAGGGTCCACGTACTGCTGACTGGCTTAATAGCCAGAAACGTCGAGGTTTCTGGCTATTCAGTTATTTCTTAACATCTGAGGAGTCTTTCGTTTCGCAGCTGGATCAAGAGGGCTTGATTCAGAAAGTAGTAATTCTGGACAAGGTGCGTATTGCTAGGAGGTTCCTCTTTGAAAAGCCCTGACCATCGGTAGTTCGGGCACGGTTCCCGATGCCGGTGTGCTACTATTTTTAAATGTTTTTATTTATATATATATGTATTTTCTTACATACTGTTACAAGCTGGGTATAGGATAAATTATCACACTACCAATTAAACACTAAAAATCTTTTTTTACCACTAAACAACACAAAAACACTTAGAACTCAAACACAAATACACAACTGATCACTAATCACTTATATATCGCATTAGTAGTTCACTTAGATCACTTCGTTCCGTAGCCAAAATCAGACTAACTCACCTCCGCACCCGTCGCCTATTTATATGACCGAGTCATGTTCGAGAAACTTCCACAACTTTCGTGAAACTCTAGGTAGTTCCTTAGGGGAAACCCATCCTTCGATAAAGTTCTACAACCTTCCTGAACCTTCCAGATAGCTTCATAGTGGAACCAATCCTTCAAGAAAGTCCTAGAAAGGTCCAGAACTTTCGTAAAGTTTCTAGGCATTTCCATTGTGGAACATTCTAGGATTATTCTCGTATCTTCTAGACATACTGGATCATTCTAGACTCGAACATAATCCTAGAATGTTCTCGTAAAGCAGGCAACGTAACACTGCCCCTCCTTAGACATGCTTGTCCCGAGCATCGTTAGTCCCGTAGTATCGCGCTAATCGATCTACATGTACGATCTTAGGCACACCGCGTGGATCCTTTTGTATTCGGTAGGTGACATCGTTGACCCTGGACAATCCTGGTCACGACTCGGTATGGTCCATCCCATTTTGCTTGCAATTTCTGAGACTTCCCTTTGCTGCGCACTGGGTCATGAAACCACACCAGTGAATTCTCGTCGAAACCTCTCCTGTTCGCCTTCCGGTCATAACGGGTCTTCATCTTATCAGACATCTGTTGGCCGGATTGTCTGATATGCTCATAGACATCGTTCAACTTGTTACGCAAGTCATTTGCATAATCTGTAACTATGCGTGGTGCATCAGGGGCAGTTCCAGTGATTAAATCTGCGGGCAGCCGTAATTTCCTTCCAAAGTTCGCGGAGGCTGGTGTCACAGTCGTACTTTCGTGGACTGCACTACGGTAGGACAGAAGAAACGGCTGTATGTGCTTGTACCAATCCCTTTGCCTGCTTGCTACGACTTTTGCCAGATAGCTCTCCAACGTTTGGTTAAAGCGTTCCACCATTCCATCAGATTGTGGGTGGTAAGAAGTGGTTCTTGTCTTGTGGGTACCCATTATTCGGCAAGTCTCCTGAAATACTTGTGATTCAAAATTCCTTCCTTGATCACTGTGAATTTCTAAGGGTACTCCAAACTTCCTGGACTAATTTATCTGCGACAGTTGTAGCTTCTTGGTTAGGAATGGCGAACACTTCTGGCCACTTTGTGAAGTAATCCATGACAACCATTAAGTACTTGTTCCCACTTTCACACTCTGGGAATGGTCCCGCAACGTCTAGTGCTATCCATTCTCAGGGGGCTCCAACGTTGTACACTTTTAATGCACCTCTGCTGCGTGTTTGGGGTCTTTTCACAGCCGCACAAGTGATACATTTACGAAAACAGTCCTCCATGTCTTCTCGACAGTGGATCCAGTAAAATCGCTCTCGGATCTTCATTAGAGTCCTTTTTACCCCCCATATGTCCTCCTGAACATACATCATGGTAGAGCCGTAGAACATCCGGTACTTTGGCTTTAGGGACAACCATTTGTAGATGACACCTGTCCCCTCGAGCGTTTTCCCATTTACGGCACAAGACTCCATCCTGGATAACCAAGCTGTTCCATTGGGCCCAATAACTCTTTGTGATGGAACTCATCGCTGCCACATCACTCCAATTGGGTTTAGGAGCACCAGCTTTGATCTACTCGAAGATCAGTTTGATCTCTGAGTCATTTTGCTGCTTTTGCATTTTGCTTTTTTGGGTTTCCTTCCATTCATCACTGAGATTCGTTCTAAGCACCCTCACGGTTGCTACCTCCTTAGTCTCTTGCCTGGCACAGTGCTTAAAATCTTCAGGACAAGGTCTTCTTAACAAGGCGTCTGCGTTACCGTGAGTTCTCCCAGTGCGATGTTCAGTTATGCAGTCAAACTCTTGCAGTAGTTCAATCCACCATCATCACAATCCATGTCGCCACTTGTCCCTCCGGATTTTTGAACTGTAATAGCCACTTCAATGCAGCATGGTCAGTTCGCAGCTGGAACTTTCGTCCCAGCAAATACACTCTTTTGCAAAAAAAACGGGCACCTAAGGAAATTACGTTCTAAGGACGATTTGAGTTATCATCGTTCTCTTGCCATGAAATTTAATTATTTGACGTACTCTGTATACTTATAAACGTGTAAACTAATACGCGTGAAGTGAACTTCGGCAATATTTTTTTTTAAAAGTCGATTAATTCTTTAAAACCGATGTACACGGCCAAACAATAAGAAGTGGTCGGCAATAAAGACATGAAGATTTTTTTACTTTTTTTGATTAAATAAAGTTACAAATGTAAAAACCTATAAACGAGTGTGACCTTTTACCCTCTTGCCAAAATCACAACTTGAATCCTTCTGGGCATGCTTTCCACGATGTTTTTAATAACGTTTTGAGGAATACGTTCCCACTCTTCTGCAATGACTCGTTTTAGCTCCCTGGTATTTTGTGGAGCAGGTTGCACTGATCTTACCCGTCTCTTTAGAACATCCCAGGCAAGCTCAATTGGATTGAGGTCAGGAGTTCGAGCTGACCAATCTAAACGACGGATCCCAACTTCTTGCATTCGCTTCGGTAACGGTGCGGGCGAGCATAGTCGTCCATAAAAATGGAATCTTCCCCAAGTACAGTCAATGCAGGTTGTGCATATGGAATTAGGAATTCCATTATGTACCGGTGTGCTTTTAATGTTCCATTTTCTATGAAAACTAACTCCGTACGCTGCGTCGAATTAATTGCTGCCCAAAACAAAACGGAGCTTCAGCCATACGGAGTGATTTCTTCGAAACACACTTCCGCATAGCGTTCCCGTGGTCTTCGTAGCACTCGCTGGCGTCGGCCCTCTCCGCACAAAGAGATTCTAGCTTCATCAGAAAACAATACTTTATTCCAGTCCTCCAGAGTCCATGAAGCACAGTTTCGAGCAAACTAAAGTCGAGCAACACGGTGCTCACGGAGTAATTTAGGACCCCGAGCAAATCAAATCAAATCAAATCAAAATCATTTATTTCAAGTAGGCCAGTTACAGGCACTTTTGAATAGTCAAACAACAATAACATATTAAGCTACAGTCCCAGTCACTAGACATAATAACTGTGAAAGTACTGTAGTTGCCCATTCCAAAGCGTAGATCTCTATGGAGAAGAATGGGCAAGAAACTCCATGGACACTCTTTTAAATTAATAGCTTGTTACAAAAATCTTGGTTACATCATTCATGTTGAGATGGTAAATTATGTGAGAACGATGTAGCAAGACGTGCACGTTAAAAGTGTCCACAGTAAAAACAAACAAAAAAAAAAAAGACAATTCAAAAATAAAATAAATAGTTCGAAATAAGCCGTGGCAACTAAGAGATGACCAGGCACAACTGACAGCGCCCGTTCACGAACATCACGCATGGATCAGCCATCATTCAACTCAACCATTTTGAAGGGAACTAAATGACCCGACACACGCGCCACCATCAGCGTGACATTTAAGTGAGCATGACATACTCTTAACCGCCAGGGCACATTGAAGTCAATAAAAGACGTAGGTTTCCAGTAAATGATAGCTTTCTAGTACATAGTGCTCACACAATATGGGCTGTGCGACTATACAATACTAAATTAATTGAATTTGTACAATGCAAAGTTAGTTTATACAATCTTCAGCAGCTCCAACAATACTATTTAATGCTATCAATTCATGCGCCCCTGTCCTTGTGGAGCAGGACCGGCATTGAGCCAAGCATTATTATCAGCGATATAATCGTCCAATTTGTAATAAGCTTGCTTACATAGTGTGCGTTTAATGCATGTTTTAAATTTCATCTCACTCAGTTCAAGAATACTTTGTGGAATTTTATTATAGCATCTTAAACAGAAGTTTGTTCTGTATGGTGTCGGACGTAAAGAATAGCATCATCCCATGTCTTCCCGTGGGTGTCGTAAGAGGCGACTAAGGGACTTAGCAGAGAATGGGCAGCAGCGTTCTCTGTGCTTTTGTAACAACCGTACTGCGATCGCCAACCCGCCTGCCAAGCGTGGCGATTATGGCAAAACCCCCCTAATAGGAATAGGCCTCCCCCTTCTTGGGGGAGGCCTATGTCCAGCAGTGGACGTCTTTCGGCTGAAATGATGATGATGATGATGATCTTAAACAGTACCCCATGAAAGATGAGTCTACTTTAGCGAGTCTGAAGCCTGGCTGAACTAATTGGTCCCTATTTCTAGTACTGTAAGTATGTCTGTCACCTCTTTTACTAAAAAGGTGCAGATTTTTTCTTACGTACATTATGTTTTCATAAATGTATTGACAATGTACCGTCATGATGTTAATGTCCTTAAACAGTTCCCTTAGAGAATCGCGCCTACGGAGATTATATATGGCTCTGATGGCTCTTTTTTGCAGAATAAAAATAGACTCGATGTCTGCAGCCCGTCCCCATAACAAAATGCCGTAAGACATTATACTGTGAAAGCAACTAAAATAGACCAATCTCGCGGTATCTACATCGGTATATTGACGGATTTTTCTAACAGCATATGCTGCTGAACTTAGCCGCCCCGCAAGAGATGTTAAATGAGAACCCCACTGCAGCCTTGAATCAAGCGTAATCCCCAGGAACACTGTATTATCGACAAATTCTAGTTTCTCATTATTCAATATTATATTACAATCACTACTTTTAACATTTGGTAATGAAAATCTTATGCATTTAGTTTTTTTTTCATTTAATACTAAATTGTTTGCTGTGAACCAATTATGGACCTGAAGTAGGGCATTGTTAACGTTATCTAGATTTTGGGCCCGTCTATTTATCTTAAAAATTAAGGAAGTATCATCAGCAAATAACACCATATTTTGAGGTTGAGTTTTTAATAAATAGGGTAGATCGTTAATATATACTAGAAAGAGGAAAGGACCCAATATAGACCCTTGCGGAACCCCCATTTTTACTTTTAAACCCTGTGAATTAACACCATTTATTTGAACTTGCTGTTGCCTTTCACTCAAATAAGATTTTACCAAACTAAGTGCAAGTTTACCTAGTCCGTAATGCTCAAGTTTCAAAAGTAATGTGTCGTGATTTACACAATCAAATGCTTTCGAGAGGTCACAAAATATTCCTATGAGCCGGGCGGTAACTCCTGATATTGGCAGCCAAGGCCTCCTCTTGAACGTCCACAAGCTAACTTTTATTCCTCTTACTTCTTCAAAGCTCTTCTTCAGGTCCACACTTAACGCTTTACGATTCCGCAACGCCTGACTCACCAAAATGCGGTCTCTTGGTTCTGTGCATCGTTTTCTTCACGAACCGGATCTTCTTTTGACCGAAGCGGTCTCTTGATACCGTTGCCAAGTCCTCTGGGCAGTTGAACGACTCACATTTAGCCGCTGAGACACGTAAGTTTGCGAACGACCTTCTTCAAGTAGGGCTATAATTTTACCGGCCCTTATCGCTTTTTAACTCATATCAAAAACTGGTATTTAATGTAAAAAGAAAGATTAAATTGTTTAATTTGCAGAAAATTTCCAGAGTTTTAAAATTTTGGTAATCAGTAAAAATATCGTTTGAGCAATTCGCGCCATTAGTAAAGCAATTTTACAATAATCAATATTTTTCTTTTAATCATTTCAAAATTTAAATTTGGAACGTAAAGAATCATGCCAGGATGCTTCAAATGACATGCCAATACATTGTCAAATGAATAAAACCTCTTTCTTGTTCTTCTTCATTGAAATAGAGAAAAAAATCTATGGTGCCCGTTTTTTTTTTGCAAAAGAGTTAAATTTACTGAAATGCTGCAATGTATTCAATGCAATGATTTCTTTCCGGTTTGGTTTGTTTAAAAATAGGTGTTTTGCACAGACGTTTCTTTAATTCCTGAAATGCAACGTCGCAGCTATTGTCCCAACAGAATTGTCGCTTTTCCTCAGTGAGTTTGTGTAGAGGTTTCGCAATGTCAGCAAAATTCTTTGCGAACCGTCGATAGTAGGAGCAAAAACCCAAAAGTACTCTGACCTGTGTCCAGTCTTTCGGAACTTGCCAATTCTTGACGGCGACTACTTTCCGTCTGTCTCTTTCCTGTGATTATTCTTTCAACTCCTCGTATGTGAGGCGCACGGTCTTATCCACTGAGCTAGCATTGAAC
Organism: Cerastis rubricosa; assembly: GCA_949152445.1. Lineage (NCBI taxonomy): Eukaryota > Metazoa > Arthropoda > Insecta > Lepidoptera > Noctuidae > Cerastis > Cerastis rubricosa. The sequence goes on along the minus strand of OX424545.1, from coordinate 7,309,576 downwards.
TAATATCGAACCGCTACAAGTTAATTTCTCTATCCTGAGCCTAATTTTATATATTTATATAAATAAATATTTCTTTAAATATATATTTATATATTATACTTATATCGTATATATAAAATTCTCGTGTCACAGTGTTAGTTACCATACTCCTCCGAAACGGCTGAACCGATTTGTATGAAATTGTGTGCATATCGGGTAGGTCTGAGAATCGTCCAAAATCTATTTTATTTATACACATAAAAAAAGTCCACGCGTACGAAGTCGCGCGCAGTTAGTTATTATATTATAAATGCGAAAGTTATTATATTAAAAATTTGTTTGTTACCTCTTCACGCCTAAACCAATGAAGTGATCATCCTCAAATTCTGCATGTACGTTGTAAGGTGTACACAAACGGCCATAGGATACCTTTCATCCCGACAAAAAGTACTGATCCGAAGGAAAACAACAATAACTTTCTTATCACAATAGATGGCGCCACGAGCTATTGTCAAATTCTAAATTTAATCGAACAATAAATTTTAAATTTACTTCTTTATTAAAAAATAAAACTGCACGCGTAGCAAGACCACTGTAGAAACGAGTTTTGTCTACGGAATAATCGACATAATGACAGATAGACAATGACAATGTGGCACTTTGTCGATTTATCCGTCGACATAGCCCGTTTCTACGGCGGTCATGCTACGCGTGCAGTTTTTGGAGCATAGTCTGTAGTTCCAGGGCTGTGTGGGCAAAAAGGACCATGTCGTCGGCAAGTCGGAGATTCGTCAACCTCTTACTGCCGACTTTAATGCCCTTGGTTGTCCATGACGCTGCTTTGAATTATTTATTATTCGTTTGACGAATCTATTCGATAATATTTCGATAACCTTTTCTATAAAATAACAATCCAAACAACCAAACAATCCAAAATAACAATCAACCTGTAATTTATTAGGAAAAAATAAGAAAACAAAAATATAAACATATTTTTAAAAAAATGCGATATTGAAATGTAGGTACATACATTATATTAAAAAAATAAGATAAAAAAGAATTGCGTGTACTGAGGTTCGAACCTAGAGATCACCGCGGAAGCAATGTGCGAAGTAGGCTAGCGGCGCGCTGGGCTATTCGTACTTTTATATTGAGTTTTGGAATTAAGCTTCTATACATTTATTGACGTCGCACATCGACGTGATTCAAGCGGGGCACCCCGCAGTAGGCGGGACTGAAGGGACTACTCGACCCCCCTCTTCATCTGCTTCACCCCCTCAAAAGCATGAAAGTCGCCTAGAAGAGCGCCTTAATAATACAAATTTTTTTATAGCCTTATAGGCAATTGAGTGCATTCCTAGAAATGGGTGATACTAGCCCGTTATGTTTAATTTTTGGTGTACAATAAAGTTTTATTCTATTCTATTCTTTTCTACTAAACCTAATTTGCAACAAATAAAAACTTTGTAAATACATCTTCGATCAATAATAGTTTATTGATCGAAGAAATACATGAACAAGCATGAACCGTACACATTTAGAAAAAAGGAAAAAAACATACGCAAGAAGCTTTTAAGAAAACTATTTTTTTAGCCCAAGGTTTATACCTATTCTTCTCAATTGTGCTTTTAAAAAGAAATGAAAAAAAAAAGTTTTTAGTTTTATAGTTTGGAATTAGGTAACGCGACGATCAGTTTTGAACAATCCAGCTCAATAATTTTGGTATTTAAAATGTTTCTTATTCATTCCGATTGGCATAATAATTTATTATGCCTAAGCTTCTAAGACCGTGGTCGCCAAACTGCGGCCCCGGGCCGCATAAAGCCCGCCGCTGTTATTTGTGCGGCCCGCGAAAAAGAAAATTAATTTTACAAATAATACTGATAGATGAAAATGTGGTTTTTAAGAAAACAAAAATCGCAATCGCCTATGACCACACCATGAGGATTACAAGTAGTCCCAAAGATGTCAACATAAAAGAAATAATTTAAAAAATACAACATCACAATTCGTAAAGTTGACCTTAATTTAATTTTTTCATTATGTTGCTTTTAATGTTGTCCTTTCTAATAATAAAAAAAAAAAACAAATTAATATTTTTATTCACATTCACTTGCACCTGCGTTTCTAGTTTACACATGCAATTCACAAGTCTGGGCCTTGACCAAAAAAGTGTGACCGCTGTTATAAACAGTACAAATAAAAAATGTATATTTTTCAGTTGCCACCATGTCGTGGGTCGTAGCACTGTCGGTGGTCGCAGCCACCGGGTTCTTATATTGGCAGTACTGGAAGTGGACCCACAGGCGGATGCTGGAGCTGGCAGCTAAGTTACCAGGCCCGCCAATGTTGCCAATACTTGGTAACGCCCACAACGTCATGATAAATCCTGGAGGTAGGTTGTTTTTCTAAGTGAACTTTGACCTCTTTGCCAGGAGCTACTCGATCAAGCGAAACCGTGCCTTGCGACAGCGATGATAGGAATTGATTATAGAGATTCCACCCGACGCGTTGTCGGCACATTGCGACGTCTGAGCGATGACACTGCGTCGTTCTACATTGACATCAGAACAAGCCGCATGGTGCGTTGTGAGTTGGTGCGCAATGCGTGGGTGTCGAACAAGCGGCAGAGAGACGAAGCAATAACCCTCTGTAGTCGGTTTTTTTTTTAATATCGCAAAGAGCTTTCGTGCCTTTTGATGTCTAAGGGCTCATTTACGCAGACTCGGCGCGTCGGGCGGAGCGGTGCGCGGCGCGCCCCGCTTTAAATTCAAACATATGGTGATGTATGAGAGCGTTTATGGAGAAGCGGTTTGACGCCCGTTTGCTTGAGATGTAGGCAGCCGACGGGCGTTATGTCACTCGGACAGATACAAGTATACGGCAGTGCCCGGGTTCGAACCCACACGGAACAAATTTACAACGTCGTAGTTTTATCCTAAAATAATCATTTTGTTTTTATTAAAAAAATTATAGTGTTTTTTTTTTCGTAAATTGGTAAATTTTTGAATGACAGAAGTGACTAGAGAAGATGCCTGTTTTGAGAATAGTGTTAAAAAGGTTGCAAATGTTAGGTAATTGGTTCTATAAAATAGAAAAATTTTGGAGCCTAACAGGCAGAGTCCCATGTAAATGGTGATAGCGGCAGAGCCTTCTTTTCCGCTGGGCTCACTGGGCACATGCTCAGGGCCACATGATCTAAGGGGCCCCCAAGTTCCTGTAATTGTCAAAGCTAGAGGCTGTCAAAAGAAGCTTAACTTATCCCAGGCAGTACCTAAGGCTACTAAAATTTTTGAGCTCGCTCCGCTCGCTTAAAAAGGTTGTTTTTTTGAGGCGAACAACTTTAAATTGAAAGAAAACACAGAAAAAAGTTTAATGTAACTTTGATTTTTTGTCATTATTGTTTGTTTAAACTAATGTAAGGAAAGTTTATTTTAACAATCATGCAAAAAAAATATTGATATGTTTATGCATTATTCTCATTTTGACCTATGGATCCCAGACCACGTTTGCCATATTAATGATAGCAGCCCGCCCCGGCTTCGCACGGGTATTTAACAATACACAAACATAAAAAACCTTCTATTTGCGTCAGGTAACTAAAAAAAATCTCTGTGGTGTGAAATTCTGTACGGTGTCGGGTTCTGTATGGTGTCGGACGTATAGAATAGCACCATCCTATATCTTCCCGTGGGTGTCGTAAGAGGCGACTACGGGACTTGCCAGAGAATGGGCAGCAGCGTTCTGTGGGTTTTTGTAACAACTGTACTGCGATCGCCAACCCGCCTGCCAAGCGTGGCGATTATGTCAAAACCCCCCTTATGTCAATGGCGACACTTGGGGGAGGTCTATGTCCTGCAGTGGACGTCTTTTGGCTGAAATGATGAATGATGATAAACTAAAACAAATAAATTATAAACAAAGTTTGAATATTCCCCTCCCGTAAGGCCCGTCTGTATGGTGTCGGGCGTCTGTATGGTGTCGGACGTAAAGAATAGCATCATCCCATATCTTCCCGTGGGTGTCGTAAGAGGCTACTAAGGGACTTGCCAGAGAATGGGCAGCAGCGTTCTCTGTACTTTTGTAACAACCGTACTGCGATCGCCAACACGCCTGCCAAGCGTGGCGATTATGACAAAACACCCCCTTCTTTGGGGAGGCCTATGTCTAGCAGTGGACGTCATTTGGCTGAAATGATGATGATAATGTAAGGCCCGTACCCCAGTGACGCCTACATCGTATAAGGTGATGCCTAGCCAGCTGAGCAGGGTGAGCGGCGACCACGCAACTTTTTTCTAATACTTACATTTTTAAACTCCTGATATCTTTCGAATGGAACGACCGAATTGAATAATTCAAAAAGTTATATAAAGGTATTGAAGCAGTCTTGAATATGAAGTAATTTATTTTGATAAGGATTAATACCAAGATACAAATACAGAGTCTTTTCTAACGGCGGCATTAAAATATATATTTTTTAAATAAAAGAACACTTAAATAAATATAATAGTTAGACATATGCTGTCGCGACACTTTTTGTAAATAATGATGATTGTGTTCTGCAAAGTCGTAATACATTATTTTATTCTATCATCAATAGTTTTCGCAGCGCACGCGATGTAAAGAATATTTTAGGTAATTTTTATACACCTTGGGTTACATAATTGCAGTTTTAGTAAGGATCCCTAATTTTTTTGAAAATATAATATAGCCTATGTCACCCGCGGATAGTGTAGCTTCCCAACAGTGAAAGAATTTTTCAAATCGGTTCAGTAGTTTCGGAGCCTATTCAATGCAAACAAACAAACAATCAAATCTTTCCTCTTTATAATATTAGTTTAAGTTTATTTAAATAAAAGAACACTTATTGTGGCATAAATATAATAGTTAGAAATATGCTGTCGCGACACTTTTTGTAAATAATGATGTGTTCTGAAAAGTCGTAATACATTATTTTATTCTATCATCAATAGTTTTCGCAGCGCACGCGATGTAAAGAATATTTTAGGTAATTTTTATACACCTTGGGTTACATAATTGCAGTTTTAGTAAGGATCCCAAATTTTTTTGAAAATATAATATAGCCTATGTCACCCGCGGATAGTGTAGCTTCCCAACAGTGAAAGAATTTTTCAAATCGGTTCAGTAGTTTCGGAGCCTATTCAATGCAAACAAACAAACAAACAAACAAACAATCAAATCTTTCCTCTTTATAATATTAGTTTAGATAGTTTAGATTAGATTAAATAAAATAACACTTATTGTGGCATAAATATAATAGTTAGACATATGCTGTCGCGACACTTTTTGTAAATAATGATGTGTTCTGCAAAGTCGTAATACATTATTTTATTCTATCATCAATAGTTTTCGCAGCGCACGCGATGTAAAGAATATTTTAGGTAATTTTTATACACCTTGGGTTACATAATTGCAGTTTTAGTAAGGATCCCAAATTTTTTTGAAAATATAATATAGCCTATGTCACCCGCGGATAGTGTAGCTTCCCAACAGTGAAAGAATTTTTCAAATCGGTTCAGTAGTTTCGGAGCCTATTCAATGCAAACAAACAAACAATCAAATCTTTCCTCTTTATAATATTAGTTTAGATGCCATGCCAATCATGCCATTGGGGCACGAAACATCAGTAATCATGTCTCTGTACTGAACGTCAGTCAGTGGTGAGCATCATTGACCGTAACGTCGACGTTAACCATTATCATTTTTGAACCTTCGACGAAATTAGAATCAATAAAATCGAGTTAACATTCAACGAATTATTGCCGAAATACGGCCTGAATTTCCAGTAATCGGCATGTTCGCGCCGCGGTGACCTCATGACTAAAACCATATTTCATACATTCTTCGCATAAAGTTATCCGTAATAAAAAAGCTAATTTCATGGACATCCAAAATATTTTTCTATGTTTTAAGTTGTTGTATTATTTCTCTATGAACTGTCAACAGAAAACCTAAACTATCCGAGGCGGGGCGCAAAAAAATTCGAGCTCGCTTCGCTCGCTCTTGCATCCTACAAGGGCCACATTATTCTCAAGTGCCCAGGGCCCCCAATTGGTTAAAGACGGCCCTGGATAGCGTGCGAGCCTTGTGCCATCAATTGGGCACAAACCCAGACCCCGTGGCTGCTACTGAGGAATATCTGCTGGAAAAACCTAATAATTATCATTTTGTTGATTGTTGAATTATAAAAATATTTCAACTAACTTACGTTTTTTTCGGTTTAATGCTAACTTATTTTTTTATATTTCAGAAATTCTAAAAAAGATTGAGGAGTCCTATATAACTTACGGACAATACTTCAGGCTGTGGTTGGGGCCCGAGCTCAATGTTATCGTGAGGAATCCAACAGACGTGAGAGTGAGTACAACACCTTACACAGGGTGAAAGGGAAACGACCTATACCTTGAAAGGGGTCAAAACTGGATGCAAGAAAATTACAATAAAATCGAAGAACCGATACAGCTCGGTATCCATCCGGTTTTGACCCTTAGTTAACTGAACTTTATTTGTTGCCAATGATCTCTTTTAAGGGAATAGGTCGTTTCCCTTTCATCTAAACTAATATTATAAAGAGGAAAGGTTTGATTGTTTGTATGTTTGTTTGTTTGCTTTGAATAGGCTCCGAAACTACTGGTTCGATTTGAAAAATTCTCTCAGTGTTAGATAGCCCATTTATCGAGAAAGGCTATAGGCTATATATCATCACGCTACGACCAATGGGAGTGGAACAGCAATGAAAAATGTTCTGAAAACGGGGAAAATGTGACGCAAACGAAGTTGCGCCGGTCAGCTAGTTCTGTATAAGGTGTAAAACGAACCTTCACTGAGCTGTCTACCAAGTATTCAAACTACTCAAAACGACTTTTTGTGGGGTGAACAATCACAGTTTATGTTAGGACCCGAACCGTGCCTCTTCTGCCGACGTTTTATAAGTGCCCATGTAGGCCTATGTAAAATAAAATATTTTGATTTTGATTGATTTGAGGACTCAATGTAACGCACTCAAACATTCTGCTGATGGATGCATTGAATTGTTCGTCGAAAAAACAAGCCTATCAACCTTCGTTCAATATTCGTGGCTGCTACTGAGAAATTCCTGATGGAAAAAACCCAATAACACTTTGCCCTACCTGGGAATCGAACCGAGAACCCCATGCTCAGCAACACTACTACATGAAAACACTCGACAAACAAGGCAGTCTTTTAAATAAATATGTCCTTGCCCATTATTAAAATGTCTATAATTCCAGGCATTACTGACCAGCACTAAAGTGAGCGAAAAGGGACCTACTTATGAGAGTTTTATACCATTTATTGGATATGGCCTTCTTTCGGGAGGTAAGCAGCTATTATGTACCTACGTCTGTATTCTCCTTTCAGGCAAAGTGATTTAGGATTTATGGCTGGTTGACGCCTCCAATGAGACTAACTACATTTATTCAGCTTCATTCGAGTTTCACTGAACGATTTTGGTCACACTTATGCAGTTCAGCTTCTATCAGCCGCGTACAGAACCATCTGTGTAGAGCGCTGTTCCGGCACGTTAGGAGCTGAACGTTGACTGTTTCCGACTCCTCATCGACAAGTTGCGACCGCGTACAATGCTGAACGCGGCGAAACAGCGCTGTATACGGATGGTTGTGATGAATTCTATCTATAGTATTCGCATAACAACACACATTGGTCCTCATTTTAACCTCCTTACTAAACCGTGGTTTTCTATGGACATAGACCGAATAGGAATGAATAAGTGTGGTTAGTTTCTATTGATGAGAGATGAGACTTTAACATAACGAGCTCCTTTTCATCGTTTCTGTAATAGGCGCCACTTTCTAACTTCCTTTTTCTCATTTCTAACTTTTTGCATTAAGTCACTTCACTTATCCATCTCATTATTCTTATCTCAACTTCTCATCTCTGCGGCATGCAATCTTTTTTCATCCGTCTTCTTCACTGCCCATCATTCCGATTCCATGAGACAGGTCGAATCACGGACTTGTATATTTTCCCCTTTAATTTGAGGGAAGTTAAAGGGGAAACTAAACAGTAAACTGTCGCCATTTCATCCATCGTGAGTTGATCCGGTACGTTACGTCCCGGTCTACCTCGCCATCTCCTTGGACAAGCGACCCGAGGTACCGAAAATCGGAGCAGATCGGTATGGGCGTTACGGCAACGGCACAGGACTGGAGACACCGCCGAAATAACAAAACAAGTATTCCGTTTTGGTTCTACTTAGTTTCAGGCTAACATTCTCTAGTCTTTGTCACCACACCACATCTGCTCTGGACCTCTAGGTCACTCTCGGCTTATAGTACTAATATCGTCGTCAAACAGCATAACACCAGTGAGCCTCTTCCTGGATGTCCAACGTAAGAGCGTCCATTATCACCAGGAAGAGGCTTAGATCCGACCCTGGGTGCAAGCCAACTGCCACATTGAACCTGTAGACCGTACTTGGGTTCTCCATCGACTGTACCTACATCGCTCGGATCAACTGTCAAATGTTGGGGGTCCTAGGGTCTATTAAATCAGACAACCAACTCGATTGAATGTACTTTAATAACTGAATAATTGGAATCTATATTATAATGCGCATTAGAGTAAAGTGATAGCTTAGCTTAATATTATACTTATCAAGGCGGGGATTCCACCATAAATGAATATCGACGCCATATTGCCTTTCAGTCGCTAACTGTGCAACTTTATTCTTCATTATTGCTAATTAGATGGATGGGTAGTTGAAGTTACACACAACACTTGACTCAAACTCCTTGTGTTTATTTCTAATAAACCAGTTACAGGCACTTTAACACTTATAAACTTTCCATAGGTTGAGCCGCCTATTCACAAACATGGTTGATGTTATTAGAGAATGGGATACGGTTGCAGAAAGAAAATACTTATTTGTAGTGCAACAGAAAAATATAATTTTTCGACCTTTTATTACTACGGTTGCTAGGACACGATAAGCAGTAGACAAGATCTAGTTTATATTAAACTTATAGGTTTGCAACCTCTAACACCGCCCCTTAAACTTATCTTGTTAACATACATCAGTAGCCAAACCTAACTCGTTTACAAAATACTTGTGTTTCTCTACCGACAAAGGTTTAGTCAAGACATCCGCCGTCATTTTGGACGTTGGCAAGTAATTTATTTTTACTGCACCATTGCTGACCGCCTCCCGGACGAAATGATGACGTATGTCTATATGTTTTGACCTACCATGAAACATACTACTTTCAGTAAATTTCAAGGCCGACTGATTATCATTGAAAATAGATATTTCAATGTTACTACCTATACATTCGTGCAAGAAAGTTTTTATAAACAGTGCTTCTTTACAAGCATCGGAGAGTGACATGTACTCCGCCTCAGTACTCGATAACGCAACGGTACGCTGTTTCCTACTTTCCCAACATGTTATAGAATTCCCAATTTTGAAAACATATCCCGTATAAGAACGTCTATCGATTTCATTAGAAGCCCAGTCTGCATCAGCAAAACCCGTCACAGATAAGCCAGTTTTCTTATAGGTAATGCAGTAATCTACTGTACCTTTAAGATAACGCAACACGCGTTTAACTGCTTTTCAGTGGACATCGGAAAAACAGTTATTGAATTGGCTTAATACGCTTACAGCGTGACATATATCAGGACGCGAACAGACCGCTACATACATAAGACAACCGATCAATTCTCGATACTCCAAACTGTCATCCTTTTTATCAGCTTTGTTCAATTTTTGGCACTGCATTGGAGTTTCAACAGATTTGCAGTCTTGCATGTTGTATTTCTCTAAAAATCTCTTTTTAATATAGGCACTTTGATCTAGAGTGATTTTGCCATGATCTTTCCTGATTCTTAATCCTAGAACTCTTTCTACAGGACCAAGATCTTTTATCACAAATTCTTTCATCAGCAATGATTTAGTTTTAGTTTTTTCCGCATTACAATTGCTGAAAATTACTAAATCATCAACATACAACGCAATAATTAAAAACTTGTCGCCATTTTGCTTTATGTATACACATGGTTCAGAGACCAATCTCTTGAACTTGAGTTTGTTGACAAGAATATGATTGATCTTTTCATTCCATGATTTAGGCGCTTGTTTTAGACCATACACAGCTTTGTGTAGTCGATACACCTTGTTATTGCCTCTACCTTTTTCAAAACCTTCTGGTATTTCCATGAAAATGGTTTCTTTTAAATCACCGTTTAGAAAGGCTGTTTTTACATCCATGTGGTCAATCTCCATATCGTACTCCACAGCCAAAGCTAATAACATTCTTATGGTTTCGTATCTCACTACAGGTGAAAAAGTTTCAAAATAATCCACTCCATACTTTTGTGTAAATCCTTTTGCCACTAGACGTGCTTTGTATTGTAATAGTTCACCGTTAAGCCCTCTTTTCTTCTTAAATATCCATTTGGTCTTTATTGGCTTTGCACCTTTCGGCAAATCGGTTATAGTAAAGCACTTATTGTCCAAAAAGGACTGATATTCGTCTTTCATAGCAGCTCGCCACTGCCTGGCTTCAGAACTATTCAACGCTTCTTCAACTGTTCTTGGATCATCACTGCCACACGCTTCCCCCGTCAAAAAACCACACAGGAAGGAGTTCTCATCAGCTTCCACGTATTCTGCTCTCGAGTCATCTGTCTCAAATGAAACATCTGGAACATAAGTAGCATTTGAGTGATGATCTGTGACCAAGCTACTGGTCGAAGCCTCGCTATCGTTAGCATCATCAGTAGTCACAGAAGTTTGTTCCGACTCTGTTCTATTCTCGGATACATAAGGAGTCTTAAGTTCTATAATCGTATCTGATTCCACTTTATTGAAATTCAGATGCTTGAGGAATTGATTCTCAATGAACTTAACATTTTTCGCTATTGTTAGCTTATAACTCTCAAGATCCAATAGCCGGTATCCCTTTGTGTTCTCACAATATCCCGCAAATATGTAAGGTTTAGATTTGCGATCCAGTTTTTTACGATTATTTTGCACAGCGTAAGCTAAACAACCAAATACACGTAAGTTATCTAAGTTTACCTTATGTCCAGTGTAAATCTCTTCTGGAGTTGCACCTCTAACTGCCTTTGTAGGTGAACGATTTTTTATGTACACCGCAGTGTTCGCAGCCTCAGCCCAGAATCGTTGATCCAAACCTGCTTCCAAAAGCATACAGCGCACCGCCTAAATAATCGTTCGGTTCGCACGTTCGGCAACTGCATTTTGCTGTGGACAGTGAGGAACAGTAGTATGATGCCGGATTCCACACTTACTCAAATACTGCTTAAATCTCGTATTGATGTACTCGCCACCATTATCGCTTCTCAGTATTTTAATTTTTTTATTAGTTTCGTTCTCTACAAGAGCTTTAAAAATCAAAAAACACTCAAAAACTTTGTCTTTCGATTCTATTAAATAACAAAACGTCTTCCTAGAAAAATCGTCAATAAATGTTAGCAAATATCTCGCACCGCCTATAGATTTCACTGGCCTAGGGCCGCACACGTCCGTGTGAACTAGTCCTAACACCTCACTTGCACGTGAAAAGGATTTTTTAGGGAAAGGTAAATTAGTAACCTTACCTTCAATACAGGCGATACATTGCTCGTATGTGGATACATCGTAGTCGATACCAGCCGCCATACCACTTTTGAGCAGGTTCATGCTGCGACTATTCAGATGTCCAAGCCGACGATGCCATAAACCCTGAGATGGAAGATCTACCTGGGTACTCAAGGAGACGCTTACTGGCATACTGTGTACGCGCGAAACGGAATTTATATACGCATCCCCGGTTTCTAATTTATAAAGACCGCATGCATCCCGTTTTGCTACAGCTACTACATTTCCGTTTTTGTAAAATTTACAAAAAATCGATGTAAATTTTACTTCAAAACATTTTTGTGTCAAAGTACTGACAGATAACAGATTACATGACAAGTTCGGTATAAAAACTACATTACTGACAGTTACCCATTGTTTTTGTAAAAAGAGTTCCACATTACCACGACCCGATGTAAAAAGTTTTTCACCGTTCGCAACGCTTATTTCCTTTGGCGTATCACACACAAAATCATGTAAAATGTCTCTACTATTCGTCATGTGGCAAGTTGCACCACTGTCAACGTACCACACATCTCGATCCAGCTTCACCGTCAGAGCCGACAACATAGTCGTCTTACCAGGAGTTTTCTGAACCTTCTCCTCCTCTTGACAACTGGAACTAGATGGCTTATCCTTATGCGGTGCTTTCTGTCTGCAATCTCTAGCGTAATGACCTAATTTTTTGCATCGAAAGCACTTGGGACGCTTCGAGATTGAAGTCGAAGTCGTTAGGGCATTCTGTTCCGTACTTTCTGCATCACCTCGTCTCTGTGCCTCCTGGAGTAGTTTACTTTTCACCAGTTCGCTTGAGAGAGAAAAGCTACTATGCTCTAACGTCATAATGAGTGGGTCAAACTGCTTGGGAAGCCCACTGAGCATTATTATAGCAACGAACTCGTCTTCCAGAGAAGCATTTATGTCTTGCAGTTGTTGGGCAGTATCTTGAATTTTTGTAACATACGCCTCCATACTCTCAAACTGCTCTAATTTTAAGCTAAATAGCATTCTGAGGAGACCTAATCGTCTACACAGACCTTTATCCTCGAACGATTTCTGTATATTCTTCCAGGCATCAAACGCAGTATTGCAATTCCTGACAACGGAGTAAACAGATGGCTGAACACTGAGGCAGATTCGTGCTAGCGCTTTTTCCTGTTTCTTCTTGTCTTCGCATTCCGGTTTATTTTTCTTATCGACCTCGTTGACACATTCAAACAAGTCTTCATGAATAAGCAACATCTTCATTTGAAATTTCCAGGTGGTGTAATTATTTACCCCGGAGAGTTTTTCAATTGCGACGGACTGGTTACTCATTTTCGCGATTTCGTAATTTTTACTTGATAGTATAATTATTTATATCATACGCGTTCTGCTTCCTCACGCTCTGCTACCATATTAGAGAATGGGATACGGTTGCAGAAAGAAAATACTTATTTGTAGTGCAACAGAAAAATATAATTTTTCGACCTTTTATTACTACGGTTGCTAGGACACGATAAGCAGTAGACAAGATCTAGTTTATATTAAACTTATAGGTTTGCAACCTCTAACAGATGTAATGTGTGTCTTTTGGATCTGTCTTTCAATTATTACAGTTCTTATTAACATAACTTATTATTGCTCACTTCAAAAACTACTTTCAATTCATTAATATTTCAATTGTCTAATCGCGACTTCGCGAGCTAGCTCGAACGACATCTTGCTCGTTTCGCCTGCGGTTCTGAGTGGGCGGAAGTACGCAACGCACACACACTCAATAGTTCAGTACAGTAATTTATTACATAGTAAGTTCATTAAAACTTCAGTTAAACAATACTAACTTCACCATTAATTATTTTAGTAATTAAACAATACCAATATCGACAAATGCAAAGGCGTTATTAAGTTAAAGCTTAATTACTTTATACAACAATAATTGCTTGCTTAAATTAAATATTGCCATTGTTAAAATCTAAATTGCCATTGCTAAAATCCCAGTTATCATAGAATGCTAATCTTAATTGTAACTATAGTTCTAGGTAAAGGCTTTAGTTAATAAATTACTCAATGAGTTGTCCGAAAGATCAAGCCCCATCTAAGCAGTTGTTAGCACACAACCCAATAGATGGCGCTCAGTCTCTTGATAATCGATACGGACGTTTCTAGATTCTTTATAATAATTGCACTGCCTCTACACAGATGGCATGGCAAGTTCATCAATATTATCACAAATGAGAATTATGAGTTGGTTCTTAATTAGATTAACGAATAGTCTAAGCAGGTAAACGCTCTTGCGGCGACATACTTAAATTCTAAAGGTACGTACATAGTACGTTATGCACTATTAGGGAGCATACATACACTTCACATCCGGGGGCGAAGGAAAAAAAAAACATTTTAATGAGTATTTTTTTAATGTTTTTACAAACCAACTTTACTAATTATAGTACAATATATTGTTTACTCAATAACTAAAATAATACATTCCAATATATAACTATTTACTAAACCTCACTAAACTGTACTAATGTTCTGTACTAATTTTTACTACAAATATTTATGAGCAATCCATTACCATAAAACAGAATTCTACTCCTGTATATGTTAAGCCATATAGGTTACCACAAGCGTTAAAACCAGATATAGCTAAACAGATCAATAAAATGATAGAAGATGATATTATAGAAGAATCGAACAGTGAATGGTCAAGTCCCATTTTATTAGTACCGAAAAAGAGTAAAGAAGGATCTGATAAAAAATGGCGATTAGTTGTAGACTACAGAAAATTAAATGAGACGGTTTGTGATGATAAGTTCCCTTTACCAAACATCAATTAAATTTTAGATTCTCTTTCTGGAGCTGAATATTTCACTCACCTTGACCTTCACCAAGTTTATTATCAAGTGACCTTAGAAACCAACAGTCGTAAATTAACTGCTTTTACTACCAATACAGGTCATTATCAAATGAAACGTTTACCAATGGGTCTCAAGATAAGTCCGAGCGCATTTAGCCGTATGATGTCAGTAGCAATGTCTGGTTTGACTTACGATAAATGTTTAGTATATCAGGATGATCTTATTGTATTTGGTAGAAATATTCAAATTCATAATCAAAACTTAACACATATAATGGAAAGATTAAGAAAAGTTAATTTAAAGTTAAATCCTCAAAAATGCGAATTTCTAAAGAAAGAAATTCTTTATCTAGGTCACGTTGTGACGGAGAAAGGTGTACTACCAGATCCTGAAAAAACAAATGTATAGAGAAATTACCCTATACCCAAAACAGTCTGGTCAGTATGGTGTCGGACCTTAAGAATAGCACCATCCCATATCTTCCCGTGGGTGTTGTAAAAGGCGACTAAGAGACTTGCTAGAGAATGGGCAGCAGCGTTCTCTGTGCATTTTGCAACCACCGTACTGCGATCGATTTGTGTTCGATGTACATCTAGAAATTCGGTAGTACATTTTGGAGGTACACCGTCGATGGAAAATCTATCGCGTATTTTGCGAATGTTTAATTAGGTAGTTTCCTTCCGTCTGTCTATTTAACTTTAAAAGATAACCTTCGTTTTCCCAGGCACATCAACTAATGACCACGGTACACCAGTGTGCCGCGGAACACTATGTTACAGCACTATGTTATACTATGTTACACTATGTTACACCATGTTACACAATGTTACAGCTATGTAGATGCGGAGTCCTTCAACGCCTTGCATAACGTCCAAATAAGCTGGATTCCTTCCACAAAAAAAACAAAAGTCACTTCATTCGTCTTGCAAGAGATGTTAAATGAGAACACCACTGTAGCCTTGAGTCGAGCGTGATCCCCAAGAAAACAGTTTCATCGACAAATTCAAGTTTCTCTTGATTCAATACTATGTCACAATCACTACATTTGACATTTGGTAGAGAAAATCTTATGCACTTAGTTTTTTTTTCCCATTTAATACTAAATTATTAGCGGTAAACCAGTTATGGACCTGTATTAGAGCGTTATTTACGTCGTTGAGGTTTGTGGCACGTCTGTTTATTCTAAATATTAAAGAAGTGTCGTCAGCAAACAACGCCATATGCGGTTGGTTTTTAAACAAATGGACAATGGTTCATTAATATATACTAAAAATCTTTTTTGCTACACTCTTAATACACCCAGCCATTTCATTCCAACAATCATTGACACTTCGACGATTCATGTCTCGCATCTCTATGATTTCATCTACCACTTGCTCTTTAAATCTTTCGCGCAATCATCCTTCTCTAACATATGCTATTTTTATGGGGGTGGTTTACTTTGCTGTTTTTGAGTTTAATTTGTGCGTTTATTTCCAAAATCTGGAGTCTGTCCTGTGTGTGAGTCCAAGTCTCCAGGAAGTCTCCAGTTCTCCCGGTAGGACTTTGCAGTCTTTGGTATATTCTAACTTGTTTCGTCAGACTAAAATGTAATCGATTTGAGTTTTGTGGTTGCCACTATTATACGTAACTAGATGTCTATCGTTCTTCTGGAACCAAGTGTTGGTTACTGCTAGGTGAAATGTGGTAGCGGCTTGTACCAGAGTCTCCCCCTCGTTTATTTTGATTTTCGAATCCCCATTCCCGATGCACTCTTTCATAATTACCTCTCCTTCTTCCCACATGCCCATTAAAATCCCCTCCATCAATCAATTCTTAATTCACCGGAATATTCATCAAAACGGCGCCTCCCAAAAATTTTCCTTTACTCTTTCATCACATCCCACTTGCGGGGCGTATACACTAATTACATTCAACATTACCATAACATAGCATTAACATATCTTTTACAACTATCAATCGATCAGTATCCCTTTTACATCCATCACGCTTTCTTTCAAGCTACTATCTAATACTATTCCCACGCCGTTCCTTCTCCCGTCACATCCACAGTAGAAAAACATGTTTTCCTCACCAATTTCCCTTGCTTTTGTACCCTTCCATTTCGTTTCTTGCAAATACGCCATATTTTTTCTTCATCTTTTGAATACATCCTCTAATTCTCTGGCTCTTCCAGTCATGGTCCCAACATTCCAACTAGCATACCTCAATCTCCCTTTCAGAGCTCGCTTCTTACGTCGCACTCGCCCGGGGTGGTGCGGCGTTGCCTGTGGGGTACGCCCTAATCCTATCGCGCATTATTCCATTTTCACTTGTCGTGTTACAAAGGATTTGGCTTTGATTTTACAGTCGGCCGCCTGCCTGACACGAACCCTCCTTGGGAATGCTGTTGTTGTTGATTTACCCGTCACTATTCGGTTGCTTCATCGTATGCACTGGGTCTTAAGCTTCCTTATTAGTGGCCTCTTACTACATCAACGAGATGCGTTGGGGTGGCCATATTCTTAATTCGGGACCACATGGCGGCATGATGTTATGTTCTAAAAATATTTTCAATTACGGGAGTTCACGTGCCTTTCGGCTTCGCTAAAGGTGTTTTTCCTTTCTTAATCCTGTTTGATTGCAGGTAAAGTCTGGCGCAAGCACAGGAAAATAGCCACCCCATCGTACAACAAGAAGTCGGTGGAGTACTTCACGCCTATCATCAATGTAGAGGCTGAGCAGCTGGGTCGGGTCCTCAGTCATAAGGACCCGAATGTGTCCTTCGATGTCTATAATGACGTTGTCAAGTTTACCACGCAGAGTGTCAACCGTAAGTTTATGGTTAACGTGTAACTATGAGAATATTGTGCATTAAATAAACATTTTTTCTTTCAACTACGCAGTAATGTTATCATTAATCACTACAAAACCGATCACAAAGGATGTCTTTTTTGCTTAGAACCAAAACAGTGCAGAAAAGTTATATGAAATCTCATTATTGCACTGTTTTTCATTACTGCACTGTTTTAAATTTGGAATTAAATTTACTACAGAGGTGTAATGTTTCCTATTAAGTTAATAAAATGTATGCATTAGATCAAAAAGATTACTGGCTGAAAGTAAAAATCGGCTGAATAAAACTGACTTGGTGAAAAAAAACAAATCGCGCGCATTTTGTACCATTGTAAAACTTTGATACTTCTTATTTACCAAATAAAAAGGTAAAAAATCATGGAAATTGACAGCGATAGCGATATGAATTCAACTCCAGAAAATATAAAACAGCTGCAAATGAATTTGTTAATAACCTTTAATAACTGCACTTTTAATAATTGTATGTTTGAAGGAAAGATTAATTAATTTTTGTTTCATTAACTTGAGTTTTTATTTTGAGTAGGTATATTTTGTCAGGGTAGTTGAAAGAAAAGCAGATTACGCACCTCGATAAAGTGAGTAATTAATGCACTCATGATAATTTAGTGTCCTCGCATGCGCTCGGGCACCAACAAAACACTCGTGCATTAATGACTCACTTTGCGTTCGATGCAACAATCTACTATTTTTTAAATAAATGTATTATTAAACGTATGATTATATTAACTGTGAGATTTATTTTATCATAGAAACGCTCTTGGGATTATCTAAAGAAGATTCTGAAAATTTGCACAGGATGGATGAGCTGCTTGCAGAATCACGAAGGTGACTTTTCCATGAGCTGCTTTAAAAACACAGCATCAGTACATACAGAGAATCAAACTGAACCAGTTTCTCCTTGGGCAATTATCGCGACAAAATAATCATCTGCCCCATACTAAACTTCAATGCCATCTGCCTAGCCTTGTCACAACTTTATTTGGGTCAGCTTCCAGTCTTACCGGATGCTGTTAAAGACCAGTATTTAACATGGGGCGACTGCCAACCCAGTTTGTACTGAGTAATACGATACAGGGTATGGTAAGACTGTCAGTGTAGTCAGACTTTCGGGACACTGACTACCTGTAACGACTGTCAAAGATCCACAAATGACAGCCGACACCAACGGCTTAACGTGCTTTGATTAGCTAAACTTCAATGCCTATTGGCCCGAAATGTATGCGACAGCTGATGTTTTTTTCACTCTAATGATGTTGGTCCACTGGAGCAACATATTTCACACCTTAAAATATGGCCACACCTTTCTGATAAAAGCTGAGTTCATGCCATGTTACGATCCCCTGAAAGCGGAATTGGTGCTTGGAAAAAGTAGGCGGGTCAAATGAATTGCTGTAGGTTAGCCTTTTACCAACTATGTTGGGAACCGACGGCAGCCGACTTCAATGTTCTTTAAACATCCACAGAATGTACGCACTAGTATTCGCCAAGATGACACAATGGTGGCTTCGAATTCCCTTCATTTACTGGTTTTCTGGCAAGCAGAGACAGCAAGATAATTACGTAAGGCTAATTGATGACTTCTGTAGTGATGTCGTGAGGAGGAGGAGGGAAGCCTTGGAGGTTTCAACCCCTGACTGTTTGGGCGCCATAGATAGATTCATACTCTCTGGAGAACTGACTGAGAAGGAACTAAAGTTGGAAACGATGGCTGTGTTTACAACGGTGAGGATTTGTTATTTGCTTTGTTATAAACTACAACAAAAAAAACCTGTCCGATCCGTGAGAAAATTATTAGGTTAGGTACTCAGGATAAAATTCACAGACCTTTCTTTGACTTTACTTTTCTAAGTCAAGTTAGCCTTATTAGCGAATGTCAGTGTTTTTCCATTGATTTGCACATCCTTCTCGATTACCACAAAAGCCGTACACAAATTTTCGATTAGAGTTATTTTCTGATACTGTTATTGTTACTTTTCAGTGCCAAGAAGCAGCAGCTAAGATAGTGTCAGGCTTTCTTATGATCCTCGCCCATTTACCAGATTGGCAGGTAAGTTATCACCTATGAAGGAATAAAGTGAGATGGCGCTAGCTGTCATGTAAACATTGTGCTCCCGTTACAAATTCTTTTTTAATTGTTATTTGAAAAGTTTCTACATAAATACGTGATAAAAATCAAAAATATAGTACAATACGTGTGTGAAAGTGTTATACAAACAAAATGTTCACTGTGAACTATGTTAACAAAACTTATAAATATGGACAACATGCTGAGATAAAACAGTTTTGTGTGTGCCATTTATGACTTTTAAATAATATAAACCACCAAATACATATCTAATAAACGTGTGACGTACAAAATATAGACAATAACAACGTGTAATAAAAAGTGAATTGACAAAAAGTGACACAATGACACAGTGAAAAAAATATTCAAATCGTTCTAAACAACTGTCATCTTTAACGAACTTTTTCTTTGGAAGAGCCTAGTGGTTAACAATTTCGACTACGCAATTAACAGTTACAGTTGCGAGGTGGTCAAATGGCCTACACTTAACACTAGTAGCCCGTGACTCGAGTTCGAATCCCGCAAATTGTTTCTCTTTTTGTAATGTTTGCAAATTAGATACAATTCATTAGACGAACAACCCAAGCAACTTAGTACGTTTCATTTAGTCCGGGAGGCAAAGTAAGACTAATAACAAAAAAAATGAATTTCTTGGAAAATATTACCTTCCGCCGTAATAGAACAAACTCGGAGTCGAACCTAAACAACAGTGATAATATGACACAAGATTTGAATAATACAGTCACTAGTGCACCTGAGATGTCAGACGATGAGTATGACGAACTAAAAAAGGTACAAGAACAGGGTATAACTCTTACGATGGAGCTTCAAAGTGCTCATTCAGAAATCGAATCATTGTCTTTAGAAAACAATGAACTCAAAAAACTAAATGATATTTTGACAAAAAAGAATGATTTACTCAAGAAAGTGACAAACAGCCCAGCTAAATTAAGGCCATCTAGTGCCAAAAAACAGAACAACAAACGATTAACTATTAATAAACAAATCCAATTTGAAACACCAGGTGACAGAAAAAGTCAAGAGACTAAAATAGTAAACGAAAATTGTCCTAATATTCAAAATAACCAAACAAATCCTAACCCTAATTCTAAGAAAAGCTGCAAAATATGTATCTTGAGTACAGATAACATTAATAAAGTTCTGAGCATTGCAGAAGATTCTATTATTCGATCGGAAATCTATCACCACATAATTCAGTCGCGCGTACGCGTCCCTGCCGTGAGGATGTATTTCTAACCAACGAAACTTGGAGTGTTTGTAAAAATGACGACGACGGTTAAATGCGTTTCCTGTAACGTAGTTATCGATGAATTGTTGTCGTATATTCAGAACAAAATATCTGTGATCGATGAAGACACGTTAGTGCGGTTATGTACGTCTACGTTTACGAGTGAAGATATTGAAAAATCGAAAACACTACTGTACGAATCGGTTCCTGTGGAGAAGGCAAGAATAAAAAGAAAAAACAAAGGCAAGGAACAACGAGATCTTGTGGACATTATTAATGTTTTTAAGTCAGTGGAGCCGGATCAATTCCCAATTTTCGTGGCAAGGGACTTGGAAAAGCTACCTCCAATACTTTTTGACCACCTCGATTGCACAAAACTTCTAAAGGATTTGCTTCGAATTCAGAATGAAGTCAAAGAAATTAAAGAAGAATATGTGACGCAGACACAATTGAAAAATTTTAAAACGGATATTTTGAAGTTACAGAATGACTCATTAATACCGGTACCATCTGTGTGTAAAGTGAATATGAAACGGGGCGGATGGCTTATGGAAAGCGGTCCCATTGGGTTATCGCACGTCTATAATTCATCAGTTACAGATGACTGCAATAATAGTATTGATGAATCATCGTTACAAATATTAGAAAATAACGAACCATTGTTTAGAAAAATAAAGGAGGTAGACGCAGAAACTTCTGACCGTGGTATTCAGTCAGCTGTTTCGTCGCACCGAGCGGCCGAGTGCGGCCCCTCCCCTCGCCGCGCAACCGCCGCCGCAGGCGCCCGCTCCTACGCCGCTAGCGTAACTACTTCGAGGCAGAAAGCCGTGACGTCACCGCAGCTACGAGCGGTCGCGCATACGACGGTCGAAACTACCGCACCTGTTGTACATGAGCCGGTGCAAAACACTAATAATGACGGATGGGAAAAAGTATCATACCGCAGAACGCGTAATAAGGGCTACCGATACCTGGGCACCGCTGGCACCGCCAGGGATAATGAATGCAAATTCAAAGCGGCACTAAAAACAGTGCCTATTTACATTACTAAAGTGCATAAAGACACGACGGTGAAAGATATTAGTGATTATGTCTATCGTAAAACGGGCGAGATGATCACGCTTGAAAGTGTATCATTTGAATATCTTAAAGAACATAACGCGTACAAATTCTTTGTTCCGGAAACTAAAAGGGAGATGTATCTGGATAGCAAATTATGGCCTGAGGGAATTATTTTCAGGAAATTCGTAAATTTTCAGATGAGAAGTTACACGAACGGTGCAAACAGTACTGTAAATGGCGAGAAATAAATAATTATGTATAACCTAGTAAGCTACAATTGTAAGAGTGTAAAACGCTCGGTGGAGAGTGTTAGGCAACTATGCAACACGTCAGACATAATTGCCTTGCAGGAAACATGGTTGCTGCCCCACGATATATCGTTCCTGAGCGAAATCGACGCTGAGTTCGGGTGCACCGGGACGTCGGCGGTGGACACCACGGCCGGCATGTTGCGAGGACGGCCCTACGGCGGAGTTGCACTGCTGTGGCGGAAAAGTGTTTTCGATAACGTGTCGGTAGTGCAGTGCGACAACCCGCGTTTGTGTGCCATTAAAGTATGCATGAAATCAAGGTCATTTATAGTGTTCAGTGTTTACATGCCGACGGATAATAGTGCGAACTTAACGGATTTTACGGACTGCTTAAGCCTGGTGAGTGCTATAATTAGTAATAACAATATCGAAAGTGTTTTTGTGCTTGGAGACTTTAATTCGCACCCTAATGAACAATTTTATACTGAATTGGTTTCTTTCTGTCGAGAATCTGATTTATTGTGTGCCGATATTGAACTGTTAGGAATAAACTCTGCCACTTATACTTTTGTAAGCGAGGCAAACGGCTCGAGACGTTGGCTAGATCACTGTGTTGCTACGAAAGCCGCTATGAGCACTATTATTAATGTAAATGTTAAATATGATATACTTTGGTCTGACCACTTCCCTCTTTTAATTCAATGCAACTTAAATGAAATCAAACCAAAATTGTACAATTCTAATAATAATAAAAATCTGCCATGTAATAAAATAAAATGGGGTGATAGAAAACCTAAGCAAATTGACATTTATGCAAAATTTTGTAATGATAATTTAAAATATATTGATTTTCCAATAGAATTAAGTACATGTTGTGACTATGTTTGTAAAAATTTGGACCACAGAATTATTATTGATAAAATGTATAATGACATTGTTAATATTTTATGCCAAGCAGCTTCTCAAAGTTGCGAAATAAATCATGTGGGAAGTAAGAAACCAGTAATGGGGTGGAATAAGCACGTCAGTGATGCTCACAGGCAGGCCAGGCTAAAGTTTGAGCTGTGGGTGTCTTGTGGCAAACCGCGCGAGGGTCGTGTTTGGGTTGATATGCAAACAAGCCGAAACATTTTTAAGTCGCGCTTACGATGGTGCCAGAACAATAGTGACCAAATTAAAATGGACATGCTGGCGACGCATCATTCCAAGGGCGACTTTCGCAGTTTTTGGAAGTCCACAAATAAACTCAATAGTAAGCCAAGCCTGCCAGTGAGTGTCAGCGGGGTAGCTGATGTCACAGAGATTGCCGAGCTATTCAAGCAGCACTTCGCTGTTTCGTCACCGTTGGGACCGTCACAGTTTACAGGCAGTGCTGGTTGTAGTGGTCAGGATGTCGGTGCCCGGTTTACGGCAAAGGAGGTGAGACATGTCATTATGTCTATGTCGAGGGGCAAGTCTCCAGGCCACGATGATCTAAGTATTGAACACCTTAAGCATGCTGGTCATCATCTGCCCAGAGTCTTGGCGATGTTCTACTCCTTGTGTGTAGGACATTCGTATCTGCCTGAACGGATGATGAAAACTGTGGTGGTGCCAATTATTAAGAATAAAACCGGTGATGTTAGCGATAAGAATAACTATAGGCCCATTTCTTTGGCCACTGTTATCTCGAAAGTGCTTGACAGTTTGCTTAACACTCGGCTGGACCAATATTTGAATTTACATGATAACCAGTTTGGTTTCAAAGCCGGTCTCTCTACAGAAACAGCTATACTGTGTTTAAAGCAAACTGTCAAGTACTACACGGATAGAAGTACACCTGTTTTTGCTTGCTTCCTCGACTTATCGAAGGCATTTGAATTGGTTTGCTATGATCTGCTGTGGCAAAAACTGCAGCAAGCGTCTGTGCCAGATGAACTGATCCGCATATTTCAATACTGGTACAAAAATCAGGTCAATGTTGTTCGATGGTCGGGGGCTTACTCGACCCCATACAGGTTGGAGTGTGGTGTGAGGCAGGGGGGGCTAACCTCCCCGAAGCTCTTTAATCTGTATGTTAATGCGTTGATAGGGAAGCTCAGCAGCACGCATGTCGGTTGCCATATTGGAGGTGTGTGCCTAAACAATATCAGTTACGCTGACGACATGGTGCTGCTGAGTGCCTCTGTCTGTGGTGTGTCAAGGCTGATTGGCATCTGTGAGAAGTATGCTGAAGAACATGGTTTGTTGTATAACACGAACAAGAGCGAGTGCATGGTCTTTCGGGCCAAGAGGAAGTGTCCTAATGACTTACCGGCAATTAAGCTCAACGGGTGCCCACTAAAGCGAGTCGATACATTTAAATATCTTGGACATTTATTAAACTCTGACCTGGAAGACGATGCAGATATTGAAAGGGAACGTAGGGCGCTGTCTGTTCGTGCGAATATGATAGCCCGCAGATTTGCTCGGTGTTCGAGGGGCGTCAAAATAGCATTATTTAGAGCATTTTGTACGTCCTTTTATACGGGCAGTCTGTGGGTGGATTACTCGCAGAAACAGTACAGCGCTCTACGCGTCCAGTACAACAACGCGTTCAGGGTGCTCTTGGGGCTGCCTCGCTTCTGCAGCGCGTCGGGGATGTTTGCCGAGGCGCGTGTGGATTGTTTCCACACAATCATGCGCAAGCGGTGCACATCCCTGGTGTGTAGGGTGCGGGCCAGCCGCAACAGTATCCTGAACGCTTTTGCTGAACGTTTCGACTGTCAGTATGTGAACCACTGCTGCATGGTTCACGTACAGACTAATTTTAAGATATTATTTTAATTTTGTTCGTGTAGTATAATATAATGTATAATTGATAAAATGAATAATTAAAATTATGTAGGTATAGATGATATAATGTATGTCAATTTAAATGTAACATCTTAAATTTTTTTAATTTTTTTTTTTTTTTTTTTTTAATATGTATGGGTCAGCTGATACTTTTTTCGCTATTACAATGTTTGTCCTTAAGTATGTATATAAATTAACTAATTACTTGACATTTATTCTTATTTGACATTTATTATGAATTTACTTTTAACTTTTAATTGAATTAAATAATGTTTTTACTGAACTTTGCAATCTGGGACAATCAAGCCGACCAATAATTTATGTGTGGATTTTTATTTATTTTTGTTTTATATGGGTCACGGACCTGAAATAAATGATTATTATTATTATTATACCTTTATTCATTTTTTCATCTTATTAATTACATTTTTAAATATTTCTTAAAAAACAAAAAGAATAAAAAAACATTTAAAAATATAAAAAATAGGTTTTTCCGCCGGTGTCGGGAGCAGGGTCCAAGCTACCGGTGGTTAGGGCTGCAGA
The DNA here is from genome assembly GCA_949152445.1 of Cerastis rubricosa. NCBI lineage: Eukaryota > Metazoa > Arthropoda > Insecta > Lepidoptera > Noctuidae > Cerastis > Cerastis rubricosa. Next base: position 7,284,273 of record OX424545.1, on the reverse strand, counting down.
GACAGGAACCTCCTCACAATGCGGGCCGTATCGAGGAGTACCGCCTTCTGAATCTGGCTCTTGATCCAACTGCCAAGTGAGAGCTTCGACAGATGTTCGTCGAGGCTCTTGGCCATAAGGCCATTGGCCGTTACGACAATCGGCACAATGATAGCCGAGTCCACATTCCACATATCGACAACCTCGTGAGCCAAGTCGAGATATTTTATCTGTTTCTCTTTCTCAGCTTTCACGAGGTTTTCGTCATGTGGGATGGTAACATCGACTATCATTGCGCGGCGCGCTGATCGGTCTATCACCACTATGTCAGGCTTATTGGCAACAATAGTCCTGTCAGTAATGATAGGCCGATCCCAGTACAGCGTGACATGGTCTTTCTCGAGAACTGGGTCGGGCACATACTTGTAGTACGGTACCTCAGATTCCACAAGTTTATATTTCAAGGCAAGTTGCTGGTGAATAATCCTGGCCACTTGGTTGTGCCTGTGCAAGTACTCGCCGTTAGCCAGACGAGAACAACCAGAAATAATATGTCTGATGGACTCACCCGGACGGTGGCATGCCCGACACACGTCCACCGTCCCGTCCCTCATAATATGTTTCCGGTAGTTGTTCGTCAGCATAACTTCGTCCATAATCGCACAGACAAAACCTTCAGTTTCCCCAAAGAGGTCGCCGAAACGTAACCAGGACACGGACGCTAGAAAATCTACATCGGGCCCATGAAGAGCCTGGTAAAATCGTCCGTGAAGAACCTTGCCTTGCCATATTTCCTTGCGGTCATCGGTAGTCAGTATTACAGGTTTGCGCCAGTTCTCTTTAGCCATGGACAGCGGGGTGAGTGTCTTGTCCACTGCGACCACATCTCGGTGCATACCCACCTCTGTTTTTAAAAAATATTCTCTGAGGCTGCACACCTCGCGGTTGTGGAGGGTCTTCGCGTTTAAAAAGCCTCGACCCCCGCACTTCCGCGGGATGTACAGTCTCATCACCGATGATCGTGGGTGATGCATCCGGTTTGCGGTCAGCAGTGTACGAACTCTCCTATCCAGGGCGTCCAGTTCGGTTTGAGTCCATTTGAGTATGCCGAAAGAGTACATTAAAACCGGCATGACCCTACCGTTGATGGCGCGCACCTTGTTCCCGCCCGAAAGAAGGCTATTTAGTACCTTCTTCAGGCGACCAAAGAAGCGCTCCCTCAACGATTGCTTCATGTCAGCTACGTTAATGCCTAACGCTTCCGACATACCCAAATACTTATAGTTTTCGAATGAGGAAAGGGATCTTAGGTGTATGGAGTCAGAGAGCTGAAGTCCCTCGGATTCCATAATCTCCCCTCGCTTTACATACATGACTGCACATTTGTCCACACCAAATTCCATCCTGATGGCGCTACTAAAATTTTCAGTTACTTTCAGTAGCTCCATCAGTTGCAATTTGCTGGGGGCAAAGAGTTTCAGATCATCCATGTAAAGAAGGTGAGATATGACCTGACCACCTCTCCTCAACCGGTAGCCTAGACCTGAATCCTCCAGCAATGTGCTTAGAGGATTCAGGGCTAGACAGAACCACAGAGGACTCAAACTGTCGCCCTGAAATATTCCCCGTTTAATCCATACAGGCTCATCGTTCCCCTGGATCTGTCGACATCCTGGATATCGAAGGACCGTCCTCCACTGCCTCATACACGACTCAAGGAAGGCGCGTAGAGTTGCATCAATCTTGTACAACTCCAGCACCCTCATGAGCCATGTATGTGGCACAGAGTCGTAGGCCTTCTTGTAATCTATCCAACATGTCGACAGATCCTTGCGAGATCGACGAACCTGTTGGCTAATGGCCATGTCGATGAGGAGTAGCTCCTTAGTACCACGGGACCCGTTCCTACATCCATTTTGAGAGGCCGACATAATGGAATTACTATCGATGTGTCTGGTAATTTTCACTCTCAAAATGGATGTAAGAAGTTTATAAACCGTCGCCAAACACGTGATCGGTCTATAATTCTTGGGTTCCGCAGGACTACCTGACTTATGAAGCAGGTGGGTAACACCCGTTGTAAGAAACTCTGGTAGCGACCCAGACTCTAAGCATGACTGGAATTGAGATGCCAGGCGAATGTGTGAACTACTCAGCCATTTAAGCCAGAAGTTGTGCAGTCCGTCCGGTCCCGGAGACTTCCAGTTCGGTAACGGACGAACTGCTCTGGCTACATCTAACGGCGTTATTAGAATTTCATCCATTTCTGGGATAGATTCACACATTCGCTCGACATCTCGCATCCAGTCAGCCTCAGTATGACAGACGGGCACCGACCAGATGTTGCGCCAGAATGAACTAGTGGCAGCATCATCTGGACGGCATACGTCTGTCACATTTTGTTATTATTATTATTATTATAACACCTCATGAAAATGTAGGCGTATTGCTAAAAGGACTTAAAGACAAAGTATCCGACTTTACGTTAGAGGACTACTGCATAATCATGTTAGGTGAAGAAGACTTCAGAACAACAAATAGCTACTTTGACATTATTGTGCATATCAGACAAGTACTACAGGAAATCAACAATACTAACTTTATTCTGTGCGCTCCAACTTATAAATGCGAGAATTACACTAATTTATACAATTCAAGAGTGGAGACATTTAATAACTTACTTTTCTTGGCCATTCTGACTCACGAATACGCATATCTAATGGACAGCAATAAAAATCTCACCTACGACTACACTGAGTATAATAGACGGACTGGCGCAATTAATAATAAAGGAATCAAAATAATTTTTAAGGATATAATGAATTTAATTTATGACATAAAATATAATAACCAGATGATTTCAACTGGCATGAAATGTAATGTGGATAATCTGTCACACGGTGAACTTTTTCGCCACTAAACATCTCCATGTAATGCACCAGAACATAGCAGGTTTGTTAAACAAGGCGGATGCGCTCACAGTGTGTCTGACTGAACTGACAGAAAAAAAAGTACAAGTGGATGTAATATGCGTTACAGAACATTTTATGATGGAAGGATACGAAAACCAGCTGAGCCTACCAAACTACTCCTTAGCCGCTCACTATAGTAGAAAAGAAGTTAAGAGAGGTGGATCATGTATCTTAATTAGAAATGGACACGAATGGAATGAGCTATTAAAAATCGCAAAAATGTCAATAACAGGGACATTTGAATGCTGTGCCATTGAGCTCACCAAGTACAAGACTGCTTTTGTATGTGTGTACCGAATTCCAAATATGAACAATCTCAATAGTTTCTTTAATCAATTCGAAATAGGTCTTACAGGAATTATCGAAAATTTATTTAAAGGTTAGGTTATCTAAAGGTATTAAATCCTGTAGTAAAAAAAAACGGCAACTTCTGTGGATAAACGCTTAGAGTTTTCTTTAAAGCGAGTTCTATTTAATTCATTAGATTTTAATCTGTAGGAGATTAAAATCTAATGAATTAAATAGAACTCGCTTTAAAGAAAACTCTAAGCGTTTTAGAAAAATTATGTCTCTTACACAGCGCTCACAAAATAACTTTAAAATCAAAACACAATAAATGTAAAACCGCCTGGCAAATAATAAATCAAAGTAAATTTAATTTACCCAAAAATTATATTTCGAAAATTAAAACTAACAATGACACAATTACGGATGCGAAACAAATTGCTAATAAATTTAATGACTATTTTATTAATAAAATACAACCTACCCAGTCCAGTTATAAAACTACACGACCCATCGTAAACAACAAAAACTCGATGTTTATGGCACCCTGTACACCACAACAGGCACAGACAATTATTATGGCCTTAAAAAACACAAATAGCGTGGGGTACGATAGCATATCAACAAAAGTAGTAAAAGCTGTATCGTCTGAAATATGCGACCATTTGTCTCATATTATAAATTTATGTACTGTAGCTGGCACGTTTCCTGACGCACTAAAGATAGCAATCGTTAAGCCATTGTTTAAGAAGGAAGATAGGGAGCTCATGGAATTCTACAGGCCTATTTCTCTGATTCCTATTTTCTCGAAAATATTCGAGAAATTCATTCAAACGGAATTAAACGGGTACATGGAGAAAAATAATATATTATGTAATGAGCAAAAGGGATTTGGAAAAAATAAAACTATAAATATGGCGATCTACGACTTCTCATACACTGTATTGATAAAAGTGGACAAAAAACACCGGTATGTGCTATCTTCTGCGATATGACTCAAGCATTTGACTACGTAAATCATGACATTTTAATAAAAAAACTTGAAGCATATGTTATAAGAGGCAATGTGCTTAATTTAATTAAATCCTATATAAACCATAGAAAGCAAAAGACAGAAATCACTAGAATTAATACAATCACTAAAAAAGAAGAGATATACTTATCAGTTGAACGTCATACTACTTTTGGGGTTCCACAAGGTAGTGTATTGGGACCTCCACTTTTTACACTATATATTAATGACCTGCCAAAAACAATTTCATACCCTATGACTTTATTTGCAGATGATAGCACGGTGACAATTTCCAGTAATAGCAATGACATGATCCAATATAAACTAGACATTCACGATACCTTGACATGTATAATAGAATGGTTAAACAATAATAATTTAAAGATTAATTTAGATAAAACTAAAATCGTACATTTCAGCCAACGTTTGACTTTAGAAAATATGGACATAAATATCGATAGTAAAATTGTTGAAATTGTAAATACTACTAAATTCCTTGGACTAATAATTGATAAAAGGCTTGACTGGAAATTACATATCGAGAACCTTTGCAAAAAAATCTGTAGTTCTGCTTTTGCATTGCACTCTCTAGCTGCAGTCGTGAATGTTGATACCTTAATTGCGGCATACCATGGCTTAGCTGCGTCTCACCTAAGATACGGCATCATATTTTGGGGAAATTCTACAGACGCTAACACGGCATTTAAGGTCCAAAAGAGATGCATTAGATCTATGTTTAGGCTAAAAACGGTCGATACGTGTAAACCTTATTTTAAAAAGTACAAACTTTAACTCTTCCTTGTATATATATCCTCGAAACCGCAATGTTTGTTAAAACAAACCCAAATTTGTTTCCACGTCTACAGGACTTGGTACCGCGTAACAGACGGGATATGACTATTCTTCAAGTCTATCCAGCAAAAACGGCACTCATGCGCAAAAGTATCGTCTTCATGGCACCTACTATATTTAATAGATTGCCTAAACGTTAGAAGGAGCTGGGTGGTGAGGCATTCAAGCGTCAATTTAAAATGTTTCTTTTGCAAAAAGCATATTATAGTGTCTCCGAATTTCTAGCGGAAAATGATTTTTTTTTTGTGTGATTGAATAGTTGAAATTCAAATTCAAATTCAAATTCAAATTCATTTATTTGCTAATATGGGTAATTACATAAAGTTGTTAAAATAGAACATAGTTCAACCATATTACGCCTTGAGGCATGCAAATCTCAAGTTTTGAGTCCTGTATGACAACATTATAATACAATTAATTGCAACAATCATTTATAATTAATAACATAATTTTGGTAATTTCAACTTGGCATATAATAATAAAACATTAGCAATTAATAATGTCACTAGAATAATTAAAATGTAAAATGTCATGTATTAATTAATGAGAAAAGTCAAAATAAATTTTTAAATAATTGTTAAAATAATACTAATAGATAAAATTAATCATTATATATAGTGCATTAATCGCATGTCATATCCACATCAATAATTATTTCCGAGAACAAAATGTCCTTACATCCTCTATTAAATAATCCTGAATACTATAATAACATTTAAATAGCAAGAACTTTTTTAATTTCTTTTTAAATTCATCGTTGGAAATGGTTTCTAGCATAGACTTTGGTAAATGATTGTATACACGCGGCGCCATACTGAAAATGCTTTTGGTATATAAGGCCGTCTTGCTAGATTTACAACAAATTTTATCACTATGCCGCTTACTTCTATACCTATCGAAAAGATGTTTGTTAGTTCTTGCGAAGCTAGCAATCTCATAAATGTAGACACACGGCAACGTCAATATATTATGTTTGACAAAATATGGTCTGCAGCTATCAGTCTGTTTGATATTAAACATTCCCCTTATACACCGCTTTTGCGCCTTGAATGCCATATCCTTATTGGTGGAATTACCCCAGAATATAATACCATACTTTATCAAGGATCCCACATAGCCATGATATGCTGCAAGTACAGCAGAAGTGCCTACCGTTTTTGCCAGCATATGTAAGGCGTATGATTGCTTGTTTAGTTTTTGATTTAAAGTATTGACATGTGTCTTCCAATTCAAATTATAATCAATTGACATGCCTAAGAATTTAGTAGTAGCTATTTCATTTATTTTGTTTCCTATATAATCTATATTAATGTCAGTAAATTGGGCTTTACGATTTCGAAATATCATAATTTTAGTTTTGTCAAAGTTCATTTTTTAAATTGTTATTAGTAAGCCAATTTATAATATCACTTAGAGTGCTGTTTATATCTTGTTCTAGGGATAATTTGTCATTACTTGTAAAAACGACAGTACTATCATCTGCAAAAAGTATTGTGGGATGATTAGTTACTTTGGGAAGGTCATTTATATAAATGATGAATAGCAGAGGGCCCAAAACACTTCCTTGCGGGACACCTTGTTTGATATCTCTGTATTCTGAAGTGTAGTTAATTTCTGTACTTGTTTTGGTGCATACTCTAGTAACTAATGTGGATTGTTTTCTGTTGGTAAGATAAGAAGCTATCAGCTTCAATGAAGTGCCTCGAATTCCATATTTATATAATTTATTTAACAGAATTTGGTGATCTACGTAATCAAAGGCTTTGCTGAGATCCATATACAATGCGCACGCCGGAATTTTATTGTCTAAGCTAGTCATAACTGTAGTCAGAAAATCATAGACAGCCATATTAATGGTTTTATTTTTCCTAAAACCTATCTGCTCTTTAGCAAATAAATTAAATTTTTCAAAATAGTCATTTATTCTATCATAAATAACTCTTTCATAGACCTTAGAGAGCACCGGTACTAGTGCTATGGGCCTATAACAATTCATATTGCAGGGATCATCTTTCTTGAATAGAGGTTTAATGATTGTTAATTTAAGTTTATCAGGAAAGTATCCATTTAGGATCGACAGATTAATGACGTGACTTAAAATGTTGGATATTTTAATTGGCACTTGTTTCAGAATTTTAGTCGATATACTGTCATATCCAGTGCTGTTGGTGTTTTTTAAGTTTAAAATTATTTTGTGTATTTCTTGGGGTGTAGTTGGATACATGAATAATGTTTCCGAGTGATTAGCTAAGGTCTCTGTTTTATTAGTACAACTTGAGTTACCTTTTATTTGGTCTATAAAAAAATTATTAAAACTGTCCGCAATGGTCTGGGGATCATCAGTACAATGTTTACCGTCTATATTAATTTCATTGATTTCGCTTTTTGGCACATTACACATTGTTTTACTAATAACGTTCCAAGTAGCCCTACATTTGTTTTGAGCTGTATGGATAAAGTATTTATTCTGGGACTTTTTAGTCAGTTTTATAACCCGCTGTAATCTACTCGCAAAGTTTTTAAAATTGGTTTTGTTTTTGATATTTCGATTCTTACGATACTTCCATAACAATTGTTGTTTACGCTTGCAGCATTTTTTTATTCCTTTAGTCATCCACCGGGGTCGTAATTGAGAATATCTTCGAATTCGAATATATGGAAAACATAAATTATAAAATAAAGTAAATAAATCATAAAAAATGTCAAAAGCTTCCTGTGGGTCATTATTTTCAAATACTTCATTAAACGAAATTGAAATTATACAATCATTAATTTTTTTTATATTATCATTACTGTAGTCTCGTTTTTTTACATACCAATGTTTTTGGGAGCAGCTAAGTTTCACGGGACAAGATAGTAATTGTGCCGTGTGATCAGATAAGGCAAACTCCATAGTTTTGCACTTACATCCACGAATGTTATACATGAAATTATCAATGCATGCTCCACTAATAATTCTTGTTGGTTCAAACAATCCTAACTGTAGGTTGTGACAAGCTAGTGTTTCCATAAACATTGTAGTAATTTTGTTTTTGTTTAATACATTTATGTTAAAGTCGCCACAAACTATTATTTTCTTTTTACTGTAGCAGTACCTTCCAAGTAGTTGGTTTAAAGTGTCAAAAAATGTGTTTATGTCACCTGTTTTTGACCTTGGTGGTCGGTATATACAGAAAATTAAGATATGGTGATTGAGAAGTTCGATGCCAGAGCATTCCAGAACGCCTTCGACGCAATATTGTTTAAGTGTATTGATCGGTTTAAACGCATGATTATTGCGTACTAAGATACATGAGCCCCCTCGGCGATTATTTCTTGAGAAGAAGGACCCTTGAACAAAATTTGGAATATTTATTAAATCCGTATCAGTATTCAGCATATTATGCTCTGTGAGACAAACGACATCTACTGGATTTTTTGCGTCTTGGAGTGACGACAGAGATATAGATAATAAATCCATTTTCTTAGCAAGTCCATTTATGTTCTGATGAAGGATATTTATACTTTTATATACGAAAAAAATCTGATTTCCTTGAGGAATTCGGAATTTCAGGATCCGTTTCAGTTTCGGGAATTATATTACTTGCATTGCCATAGTCATTAATATTATATTTTAAATTGTCAAAAATATTGGTCATACCACAATTGTTTAATCTACCACTGCTGTTAGAAAACATGGTACAATCATATAATAAGTTTAAATTAGAGTCAAATATTACAGCATAGTCATAAATTTGTATGTCATGATATAGTAAGCTATTGAACATTTCAATTCTCCAGTTGAACATACTAGAGTAATCATTGCACTTATATGTAGGCAGACAAAGAATTATATTTGTGTGGGATAACATTAATAGGTTTTCCCTAATGTTTGAAATTATGTCTGAATAGTTGTTAGTTCTATTAAAATCTTCACTACCTATAAAAATTACACAATAGTCTTGCATAGTATAATTAGTTAGTTTAGAGTCTAGATTACTAACAAGCGTACTTATTCCACAGTTAGTTGTGATATAGTGGCATATCTGATGGTTCGGAATGGCGTTCTGTGCTATGGATAATACGTTGTTAGTCTTATTACTACTTATTATACACAATTTGTTTTTCTTAGCTTGGAGTTGAGACAAGATATTAGAATTTTTCTGATGATTTCCAATAGTTTCTTTATCTAACGTCAATGTAGTTTTTACTCTATTAGATGTAGATCCTTGTTTGTAGCCTCCTTGTACGGTATTCTGTGTTAGGTCTAAGTGAATTGTGGAATGTTGTTCTTTGTTGGGAGTAGACAGTCGCACATTCTTTTTAGGAGTTCCAGTTTCGCTGGTTAACTTTCTTGTTGCATTCTTTACTAGTTGGTATTTGTTATTAATGGTATTAATGGTCTGTTTTAACTCGCTATTTTCTATTGACAAATTGTTTATCTCGTCATGGGCTGCCAAAAGTTGTGACTTTAGTTCTCCGATTTCCCGCAGTAAGTCTTGTACTTTATCATTCTCCTCGTCATCCGATATGTTTGGCATGCTGTTGGTGGTGCCATCTAGTGTCGTGTTGTTACAACTAACATCGTTAGTACTGACATCGTTAACTGTCGTCTCTGTCAGTGATTTTGTACGGGTTCGTCGTTGAGTGATATTCTCAAAGAAATTCATTTTGTTGTATTATTTCAACAAAGCAAACCTTTTAAAAAGACAATGTAAGAAGCGGGGTTTGAACGCAGTGCCTACAGGTAAACGACACAAAAAGCGTACGCTACAACCGCTAAGCCAAACGAGCTTTAGAAACTTCGACGAAATAAGGAACGATTAGCTAGTTGGTGGTTTTTGTGTTAAATAACGTAGATAAGTAAGTGTCAACTGGGTTCAAAGTCCAATTTCTTTGTTTTTGTTGTAGTGTACGAGACGGTTTAAATTTGAATTGTCTTTTTGAACAGTCACAGTTTTTTCACTTTTTGGTTATGTTTGTTACAAAATATGCAGTTTATCACTAATGTAGTTATTATCTTCACAAAACATGCAGTATAAAATACGTTTTCAATTGTTCGAAGAAAAAGTTTAACACTGTTCATGCACACATTTTTTTATTTTGGTATCACAGCTGATTGTTTATACTTTCACTTGATAACAATGTCTCTGGTTTATGAATAGTCTATCTGACATTAATATTGTGATTTAATCATTTTATTTTTTTTCCTTGACATTAATATTGTGATTGAATAATTTTATCTTTTACCTGACATTAATACTAAATTATGAATACGGTTTTATTTTTTTATTGACATTATAACATAATAATAATTTTTAATAGAGAGATACAGAGTTTCGGAATTGTAAACTTTTAAGTGCCTATTCTAATGTAATTTTTTGATAATTTTATTGATAATTCTTTACAATGTTATGTGAAATATTTGTACGCCGATACTTACGGCTAAACATGATTGGACTCAAACGATGTTATATCTTGCATGCTCTTGTATGTATACAATGTTTAAACAAATAAATTAATCTTATCTTATCTTATCATAATATAATGAAATGCATTCTCCATTATAACAGAAGAGGATCTAGACGACCCCAAAAACCCTTCGCCAGTTCCAAGTCTTGAATAAATGATTATTATTCTCATCATATTTGTGTAGCGGTTCGTAGAAGGCACCTGCTCTTCTTTGTGTGGTGCCAACAGAGTCGGACTTAAAATTTGTGACATACAGACGGACGGACAGACAGACAGACCGAACCCATAAGGGTTCTTAGCCGTTTGGCAATACGGAACCCTAAACAGGACCTTCTAACCGAAAGAATAACGCATTTCTAGGACAAGGTGTATAACGAAATAATGGAAGTAGTCGGTGGGCATGGTCCTGTCACCAGTGAACAGTTGAAGCAGCTCCATTTCTTGGAGATGGTTTATAAGGAGACATTGCGGTACTTCGCCATCGCGCCGGTGATACAGAGGACGGTTGTAGAGGAGATCACAATCAATGAAGGTATGACATGTCATTGTAACTTTGTTGTAGGGCTAACAACCAATTAGCACGAACATTTTCATTCCAAAGTTAACTTTAGTACTATTTGTATGAGGGCTACATTCGAATTTCATTTGTTCGAACTCAGAGCGGAGAAAGAGAGTAAACAACCTGAAGTAGCAGTGGAACGGCTATGTTTTTTCAAAGGACTGAGGGCCAAGCGATTGGAGGAATGGAGACCACGTAACTCACGGGGAAGACAGGGCGTTCTGGCGCAACTTGAGAGACCTATGCTAAGCGGATGACTGCGAAATGCTGTGGAGACTCTAAGACGATTTCCAATTTAAAACCATTGTTTTTTTTCATGTCCATGCCATGTCACCGTTATGCTATTTTCCAGGAAAATACACCTTACCAGCTGGTACGTCTCTTATAATACCACTGCAGCTGCTGCATCAAGACCCTCGAAACTATGAAGAACCACACAAGATAAAACCTGAGAGGTTTTTGCCAGAGAACGTGAAAAATCGGGACCCTAACTCCTTTATACCATTCAGTTTGGGACCAATGGACTGTATAGGTGATTCTTTTTTATCTTTAAGGGCAGTTCTGCCTGGCTGTCTGACAACCAGTTCCCAGTAACTGGGTTGTGAAGGTCAGACAGCCCTTTATGTAAAATACCGTAAGTTTATTCTTTCAGAAGCAGGAGCTGAAAGTTGAGTCTGCCCCTTAAACTTTGAGAATAGTTAAGTAGATCATGTCGTAAGGTACTTAGGCCTATTGCCAATGTCCGAGAACAAATCTGGCCATCTACTCTAATATTATGGACTCAAAAGTAATTATCTATAAAATAAGCATGGATGAAGTGAGAAATGCGGTTCTCTATTATGTCAACTAATTTTTTATCCATAATTTAAAGTGCTCTCAGCCTGCCAGCTGAATCTCAGCCGTACAAAATAAAATGTCTAAAACTTTTAAACGTCAGGTTTCAAATTTTACCGTTTTGGGTTGTTGTTATATAAGTTTCCTGGTTTTAAAACGTGAATACTATTTTATTTATAACCCAATGTGTATAGTTTTATATATCAAAATAAACTTCATTAATCAAGCTTTACGAATATCTAACAATATCACGTTCGGGCCTCCAAATACGCATAAAAATTTTCAGTTAGTCAAACGTCCCGGGCGTAATTATGGTCCTTGATAATTATTTTTTTGAAATTATTGCAAAAATAGTTAAAAAACTGCTCGTATTATTTTTTTACGAAAACACGACAAAAACAGTTGGTATCGAATCGATCAGAGCAGAGGTTGATTGGTTTGGTTAATTTGGCTACTAAGAAAGTGCCAAAGTAGGGACATATGGGTATTAAAACAAAGCTTATAATTATAGTCTAGTTTCATTATAAATAGGTTTTATTGGTGCTAACTACCACTCTTATTGGAAAAACTTGACATTCTTATTGGAGAAACTGAAATTCAACGCATATTCTCAAGTTCACTTTTTTTTCGAAATACTTATATCTAGTTGTCGTAATTATTTTTAACTTAGTTAGACTCCGTATACTTTCAGCTATACACACGTATTTTTTTATTTTGGTGTAGCTGCAGTAGTTTACGAGAAAATTAGCTTTAAATGGGAAATGGCGGTGAGGGCGTGTGCGCGCGGACATTTCACCGGGCCGGTCAGCTGCTGGCAACACCGACGCGACGAGTTCAGTGTGGCTGTAGGCTTGCATCAAGGATCGGTTTTGGGACCTTACCTCTTCCTGTTGATTATGGGCGCTTTGACGTCGGACATACAGGAAGAGGCACCCTGGTGCATGTTGTTCGTCGACGACATTGTTCTTGTTAGTCAAGATGGACCAGAGATACAGAGCAGAGGAGAAAAAGGCAACAGAAGCTGGAGAATGTTGGCCTGAAAATCAGCAGAACTAAAACTGAATACATTTTCTACGATTTAGGCGGTCTCTTCAGCCCTGGAGTCATAGCGCTAGATGGCGCGTTTCTTGCTGTCTGCTCCGACTTTCGGTATCTCGGTTCACTCGTGCAAAGCGATGGTGAAATAGATCGTAGTGTTAACACTACATAAATACAGCATAAACATTGGATGAATGAAATGGCGGCAGGTCACGGGAACTATCTGCGACTCCCGCATTCCCCATAAATTTATGGGGAAGATTCATAAAACAATGGTTAGACCTGCTGTCTTGTATGGATCAGAATGTTGGGCCACAAAAGGGATGAATGAAAAGCATTTGCATGAGGCTGAGATGAGAATGCTAAGGGGGATGTGTGGTGTAACGCGAATGGATGGAATAAGGAATGAGTACATTAGAGGAAGTCTGAAAGTGGCGCCGGTGACTGAAAAGATGCGTGGTAATCGGTTGTCGTGGTATGGGCATGTGATGCAGAGGAATGAGGAAAATGTCGTGAGGAAAGTTTTGTGTATGAATGTGGATGGGTATAAGAGTAGAGGAAGACCAAATAAACGATGGATGGACTGTGTGAAGGATGATATGGCAAGAAAGGAGGTATCCCATGAGATGACAAGTAATAGAGAAGTATGGAAGAAGAAGACGTACTGCGCCGACCCCAAATGAATTGGGATAAGGGCAAGAGAATGATGATGATGAAAGTTACTATCAGTACGCTACCTTTTTATGCATTTACGTTTGAACGGAATTGGATGAAATGAACATAAATACTTTTCATCCCTGTAGTGCGTTCCCGTACAACAATTTGCGCAGAAACTAAAATAATCTATTTTATTTTTCGTTTGCAGGTCGAGTATATGCCCCAATTCTGGTCAAGTCGATGGTAGTATGGGCGCTGCGTTACGCACGCTTTGAGCCTGCGGTATGTTTGGACGACATCAAGCTGGACATAGCTGTATCCGTGAGCGTCGTTGGCGGATACACCATTAAAGCGAGACCAAGACAGAATTAACCAACAGTCTATATAGTTACGAAAAAATAAGTTGACCATCACGGGACGCCCGGAAAATGTCAAACATTTATGGTTATATTAGAATTATATATTTAATACAAACCTATACCGAAATTATGCAGTGAATTAAAATAAATTGAGTTTCATTACAAACCGAAAACTTTCCTGGGTGCCATCTTGAATTTTCATTTTGACCTCATTTTTGTAATCAACGACCTCGTAAATCATGAAAACCACACCAATGTTGATAATAGATGAACAATCGAAACAAAACAAACTTTATTTAAATGGGAAATTGATATAACAAAGGAGTCGCATAACAGCGTCATGCCGTTTCTGGTAAACAGGATTCTGTGATGACAGTTATGGTATCACAGAATCCTGCTTAACCTGAATCGCGATGTCAAAATATCGCGGAATTTGTGTATAAATAAATCCAATAAAATCCTTCGGCCAGTAGCAAAACCAGGGGTTATCACCTACCTTTTTGGAGAAACCTGCCTTTTTAATATGGAAATATCAAATCCTGTTCAATGGAAGATTTTCACGACCCTCCTACCAGGTTTAAAAAAAAAACAAAGGGAAGAAAAAAAAATTATGACGTATAATGAAACCGTAAACGTAACAAAATATTTAGTTTTATATGTATTGCAACCCTTAAAAAAACCCTGTTGACACAAATTCATTCTTATGCACTTATCTCACCGCCGACGATTAGCAAAGCGAGTAGAACAATAGTTCAGTTCAAACTTTATGGCGGCTCGGAACATCCTACGTAAAGCTGCACAGAACACAATTTTAGGTATCAGCGGAGCGTAGAAGACGCATCGTCTTGACTGTATATGTGCACGCAGACCGTCACTCGCAGCTATCTTCAGAGCCGCCATAAAGTTTGAACAGCACTAGAGCAACAAGAAACGAGTTATCCAGCCACGTTTGCCTAGTTTTTTTTGGCGATTCCTCAAACTGCAGAGTAGAATGACTGCCCATTTACTTGCTAGTAAGGTATTATTGTGTACCAAGCATCATCTGTCTAGCCTTTTCCCAACCATTTTGGGGTCGGCTAACAGTCTAACCAGATGCGTAGTACGATTCAGCCAGCTCTTCCATGACTTCAGCGAGAGAAGGATGAGTATACAAGAACTTGTTTTTTTGAGACTTTGAGACTTCGATCTGGCCACATACCGTTCAATAGCTTCGGATTTATGGTCTAAAGTTCATTCACATCAGCTGTGCATCGTATCCTGACGGAGTGTGCTCTTGTGGGAGTCCAAAGGCGTCAACTATTGTCAATAATGCTATTCAAATCTCTGTATCTGTAAATATATGTGTGAATCTATATATATAAATAATAAATAATATATTTAAATCTATGGTACTAAAGTGATGTTCTGCCCGCAAGCGAGCGTCGTTTAAGTGAGCGTCGCCTAAGCGAGCGTTTTATTTGGTCAGATGGGTGTTGTCGCCTACACTATCTCTCCTTTGTTTGTCACTACGACAAATAAAGGAAAGTTCCCGCTGGTGGAGTCTCTTTTGCTGATATGCTACTCCTAAATCTAGTGCACATTTCTAGACCGAGGATAATGGTCCACAGCTACTCGTTGCCTCGTCGGCGGTGGGACGGATATCAAATATTCTTATCAACTATGTTATCTAATCTTCTTTCTTGGATTCAAGATGATAGGAAACCCGTTCATTGAGGCTACAGAAATAGAAATAATCACTCGAAGATCGTCGTAAGTCTCCGACGAGGTGAGCTCGAATTCTCTTAGCACCCTCGTACAAATGGTCTTTACTAGTTTTGTGCCGAAGTATCTACCTGAAAAAGATCGAAAAAAATACAGTTAGTCGTAAAATGCATAATTTGCGGTTTATGTTTCCTAACATGTTAACAAATACGTAAAATCAGCTTTACGCAATCCTATGTCATGCATACTCGTATGACAAGTGAATAATTATGTGTACGTCAAAAGGGTCTCTCCCAAGCCGACCGTGTAAACATAATCTGGCGAGATGGGACGTTATCGATTATTCCAACATTAAATGTAAGAACAGCGCTTCTGATCAGACTATGCCTGCGCAGGGCAGGCATAGTCTGATCAGGAGCCACACCGGCCTGACAAAGGCCATTTGGAACACTCCAGTGTTCTAAATGGCCTTTGTCTTGTATCCTTGATGACTTCAAGAACACCTCTAATGCCATAATAAACGTCGCCCCTTATTGGGTCAAAACAGTATAAATAACAGTCTAAATAGTCAAAGTAAGTAAGTCATATTTAAGGGTGCGGTGCAGATCATTATACTGAACACGAACTAAAATCGTAATCTTGAAAAATAAATCCGCTAGGTATTGTTGTGCTCCGCACATCTCTGATACATGATGCAGCTATAACGGCAAAACGAGAAGAAGAAGAAACTTACCCAAACAGTCCATAGGTCCCAAACTGAACGGTATGTAACAGTTGGGGTTGCGTTTCTTAACGTTCTCAGGGTTGAAGCGCTCTGGGTCGAAATGCTCTGGGTCGGACCAGAACCGAGGGTCACGGTGGAGATGGTAGATAGGAGCCACTAGTGAACAGCCTGCTGGGAGAGTATGGGTACCTGGAACGTATAGAATCAATAGTATAGTAGCTCTATGAGGTCAGTCCTTGTAATCCTTACAAGAACATAAACCGTGATATTCTTCAGAATGGTCAGGTGCGTAGTACTTGTGCTTGCATTTTATACATGCGTACAAAAAGCATATTAACTTAAAAAAAATATATAACAAGACCTTTTTTCGGAAAACACTTTAAGGCATTCAGCAACTGTTTATGCAGCACAACACTGATCGGCTCTGAATCGTCTTGAGCCGATTACGTATCACCGACTTTGTCACATTTATTTTTTTCAGCGGGGTGTCGAGTCGCGTCGTGCGTTGTCCGAACCGAAACTCTGTGATAGACGTCGCGTCGTTTTTGTTTTTATGGCATAGACATAATGCTCTCTCTGACCGGCTCAAGCCATATCTGCATCGATAAGTATGGTAAGCTAGGTACACGTAGGGCGTTGTGCCCCCTGTGTTATACCGCAGCTTGGGAAAGGCCTATGTTCAACAGTGGAATCCGTTAGGTTGAATTGATTGAAGTGTATTCAATCCTTAAAATACGTAGATTGTTAACTTACTAATAGTAATATCTTCATTGATAGTCCTCTGCAGCACGGCTCCTATGGGGAACAGTCGCAGCACTTCTTTGAACACCATCTCTAAGTACGGCATCCGTTTAAAATCATCATCAGTGACGTTTCTGTCCTCATCGCCAATCACGCTCTTGATTTCTCCGTAGAGTTTCTCCTGAAAATATGGAGTATTACTTTTAATCAAGCTGATCTTTGGATCGAAGACATGATTTCTGAAATGATGACTGATAGAGAACCGTGGAAGAATAAGATATGCTGCAAGATAAGCTGCGCAGATCGCAAATAAATTGGGAAAAGGACCTCCTGAGCTTCATAACAAAACATAACATGACTTCACACCTGTACTTCCTCGAAAGTTTAAGCGGAAGTGTACATGACATACACATTTCGTCAGTTATGTTAAGTCACATGTAACAGGAGTCGAACTTACACCGACTAACGAGAAAGTCGTGTCAAATTATTTCTGCTGTTTCAGGCGGCTCAGTAACAACGAAAATGACTTGATTTTGGCAGGTCCGTTTTAATTCGCGTCCTTTTGACGATACCATTGAGTCGTGATTGCTTCATAGCATCAGAGCTCATCAAATTTTGCGAGTTTATCTTATGGACTTTGAAGTTCAAGTGGCATAATGCTGACTCGTGGTTGCCGTTTAATATCCAGCAAATAGGAAAAAAACATTTACCTGACATTTAGGGTGATACGCCATCATTAACAAGATGTACGACGATATCTTTGCTGATGCTTCTTGACTCTGAAACATTCAGTATTCGGTGTTTATTAACATGTCATTAGTTCGACGATTTTTAGCCTTAAAAATAATGTCTAAAAAAATCATCTTAGGAGATTCCTATTCCCACCAGTAAAGTACATTATTAACACTTTTGGTTCCAAGCACCCAGGATATGGATCAAACAATAATTCGTTCGTGAGCCCACAACCAGCCTCTCGATTCGTCGCTATACGTAGCAATAGATAACTTGTGCTCATGCCCACGACCCGCCTAGCAATACCATATCTGAGTAGGCTTTAAGGGTTGTATAAAAAAATTATAAAAATTTATATGAAAGTCTTTTTATGGTTAAACTTACCGAAGTAAATATAGTAAAAGTTTCCTGTACTAATTCTTCCTTATTCAGCTCCTGAGACAGCAGGAACCTATCTATGACACTCAGTTGGGTATTAACACCAGCATCATCCTCTGTATTCATAAGATGCGTCTTGCTGTCCAAAGTGTCTAAAGTCTTCAATCTTTCAGCTCTATGAAGCAAGATATCCTCACTAAACTCCGTCATTTTTTTCATAAAATGCTTGAGGTCATAGTGGTCGCTAGACACCCAGAAGACTGGGTCGATTTGTAAGTACCATTTTGTCATTCTTCTGAATACTATGTCGTACATACTGAAAGTAGAAAAGGGGTTTTTATTAAAAGGTTCGGAAAAACATAACATAGCACGGCATTATTAAGTCACTCATTCATTTGACGCATATGACGCACGTATGTTTGAAATGTAGCGTTGCCCGCGACGGCTCGCTGCTCGCACCACGCGCCGTATCACGCGCCGCGTCTTCGTAAATGAGCATTAAGCCTTTGGTAACGGCTGTCAATTGTTTTAGGTCTTTGCCTGTCGCTACAGGTACTTAATGGCCCGAAAGTCAGACAATCAATCTTTCCAAGATATATCGTATTACCCAGTACGGGGTACTGGGTCTCAGAGGTCAGATGGGCAGTGGCTCCATGTAAAATACTGGTATTCAGCTGCATCTGGTTAGACTGGAAGCCGACCCAACATATTTGGGAAAAGGCTCTGGTCGACAGTTTCACTGCTAGGACTGAGGCCTCCTCCCTAGGAGAAGGAGGAGGCCCTAAGTTGGATTTGATGTCACATGTCTTCGAATTTTCGGTTCCAGGATATGCTGATTTATTCACGTTGTTTGTCTTCACAGTTTTGAAATAAATTATATAAAAAAGGATGGTAAAACAAAAAAAATATACCTTGGAGTATCGTCTATTATTTTCTCAATGTGTGGTATTTTCAAGGTCTGCTCTTTTGTCAAACCCATAAGTGTTTCTGAAAAGAAAAACCCGTAAAATAAAACTAAATTACGTAGATTCCTGCTAGAAGTATTTAAGCACTTAGATATTTATGCATTATTAAAACATAGCTTGTGTATGTTAATTGCAGGAAAATATAAACGTTTTCTGAAATACCGGGAAAGATTATAGATTCAAGTGCAGTCGTAAAATTGCTAGATCTATTGAGTGATGACATCGATGAAATTACTAGATCTTGACTGTACACTAACCAAAATGCGAATCCTGGCATTTATCTTTAGAAGTTATTTATGAATGCGTCATGAATTAAGGCTCCCGCAGGCATGCGCGACTCGACTCACGAAGAACAATTACTATGAAAACTTTATGGAAATTGTTCTACCAGAATCGCGTCGCACCGTCGCGTCGCGCCTATCTGCGAGACCCCTTAGAGTCATTATCTATGCTACGAACACACTGACAGTTGGTTTGCTTCGCACCTAGGATCACGCTAAGTACCAAGTAAGGCACCAAGCGCACAGTCCAGCCGGTTGTGAAGATTTCGGAATGTTCGTTTCACTTTTTTACTCGCCAACCGCTATGTAAGCTTTGTATTTATAGCCTAAGGCAAACAAAATAATATGTGTTTTTGGGAAAGCCACAGTTCTTTTTCCGCCATTATACATTATGCATGGTGGAAGGGTCACCGTCACACATATGTAAGCGTTTGTGTGCCGGTGACCCTAGGTATAACGTATTTAGTACATTATTCTTAACCGCTACAAATACTAGTTCCTAGAAATCGTGGCCAAACGGTAAAGAGACATAATATTATACTCACGACAAACAGCATGGCTAGTAGTCCGCACAATATGGGTGTACACATCGAACTGTTCCCTGTCCATACTCCTGAACTTCTTCAGCAGGTCATCCACCTCCTTGTTGAAGACCTCGCCGTAGCTCTCGATGGCTCGCTTGCCGTAGTTCGGGTTGGCTATCTTCCTGTGCTTGCGCCATGTTGGGCCTGGGGAGGAAGTTCTACATTTATTTTTCACTAAGGTGCAGGGTGCGGTGAGAGGGATAGGAAGGCCAAAGAAAAGATGGATGAATTGTACGAGGCAAGTGATGAAAGGAGTATATGATGTCGTGACCTTCTTTGTTTCCTTCTTCTATTCGCCCCTGTCAGATGACAGTTGAGAATACAAGAAGAAGACGTGTTCCAGGTGATAAAGGTGCAGGGTAGTTTATAAAGGAAATTAAGTCACTTGCATGAATTTACCAAGGGGATGATTCTACCCATCTGATATAGATAATCACATCCAAATCGTAAATAGTTACAAATTTTTTCTATGGAAAAGGCTATGGATGGACGTTAAGTGTTACAATTCAGGGTCAATTTAGATTAAATTCACTAGCTGTTACAGATGCCAAAAATTTAATCAAAAGTATCCTTTATTCATTTATACAACGTGTAACGTTAAATGCGCAAAACCTGAAAATAGTTTGATCAGAATAATGAGCAGAATCAATTGAACCACTTTTTAATATAGGTCACACTTTTCAAAAAATCTTCATAAAAACTTTTGCCCTGTCTATTTTCGTTCATAGGTCAAGCCATCCCGTGCGCAAACCCGCCAAAATAAGTAAACAAACACAAATGTTTGTCATCCAATTAAAATTACCTCATACGCGGGGAAAAAGAAAGAAATAAAGAAAGGATCACAATTGCGAGTAAAACTAAAACAGCACATAAAACCTTTACGTGTTTTTAATGATTTTTTTCTCTCAGAACTAGGTCAATTGAATTAAAAATCATTTGGGGTGTCTGAGGTTTTGCGCATTTAACGTTACACGTTGTATATATACAAATTTGATCCATAATTTTTTTATATATAAATTAATAAAGGATTAGTATTATAATTATTGGCTTTTAATCAGCATTGATTTAGCGATTGGTATGGAACCCTCTGAATCTGATTCGAACTTTACCAGTTTAGTTAAGTATTTACTGCTTGCTCTTCACTTCCGTACAACTTAATAACCCTGTAAAGCTTAATATTAAGAAAGGCGTGTGCTCTTACCTGATCCGCTCAGTATTCCACCCCCGAGTACATCAGCCATGTACTTGTACTGAGGACCTTTTACACTAGTCTTCGAGTTTGTCAGCAGTAACTGAAAAATCCATAAGGATATCAGTTTTCTTTGTTAGTGAAAACTTATTTAGCGGCGCTGTGCACTTTTTTTGGTATGGGTAAAAAATGTTAAACTTGCGTCAGGGATACGTGACCGTCAAGTCACGTGTCCGTAACACAAAAATTCGCAAGACGGATTGACATTAGGTTACGAAGGAATTTGAACTTTATGACATCTGTCATTGAGTTTGGGTTTTTTCACGTATTTTGCTACTATGGATGAATCTTAATTGATTGAAATAAGGGTTCTTTTATTATTAGTGCCTGTCTTGATTTATTACACAAACATTTCGACTGAAACCTCAGTCTGCGCTCGACCGCTGTCGTGAGTGGACTCTGTATCGCCTGTTTGCTGCGGCCCCTGTTGAAAGGGATCAGCGATCTGTCATACAAATACAAAATATTCGATAAACCAAGACAAGGTTAGATGATTTTCTATTTAGATCTCTCTTTATTCATTTCCTTTACATATTGCTTACATTTTAAATATTTTTACAAAATTATTTAAAAAAAAAATGAAAATATAAAAAATAGTAGCCCACCAGCATCGGGAACAGGGTCCGGGCTACCGGTGGTCAGGGCTCTTGAGAGAGGAACCTCCTGACAATACGTGCCGTGTCCAGAAGTACTGCTTTCTGATTCAAGCCCTTGATCCAGCTGTCAAACGAAAGACTCCGCAGATGTTGGTCGAAGCTTTTGGCTATTAAGCCATTGGCCGACACGACTATCGGCCTACATGTCTACAACCTCGCGAGCCAGATCTAGATACTTGAATTCTTTACTTTCTCTGCTTTCACGAGGATCTCGTCATGCGGAACCGTTATAT
Source organism: Cerastis rubricosa (assembly GCA_949152445.1). NCBI lineage: Eukaryota > Metazoa > Arthropoda > Insecta > Lepidoptera > Noctuidae > Cerastis > Cerastis rubricosa. The sequence goes on along the minus strand of OX424545.1, from coordinate 7,262,031 downwards.
CAACATTCATTGCGCGACGCTCCAATCGATCTATCAACACAATGTCAGGCTTATTGACAACAATAGTCCTGTCAGTGACGATAGATCGATCCCAATACAACGTGATATTACCATTACCGAGAACTGGGTCGGGCGCATACTTATAGTATGGCACTTCTGATTTCACAAGGTTGTATTTCAAAGCAAGTTGCTGGTGGATAATCCTGACAACAAGGTTGTGTCTATGCAAGTACTCTCCGTTAGCTAGACGAGAACAACCAGAAATAATATGTCTGATGGACTCACCCGGACGGTGGCATGCCCGACACACGTCCACCGTCCCGTCCTTCATAATATGTTTCCGGTAGTTATTCGTCAGCATAACTTCGTCCATTATTGCACAGACAAAACCTTCAGTTTCCCTGAAGAGGTCACCGAAACGCAGCCAGGATACGGACGCTAAGAAGTCTACATCGGGCCCATGTAAGGCCCGGTAAAAGCGTCCGTGAAGCTCCTTGCTCTGCCATACTTCCCTGCGGTCATTAGTGTCTAATACTACAGGCTTGCGCCAGTTCTCGTTAGCCAAGAAGAGCGGGGTAAAGCCCTTGTCTACCGAGACAACATCTCGGTGCATCCCCACGTTGGCTTCTAGGAAGTATTCCCTGAGACTGCATGCCTCATGGTTGTGCAGGGTGTATTTTATTTCGCTAAAAGTAAGTAGGTTTTATAAATGCTTATTTGTCAAGAACTTGACGGAGTGACCTGAAGGTGTACTTCAGTAACTGCTACTGGAACTCCTCGACGAATAAAACTAGGTGGGCCGAGTTTGGGCTCGTTTTGTTAGTTATGATGAGACCTTACCTCCGGACTTGATGGACCGAGCCGAAGGTGTACTTCTGTGACTGCTACTGGAACTCCTCGATGAGTAGAAATATGTGGGCCTAGTTTGGCCTCATTTTGTAAGTTATGATGAGACTTTACCTCTGGAAGACCTGAAGGTGTACATCGGTGACTGCTACTGGAACTCCACGAACTGATAATTATAGCAATTCGTGCAAAATATATTATATAACAATTCCAAAATATCAAAAATGCACACCGTTAATATTCAAGTTTTCACTTCTGCCGGCACTCCCGGGTCGTTGAGCGATTTTTGGTAGCGAAAAAACCAATGGGTTCGCGTCACCGATGACCTCGACTTACTCGTGACATATTGCGCCAGACTAGCGACGAGAATTATTGAAAAATTAAAATAGTACATTGTTACCCCAGGGGTGAAAAGTCTTTAAGCCGAGGTAAACACTGTGCTTTTCATTACGAATACAAGAAAAGTAAAAATAAAAACATGAACTAGCTAAAGAAAGTTAGTAAATTTTATTTCGGATTGCCGCTTTCCCGCCTGTTTTGTTTTTTTTTGTCTGTGGCCAGCCAGCTATTCAGACATTATTTTTCATTTTCATCATTGGAAAAATGATAAATATCAACTGTATGTTATTTAAAAAGAAATTGTTGAAACTAAATTATAATAAAGTTATTTAAAAAATATATATTCTTTAATCAATACTTAACTTTAAGTTATTTCAATTTTACATCGTGGCTGCATAGAAAGTTGGAACATGGTTCAATAAACAAAAATGTGTAAATAGAACTAGTTTTTTTTTTAATAATTTGACATCTGTCAGTTGAAAGCTATTCTCCCTAGGGATGAAAATTATTACTTTCAACCCGCTCCTCAGGCAACTTCAGACCTACTTTCAGAGTATGAGTAATGAAAAGAAGATTTTTAAAGTTTATAAAAGAAACAGAATCATTATGGAAGAATTTGTATGAAGAACTAAAAACAAAAAACATAGGAATAAGAAGCCGGCGTGCCGGGTGCCGGGAGAATGCTCAAGCCTTATGATGAGAGGATATGCAGGGCGCCGGGAGAGAAATTGTTCGGGTCCGTCAGACCTACTTTCAGAGTATGAGTAATGAAAAAGAGCATAGTAATTCCATTGTTTACAGTTATCACTTATGTCGGCAAATAGCTAGACCCGGAACAACTATCTGTAGGCCATACAAATATTTGTTCCGTTCGGAAATCGAACCCACGACACGCAGCGCAGCAGCCTATCGCTCAGCTACTGCGCCAACCGTGTCGTAATTAAATACAAGGACAAATTAAACTAGCAACCGAAACTACATGTAATCCCTGAAGGGTCAAACAGAGATGATCCCTATCAGTACGCCCATATTTCGTCAGTTATTTAAATAATAGGTCCCATGTAATCGCACATATCAGACTCTGAGCTGTTGTTGGGAAATTCTGGGCCAACTTGGGAATCGAACCCGGGACCTCACGCTCAGCAGTAACGCTTGCAACCCTAGCAAATTACCATCATGTACCGAGCCTCTTCCCAACAATATTCGGAACGGCTTCCAGTCCAACCGGATGCAACTAAATTTCATTATATTGAATGGAACAACTGTTTATCTGACCAACGAGTAGTTTTCCCATTTTTTAAACAAGAGATAAAATGTTAACTACTACTAAGTACCTTGAGATCTTCAGGATTAGTCACAACAACGTTCAGGTCAGGACCGAGCCAGAATTTGTACACATCACCAAAGTCCATCATCAGGTCTTTCAGTACTTTTGTGAATTCTGCAAACAAAAATACGAATATGCAAATATTTATAAAATTACAAGAAAATCTACCTATATACCTCTTCTTCTTCCTGCCCTTGTCACATTTTAGTTGGGGTCGGCGCAACACGTCTCTTTCCTCCATTTTCCTCTGTCATTTGTCATGCTATCATTTACTCCAAACACAAACACAACAAAAACCCGATAACTCTTAGCGTGAGCTGGGAGTCGAACCCAGGATTTAATTTCTCAGCAGTCTCGCTTGCAACCCTAAATGGTGAAATTGTACTCTTGTAAAATTAAAAACTACAATATGACCTTTTCATAGACTGCGCTTGTGCACATAATAGAACATTGTGTATTAAGGGCGGTAAGTGAGGAATTACGATCGAGGCTCCAGTAGAAGCCCAAAGTCGAAAACTGAGGGCTTTCTGAGTGGGGTGCTGGGTCAGAAAACCTCCTTGTGAGCCTGATGGCGCTGGTCCCGCTCGATACTTCTGGAGGGAACAGTTGCTGTTGGGACGGTGCACCCTGGGCGCCGGCAGTGTCCTTTCCCGAGGAGTGGGAAGAGATTCCCATTCTCCGGGGAATGTCACTGCCGGTGGCGAATATTCTGACGTGGTGGGGTCCTTGGACCAACTCGGTGTTTCTCCGCGTGACCCTCTGAAAAGCAGAGGGCACAGCGGAGGAGCAAGGGCGGGCTCGGAGTGCACTCACCCTGCCTCTGAGCAGACAGTGAGGGACGCAGTCCTTCTCTGTTCCCGTCGTTCTCGTAATCCCATCATAGGAGTGTCGTGGATCACGTCTCGCGGCTCCGATCGGGACCGAGGGTCTTGGCTTAACCGCCTGGACCGCGAGGTAGAAAACCTCTACAAAAAGCTACCCCGAATCTCAAGCGGCGGCGCACCGTGAGGGGATGTATGGTTGACGGGTGTTCCAATGGAACAATCAGTCTTTAGTGCGACCCCCGCCAGAGTACCAGCCGACCCTCTGGCGGGTTATAAATGTCAAAGGCTTATCCGGGTACAGGGGGCACTGCCCGGATGGACCTCTTATTTCCCCCACACTCGTGGGATCAAAATGGTCAAGCAAAAAACTAATAATAAAAACCAAGCCGATGGAGGCGAAGAGAGGGAGAGAGAAGAGAGGGAGAAGAGGTATGCGGGGTCGGAGTCCGACGCCGCATCCAGTGAGGTGAGCGCGGGATGCTCCGAGAGCTCCCGCTTCGAGAGGACCGGGGCTGCTGCGGAGCAACGCAAGCGGTCCAGACCGGAAGGCGACCGCGAGTCGTCTTCCGAAGGGGAGCTTGCCTCGGCTCCTAAAATTTCCACCAGCAGGCGTGGTGGAATAAGGGGCACGGGGAGGGGGCTCTCGGCCTCGGAGAGATCGGGGGTGGCCGGTCGCGGACAGGCCCGTTCGGGATGTGATGACGCGGCAGGTGAAGCTGGCGGCTCCGATGTGGAGCGTAAGGCCAGGTTTCAAAAGGAGGTGGAAGCTGCGAAAAGGGTCGTGGCCTTGAAGAAGTTGACATCATCAAAACTCGGGGCCATACCTGCGGCTTCTGCCTCCATCATGGCGGCGGTGGAGGCCAGTTAACCTCCACCAGGCGAAGTGGCCAAACTGCGGGCGGAGGTCGCCCGCCTGATGGCCGCAACGGAGCTTCTCCACAAGGAGAACCTGAAGCTTCGGGCAGACCTGACTGGTCTGCGAGAGTCTGGCTCTCGCGAGATGCCCCAGCGGCAGAGCCAACCCGTACCGGTGGAGAACCAGGTCCTGAACCTGGTTCGGCAGGAGCTGGCTGCCTTCCAGGCGCGGTTTTCCGTCCTGGAGGGCATTGTACTGCGCCCCCCCCTGGCGGCAAACAAGGCGGCCCCGGGCCCGGGGGCGGGCTCGGGCCCAAATGCGGCCCCGGGCCCGAGGGTGGTCCCGGGCCCGAATGCGAATGCGAATGCGGCCACATATGCGGCTGCATTGGCTGCCGTTTCTGGACCGGGGCAGCCTGGGCAATCCTCCGGCAGGACTAGGCCGGCCGCGGCACAGAAGAAGGGCAAGGCGGCTCCTCAGGCGGCGAATGTACCAGCGCCAGCAGCAAGCCGGCCGCAGCCACCGCCGCCACCCCCCCTGCCTGCCATGGCCGAAACCGAGTGGCAGGTGGTCGGGGAAAGGAAGAAGGGGCGAAAGGCGGCCAAAAAGGCCCAAAAGGAGGAGCGAAGGCGGCAGCACAAGGCGCGAAGCGTCACGGCTCGACTCCGCGCCCCGAAGACCGCAGCTGTAGTGATCACGCTACAGCCGGAAGCGGAAAAGAGGGGCGTGTCCTACCGCGACGTGCTCGCGAAGGCGAAAGCGACGGTGGATCTCGCAGAGCTCGGGATCACCGGGGGACTCCGGCTCAAAGTCACCGCGACAGGGGCTCGGGCACTGGAGATCCCGGGTGCAAATAGCGGCCCATCCGCTGACGCTCTGGCTGAAAAGCTTAGAGCGTCCCTAGATGCGGCCGAGGCCCGAGTGTCCAGGCCCGTCAGATGCGCAGACCTGCGCATCCTGGGTCTGGACGATTCTGTGACCCAGGAGGAGGTGGTCGCCGCCGTCACCAGGATCGGTGGGTGTCCTGCCGAGCAGGTCAGGGCAGGCACCCTACGTCCGGACCACACGGGTATGCGAACCGTTATGGTAAGCTGCCCTGTGACGGCGGCAAGTAAAATCGTGGAGGCTGGAAGGCTCCTGGTGGGCTGGGTGTCAGCGCAGGTGAAGCTGCTGGAGCCCCGACCTCTGAGGTGTTACCGGTGCCTCGTGGGGCACCACGTGAGTTGTCGGTGCACCTCGGAGGTGGACCGCAGCGGAGTCTGCTTCCGATGCGGTCAGCCCGGTCATATGGCTGCGGCTTGCTCCGCCACGCCGCACTGCACTGCATGTGCGGCGGCGGGCAAACCGGCCGATCAGCGGGCAGGGGGCAAGGCCTGAGCACCACCCACCAGGACCAGGGGCAGGAGCAAGGGAAGGCCTCCAGCCACCAGCTCCACCGTTGCTACCGCCGCAGCCACCGCCTCTGTCACTGTCGCTGCCGCCACTATTGCCGCCGCAACATCTGTTGCGGGGCCCTCACAGGGGGCCCAGGAGGGGGCTGAAATGGAGTGCCAATAATGGCCTCATTACGCCTTCTCCAGGCGAACATCAACCACTGCCGCTGTGCTCAGGATCTGTTGCTCCAGAGCATGGCGGAGTGGTTGATTAACGTCGCCGTGGTCACTGAGCCGTCCTTTGTCCCGCCCAGGGAAGACTGGGTGGAGGACCTGAGCGGCTCAGTGGCCATAATTTCGTCGGCCGCCGACGGTACCCCGACCCTTGAGAGTGTCAGGAAGGGTCAGGGTTGCGTAGCAGCACTGTTCGGGGAGATCGTCGTAGCGGGAGTCTACTTCTCCCCGAGCCGAACTCTTGCCGAGTTCCACAACTCCCTCATGGAGTTGAGTGTCGTCATCCGAAACTATTCCCTCCCCGTGCTTGTGCTCGGGGACTTCAATGCCAAAAACTTGGCTTGGGGTTCTCGTTGCACAGATGTGCGGGGTAGGATGGTGGAGGACTGGGCTCTGGAGGAGGGCCTGGTCGTCCTAAATCGGGGTTCTGTCTCCACGTGTATGCGGATGCGGGGCGAGTCGGTGGTGGACATCTCGTTCGCTAGCCCCGCTCTGTCGCGCGGCACCCGTACGCCAGGCATCGCAGGCTCCGCATCCGCCCTCCGGATGAGGCAGCCATTGAGGCGGAGCTGTACGAGGGATACAGAGCAGTGAAGACCGCCCTCCAAGAGGCTATCCAGCGGGCCAGAGACCTGGGCCGCGAGGAGATGCTGGAGACTCTCGACAGAGATCCGTGGGGGCGCCCTTACAAGATGGTGCGGGACAAACTCCGCACCTGGCCCCCCCGCTGACGCAGAGTCTTCGCCCTCAGCTCGTGGAGGACGTGGTGAGCCACGTCCTCCACGAGCGCTCACGCTCTGTTCCCTCTGCAAGGGGAAAATCCTCCCCCGCCTATGGCTCCGCCGCTTGCGGTGCCGGGAGCGGACCACATCGAGGACGATGACGACATTCCAGAAGTGACCGGGGTAGACCTAAGAGCGGCGGTAGGCAGGCTTAAAGCCAAAAATACCGCCCCGGGACCCGATGGCTTGCCTGGCAAAGCCTGGGTCCTGGCCTCGGATGCTCTCGGGCCCCGACTGGAAGGGCTCTTAAGCGCATGCTTGGAGGGAGGCCAGTTCCCGCTTCGTTGGAAGACGGGGAAGCTGATCCTCATCCGGAAGCCGGGGCGCCCTGCGGACTCTCCGTCCGCATACCGGCCCATTGTGTTGCTCGACGAGGTGGGCAAGCTCTTTGAAAGAGTCATTGCCAACTGCCTCGCCGGGCACCTTATGGGGATGGGGCCGGATCTGGCGGAACACCAGTTTGGTTTCCGCAGAGGGCGCTTGACGGTGGAAGCCATAATGCGCGTGAGGGCTCTCACAACGGGGAATGCGGTGTCCAGGGGTGGGGTGGTCTTGGTGGTGTCTCTTGACATCGCCAACGCCTTCAACACCATGCCCTGTAGCTGCATTGGGGAGGCACTCCGGTATCACCGGGTGCCGACCTACCTTCGTCGTGTGGTCGGGGACTACTTGACGGATAGGGCCGTCATCTACCCCGGTCGCACCGGAGAATGGAACCGGCGAGAGGTGTCGTGCGGTGATCTGCAGGGATCGGTTCTGGGGCCGCCCTTGTGGAACATCGGCTACGACTGGGTGCTGCGCGCCGACCTCCCTAGCGGTGTCAGCGTAGTTTGCTACGCTGACGACACGCTGGTGCTGGCACAAGGGAGGTCGCACGAACGAGGCGGCCGAACTTATGACACGCGGGGTTGCGATAATCGTGGAGAGAATCCGGCAACTGGGTCTCGAGGTGGCATTGCACAAGTCCGAGGCCATGTGCTTTCATGGGCCTCGGAATGCGCCATCGTCAGGATCCATACTGACGGTAGGAGGTGTTCCCATCGGCGTCGAGTCGACGCTGAAGTACCTAGGGCTTGTCCTCGACAGCCGGTGGAACTTCGTGGAGCATTTCCGACGTTTGGCCCCCAAACCCAACCTGGGGGGTCCAAACGCCTCCTGCCGGAGGCTCTACGCGGGGTCGTGTGGTCCATGGCCCTTTACGGGGCCCCGGTGTGGGCGCGTCCTCTAAGGCGGCGAGCCGCCCACTACCTGAACGTGCCCCAGAAGGTGGTAGCCGTAAGGCTGATCCAGGGGTACCGCACGATCTCCGGCGAGGCGGCGAGCCTCTTGGCCGGATCGCCGCCATGGGATCTGGATGCGATAGTCCTCGCGTGCCTGCACGAATGGCGCGCGGAGGCACTACGCCGGGGGGAAACTCCGCTGCCGCGGCAAATTGTCGCTCAGCAGACAGACCTCCGGCGCGATCTCATGGCGACATGGAGAGAGCGACTGTCGCAACCCCGTGCAGGGCACGCCACAATAGTGGCGATAAGTCCCCTCTTTGGGGACTGGCTGAAGAGGCGCCACGGCACCCTCACGTTCCACCTGACACAGGTCCTCACCGGACACATTTGTTTCGGGAGGTTCCTGCACCGAATCGGGCGGGAGGAAACGCCCGGGTGTTACCACTGCGAGGATCGGCCGGAGGACACGGTGGAGCACACTGTGGAGCTGTGCCCTGCTTGTGCTGAGCACCGCCGTGTCCTCGTAGCGGTGATTGGCGGCAGCGACCTCTCGCGTCCGGCCCTGGTTCAATCCATGGGCTGGAGCGAGAGGGAATGGGAAGCCGTCGCCTCCTTCTGCGAAGCAGACATGCTAGCGAAAGAGGTGGCGGAACGTGAGAGGGAGAGAACCTCACGTCCCAGCCGCCGCGGGAGACGCCCCGGGCGTCGGGGGGCAACCAGTGGCCCCCGGCCACCGTAGGCGCGGGCCTGTGGACGGTGAGTAATGGGCTAGCTCACCGGCACGGTCTGTCGTCATAAGACGGACAGACGCGTCCGTCCGTCTTATGACGACAGACCGTGCCGACGAAGCGTTCGTGTTCCACGCGCGCCTCATGGAGATGTCAGCAAATCGGAAGGGGTCCGAGAGGGCCGATGCCTGCCAGGGCTGCGGGTTTTTCGAAAGAGATACCGTGCCCCTGGAACGCAAAGGGCTAAGAAGGAACATGGATGGGTTTTAGTCAGTCAAGTCTGACACTCCCTTCCGCTCCGCCCAGAGCGGAAGAAGTCATTTGATGATTTCCCATCCTAAAAAAGAAAAAAAAAGGGCTTTCTGAGTCGAGGTTCGTAATTCCCGTACATCCCGTGAAACATACAATGTTTTTCATCACATTTGCGAGTAAATATTTAAGAAAAAGAGCTTTAAATACACACGTCAGCACAACTATAATATTATGAAATAAGTGAACGTTTTTTTAAAGCGGTTGGCGGGCTTTTTGCCCACACCACAGATTATACAAATGTTTCGTTCAGAAACGTTAAGAGCGTTTATACCATACGGCATTTCATACAAACTTTCAAGTCGTTATTTTCCGAAATGACTGAACAGATTTTAATGAAACTCCCTACACATAAGCATTATACATAGGTCTAAAAAGTTACTACAAAAGTTACTGCGTTATGATATGAATTCAACTCCAGAAGAAAATGCAAAATTTCACTTAACATAACTGCACATTTAATAATTGTATGTTTTAAATGTTTGAAGGGAAGATGAATTAAACTTTGTTTCATTAACTTGAGTTTTTATTTTGAGTATTTTGAGAGTGTTTTGTCACAGTAGTTGAAAGAAAAGTACATAGAGCACCTTGCTTAAAGTGAGTAATTAAAGCACTTGTGTTAATTTTGTGCCCTCGCATGCGCTCGGTCACAATAACTCACACTCGAACACTCGTGCATTAATAACTCACTTTGCGCTCGATGCAACAATCTACTATAACTCTCGTTCACTGCTCGCAAATAAGGTACGGACCATAGTTTAATAAATAATGTTTGTTTTGTTTTTTTTTAAATCGCACTGAACTATTTCTGGCATTGCACAGGGTAATAAGAGTTTTCCAAGTTAAGAAAATATGAAAATAAGACACTCTGCTAATGGGTGAAAAAACACTTTTAACGGAGCTGAAAGGCACTTTGTTCCCAAGTCATTGCGATATTTTGATTTTTGTTCTAGACCGTACCTGCGAAACTTCTAGTTGCATAGATATTGGAGGTCAAAGTTCTAACATTTTTTCACGAGTTTTTAATGTTGTAAATTTACTTTAAATACCTCCAAGACCTGTGTAGGTACTATTCAAACGCACATGCTTCTGCAAACGTAGGTCCACAAAAATAAATATTAGTGCGTTTACAGCTATATAAATACAATCTTCTAGAATGAACATTGTATTTATATAGCTGTAAACGCACTACAACAAGCAAAAATCCCAACAAATAGTAACGAGACCCACCATCAGGCTGTCCCATGAACAGCAGGGCATTCCCTAGGAACGGCAGTGCCCGTGGACCTGGCAACTTCTTGGCCATCTCAATCATTCTCCTGTTCTTGTATCTCCATAGCAACCAGAAGGCTGACAATGCGCCTCCCATGAGGTACAGCAGCCAGTTCATCCTGCAACAACAATGCACGCGATTTATTCATGGTTAGTGTCGACAGCGACTTCGTCCGCGTCAAAGGAATCATCATCTGTCGAGCCTTTTCCCAAACTATCTTGGGGTCGGCTTCGAGCCTGACCGGATGCAGGATGCAGCTAAGTGCCAGTATTTCACATGAAGCGACTGCTTATCTGACCTCCACAACCCAGTAACTGGGTAATACGACACCCTTTAGTAAGACTGGATGTCAGACTTTTGGCTTCTGACCACTCGTAACGACTGAAAAAATAATGGGAGTTAAAAGACCCTTTTTTATGGATGGGAAATCATCAAATGACCCCCCCCGCTCTGGGCGGAGCGGGAGACTCAGACTTGTACTGACTAAAACCCATCCATGTACCTTCTTAGCCCTTTGTGTTCCAGGGCCACGGTATCACTTTCGAACAGTCCCGCGCCGTCGACACGGCCTGTCGTCATAAGACGGACGGACGGTAAGCTAGCCCATTACTCACCGTCCACAGTCACTCGTCCGTCCCGCCCTACTGTGGCCGGGGGCCACTGGTTGGCCCCCGACGCCCAAGGCGTCTCCCGCGGCACCTTCAGCATGACTGCTTCACAAAAGGAGGCGAAGGCTTCCCATTCCCTCTCACTCTGGACCATTGATTGAACCTAGGCCGGACGCGAGAGGTCGCCGCCGCCAATCGCCGCAACAAAGAAACGGCAGTGCTCAGCCCAAGCGGAGCAGAGCTCTACGGTGTGCTCCACCGTGTCTTCGAAACTCTCATCGACCTTCTATGTACTGACCTGAGAGCAAGATATACAGCAGTAGAATCGTTCGGTTCAATCAATGGCCACTGTATTGTAATTAGTGAGTTTAACATTAAGCGCAAAAAATTCAAACCATACCTAGTAAAATATCGGCCTCTAAAAAATGTTTACCGTTAATGATATGGTGCATAACTTTAACACCCGTCTTACTTTCCTGTTTGATGCTCACGCACCAATCAAAACATGTACCTACTGTCAAGGAAAAATCGTACCCGTGGATTACAGATACTATCAAAGTTATGATGCATTTGCGTGATGATGCACTAGGTAATTATAGGAAAACGAAATCTGACTCTAAAAAAAAAAGACTATAAAGATCTGAAACACTTGGATTACTTCGCTACACAGTGAGAAAACTGCATACTTCAAACATAACATTAATAATAAAATTAAAAACCCTAAACAGCTATGGAAAAATCTAAAATCCACCTTATACACCTTCAAACCTAAACAAAACCTTCCGTCGCATTTTACAGATCTTGACATAATAAATAGAAACTGTCTGACTATCCCCGGTAACCCCGTGGTTTGCGTATCGCTTATTAATTATTACGAAAATCATAAACACGGTGAAGCAAGTTTCACAGTCACTCCAGTGGACCAGAACGATGTCTTACGCACTATCTCTAATCTCAACAGTAACGCCGAAGGCTACGACAACATTTCCTTGGATATGGTTAACATGACCCTGCCGCACGCGTTAAATGTTGTAACGGACATAATTAACCGCTCCATAATTACGTCAACGTTCCCTGACCAATGGAAAATTGCCTCCATTAGGCCTTTGTCGAAAAATTCTAATCCATCCACTTTAAAAGACCTACGCCCTATAAGCATTTTACCATGTCTATCTAAAGTATTAGAGAAAATTGTCAGCCGCCAACTAACGCTTTTTCTGGAAAATAATAACGTTCTACCTGACTTACAATCCGGGTTCAGAAAACAGCGCAGCACTTCTACTGCTCTGATAGATGTTACTGACAATATATTATCTGCCCAAGATAAGGGAATGTGCACAATACTCGTTCTGTTAGACTTTTCCCGTGCTTTTGACGCTATTAATATACCTCTATTACTATCGAAGTTGAATTACTACGGTTTCGACCCTGAAGCTGTCGAATGGTTCCGTAGCTACCTCAGTAATAGGAAACAACTTGTTGACCTGCGGTTAAGTGACGGCACTACTCATAGGTCAACACTTATTCCCGTAGAGAGAGGAGTTCCGCAGGGTTCTATTTTAGGCCCAATTATTTTCATTCTGTACTGTGCTGACATAATAAGAAGCCTCCGTAGATGCAAGTACCACATATACGCTGACGATGTCCAACTTTACATTTCGTTTAGGCCTGACGAATATGACAGTGCCATTAAAGATCTTAATGAAGATCTTCAGCGAATCGCCGTTTGGTCTGAAGAGAACTGTCTATCGTTAAACCCATCAAAAACAAAGTATATGGTGTTTGGCACTAGACAACAGCTGGCTCGTCTGCCTCTGACTTTTGACCTAGAATTAATGGGCGATCCAATTGAGCGAGTGTATGAGGCGCGAAACCTAGGTCTTACAATGGACAAAGACCTTCGTTTTGAAAAACACTTAGCGGACTCGGTGAGAAACTGTTTTTATCGCCTAAAGATTTTGTACAGGATGAGGCCTTATTTGTCCGAATCGCTAAGGGAACAACTTGTAGAAACTTTAGTTCTTTCTAGGCTGAACTATGCCGACACTGTGTACGGCTCGCGCCTACTAGCTCGTACAGATCGGCTCATACAAAGGGTACAAAACGCGTGCGCACGGTTTTGTTACAACATTCCCCGCAGAACGCATGTAACACTCTACCTCAATAAGCATTCTACTTTAAAAATGAAATCCAGACGCAAACTTCACCTGGCGTGTCTTCTGTTTGGTGTTGTTAAATACAAAAAAAAACGGAATACCTATACAACAAACTTAGTTAGGTAGCTAGTACACGGGAATGTGCAAGAAGACAATGTTCGCAACAACTCTCGACTCACCCACATCACACAGCAGCATTTAGAGGTAGCTTTTGGTATGCAGCATCCAAAGTATGGAATAACCTGCCACCACCAATAAGACAGATAAACACAATAGACACATTTAGAAGACGTTTACGGCAGTATCTAGTGGAAGCCCAACGAAAACTCGATATGGTCGAACTAAATGTGTCATTTATATGATGATTGAACCTGCCTACTATACTATTATTATTATTTAATAGCACTTAATTTTTTATATTCTATTCCTACTATTCGTTTATCCACGCATGTTTTTGACTGTCCAGTTCCACTTCTGTCTGAATTTTACATTGACATCGTTATATTATACGCAGCCTACGAAACTATATACCGATTGTATCGTACCGATTGGGATGACAAATAATCGACAATGCAACCCACACTCAAAAATGATAAAACGCTGTCTCGTTTTAATTATAAGTCAGTGTTGCTTGGCTGCTCTCAGCTTATGTAATAAAGTGCAGTGTGCGGTAGAAATCTGGAAACGTGCGAAACAGGTTTCTATATCCTTTTTTATTTCAGAATCAGAATCAGAATCAGAAATAATTTATTTGCAAAGAACGTAGGTAACAAATAATGGTGTTGTTGGCGTAAAACAATTGGATCCAGTACATTCTACCGTATGGCATGCAACATATAAGTATTAAAATAATCAAGAGTAATTCAAATCTATATAAATCAATAATTATTAGGTAGTCCGGTTTTAATATCAAATACTTTAAAATTACAATAATCATGTTTGTACTTACATATAATAAGATATACATTATACAAAATGAATTAATTGAAATAATATTGGTATGAACATGAAATAGATTAAACAAAATTGGTAATTGAAATAATATTGTGCAATGTCATAGGGTACCATCATTTAAAAATTCACTGACGGCGTAATAGCATTTTTCGATTAATAGTTTAGTTAATTTCTTCTTGAAAAAATGCTTGGCTTCATTTTTAATCTCTTTAGGTATTTTATTATAAATGATTGGTCCCATATGCACAATATTCTTTCTTAGTAATGCTGTTTTAAAACTGCCTATATGTAATAAATCTTTGTATTGGGATCTCAGTAAGGATCTCAGGAAGAATAAAATAAAAACTGTATGGCAGGTAATTAACAGAGAAACAGGAAAGACGCAACAACGAGATAAGACTGAATTGTCTTTGAAAATAGATAATAAAACAATTTGTGATAAGCTAGAAGTCGCTGAGACTCTAGACAACTTCTTTACCAAAATTCAACATTCAATTCAAAGAGAACTTTACAAAGAACATACCAAACTTTAAATTTAAACCAGTATGTATTGCTACAATTAAAAACGCATTCAAAAGTCTCAATATAAAAAATACTGAAGACTTATGGGGGATATCCGTCAAGGTTCTTGGAGATATTATTGATACGATTGCTCCTGTCTTAACAGGCATATTCAACCAATGTTTGGACAGCGGCAAGTTTCCCGACTTGATGAAACATAGTAAAGTAGTACCAATTTTCAAATCAGGTTGTAAGAGTGATCCCTCTAATTATAGGCCTATATCTGTGCTTCCAGCACTGAGTAAAATCTATGAAAAAATCATGCTGGACCAGTTGTTGTCTCACTTCAACTCTAATAAGATACTGCATAGCCAGCAGGCTTCACGAAGGGTAGGTCGACAACGGACGCGGGAGTAAAACTCATCAGTCACATTTTGGAGTCATGGGAGAAGTCCCAGGATGCTATTGGCATCTTCTGTGATCTTTCAAAAGCGTTCGACTGCGTCGACCACAAAACACTGATCTGTAAATTACACCACTACGGAATTCGTGGACAAGCTGCTGATCTTGTTCTCTCTTATTTATCAGACAGGCTGCAAAAAGTAAATGTAAATGGGGCGACGTCCTGCGGGTCTATAGTCAAGATGGGCGTGCCCCAAGGTTCAATTCTCGGCCCTTTCCTGTTTCTTGTTTATATTAATGATCTCCCTTATATGATGGCCAAATTTTCGGATATAATTCTATTTGCTGATGACACTTCGCTAATCTTTAAAATTGATAGAAAAGATACGGACGTCTTACATGTTAACGAAAGCCTAACTATTCTCTCGAAATGGTTCGCAGCCAACAATCTTTTATTGAATACGAATAAAACAAAATGCCTTAAGTTTTCTTTACCAAATGTACCACAACGTGACCTAAATTTAAATCTTGACGGCAAGAAGCTTGATGTTATAGCGGAAACTGTATTCTTGGGGATTACTATCGATTCAAAACTGCAGTGGGGCGCGCACATTAGAACTCTTTCAGGAAGGTTAAGCTCAGCTGCCTATGCAATCAGAAGAATAAGGCAGTTAACTGATATAGCCACAGCTAGGTTAGTATACTACGCTTATTTCCATAGTATTATGTCCTATGGCATTCTGCTGTGGGGATCGGCAGCAGACGTTGATTCAATTTTCATACTGCAAAAGAGGGCAGTCCGCGCTATCTACAAAATGGGTCCTCGTGAATCCCTCAGAGAAAAATTTAAAGAAATCGATATACTGACTCTGCCTTCACTTTATATTTTAGAATGTATTTTATATGTCCGCAAAAACCGAGGACTTTTCAAAATTAGAAGCGACTTCCATAATATAAATACACGCAGTAAACACGAAATTGTAATACCCAAATTCAGATTAACCAAAACTAGCAAGTCTTTTCTTATAAACAGTATACGCTTTTATAATAAGTTGCCGAAGTCAGTTACAGAACTGACCGATGGAAAGTTTAAAAATTATATTAAACGTGTCCTAATTAAAAAAGCATATTACAAAATTAAGGACTACGTTGAAGATAGAGAAGTTTGGCTTTAGCCCCTTCGCACATGCGGCTTCCCTGGTAGCTCATAAACGGCACAAATGTGTGGATGTCTCTAACTATTCTCAATCTTATTTTTTTTTTTCCTTTCTTTTTAATCAGATGTTTTACAATAGTTTTTAAATCATTACACCTTTTGTTTAGAATAGTTACAGCACGGATGACAACATTTGTGTCACTTATTTGATCTAGTCATTTTGTGATATTTTCTATTTATTTTTTGTTGTTGTATAGACTCTTTTTCTTATTTACCGATTGTTTGTAAATGTGTGGACATTGTAGGCCTTATAGATTCCTAGATCCTTGGTAACTTTTTATTTCGTTCTACGTTTCGTAGTAAGCAACGACTTATTGTCAGGCCTACGATGTCCTCCCATACTTTAGTACTAATGCTGTAACAGAAATATTGTAAAACCAAATGATTTTAAAAGAGTAACCATGGAGTTTCTTGCCGGTTCTTCTCCATAGGAAACGACCAACCCGAACCGAGCACCTTTTTGCCGACGTTTTATAAGTGCCCCTGTAGGCCTATGTAAAATAAAAATATTTTGTTTTTTTTTTTGATTGAGTAGTGTCGGTCTTGATGTCATATTTATCCTTGTTTCAAAAAGATTTAGGTTCGTTTTAACAAATAATGCTACCTCCAGAATGTAAAGTGATGGAAAGGTTAATAATTTTAGGGATTTAAACATAGGACTACAGCTATCTGTTGGATTAATGCCGGTCATTGATCTTATGCAATATTTTTGGGCTCTGAATACTCGTTCTCTTTCACTGCAATTACCCCAAAATGCTACCCCGTATCTTAAGACTGAGGCAACAAGCCCATGGTACGCTATAATGATAGTGTCAATATTAACTTTTTTCGACAAGTTGTTCTATTTGTTATTATTATTGCTGTACACAATCTTATTTTACAATTTTATCATACACACTTACACAAAATATGAAACTGTTTTACGTCCTTCACATCACATTCGCAGGTTCAGTTGAAAACCAGCGTCAGGCAGCCTAGCTGCCTGGCATTATGCTGAACTGGCCCTATTTGGCGCAGCCATGAATCACACAATAATTATCCCTTTTTTTATTGTATTGATTTTATACACGATAATTATCGCTCTTTTTTTTCTTTTGTTTAGATTTAAGTATTTTTTGTTAATTCTTGTTTAATTTTGTGTACTTGTGGCATGTGCCAAATAAACTTACTTTCTTTCTTTCTTCTTTCTTCCGGGTGATCCTCGCAGTGGTAACACCCGGGCGTTTCCTCCCGCCCGATTCGGTGCAGGAACCTCCAGAAACAACTGTGTCCGGTGAGGACCTGCATCAGGCAGAAGGTGAGGGCGCCGTGCCCTGCACGGGGTTGCGACAGTCGCTCTCTCCATGTCGCCCTGAGATCGCGCTGGAGGTCTGTCCGCTCAGTGGCAATTTGAGTTAAAAGACCCTTAAGGAGACCGATAGGCTCTTGTTCTCCCCGTTATTCCGATATTTTTTTGTTCTGAATCATACCGAGGAACCTTCTAGTTACGGAGATATTGGAGGTTAAATTACAAAGTTATCCGCAAGTATTTTTTTTAAATACCAATTTTTTAGGTTTTATCTTTACTTTTTCTTTCGTACACAATCTTTATAATATTACATATGTACATTATTTACAAACTACAAATAGATATAAAATAAAATATCTACAAGTAAACATGTAAAGTATGTCAAAATTGCTCCGTATGGTGTCGGACGTAAATAATAGCACCATCCCATATCTTCCAGTGGGTGTCGTAAGAGGAAACTAAGGGACTTGCCAGAGAATGGCAGCAGCGTTCTCTGTGCTTTTGTGACAACGGTACTGCGATCGCCAACCCGCCTGTCAAGCGTGGCGATTATGGCAAAATCCCCTATTTAATTTCAATGTGGCGAAACTTGGGGGGGGCCTATGTCCAGCAGTGGACGTCTTTCGGCTGAAATGATGATGTCAAAATTACAGGGCGTCAAAAATTCGTCGACATCGCTGTCAACAGGAAAAGTGCCCAGAAGGCTGGCCACATTGCTACGTAGGATGACAATGCTAATTCTTTGACCATAAAAAAGGCCAGCCCTCTGGCCACGTGAAGAGTCTTTACTTTAAATACCTCCATAACCTGTTTAGTATTCAATGCACCCATCAGCACAATGGCGGTTTACAATAAAAAATATTGCAATGAGATGGAGCTCAAGTACCTTTCGGCTTCGATAAGGGTCCACGTTTTAACCACCCTCCTATCTCACCTCCACAACCCAGTAACTGAGTAAGTTCCCCCCCCCCCTCGGTAAGACTGGATGTCAGACTTTTGACTTCTGCCTACTCGTAACGAGCGTCAAAGATCTACAACTGACAACTACAAATGACAGCCGGGACCAACGGCTTAACGTGCTTTCCGAGGCGATAAGAAAACTCAGTATGTTATTATCGGGATCCCTTCTTTTCGCATAATGTTCTTTGTCCTAATATACTTCGGCATAACGACTTTGGCACAATTTGTTTTGGCATAATAATACTTCGGCATAATTTTTTTTAGGCATACATTTTTTGTTGGCATAATCATCTTAAAGACTAATTTGTTTTGGCATAAAGATTCGCATAACGTTAGTAGGCCCAATGACTATTAGCATAATAATATTTAGGCATACAATGTTTATTTCAATTCTTTTGGTTTTGTCCGTGTATTTTTTCTTTTTTTTTTGGTTATAAGTGATGTTCCGACATCCAGTTTATCTATTTCAATGGTTTGATGTTTTATTTCTTGAACGAGGTTTTTTGCCAAAAAATAAAATGCAGGATGGTGTTTTACCACAAAATGTGCAAATGTATTGTGCCATGCCTCTGCATGATTTTGTGTCCTAGGTATATTTTCCTTTTCTAGTAGATACATACTCCAGACTTTGGGTGGAAATGGTGGTGGTGAACTTGTAGTGCCCCATACATAATTCTGATCAAACCAATTTGCTATAGTTTCTGTAACAATTAAATAATATTGTTGGTTAAAAATTTAATATGCTGTGCAATTAATGTTAGTGACAGAACCGAATTGCTGCAAAACCGACTCCACGTAGTCTTGTTTGTCCTACCCCTAGAGTGTAATTTAAAATCGATTAGCACGCGTGGGGCCGCCGAAGGCCCGCAGCGCCGGAGCCGTGACAGAAACCCTGCCTGCTGCATGTTGCATGCTCGCTTGAATGCTGCATGCTGCATGCTTGCTTGCCTGCTGCATGGTTGCTTGCATGCTGCATGCTTGCTTGTTTGCTGCATGCTTGTTGTCGTAAATAAATTTATGCTTTAGGATATTATGCTTGAAAAAGTTATGCTTTAGAACTTTATGCTTAATAAATTTATGCTTTAGAATATTATGCTTAATCATTATTATGGTTACAGAAATTATGCTTAAAATAATTATGCGTAAGCTGTTATGCGTAACCATATTATGCGAAAATATAATTATGCTAAGTTATATTAGGTCCTAAAATTTTATGCAAATGGATAGGGAACCGTTATTATCAGTGATCGGATTATGTAAATGGATTTTTGGTACTTGTATCATAAATGCACACAGAAAGAATAATATGGATAACCCTTTTTTCCGGAAAGTCATTCCAGTATTTCCGGATACAATTAAATATTGTTAATGTTGGTAGTGATATTATTACTACTCAATTCAAAATTTAAAGGAAGGTATCAAAACGAAATTAATTATTATTTATCTGTTGAATAATAAAAACAATTGAATTCCGATCGAAGCATTATTATATAATAGGTCTTTACCTATGAAATTGCCGTATTGCAGTACAGACTTTTTCAAACAAAAAAAAAGTTTTGATTGGCTATGAGTTCTAAATTCAAATTAATTTTGTTTTAAAAATATGACATTCTATTTACAAAATCAGTCTTTTGTTTATTGATTAGCGTTGTATTTTCATTACATTTCAACATTTTTCCTCATAATGGATACTTTGAAATTTCGTGTAATTATGGAATATGAGTTCCGTCGTGGCACCAACGCGGCACAAACGACCCGTAACATCAACGACGTTTACGGAGAGAACTGTACAAACGAACGCACAACCCGTTATTGGTTTGCTCGGTTCCGTTCTGGGAATTTTGACTTGAAAAATGAACCTCGTGGTCGTCCGGAAACTTTGGTCAACAATGATGAATTAAAGGTGATTGTTGAAGCTGATGAAACTCAATCTACAGCTGAGCTGGCAGCAGCTTTTGATGTTAGCATTAAAACAATATTGGTCCATTTGCGACAGATTGGCAAGATAAAAAAGCTTGATAGATGGGTGCCCCACGAACTTAACGATCGCCAGCGCAACGTACGCGTCGAGACTTGCCTTGCGCTGCTTAACAGGCACAGAAATGAAGGAATTTTGAACCGAATTGTTACGTGCGACGAAAAATGGATTCTTTTTGACAATCGAAAGCGCTCAGAAAGTTGGTTAGATCCTGGTTCGGTACCAAAGCAATGTGCAAAACGAAAAATGACCCCTAGAAAGGTGATGGTCACAGTTTGGTGGTCTAGTGCTGGTGTGATTCATCATAGCTTTTTACAAAACGGCGAGAGCATTACTGCAGATGTGTACATTGAAGAACTGACCACAATGATGGCGAAACTCGCACGTCTGCAACCAGATTTGGTCAATCGGTCGTCTCCACTGCTACTTCACGACAACGCGCGGCCCCATACTGCACAACAGACCGTCTCTAAGCTGCATGAGTTGGGTTTGGAAGCTCTCCCTCATCCGCCATACTCACCAGATCTTGCGCCTTCCGACTATTACTTTTTCCAAAATTTGGACAACTTTTTAGCGGGAAAAAAATTCAATTCCCGAGAGGCAGTACAAAACGCCTTTGAAGAGTTTGTTGTCTCCCGTCCAGCTGATTTTTTCAAGAAGGGCATCCATAAACTGCCACAGCGTTGGCAAAGATGCATTGATTGCAGGGGTGATTACTTTGAATAAAAGAAATAAATAAGTTCGAAAAAAAAATACTTTAACTTTTTTCAAACAAAACGGCAATTTCATAGGTAAAGACCTAATATTTTTAGCCTTTGTATGGCCACAACTTTTTATAAATTGGTGCACTTAAATTAAATTAAATCAACCGATTCCGGAGGAATGTCCATATTAATATATACTTATACGTTTCGGATCAATGACCCCAATAAAATCTACCTACTCCGATCTATGGTTTTATGGTCTCATCCACGCACCAACCTCGGCAAGACCATTAAAATATGAAAAGCAATAAATTGTCCATTCAATATCAATAATTGTGTTCCACCAATAATCTTTTATTGGTACTAAAAAGATATAAACAAGAAGTAGTACTTTGCCAGAAACCTCATGCGCCCCATATGTAAATCGGCCCCAAAGACGACCCGTCCTAGGGATGTCCTTTTTTTATATCGTGTGCTTCACCTGGTGTCAGAGTTTTTATGGCCCCCCATGAGCCTCAGACTTGGCTTTACACGCCATCGAGAATTATTTCACAGACAGGCTGGTTTCCTCACGATGTTTTCCTTCACCGAATCAAGTGATAATTATACAATTCGCACATTAATCCGGAAAATTAGAAGTGCGTGTCTTGGGTTCGAACTCGAGACCTATAAACCTATGGCGGTTTTACTGACCGTATACATATGTATGTAGGTAAGTTATTCTTGATAAAATATACTATCACATGTTTAATTTGAATTCATGAAATTGTGTATGAGAAATTTGCATGCCTTAATTGGTACAACACAGTGGACTGCCAATTCACTTGACATCTGGAAATATATTATTTATGTACTGTGTCGAGCAATAAACATTTGTTTTTTTTTATTTATTTATTTGTTTGTTTATTTAAGCCTTTTCCTTTGTTTTCCTTTTGTTTATTTTACCTAAAAAACATGCTAAACTACTCATACTATTTTACAATTTATAGTGTAGCCTTAATTAAAGGCTGCCACGGCATGCATTTATTTAACATAGGAGTATGAAAATAGAAAAACAGATTTTACTTATTTAGTTAGATAAATATAGTCATTTGTTACATAAATGCAACATACAAATACAAATAAAACTTACTATGTAATGCTGGATTAGTTCGATTATTACTATTATTTCAGAATTAATTAATTTAATTTGAAATTAAGTAGTAGTCATTACCAGTTATTATTATTTCTCGCGAGAGAGCTTTGAAAAATCCAGCCTAATTCCTAGTCTACATTATGAAAATAGTAACTACCTGTGTTTAAAATTTTATAATAAAGTAAAAAATGTTTTTTTATTTTACTAATGTTTCTCAAAATGATGTCGGTATGGAAGAAGTTAAAAGCATAGTTTCCCTTTACTCTCAGCGATCCTATAAATTGTTATTTATTGTTTTTATTTGTATTTATGTTTATTTTATATAGCTTTAATGTTTGTTTTAGGCTCTAATTTAATTTTTTCCTGTTTTATCTTTTCTACACACTATGTCTACGTTTCTAATCCAACTTTCCATTCGCAGGTCTGCTGGAAGAAATTTCTTTTGAAATAAGCAGTACCTTTGTGCTCTTATTATCTTTATGTATTGTCCTGTAAAGTGTTTAGTGTGTACATAAATAAATAAATAAATAATACATACCATTCAATAAATTACTTAAAACTGTTCTTAAAATAAAATAAAAATCAAGGTACAATTAATTCCCTGATTTTCCCCAACACATTTTCATTTCCCGCGCAAACTTTGACAACACAGACTAAAAAAAAAAATGTCACGCCACTTGAAATCAAAGAGGTTATATAAAAAGGCTGTATGTTACTTACTTTAAAAGTAAAACGACCTACCACACACAGTATCAACAACTAACTACTCTGGGTACGAGACTACATGACTATATTATTAAGTAGGTGTGAAGCATATTAATCAAATGATGTCACAGAAAGGCACAGATATTGTGGAATTATTTACAAGAACAGAGACAGTGTTGACTGTCTGAGATAATTTATGGTTTTACCTGGAAAGTACACTGGTGTAAGAATTTTTATTATTTTTGGCAAAATGGTTAATGCCTAAGTTATCATATGTTATATTTCCGGACATAACCATAACCGGCTTTTCGGCTTGCTCATTTGCTTTGAAACGGTTCGTCTACTATTGTACCGAGGAACATAACTTTTATCAAAGTGCCGAAAACTCAGTAGTGACGCGAGTCCGGATTTCGGTATTAAATGAATATGACATCACCTAAGCGCAAATTCAAACTCCGTGGCTGCCACTTATACATTTTTGTTAATGGTGCGGTTTAGTAGTGTAGAAGTGAAGGAGGGGGGCCCTTTCACATGGGGCTTAAACATAACTGGCGAAATATAGGTGTACTATTAGGTTTACTTCTGCCTGGCTCGCGAGGAGGCATGGCGCCCTCAGCTTCCGGCTGACGCAGGTACTTACAGGACATGGATGCTTCGGAAAGTACCTGAGTCGCGTAGGTCGAGACCGAATGCCCGCTTGTCATCACTGTATGGACTGCCCCGAAGACACGCCGCAGCATACGCTGGTAGACTGCTCAATTTGAATTTTTTCAGCTGCATCAGATTAGACTGGAAGCCGACCCGCAGATGATGATACATGAGCCTTTAATAAAGGCGATAATAAAATATTTATAACTGCCAGCTATAAAACCATATTGCTAAGGTAAGCATTTGGATTGTTAATTTTACTACCGTACCTAGGTTTTATTATTACCTACAAACTAATTGTACGGTAGGCAGAAGGTTAGGTCTATCAAACTGGTAGATACGTAGTAAATTATTCTGTCGAACTTTACAATCCTGTAGTAATTGTCGACCTACAGACACCGTGTTTACGCGTACAAATGTCAAGGTACACACAGAACAAATGGTGGCAAACAAACAAGTCAGAAGACAAATTTTGTGGTAAGGGTACAGCTGCTTGAGTCGCACCGTCTCTTAATCCACTTATTTAAAAAAAACAAAAAAAAAGTTGACTAACTGGTCCCGTACGAGGCATGGATCTTGTGTGTGATCTTGTGCATGATACTGTAACATAAAAAAGTCACAGCGTTGGTATTCTGATAGGGCCCAAACTGAACCTAATAGCGAATAGTATTTTCTTTTTTTGCACCTCGTCTTGGAAGAGGATTTTTAGCCGCAGGGAGTGGCCGTCGCTTCCACGGACAAGTGACACATGAACGCACAGTGACGGACACCCATATTCTAAGAGCTTTCCCAAATCAATTTTTAACTAATTCCCCCTTTTGTTGCGTATTCCGCAATTGGTGGATCTTCCAATAAGGTACCTGCTCAAGCTAGCTTTCTTTGTCAAACCCATAGTTGCATTCTGCTTCAATATGTCATATGTCACTTTAATCGGGTTTAAAAATAAAAACAATGCAATGCAATTTTATATGTCAATTTATAGACACCCAGGGCGGAATGTAGGCGCGGTTAAGTCCGACTTCAGTTTAGTTCATGATTATGAATACCAGTGTTAATGCATAAGCGAAGTGAGACTCACATAGTTTGAAGGTTCTATTTACTAACAATAGTTATTTGTTATACAAGAGTGCAAAGTTGCTTTTTAACCGCGTGTTCAATTTTGATGACCGAGCAAGCGAAGGATTCTAAAATGGAATCACGAGCGCAGCGAGTGATTCAAAATTAGAATCCTGAGCGTTAGCGAGGGAATCAAAAGAGCACGAGGTGAAAAATCTTTGCACTCGAGTGCAACACGTAACTTTTCATTCCACCAAAGCGAGGAAATGACTAAATGCAAAAAAAAAAGTTTACAATCACAAGATAGGTACACTTTTATTTCAGTTTAGGTATTAATTACTACATTATGACAGGTAAGTATTACAGAATAATCTTTAAATTATAACAAAATAATATTACGGTATAATTAAGAAAATTTTAAAGTAACGTTGCTACAGTTATTTAAATTGAGTGTAATATTTTTGTTTGGTACTGTAATATTGGTGTTAGTCACTTGTGTACTGTTTTTCGGTAAACTATCTGTCATACTTAATAGTTGTACCGATTCATCGGATTCCCTTGGCGTGAATGTTGGAGAGAGAGGGAGATGGTTAGGTGTTTCATAACGGCTTATTTTTGATGTAGAAGGGCCAGTCCAAGGATCCGATTGAGGCTCTTTCAGTGTAATGGCTCCTACGATGCCTTCACATATTTTAGACTTATTTTGGATGGAATCCTCTATGTATCCCTCTGCAACTGCATTGGACTTCCAGCCTCCGTGGCGCTTAAGGGACAAGAAATCAGCTCCGGAATCAGCCAAAAGTGTGGCTGAAGTTCGTCGGAAACAATGACCCGTGTAGGTACAACAGGGGTTCTGGAAGTTCAAGAAATGTTGCTATTTCTCGTTCGATACTGCCAATTTTATTAGTACCCATAGGCTGTCTAACACACTTTCCATTGCGATACTGTAGAAAAAATCGATTGATTGGAGTGTTAGGCGGGCGTAAGGCTTGATATTTCTCAACAATCGTTACGTATTCCTTGCGAATGACGAAGTTGCGGTCTCTTTTTGTCTTTGTATTAGGTAAATTAATTAATAGTAAGTCATCTGAATGTTTCTCAATGTTTTAGACATTAAGTTGTGTTAGTTCATTAGTTCGACATGCTCCGTTTATTCCAATAATAAGAACAACCTGTAACGTAAAGAGTATTGTAGTAGATAAATGAATAAAATTGATATGAACGCATAATTATGCCTATCAACATCTACTAAGTATACTATTTAATTGAGATTAATATACTTAAGTAGATACTGAATGTGCAACTGACTTACTTTTGCCGCCAAATATACGGAATCGGGTGCTTCGTTAAGAAACTTTTCAATATCAGATACTGTGAAAACCTTCGATTTTTTTGGTTGATGACCAGATGAGGCTTTTTTAAAAATGCCACTTATTTAGGATAGGTATCGATATGTATGTCTTTTTTCATCTTTTCTCTTTTCAATTCTATAAAATATGCCAGCGAAACGTTTTCTCAGAAAGTTTTGGCTCCTTTTGCTAGTCGCCACGTGTTGAACATATCGTACTGTTTTAAATACTTCTCGCGTGATTGTTGAGGGAGAAAGCTCATTTGCGCATTATTAACAGTTTCAGTCAATTCTGTTGGCGTCAAACAAACTTCCTCGTCGCTAGAATCACTCATTTTAGTTTTTTCACTTGTTTTCAAGTTTCTTGTTTTTAATATAAGGTTTAACAATGACGTGAAAAAATGCCGCGTAAAGAACCGCGTACAAAGCAAATTGAAAAAAGAACACCAAGAAGGTTCCGAGTCTGAGTTTTTAACAAATTAAAAAAAAGTTGTATGATATATTCGGCACCATACAGGTAGCAGTAAATAGGTTTAATGTTTTTTTCATCCCACCATCTCGGAAAGAGTATTTTTAATCTTCAATATCTGAGTGGAAAAGCCGTTTTTATTCTCTAGAGGATAAAGTAAATTGAATTTAGAACATCGTGTGCACTGAGTTTGTGAATTAAAAAAAAAACATTAAACCTATTTACTGCTACCTCTATGGTGCCGAATATATCATACAACTTTTTTTTAATTTGTTAAAAACTCAGACTCGGAACCTTCTTGGTGTTCTTTTTTCAATTTGCTTTGTACGCGGTTCTTTACGCGGCATTTTTTCACGTCATTGTTAATTATACCGTAATATTATTTTGTTATAATTTAAAGATTATTCTGTAATACTTACCTGTCATAATGTAGTAATTAATACCTAAAGTGAAATAAAAGTGTACCTATCTTGTGATTGTAAACGTTTTTTTTTTTTGCATTTAGTCATTTCCTCGCTGAGGTGGAATGAAAAGTTACGTGTTGCACTCGAGTGCAAAGATTTTTCACCTCGTGCTCTTTTGATTCCCTCGCTAACGCTCAGGATTCTAATTTTGAATCACTCGCTGCGCTCGTGATTCCATTTTAGAATCCTTCGCTTGCTCGGCCATCAAAATTGAACACGCGGTTAAAAAGCAACTTTGCACTCTTGTATAACAAATAACTATTTTAATTCACAAACTTAGTGCACACGATGTTCTAAATTCAATTTACTTTATCCTCTAGAGAATAAAAACGGCTTTTCCACTCAGATATTGAAGATTAAAAATACTCTTTCCGAGATGGTGGGATGAAAATTGTATTTTTATCTTATGGTATGTAAGTCTGTAAGGTATACAGAGTATGATTGGTACTTGGGTACATTTTTTTAAATGGGTGATACTAGATCTAATTTTCAACCATTTTGACCCGATAACTTAGGGTCCAAACTGAGTTGTGTTGGAGAAATCGATTTCCATGAACTGCTTATTGTGAGAAATCTACACCAATCAGAGTGACACATATTATACTTTTCTGGTTGCTCATGAATGAATAAATCCTTCTAAAAACCAATTTCTGAAAAAAGTTCCACAACCTTTGCAAATGTGTTCGAGATGAGCTCGAGGATAAATAATAACAGCGGTTCATCATCAGGCTAGGTTGGTCCGTGGGTGAGTGACCTCCCATTACATACCGAGTCTCGGCCGTGCCTCTGAAAGCACGTTAAGCAGTTGGTACCTGCTGTCATTGTAGATCTTTTACAGTAGTCAGTGGCCCGAAATCCTGACAACCAGTCTTACTAAGGGATATCGTATTACACATTACAAACTCGGTTGTTAAGGCTGACCTTACTAGGCTGATTTCACATAGAGCGACTGCCGGTCTGAATAGGCAGTCGCTCCTTGTAAAGTACAGGTACGTAGCTGCATTCGGTTAGACTGGAAGCCGACCCTAACATAGGTAGTTGGGAAAAAGCTAGGTAGATGAAAGAACAATAGTAATGCTTACATAACATATCTAAACGAAAACACTGTTTTTGTTTTTCTAGCTACACAAGTTCCATTTGACCTACATTATTCGTATTCTAGTCGGAGATTGTTGCCGCAATAATATAGTAGCCTGGTGAAGTAATAAACCTTGCCAATGAACAAATGTAGGCTTTTTAATGTGTTTGTTTGTGTCAAAATAAATGGATTGTGGTTAATCTTTTATGTCATCGCTTTGAGGAAAAACCTGTTGTTTTGAAATTTTTACGTTTATATGGATCATTTTGGACGTGGTTAGACTAAATTACTTTGATCTGCGCTGTGTCACCTATTACTTGGTTTTTTAACCGAAAAGAAAGGCTAAAATTGCCTTTTTTGTAAATAAAAAAAACAGCAATTACATTTGTTTTACAATTAATTGCTTTTATGTGTATCATAACCTCAGTTAGCCGCCAGTGCCTTCCAGTTACTTCGTAGGTAAAATTTTACAAAATACGTACTTTGCAATGAACAAAAAAAAAAACGTGTAGAGGAACTCCCTTTTAGAACGAAGTTCATTACGGTATCAACTATATCTTTATTAATATTATAAAGTTTTGTTTTAAAGTTAATTTGTTTGTGAGGTTGAACAAGCTCATCACAGGAACTACTTGGTTTAAATAGAAAACATATTTTAGGGTTGTATGGACCATTTATCGAAGAAGGCCGATTTCATTTACCGATTGTTTGTAAATGTATGGACATTGTAGGCCTTATAGATTCCTAGATCCTTGGTAACTTTTTACCGTGGTCTACGTTTTGTAGTAAGCAACGACTTATTGTCGGGCCTACGATGTCCTTCCGCAAGTACTAACGCAGTAACATAGAAATGCTGTAAAGCCAAATGATTATAAAAGAGTATGGAGATACCATGGAGTTTCTTGCCGTTTTTTCTCCATACGAAAAGATCAACCCGAATCGAGCACCTTTTTGTCGACGTTTTATAAATGTCCATGTCGACCTATGTGAAATAATAGTTAATTGTTATACAAGAGTGCAAAGTTGCTTTTTAACCGCGTGCTCAATTTTGATGACCGAGCAAGCGAAGGATTCAAAAAATAGAGTCCTGAGCGTTAGCGAGAGAATCAAAAGAGCACGAAGTGAAAAATGTTTGCACTCGAGAGCAACACGTAACTTTTCATCCCACCTCAGAGAGGAAATGACTAAATGCAAAAAAAAAAAAAAATTACAATCACAAGATACTTTTATTTTTAGTTTAAGTATTGACTATCATATTATTATGATAGGTAGTTATAACAGAATTTGAAATTTATGATTGCATTTAAGTGGTTGTACTTAAGTGTTGTGTGATTCATCGGATTCCCTTGGCGTAAATGTTGGAGAGGATGGGCGATGGTTATGTGTTTCGTACCGGCTAATTTTTGATGTAGAAGGCATAGGGTAGAAGGGATGATGTAGAGAAGCCTCAGTTAAATCCTTGGACTGTCCCAAGGATCTGACTGAGGCTCTTTCAGTGTAATGGCACCTACTATGCCTTTACATATTTTAGGCTTATTTTGGTAGTCCGGGGCTTTTAGATTTGAACCTTGCATTAAATTTACACAGCGATTTTTTTCTTGAATCGTGTACTTGACCTTAGCTCTCCAAATAATAAAAAAAAATTAAACATTTTCCAAGACCGGATCAAGGCGAAAAAGACGGAAACGCGTTTTTGTGAATAAAAACATGGGAAAAAAGGTGACAGGACAAATTTAGTTACTTTAGGTAAAGAATTGGTGACAGTAATATATTTTTTCAGAATTAAACATTTTCGTCCACGGAAATTACGGTAAAAAAACATTTAAGAAATTTTTGGATTGTACTTAAGGCAAAAATATAAACAGCGGTTTTTCTACATAAAATAACTTAAATTAATATATTACACCGCCATTAAACTATTTTCCAGTCGTACCTGCCATTCTAACACTGGTTTGCGCTCACCTGTTCGCAAAATGATAGATTCGTACAATGGGAGTTTTGACCATATTGACATTTTTGCATGTTCTCCCAGTCAGTTCAAAGGTCTTATACTCAAGGAGCTCTCTTGATTGATGTCTATAGAACAGATAAGCATGATAGTTAAGTAAGTTTAGTTTTTAATATTATTGTATCATTACCCTAGCGTTTAAATTTTAATTTGTATTGTGTATTCTCCAGTTAATCTGTGAACAGCGTTGTGGGCTACAATATTGTTCTTATGTTTTGTGTTTCTCTTTTTTTATACTATATATTGTAGCTGTTTGCTGTTCCTTTTGAATAAAATAAAATAAAATAAAAAATTAAACAAAATTAAACAAATTGTACTACCGGAAGTTATTATTACCAGTTTTTTTTGTTTTTTCGGTTGAGGCAAAAATGTAACAGGGTTTAATTTAGTTTAACTTTCATCTAAAGGCTATTTCTAACCTATTTACACGAAAATTAAACACTTTAAAACAAATCGTAAAAAAAAATCAATTAATGTTTACGTAAAATACGTCTGCAAGCTTTATTCTTGTATTTGGCGCAGCACTTTCATAGGAATTTGATCTTTTCTTAATAGAAATAAGGTGTACAATTGCGTAACTAAATAAAACACCGACTCTCAATCAACAACAGTCATTCGCACTCAATGAACGCAGCGCTTATCTTGTTTACGCACACTAGCACACGCCGTACGCCGCACGCTGCTTAGAGCTGACACCGTGCATCGTAATTTAATTTTTACTTTGATAATATTAATTAACGCTCTAATCTGTTTAATTTTGGGGGATTAAGGTTTAGATTCATATATTTCTCATTATTAAATGAATTTAAATCCTGTTACATTTTTGCCGTAAGTAGTATTTAAGATTTTTTGATTTTCTTGATTTTCTGTGAAGTCCGGAGCAGAATTTGTTTAATTTTCATAATAATAGTTAGACATGGTGACATAAACCATTTTAGCACTATTTTTGTCCTGTTAATATTTTTGCCTTAAGTACGAAGTCAAATTATAAGTTTTTTTAAAAAAAACGTATGTTCCGTGGACGAAAAATGTTTAATTTTCTGACCTACTTGTAGTACTCAATCTGTTCTACAAATACTCCAAATAAACATACCTGTTTATATTTTTTTCCACCAAGTTAAATACATATTA
Organism: Cerastis rubricosa; assembly: GCA_949152445.1. Lineage (NCBI taxonomy): Eukaryota > Metazoa > Arthropoda > Insecta > Lepidoptera > Noctuidae > Cerastis > Cerastis rubricosa. The sequence goes on along the minus strand of OX424545.1, from coordinate 7,231,108 downwards.
GACGTTTTCTTAAAAAAAAAAAAACATATACGCGGAGGTGAACTTTTCGCGGGATACAGCTTAATACACTCTCTATACCCTACACATTCAATGAAAAAAATCGCTGTTTTAATTAATGCAAAGTAAGCCTAATATTCGGCGTAAATTCCCCGGACTATGGACGGAATCCTCTATGTCATCTGAATTTTTTTGACATTAAGTGGTGCTACATGCTCCGTTTATACCAATAATAAAAACAACCTGTAACGTAAACAGTATTGTAGTAGATATGTTACGGCTAATAGCCGAAGTGCGGCTACACCTAGTTTTAGCCGGCTACAACTAGGTGCAGCCCGCCACATGCGGTTAAACTTAGATGTATCCTCTTATCTTCGGTTAGAACTAGGTTTAGCCTTCATCATAGCGGCTAGAACTAGGTGCAGCCGCACACCGGTGGTTAAACCTAGGTGTATTCTATTTATCATCGGCTACAACTAGGTTTTCAGTTCAGTTAAGAATTTTGGTTTTGTTTTGAGATTTTTTATGTTTAAATTTTTTATCTTTGCGCGTAAGATGTCTAGTTCTTTTACTTCTGCAGTGTAGTTTTAAATTGTGAGTTTTATTAATCTAAACTAATATTATAAAGAGGAAAGATTTGATTGTTTGTTTGTTTATTTGTTTGCATTGAATAGGCTCCGAAACTACTGGTCCAATTTGAAAAATTCTTTCAGTGTTAAATAGCTCATTTATCGAGGAAGGTTATAGATTATATAATTATCATCACGCTACGACCAATGGGAGTGGAGCAGCAATAAAAAATGTAGCGAAAACGGGGAAAATGTGAC